>JASPKZ010007908.1:0-1470323 GCA_030220185.1 Diploptera punctata
CTTTGCGGGTTTTCAAGGTGCTCAATTAGACTCGGTAGAGGATCGTGTATTCAGACAGGAGAGAATAATGAACTTTATGCTAGTCAATTTTCATATTTCATGAAGTTTATTCCATTTTGTAGAGGCGAGTTCATTTCATAGATTTAACGATACCTATTCTACTACGAGTTACCGCGGTGGCCTAGTGATTATATTCTTTGTCTCTAGTCCCCAGAGTCGCGGGTTCAAACCTGCCGAAGTCGGCGGATTTTTAGGATGGAAAAATCCAAGTGATAATGTCCGCCGCTGTGGTCTCGAGGTAGCGTGCTGCCTTGTCACGCAGCCGGCCCGGGTTCGATCTCCGGTCGGGACAAGTATCCTGGGTGAGGGTTTTTTCTCATTTGTAAGACAAGTGTCAGGAATCTTTAAGGCCCAAACGGTCCCCTACATCAGAATGCCTTCATAATCATCATCACTCATATTCGCCTTAGACTGAGCAGGCCTATAGAATTAAGGACTCTCCTAGCGAACCACTATCATCATCACCCATCATATCATCAGGGCAGCCGTAACCCAGCTTTCCAGGCTCCCCAGAATTGGGTTAAAATTAGGCCAATGCCAGGAGAGAGCACCGAAAATGTCGAAATGGCAACATGGGGCATTGAAATAAAAAAATAAAGGGATAAGTCCTTCTAGGAGACTTTAAGCCGTGGGTCCCGAGTGTGAAGATTTTCAGGCTCTTAAAAATAAAAGAGCAAGCTTCAATAAAAAGGTCTCTGAGAAAAATTTAACAGACATTCTTCTTCTTCTTCCTTCCAAGTATTAGGCCAAGGCCTGTTACGATCCTATAGAAAATTGTCCCTCCAGCGTTTCATAGGACGGCCCAGTGATCTTCGTCCTCTTGGTATATAATTATAAACAGCTTTGGGGATCCGATTTGAACTCATTCTTTCAAGATGGTGTTTTAACAGAGATTCATGCGCAGAACAGCAGGTTACACCAAATGGGATCGTAAAAGGAACACCGATATCTTTAACAGACCTTAATCCATCCAAATAATACCTTTGTTGCCTACTAGATATTTCATTGAGGCGATATGCTAACCATGTTTCACTCGTTGGCATCAATATGTATACAGACATAACTAAATTAGCTTGGTTAGGAAACTCCCGCTTGGGAGCACTTGTGTCCTATGCTGGGCGTATGGGTAATATAAAAATATTCTACTACGTTTATCAGCAGGATCGGGCCACCAAATCATTGTTAACACTTTTCCGTAATTTAGTTATAAATAGCTAATACACGGCGTGCGCTGATACTCCTAAATAAATGTTAATGTGTTTTTATCACCGGACGCACGCTGCAATGATTGCCCGGGAATCTGCTTATCCCGATCTTCTAGTCATCTATGAAAGACAAAAATGGTTATTGTGAGTTATCCGTAGAAGATAAACATATGCTGTCCAGGACGTTTTTGTAGAGTTTTTTTAGATATTAAGTTCTGTGTACCGTACATTAATTTGGTGTATTTGTTATGGTTTAGGCAGCGTAAGCCATTTAAGCTTCAAAATAGGGACTTTATTTCACGTTTTCCTCTAAAAAGGGTGATGTTTAGGGATAAAGGAGTTGAGTATTACAACACCCTTATAGCCTGTGTTCATCTCTGGAATCTCCTGAACATTTTTCGAAAAGCCCCATCTCAATCGGATGAACGGTATGGCCGCGCATAAAGTACGAACAAACAAACAAACATTCATTCATTTTTATATATATTATAGATTTATCTGTAATTTTAATATCACGTTAATGAGAATAGAGACCGCACGCCTTAGTCAAGTGGTTTAAAGCTTGAACAGTTGCTACAGAGTTACTGAACATAAACAAGTTATAGTCACCAACAGAGAATAAATTTTCTCGTACAATTTCACGCGAAAGCTTAACGGTTTAAGTCATGTTGCCTAGGTGCAGAGCTACGGGATTTGCGCTGGTTCGAGTCCTCAATGATTACATTTTCTCCTGGAATTTCGGCCAATATTTGATCGATGTCTTGAGGAATTTGTGTTAGAAAAATAGCGGTTCCAGCTTGCGAAAACCTGATATAACGGCGGGGGAACTGGACATACTGAATACGTGTCACCCCAATATTTGCTAGGTGATCGTCCACCTCTGTAATTATAACATATGGATATGAGGCCAGCAGCTGGATGATAGGTCAAGATCTTCTACAGCCTGTCGCACCATGAGGTTATAGTTTCACGACATAATTGCCCACCCATCTGTAACGACTGGGGGATTCGTAATTATAACTATATATCACCCATTTGCTGACTGGATATAATCAGCCGCTATATTAACACATGTGGACGTGAGGCTAGCAGCCGACTGGTAAGCCAGTGCCTTCTATGCGTGTCGCGCTATATTAACACATGTGGACGTGAGGCTAGCAGCCGACTGGTAAGCCAGTGCCTTCTATGCGTGTCGCGCTATATTAACACATGTGGACGTGAGGCTAGCAGCCGACTGGTAAGCCAGTGCCTTCTATGCGTGTCGCGCTATATTAACACATGTGGACGTGAGGCTAGCTGCCGACTGGTAAGCCAGTGCCTTCTATGCGTGTCGCGCTATATTAACACATGTGGACGTGAGGCTAGCAGCCGACTGGTAAGCCAGTGCCTTCTATGCGTGTCGCGCTATATTAACACATGTGGACGTGAGGCTAGCAGCCGACTGGTAAGCCAGTGCCTTCTATGCGTGTCGCGCTATATTAACACATGTGGACGTGAGGCTAGCAGCCGACTGGTAAGCCAGTGCCTTCTATGCGTGTCGCGCTATATAACACATGTGGACGTGAGGCTAGCAGCCGACTGGTAAGCCAGTGCCTTCTATGCGTGTCGCGCTATATTAACACATGTGGACGTGAGGCTAGCAGCCGACTGGTAAGCCAGTGCCTTCTATGCGTGTCGCGCTATATTAACACATGTGGACGTGAGGCTAGCAGCCGACTGTAAGCCAGTGCTTCTATGCGTGTCGCGCTATATAAACACATGTGGACGTGAGGCTAGCAGCTGACCGGTAAGCCAGTGCCTTCTATGCGTGTCGCGCTATATTAACACATGTGGATGGACGTGAGGCTAGCAGCCCGACTGGTAAGCCAGTGCCTTCTATGAGTGTCGCGCGATTATTACACATGTGGACGTGAGGCTAGCAGCCGACTGGTAAGCCAGTGCCTTCTATGCGTGTCGCGCTATATTAACACATGTGGACGTGAGGCTAGCAGCCGACTGGTAAGCCCGTGCCTTCTATGCGTGTCGCGCTATATTAACACATGTGGACGTGAGGCTAGCAGCCGACTGGTAAGCCAGTGCCTTCTATGCGTGTCGCGCTATATTAACACATGTGGACGTGAGGCTAGCAGCCGACTGGTAAGCCAGTGCCTTCTATGCGTGTCGCGCTATCTTAACACATGTGGACGTGAGGCTAGCAGCTGACCGGTAAGCCAGTGCCTTCTCTGCGTGTCGCGCTATAATAAACACATGTGGACGTGAGGCTAGCAGCTGACGGTAAGCCAGTGCCTTCTATGCGTGGTCGCGCTATATTAACACATGTGGACGTGAGGCTAGCAGCTGACCGGTAAGCCAGTGCCTTCTATGCGTGTCGCGCTATATTAACACATGTGGACGTGAAGGCTAGCAGCCGACTGGTAAGCCAGTGCCTTCTATGCGTGTCGCGCTATATTAACACATGTGGACGTGAGGCTAGCAGCCGACTGGTAAGCCAGTGCCTTCTATGCGTGTCGCGCTATATTAAACACATGTGGACGTGAGGCTAGCAGCCGACTGGTAAGCCAGTGCCTTCTATGCGTGGCCGCTATATTAACACATGTGGACGTGAGGCTAGCAGCTGACGGGTAAGCCAGTGCCTTCTCTGCGTGTTCGCGCTATAGTAACACATGTGGGACGTGAGGCTAGCAGCTGACCGGTAAGCCAGTGCCTTCTATGCGTGTCGCGCTATATTAACACATGTGGACGTGAGGCTAGCAGCTGACCGGTAAGCCAGTGCCTTCTCTGCGTGTCGCGCTATATTAACACATGTGGACGTGAGGCTAGCAGCCGACCTGGTAAGCCAGTGCCTTCTATGCGTGTCGCGCTTATATTAACAAATGTGGACGTGAGGCTAGCAGCCGACTAGAAGCCAGTGACTTCTCTGCGTGTCGCGCTATATTAACACATGTTGGACGTTGAGGCTAGCAGCCGACTGGTAAGCCAGTGCCTTCTATGCGTGTCGCGCTATATTAACAACATGTGGACGTGAGGCTAGCAGCCGACTGGTAAGCCAGTGCCTTCTATGCGTGTCGCGCTATATTACACATGTGGACGTGAGGCTAGCAGCCGACTGGTAAGCCAGTGCCTTCTATGCGTGTCGCGCTATATTAACACATGTGGACGTGAGGCTAGCAGCCGACTGGTAAGCCAGTGCCTTCTATGCGTGTCGCGCTATATTAACACATGTGGACGTGAGCTAGCAGCCGACTGGTAAGCCAGTGCCTTCTATGCGTGTCGCGCTATATTAACACGTGTGGACGTGAGGCTAGCAGCCGACTGGTAAGCCAGTGCCTTCTATGCGTGTCGCGCTATATTAACACATGTGGACGTGAGGCTAGCAGCCGACTGGTAGCCAGTGCCTTCTATGCGTGTCGCGCTATATTAACACATGTGGACGTGAGGCTATCAGCCGACGGTAAGCCAGTGCCTTCTATGCGTGTCGCGCTATATTAACACATGTGGACGTGAGGCTAGCAGCCGACTGGTAAGCCAGTGCCTTCTATGCGTGTCGCGCTACTAATTAACACATGTGGACGTGAGGCTAGCAGCCGACTGGTAAGCCAGTGCCCTTCTATGCGTGTCGCGCTATATTAACACATGTGGACGTGAGGCTAGCAGCCGACTGGTAAGCCAGTGCCTTCTATGCGTGTCGCGCTATATTAACACATGTGGACGTGAGGCTAGCAGCCGACTGGTAACGCCAGTGCCTTCTATGCGTGTCGCGCTATATAACACATGTGGACGTGAGGCTAGCAGCTGACCGGTAAGCCAGTGCCTTCTCTGCGTGTCGCGCTATATTAACACATGTGGACGTGAGGGCTAGCAGCTGACCGGTAAGCCCAGGGCCTTCTATGCGTGTCGCGCTATATTAACACATGTGGACGTGAGGCTAGCAGCTGACCGGTAAGCCAGTGCCTTCTCTGCGTGTCGCGCTATATTAACACATGTGGACGTGAGGCTAGCAGCCGACTGGTAAGCCAGTGCCTTCTATGCGTGTCACGCTATATTAACACATGTGGACGTGAGGCTAGCAGCCGACTGGTAAGCCAGTGCCTTCTATGCGTGTCGCGCTATAATTAACACATGTGGACGTGAGGCTAGCAGCTGACCGGTAAGCCAGTGCCTTCTATGCGTGTCGCGCTATATTAAACACATGTGGACGGAGGCTAGCAGCCGACTGGTAAGCCAGTGCCTTCTATGCGTGTCGCGCTATATTAAACACATGTGGACGTGAGGCTAGCAGCCGACTGGTAAGCCAGTGCCTTCTATGCGTGTCGCGCTATATTAACACATGTGGACGTGAGGCTAGCATCCGACTGGTAAGCCCGTGCCTTCTATGCGTGTCGCGCTATATTAACACATGTGGACGTGAGGCTAGCAGCCGACTGGTAAGCACGTGCCTTCTATGCGTGTCGCGCTATATTAACACATGTGGACGTGAGGCTAGCAGCCGACTGGTAGCCAGTGCCTTCTATGCGTGTCGCGCTATCTTAACACATGTGGACGTGAGGCTAGCAGCTGACCGGTAAGCCAGTGCCTTCTATGCGTGTCGGCGCTATATTAACACATGTGGACGTGAGGCTAGCAGCTGACCGGTAAGCCAGTGCCTTCTATGCGTGTCGCGCTATATTAACACATGTGGACGTGAGGCTAGCAGCTGACCGGTAAGCCAGTGCCTTCTATGCGTTGTCGCGCTATATTAACACATGTGGACGTGAGGCTAGCAGCCGACTGGTAAGCCAGTGCCTTCTATGCGTGTCGCGCTATATTAACACATGTGGACGTGAGGCTAGCAGCCGACCTGGTAAGCCAGTGCCTTCTATGCGTGTCGCGCTTATTTAACACATGTGGACGTGAGGCTAGCAGCCGACTGGTAAGCCAGTGCCTTCTATGCGTGTCGCGCTAATTAACACATGTGGACGTGAGGCTAGCAGCCGACTGGTAAGCCAGTGCCTTCTATGCGTGTCGCGCTATATTAACACATGTGGACGTGAGGCTAGCAGCCGACTGGTAAGCCAGTGCCTTCTATGCGTGTCGCGCTATATTAACACATGTGGACGTGAGGCTAGCAGCCGACTGGTAAGCCAGTGCCTTCTATGCCGTGTCGCGCTATATTAACACATGTGGACGTGAGGCTAGCAGCCGACTGGTAAGCCAGTGCCTTCTATGCGTGTCGCGCTATATTAACACATGTGGACGTGAGGCTAGCAGCCGACTGGTAAGCCAGTGCCTTCTATGCGTGTCGCGCTATATTAACACATGTGGACGTGAGGCTAGCAGCCGACTGGTAAGCCAGTGCCTTCTATGCGTGTCGCGCTATATTAACACATGTGGACGTGAGGCTAGCAAGCCGACTGGTAAGCCAGTGCCTTCTATGCGTGTCGCGCTATATTAACACATGTGGACGTGAGGCTAGCAGCCGACTGGTAAGCCAGTGCCCTTCTATGCTTGTCGCGCTATATTAACACATGTGGACGTGAGGCTAGCAGCCGACTGGTAAGCCAGTGCCTTCTATGCGTGTCGCGCTATATTAACACATGTGGACGTGAGGCTAGCAGCCGACTGGTAAGCAGTGCCTTCTATGCGTGTCGCGCTATATTAACACATGTGGACGTGAGGCTAGCAGCTGACTGGTAAGCCAGTGCCTTCTATGCGTGTCGCGCTATATTAACACATGTGGACGTGAGGCTAGCAGCCGACTGGTAAGCCAGTGCCTTCTATGCGTTGTCGCGCTATATTAACACATGTGGACGTGAGGCTAGCAGCCGACTGGTAAGCCAGTGCCTTCTATGCGTGTCGCGCTATATTAACACATGTGGACGTGAGGCTAGCAGCCGACTGGTAAGCCAGTGCCTTCTATGCGTGTCGCGCTATATTAACACATGTGGACGTGAGGCTAGCAGCCGACTGGTAAGCCAGTGCCTTCTCTGCGTGTCGCGCTATATTAACACATGTGGACGTGAGGCTAGCAGCCGACTGGTAAGCCAGTGCCTTCTATGCGTGTCGCGCTAATATTAACACATGTGGACGTGAGGCTAGCAGCTGACCGGTAAGCCAGTGCCTTCTATGCGTGTCGCGCTATATTAACACATGTGGACGTGAGGCTAGCAGCCGACTGGTAAGCCAGTGCCTTCTATGCGTGTCGCGCTATATTAACACATGTGGACGTGAGGCTAGCAGCCGACTGGTAAGCCAGTGCCTTCTATGCGTGTCGCGCTATATTAACACATGTGGACGTGAGGCTAGCAGCCGACTGGTAAGCCAGTGCCTTCTATGCGTGTCGCGCTATATTAACACATGTGGACGTGAGGCTAGCAGCCGACTGGTAAGCCAGTGCCTTCTATGCGTGTCGCGCTATATTAACACAGTGGACGTGAGGCTAGCAGCCGACTGGTAAGCCAGTGCCTTCTATGCGTTGTCGCGCTATATTAACACATGTGGACGTGAGGCTAGCAGCCGACTGGTAAGCCAGTGCCTTCTATGCGTGTCGCGCTATATTAACACATGTGGACGTGAGGCTAGCAGCCGACTGGTAAGCCATGCCTTCTATGCGTGTCGCGCTATATTAACACATGTGGACGTGAGGCTAGCAGCCGACTGGTAAGCCAGTGCCTTCTAATGCGTGTCGCGCTATATTAACACAATGTGGACGTGAAGGCTAGCAGCCGACTGGTAAGCCAGTGCCTTCTATGCGTGTCGCGCTATATTAACACATGTGGACGTGAGGCTAGCAGCCGACTGGTAAGCCAGTGCCTTCTATGCGTGTCGCGCCTATATTAACACATGTGGACGTGAGGCTAGCAGCCGACTGGTAAGCCAGTGCCTTCTATGCGTGTCGCGCTATATTAACACATGTGGACGTGAGGCTAGCAGCCGACTCGGTAAGCCAGTGCCTTCTATGCGTGTCGCGCTATATTAACACATGTGGACGTGAGGCTAGCAGCCGACTGGTAAGCCAGTGCCTTCTATGCGTGTCGCGCTATATTAACACATGTGGACGTGAGGCTAGCAGCCGACTGGTAAGCCAGTGCCTTCTATGCGTGTCGCGCTATATTAACACATGTGGACGTGAGGCTAGCAGCTGACCGGTAAGCCAGTGCCTTCTATGCGTGTCGCGCTATATTAACACATGTGGACGTGAGGCTAGCAGCTGACCGGTAAGCCAGTGCCTTCTATGCGTGTCGCGCTATATTAACACATGTGGACGTGAGGCTAGCAGCTGACCGGTAAGCCAGTGCCTTCTCTGCGTGTCGCGCTATATTAACACTGTGGACGTGAGGCTAGCAGCCGACTGGTAAGCCAGTGCCTTCTATGCGTGTCACGCTATATTAACACATGTGGACGTGAGGCTAGCAGCCGACTGGTAAGCCAGTGCCTTCTATGCGGTGTCGCGCTATATTAACACATGTGGACGTGAGGCTAGCAGCCGACTGGTAAGCCAGTGCCTTCTATGCGTGTCGCGCTATATTAACACATGTGGACGTGAGGCTAGCAGCCGACTGGTAAGCCAGTGCCTTCTATGCGTGTCGCGCTATATTAACACATGTGGACGTGAGGCTAGCAGCCGACTGGTAAGCCAGTGCCTTCTATGCGTGTCGCGCTATATTAACACAGTGGACGTGAGGCTAGCAGCCGACCGGTAAGCCCGTGCCTTCTATGCGTGTCGCGCTATATTAACACATGTGGACGTGAGGCTAGCAGCCGACTGGTAAGCCAGTGCCTTCTATGCGTGTCGCGCTATATTAACACATGTGGACGTGAGGCTAGCAGCCGACTGGTAAGCCAGTGCCTTCTATGCGTGTCGCGCTATCTTAACACATGTGGACGTGAGGCTAGCAGCTGACCGGTAAGCCAGTGCCTTCTCTGCGTGTCGCGCTATATTAACACATGTGGACGTGAGGCTAGCAGCTGACGGTAAGCCATGCTTCTATGCTTGTGTCGCGCTATATTAACACATGTGGACGTGAGGCTAGCAGCTGACCGGTAAGCCAGTGCCTTCTATGCGTGTCGCGCTATATTAACACATGTGGACGTGAGGCTAGCAGCCGACTGGTAAGCCAGTGCCTTCTATGCGTGTCGCGCTATATTAACACATGTGGACGTGAGGCTAGCAGCTGACCGGTAAGCCAGTGCCTTCTATGCGTGTCGCGCTATATTAACACATGTGGACGTGAGGCTAGCAGCTGACCGGTAAGCCAGTGCCTTCTCTGCGTGTCGCGCTATATATAACACATGTGGACGTGAGGCTAGCAGCCGACTGGTAGCCAGTGCCTTCTATGCGTGTCGCGCTATATTAACACATGTGGACGTGAGGCTAGCAGCCGACTAGTAAGCCAGTGCCTTCTCTGCGTGTCGCGCTATATTAACACATGTGGACGTGAGGCTAGCAGCCGACTGGTAAGCCAGTGCCTTCTATGCGTGTCGCGCTATATTAACACATGTGGACGTGAGGCTAGCAGCCGACTGGTAACCAGTGCCTTCTATGCGTGTCGCGCTATATTAACACATGTGGACGTGAGGCTAGCAGCCGACTGGTAAGCCAGTGCCTTCTATGCGTGTCGCGCTATATTAACACATGTGGACGTGAGGCTAGCAGCCGACTGGTAAGCCAGTGCCTTCTATGCGTGTCGCGCTATATTAACACATGTGGACGTGAGGCTAGCAGCCGACTGGTAAGCCAGTGCCTTCTATGCGTGTCGCGGCGTATATTAAACACGTGTGGACGTGAGGCTAGCAGCCCGACTGGTAAGACAGTGCCTTCTATTGCGTGTTCGCCGCTATATTAAAAACACAGTGGACGTGAGGCTACCAGGCCGACTGGTAAAAGCCCAGTGCCTTCTATGCGTGTCGCGCCTCTATTAACACATGTGGACGTGAGGCTCATCAGCCCCGACTGGTAAGCCAGTGCCTTCTATGCGTTGTTGCGCTATATTAACACACGTGGAAGTGAGGCTAGCAGACCGACTGGTAAGCCAGTGCCTTCTATGCGTGTCGCGCTATATTAACACATGTGGACGTGAGGCTAGCAGCCGACGAGTAAGCCAGTGCCTTCTATGGTTTGTCGCGCTCTTATTAACACATGTGGACGTGAGGCTAGCAGCCGACTGGTAAGCCAGCTTGCCTTCGATGCGTGTTCGCGCTATATTAACAAATGTGGACCGTGAGGATAGCAGCCCCCGACTGGTAAGCCAGTGCCGGCTATGAGTTTTTTGTCGAGCTATATGAACACATGTGGACGTGATTTTTGCGGCTAGCAGCTGACCGGTAAGCCAGTGCCTTCTCTGCGTGTCGCGCTATATTAACACATGTGGACGTGAGGCTAGCAGCTGACCGGTAAGCCAGTGCCTTCTATGCGTGTCGCGCTATATTAACACATGTGGACGTGAGGCTAGCAGCTGACCGGTAAGCCAGTGCCTTCTATGCGTGTCGCGCTATATTAACACATGTGGACGTGAGGCTAGCAGCCGACTGGTAAGCCAGTGCCTTCTATGCGTGTCGCGCCTATATTAACACATGTGGACGTGAGGCTAGCAGCCGACTGGTAAGCCAGTGCCTTCTATGCGTGTCGCGCTATATTAACACATGTGGACGTGAGGCTAGCAGCCGACTGGTAAGCCAGTGCCTTCTATGCGTGTCGCGCTATATTAACACATGTGGACGTGAGGCTAGCGGCTGACCGGTAAGCCAGTGCCTTCTCTGCGTGTCGCGCTATATTAACACATGTGGACGTGAGGCTAGCAGCTGACCGGTAAGCCAGTGCCTTCTATGCGTGTCGCGCTATATTAACACATGTGGACGTGAGGCTAGCAGCTGACCGGTAAGCCAGTGCCTTCTCTGCGTGTCGCGCTATATTAACACATGTGGACGTGAGGCTAGCAGCCGACTGGTAAGCCAGTGCCTTCTATGCGTGTCGCGCTATATTAACACATGTGGACGTGAGGCTAGCAGCCGACTGGTAAGCCAGTGCCTTCTATGCGTGTCGCGCTATATTAACACATGTGGACGTGAGGCTAGCAGCCGACTGGTAAGCCAGTGCCTTCTATGCGTGTCGCGCTATGTTAACACATGTGGACGTGAGGCTAGCAGCCGACTGGTAAGCCAGTGCCTTCTATGCGTGTCGCGCTATATTAACACATGTGGACGTGAGGCTAGCAGCCGACTGGTAAGCCAGTGCCTTCTATGCGTGTCGCGCTATATTAACACATGTGGACGTGAGGCTAGCAGCCGACTGGTAAGCCAGTGCCTTCTATGCGTGTCGCGCTATATTAACACATGTGGACGTGAGGCTAGCAGCCGACTGGTAAGCCAGTGCCTTCTATGCGTGTCGCGCTATATTAACACATGTGGACGTGAGGCTAGCAGCCGACTGGTAAGCCAGTGCCTTCTATGCGTGTCGCGCTATAGAGTTCAGTTCAGAAACTAATTGTATTACTTTCTCAACCTTAAAGTTGTTATTTATTTTATATTTGAAATATGTTCCACATACTGTACTTTCAAATTGAAAAAGCTGTTCATGTGCACATCTCATAGTAAAAGGTAGTAGTAGTAGTAGTAGTAGTAGTAGTAGGACTTTATTAGACAAAAAGTAAGATATTTACAATATTATTTACAAATATGGGTCGCACGGGCAGTAAGCCGTACGTGCTGTTGACAGTCCGTTACAATAAAAGGTAAAGGTATCCCACTACAGGCCTCAGGAGGCTCTTTGGGTAGAAGGAGGTTAAGGCTCCCACATTTCTGGACAATCGGCTATTGATGTCAGCCGGGTTGTCAGTCCTGCGTGACGATCGTCTTTACCCCAGAACAAGCGTCTGATACTCATTTCCATTAGAGGCCGAGTCGATCCCAAGGCCATAGTGCCGCCAGAAGGATTGGGTCAATTTAAAAATCCTGACCCCACTGGGACTCGAACCGGCTTGTAGCGCAGTGCCTTAACCACTACGCTACGGCGTGCCCCACATCTCATAGTACCAGCATTATTTTATGTCGTAACAATTTATTTGGATTTGATTAAAAATATGTTAGGTGTCTCAAGGTTTTAATTTCTAGTCTACACTTCACATGTTTATAGGATTAGGACTGGAGGTAAGTCGTCTCACTATTCTCGGAGAATTGATCTTTGAGATATTAAAAAGAAAAACGTTCTGCATTCTGGATAGTTAAACGAGCGAAATGTAACATTTCGCAAAATATCAGCGCCGAATGAAATGTAGTGTTACAGTCCGGCGAATAATCCCTTCCTTCTGGTGTTTACTACTACTGCTACTACTACTACAACTACTACTACTATTGCTGCTACTGCTGCTGCTACTACTTATACTACTACTAATAATAATAATAATAATAACCTAATAGTATATAAATTGTTATGTAATGAAGATATATTTAAATTTAAGTGGTTTTGGCTTATTTTACCTGATGGACTTAAGACCATCAGGTCTTCTCTTCCACATCACCAGGTTTAAATTATAAAGATATTAACAATTATTAATTATCTACAAAATGATTAATAATACATATTATAATTTTATAGGTTACACAATATACTAGTACAGTCATTAAGTTCTGAGACTTTACGAATGAGAATAGGCACCCACAGGAATGTGAATGTCTCACAAGATGCCGATAACTAGGCGTACACTTAAATAGAATCACATCCTTCCTCAAAATAGTCGCCTTTGGCCGTAATGTATGTTTGCTAACGGTGGTAGGTATAGCTGTTGGAAGCACCGCTGTAAGATGTTGGTAGGAACGTCCGTATGGCTTCTCTTGTGGCAGACGTGTCCTCTTCGGAAGATTGAAATATATGAATGAATGGAATATATTGCATTTTTTACAAAGAAAGGTACAGAAGTATTTACATTGCGCACGAGCTTACTTGGCTTTACGTGCATTATTTTTCCATGAAAAAAGGAAGAAAAACAAAAGTAAACATAATACAAAAACAAATCCCCACATGGCTACACACGTGTATCAGAAAAGTGAATATATATAAATAAAATCTATGTCTACAACTATATACACATTAATGCACATGTACAACCATCCATGAAAAGACCATGTGTGTAGATATAAAAAAAGTCTCATTTTGTATAATGAAATGTACGCCCACGTAGGATTGCTTTCATACGAGTAAAGAGAAAAAAAATCGCCTGGCGCGAGATCACGTGAGTACGGAGGGTATGGCAAAACTGTCACCTGTTGCCTTGAAGTTCCTCTTGGACAACGGCGAATTTAATCGCGTAAACGGCCAAGGATGTCTTTGTAGCGGGTTTTGTTTACAATTGCACCTTCTGATATGAATTCCATGTGAACAATTCCATTTGAATAAAAAAACAGTTCAAGCATCACCTTGCTCTTTGACCTGTATTGCCATACTTTTTGGAAACACAAGGATAGGGAGGGCCTTCCTGATTGATTGACCAGTTCTATCTTGAGCGTACTCCGAGAAAACACGAACTTGGCAAATATGATGATGCTTATTATGGACAGAAGATGTTCGGGGGCTATTTGGGCCTCACATTTTCCTGACATTTGTTTTATAGGTGATGAGAACGCCAGAGACTCCGTCCGGCATCCTCAAGGCTTGTTTTGAGACTGGAAATTTTGTCAACTACCTGCCGGTAAGTAGAGAGTGAAAATCCCTGCGACCAGCTATAAACATAGCAGGTGGTGAGCATTTCTTCGGCTCACTGGTGTTGTGAGCCCCGGGTTCCAAGACATTGTCCATTTGCCCGGGGTTGTTAGTCAGTAATAGTAGTTGATCATGTTAATGATGATGGTTGGCTGATGATATTAGCAGCCGTGAGCGCCCGGTCACGGTTTGATTTTAGTTTTGTTTATTATTATTGTAATTTTGTTTTTTTATAGTTAAATGTCGGTTGGATGAATGTTTATTTTAATTGTTTCATGAATTTCGCGTCGGTGAGCAGTGTTGTTAGAAGCATTCGAGGCTGTCTTGAATGCTGATTGGCCGAGATTCGCGACCGGTTCTTTAATGTTTATAAGCTCGACTTTGTTGTTTTATATATTTTTAATGAATATTTTAGTTGATTTATTTGATTCATTATGTGGTTTGATGTTTTAATTTGATTTATTTTGTTAATTTTTGGCGTTTTATGTACAGTATCCCGTGAGCTAATCAGAGCCGCATTGATCACCGCAGTGGATACTGTATTTCGCGAGATATTTTTTATATTTTGTAGCTTCGGAATTTATTTATCGATGAGTTCGATGGATAGTTTCTTTTCTATAGATGATTAGTTTTGAATTTCTAGTTTGTGCGGTAATTTTAAATTGTGATTTTTGAGTTTTTTGTGAAGTATCCCGTGAGCCAATCAGAGACCCGTATTGGTCACTGCGGTGGATACTGTGTTTCGCGATCTATTTTTAAGTGCTTTTTAATTCCGTTTAATGGTTTGATTTGCTTATGTGGATGGTTAATAGTTCGTTTTGTTTTTATTGGTATTAATAATGTTATTATTTTTCGCTTTTTTGGCGAAGTGTCCCGTGAGCCAATGAGGATGCTTGATTGGACTCACTGCGACGGATACTGTGATGGCGCGATTTTGAATGTATACGTTTTCGTAGTTGATCCTTGAAGTATCCGTTGTGAATGCAGTGGCAAGGCAACCGTTATAGCTCCAAATTGAAATGAAATCTTCGTATCACTTCTTTAACCCGGTCTATGAGGGAATAATGAATTTACTGGTGGGTTCAAGGGGACTACTCCGGTGTTCACCTTATCACCAAGGGAACCACTGATACCTTGGTAGAGTAGTTTGTTGAATAGAATAATTTTGCTTTTAAAAGTTCCTAAAAGGTTAAGAGTTTTTTAAATGTTATGAGATTAATTTGGTTAATTTGCCCAATAGAATTTTGAATTCAGGATATTGGGAGTGTGTTATTTTACTGATGGGAAGTTAAGGTCCTATTCCGACATTTGTCTTAACGCCAAGGGAACCCATCGAAACCTTGGCAGAATAGGGTTGAATTTATTAAATGTAATCCAAATGTGGCCAAAATCAGTCAGGGCCTCCGGCTCGTATAGGTGGCTGGCCGGCAACAACCTTTTTGTCTCATTTTAGGTCGGTTCTTGCGGCGAATAGCCGACCGAAATCGCCTACATGAGAGTTATCGTCTTCTCAGACGTTAGGAATATCTCACTCCTACATCGTAGCCGATTGGTTTCGAAACGTCTTTTCGAATACTCATTGTTACATTTATTTTATCCATCGCGATCGTGTCGTCTATTAAATCTGCGATGACGTGGGTTAACGATTCACGTTTACCTTCTGATTGATAATGTGGACATTGATTCCAGCATGTGCATGGATTGTTAGCAGACTTGATCCGTTGACACTTTGTTAGTTTTTTGTTGGATTGGAAGTCCACTGTGTTGATTGGTCTACTTTTTTTTGCTTTCGACTTTATTTATTCTTTGTTTGACTTCTCTGAGGCAGTTTGAATGCCTATAGAGACGCGTTTCTTTTCTTGTCTGGTTTCGAACAGGCGCGGCTCCTCTGGTTGCGAGGCCCTGTTTACGTTCCGGGACTTATGTTACCTGGAATTTTTGTTAACGGCTTAAGTAGTTGATACTAACTTGTCGTTGTTTCCTTTATTGGGTCACACTGATGCTAGAGCTGATGGCTCTACAGGATGAGTGCCTTCCTTCCTGGCAGCAGGAGTAGACTCATCTGGAACTGCCAGGGAAGATATATTTGTCCTACTCTTTTGTGTATTATTTCTCCTATCGGGAATGGGAAGCGGTCTGTTGCTCGTTTCCTTGTTTGGCAGTGGCTGTTTAAGTTCAGTCATTTGATTGGATTTATTTCCTTTACGCGTTGCGTTTTTGGCCGGGACTCTTCGGTATTCCATTACATTTACCTTGTGATAGCAGAGTGTGGTAATACCAAGGGCCTCGCGGACTTAGGACCCATCTATCGGACTGTCGTGAACATGGACAGCGGTCCTTTGGTTCTAGCAGATGTCATATTAGACACTTTTAGAACCCGGTGTACGAGCCGTTCTAGGTCTTCCTTGATGTATGATGGGTCCATGTTAGGGTCGAGTCCTTTTATTACTATTCTCTGTGTTTTTAGTCGTTTTTTGTGTCCCTCGGTGAATGAAACATTACGCTGCTGCAGCAGCCTTCAGTAGAATTCAAGGTCTACCGTTGATGGTAGCCTCACCCTTGTGCCGAACGGGGTTAATTCACAAATTAATGTGCCCTGTTTGCATTTGAACTCCGCGTTCAAGGCTGCCAGGTTTGTCGAGAATTCCCGTCGCACTAGCAGCTGAGGGGAGTTAGTTACGAGCTGTCGCAGCACCGGCTCGGGTCCCCAGGCCGTTTGCCATTAGTCGGCATACAGTCTGGAGGCAGGAAGACGAATAGCGTGTGCTCTTCGGAGATCGTTGGTAATTTGTATATTAGATAATCTTCTGATTCTGGTTCATTCTTTTTTTCTTTGATCCTTTCTTTTTCCCTTTACGCGTCAACCGCAGCGGCGGGGGAGGGTTCGTCGTATGCGATGGTGATCTTCGGCCATACCTCCATTCCTAACCGTTTGAGGGTTCGTAATAGGTCGAGGCATTTTTTGGTTGACTGGTAAGGAGGCGCCCTGTCAAAGATCTTGGTATCGAGGCCGAGTCTGGGGCAGATGGGATAGGCCTACTGCCTTTGAGGTACAAGAGCTAAGCTTGGAGAATGTTGTAGGTATGAACCCTCGCTGAAAGAGAATGCCGCCAGACAGTTTTCTCTGTAGCATGCGTTGAAAAACGCTTGCTGTTGACTGCTGGCTTATAGCCAGCGATTTGCCTCGAGTGGAGGGTGTGCTGACGTGGTGAAATCCACGTGGTCATCCTTCCCTGCCGAGATTGCCGCTGAGATACCGCAGGTCGATCTTCCCGCCGGTTGCTGGACGCTCGATGGCCGCTAGGCTGGAGTGCGCAGGACCCGACGACAGAGAGGCTCCCACTTCAGCAGCTGCTTCTCGGCTCCATCCTATAATTATAAATGTATAAATAGGGCAGGTAGTCGACAAAATTGTCAGTCTCAAGACAATCCTTGAGGATGCCGGACGGAGGCTCTGACGAAACGTCGGGGAACTACAAGCCTCAAGACCACAACCAACAGCCCGGAAATCTTCTACAAGATCTTAATTTGGAAATCACTCGTGGCATTACTTATATTTTTTTAGTTAGCAGCACATATTTAGGACACACTACAGTCAGATTCCCGTTAGAAGGCTACTTTCTCATTATAAGAATGAATACTTGCAGACGTATCTTCTTCTGTCTTAAATAATACATAATACGTGAGAACTTTATTAAACTAAAAGTAAGATACATACAATGTTATTTACAGCACAGGCAGTAAGCCATACGTGCTGTTGACAGTCCGTTACAATAAGTTGATGTTTGGTAATAATATAGGCTACTTAAAAAAAGACAACACAATAATATTGCAATTAGATAAGAATACAGTTACATTATACATTAACTTACTTATGTAGAATTATTAAGAATTAATGGTATTGCAATTTGTTATCATATTTATGTATTCATTAATAAGTATTGTTCTTATTTTTCGCGTTTTGTCCAGAAATCTACCCAAGTTTATCCAATTTTCTGGGTTTACCAATAACTCGTAGCATTCCAATCTTTCACGATTTGAATTTAGATATTTTCCGGTAATAACTGATGCCTTCAATATTCTAAATCG
This sequence comes from Diploptera punctata, assembly GCA_030220185.1. Classification (NCBI taxonomy): domain Eukaryota; kingdom Metazoa; phylum Arthropoda; class Insecta; order Blattodea; family Blaberidae; genus Diploptera; species Diploptera punctata. Next base: position 18,025 of record JASPKZ010007908.1, read on the forward strand.
TTACATTTTCCTAATATATGTATCTCGTCTTCAAAGCTTCCGCACATTGGATAAATTCGCATATCGTAATCGTCGCTAATTTAAAAAAAAATTCCATGCCCTGATCTATCTTTAAATACTAGATTGAGTATATCAGATTCTTTTCCCCAAACTTGTTTTAGGTCTCTTTGTAAAAACAGTGATCGTTTTCCCGCATATTCGACCAACATATTTTGTCGGTTTATATCTAAGTACCTCCTTCTTATTTTTCTCCACATTCTTGGGATTTTCAGTCCCTTTTCCCATACCCAAACCATCCCAAGCTTTTGGAGTTCTCTCCTAACCTCGTCTGCCCAGAATTTCCCATTTGCGTTCCTAATTTGGTGGTCGTAACAAATTGCTCTGAGCATTGTTTGTTCACCTTGGATTAGCCGCAACCAGTACTTGAGTACACGAATTTTGCAGTTCATGTCGTCCTGAAATGACCCAAATTCATATAAAAGTCCATAGTTAGAAACGGCCTTACTAAGTCCTGTAATATATTTTAGAAAAAGCGTATATACCTTATTCAGTATTTCCGTTCTTTGAAAACCCCAAATCTCACTACCGTAGTGTATTACTGGCCTCACCATTGCTCCATACATTTTTTCTAACGTACTAACTGGTATATCAGGCACTGTACCCAGAATACTGAGAATACTATTAAGTTGTCCCCTCCTTTAAATAATGCTATAACAATATGTTTCTTCACTTTCCGTTCATTTTCAACGTCGTATCAAGATATTCAAAATATTTCACGTTTTGAAGTATTTGATCTCTGTATTTCCATTCCTCTCATGAGATACCTCGTTTGCTATGCCATTTCACATAGATACTAGATGAAAATTGTTACAAAATAAATTCTTGTTAGTAAATGCTGTAAAATGAGAATTCCTGCATTCTTAGAACTGGCAATATTGTGCATTCCAAGCTTTTGTAAACTAGATATATGAACTGAGCACTTCGAATCATATTGTCTACAAAACCAAGTGGAGGTAGAAACAATAATGACGTGGTACCGAAACTCTTACACAGATTCATTCATTGGTATTCAGCAGGGCCGCCAAACGTTTTACGTAGAGGGCGATTAATTTATTTGAACAATTGGTCGCGGGCCATATGTACAGTATAATATAATTATTATTTTATTTTATTCTATCAGAGTTTTCCTCATCATTGAGGTTTTTCTCCAATTAATATTAATAATTAACATGAGTTTAAAACGAAATACATAAGTGATTCAAATAATCAAACTCATAACGAAACTATTTCATCAAATTTTATGAGAAGGAAAAATAGCGGAATAAATTACAGTAGGACATATCATAACTGTATTTAAGAAAGGAATTATGAAAATTACCGTGGAATATGTGTTATGAATTCAATGATGAAATTCCTAGGAAAAGTGTTAAAACAAAATAGAACAGTGTTAGAGTGGAATAGAATAATAATGTGGATTTACACCAGGTCGATTATGTAGTAGCCTACGACAATTTGTTGAAAAATGTGAAAATAAATCGAAGGATATTGGATTGTTTTTTATAGATTCATAAAAAGCATATGACAGTGTACCAAGAATAACATCCATCCATCCATAGTAATTCTGTCCAAGGGCAGGTCTTTCACTGCAATCATAGCATTTTCATCCTATGCTTTGCAGATTTAATAGGGAATTAGAGGTTTGGTAGTTTCCCGTTTATTCCACGCCGATGAAGGATGCTAATGATGATAATGATGATGACCACATGCTTTCGGGGACCGTTTGGTCCTTAAAGTTTTCCTGACATTTGTCTTACAGATAAGGAAAAACCCCGATAAAAACCTCACCCAAAAAAACTGTCCCGACCGGGGATCGAACCCGGGCCCGCTGCGTGAAAAGGCAGCACGCTACTTCGAGACCACAGCGGTGAACTTAAAGTAACATAATTATTTAAATTTAATATTTGATGGACTGTGAAAATGACAAATTACATTTTAGCTATTTCACAGACATCTATATAGAAGCTTCATCTCATCTAATCCCTCGAGTCGACCCTGAGTTGAGGATATTTATTTTATTAACCAGATTTGAAGAGCTTTGTGCTGCAAGTGTATAACCGCATTCAAAATTACTAATAAAATAAATGTTGGAATAGGTGTTTTGAACTTAATAAATTGCAGATGTTCGCATGTGCTCAAGAACAATACAACCAGGAGATTGCATCATCATACAAGCTCGTACTTAGTGCCGATTTTTGTAGGTCCATTTAAAAAAAAAACGTTTGTTCACACACACACACACACACAAACACACACGCACGCACACTTGTGTATATATTATATGTTGATGCAAACATGGAGATCAACATCGGGCTTGTTTCTACAGTGCCGGATGTGTTTCTCCTAGTAATAACTTGTAGAAATTGATATAGTCCTTAGGGCTAAAGTCTCCTTCCATTACATCATAATATTTCAATTCTAACAGCTCTAGTTGTAGATGTTCTGGCGATTTACCAAATTCAAAGTGAAAGATGACAAAAATAAAGACATTTCTGATTAAAATTTTATAAAATCGTTTAACCTATTTGTAAACTCGTCTTCAATATCCTCATTAAGTTTTACAAAAGACTTGCTATCGAAAGGTGTTTCTGGATACTGATTTATAAAAGCACCAAGTGTTGGAAAGTGTGCCCAATTCTGCAAGTAAATTTGTCTTTTGAACAATTTTAATTTAAATTGAAACAGTTTAACTGCAACATGAGAATCACTGATAAGGTTGTCTTTTTCTTTCTGCAACAGATTCAAAATATCCGGATGTTTGGTCATGTCAACTAGAAATTCTAAGCAAGAAAACTGGTCGTTGTCATCCGACAATTCACACGAGTCACGTTTCTCGTCTAGATGATTGCAAATGTTATCTCTCAGAGCGAACAATTCAGTCAATATTTGATATCGACTTAACCATCTTACTTTTGCAATATTAATTTTATCTAGAAAAGTCTTAAGAGAGCGATGGGTTAAGGCTCTACTTCAGGTAAAATTAGCTAATTTTGTTACAGTCTGTACATCACCACAGAGAGTATCTGTCTTTGCATTCTGATCCATAAAGGAATGCAACTTATGTATACTTTCCCCAACTCCGCGTATGGATGCTACGTGTGCCATTCAATACTGGTCCTAAGCCCGGATAAAGGATGAGGGTAAATGGCTAGTTGATGGCCTTGGTAGTTGTACCAATTCGAGTAGATATAACTGTTAAAACCCAGGAATGCTTCAGCTGTCAGTTTATCTAATAGTACTACCAGCAAATCCTATCCCTTATGGGGAAGGGTGAAGGCGAGTACCTGGCGCCTAAAACCTCGATCCACTAGGCTAAGGCGTGGTAACCCTAACAGAAGAGTGCCTAGTTCTCCAGGTTGAAAAATCCACCCGGTAAAAATAATCCGTTTTGAAGCCCAAAGTTAATGAAGCCGGACGTATCAAACCATGGCGACTGAATGCGAGACGATTAGAGACTGTGTAGCTGGAATGTAGTGTCTTTATAAAATAGTGGAGAGTCGCCAGGTCTAGATGATAATGCTTCGGGAGGCTGTGACTCGACCTGTGTTTTTATGCCAAATATGATGATGATGATGATATACTTTCCCCATAATCTTCTAACTTTTCTTTATGAACTCTGTCATTCCAAGGTTAACTAATGTCATGGTGGGTGTAGATACAATGCATAAGCTTTTCCATATATGTTCCATTTTATCTAAAACTTCGTTGAATAAGTAATTATCTTTTGTGGTTCCACACATTCTTCTCACCCCTGTAAGTTCTTGTTTAATTGTGAAGTCAATTTCCATAGTCCTGATAAATGATAGAATCTGTGCAGTATTCATCATGTCATCACAAAATATAGAAACACACTCCAACATTTTACCCTTCTGAATTATAGGTGAAGATGAACAACAGTGGATAGTTCCTACACACGCCTACTTAGTGTTTTTTGGTAGATAAACAAATTTGAACAAATCCACTTTTTCGGGACACAGAGTTTCAGCAACAGTCACATGAGACATGTTTACAAATACTCTTTCGGCAAATATTTTGCGTTTGCCCAGCAATACATTTTGAAACTCTGTTTTACTTTCGTAACATGGTGTTAGAATTTTCCGCCTTGATTACAAATTTGTGTTTATGAGTGATTTTTTTACACATATATTTTGACTTCACAATACGTTCAGGGCCTTTCGTTTGTAAAACACGGTAGGATGTTTTGTTTTTGAATTTTTTTTATATTGGACACTTTAATTGCCGAAATTACATTGTTTCAATTACAGTGGAGTGAGGTAGTCAGAGCAACTGCCCCAGCTTTATGACGAAAATATTACCTATAGTTTATAAATACTTTATTCCGAATTAAACAGTTTATGAATAGTATGAATTTTTTTTACTGTAAATGTGTTTCCATTAATATACCATAATAGTAGCATACAACTTATAAAACTGAACATTTTAAAATCATATTCATACATGCACAATTCAATATAAATAATATAACCAATACATGCAGTGATACTAAAATACCTTGTAAATTTTGCTGTTTTTATTGTGTTAGATCCGTTAAGTCTTGAGTTGTTCTATCTTATTCTACGAGGTCATTTTTCTCGCCGGATGTTCTGCACGAAAATGATCTAGTATGTAAATTATAAATCATATATTCACTTACATTAATATTTACTAAATTGGCTAATCACATTTATCAGTAACACTTTACAACATATTAATAACGCATTTGAACGAACTCAGTGCCGATATTAAAGTCAGCTGTTGCTTTCCACAAATATACACATTCGTATTAATTGAATTGTTATCCAGATAAATAATATGAATAAAGCTTATTAAATTAACATGTTGCTATAGCTGAGAAAACATACTACATAATGTTATTTTATTTGTTGTGTTTGTAAATATATCTTCTTGTATCTTGTAAGCCCATATTTCCCGTAACAGAGATTCAGGCACACTCCCCCTACAGTGAAGAATTTGAACCATACTAATTTAGTTACACTTGTTTTCGTATAGATGTCATTTTGTTCCGTGGTCAGCGTACGCCTCATACTGACATCTAGAAAACCAAGATAGTACTAGGACGGGAATTTTTTTTAAATTTTGCATAGAGGCCTTTTCATTCAGGCGTAAAGATCTTTTACGAGCCTGAAAATCTTCAGACTAAAAGTCTCTCCTGGAGGACTTGCTCCTTGGATTTTTCCATCCTAAAAAAATCCATTGACCCCGGCCGGGTTTGAACCCGCGACCCTCGGGACCAGAGGCAAGGAGCATAACCACTAGTCCACCGCGGCCGATTGTAAATATCTAACTAACATAAATTAAATATTATAAATTAAAAAAATGTTACTTGAAAAATTCTATTATTGAGGAATTGGTGCTTCCCAAATCAGCCAATCACGTATATTCGTCAAATGAATATTTCATGAATCGTTTGGTCGAAACGTCGTTCGAACTTGTGCATACCTATTCGAGTTTTGACGTGAACTGGGTATAGCTAGCTGGTATTAAAACAAACAATTGATGGAATAATACACAAGCTACGTCTAGTGGGTTATCGCTGGACTTAGCAGACACACATTGCGTTTGGGCTGATTAACTTAGTAGGTTATCGCTGATTCATCAGCAGCGCAATAGCTGGTGTTGGTGGGGATAACAAAGAGGAAAAACACTATATGTCCCTGTATGGACATATGTGAATACGCAGAAGGCTCCGTTAAACTGAATGTGATTGTCTACTGGCGCGGTGGAAATTTTGAAGTTCACGCGTAATTGATTTGTATGAAATTTAGCTAGAATATTATTTGATTTTAATCCGAAATTATCAATATACTTATTACCCCAGGTATACAATTCACGCAGATGACTTTGTTTGTATTCTAACAAAATAATTAGCAAATCAAGATTTGTTACATTTTCTGGACTCACTATCAATTTTGTCTGTTTCGAGAACATTTTTCACTTTTGCAACTCTATTTTCTATACAAGTAAATTCACTTAGAACAAAACAAATACTGTCCAGAAATGCAGACGTACTGCAACGCAGTCAAAGGGGAGTAAATATTATACAGGGTGTCTCATTCAAACCTCTCACATTTTAATTAATCATAACTAACAAAGTATGCGGAATTATGAAATGAGGCCGGTATTAAACTAAACACAAACTCAAGGAATTTGCATTGTCACTCATTATCACACACAACTACACCTCTATATGTGCACCATTACTAGCACGAACAATACCAAGTGTATATTCGATTTTGTGCCACGTTCTCTCCAACATGTCTATTGATACTGTTGCAATTGTGTTTAGGATACGGGTTCGTAGATCATGAAGATCTTGTACTGGAGTCGCAAACACACGGCCTTTTTCATACTCCCAGATGAAGAAGTCCTGTGGAGTGATGTCTGGAGAACGTGTTTAATGTTATTATTGTCCAACACGCGACAGATGAATTAACTGCAACTGCGAAAACAATATTTCTTTGAATTTTTCACTTTTAATTCCAACCTCATTTAATAATTCCGCATACTTTGAGAGATATGATTAATTCAAATGTGGGAGGTTTGATTGGGACATAGTGTATAACGGTGCATTAGAGATGGAACATGGATAACTCACTACCGATATCTTCGGCTGATGGCCTGGAGTGGATGGACTCGTAAACTTGAAAATGGGATCCTGTTTTCTCTTCTTTAGTCACTCCAAACGCCTCCGGGCTTCTTTCTGGGCCTTCCTCGAAATCTTGCCTATCTGCCGGAGAAGGGTGAACAAAATTATATGGTATTCCTGATATAATATTTGACTTTACGTTTTGAAGGAAAAACATTAACGTAATCTTGATAATTTTTGTATCTCACTGGAACCAGTTTAAGCAGGTCACGCGGGCCGCAGAAAATGTTTTGGCGGGCCGGATACTTCCCGCGGTCCATAATTTGAAAGACCCTTATCGACAATGTACATCTCTTTACAAAGTTATTAGAAATTCCTGGAACCACACAGGTTTAATTATTCCATAGACCAGTGGATCTCTTGATGAAGATAATTCTCTAGATGGAATTTTAGAATTGCATTGCTGGACTTGTAAATCTACATTCCAGTATAACGTCCGTTTACAGTTGAGGAGTTCCTGTCTAGAGACAATGACTTTTAACATATGAGGAAGACGTGTAGATTATGTACACACTTAGACAAAAGTAAGTTATCCGCAAATTCTATCAACCGATCGGGGAACTTCGTGAGCACTAGACGCATTCACATCAACACGTTTTCAGTAATTGTACTGGGATTTTGCTAGTAAACGCAGTGCACACTCAAGCAATTTGAAAGAGAGAGCTTGGCTTAGTGTGTTTACGAGGTCAAGAAGTTTAACAGACATCATCTGTGTTCGTAACCTCACGGGTTCGATTCCCGTTCTTTCTTTTTTTAACTGAATGTTAGAATAGCATTTTGCTGTAATATAGTCTCATATTTAATTTTATATTTGAGTTTAATGGCTTTAATGCACAAACACAACACACAAAAACATAAATTAAAACCTGCTTCTAACAAATAAATGACGAAAGAAAATAATATTTTCTAAAATGAAGACTTTAATAAAAACAAGTAGTAATAGGACTTTATTAGACTACAAGTAAGATATCCATCCATAGTAATTGCAATCATAGCATTTTCATGCTATGCTTGCAGCTTTACTAGGGAATTGTGTAGGTGTGGTAGCTTCCCGTTGCTTTCCACACCGGTGAAGGATGATGATGATGATAATGATAAGGATGATTATGATGATGATGGCCATATGATTTCGGGGGCCGTTTGGGCCTTAAAGTTTTTCTGACATTTGTCTTACAGGTGAGGAAAAAACCCGATAAAAACCTCACCCAGAAAAACTGCCCCGACCGGGGTTCGAACACGGGCCCGCTGCGTGACAAGGCAGCACGCTACCTCGAGAGCACAGCGGTGGACCAAGTAAGATATATACAATGTTATTTACAAATATGGGTCGCATGGGCAGTACGCCGTGCGTACTCTTGGCAGTCCGTTACAATAAAGTAATATTTGGTAATAGTATAAAGAAAAAACAAAACGAAAACAATAATATTACAATTACATAATAATAAAATTACATAACAATACAATAACATTATACATTATTTATGTAGAATTATAGAAACAAAATCAATATCGGGTGTATGAACCTTCAGCATCTATTACGGCCCTCAATCTGCGGGGCATTGAGGTTGCCTTGTGTGCGCTGAGCCATGGTAAAACTCTATATAATTAATTATAAACAAACTAGTTAGAGGCTGTTGCTTTGCGAAAACGTCTGCGCATCACAGTCAATTGAATGCAATGCATTGAAATTACCTAGAACAAACCCTGAATGTGGTAAATATAATTGTTACAATAACGATATTAACATTGATTTAATTCAGATGTTAAAATAAAATGTTGTATTTAATTAAAAAAAACATTTTAATACAAATATCACGAAAAAAGAACCGCATAATTAAGCACGCAAAACTACGACCTTCATTAACAGAACCAGTGATTTCATGCTTTACCGCTGACCTAAGAGGACACGTAGGAGTGTCTTCAGTTCATGCCACATGACACAGTAGCTCAGGCACTGCACAATTTTGACTGGTTTCCTAGTTTGTACCCAGCGCTGTGTCGAGTAGGACTTAGAAGAATTGTGCGTTCAAGAGATGGCTAATTTTTTTGTCTAAGGATGTACCCAAAATGTCAATGACGGAGATGAAAAGAAGAAGATTACCGTTATAATTACAAGTTAGTTCCTACAACTAAGCAAGCGAAATACAACTTGAAACAAATAGTGTTTTTAGACAAACAGAGCAGTGATCAATCATGTGGTTGCATCGTCGTAGCCAGTATTGGGTTAAGGGGGTTCAATATATTTTTCGACTGTATACCTTCCGGGTACAAACCAACAAATCAGAAATACAAAATACTACCTTTATTTTTTAATTTAATCTCAATATATTTCGGAAGAAACCTACAGCGCTATGGAAGAGGAACTACGAAGAATAATTGTGAAATAATTGCAGATTTTTTTGGCTTGGCGAACTGAATTTTTTGTCAAGATAACTTCTTAATTTTTATACTTAATTGTATTAAAACTATTAGCTATATTTTATCTTCTAATAAAGTGCAACTACACACACAGTTCGACTAGACGTTTCGTTCGAGAATATTTTTAGTACGTTTTGTTTGAATATTTCAATACAATTTTTAATATTTTTTTGTGAGCAGATTGAGCATACACAAGTCATTAAGTCGTTTCTATGTGATTGTAGAACGGCACCATGTCTTCACTATTCTTAGGGAACTAAAAGTGGGTTCAATCGACGCCGTAGTGCATGGTAAAGACAAGCATATTACAATTGCTTTTTTGATGGATAGAAATAATCGCAATCGTCCACGATATGACGAAATCACCTTACTTACCTTGTCACTTCGTTTCATCCACATATATTTCAATTTCGGTGGACAAACCCACGAATTTATAATACCCTGAAATTTTGCTCGCAGTTGCTTGGGGATCTTTCAGAGATGTTTTTAGGTTCTTAGGGTACAGTATTTGAAGTTCAAAAGCAGAACTCTGTTCTTCTCCAAATCTGTTTGACAAAGCTGTGTGGAAGGAATCCAAGTAGAGATTTAGGATGGCCACATTAAAGTAATCTTTGGGATTACATTGTGGATTAGCTTGATGTGTCGGCTTATTGGATATTCTTGGTATATGTGATTTCTAGCTCAGAAGCAATAGTCTCCATCTCTTTCATGATGCCTTCGGAGATCTCATAACCTCTTTTGCGATGATCTATTGCCATGCTTTTAATGCTTTCAATATGGGAAATTAATTTAATTAAATCTATAGCCACGGCTTACAGCGAATTAACGACAGGTTCCAAATCACTAGAATATTTTTCTATCAGGCACAAACAAAATATGAATATACTTCTACTTGCAGCAGCATGCAACTGATCAGCTTGTATTTGGCTTGGTGCGTTTCTTTCTACGGCAATCAATATCAGGCCGTTCATCAATACCAAAAAAGTGTTTCTTAAATATCCCAATACTTTTATATGTTTGCGAACAACGTGTTTCGCATGGAGATGCTTGGGACGTGCTGTCTTCGCAACGGCGACTCTTGAAAAAAGTTTATAATATTCTTAATTGTAGCTATCGTGTTTCTAACCTAGGACACACTATTCAAATCATTTACCACAAGATTCATTTTGTGGCTCGCGCAGTGGAAGTAAATACCTTTGGGAAAAACCTCCACAGATGTTTCTAGCCTCCTTGTTTTTTCCTGCCATTGGTGAGAAGCCGTCATATCTCTGACCGACACATTTGTGTGGGTCAATGTCTTTCTCTTTAAAAAAAACTCAGTTTCTGCGGCAATTGATTGGGCGTCCATTCTTTTCAGTTCAACAAAGCCCAAAATCTCTTCTCTAATTTTATTCAGTTTCTCATTAAAAACCCGCACACCAATGGACAATTGCTCCTTTCCAGAAATGTCACAGCTTTTATCAGCTAAAACACTGCAAGCGCTGGGACCATTTACTTTATTCGCAATCATTTCCTTTACCTCAAGTCGCAGAATTTAGGCCTAAGTAATTAATTTTTAATTTGTGGAGAAAGGTAGGTAGCATTCTTGGCGTTTAAACGAGGTTTTAAGCTTATATCACCGACATCAATTCTCCACTAAATAAAATCCCCGAAGACGCCTTCATCCGGTGTTTTACCCCTTAAATTCAAGTCATGCATATATGATAATGGTATCCAAGATATAAGACAAATCTTTCAAGTTAGCTGCCATAGTCTTGTTATTTCCATTTACATGTTTTTGCATAACAGAAAACTCACTTAAAAACAAGCATGCTGAGTGCGCAACTTCCACATGCCACAATGTTTCTTTGGCGAATTCATGCATTTTGAAAATCTTCTGAAAGGGCCTCACTATGAACGACCCTTTAACGTCCCTTACAACATGTGGGGAGTACAGAACACACATAGGCCTACATACAGAGTGCACCTTTGAGTCTTGCGGAATACTTTAGCCAGGAGGAATACTGTTGGAACCAAAACATGCTCGAATTTCCGTTTTAAATGTTCAGCATCTTTGCTGAAATTGTAGTTTTCTGTTGGTCTCCAGCAGTTTGTCAGAATTTTGTCTTTAGGCATATAGCTCTGTTCTTCCGAACCAGTTGCAAATATCATTAGGTGGGTAAATCTTCTTCTTCTTCTTCTTCTTCGAATGTGATTAAATCTAAGCTATCCGGGGAAAAATAATATTGCAATGATACAACTTGTGTAGGTACTTACCAAAGAATTTTCTAATATCCATTTTTACGCATACACGCACGAAGACGCTTAGTTCATCGTTAAAGCATGAGCCTAGAACCTTCTGGTAAATAATATGTCAATTGGATAATTATTTGAGCCTATCAAACGTACTAGAAAATACGAGACTCAGGCATTGCGAATCTTTGACTAATCACGGTAAGTGGGCGTTGGCCAATATAAGGCTGTAAAAAAAAGTATTCATTACAGAAGTGTGTGTGGCCAATGAAGAGTGAAGGTCAGGCGAAGCTTTTATAAGCGTCTAGGCGTCGAAAAACAAACTCAGGTATTCAGCTAAAATTCGAGAAGTGAATGCTGCGTTAGCCGTTCAATATAGAGGTCTAGAAATTTCTAGTGTACTGGCGATGTTCATGTCCACTGGGACAGGTACTTGATAAATTGATATATCACATCGATTGGTTTTGACAGGATTAATTATGTTTAGTTTTTTTTACTTTTTACACCCATTTTTAACATTTTACACCTAATTTCGAATAGAAGAAAATATAATTCTATCTAGTGTTAATTGCTCGAAGATCAAGGGGGTGCAAGCGTACCCCCATGCACCCATCTCGCTACGTCCATGTGTGGCATGTGTATAGTCCGCCCAGTGCTTGAAGTTGAATACAGAAATAACTGGGATGATTTTCCTCATTTAATTATAGACGTAATTACAAAAATACACCATGAGATGTGTAGTGTTCGTTTTATCGACAACGAACGTTACATCTGTTTAAAAATAACGTGTGTAATAACGAAGTCACATGTGAAATCATTCTCATAAGTAATGCCACGAGTGATTTCCAAATTATCAATAAATTCATGAGTCACGAATTGACAAGTGGATTTAACTTAGAGGATTTGGAAGTCAAGAGTGGCATTTGTTAGGACTATTTAACGAATAAAAGTAAGCTGTTTACTTCAAAGTCATTATTTAAATATAGTTTACCGGTATTTTAAAATATTTATATATTTAATGTGAACGGCGATGTTTGAAAACATATCAGAAATGTGATGTCATGTTAATTCACTGCAACTTGATCATATTATATATTGCCAAATAGGACCGCAGTACTGTAAGAATGCGCCCTAGTGGAGAAATAATGAAACACATCAAACTGTATATTACAATCAACATTATAGATTAGCTGTGGTCTCTAGGTAGCGTGATGCCTTGTCACGCAGTAAGCCCTGGTTCGAACCCCGGTCGGGACCGTTTTTCTGGGTGAGGTTTTTATCGGAGTTTTTCCTCACCTGTAAGACAAATGTCAGGAAAACGTTAAGGCCCAAACGGTCCCCGAAATCATATGACCATCATCATCATCATCATCATCATCCTTATCATTATCATCATCATTAAGATCCTTCACCGGTGTGCAAAGCAACGGGAAGCTACCACACCTACAGTTCCCTAGTAAAGCTACAAGCATAGCATGAAAATGCTTTGATTGCAGTTAAGTACCTGCCTTCGAGCAGAATTACTATGGATGGCATATAGGTTATTCATTTGTGTCTTTAGTAAACACTCGGTAAAATCAAGGAATTTGTTTATTATTTGCTATATCCAATGTGTTTGATGAAGAATATTAATGCTCTGAATATTAAAAATGAGGAGCTTTATTTATCACAAATGCAGGAGCTGATAAAGAGAAATCGATAAAGAACGAGATGATGCACGAATATCATTGGTTGTAAAACAAAATTCATTGAAACTTGATTGGTCATTGAGTACCATTTGGGGCCTGAGTTAAATAGTCAACAATATAACATTGAATACACACCTTAAGAATGGAGCTTGTGCCAAGCTGACGTGAGTAGTAAAAAGCGGTAATAAACGATCCGATTACACATTATTGGTGAAGTATGAAGTAAAGAAAATATTTCAAAATCAACACATCTGTAAACTCTAAGTTAATAGTACAGAGAAAACATTTCGGAATGACGTTAAAAAATATCAGATTGTTTTTAAGGTATTTAAAAAAAAAGAATCGGGATAGAACTCCGCCGCATCCCGCTCCACCTCAAGCATTGGTACAGCATAAAAATGTATTTTTAGTGTCACCTTCGCTTTGTGTCAAATAATTTCATGAAGCATACGGTGCAACCACCTGGCTCTTTAATGAGGGTTGACTGTACTTTTATTCGCGTTCTTTCCTGAAATGTAATAATGTACATTAATATATACTGTCTGAATATCTTTCAGAAGTTACTTTCTATCGTTGATATAATATGAAACAAACATCATGTACGTTGAAATGGTTTTTAATGTTTTACAAATTAGTTTCAAAATTATGTAATATCTTAATTCACGCCTAAAACCTTAGTTTCAATCAGTGTACGTAACTATTTTCCCTCCGATGTTATCTTTACTTCGCCATGATGGAGTGATTGGCGTGCTTTAAAAGCTCCGAGAGCTATATTGGCGGGCTCAGCTGCAAAAATTCACTTATACCGGAATGCCGATAAGCCTGTCGAAAAGAGTACCTTGGTCGAAAAATTGATGATCTTTCACCGTAAAAATAGAACTGTCAAAAAATGCGGATATGGGTTCCAAAGGGGTCAAATTTTCCGGAAGTATGATACTCCTCCATTCGAATCTCCCGATGAAGACTGATTCAAGGCATCCATGCCAAAGGTTTAAACATAAGGAATGTTCCTAAGAGCATGAAATGTTTGGAAATTATATACTTTTGTGGCACAATAAATATAAACACGAGAATTAGATATTCTACCTTGGATATACTCGCATTGCTGGATGTAAGATGTCCAGGAGAAGGTAGTCAGGAATCAGGAAGCTTTACGTTAGAAAATAAATCGGACAATGGCGGCACTGTACATCAACTATATGTATACTTTAAACATACCTACCATCCAATTAAGAGGGATAAGTATACACAATCCTGCTGGACTTCGGAATTTCTAAAAATTTAGACTAATTCGAAAGTGAATAAATGACACAAAGGATAAGGTGCGATTAAAAAATAGCATTTTCAAATAGTTCTGACATTCACAATGGGTCGAAGTAAGGATATGTACTACTTACTCTGCTTTTCAATTCTGCACAAGAGCATTCCATCAAAACTTCAGAGAATAAAGAAAGCCATCAAAATGGTATTAGAATGCCGTTGGTATATCTTAACGATATATTATATTAGACCTAGTATTAGGCTATAGCGAGGAACTATACAATCCATCATGTATTCAACTAAATAACGCTAAGAAACTGGGGCTGAAGGTAACAATGAATAAAACTAAATATTTGATCACGCGTAAAAACACAATATATAATTTAAATGACAATTTATGACTAACAAGAGACATTTTGAAGAAGTGGCTGAATTTTGATACGTAGGAACGATAATTACAAACGGTAATGGGGTATAGAACGAAATAAAACATAGGTTCAACTCTGGAAACTCGTGCTATAATGCTTACAGAGACTCTTGTAATCGAAACTTCTCTAAAAAATAATTGCATTAAAAATATTTAAAACTGTTAGTCTTCAGTTATAAATGATTCTATAGACGCGAATTGTGGTCTCATAGAGAGAGGATAAAATCTTACTAGTATGTGAGAATGAAGTTGTTAGGATACATTTTGGACCGAAGAGAAACAAACAAATGATGGTGAGGATCAGATAAAAATAAGCTACGTGATATTTAGGCCTATGTGACAAGAGATATAATAAGAACAGGACCTGCGACATGAACCCATTAGTGCATAGCGAATATATTTTTTTCAGAAGTTGGAAAATAATGTAGGAACATTTTTTTAAGTGGTATTGCATTCTTTTAAGACTATATTTTAATAATATTTTATCCTATTGTTGCAAAAATTTATTATTTGACTGCAATTGGCATTTGTTTTGAGATGGCAGGTAAACAGTATGCGTTTGCGCACAGAGAGGATGAGTAAATGTTTAATTACAATGCTGTTACCGCATGATTTTCGTATAGTACATATTATCATTGTTTTATTACTATAAAATAATTTGTTTTAGAAAATTATCATTGTCAAAATGACGAAATCTATTTCAGTGTCATACAAAAAGGACGCCATGCATCTGTACTATATTAAAAGTACATTTGATTATATAGAAATAAATTAGCTAAAACGTTTTTCTACTGCATTATCTTATCTAATATGACCATAAATATACATGTTAGTGCTGTCTATGCTAAACACGTGACTTGTCTTCTCTTTGTCTCAATATCTCATTTTAAAAAGCGTTCACAAATCTTGATTATATTCTACTATTTATTATCGGTCTTATTTAACATTTTCCAGTACTGTTATTTAACACAGGTCCAATAATGGATCATATTATAATATTATAATTATATTGTGAAAATAAAAATTAATGTCTCAACCAGGAATCGAACCGTGGACCTCTAGTTCATCGGACTAGTGTGCAGCCCACTACACCATTCATTAATTTTTCTTTTCGCAATATCATTATAATATTATAATATGATCCATTATTGGAACTGTGTTAAAATAACGTATTGGACAATGTTAAATAACATCGTTTACTGCTTATAAAAGTGGTGGTGTAACATTCTCAAATATAGATACTTCTAAACGAAGCCGGCCGTTGGTGATGGTAGTGACACCTACCTGACAGCGGACGAAACGAGAATTATAGATTTGTAAATGTTGAAAGAATGTTAAGTTTGTGCCAGGTCTAGAACGGTGTAGTGGGCAGCAAGCTAGTCTGGAGAACTTGAGGTCCACGGTTCGATTCCTGGTTCAGACATTAATTTTTCTTTTCACAATATCATTAGGCCTATAATATTATTATCAGTCTGACTACGAACGAAAACTTTGAAATATTGGAAAGTGAAGACAAGGAGAGTCTTGTAGATGTTTGTCAGCCTGACGATAACTCATTCACCGACGAGGACAGCGATAAATCTGACGATGAGCATGAAGCGAATCTCAACCACCCCTGCCGTCGAATTCTTCATGCTACCTCTGTGGTTCAGTTTGTGTACAACGACAATATTAAAGAAGAAATACATCGTGTTCAAAATACCTCTACTACTTCTCAAAAAATAAAACTATATTAAAAAATAATGCTGTACCTGAGGTCAAATTGTAAAAAGTCCCTCAGCCCAAGGTATTCTCATCCAATAATAAAGGGATGGAAGGAGTTGATCATATTTTATGAACCAGTTTGTTTCATCTTATGGATGTAGAATGAGGGAGAAGAAATGACGGTGGCCTATCTTTGCTACTTTCTAGATGTCAGTGTTGTGAATGCATGATTACTTCACAAAAAGTTATATAACCAGAACTCTTCGGAACCTCTGCTGAAGTTCAGATGCCAACTTGCCATTACCATAAGAAGTTCCTACACATCAAGGCAAATCCACTTCAGCATCTTCACAAGACTTGAGGTTTGAAGGCCAATGCCAAATGGCCCATGGAAAATAATACACGAAGATGGTGTGAAAATTACACTCGGAAGCCTAAGTACGTTCGCTCAAAATGCAAAATAGGACTACATCCAAAATGGTGGTTGGAATTCCATACACAGAAATAACGTAACACTCAATGTTCTAATAAATATGTGTCCTCTTTGACTGACATTCAATTTATTATTCCATTTATTTTATTTTATTTTCTCATTCTTATCACTAAAAAAAGTTGTATATATAACATAATACGATTGTACTGACTGCTGTCCATAGCGTCCCGTATAAAAACCAATAGATTAACTTTAAAAAAACATGCGTTTTCTTATTAAACAGTGAATTCCTTATTTTAAAAATAAAAAATTACTTCATACACTAATGGGTTAATGGAGGATGCTAGAGGGGCATAGAAATGTTTGTATAAAAACCAAAGGGAAAGTTCCCAGTAGGTAGGCAAAAAATGGGGAGAGATAAGATGATTGACAATGATTTAAGATAGGCGAAAGATTTATGGGAAAACACTAGCTGAGAATAGGGGTGTATGAAGAGCTTATGTTCGTATCGCCATGAAACTCTGGGTTCGATAGTGCCAGTGAGTTAGTTAGTTTGTTAGTAAACTGTAAATAAAAATTGAACTTTGAGAGCAAATTGTCTAGACTTTAATTTAATTGACCTTTATCATAACATTTAATCGAATTTCTAGTCAAATGCAGAACACATCCCATACAGGATATGCGTGGAAATAAGCGTATTTAATGGAACTATTTCACAGTTAACCTTTTATACAAAATCAAAATATAAAAAAAAGATGAACAACACAGAATGCGGCTGGTTTGTGGCTTCTGTGAATATGCTAGCATGGGGACCGGACGAAGACTGTGTTCCTTAACCCCAGAATTTAGTATTGTACTGCAACGGAGCATGGAGGAATTTAATATTATTGTATTGTATAAATATTATGAAATCATTGGTCCCATTGCTAAAGAGTGGTAACAATTCTAACCTCCGCTCTATTTGTTTGATGTATTACTGTTGTAACTATGTATTTATGTATTATATGTGTATATTAAGTGCTGAAGGGCTGTGGGGTATATTTTAATTGTTTACAAATATTGTTGTTGAGCACAATATGAGATATACCAGGTATAAATATTATTGTATAATATTATTGTTTCCATGTCGGCTTTGAAATGGATGGTGATCCACCCATCAGTCAATGAGAATAGAAGTGTTTTATTTTTATTTAATGAATATATGTTTATCTACAGTCAGATTCAACGCAGGAAGTTACTGTGTGTTTGGAATAAAGAATTGGGTTGCCATTTTAACAGTATTTTCCTGAGAAAAATCCTTATATAAAACTGAAGATTGCAACACAGCAGGTACATAGTTTTAAACTGTAGCCGTCCAAGCCCCCCCCCTCTTAAAGAAATAAATAATAGTTTTAAAAAACAAAAACAACACGTTTTATTAGAAAACTGAATTAAAATGAAAAATAATTTTAATTTGCAACACGCTTTGGATGCAATTAAAGTGGTCAACAAAAAATAATCTCAACACATATAGAATAAAACTACCGTTATCAACAAAAAGAAAATCATTTTGCCATCAAATGCGTGGGGTGCTCTATATCAATTAACATATTTGATAATAAACAGATATTGGTAAAAGTAAAGTCTCTAAGAAGAAAATGTAAAAATCATAAAAAGCACCCCACGCTTTTGATGGTAAAATGATTTTCTTTTTGTTGATAAATGGTTTTATTCTAATGTGTTGGAGATTATTTTTTTGTTGACCACTTTAATTTTATCCCAAGCGTGTTGGAAATTAAAATTATTTTTCATTTTAATTCAGTTTTCTATCAAAGGGTGTTGTTTTAGTTTTTAAAACTGTTATTTATTTTTTACTTTTTAGTTTTAATATTTTACAGAATAAGATAAAACTATAAATATCTTTAAATTCGATACTATTGTAGTATGAGCTAAAAGTAATAGTCTTCTAAAAAAATCCTCCCAGCCGGATTTGAAACAGCGTCCTATGGATTACTGATATTATGTACCGCTACAGTTCACTGCTCTACCAACTGAGCTCTTACAACGATTAACTAAAAAGTCGACAAGTCCGCAACCTATTATAACAGTTTTAATTTTTTTTGTTCTGATGATTCTGGCCAGGATTTTAGAAATGAAATATGAAATTATTGTATTATCAGGGGTCCTTTACAGGCATACAAAGTTTCAAGTCGATCCAATGTTTATACGTTTTTGAAAATCGTGTTCAAATATCCCGTTACATAGATACAAAGACATGTTTTTATTTTCTAATGATTCTGGTCAGCATTTTAGAAACAAAGATGAAATTATTATATTGTCACGGGACCTTTAAAAGTATATGAAGTTTCAAGTCGATCCAATGTTTCTAAGTGTGTGAAAATCGTGTTCAAAGATTCCATTACATTGATACAAAGACACTTTTTTTGATTTTCTGATGATTCTGGCCAGAGTTTTAGAAAATAAATATGAAATTATCGTATTGTCACGGGTCCTTTACAAGTATACAAAGTTTCGAGTCGATCCAATTATTTTAAGTGGGTGAAAATCGCGTTGAAAGATTCAGTCGCATAGATAGATAAAGGTGAAGATAATATAAAGCGTGTAAGAAACAGTTGCCGCATGTCACTGATCTCGTGCGGAACTGTACTATCCTGTGTGAAAGTGTCGATTCTCATATTTACTATAAAACTAGTTTGCATGCCGTAAAAGAAAAACTATGTTATTTAAATGTATAGTACATATATTTGGAAAACGTTCTGCTAACCTTGCCCCTTTATCGCTCCTTAAACAAACAAATACCGTTATTATGAGTTTGACAACATCTACCATCTGTACATAGGGGGACACTGGCATAGCCTATAAGGTCTGTAGTAACATCCTGGGTTAAATTAGAGTGTAATATATAACAATTAATGTTTGTTTGTTTGTACTTTATGCGCGGTCATACCGTTGATCCGATTGTGATGGGGTTTTTTGCAAAATATTCAGGAGATTCCCGGGATGAACATAGGCTATAAGAGAGTTGTGATACTCAAATCCTACACCCTTAAAATCACTCTTTGTAGTGAAAAACGTGTAAAATAATCATTGTTTGATGCTTAAATGGCTTACGCTGCCTAAAGCATAACAAATACACAAAATTAATTTGCACAGAATTGAATATCTCAAAAAACTGTACAAAAATGTCAGCGACAGCATATGTTTATCTTTTACTGATTACTCACAACAGCCATTTTTAACTTTCGTTGATGCCAATAAGATCGGGATAAGTAGATTCCCGGGCAAGGGTGCATTGTCGATTGTGATGAGGCTTTTTGCAAAATGTTCAGGATTTTTTCGGGAAGGTTATAGGCTATAAGAGAGTTTTAATACTCAAGCTCTTCACCCTTAAAAATCACCCTTTGTAGTGAAAAGGTAAAATAAAAGTGGCATTTTGTTTATTTATTGGCTAACGCTGTCTAAACCATAAGAAATACACAAAATTAATGTACACATAATTGAATATCTCAAAACACTCAACAAAAAATCCCGCGACAGCATATGTTTATCTTTTATGGATAACTCGCAATAACAATTTTTGTCTTTGATTGATGCCAAAATGATCGGGATAAGTATATTCCCGGGCAAGGAGAGCAGCGGGACGGATAACTCGAAATAACGAATTTTGTCTTTCAGTTCATTTATGCCAAATTCATTGGGATACGTATATTCCCGGACAATGCCTTGTAATCAGCACGGGCTCTCTAAAAATAAAAACAAAAAAAAAAATCCTTTTACTTAAACAACTAAACATAAAAACACATTGTCCTTTATTTAGGTGTGGTAGCGCACGCCGGGTGTTAGCTAGTGAATAATATAATCATGTTATATAGTGTACATGTAGGTAAATATAACTATTGATAACCTTTTAAATAATTATACTTACATGTACCTACTTTTTAATAATTGATTATATAAGTATTTCATACTTAAATAAGGAATAACTGGCATCATTAGCATTTTGCTCTGACATTTTAAAAACTTAAAAGTAAGTACTTTCGTTTTATTTTCTGAAAATACGTTCACGCTGTAGTACCTTAGATGTGTAGGTAGGCAGTAATTTTATTTAACGGCGCTCTTTAACTGTTAGCGTAATAATTCTATTCTGTGTGTGAAAGGAACGACACATTTTACCCATAGGCCTCTTATTTATAACTTGGGGTTTATTTACATGCCGTAAATCCACGACACGAGATTCACAGCTTTAGTTCCCGGAATTCATACTCAAACGTTTGTCGCATTTAAAAATGAATAGACCTCGGCCGGGCTTACATCCGCGAATCCAGGAATTCAAAACGAACGTGATAACCATTTGCAAGCCGCGCCGGGACCGGTAACATTATATTAAATACGCCTCGAATTTGATGATTTAGTCTTCTGTTACTTGTAATAAGTTATTCACTAGTGAAAACTCTTTGAGAATTATCTTACATACTGTTGCCTCTAGTTCAGTTAATTACAGGAAACCTAATCGTATGTAGATGCCTGTAAGTAGATGCCTCTATTAGCTATAACCGCATTGCCTAATCAATTTAGTGCAGGTTAAATTACTGAAAGCTTAGATTGTAATGGGAATTTTGCTTATTATAATTGTAACCAACAAACATACAATTAGTGCAAAAAGTATTGATACACTTAAAAATAACAGATAGAAATAAATAATTTCATTATTTCCTCACTACATACAAAAACATGAATATACACCTTTAAATTGAACTTTATGAAGTCAAATACACGCAGTTTCCTCTATTTTAACATGACAATTAGCGAGTAAAAAAATAATTTGTACATCAACAACAAAAAATAACAAACAAGAAGTATTGATACAGTACTAAGTTTTGGTCAACAGAATGTGCACATGAAGTCGAGTCTGATAGTGTTGTTATTCACTCTAACCTTGAGCACTCTGCCGTGTAGTTGTGTGTTTTTTGGCTGCAAATTAACGCTGGAATGAGGCGCAAAAGTAGAAAGACTAGAGTAGAAGAAATTGAATTAATTATTCGTTTGCATAATCAGTGTAAATGGCTAAATGAAATTAGTCAAATAATTGAAAGGCAAAGACCAACCATTAAGCATATAATTGATAGAGTTGGGGAACGAAAATCTTTTAAAATCTTTAGAAAATAGCCACAGATCAGGACTCCTAGAATACTGTATGCTAATGTTGAGAAAGCATTAATGAGAAAAGTAAAGCAAAAACCTCAATGTAGTGCACCTAAGTTAACAGCTAGTATAAACAATTACTTAAATACAAGTATGTCTGTTAGCAATGTTCGTAACTGTCTATGGGCTAACGAGTTACACGGGAAAACAGTCGTAGAAAATACTTTAAAAGTGAAGAAAATTGAAGGAAAAAATTGAACTTCGTTAAAACACACATAAACATCCCAAAATAATTTTGTAAAAAAAATAAGTTTTACTGACAAGCCTAAATTCAACATTTCTTGTTCAGATGGAGGAAGAAAGATCTGGAAGAATTAAAATACAGAGCTACAAAAGCAAAATTTCCAACCCATTGTGAAACATGGTGGTGGTCTTTACTAGTATGGGGATACATGAGTACTTCTGGAGTCGGGACCTTGCATTTTATCGATAGTGTAATGGATCACAAACACTATGTAAACATACTGAAGGCCAATCTTCATACCTCTGCAGAGAAAATGGGAATTAGAAAAGATTATGCATGTTATTTATGCAAGAAAATGATCCCAAGCACACCGCACCGCTTTCAATGGGCGTTTATGGATTGTATAACACACCAAACAACATGGAAACGCCACCGCAGTCTCCGGACATAAACCCATTGAGAATTTATGGGAACATCTGAAAGGGAGAATTCGTTCAAGAATGATTTGCAAGAAGCAAGACCTGAGAAACGCCTTGGAAGAAGAATTGAGAAATATACCTTCTTCAGCGACTTCAAATTTAGTGGAGTCGATGCCACACGGTCTTCAAGTCATTTTGGAATCAAAGAGGCTCCCAACTAAGTATTAAACTCAAAACGTAAAGACCCAAACAGCCATAATATGAGACTGTATCAATACTTTTTCTTGGCTAATTTTTGTTGTTCGTGTATAAATTGTTTTTTTCACTCGTTAATAATGTTAAAATTGAGGAAACCGCGTGTATTTAACTTTATAGAGTGCAATGTAAAGGTTTTTTTTTGTATACAGTGAATAAATAATTAAATTATTTATATCTGTCTGTAATATTTTTTGAGTGTATCTTTCTGCACTAACTGCATGAGGTAAATGTGGTAATATATAAAAAATATGTTTTCCTCATTTTGTTTGGCGGTCTGTTATTTCTTTGGCTGCATAAATTAGCATATATTTTTACAAGTAGCCATTCCAATCTGAAAGATAGGTTTTTTCTTATAACATACATATTACAAGAAAAAATATCCATTATGGCAGTGTTACTGTACGTGATTTATCAGTAGTAACTTGTGAAATAATTCTGTCTGTAGTAATAGAAAATAATGTATTAATTTTACCATTTTTCTGTACAAACACGACCTTTTTAATTATTATATAATAATAATAATAATAATAATAATAATAATAATAATACTAATACTTTTTATTTACACAGAGTTAAAGACAGAAGGATGTATCTTCATTTCTTCTTCTTCTTTTTCTTCATCTTCATCTTCATTCTTCCATATAGGTTTTAAACTGTGCTTTCTTCAATTCTTGTTTCCTCATCTTAGGTTGTCACCCCACCCCTTTTTGGGACGTCCCTGTTGTCTTCTTCCCCTAGTAGATTATCCCTGGCAATCTTGAAATTCTCTTGCGTGTGCATCCTGCTTATACGCGCATACCATTCTTGTTCTTTTTCCAATACAAGGGAAAGAAATGGTTCAAGAGACGAATAAATAGATCTTAAATTGAACCAGTAAAATAAGACACAATGATGTAATTATCTCTAAAGCTAATGCAATCTTTATGAATATAAAAACGCCTTTTAAAGTAAGTACTACCTCGTATTCTCCATCGTAGTTTAACCACTCACCTTAAAGATACTTTTATGCTCCACACCATCCGGGCCTTAGAGTGACACGATCAATCGGGAGAAATATATTAAACTTTGGACCACACACATACTTTTTAACCACGTTAGGACATGGAGGGGCTGCCAAATACTGTAAGTGATCAGCCTCCTCCGAGAAATCACAAACATTTAAAACGAAATGCATTATTCACACATATTCATACTAAAAATAATTAATATCATAATGATGGCCAAATTATGTCCGTGAACCATTAGGACCCTAAAGTTTTCTGACACACGTCTTAAAGACGAGGAAACATTTCGAAAAACCATCATCCAAGAAACTTGTCCTGCTGCATGAGAGAGAGCGACGCTACCCCGAAATCGCAGCGGTGGACTGTGATAAGTACATTAATGCTTGTAAAAATAAACTCTTATATTTATATTAAATAACTCTTTAAATTCAAAATAAATGTAAAATTATTGGGGGGAAAACACTATTCACTCGCAGAAGCATCCATGATTACTGGATTAACGAGAAAAAAAATTATAGTACAATTAGTAAATTAACCTCTTACTTCTACTGCAGAATATTATATCTACAGCATTATTATAGCATAATGAAGATTAATTGGTTAGTTTCTTGGGACTAAATATCTTAGACGTGAAGAAGAAAACAAGGTTGTATGTTATTATATTATAATAAAATATCTCAATAAAATGTATTTATAGTATATTATTCTAATGAGATCTGCGATATGTACAAAATAATATATTCGTAAAAATACATTAATAAATCTGTTTAAATGGACGCTGAATTAAATCTATTTTCTATTTTTAATAATCAACTTTTTCACTTCCTTTAAAAGATAAATATAATCAGATTATCGTAAATAGTTACAGAAATTCAAATATTACTTTAAAATTCACATTATGTATATCTACGTCCACTTTTACACCTGATACAACATTACAATTTATTATAGATTTTAAATAATTGTCCCTGATTGTGATGGACAGATTCATAGAATTAATGCTATTGGTTTGGCTGTTACAGCATTTGAAATTTATTATTGACCAGACAATAGAAACTGTTTCATTAATTATATAAACTTTTTAGAAAATCATTCATTTAACAAGTGATTTTATTATGTTCAGGTATAACATTTGGTGTAACTATTTTATTATTTTTTAACGATTTTAGAATATATGCTTGTGTGTGTACTTTTTTAATTTATTTATTTAAAAAGTCTACTCTGGAAACGCATGCTGTTATGCATTACAGAGACCCTTGTCAACCCAAATACTCTAAAATAATTAAAATAAAATATATAACACTATATTCTTCCAGTTACATTCTCTGAGTGCGGAACATGGACTCTTAATTTGAGGGCGGAGAAAATAATATGAGTGTTTGGTAATTGAGTTCTTAGGAAAATATTTGGACCAAAGAGAGTCGAACAGAGAGATGGATAGCGAAGACTTGCTTAACAATCAGCTAGTGATATTAACAATTACATCTCGAGGGCTGCAATAGACAGGACGTTTGGCATGAATAGGGAAGTATGTGGGGACATGGAAACTTCTTGTATGAAAACAAGAGGATAGGTAGATAGATGAAAAGCTCTGCGGCCATCACTTAAGTGTTGGCGGTGAGCGATCCATTTTGGTCCTCCTTAATAGGTAAAACCACGGGTTCCTGTAAAATACAATAGCCCCGGTTTAAATTTTGAATTCAAATTTGAAGTTAATTAGCAGAGTGAAGTCGGAAGCGGACCTTTTGGGGTTTTATTCCAGTATTTGCTCTTTGGATTGAGGGAAACCGTTTAAAACCCCAATCGGAATAGTTGATCACGCGGGATCTTGCCAAGTTTGGCTTTCGTATGACTCTATATTGGGAGGGGATCCAGTCTTCTCTTTATTTAAATATAATGTGCGTACATTTCAGTTTATTACAATTATTCATACATTAATGGCAACGTGCATTTTTTATTTTTTTATTTTTACTCTTCAGTTCTTGTTGCTGTTTTATCTGTAGTTGTCAGGTGATGTCACTTAATATATTTTATTAATGCACATTGTATGCCAATATTTTAATTATAAATTAATAATTTTGTAATGTGTTTCTCTCTCTCTGTGTTTGTGTGTGTGTGTGTGTGTGTGTGCCCTATCAGCTTTCACCAGTCAAATGTTGTCCAGCATCCATTTTGGACGCTTGTGTTTGTTATTGGCTGTTTCATAGGTTCCCAGCGATGCCACGAGTGGATTATCATGGCCTTCACATGTATTATAAAATTTAAGAGCCATGCGTTTAATATACTCCTCGATTGTTTCTGCACCCGTTTGGTAGTGTAATATGTCAACCGGTGTTACACGCGGTAGTTTTGTAATCATATATAATAATTTGTTTTGAAAAACTTGCAGTTTCTTTATGTGAGTTCTAGCTGCGTATCCCCATATGGGGCTTGCGTATGTGAGTACTGGCCTTAATAGTGCCTTGTAGATTGTTAGCCCTGTGTTTATTCGAATTTTGTTATGGTTATTTAAAATAGGGTATAGCAGCTTCAATGTCCCATACGCTTTGCCTAAGGTATTTTGGATATGTTGTTTAAACAGTAGTATTTTGTCGAGTGTTACGCCTAAATAAATGACTTCGTTTTCCACTCGATGTTGTGTCCATAAAGACTTCATTGTGGGAGCATGTATCGATATTGAGAATACCTTTTTATATAAAGAACTGCTTGGCATTTATCTACGTTTATTTTAATTCTCCATTTTTCCAACCATGGTACGAGAATATTAAGGTTATTTTGAATCTGTCTAGACGCTCGTATTGTTCGGGAGGATTAACTAGTGATTAGAGTGTCATCTACATACATATGTAGATGAGTGTTGTTATGTCTATTGTCATGTGGAATATCATTTATGTATATATTGAAAAGTGTAGTTCCTAGGATACTGCCTTGTGGCACTCCACTACAGACGGGCCACAGGGCGGATTTTGAGTTAGGAAAATCAACTTCGAATTGCCTATTGTTCATATATTTAGCTATAAAATGAATTATTCCGTCATCTAATCCTGTTTCGATCATTTTCCGTAGTAGGCCGTGATGCCACACTCTCTCGAAGGCTTGTTTTATATCTAAGTATAATCCAACCGTGACACGATTTTCGTTGAACCCTCTAGTGATATGTTCAACGAGTCTCATTAGCTGGGTTACTGTGCTATGTTTTGGACGGAATCCGTTCTGTTCATCCCGAATTACATTTAATTGTTTTAGATGTTGTGATTAAGGCGCTTACATATAATTTTTTCAGATACCTTACTCATTGTGTTTAATACTGTTATCGGGCGATAATTTCCTGGTTCTCTAGGATTTTTTCCAGGTTTGGGGAATAATATTATACGCCCAGTTTTCCATGTTTTTGGGAAATACTTCATCTCGAACATGACATTTATTATTTTTGCTGAAATTCATATCCGATGTTGGGTAATTGTTTCAGCACTACGTTTTTTATGCTATCAGGCCCAAGTGCTTTTCTATTGGGAAGGTGATTTATTGGCAATTTGACTTCTGAGACGTTTGTTTTCCTGGTTTGTTTATTGGGTATTCTATTTAGAAATTCTTGGACAATTGTTTCCGTATCCCTTGTAAATTGCGGGTTATTCGGAGGGTCACGTGGTACAAATGTTCGCTCCAAATGATTTGCAAACGCTTCCGTTTATTTCCTGGGCTCTGACGGCTCACCCGTTAGGCAAGATGAGAGGTGGGTATGTATCCGCTTTTTGTGTTATTTTTTTAACCACGTTCCATGTTCTCGGCATGTATTTAGTATCTAGACTGCCGATTACATTTTCTCAGGTGTCTGACACGAATGTTTGTATAGCAACCTTGATTCTTTGTTGCAGATCGTTCATTTTATGTCTGTACTGCAAGTTATTGTGATGCCTTTGCCATTTTCTTCTTGCATCGTTCCTTTGCCTAATTAGGCGTAGGATATGATCTGGGAGATACGGCTGGTTGGTTATATTAGATTTGTTTGGAATATTAGTGTTAATAGCCGTATTTATGCTATTTGTTAGGCTGTCTACACCCGTGTCGATATCGTTAGGTGTGTTTAATGGTCGATCTTGTATTGAATTTTCAATATCTATTTTTAATTGGGTCCAGTTTGCTAATTTGTAATTCGGGATTTGTCTTGTTTGAACTCTGCTTGGTCTACTTCTTAGTGTGGGGCGCACTGGAAGATGGTCTGATTGGTGGTTATTTTCTACCGTGATATCACAGGGAATGTTAGTATTTTTCATTAAAGCGATATCAAGAATATCTGGTCGAAAATTTATGTTATTAGGGTAGTGAGTGGGCTATTCTTCTGCCAGGATTTGAAAGCTCCGATTGGATTTCAATTTCAAAAACAAGAGGGAAAGCGCCTAGAAGGTAAGTAAATATAGGACAGGAAAACAAATATATTAACCATGATTTGAAGGAGGTGAATTATACAGGGAATGACTGGAAAATTTGCTTCGGGAAATGGATGTATGGATACCTTCATTTCCGAACGGTCATCTGCGGGTTCGAAAATGCCAAGGAGTTATTTGGAATATATATACAATTTTCAAAATTATATAAATTTGTTATAGGCTAAAATATCTTCAAAATTCATATTATTTATTCAAGAATGGTTAAATACAGGGTGTCCCATTCAAACCTCCCACATTTTAATTAATCAAAACTAACGAAGTATGCGAAATTGTGAAATGAGGCCGGTATTAAACGAAACAGCAACTCAAAGAATTTTCATTGCCACATATTGCCGCACAGTAAAACACCTCTATATGTGCACCATTAGGAACACAAACAAAATCAAGTCTGTATTCGATTTCGTGTACCAGCACCTCCTGATTCTTTTTTAACGCTTCAAGTCGCCAGAAACTTCTCAAGCCATGCCTTAATGGTCTTCCCATCAGGTGCATTTCCTCCATATTCTCTCCAGTAATTTCTTTGCACTGTAATTATTGACTTCGTCTCTGCATACAAGGAAACAATTTGTGCTCGTTGCTGAGGAGTCGACATTTGGTTTTATGTCATTATTGTACAACATGTCACAGATGAATTAACTGGAACAATGCAAACAAAAATTCGCTGAGTTTCTCTTTCCTTTAATACCAACCTCATTTCATAATTCCGCATACTTTGAGAGTTATGATTAATTAAAGTGTGAGAGGTTTGGATGGGACACGGTTATATTAAATTAGTTGCTCTAACATATCAGGCCATAAGTTATGTGTACAAGTGAACAAATATAGGCCTGTGCCGGTATATTGTCTTGTATCACAAATAAGTGAAATATAGGCTCGATTCTGGAAATGCGTGCTATTACGCAGTACAGGGACTCTTGTCGTTCTAACTTCTCTCGATAAACGTTAAACTCAAAATATATAAAACTGTTATTCTCCCAGTTATATTATACGGAAACGAAGCATTGACTCTCACTTTAACAGTGAAGATATAATTAGGTGTATTTGAGAATGAAGTTCTTAGGAAAAATTTTGGACTAAAGAGAAAAAAGAGACAGATGAACGGAGAAGACTACATAACAGTGAGCTACATGGTCTATATACGAAAACAGATATAATGACAACAGTTATTCTAGTAGACTACGTTGGGCAGGACATGTGACACGAATGGGGAATGAAAGATGAGCATGACGCTACTTGTAGGAAAACCAGAGGGAAAACGCTCAGTTGGTAGACGAAGAATGAGGTGTGGGAATAACATTTTCCATGATTTAAGAGATGTAGGTTATACAGGGGATGATTGGAAAACAAACAGCTCAGGATGGGGATGTATGGATAGTTTGTTAGCGCGACCATAAATCTATGGCTTCGATAGTGCCATTTAGTTATATCATCTTGTAATGATTGGCTTCATCTTAAATGTGAACCCAATTTGGTCCTATTACGCTGATGAGCAACAAAAAATAAACTTTTCTTTGTCTCAGAAAGAAAAATATATGATTTGATAGTATTGTGTCTCCTGAATTGAAATATGATATCGGTTTTTCTCCATCACGCAAGGTTTCCGAGAGAGAGGCATTTATAATTTCAAACAGTTTAATATATTCTACATTCCTAACTACACAATATTCGAAAATTCGGACTCACCTAGAAAGTAAGAAATGGCGATTTTCTGCTATATTTTCGCCTGTGGAACATCGCTCTTGATGGTCCAACAGTAATCGACCAGCATATTAGGATTTCATTTGCCTTGATATATCTTTTCCATTGCTGAAATCTCCTGAAGAAAGTGTTCCCCATGCTCATCGCTCACTGCGCCAAGATTTTCCGAGAGGAAATCTTGAATTATTAATTAAATAATTATTTAAATCCATTAATTGAAATTGAAATAAAAAACTGTGGGTGGTGGAGAAATTCCGAATACATATTTAAAACACGATAAAAAACTGCATTAAGTACAACTTTGGTACTCGTGAAATAAAAATCATGTTGACCAGTATTATATTATATTTATATATTTTTAGCTCATTTCGCCAAATTTAAAACCAGTTGCGTTAACTACTGTACACAAAATTGCACATTCCACGCGAGGAAGTATAATATATATTTATATCACGTGCATGAATGGAGATTGATTTATAAAAGGCGAAGTTTAAAATTTCAAAGTAGGCCTATATTTTTATTTTTTATCACAAACATATAATGATTGAATTCTTATTCTTTGAATAAGAGGTATTATCAACAATTCTGTTTTACATTTGTTTAGATTAAACATTATATTATTGAAAAGTTCAAGCAATTATAGATTATGCCACATATTTCAGCATCCTGGCTTACTTACTGAGTTATCTAGGATTTAAAGAGAGATCAGGGCTTGCGTGGTTAAGGCTAGGGGCATGTAAATTTCTAAAAATTAGTTACGTTCAAAATATTCGAATATGTCCAATGTGCGGGAGCTTTGAAGAGGAGATATATAGGCCTATTAGAACATGTAACGATATAGAATATTGGAGACGTCAGTTATTACCGGAAAGATTTCTAAATTCAAATCGTGAAAGTTTGGCATGCTACGAGTTAATGGTAAATCCAGAAAATTGGATAAACGTGGGTAAATTTCTTGACAAACCGCAGAAAATAAGAACAACACTCATTCGTGAATAAATATATATTTTAGCAAAATGTAATGTTATTATTTATTAATAATTCTTCATAACCTAACTAATGTATAATGTTAATGTATTACTATCTAATTGTAATATTGTGTTTTTTTCTTTTTTTACGTTATATTATTACCAAACATTATTTTATTGTAACGGACTGTCAACAGCGCGTATTTGTAAATAACATTGTATTGTATCTTACTTTTAGTCTAATAAAGTCCTACTACTACTTCTGCTGCTGCTGCTATTATTGCTATTATTAGTCCACCGCTGTGGTCTCGAGGTAGCGTGCTGCCTTGTCACGCAGCGGGCCCGGCTTCGATCCCCGGTCGGGGCAGTTTTTCTGGGTGAGGTTTTTATCGGGGTTTTACCTCACCTGTAAGACAAATGTCAGGAAAACTTTAAGGCCCAAACGGTCCCCGAAATCATATGGCCATCATCACCATCATCATCATCCTTATCATTATCATCATCATCTTTCACCGGTGTGGAAAGCAACGGGAAGCTACCACACCTACAATTCCCTAGTAAAACTGCAAAGCATAGCATGAAAATGCTATGATTGCAGTGAAAGGCCTGCCCTCGGGCAGTATTACTGTGGATGGATGGATTGCTATTATTGCTACCTAGTAAATTAGCTATATAAACATAACAGTATTCGCTTCCCGGTAATTGACAGTCACGCCTATTTTCGAGCGAGTTTTTCAGCTACGTCAATTTCAGTAATATATTTACAGCGTAGTATTAAAAACTTGTAAACGTACTATTTATCCACTAAGGCCTTTATATATTTAAGTACCGGTAATTCACATTGTTCCGTGAGAGAATAAACTATAGTACGTGATTGTGAATAATGACAGAGGATAAGCAATTGTTATCATTGATAAAAAGAAAGAAAAATTGAAATTATAAAAGTGTAGGGAGATGTGGTAGTATTACAGAGGTTTTTCTGTTAGCGGAGTTACCATTCACCTCACGTCAAAGTATTAACTGCCATCAGATAAGTTATTTCAGTAGCGTCTAGCGTCTAGGTTATCTCGACACGCTCTTCAAGTTCGTGTTGTTATGCTTTGCAATTCAACCTCTGATGCCTCCACCTCATTAATTCTCTTATTATACAAAAAACGATCACGCTTCTTAAACGTTTATTGTAAATCTTGTTAAGGCGCAAGAGACCGATTTTGAATTAAACATTTTCCGAAAGTTTAACAACCATTAATATTTATCAAGAATGATAGCTTACGTGTATTGTATTCATATTTTGCAAAATCGTGTTGCTAAGGATTTAACAGAAACCAAGTATTTGTTTTTGAGGAAATATTTTATAGAGGAAATGAACAGAAAAAATTCAGTATTTCCTGAACGGTCTTAAATTTGGGAATGTGGTCTGTTTTTGTGCATTTTCCATAGTTCGTGAATGAAATTTTCTGGTATGGGATATAATCAAGATGCACGCGAAATTTGTGATAACATTCTGAAAATACTTATGTTATACTTGTAACTCTGTATATGTCTGTCTCTCTCTCTCTCTCTCTCTCTCTCTCTCTCTCTCTCTCTCTCTCTCTCTCTCTGTCTGTCTCTCTCTTACTCTTACTCTAATTTTTTCTCTTTACCTTAATTTATCCTCTCCCTCTATGGATACTTTGCATGACCCACGTAAGGACAAGATCTGTGGGGAAACGGTTTTTATCTCCGGTTAATACACATATTTTTCTGAACACGTAAGAACACGGATGCCTCCCTGTACGAATGATCAGTTCAATGCCAAGGCCACCACCGAGAACATGTAAGACAAGTTACACAATTTAATAATTCATTCATAATAAACAAGGTGAATACTATATTGATGCTTGTGCTGGACAATTGTGTTCTGGGACCATTTGGATCTTATAATTTCCCTACATCTGTACTAGAAATGAGGACAAACTCCAAAAAAGATTCTCTCAGGAATTTTTACCCGTCCGGGGATCGAACCAGCCCGCTTCATACGACATAACGACGTTACCCACATCGGTGTAATTTACTTGCAAGCTTCATAGTAAAATTTGTTAACTATTCCTGGTAAATATAAGAGTATATATAGGACTAAGCAGATAGAGGAGGACACAAAGGAAAGTTGGTTGCTGAATATCCGTCTCGAGAATACACGTAGTGTCAACAAACATTGTCTAAGGAATTTCATAAAAACATATATACACGGCAAAGCTGCTATTTGCAAACCACTATAACACCAGACACTGTTTGGAGGAGACTTCAATGCTGCAAGTTGTAACAAAACCTCAACTAACCACTAATGGAAACTGGTATTAATAAATGGAAAATCGTGGCCAAACGGACATTTTAAAATTGTAATTTTCTGTGGCATAGTTTTATATTGACCTCATTCTCTTTCGATACATTTCCAAGTGATAGGTTCCGCACTTTATCATGTTACGGACGATGACATATCTGCTTTACCCAAAGATTTCCGTGGAAGCCATAGACTGCAAGACGTGTCACTGCGTGCCTCTGGTCGGTGTTAGCTCCCCTCCAACTTCTTTCCACCATTGCTGCTGTTCCATGGAAGACTGAGTCGTCTTCTCCCGCTTCGGTGTCCTTGCCTCTACATTTTGTTATGGTTGGCAGAAATAGTCTTATTTTTAGCTCAACTAAAAATTACGCGTCCTTTGTTAGTTCATAGACGAATATACTAGGTGTATACTTTGACATCGAGGGTACTTTTTTAAAAAACCTGGCGTTGGGGTCTCTCAGGCTACGATATTCCCAAAACAGATGCAGACCCTTTGTCATACACGGAAATAATTTTATTGCTGTTTTCAGGGAGAGTTATTTTGTTTGGTACGTCATTCATATTCCTGTTCATCGCTGTCATCCTATCAATTATGTGTTCCGCGAAGGAGTTACTTGATGTCTGCAATATTGCGCTCAGACACCTAAGGAATTCTTTGTGCGGATTCTTTCTCCATTGCTAGTAATTACGTGTTTTGTTGCTGATCGTCCTCCTTTGGGGGTAATTACCTGTCCCGTTCTTTTTTGTGTTTATAGTGTGCTCGTTCACATGTGCCCAGGCTGCTGTGGTGTCTACTACTTTACGTATCACTCTTCTCTGGTCTGAATAGAGAGCATTATCGTCTGCATAGGGCAGTAAGTCTACGATTGGTCTCTTCTCATTATTTACACTAACTCCTGACCATACACGTTGAACAGAAGCACGTTCATAAGATCCCCTTGCAGAACACCATTCTTTTGTTCGATGCATCTGGAACTCTCTTTATTGATTTTGAGTATTACCTGCTTCTATGATAATATGTTACGTGAGAGTCTTGTGAGCCATTTTCTTCCAACTAGCATTAGTTTTTCCACAAGTTCTTGTCTATTCACGGAGTCAAATGCTCTGCTGCACTGAAAACTACATAAATGGGTTCCCCGATGCTGTTGTCCACTGAATCGACCTACGTACCATTCCACGAATGACTGTTTATGAACAACAAGGGAAGAATATAATCTAAACTGTCTAACAAAGAAACATGTTTGAGACGTGCCTTAATTTGTATTGTAATATCATGACTAGATATGAAACTTCTCCTTCCAGTAACGCGATGTTAACTAAGCTTCAACCTCTATAGTAGAGGTCACTCTGAACTCTGAACAGCGGTCAAACGTAAATACGACCAGGATTCAGACTTACAAAGTATACTTCGGTGGAATACACAAGTTACGCACTGATTGTTCCGAATATTTGAAGTGACATATAACACTGAGCAACAAAAAGGAAACTTTTTTTCTCAGAAAGAAATATATGTGATTCTAATAGTATTTTTTTCTCCTGAATTCAAATATGATATCGATTTTCCTCCATCACGCAATGTTTCCGAGGGACAGGAATTTATAATTTCAAACACTTTAATTTTTTTTACATTCGTAACTATACAATAATCGAACATTCGGACTGACCTAGAAAGTAAGAAATGACGATTTTCTGATATATTTCGCCTGTGGAGCATCCCTCTTGATGGTCCAACAGTTATCGGCCATCATATAAGGATTCCATTTGCCTTGATATATCTTGATATCTCCTGAGTTAGCTCATTTGATTTTTATTTTACAATGGACAAATGGACGAAAACGTTTATTAAAAAACTAATCATTTAAATCCATTAATTGAAATTTAAATAAAAAAAACTCTGGGTGATGAAGAAATTCCGAATACATATTTGAAAACACGATAAAAACTGCATTAAGTACTACTATTGGTACTCATGAGACAAAAATCATGTTGACCAGTGTAATTAATGTAAAATTACTATTATAAACTGTAGCTGTAACCAGACGGTACAGAAAGTTTTTTAACTTACCTCTGACGTCATGTAAAATGGTCGCGTCAACCATACTCTAATATCGTGTTTACGAAGGGATAATTCCATCTCTAATCATGAAATATGCTAGGCCTTTTCTTCATAATGAAGGAAAAGTAGCCCTCAAATATACAAAAGCAATTCGTTTGACGATATTAATTCGATGAAGAAGTATTTTCGCTTCCATGGAATGTCATTTTCCAGGATGACAAGTACACCACAAATACGGCTGGAATTGGAAAATCACTAGTTTGATGAGCAAGATGTGGAAATTACAACTCATCTCTTGAGGGTAACTCAAGTCGAAAGTGTAGAGAGTAGAGCAGCAACCTCGGAATATCTTAAAAATCGAATCCGTGAGGAAATAAACAGAACAACCTAAAATATTCTAAAAAGTAATTCGGGATTTCTTGCGCCGCATACAGCAGTTCATTGAAAGTTTTGGTCCACATTACAAACTGAATACTGATGATATAGGCCGACAGTAATGAACTTACACATATAATATATGAGAAATATTCCAATTTTTTACATGATTACTTTTTCTGCCGCACGCTGTGAAGTTGGTTAAATTTTCCATCCATAGTAATTCTACCTGAGGGCAGTACTTTCACTGCAATGCTTTGCAGCCTTACTAAGGAATTATAGGCGTGGTAGCTTACCACACCGGTGAAGGATGATGATGATAATTATAAGGATGATGATGATGAACGAATGATTTTCGTGGACCGTTGGACCATAAGCTTCCTGACATTTGTCTTACAGGCGAGAAAAAACCCGAAAAAACCTCACCCAAGAGCCTGTCCCGACCGGAAATCGAAGCAGGACCCGATACGTGACAAGGCAGCAACCTCGAGATCAGAGCGGTGGACGGTTAAATTAAGTATGGAATAAGAAACCGACGTGATTCATGCACATGCAAATATTTCTGTGAGCTTTGTGTGAAATTTAAATTAATAATTGTACTTTTTTTTCACTTACAGGTACGTTTCCAGTGTGTGAATACAATCCATCTAAGTGGTGAGTAAGTAGCGATACCTTACCTTATTACCTAATTTATCTGTGGAGTTTCTGTAATTTCTCTAATTCAAAGAAGAGATTTGGGATATGTAATCTTGTATGAAAAATATAATTGTGCCAAAAATATTGAATGTTGGTCCATCACAAACTTTGAGCCAGAATTGTAATATCTTAGAGACCTTTCAATTGGATATTTTCATGTAGGTATAAAGCAGCAGCTCTTTACTCAAATGTCTGTAATTAGAATTACTGTAGCTCTTACGGTCTAAATCAACATTAATCGGTCAGGGATATTCGTTTTGCTATTGTCTTCAAATTTTGAAGAATTTAACGGCTATTTATTTTTAGACTTGACAGAATTTCTATATTCCACTGACGGGTTTCTAGTCCACTCGATAGGTAGTCTATTGATAGGGCTCCCATCTCTATGCCTCTAGACTTGGATATTTTTCTGTTGGATGTGCTCCCTTACTTTATCGGGCCAAGTTTCTAGGCGATGGACTCTCGTTCTCAAACATCTCTGTCTGCGTCAATTGTATTGAACAGGGGTCACGATGTGAACGTAGGTGACAGTGCATCAGATGTAACTATACCCAGTATTAACTGTTTACACATATTAGCTTCTGTAGAGATAGAGGCCGTTGTTCCTACTAATGGTGTGTCATCGTGCCCTTTCAGGGATATTTCTTCTTCCATAACGCTTTAATTACACCAACTCAATTACCCACTTACTCACTCGCCCACACACTCACTCGTCCACTCATTCACTCATCCAGTCATCAACCAACTCACCTATTCACTCACTGGCACTATCATACCCGGAAATTCATGACCGCGCGGACATAAAATCTCTATACATACACAAAACTTCATAGCACGATAGGCCTAGAAAGCTCTTGGCCTTCCAACCGGCTGCTGGCCTCACATCCATATGTGTCCACAGAGGTGGACGACGAATATCCAACCAGTACACAGATGACATGTGCTCAGCATGGTGGAAGCCCCAGGCATTAAATCTAGTTTTCTCAACCTGGAGCCGCAACTTAATGTAGTTATCCAAATTATTCAGGATGCTCGATGAGCAACGGTCCCACACTGGCCGAAATTCCATGATAGAATTATATTCCCCTTGGAGACTCGAAACAGCGCAAGTTCCGTAGTTCTGTGCCAAGGCATCATGCTTTCAAATGTTCGCCTATACCTGTTGTTCACAGATGAAGTGAATGAAAGCAGTAGGTATTTTATACGCCATGAGTGTTCCTTTATTCTCAGGTAGTATGCCATTGTATCGTTTGCAATTCCCCGTGCCCCCCCTTCGTCCCATGCTTTCATGTGCACTATATACACCGTGAGCTAATTTTATCCAGTAATTCCATGCATCAAATTATGGTTAATGTTATATTCTTGGTCTACCAATTGGGCACTTTCTCTCTGGCTTTCCTACAAGAAATTCACGCCCACTTCATTACCATTTGTGCCACATGGTCTCTCTGTCGTAGTCGAAGAGACTTAACTCTTCTTATAGTATCAGATTTTTCATATAGACCATGTAGTTTACATTATGTAGTTTACATTATGTAGTTTTCTTCATTCACCTGTATGTTCGTCTTCCCTCGGCAAAAAAAATAGGAATCCATATAGCCTAATAATAAGGCGGATCCGTGGCGCAAGCGGTTAGACGCTCGCTTTCTACCGCTTGGGGTCCCGAGATCGAGTCTAGGTCACTCCATGTGGGTTTCGTGGTGGACGAAACGGAGCATGGGTAGGTTTTCCTCAGGGTTTCTCCCGTTTTCCCCAGTCACAAGATTCATTTCACCATTTCTCCATAGTTATCTCATCCATTTCATTTCATTTCGTTCATCGGCCCCTGTGATGGTGCGTCAGGAGTACAGTAGTCGGCCGGTACCCTTGTCGTTCACAGACATTTATAAATATAGGGGCTTCGTCTAATCTCATCCCTCGACCCGATGCTGACTTGGACACGAGTTGAGAATATTTATTTTAGCCTAATAATACCGTTTTACTTACCTTCAATCTAATTCTGAGAAACTTGGGATAACGAGAGACCAATAATACACATTAGGAAGTGTTTACAGATTTTCCGCTATTTTAAATTTCTTTCTACATCTCATTCTTGACGTTGTTAACAGTCTTATGTACCTGAATGTTCTTACTTACTGAAAAGTACACTTACTTATTATAAAGTGTCCGTTCCGATTCAATTCAATAATGCGTTTCTTCGTTTAGTTTTATAGGAATTTACTTCCAGTTTCTCTCGGTGTTATTTTAAATTTCTTGTGTTCGTTTATTATTAATTCTTCATTATCACTTAATAATACTGCATCATTGGGATATACCAACAGCTGACTAATAACATTAATTTGTACTCCCTCTTTATCCTCTAACGAGAATTATTCATTCCGTTTAAATATAAGAAATGTGTTACAGTTGCTATATTATACCATTCCTTTCATAAACAAACTTTCTTAGTGCTGTATTGCAGCTCTCAACCTTGACATCGGATGTAATATACATATTTCTTCTTCTTCTTCTTCTTCGCCATCTTCTTCTTTTCTTCTACATAATGGAGTTAGGCCATAGACCTGTTTCCACATCAAGAGACCGTATCCTTCCATCTAGTTATGGGGCGCTCAAATTTTTTTCTTCCTTGTGTTGATGTTGAAGCAAAATTTGTGGGAATCTATTGGGTGTCATTCTTTCCATATATTGAAGCCAGTTATATCTTAAATTTTATCTATAACGCTGTAGATGTTTAATTCGGTTCTTATTGTTTTCATTATATGTCTTATCTATAATATTATAATTATATTGTGAAAAGAAAAATTAATGTCTGAACCAGGAATCGAACCGTGGACCTCGCTTATTCCGTACGAGCGTGCAAGATCACTACGCTATTCGAGACATGGCACAAACATTAATAATTCTTTCCACATATACAAATCTATAATTCTCGTTTTGTATAGATTTGTATTTGTGGAAATAATTGTTAATGTTTGTGCCATGTCTCGAATAGTGTAGTAATCATGCACGCTCATACGGAATACGAGAGGTCCAAGGTTCGATTTCTGGTTCAGACATTAATTTTTCTTTTCACAATATCATTATAATATTATAATATGATCCAATATTGGAACCGTGTTAAAATAACAGTATTGGTAAATGTTAAATAATATTTTATCTAACAATGTATAACCTGCTACTGAAAGTAAAAAATTAATTTCAACTACTTCTATTTTCCTTTTACATGATTTATAAAGGCTCAATTTTTCACAAGCACATGTTAACATAGGTATTGGCATGGTTTTATATAATTTTAATTGTGTAATTTTTAATGCTATACTTTTTAGTGTTCTTCGTATTTTTCCGTACATATAATACAATCTCTTTACTCTTAATTTTATATTATCCTTTTGACAGTAAAGTACGTTAAACCCTAAGGATTTCATATTGTTTACTTGGTCTATTACCTTGTTATTGATAATTAGTTTGCATATTCTGTGGTTTAATCCCCTGAAAGTCATAATTTTTGTTCTTTTTCGATACGCGCATATTGTATTTACTTATTATTTAATTTAATTTATGCCTAGCGATTTGTAACCAGTCACCTGTATAGCTAAAATCACCTGATCATCTGCGAATAATATAGTGTTCAAGGATTGGTCATTCATTTTAAAACGATTGTTAAATTGTTCTTGCCATTGTCTAATGGCGTATACATTCTTTTAATTACATATTTCATAATCCGCTCAGGATTGGTACGATATGATGTAGGCTACACTAATACGCTAGATTAGTTGACAAATCATTTTCTAAATTCCCTTCAGAGTTTATCGCATCATGGAAATTGAGATGTATTTGCAAGTAGACCGTATTGGAGAGATTAGCAAAAGCAGGATTGATGCGTGGCGGGAGAATCTCTGTTTTGCATTCAGTGAGTCAAAATCTCGGGGGAATACAGCCGAGTGTCCTCGTCCCTAGCGAATGAAAATTTAAACTGCGCTTTGTCTCCTTCCCCCAATTGATTATTTACGTGACAGTGTCGAACTTCGTTTCTCGAATTCGACATGTGTTTCTATCCTTCTGGTACATCGTTGCTGTTTAGAATGCCTTGTGAACATCATTTTGGATCAGTGGTGACATATCACATAGTAACCACTAAGAAAAATATGTGTTAAATCATAAAACATGGTGAACATACTTTATTAAAAACACATTTGTCTATCAGATAACTATGCATCATCATATCTTCTTAACATTAGATATTGTTTGAGTATAAAAATGGATAGGTAATTAATGTATTAATTATTTGACATGTGTAAAACCGAAATTGTATTTTTATTGTTACCTTAATTCACATTTTTAGTGAATGCAATTAACAGGTCTCATGAACTTAAATGACAATTATCTTGTTGTTATAATAATCTTATAAATAAAAATGAATGTTAGATTGTTTGTTCACACTTTATGCGCAGCCATACCGTTGATCCGATTGTGATGGGGCTATTTGCAAAATGTTCAGGAAATTCCCGGGATGAACATAGGCTATAAGAGAGTTGAGATACTCAACTTCTACACCCTTAAAAATCGCCCTTTATAGTGGAAAACGTGAATAAAGTAGCTCTCTGGACGCTTGAATGTCTTATGCTGCCTAAACGATAACAAATACACTCTTACGGATAACTCACAATAACCATTTTTGTCTTTCATTGATGCCAAGAAGATCGAGACAAGCATAGCAGCACATGGCGGGTATTCTTTTACAGATAACTCATAATAACGAATTTTGTCTTTTAGCTCATTTATGCCAAGAAGATCGAGATAAGTAGATTTCCGGGCTACGCCGGGTAATCAGCACGGGAATCTTATAATAATTACGATATACAATTATAATTATCTTTCATATTACATATTCAACTAATCGTCAGAAGTACATTAATTTTCGTTTTTCATCTCATTTATGCCAAGACGATCGGGATGAGTAGATTCCCGGACAACGCCGGGTAAACAGCACAGGGTATCTAATATAATTGCAATATGAATTTTGCCCAACATTTATTTAACTAAACATAAAGCACATTAATTTTCGTATTTCAGCTCATTTATGTCAAGAAGATCGGGATAAGTAGATTCCCGGGCAACGCCGGGTAATCATCACGGGATATCTAAAAGATATAAATTTATAATTATTTTTCTTTTACTTATTCAACTAAACATCAAAACACATTGACTTTAATTTATTTAGGCATAGCAGCGCACGCCGTATTAGCTGGTATTAATAAAATAGTAATAATAATAATGATGCCACAGATAATAGTAATAAATATAAAGTTTAATTCATTCTGGCAGATTTAACGGCATAAGGCCTTCTCTTCACTCGACCAGCACAAATATGCAACTAGGCCTACATAGACCTATGTAAATAATTATATACGGTTCACTAATTATAATAAATTTAAATAAAATCATTAAAATGAAGTGTAGATTTCATGTACTATAAATATAGTAATGTAATAGTAATAATATTAATATTTATTATTATTATTATTTATTATTAGGCCGATTAGTATTATCATTATTATTATAACTGTAATTATGTAATGAATTATACGTGAAACACCAATCAGTATATTTATATTACACGTAAAGGCAATATTAAAACCAAAGTAAAGCAAATACAAATTTAAATTTCATTTGTATGGATGCGAAACATGGACTATATTGCGGTATATTAAGCAATAGACTATGGTGTGAACGTGTGTTAAAATTATTTAGCCTCTAGTTTCCAGTACTATCCTCCAACCATAATTCCCAGTTAATATATGTAGAATCAAATAGTATAAATAGTCAGTGTAATTTTCTTCAGTCTTTGAGAGGGAGCCGTGACAATTTGTGGAAAAATAGAAAAAAAAGTGATTATATTTTCGGAGAAAATATGTTGCATTTTCTTTGACAGTCTATCGGTAATTTCGGTTAGTAGCACATCACAATAGTCAAAATGCGGCATCATTAAGATTAGGACTAAAATTAATGTAAGGGATCTAGAAGGGAAGTTCTTGAGACGTATTGGGAAATGCATTATAGTGAGGATCTTCTTGGAAGTTCGTTTTATTTGGATACTCCAATTAAAATTAAAATCTATGATGACGTTAATGAAAATATCTACAATGCTGACTATTATAATTCAATTAATACTATTTTATTATTACTTAAATTAGGGGTACGCCGTAGCGTAGTGGTTAAGGCACTGAGCTACAAGCCGGAGGGTCGAGGGTTCAAGTCCCGTTGGGGTCAAGATTTTTAAACTGAACCAAAGCCTCTGGCGGCACTAGGGCCCTGGGGTCGACTTAGCCTCTAACGGAAATGAGTACCGGACACATGTTCTGGGGGTAAAGGCTGCCGTCACGCAGCGCTGACAACCCGGCTGACATAAAGTGCCGACTGTCTAGAAAAAAGTGGGAGCCTTAACCTCCTACTACCCCAAGGGCTTCCGGGCCTGTTGTGGGATCACTTTACACTTAATTACTTAAATTGTTTTATAACTTGTCTATGGAATTATCATTTATACCGATTTTTTTAAAAAAAAACAGTCCCTGCATTGATTCAAACATATTTGTATTAGGGTTAAACATTTTTCAACTTTTATGAAATAAAAATATTTCCTGTGCAATGAGTGGGTTAACTTTTACTTAAAACCTTTGAAAAAGGCCTTCATTTCACTGAGCTTCAAAAAAAGGTCACCCGAAATCAATATTAAATATTATTATATAAATATATTTGGGGTGACTTTTTCTTAAAGCTCAGTGAAATGAAGGCCTTTTTCAATGGTTTTAAGTAAAAGTTCACCCATCCATTGCACAAAAAATATTTTATTTCACAAAAGCCCAAAAAGTTATAACCCTAATGTGTATACTTATAACGTATGATAAAGTTTATAACCTGGCCTTTAGAGAAAAATTAAGCGGTCATTAGTTTCTAGATAATTTGTATGTTGCAGGAATTTATTGTTATCTGGGGCCGTAGTGTAGTGGTTTAAGGCACCAATGTCTTGATGCAGACCTCGGTAATTGCGCTGGTTCAATTTTCCAAAGGGGAAGACATATTCTGAATGAATACAAAGAGTAGCAGCTCCAGATTGAGAAAACCAACTTTAATGGCTGAGAAACTTGACATGGCGAACACATGTCACTCCTATACTGCCCAGGTGATCGTCCAATTCTGCGATTTACATGTGGATGTGAAGCCAGCAGCCGGATGGTAGGCTAAGGGCATTCTACACTTGTCGAGCCATGGAGTTAGAAATAGATAGATCATCATTTCATTAATGTCTTTGACATTGTCCGATTCCTAATAGCCAGTTTTGTCATTCCATCCAATCTCCTGGTTGTAGATGTTTCTCCTTCATATATAAACATATTCCCTGACTCCAGGAGGTTTTAGGTCTTCCTCTGCTTCGTCTTCCCTTAGGTTTCCATTCCAAAACAGATTTTGGTAGTCGATCCTCTTCCATTCGCTGGACATATCCGTACCATCTTAAATGCTGAGTCTTAATATAATCTAAAATAGTGTCTTCAATCTTAATTTTCTCCCATATAACTGAGTTCATAATTTTTTCTCTTCTTGAAATTGGAGTTAGAAATGCATTT
This sequence comes from Diploptera punctata, assembly GCA_030220185.1. Classification (NCBI taxonomy): domain Eukaryota; kingdom Metazoa; phylum Arthropoda; class Insecta; order Blattodea; family Blaberidae; genus Diploptera; species Diploptera punctata. The sequence goes on from JASPKZ010007908.1 coordinate 62,161, forward strand.
AATCAATGCAATCCAATGCAATGGAGTTAGAAATGCATTTAATCAATGCAATCCAATGCAATGGAGTTAGAAATGCATTTAATCAATGCAATCCAATGCAATGGAGTTAGAAATGCATTTAATCAATGCAATCCAATGCAATGGAGTTAGAAATGCATTTAATCAATGCAATCCAATGCAATGGAGTTAGAAATGCATTTAATCAATGCAATGCAATGCAATGGAGTTAGAAATGCATTTAATGAATGCAATGCAATGGAGTTAGAAATGCTTTGATTAAAGGAATGATTTAAATTGCTTGAAGCATTGTGACAAAAGGTACTGTAATTTGAAAATACAGGAATAGGATACTGTATGTAAGTAAAAATTACTTCTCTCTATTAACTAATTTACTGGAAGTCTCCAATCCGGAGGTTCATGGACGCGCTGTAAAATGCTCTCCATATGTCCATAACCTGAGCTAATGCTTTTCAATTATTCCGTGTGTAATTCACATTTCACAATTCATTGTTAATACTATTCTCCCAAACCATTCTTGACCTACCTTCTGGATGATTCCCAGTGATCTCCTTACAAGATGCTCCATGCCCATCTATCATTCTACATTGGTACCACATGTCCTGATCATCGGATTATACGGCATAATTGATATTATTATATCTTATTTCACATAAAGAAATTGTACCTCAGTGTTATGTAGTCTTCCATATTTTCCTGTTTGTCTCTCTTTATTTGGTTAATTTTCCAAAGAACTTTATTCTCAAGCACTTCTAATATTTCCTTCTCCCTTTTAGTAAGACAGCACGTTTCGAATCCGAATAATATAATTGGAAGAACAACCATTTTATATTACCGTTACTCAACCTTTTTTCAGAGGAGTTGAGGTGAAAAGAGTGCTTGAAATGCATAATTACATGCATTTATAGAATTAAGTCTGTGTTTTATTTCCGTAGTCTGGATTTAGCCCGGCGTGGTCTTATTCGATTCCCTAAACTGAAGAAACACCTTCTCGGAAGGTGTTTTTCATCTTAAAAGCAGTAGTGACGGCTGCGGAGGCGGTTTTGAAATCTTCTCAAATTATGGTTTCCAATATGTCTTTGCAGTTTTAGCAGAGAGGCTGGGACAAGTGCATTGGATACAAAGGACAATTTTTAAGGGCTTCGAGATGGATCATCAAAATTCTGAGGATTAGTATAGGTATTATATGGTGCCAAAAAAATCTTTATTTTACTGGCCCTCGTAGAATGGTGAAGTTGAAAGAAAATTGTCGGGATTAAAGAAAATTGTTATTGCAAGTAGGAGATAAATTTAAACAAGCGCTAATAACGTCTGTTCTAACTAAACTTCGTTAAACACTGATATTAAAAAAACAGGAAATCGTTTCTATTTTTGAACAGTAAAATGGTGAAACTTGTAGAGGGCAATGAGAAGAAGTATTAACTTCACTACAGCAGCAGTCCTAGTCCTCAAACCAAGATGAAGTTGAAACATTTTCAATCCCTTGGTAACTTAGATTTGCAATGCAAAATTAATTAATATAATAATAATATTTAGATTTTTATGACTTCATCATATTTGTGATATATTTATAGCTCGTTAGTTTTGATATAGGCTCTATCCCCATTTTATGTCTCAAAATTAAAACAATAGTTTGGTTTTTACCATAAATATTGGACTCTTATTAATTTCTCTCTCTCTCTCTCTCTCTCTCTCTCTCTCTCTCTCTCTCTCTCTCTCTCTCTCTCTCTCTCTACACACACACACACACTCACATATATAAGTTATATATATATTGAAGAATGTAGAGTAAATTTATACAAAAAAAATACAGCACAGACAATGTCTCAATCGAGATAATCATAGATCCATCTTTACTTTTCAGATATTTTGTTTGACCAAAATGTAATATACGAAAATGGAAATGGACACATCCTGACAAATGGAGGAATTTTTTAGAAAAGTGGCTGAATTCAAATAGGTTACTTATGAACAATAATTACAAACAGGAAACAGGTGCACAAAGAAATTAAACTTTGGCTCAATTACCTATGTAAATGCATGCTATTATGAATTAGACGTACTTTTGTCGTTCCAACTTCCCTGAAAGTAGTTAATCTGAAAATATATGAAACTATTATTCTCACAGTTATATGGATGCGAAACATGGACTCTTACTTTAAGGGAGGAGAAGAGATTACTACTGTTTGAGAATAAAGTTCATAGGAAAAATTGTGGACCAAGAAAATATTAATACATAGAGAGGGGATGGAGAAGATTTCATAACAATGAATTTTATGGGAAACTGGATATAATAACAGTTGAGTCACATTGATTGCGATGGGCAGGACATGTGGTACGAATGGTGAATGAAAGTGTGGCATGGAAATTGCTTATGTGAAAACCAGAGGGAAAGCGTCCAGTTGGTAAGCCAAGAATGAGGTGGAAGAATAATATCAACCATGATTGGAAGCAAGTACTTTATGCAGGGTTGAATGAAAACATTACTTCAGGGTAGTGATAAATGGAGAGTTTATGCCAGGGCGGCCATGAACCTACGGGTTAGATAATGCTATTGAGTTCGTTAGCTCATACTATATGTCATGGCGGACAGTGAGTAGTGAATATACTGGTCGCTCGTGTTTTTGCACAGTTTTCAGCAGGTGATTGTTTGTGTTTTACAGGTAGTATAGGATATTTTGAAATTATTTGTGTGTACATTTATTCTGTAATAATGGCGCCACGCAAAACAAAGAATTCCGACGAGAATAAAGAAGAAATGACAAAGCGTGTGATGCAGGAATGTTTGAGGGACCCTGCCATGTTGCAGCTGCTAAAGGACTCGGTGCGTGAGGCTATAGTGAGTGAGTTGAAAACAACCATAGATCGGAACACTGAGGTCATTAAACAGTTGGAGCTGTCGTTACAGGAAAGGGATACTAAATAATGAAACTAGAACAACTGTTGTGCGAAAAACTGATTCCCTTGAACAGTACCAACGCCGCCAATGCTTACGTATCTTTGGCATCCCTGAGATGGACGCTGAGGATACAGACAAAATAGCTATCGATGTGGCGTCTAAAATAGGTATTAAATTAGAAACATGCGATACAGATAGGAGTCATCGTGTGGGGAGAAAGGCGGACCGGCCACGGCCGGTTATCGTCAAATTCGTAAGCTATCGGAAAAGGAGAGAGGGTTTCCAGAACAAAAAACAGCTGAAAGGGAGTGGTGTTACAATTAGGGAAGACTTAACTCAAATGAGGTATAAGCTATTAAAAGAATGCATCACCAAATATGGTGTAACAAATGTGTGGACAATTGACGGAGCAATCCATGTTAAAGAAGGAGATAACAAACGCATCATTCTCCGGGCCTCAGAAATATAATTAGTGCAAACACGGCCAGTGAATAACCGACAGTTAACACTTAAACATTTTATTAATAGTACATAAATTAAGATATTCTTAGTGACGTGATACCAAGTTTAGTTTGTAAGTTTGTTGAAATATTTTACGACCATTTTTCGTTTAAATGATGATTTTCCTTTGACAGTCTTTGACAGGCTACAGGACAATAACCTTCCCACTCCCCTTCTCGACCCCACTACTTCAAGGAATGCTTTAGAAATAGCTTTGTCCACATACCCTACTTCCTTGCAGGTAGCCCATTTCAATGCTATAAGTATTACTGCTCATATAGATGAAGTCAGAACAATTTTCTTCTCTTTAAATATTCATGCTCTTCTCATATCTGAAACGTGGCTAAATCCACCATTACCTCTTCTTTAATTAACATGGATGGTTATACTTTTCTTAGACACGATCGTGTTTACAGTCGCGGGGGCGGTGTTGGAGCCTTCGTTAGAACAGACCTTACTCCTAAAATTGTGTATCTATCTAATAACGAACCATCTGCCGAAATTATGTTCATAGAAATATTTGTCAGTTTCAAAAATGTCTTCTCTGTGTAGTATACCAACCTCCTAAAATAAAAGCCATCGCTGAAATTGAGTCCACTTTACAAAACGCGCGAATACAATATGAACACGTTATCGTTATGGGCGACTTTAATATAAATATACTAGACACTGATAACAGACATACACAACAACTGATGACTACGTTCCAGGCTTGTGATATGACACTCCTACCCCTACGACCTACACATCACACTCATCACTCTGAGACGTTACTTGACTTAATTGCAACTAATAATCCAGACAGAGTACTTACTCACGGGCAACTGCCAGCCCCGGGAATATCAGCACATTATATTATATTCTTAGCATATTCACTGCAGTGCCCTAAACCGACTCGAAAGACTATTACGTATAGAGACTTAAAACATATAGACAATGCAACCCTAATTGAAGAAGCTATGCAGATGCCGTGGCATTCAATATGGACGCTGCATTCTGTAGATGAAAAGTTGAGACACTAAATGACTTTATACTACAATTATACAACAGACATGCCCCACTAAAAACTAAACTCGTGAAACGACGCCCTGCACCCTGGATGACTCTTTCAATTCGTAACTTGATGACTGATAGAGACGCAGCACATAAGAAATATAGACTCAACAAACAGACACAAGTCTCACTCAATATAAACAGTTACGTAACAAGACAAATCAAGCTATAAGAAACGCCACACTTAGACATTTATACAACCTAACAAATACCAATACTTCAGAAATCTGGAAAAACTTGAATAGAATGGGAATGGGAGAAAAGACACACAGGTAGACAAATTACCTGTTTCCCTGGACACACTCAATAATCACTTCACAGGTATAACTACTACTCCAAAGGATAAAGAAAAAACAATAAATGAATTATCACTGACAAATCAACCCGACAGAGAACATTTCCACTTCTCATATGTTACAGACTACGACGTAAAGAAAGCCATAATGCGAATAAAAACCAAAGCAGAAGGAACTGACCGTATAAATATACTTTACTGAATAAAATAATCGAAGCTATACTACCTACTATAACTCATATTTTAACTCTCACTACAAACTTCTACATATCCCTCATTGTGGAAACAAGCCCTCGTACGTCCACTGCCTAAAGTTAAAACGCCCTCAACCCGAACGACTTTCGACCCATTAGCATTTTACCTACTCTCTCAAAAGCTCTGGAACGATTAGTCCATAAACAACTGACTGAATACCTAAATGATTACAACCTTCTAGATCAATTTCAGTCAGGCTTCAGGACAGGACACAATACAAATACTGCTCTACTAAATATTTGCGAAGACATACGCGAAGCTGCTGATAATCGAAAACTTACCATTCTTACATTACTGGACTTTGTAAAGCATTCGACACGGTAGACTTGGACTTATTGTTGCATAAACTTAAAAACCTCTTACTCTCTGATAGTGCCACGAAATGGTTCAATTCCTACCTTCATGAGCGCCAGCAATCTGTTATAGGAAATCATACATTATGTTCTTCTTGGTCCTTCCGTAAAGCTGGGGTTCCACAGGGTTCGGTACTTGGACCTTTGCTTTTTTCAATCTACATAAATGACATATCTAACTCCCTAAAGCATTGCAAACATAATTTATTTGCAGACGACATGCAAATCTACATCCACACAGACAAATATTCACTAAATGACGCTGTTGCCAAAATTAACGAGGATCTTGACTCACTAATGACTTGGACAGTTAAATATGGACTGCAATTAAATCCTACAAAGTCACAATCAATCATTATGGGTCATCAGAGACTATTATCTACAATTAACCTAAACACAGTTTCGCATGTGTCACTAAACGGAGTTCAAATCCCTTATAGTGAGACAGTAAAAATTCTAGGAGTATTTATTGACAAAAACTTAAATTGGAATACACAAATAAACCATACATGCAAAACAGTCTTCTCAATAATACATTCATTAAATCGTGTACGAAATTGTTTGCCATTCGCCCTTAGGAAAATGTTAGTAGAAACACTTGCAATGCCCCATTTTGATTATTGCGACACTCTTTTACAGACTTAAATATTATTTCCACTCAAAGACTTCAACGTGTTCATAATTCTTGCGCACGTTTTATTTGTGGTATTCGCAAATTTGACCATGTTTACACCGTCCCTGGAACAATTATCGTGGTTTCGTCTAAGAGATCGTAGAACTGTCCATTCCCTATCCCTTCTCTATAAAATACTTCACACATCATCGCCTAATTATTTATCACGCCGCTTCATCAGACTATCCGACACACATAATCTTGACACTCGATCCCATCAGCACATTGTCCTTTATATCCCGCCTCATCACACTGTATATTATTCATTATCTTTTACGGTGTCACTTACCAAAACATGGAATTCCCTTCCACCCTATGTCAGAGACTGTCAAATATAACTTCCTTCAAAAACAAACTAAAGAATTATTTAATAACAAACTAACTTATACACCTCACTGATAGTATTCTTTTAGCAATATTAATATATTTAATTATTTATGTAAATAATATTAAGAATAACAAATATTTTTATTTGTTTTGTTTTAAATATTGTATAATCGTAAAATTAGTTTTCTATATCTAATTATTTTCCTGTTTTTTATATACACTAGACAGGGACAATTTAATATGTCTTGCTTGTATACATTTTATTATTAGTTTTAGTCTTAATTTTAACTAATATTAACTGGTTGTATTATAGATCGTAATATGTAAGTATATTAGATATTATCTTTTGATCAAATTTTTACTTAGTGTTTAATATTAGAGTTAATTAAGATTGTTATATTCTTATGTATTATATGTTTGTCCTGGTGAGTGGAAGAGAAGGCCACATGGCCTTAACTCCACCAGGCTAAATAAATCTTAAATCTTAAATCTTACATTATACTAATTATATGGCAAGTAATTAAGTCTTAAAACGTAAAAAAAACCATTGTATCGATTTTCAACTAATCATATCCGGTATCGTTTAATATCGTTCGCGCAATAAGCCTTCAAAGTAGCAATTCAAAATGGCAGGCATGATTTATGGAAATGAAACTGATATTTAAATTATTATCGTGGCCAGTAATTGTGGAATATACATGAAATATAATGGAAATATATTAGAGCAAAAGCCAAAAGTGTGTTAATTTTAATATTCTAGTGATTTGAGTTAATTTTCTGTATTTGAATGTGTGTTAAATGAGTTTAAAATTTCCAAAAAAGTAATGAAAAATCAACAAGTACAATGCGTGCACATTACGTTCACAAATATACCCATGGTCAAACTTTTGATTAATAATATGGGTTATATGTAAGAACTCAAAAGTTGTACATTTAATTATCCTCATCAGCCCTTAAGTTTCATCTGGAACTGATTCCTGACTGCTTTCTCGTGTGCATTTAACTTCCTGCAAATTGAATTTATCCGAAGAAGATTTATCTAATATCCGTATTAATATTTCTAGTGGCCAACTATTTTATAAAGTCCTCACATTCCTTGTTCCTAAAGACTTGTCCCTACGTTTTTTCATGGATTCCCTGAAGTAGTAGGCCTACACTCCCGGATATCACAATGGGGGAATATTTATATCCGCAAAATTTACCCCATTGGAACCTGCGTGATTGTTGTGTTTTTTAAACTGAAATATCGTCACTCTTTCTTTAAGTACTTCTTTCGTCAGACTTATCGCATTTAACCTGTCCGGCACTGGTAACTGTTTTGTCAGCAGTGCTGTCGCCGGCATATATCTCCAGGTCATCCAAGCAAACAAGCTGTAGCCGACCAAGAACATATTCACTCCTTTTCGAATCTCACTCCCCGAGATTCCCAGTCTGGTAGCTTTTTCTTGTGTGTTGCTGTATTCAGGGGAGTAGGACAGGAATACCAAACGCAAGTACGGAAGTAGGATGCAAGCGAGAGCTACCGGGATACTCATTGGATCAGATTTGTCTAGAGCAGTGAACAGTCTTCATAAGAAAAATAATGTACGCAACGACTGGAAAAGTTAGAGAGAACACATTAAATAAATTACCTGATGGAACCTACATTCAGCAAGCCTTACGCTTTGAATATGAGACTGTATATTGCATGTGAAAAAGTTCATCGTCATCATCCATGCAAGTATTAGGCCGTGTGGCCTGTTAGGTCTCAAAGAGGAGTTTTCCATCCAGCGCTTTTCGACATCACCAGCCTTGGGGACAGTAACGAAGCATGGCTTTTGGAATTCTATGAGTCGTTGAAGATGGGCTTCCCAGTTGTTCTGGTAGTTTTGTATATCGTGAAGATTGGGTTCTACATCCAACTCTTCAATAATTTCTTCATTTCTTTATGGTCCCACTTTGTATAGCCTGCTGTACGGCACATAAATCGCATCTCGTTTGCTGTTTTTCGGCTTTCATCTTTTCTTCGTATTGTCCATGCTTCACTACCATATCTTAATACAGGTCTTGCGAGAACGTTATAAAGCCGTAATATTGTGTTCTTTTGTACTAGAGATGGTTTCATTATACTGTTAATTATCCCCGTTGTTTTTGTGAAAATTTGTGATTTTCTTTGATATATCAGCTTCACCTTGAAATGTTAAATGATGACCCAAATAATTAAATTCATTTACTCATGAAAACGTTAATTGAATTAATACTGTAAATAAAATGTACAGTACTCCGATAGCACTGCGCTTATGTTTAAAATTTTAATCAATTTATTTCCATGCGAAATTGTTAGAAAATTTTAAACTATGAGGTTTCCTCTCATCTATCAGCATATACCGACTTCAATTGGAATGACTTTAAAATGTTTTATAGGCCTACATTTATATTTCAATAATAATAATAATAACAATAGTGATAATAATAATAATAATAATAATATTTGTTATTATATGTAATAATTATTAGCTTAATATATTATTCATAAAAAATGATTACCTTTGACTGTTGAGAAATGTGCGACTTCTTACATGCAGTAAACATTTCTTATGAGACACGAACACTGCATGACTCCATTCTTCGTATTCACTGCGAGAATCCCAGAAATTCTCTCTCTGGTTCTCTTGTTCTGCTGCACGAGACTCTCGAAGGCCGCACCACCTTCCAGCCCTTCTTGCTTACGAGAGCAAGCGGTAGTAAGATAGAGTTTGTCCGCCTTTAACTCAAGCCATTCCATCAAGAAAAGGTAAAAGTACGCTCGGAGAGATCACCTGACCTTAACAGAAATAAAACAAAAATATGAGCATATAAAGCAGTTATGTAACACCATGATAAAACTAACTGATATTTAATTGTTTTGGAGTGAGAAAAAACTAAACTGAACTTGTTATATATCACAAGGTGACTGAAGTGGTTGCTGTCGAGCAACAGTACAGTAGTCGCTAGCATCCTGCTTATAAAGGTAATTAAGTTGTTCGCATAATAAAATATGAAACTTGTTTAAGTCTCTCTCTTAAACATAAACCTGTATTCACTTTTCAGTTTGCTTAGTTATTCAGTTTTTCATTCAGACTGAGAGGCCAGACTCCCCTGAGTACCGAGAAGTGTAGATCTGTAGACCTATAGCGCTATCCCAGTATTATGGAGATGGGTGGAATTAGACATTCTACTGTACGGTGTTTCGTAAGTTGTTGGTCGTCTTCCAAGTCCGACCACTAGGTTCCACTTCCATGAACCATATCGCTATTCTTTGGCCATGGCCGGATGGTCGCTAGAAGTGACTACAATCCTCCCGTTGGCCCTTTTGTCCTTTATTATATTGCTCAATCTCGGAGTCATATGAAAAGGCACTTGTGGAGCTCGCACACTATATTCCCGCAACCAAATATGTTCAAAACCAATGGATTGCCAACCAATATATTTTTCCTAATATGAGATGAGGCCAAGGGTAATTTGAAATTATTGAATGAGAAATGAAATGACATGAATGGGAGGGACGGGGGAATGGAGAGTGTTGGTGGGATAAAATTCGGGAAACGGGAGAATCCCGAGAAAAATCGGAATATTCCGGTATGGCCCACCACCACTCCTCTGTAGCCGCCAGGATTCGAAACTGGATTCAAGTAAGGGCGTATCTTAATCAATGCTATTCTAACCTCGTTACGATTATATATTCAGCTGTGTATTTCAGATATTAGGAGAATCATTTTCTATGCAATGTTTAAGAGAAATGGACGGTTCTCTCCATTCTGTAGTAGGATATATATTTTGTAATTTTGTTTTACAACTTAATGTAACAATATTTTTATTTTTCAGTATGGATGATTTTATTTAATAACATTTTACTCCTCTTAAAAATTAAATGAAACAAAAACAAAAAAATCACAGGAGAATTAAAATTACAACATGGAATCACGTTTTCTTTTTTTTCAGTTGAGTACCGTGTTGTATTTTTTCATTTTATAATATATATAATACATACGGTTGGATAATTAACCGTGTTTACAATTTCGCACATACTTTAAATTTAATGAAGAATAATTGATATTTACAAAAAAATCCCCTCAGGATTCTTCAAGTCATGTTATAATTACCTCAGAGTTGAGCGTATATGACATCGTCATTAGGTAAGTATGAAGCATAATGTATTTTTTTAGAATGTGTTCTCAATTCTCATAATTTAATTAATTAGTTGTAAATATAAAAACACAATTTTTGTTTGAACCTAGCAATGGCATAAGTGTTTAAGCTTCTTCGCAGGCTGGAAGTATACAGAATTCAGACAAAACAATCTACATTTTAAAACGAAGTTATGCCAGAAGGCATTTTTATTTCCGATTCGTACGCGTAAGCGATAACTTGATATTTTAAATAAACCTCTGCAAACCTGACACCCAGTTCCTTTCGTTTTTGCAGCCTTGACGACACAGTAGACGCACTTTAACACAGAGAGGTATTCAGTACGGGTTAGTTGACTCCGGATCTCTAATTTGATAGATGCGTAAATTGTGGAACTCCAAGAAGTGGTATCAATCCTCGTTGGGTGACTTTTATTTTCTACTTTCCAGTAACAGATATCAGATATGTAAGTTTACCAACACACACTCCAGTTCCAGTTTGTTAATGATGATTTTTTTTTTCCTGAAGCCGATGACCCGTTTTTTTTGTCTACTTTTATCAAAAATTGCGATGATCATTATCTCCCCGTTATTTAGTTTTACGTAAAAACATAATATATGGCAGGATGTCCTTCCAATAATTTCGATGTCTACTTCAACTATTATTATAATAAATATGCAAATTCTTCTAATTTCAGAAATAATATGGCCTAATATTCAATAATCTTTAACATCCTCCTATTCATGTGCTCACAAACAATTTTATGGTTGGTTGAAAGAATTTCCTCCAAAACTTATTGTGCTACCCCCCATATCAATTTATGTCACATCTTTCGCCTATTAAAAGCCAGCACTCGCTTCCTTTTTATTCGAATTTAAGTCAATCTCGGAATAGTAAACTGATTTAAAACAAAACAGGGTAAAATTATTATGATTATTTAAATTACCGTTAGAATTTACATGCTTTAAATGATGTCAATAGGGTGTTTCATTGTAGATGCCTTCTACTAACCAATCCTCTTGACAACAAGCGTATAAACAAGAATAATGGAGCCTTTTAAATATCTTCAATAATCTAACAAAAAAGTACTTAAATAAAAAATACTCTTATGGACGGAGTGGCAGTAACATGCACTGTAAGTGTTGAGATAATTGCATGTTTTCCGGGCTACTAATATACACTTAAAATAAAAATGTTAATATAAACCAAAATAAATATTTTACGATTATGTTATTTTAATAAAAGAAGCAAAATTATATGGACCATGTTATGCACATGTTAAACAAAATCTCAATACCAACAAAAACCCCGAGATAATTTTATATTTAGCTATGGTTCGATTACATAATTTAAGAATAATGAATCTGATTCCAAAAGTGTACAAAATCGGCTTTACAAGTATTACATGAATGACTTGATTAGGGAAATTTGTATCTTCTCATAGACATGTAGACATTTCAACACAATGAGGGCCTTTTCCAAAGAAATCACGTTAAACCTGAGAATGTATTTTTTTACTGTTAACAGATTTAAACATTAACATTTACACACACATAAAAGATAGAAATTAGTTTATGTGTAGAGGAGAGAAAAAATTCTACAGTCCTATGGAGAATTTGTATGTGGAATTATTTATACATTTTCTCGATAACTTAAAGTAATCAAAATTTTTAACCACGTGTATATGACTAGAATATTTACTTGTAACTGCTTACAACCTTTGACATATCTACACATCCAAACATTACTACACTGCTCAAAACAATTATAGGAACACTATGAAATATGCAAATATTTCTTCATTGGATAAAGGTACAAACATGAAATTAATAAAATACATTATTTGTGGTTATTTATTTATTTATTTATTGCTCACGTCAGTAAAAACAAATGAATAACGCTGACAATTAATAATTCAATTTACATATTGTCCAACTTTCAGCATCACAGTTTTAAAAATCAATTACTTATTCAATTTATTACAAGTGTTCCTCTAATTGTTTTGAGCAGTGTATAAATAATATAATTATCCCTTTATCTTCTTCAGTAATAGATATTGGATTACATCTAGACGCAAATTTAACCTGGCAAACACAAGTGAAACACACATGTAAAAAGGCTTTCTCCGTCTTACATTATCTTAGACGTTTAAAGAATTTTCTCCCAGTTTAATTAATACAAAACCTTGTGCAGAATCTTGTGTTGCCACACTTCGATTTTATTGTGATGTTTATATATATATATATATATATATATATATATATATATATATATATATATATATATAATGATCTAAACCATGACTTGTCGCAGAGACTGGAACGTGTTCATAATGCTTGTGTTCGATTCATTTTCAATATCCGCCGTTATGATCATATTTCCGAACACTTTATTAACCTCTTTTGCCTACGTCTTACTGACAGACGTAAATTGCACTCTCACTTTTTTCCAAGCTTCTGAATTCCTACACTCCTAGTTACCTGGCGTCCAGATTTGAGAAGTTATCTTCTTACCACAATATTGACACTAGGACACAAGAAAACAGTCTGCTAAAAATCCCTCTCCATAGCACTTCTTACTCTACTTCCTTCACAGTAGCCTCTGCCGGCTCCTGGAAATTCCTTCCTCAAGATATCAGGGGTTGCAGCACACGTGCCACTTTTAAGTCACGGTTATACAGTTACCTGTTGTCTAATAATTCATTTTTCTCTATTTATTTAAATTTATACTATGTCATTAACAATTTTTATCTCGTTTTTTTTATATATCTTGTATACATTATATTTAATTCGATAAATCTAGAGTAAATGAAAATACATTATAAATAATAATTGTATTGTATATATATGACATGTAATCGTTTATGTTTATTGTAATTTAGATGTAAGATTGTTTTTTTTTGTACTTTTTAAAACCTGGTTGAGTGGCAGACAAGGCCTTTAGGCCTGAACTCTGCCAGGTAAAATAAAGTTATTATTATTATTATTATTATTATTATTTTTATTATTATTATTATTATTATTATTATTATTATTATTATTATTATTTTAGTATTAATGATTTCAGTTTATACCACAACATTTTGTTCATTCAACATTTTAATGATGAAAATATGACGACTATATTATTTGACAAGCTAGAAATTTGAAATATTTTTCCTCAACTTAAATTTGAAACGGGGTGAAATTTTAAAATATGAGGACAAATTTAAGAAATCCTCTACATGTAGGTTACATGTCACGCCACAGAGTTTATGCATTTAAATATTCATTTCTTCATACTTAATAACGTGATTTTAATAAATTTGTGTACTTTATTCATCGAAGACAAAACAAGCTATCTGAAACGTAAAGATCTGTAGATTAAATGTTGATTAACGAACAAATATTTGGAAAGAAACAAACAAATATCGCAAAGCAATACGTACAACTAAACGCATACTAGAGAATGGACTCTATTTGGTTTTACGCTAAAATTGATTAAAACTGTAATTTATTTTATTATTATTTTTTCGTAAAATTACAATGAAATTCCAGTAAATCGTATAGTTTAACTGCGTACATTGCATGTCATATCGTCGTTCAAAGTTACTACATGTTAGAAGGATCGAATATCTTCTTCTTCTTCTTCCTTCCAAGTATTAGGCCAAGGCCTGTTACGATCCTATAGAAAATTTTCCCTCCAGCTTCCGGGAAATTCTCGTATAAGACTTGAAAGCATAATAATAATCCCTTTGATTGGTTGCTGGCCAAAGGAAGGCAAGACCAGTGATGGGGCTGCCATCTTATAGCCTCTGGTCAGGCTTTTCTGGAGAAGAAAAGAAAATAGAGGAAAGAAGAAATGTAAGATAGGAAAGGCTCCCTAGCCCTCGGATGCCCTAATAGCGTCGGGGTCGAAAAAACAAGAATTAACCATGAGAGGTTAGATAGTAAAGTTAAAAGAGTGCAAAACACAAGTAAGTGGAAGAAATGTTTTGCTCAGCTTGGGCACCTTGTGGTCGCCATCCACATATCCCCTAGATGAGGACCCCTGAGGGTTCGAATATCTTTTGGTATGATAATGCAGAAGATACATGTTTAGATAATGTGGAGCCAATAATTGTCCATGATATCAACACGTACAATAATTACAGGAATTACTTCCGAGAAGATCTAGATTTACTCTTCCTCATGAGACATTATCGGAGGAATTCATAGCCGCCACTTAAAAATGAGCGACTCCTTAAATTTTACTTACATTTATTTCAGATGTCCCTCATTCATACAATGAGGAATTGCTTAAACCAGTTCATCAGTATCCATAAATAACACTGAGCAATTTTTTTTTTCTCAGACAGAAAAATATATCATTCTGATAGTATTTTTTCTCCTGAATTCAAATGTGATATATGTTCTTCTCCATGACGCAAGGTTTCCGAGAGACAGGCATTTATAATTTCAAACACTTTAATATTTTTTACATTCGTAACTACACAATTTTCTAACATTCGGACTCACCTAGAAAGTAAGAAATGACGATTTTCTGCTATATTTCGCCTGTGGAGCATCCCTCTTGATGGTCCAACAATAATGGGCCAGCATATTAGGATTCCATTTGACTTGATATCTCTTTTCCATAGCTGAAATCATTTGAGTTAGCTCATTTTGTTTTATTTTACAATGGATAAATGGACGAGAAGACGTTTATTAAAAAAATAATTATTTAAATCCATTAATTGAAATTGAAATAAAAACTGTGTGTGATGAAGATATTCCGAATACACATTTGAAAACACGATAAAAAACTGCATTATGTACAACTATTGGTACTCGTGAGACAAAAATCATGTTGAACAATGTAATCTCGCAAATTATGATAGTGATATATTTTGAAAAATATATCGAGTATGATTTTGGAGGATTTTGTTGAATTTATTAACAAAGTCAAAATACTATTGTAATATTGTGGTAATTATGAAAACAACTATGTATGTTGAATATATATCAGTTATAACTAATCACAGTTATCCAACACACATTCTAATATTGAGTTTAAAATCAAGACATATTAAAACCTAACTGTAATATGAATTTACACTGTACAAGAAACATCAAACGTGAAGTACCAGTAGTAGTAATAGGACTTTATTAAACTACAAGTAAGATATATACAATGTTATTTACAAATATGATGGCACGGGCAGTAAGCCGTATGTGCTGTTAACAGTCCGTTACAATGAAGTAATATTTGGTAATAGTATAAAGAAAAACAAAACGAAAACAATAATATTACATTTACATAAAGAAAACACAATTATATTACATTTACGTAATAATACAATAACATTATACATTAATTAAGTTATGTATAATTATTAAGAATTAATGGTATTGCATTTTGATAACGTGTATTTATTCATGAATGAGTGTTGTTCTTATTTTCCGCGTTTTGTCCAGAAATTTACCCAAGTTTATCCAATTTTCTGGATTTACCATTAACTCGTAGCATGCCAATCTTTCACGATTTAAATTTAGAAATCCTTCCGGTAATAACTGACGCCTTGAATATTCAAAATCGTTATATTTTTCCTAATACATTTATCTCGTACTTCATTGCTCCCGCACATTGGACATATTCGCATATCGTGATCGTGATCGTCGCTAATTTTTAGAAATTTCTATGCTCCTAGCCTAAACCAAGCAAACCCGGATCTCTCTTTAAATCCTAGGTTGAGTATATAAGACCCTTTTCCCCAAATATGTTTTAGGTCTCTTTATAAAAACAGTGAGCGTTTTTCCGTACATTCGGCGATAATATCTTGTTGGTTTCTATCTACGTACCACTTCCTTATTTTTTCCAAACTTAACATGAAGTAACGGTGGGTTATTTCTGTTAGATTTTTAAGTTAAGAACAGCATGTATTATTATAAACAATTGTAACTGTTAGAAAGTTAACAGTTGTAACTGCTAAGATAAAAACAAGCTCTCGAGGCTGTAACCGTTCGACTTCAGATATTATTCATACATAGTAATTCTACCCGAGGGCAGGTCTTTCACTGCAATCATAGCATTTTAATGATTTGCAGTTTTACTAGGGAATTATAGGTGTGGTAGCTTCCCGTTGCTTTCTACACAGATGAAGGATGATTATGATAAGGACGATGATGATGACCGGATGATTTACGGGGATTGTTTGGCCCTAAGCATTTGTCTTACAGGTGAGGAAAAATCCCGAAGAAGCCTCACCCAGGAGCCTGTCCCGAACGGGAATCGAACCCCGGCGGATATAATATATATATGTCTACCGCTGTGGTCTCGAGGTGGCGTGCCGCCTTATCACGCGGCGGGCCCGGGTTTGATTCCCGGTGGGAACAGGGTCCTGGGTGAGATTTTTCGGGGATTTTCCTCAACTGTAAGACAAATGTCAGGAAGCGTAGGGCCCGACGGTCCCCGAATATCATCCGGCCATCATCATCATCACCCTTATCATTATCATCATCATCCTTCACGGGTGTGGAAAGCAACGGGAAGCTACCACGCCTATAATTCCCTAGTAAAGCTGCAAAGCATAGCATGAAAATGCTATGATTGCAGTGAAAGACCTGCTCTCGGGTAGAATTACTATGCATCGATGGATGTATATATATATATATATATATATATTGATTCCTATCGTCATTATTTATTAACATTTTAAATTATTATGACAATAATAATCATGTAACAACGTGTTATAACAATTAAACAAGTGAAGATCTAAAACAGCCTTCTATTAATAACACAAGACCTAGTTCATAGAGTAAAGATTACTTAGTCTATGGCCAGTTTTTGTTATGGCAACACGTCCGGCAGCTGTAAGGAAATCCTTATAACGTGGAATTAAGTTCTGCCCATGTATTTAAACTCGATTTAAGTGTTCACTTATAATGAACAATTATTATTATAATTATTACTATTATTATTATTATTATTATTATTATTATTATTATTATTATTACCATCATTATTATTATTTAAGGGGTCACTAATTTTATAAGTTAATAGTAATAACTGGAAGGCGCACAAACGTGCACATGAGTCTGTTACCAACATAGGAACCCAAACGAATGGTACCTAACCCTCTAAGGCGTAATGAATAACATGTGAATTTGGAGTGGGGTAAATGACTTTATGGGAGGAGTCATCGCCCTTATAGGCAAGGAGACGTGACAAAACGCTCTCACATACTCTCACGCTCATACGTTCTACAAGAAACAAGTCCTACAGCAACCGTTCGCGATCTTTAGTAAAAGTGATATTAAAAAACACGTGGGCTTAAGTAAATTCATCAACTCCACTGCGAATTAGTGAGGTATAAAACATTGTAATTTTATAATTGTATATGCAAAATTGTTCAATAAACTGAAGCAATGAGTTTCTAATATAAGCATCCCTGAGTTACCGTATTCTACCCTGGGCGAACCGGCACAAAACATAGCTATGTAATGCACTGTATTTTTAAGATATAGGTTTGAGCGATTATTAAGAATTGATTCTCTCATAAGGTGGCCTACATATAGATTCATACGTTTAGGTATTAGACATATTATTAGTTAAGTTTCGATTGAGACTAGTTTTCGAATATTATAAAACATTGGCCATTCACACACGCACACGCACACGCACATGCACACGCACACACACACACACACATATATGTATATACACAATTGCGTAACAGCATAATGTTGGGTCTTAGCATCTCCTTTGTTAGGAGTAACGAGACCAAATTAATTTAGTTATGTTTATTTACCAAAGATGTCATGAATGGAATGCGGTTAACATACCTACCCAATGATATCCATCCACAGTAATTCTACTCGAAGGTATGTCCTTCATTGCAATCATAGCATTTTCATGCTATGCTTGCAGCTATACTAGTGAATTGTAGGTGTGGTAGCTTCCCGTTGCTTTCCACACCGGTGAAGGATGATGGTAGTGATGATGATATTGGTAAGGATGATGATGATGATGATGGTAATATGATTTCGGGGACCGTTTTGGGCCTTAAAGTTTTCCTGACATTTGTCTTACAGGTGAGGAAAAACCCCGATAAAAACCTCACCCAGAAAAACTGCCCCGACCCGGGATCGAACCCGGGCCCGCTGCGTGACAACGCAGCACGCTAATTCGATACCACAGCGGTGGACACCCAATGAAATATACATATATAAGAAAAATAATTTTTTTTACTAGATTTGCATAGTAGCGTAAGTGGTAGCGCACTGGAATATAAAGCCAGGGGTCCGGGTTCAAATCCCGTCCAGGCATTTATTTTGCTTATCATGTCATACCTATATATATATATATATATATATATATACATATACATATATATATTGCTCCTGGGTGAGGTTTTTATCGGGGATTTTCCTCACCTGTAAGACGAATGTCAGGTCACCGAATATCATCCAGCCATTATCACCATCCTTCGCAGGGAGTTTCCACATCTACAATTCCCTAGTAAAGCTGCCAAGCATAGCATGAGAATGCCATGATTGCAATGAAAGACCTGCTCTCGGGCAGAATTACTATGGATGTATATATATATATAGATATACGTTTTTATAATCCTAGGTATTTATTAATTCTACAAATCGTACTTATGATATAAACTTGATTATTTCTCAATATATGCCCTATATCAATTTTGTTTACATGCGTATTAAGCTATTTTTATGCCGATGCGTATTATTTTTTCTAAATAATTTGGCCCTTTTTACACGCTTTATATTAGCTTGACCTCTATCTATCTATCTATCTATCTATGTAACGGAATCTACCAACGCGATTTTCACCCACGTAAAATCATTGGATGGACTTGAAACTTTGTATACTTGTAAAGGACCCGTGACAATACAATATTTTCATATTTGTTTCTAAAATCCTGGCCAAAAAGTCAGAAAATAAATAAACGTGTCTTTGTATCTATGTAACGGAATTTTTAACACGATTTTCACCCACCTAAAAACATTGGAGCCACTTGAAATTTTTATACCTGTAAAGGACCCGTGACAATACAATAATTTCATGTTTTGTTTCTAAAATGTTGGCCAGAATCATCAGAAAATCAACAAAATGAAAACTGGTATAATAGGTAGCGGACTTGTCGAGTTTTAGTCAATCGTTGTAAGAGCTCAGTTGGTAGAGCGGTGAACCCTAGTGGTATATAATTTCAGTAATCCATAGGTCGGTGGTTCAAATCCGGCTGCGAGGATATTTTTTAGATGAGTATTACTTTTAGCTGATACTACAATTGTGTCGAATTTAAAGATATTTACGTATTTATCTTATTCTGTAAAATATTGGAACTAAAAAATAAAAAGTAAATAATAGTTTTAAAAAACTAAAACAACACGCTTTATTAGAAAACTGAACTAAAAAAATGAAAAATAATTTTAATTTGCAACACGCTTGGGATAAAATTGAAGTGGTCAACAAAAAAATAATCTCCAACACATATAGAATAAAACTAGAATTATCAAAAAAAAAAAAAGAAAATAAATTGATCAACAAAAGCGTGGGGTGCTTTTTATGATTTTTGCATTTTCTTCTGAGAGACTTTACTTTTACCAATATTTGTTTATTATCAAACATACTAATTGATAAAGAGCACCACATGCTTTTGATGGGAAAGTTATTTTCTTTTTGTTGATAACTCTAGTTTTATTCTCTATGTGTTGGAGATGATTTTTTTGTTGACCACTTTAATTTTATCCCAAGCGTGTTGGAAATTAAAATTATTTTTAATTGTTTTAGTTCGGTTTTCTAATAAAGCGTGTTGTTTTAGTTTTTAAAACTATTATTTATTTATCAATAAGACAACGGTGGTGATAATTAGGATCAAGATGGTGACGACGATGAAGATGACAATATGAATAGGTAGTTGAATCATGTACCGTTCCGAAATTAATGTAGTCTTTTCATACATTTCTGGGCCTGGTCATATTTTCTTTTTCGTCCTTTAGGATGGTAATGTACTGCTAGATGTGAGTAAGGTTATGAGCGAATCCTCTCTGAAAATATGTTTCAATTATAATTGAATTATATGATGACAAATCCTCCAATATGTTATCGTATTTAATTAATTTCTAAATTGTTCGCTTATTTTTTTCCATTAATGTAACTCCTGTCACTGAGTGTAAAAATCTCATAATAACCAATTATTTCGGATAATAATAATTTAATAATAATAATAATAATAATAATAATCGTAATAATAATGATAATAATCGTAATACTAATAGTAAGAATTATAACAGATACATAGATAGATAATCGGTTGATTAATATCTTTGACATCGTCCGGTTCCTAATAGCCAATTTTGTCGGTCCATCCAATCTCCTAGTTGTAGATGTTCCTCCTTCATTTATAAATACAGGGTGCTCTAAAATTCCCCTTACAAATTTCTATGACTTGTAGAGGAGACTGTGTTAATACTATGTAAAATTGGAAACCATGTCCGGAAACTTTCGTTTTTGAAAAAAAGCATTGCCTGAACGTACATCACGGTTCTCTACAAGTAATAGCTTCGCGATTCGTCCGCCTGCAGAGTTACATGATTTGGGGCGTTTACGTCGGATCACGTGATGTCAATTGATGTTTATCCTACATTTCGGAGCAGTTTCGAGCCTCATTCACGTGTCTTTCAGTCTTAGAACAACATGGTTGAGTACACTTTTGCTCAATACACCGACATGATCGTTCTGTATGGCGAAGCTCGAGGTAATGGAAGAGCTGCTCGTCGCCTTTATCAATATCATTTTCCACAACGTCCGACTTGATCGCATACCCTTTTAGCCATAATTACGTAACGATTTCGAGAAATGAGTACCTTCACCGCCAGCAGGAATGACTGTGGTGCTCCAAGGAGACGCCGCATTCCGAATTGTAAGAGGCCGTTCTGCATCAAGTTGAAGTAGACCCGTCAACAAGTACACGAGCAATTTGCGCGTGTAATGAATGTTGCTCCTAGCACCGCCTGGAAAGTTATGCATGAACATCTACATGCATACCACCTGCAGAGTGTACATTCACTACAGCCAGCCAATTTTGCTCCACGCGTAGATTTCTGTACGTGGTTTCTGCACCCCTGCATCAACGAGCCCCTATTTCTACGGCGCATTCCCTTCATAGATGAAAGTACATTTACTAGGGATTGTGTACTCAGTTCACGAAAAACCATGTCTGGGCAGACGAAAACCCTCATGCCGCGTATGTCCAGGGATTCGAATACAGATTTTCAATTAATGTGTTGACAGGTATTCTGGATGGTAATGTGATTGGTCCGTACTTGCTTCCATCCAGGCTAAGAGGTCCCATCTTCCTATAACAAGTATTGGGTGTGTTTTTGGATACTGTGCCATTGAACGTCCGTCAAGGCATGTGGTTTCAGCATGACGGCGCATCCCCTCACTTTTCACTTCATGTTCGGGAACATCTGGACCGACGATTCGAAAAAAAGATGGATAGGACCAGGTGGTCTAATTATATGGTCCACGATCGCCGGATTGACGCCATTGGAATCTTTCCTCTGGGATCGCATGAAGAGTTTGGTTTATGACACTCCTATAGAGACAGAAGAAGATATGGTGGCACGAGTTGTGGTCGCTGCAGAGAGATTGAAGTTACACCAGATGTGATAGAGTGCGTTTACCAAAACAGCATTCGTAGGTACAACGTGTGCAATGAAGTTGCTGGTCGCCACATCGAACTGCACTTGTAGTGGATCTGAATGTTAACCACCATTTCAAAAAGATAAAAATAGATTGAATTGTAAAACAAGTGATGTAGTGTGTCACGCCTCATAATAGATTACTTGTAAAAGTGGTTGCGTAAAAACATGTTTTCAAACGGCTGTAGCACGAAAACGGTAATTTTCCGGACACTGTTTGCAATTCTAAATATTATCAACTCAGTCCCCTCTACAAGTCCTTGAAGTTTGTAAGGGGAATATTGGAGTACCCTGTATATTCCCTGACTCCAGGAGGTTTTAGATCATCCTCTGCCTCATCTTCCCTCAGGTTTCCATTCCAAAACATATTTTGGTAGCCGATAATCTTCCATTCGCAGGACATGTCCGTACCATCTAAATTGCTGAGTTTTATTATAATCTAAAGTAGTGTCTTCAATCTTAATTTTCTCCATTATAACTGAGTTTCTATTTTTTCTCTTCTTGAAATTCTTGCTGCCCTTCGTTGCGTTGCGTTGCCAAAATATATTTATTGTTTTAGTTGTTAATGGCCAAAATTCTGCTAAATAAGCAATGATGGTTTCAACAATTCAATGATATATATATATATTCATTTTATTTAGATTACTTATATTTGTTTCCCACAATATTCCTTTGAGGCAAGCAATTGCAAATTTTCCATTATTATTTCTATTTGTTATTCCCTCTGCAGAACTTCTATTGTTATTTATTTTAATTAATACATATGTGATCTCACTACAAGATTATATTGTTTCTCCAGTCTCCAAAAATTAAATTTTGTTCTGGGTCACCAATTGATAAATATTTTGTTTCCTTCGAGTTCTAAATTAATCCCCAGTTATCATAATCTTCTATTAATTTTCTAGTCATATATTCGAAATCTTCATAAGCTTGTGCAATTCATTATCTGCAAAATGTAAGTTGTATAAAGTTTCAGTGTTTGAAATAAGAATTATACTATTAGCAATAATAATAATAATAATATTGATAATAATGATAATGATAATAATGTTAATGATAATAATGATAATGATAATAATGATAAATCCACCGCTGTGGTGTCGAGGTAGCGTGCTGCCTTGTCACGCATTTGGCCCGGGTTCGATCCCCGCTGGGGACAATTTTCCTGGGTGAGGTAGGTTTTTTCGGGGTTTTTCCTCACCTGTGAGACAGATGTCAGGAAACGTTAAGGCCCAAACGGTCCCCGAACATCATCTGGCCATCATTATCAATATAATATTCACTCATTAAATTAACTTTAGGTTTAAGGCGCATCCTTACCCATCGTCATCACCCATCATATCATTGATGCAGCGTAACCCCGCCTTCCAGGCGTCCCAACCTCAGAAGTGGGTTACTATACGCCAATGCCACGAGAGAGTACTTAAAATGTCGAATGACAAACAGGTGCCATTGAACAAAAAAAGATGATAATAATAATAATAATAATAATATTATTATTAATAATAATAATAATAATAATAATTTATTTGTATACAGATTTGTAATGTTTACACATCTTTCTGTGCTTAAAGTTCTATTTCCGTCTGACTTTAAATCGTTAGGCTTTTTAGCATTGTTATGTTTTTATGACGAACAGGGAACTGGCCTGATGCATCAACCCCCAACCTGGAGGACCACGTGTGATTTTTGGTCAAGGTTTTCTTCCTTTAGCCTTTGTCAAACCAATGACGAATTGCAAGGCAGCGGTATCTGTACCCTAGATAAGGGACCCTCACAGGGTACTATCAGCCGGGCGTACTGAACCCTGGTTTTTTAACGAGGGTTGTTACTCCTCCCCCTCACCATATTCTAACCTGGTTTGGGACAAGCTTTTGCGGGTTTATAATAATAATAATAATAATAATAATAATAATAATATTAATAATAATAATATTAATAATATTAATAATAATAATATTAATAATATTAATAATAATAATATTAATAATAATAATAATATTAATAATAATAATAGTAACCATAAAAATAATAATGATAATGGCGATGACGATGATGATGATGATGATCTTCTTCTTCACTTCACGGGCTAGGCATAAATTGCCGGTTCCGCCTCACAATTGTTCTGTCCATCTTTTCACTGGCCTTCCTAGATTCCTTGAACCTCTTGGCTTGTATTTGAATGCTGCTCTTGGTAATCTTGTTACATTAATTCTTTCGACATGTGTAAACCATTTCTCTCTATATTCTCTGATTTTCTCATTCAATGGATATGAAGAGTACAGGGGAAAAACAATCAAAGTCCACATTTGGTGAAATTTGAGATTCTGGTACCAGTGGATTGTATGTACCTAGTACTATATTCCAAGAGGTTCATACATGGAAAAACTCACTCATAATCCATTAAAAATCAGCATTGAAATAAAGTGTCCAGGGGAAAAACAATCGTAGTCCACAGTGAAATGGAAAAACAATCAGAGTCCATATACAATTTAAATGAGAGTATTTTTGGACTCCTTCCGTAGAGTATGAACTTTTTATATGTTGGTCAGCTTGGGGTTTTTTAATTTGTTACATACCTATGCATTGTTGTGGCATTTATTTTTACTGGTACCAAACTGCATTGTTGTTCAATGAAGCCTATTTTACTGGTGTGTAGACAAGCAGTTTATTTTTTAACATGAAATCAAGTGTTAATGTTACTCATACAGTTCATCAGAGTAGAGGAAAGAAAAGACCTAAACATAGAATCCATGATGCGAGTAAAACGCATAAGAGCGATGAGTCATGTTCCTGGTGAAGATTGCAAATGCAAGAAACAGTGTTACACGAACATTTCAAAACATGAACATGTATTAATTCGTGAATTCAATTTACTGGGAGATAAGAATGTACAGAGTGCACACATGTGTTCACTAATTTCAGTTTTGCCAGTGAAATGAAGAAGAACACGGAAACCAGAAGAAGATAGCAATTTCAGAGACCACTCTTACTCTTATAAGGTACGTGTACAGAGGGATGGAAAAAGCTGTTGAAATTCCAGTTTGTTACAAAGCCTTCATGAGTGTGCATGGTATAACAAACCAGAATATGTTAACAGTCAAGAAATCCCTTTCTAATACTGGGCATGCTCCTATTGACCGGAGAGGTGCTCATTCTAATAGACCCATGAAAAAGACAATTGAGGCCGTTGAAAATGTTATCAAACATATTAGTTCCCTTCAAGACCGCCCTTCTCACTACAGTCTTCACAAAACATCTAAAATGTACCTACCTGAAGAATTAAACATCAAAATATTGCATCAAATGTACACAGAGACATTTCCAGAGTTTCCAATGTCTTATGAATTTTATCGGAACTTATTTCAGACAAAATTTAATATTGCTCTTGGATATCCTAGGTCAGATACTTGCTCTGCATGTGATGAATTCAAAGCAAAAAAGTAGTCTCTACTTGCAAAGAAACTTAACGATAGCAGCAGTGCTGAAGATGTAAATAAAGAAATGAAGCGGCTAGAAACTCTTAATTTATTACATACAGTGTGCCATGCACAGACTGAAAATCAGCCAGAACATTCGTATTCAAGTTTAATTCCACTCTCCAAGGGAAAATACGACGACCTCCAATCCTTGAAGAAATTCTGTTCTGAAAATGCTCAAATCTATTTTTCAAGATTACTCATATTCAACAATGAGTAACTTGGTGTAAAAAATAAATTAATTTCATTATTATTTTTATTATTTACATTTTATAAGGCAAACAGTTATGTATAATGTAACAGTTATGTATAACATTCTGTAAATTAAGTGGACTATGATTGTTTTTGTTTACAAACATGTGCACCTTGAATTTTCATTGTTGAAAAACAGGGCTGTATAATACATGACACTTATTTCGAAAGAAGAGTCTGTTAGAAAAACACATTCAGAACAGTTCTGGAAAAAAAAAAGTTTTCTGTATGTCTAAAGCGCTCGATCTGCTGCGTTTCTAAACTTAAAATTCAATTACTGCAAAATGTTAAAAAGTGGACTCTGATTGTTTTTCCCTTGTACTCTTCATATATATTTAACTCTGTTCTTATATCTTCATTCCTTATCCGATCCAATCTTGTGCAGCCTTTTGTTCTTCTAAGGAAGTTCATTTCTGCGCTTTGTATTCTACTTTTCAATTTTTTGGTCATTACCCAAGTTTCGCTCCCATTAAGTAATGCAGGAACTGCCAATGTTTTATAAAACTTCAATCTAGTATCTCTTCTTGTTTTATTCTTTAATGTTTTATGTATAGTTCCGCATATCATTTGAAATTTCTACAGTTTCATAAGTTTCTCTCTTTCAGTTTTTGGGTTTATAGTAAAATTACAACCCAAATAATTAAAATTTGTTACTTGTTCCAGAGGTTTGTTGTCTATTACGATTTTTGATCTTATATGATTCGTTTCCCAAAAATGCCATTATTTATGTTTTTTCTTTTGATGTTTTAAAATTATATGCTTGGCATAACCGATTTATTTGATGTAAAGAGTGCTGCAAATTATTTTCATTTTCTTGAATAATAACCACATCGTCAGCATACATTAAAACGTTTAATATTTTAAAACGGTCCATTCTTACGACTACCAAATTAAAAAGATAGATGTTAAATTTTGGACAGACGAGGTTAGGAGAGAACTCTAAAAGATTGGAATGGGCTGGATATGGGAAAAAGGGACTGAAAATCGCAAGAACGTGTGGAGAAAAATAAGCAGGAGGTACTTAGATATAAACCAACAAGTACCTTTGCCGAATGTACAGGAAAACGCTCACTGCGTTTACAAAGAGACCTAAAACACGTCTGGGGAAAAGAATCGTATATACTCAACCTAGGATTTAAAGAGAGATCAGGGCTTGCCTGGTTTAGGCTAGGGGCATGGAAATTTAAAAAAATTAGCGACGATCACGATATGCGAATATGTCCAATGTGTGAAAAATTTGAAGATGAGATACATATATTAGGACAATGTAATGATTTAGAATATTGGAGACGTCAGTTATTACCGGAAAGATTTCTAAATTCAAATCGGGAAAGATTGGCATGCTACGAGTTATTGGTAAATACAGAAAATTGGATAAACTTGGGTAAATTTCTGGACAAAACGCGGAAAATAAGAACAACACTTATTCATGAATAAATATATGTTTTCAAAATGCAATAACATTAATTCTTAATAATTATATATAAATTAATTAATGTATAATGCTATTGTGTTATTATTTAATTGTAATATTACTGTGTTTTCTTTATGTAATTGTAATGTTATTGTTTTTTAGTGTATAATGCTATTGTGTTATTATTTAATTGTAATATTATTGCGTTTTCTTTATGTAATTGTAATGTTATTGCTTTTTTTTGTTGTATATTTTTCTTCACACTAGCAGCAATTATTACTTTATTGTAATGGACTGTCAACAGCACGTACGGCTTACTGCCCGTGCGACCCTTATTTGTAAATAATATTGTAAATATCTTACTTTTTGTCTAATAAAGTCCTACTACTACTACTACTACTATATTAACAATATTTTTCCAATTTTGCATGATGTCATTAATATATATATATATTAAAAAGAGTAGGTGATAAACTACATCATTGTCTTACACCTCTATTTATTAAAATAGCTTCCGTCTTTGATGTGCCTATATTTATTGTAATTTGAGACTTTACATACAAACTTTTTATTACATAAATTAATTTTGCGGGATAGTCATGTATTTCCATAATTTTCCATAACTTATCTCTATCAATACGATGATGATGATGATGATGATAATAATCGTAATCATAGTAATAGGCTGTTAATAATAACAAATCCAGTATATATTTGAGGTAAAATAAAATAATTATTATTTTTAAAATATAATCTAACTAAAATGTTATATTGATTTAATTTTATATATTATAATATTACTAAGCAGGTATATACGTATTAATAGGATTCATGATTTGGAAATTATACAATAAAATTAGTAGTCCTATCGAATTATTATTTTAATTAGATTGTCATATATATATATATATATATATATACATACAATACACGCCGGCGCTGCTACGCCCAAATAAATTAAAACTAATGTTCTTTCATATTTAGTCGAATAAGGAAAAGGAAAAATAATTATAAATTTATATTTTTTACTTACCCCGTGCAGATTACCCTGTGTTGCCCGGGAATTTACCTATCCCGATCTCCTTGACATAAATGAGCTGAAATACGAAAATTAATGTGTTTTTATGTTTGGTTAAATAAGTGTAGGAAAAAATTTATGTCGTACTTATTTTTAGATACCGCGTGCTGTTTACCCGACGTTGTCCGGAAATCAACTTATCGCGATCTTTTGGCATAAATGAGCTGAAGGACGAAAATGAATGTAAATATGTTTAGTTGAATAAGTAAAAGGAAAAATAATTATAAATGTGTATCGTAATTAATTTAAGATTCCCCGTGCTGATTACCCGGTGTTGCCCGTGAATCTACTTATCCCGATATTCTGTGCATAAATGAGCTAAAAAATGTGTTATTGTGAATTATTCGTAAAAGAATACCCGCCATATGCTGCTATGCTTGCACAGGAATTTACGTACTTGTCCCGATCTTCTTGGCATCATTGAAAGACAAAAATGGTTATTGTGAGTTATCCGTAAGAGATAAACATATGCTGTCGCGGACTTTTTTATAGAGATTTTTGAGATATTCAATTATATGTACATTAATTTTGTGTATTTGTCATGGATTAGGCACCGTAAGCAATTTAAGCGTCCAAAGAACTACTTTTTTCACGTTTTCCACAACAAAGGGTGATTTTTTATGGTGTAGGAGTTGAGTATTATAACTCTCGTATTGCCTATGTTCGTCCCGGAAATCTTCTGAACATGTTGCAAAAAACCCATCACAATCGGATGAAAGATTAAGTTACGCATAAAATACGAACAAACAAACAATCAATCATGTTAATATATTATATACTAGCAGTCCACCGCTGTGGTCTCGAGGTACCGTGCTGCCTTGTCACGCAGCGGGCCCGGGTTCGATCCCCGGTCGGGGCAGTTTTTCTGGGTGAGGTTTCGATCGGGGTTTTTCCTCAACTGTAAAACAAATGTCAGGAAAACTTTAAGGCCCAAACGGTCCCCGAGATCATATGGGCATCATCATGATCACCCTTATCATTATCATCATCATCACTATCATCATCCTTCACCGGTGTGGAAAGCAACGGGAAGCTACCACACCTACAATTCCCTAGTATAACTGCAAGCATAGCATGAAAATGCTATGATTGCAGTGAAGGCCTGCCTTCGGGCAGAATTACTATGGATGGATGGATATACTAGCTAATACCCGGGATGCGCTGCTACACCTAAATAAATGATAATGTATTTTTGCATTTAGTTGAATAAGTAAAGTTAAAAATAAATATAAATTTATATCGTTATTATTTTTTGATACCCAGTGCTTATTACCCAGCGTTGTCCGCTTATCTACGCATTCTGATGTACTTGGCATAAATAATCTGAAAGACAAAATTCGTTATTTTGAGTTATCCATAAATGAATAACCGCTGTGCGCTGCTATGTTTGCCCGGGAGTCTACTTATCCCGATCTTCTTGGCATCAATGAAGGACAAAAATGGTTATGATGAGTTATCCTTAAAAGATAAACATATGGTGATGCGGGCTTCTTTGTAGTGTTTTTTGAGATATTCAATTCTGTGTACCATCATTTTATGCATTTGTTATGATTTAGACAGCGAAAGCCATTTGATCTTACAAAAAGATAATATTTTTCACGTGTTTTCACTACAGAAGGTGATGTTTGAGGGTGAAGTGGTTGAGCATTAAAACTCTCTGATAACCTATAAGCTTCACGGGAAAATCTTGAATATTTTGAAAAAACCCCTATGGAATGGCAGCATACGCTTACCCGGTGAACTTCTTATCCAGATGTCCTTGGCATCAATGAAAGACAAAAATGGCTATTGTGTGTTATCTGTAAAGGGTAAACATATGCTGTCGCAGATTTTTTTTGTAGAGTTTTTGGGATATTTAGTCTTGTGTACATTAATTTTGTCTATTTGTTATGGTTTAAGCAGCGTAAGATATTGAATGTTAAAATGGGACTTTTTCACGTTTTTCACTACAAAGGGTGTTTTTAAGGGTATAGGAGATGAGTATCTCAACTCTCTTATAACCTGTGTTCATCCCGGGAATCTCCTGAACATTTTGCAAAATAAGCCCGTCTCATTCGGATCAACGGTATGGCCGCGCATGAAGTACGAACAAACAAACACACATTCATTTTTATATATTAGATATATATAATTTTCCAGTAATTATTCATAATTAATGCCACGAGTGATTACCAAATCATCGATAAATTCACGACTCACGAAGTGAGGAGTGAATTTATCTAGAGAATTTGGAAATCAAGAGAGGCATTTGTTAGGACTATTTAACGAATATAATTAAGCTGTTTACTCACAAATCATTATTTAACTATAGTTATTTTAAAATATTTATATATTTAATGTAAACGGCGATGTTTGAAAACAAATGAGAAGCGATATGTACGCTTCATCTGCTTCTTTTGTTTATCACTGCAACTAGATCATACTATTTATTGCCAAAGGAACGCAATATTGTAAGAATGCTCTCTAGTGGAGAAAAAATGAAACACATCAAACTGTATATTAATACATTTCTGATGTCGTATGATGTAAATATGACAATTATATTTTTCTGGATTGTTACCTGGGAAAAATACATGTTTTATGTATAGTTCCGCATATCATTTGAAATTTCTACAGTTTCATAAGTTTCTCTCTTTCAGTTTTTGGGTTTATAGTAAAATTACAACCCAAATAATTAAAATTTGTTACTTGTTCCAGAGGTTTGTTGTCTATTACGATTTTTGATCTTATATGATCGTTTCCCAAAAATGCCATTATTTATGTTTTTTCTTTTGATGTTTTAAAATTATATGCTTGGCATAACCGATTTATTTGATGTAAAGAGTGCTGCAAATTATTTTCATTTTCTTGAATAATAACCACATCGTCAGCATACATTAAAACGTTTAATATTTTAAAACGGTCCATTCTTACGACTACCAAATTAAAAAGATAGATGTTAAATTTTGGACAGACGAGGTTAGGAGAGAACTCTAAAAGATTGGAATGGGCTGGATATGGGAAAAAGGGACTGAAAATCGCAAGAACGTGTGGAGAAAAATAAGCAGGAGGTACTTAGATATAAACCAACAAGATACCTTTGCCGAATGTACAGGAAAACGCTCACTGCGTTTACAAAGAGACCTAAAACACGTCTGGGGAAAAGAATCGTATATACTCAACCTAGGATTTAAAGAGAGATCAGGGCTTGCCTGGTTTAGGCTAGGGGCATGGAAATTTAAAAAAATTAGCGACGATCACGATATGCGAATATGTCCAATGTGTGAAAAATTTGAAGATGAGATACATATATTAGGACAATGTAATGATTTAGAATATTGGAGACGTCAGTTATTACCGGAAAGATTTCTAAATTCAAATCGGGAAAGATTGGCATGCTACGAGTTATTGGTAAATACAGAAAATTGGATAAACTTGGGTAAATTTCTGGACAAAACGCGGAAAATAAGAACAACACTTATTCATGAATAAATATATGTTTTCAAAATGCAATAACATTAATTCTTAATAATTATATATAAATTAATTAATGTATAATGCTATTGTGTTATTATTTAATTGTAATATTACTGTGTTTTCTTTATGTAATTGTAATGTTATTGTTTTTTAGTGTATAATGCTATTGTGTTATTATTTAATTGTAATATTATTGCGTTTTCTTTATGTAATTGTAATGTTATTGCTTTTTTTTGTTGTATATTTTTCTTCACACTAGCAGCAATTATTACTTTATTGTAATGGACTGTCAACAGCACGTACGGCTTACTGCCCGTGCGACCCTTATTTGTAAATAATATTGTAAATATCTTACTTTTTGTCTAATAAAGTCCTACTACTACTACTACTACTACTACTACTATATTAACAATATTTTTCCAATTTTGCATGATGTCATTAATATATATATATATTAAAAAGAGTAGGTGATAAACTACATCATTGTCTTACACCTCTATTTATTAAAATAGCTTCCGTCTTTGATGTGCCTATATTTATTGTAATTTGAGACTTTACATACAAACTTTTTATTACATAAATTAATTTTGCGGGATAGTCATGTATTTCCATAATTTTCCATAACTTATCTCTATCAATACGATGATGATGATGATGATGATAATAATCGTAATCATAGTAATAGGCTGTTAATAATAACAAATCCAGTATATATTTGAGGTAAAATAAAATAATTATTATTTTTAAAATATAATCTAACTAAAATGTTATATTGATTTAATTTTATATATTATAATATTACTAAGCAGGTATATACGTATTAATAGGATTCATGATTTGGAAATTATACAATAAAATTAGTAGTCCTATCGAATTATTATTTTAATTAGATTGTCATATATATATATATATATATATATATACATACATACACGCCGTGCGCTGCTACGCCCAAATAAATTAAAACTAATGTTCTTTCATATTTAGTCGAATAAGGAAAAGGAAAAATAATTATAAATTTATATTTTTTACTTACCCCGTGCAGATTACCCTGTGTTGCCCGGGAATTTACCTATCCCGATCTCCTTGACATAAATGAGCTGAAATACGAAAATTAATGTGTTTTTATGTTTGGTTAAATAAGTGTAGGAAAAAATTTATGTCGTACTTATTTTTAGATACCGCGTGCTGTTTACCCGACGTTGTCCGGAAATCAACTTATCGCGATCTTTTGGCATAAATGAGCTGAAGGACGAAAATGAATGTAAATATGTTTAGTTGAATAAGTAAAAGGAAAAATAATTATAAATGTGTATCGTAATTAATTTAAGATTCCCCGTGCTGATTACCCGGTGTTGCCCGTGAATCTACTTATCCCGATATTCTGTGCATAAATGAGCTAAAAAATGTGTTATTGTGAATTATTCGTAAAAGAATACCCGCCATATGCTGCTATGCTTGCACAGGAATTTACGTACTTGTCCCGATCTTCTTGGCATCATTGAAAGACAAAAATGGTTATTGTGAGTTATCCGTAAGAGATAAACATATGCTGTCGCGGACTTTTTTATAGAGATTTTTGAGATATTCAATTATATGTACATTAATTTTGTGTATTTGTCATGGATTAGGCACCGTAAGCAAATTTAAGCGTCCAAAGAACTACTTTTTTCACGTTTTCCACAACAAAGGGTGATTTTTTATGGTGTAGGAGTTGAGTATTATAACTCTCGTATTGCCTATGTTCGTCCCGGAAATCTTCTGAACATGTTGCAAAAAACCCATCACAATCGGATGAAAGATTAAGTTACGCATAAAATACGAACAAACAAACAATCAATCATGTTAATATATTATATACTAGCAGTCCACCGCTGTGGTCTCGAGGTACCGTGCTGCCTTGTCACGCAGCGGGCCCGGGTTCGATCCCCGGTCGGGGCAGTTTTTCTGGGTGAGGTTTCGATCGGGGTTTTTCCTCAACTGTAAAACAAATGTCAGGAAAACTTTAAGGCCCAAACGGTCCCCGAGATCATATGGGCATCATCATGATCACCCTTATCATTATCATCATCATCACTATCATCATCCTTCACCGGTGTGGAAAGCAACGGGAAGCTACCACACCTACAATTCCCTAGTATAACTGCAAGCATAGCATGAAAATGCTATGATTGCAGTGAAGGGCCTGCCTTCGGGCAGAATTACTATGGATGGATGGATATACTAGCTAATACCCGGGATGCGCTGCTACACCTAAATAAATGATAATGTATTTTTGCATTTAGTTGAATAAGTAAAGTTAAAAATAAATATAAATTTATATCGTTATTATTTTTTGATACCCAGTGCTTATTACCCAGCGTTGTCCGCTTATCTACGCATTCTGATGTACTTGGCATAAATAATCTGAAAGACAAAATTCGTTATTTTGAGTTATCCATAAATGAATAACCGCTGTGCGCTGCTATGTTTGCCCGGGAGTCTACTTATCCCGATCTTCTTGGCATCAATGAAGGACAAAAATGGTTATGATGAGTTATCCTTAAAAGATAAACATATGGTGATGCGGGCTTCTTTGTAGTGTTTTTGAGATATTCAATTCTGTGTACCATCATTTTATGCATTTGTTATGATTTAGACAGCGAAAGCCATTTGATCTTACAAAAAGATAATATTTTTCACGTGTTTTCACTACAGAAGGTGATGTTTGAGGGTGAAGTGGTTGAGCATTAAAACTCTCTGATAACCTATAAGCTTCACGGGAAAATCTTGAATATTTTGAAAAAACCCCTATGGAATGGCAGCATACGCTTACCCGGTGAACTTCTTATCCAGATGTCCTTGGCATCAATGAAAGACAAAAATGGCTATTGTGTGTTATCTGTAAAGGGTAAACATATGCTGTCGCAGATTTTTTTTGTAGAGTTTTTGGGATATTTAGTCTTGTGTACATTAATTTTGTCTATTTGTTATGGTTTAAGCAGCGTAAGATATTGAATGTTAAAATGGGACTTTTTCACGTTTTTCACTACAAAGGGTGTTTTTAAGGGTATAGGAGATGAGTATCTCAACTCTCTTATAACCTGTGTTCATCCCGGGAATCTCCTGAACATTTTGCAAAATAAGCCCGTCTCATTCGGATCAACGGTATGGCCGCGCATGAAGTACGAACAAACAAACACACATTCATTTTTATATATTAGATATATATAATTTCCAGTAATTATTCATAATTAATGCCACGAGTGATTACCAAATCATCGATAAATTCACGACTCACGAAGTGAGGAGTGAATTTATCTAGAGAATTTGGAAATCAAGAGAGGCATTTGTTAGGACTATTTAACGAATATAATTAAGCTGTTTACTCACAAATCATTATTTAACTATAGTTATTTTAAAATATTTATATATTTAATGTAAACGGCGATGTTTGAAAACAAATGAGAAGCGATATGTACGCTTCATCTGCTTCTTTTGTTTATCACTGCAACTAGATCATACTATTTATTGCCAAAGGAACGCAATATTGTAAGAATGCTCTCTAGTGGAGAAAAAATGAAACATATCAAACTGTATATTAATACATTTCTGATGTCGTATGATGTAAATATGACAATTATATTTTTCTGGATTGTTACCTGGGAAAAATACATTTAAGAAAGTGCAAACAGTGGTTCCTTTCTTTTGTGGTATAATCAATTGCTACAAATGTTTTTATATTAACTCCCGCATGCGGCATGTGTTGACATTCATGCACTATATATACAATCTGGAAGCCGTATTTCTCACAGGCTCTGTCACTGCAAAATAATGGTCAGACCTGTTCAGAATATTAAAAAGGAGTAGCCTTCTTTAATATGGTAATTATAACACTGATAAATATTTCGTGAAACACGATTCTGATTGGTAGTAAAACAGAAATCGTTGAAACGTGATTGGCCATTGAGTCCCATTTGGGGCATGAGTTAAATAGTCATGATAAATATCGGAATATTAATCTCCAGTACAAAACATTATTATCTTCGTATATCTGCTTATGTATCTTACTAGAACGTATTTATCTTCTTTTAGTTAGGAATTCTGATCTATTCTGATATTGACAGCTGTTTTCCTCTGAAAAGGAAAAAAAAAGAAACGTTGTATAAGTGCTAAAATATGCCCCAAATTGATGGGGCGATGTAAAATACACACGTTGAGCTATCAATAGAGTTATATGACCATCATATAATTCTCTTGAGAGATGAACCTGACCATCTAAGCATGAAGACTTCGGCGAATGTAGAAAATAAGTATTAAAAGAGTAAGCGCCTGGTCACTCATAAAAATATCGAATTACGTAAGGAAAAATATTTATTCTACTCGTGGGAAGTCACTTTAAGAGCATTACTCGCAATACTTTGCCCTACAATTTGTCTCTGAGGAAACAAGGAAATGTTCTGTTAAAATGTTTTTTTTTCTATATCATGTTATCACACTTTAGGATTTAATTCCGTAAAGCAGTTTTCTGTAATGTGCTTTTGTTTTCTCTTTGCGCGGATCAGGTTACAAACAAGTTCGACCAAAATAAGCGCTGAAATTTACTTCATCCATTTGTGTTCATATGAGCTTCGGTGTTATGTTCCTTGCCTTTAGTCCCGAGGGTCGCGGGTTCAAACCAGGCCGATGTCCATGGATTTTTACGATAGAAAAATCAAAGGGACAAGTCTTCCGGAAATGAATTTAAGCTGTGAGTCCTGCGTCTACAGATTTTCCGGCTCGTAAAAGAACCTCAAATCTAAATTAGTACCTCCGAGAAAAAATTAACCAACCTTTTCATCCAAGTAATAACTTAGTTGCCCTCTAGGTATGTTATTGTGACGATGTGATGACCACATGAAACTCACTGATGTCTAATGGGAAATAAACGAAACTAAATTAGCTTGGTAAAAACATTTCCGCCATGGGAGAACACATATCTCCATTAGGGACATATGGAACATATATATATATATATATATATATATATACATATATGCCATAAGAAACATAAATGCTTCGTCGAGATTTCAACCCGGACCTCTCGATTGATACTCTAGTGCGCTACTAATTACGCTACCAAGCAAATCTAGAAAAACATTTTTCCTATATATTTTTTCTCTATTATTACGAGAAATAGCGGGAACTCGGCCTCCACTGCCCTCTAGTAGCTACTACGTATAACAAGTAAGACAATTAAAGATACATGTTTTACTTTATAGTAGTGACGCTTCTTTATATTGATGTTATAATTAAATTTTTGACATTGAACAAAGCCAGTTCAATATGATGTGATAAGAAATATTAATGCTAGGGCGTTCAAGCTACTTCTCGTAATAATAGAGAATACGGCAGAAAAATAAATGTTTGTACGAGATTTGCTTGGTGTCGTCATTGGTAGCGCACTGGAGTATCAATGCAGAGGTCCGGGTTCAAATCCCGTCCAAGCATTTATTTTTCTTATCATGTCATATTACTCCGTAAGCTTGCATTGCTCAATGTCAAAAATTTAATTATAACATCGATATCTATATATCTGCCCATTTGTAGAAATGTGTTGACCATCTGCAATTAATTTATATTTGTAGGGAAATAAGCGAAAATCAATTAGTTTGACCAAAGATTTCCGCTAGGGGAGAACACCTTTTTCCATGAGGGACGTACGTAATACATAAATATATACATACATACATGCATACATGCATACATGCGTACATGCGTACATGCGTACATGCGTACATGCGTACATGCGTACATGCGTACATGCGTACATGCGTACATGCGTACATGCGTACATGCGTACATGCGTACATGCGTACATGCGTACATGCGTACATGCATACATGCATACATGCATACATGCATACATTTTTTTTTTTAATTTATTGAAAATCAATCAACATGCCCCACTGCAGAGCAGTATTACATGCATTATTTAACAACACCTTATTAACTATAAGTTCATAGAGTTTATAAATTTACAAAATTGTTTTAGATGTTTAGTTACTAATTCGTTGTTAGTAACCGGCCAGTTCCCTCCATTTTTATATATGTCTGCTATTAAGGTAGTTCTCTGCTGCCGAAATTCTTTACACAAGTAAATCATATGATTCGCAGTTTGTCGCGGGCAGCCACATGCACATCCCGGGTTATCTATAATATGGAATCTATGTAAGTAGTCATTTGTTTTACCGTGGCCTGATATCAATGCAGTAAACTGCGGTGTTATAGGAATTTTAATGTTAAGTCTTTCTTTGATATATGGGAAGAATAGTCTGCATTGAGCACCCTTATTTGTTGCATTCCACCTATTCTGCCACAGCTGGTGTCCGTTTTCTCTTATTCTACACTTTATTAGTGATTTTGGAATCTTGTTATATATTACATGCAGATTTAGGTCTTTTGCTGCCTCCTTTGCAAGCTCATCGGCATACTCATTTCCAATATCACCTATATGTGCTTTCACCCATTTAAAATGAATTGTCCATTGTTTCTGTTCTAAATTTTTTATCGTTTTTAGAATGTCCTCAACTATGCTATTATGTTTGCTATTTTTCTGGAAAAGGGCTAGGGCAACTTTACTATCAGAATATATAGCTGCAGTCTTCTCTTCACCCGAAGTGTTACTTATATTCTGTATTTCTTGTAGAGCTTTCAATACAGCTAGTTGTTCGGCCTGATTATTTGAACAATTTCCACCAAGTCTATATTTGAGATTTAAAAAAATATTGTCAAATTTGTATATCACTGCTGCGGCTCCGACATTTTCTTCCTTTTTACTGCCATCTGTGTAAATTTTTAGAAAATAATTTGTACCTTCCTTAGCCTCTTGTATTTGGGGTATTTGTGCAGGATGCATCCAATCACTTGGTGTTAAGGGTGCATCATAATTTACATCTCCATGTATAGAATCATACTGTTTGATTATTCCTTGTATTGTTATATCAATAGGCTGAATACCAGCCAAAACGCAAGAAGCTTCATATGAAATTGTTCTGTATGCCTTCGTAATTTTTATGTTGAATAATCTCTGAACTCTCTGAATTTTTGTTAAATTAGTTTTAATTTGTAAGGCGTCTCCCCACACTGGAGCTCCGTATGTCAGAATCGGTTGTATAGCGCCCATATAAATTGTATGTAGTGCTTTATTTCCAATACCCCACTTTAATTTTGCTGCTTTCGATAATGTGTGAAATATACTTATTGCTTTATCATGGATTTGATTAATATGATGATCAAATCTAAATTTTTTGTCAACGTAAATTCCAAGATACTTTAGTGTATCTACTTGTTCTAGCGTTTTGTTATTAAGATAAATGTTTATAGATTCATTGTTTATTTTCTTTTTCCTGGTTATCATCAGAACTTTCGATTTGGAGTCATTAAAGTTTATTTTATTTTCATTAGCCCATAATTCAATTTTCTTTAAATCCTGATTACAATAATTTCCTACGTCTAATTTACTCTTCCCTTTTGTCATGATGAGGATATCATCAGCAAAGGCAATTACCTCTGTTCTTTGTGTGAATTGTAAGTTAAGCATGGAATTATATAAAACATTCCATAGACCTGGTCCGCAACAAGATCCTTGTGGACAGCCCTTCTCAACTTGTTTTTCTGTTTGATATTCATTTGACGATAGGCTTGCTGTTCTATTTTTGAAATAATCCTGACATAGTCTATATAAGTTACTTGGACATTCCA
Organism: Diploptera punctata; assembly: GCA_030220185.1. Lineage (NCBI taxonomy): Eukaryota > Metazoa > Arthropoda > Insecta > Blattodea > Blaberidae > Diploptera > Diploptera punctata. The sequence continues at coordinate 101,775 of JASPKZ010007908.1, forward strand.
TTTCTCTTAGGTTATTTAAAATGGTAGGCCACCACGCAGCGTCAAATGCACCTTTAACATCCAGGCTTACTAGAACGATGTATCCAAATTGCGGTAAATTACGTTTGACAAAGCTTTTCATTTCCATAGCTGCATCCACCGTACTTTTTTGGGCCATAAATCCAAACTGTCTTACATTAAAAAAGTTTTCTTGAATTTATGTGATGTTCAATCCTATTTATCATCAATTTCTCGAGGATTTTTCCATTTATATTCAACAAGCTTATTGGACGATATTTTGTAACGCTGTGAGTTTCTGTTTTACCATGCTTAATTATTGGAATTATCACCGATCGCTTCCATCTTATAGGAAATATACTATCACTGAGACACTTATTGTATAGTGCAGTGAAGAAGCAGGGGAACATTCTAAAGGCATACAATAAGATATCACTAGTTATTCCGTCTTCTCCAGGCGATTTTCTCGGATTGAAATTCTGCAATATGTTTAATATTTCTGCAGTTGTGAATTCTATGTCCTCCGGTGTATTCATAGGTTCTGTTGTAAGTCTTCTTAATTGTTTGTGTCTCTCAGTGTCATCCTGCTCACTGTCTTGCGGGAAAAAGTGTTTTAACATATATTGCAATGTGTCAGAAGTATCTACGGTGTATGTTCCATCTTCCTTTCTTAGTGTAGTGAGGGTATTGTTCCCTTTCAGTTTTCTAGCCACAATCTTGTATACTGCTGTCCATGGATTTGATCCGTCAGTCGCGCTACAAAATTCTTTCCATGATTTTAGTTTTTCAGTATTTATTTTTGTTTGATACTGCTTGTTGCCATCCATGTATAGATTTCTTCTGACTTCCCTCAGTTGCTCATTGTTATAAGTTCTTTGATAACGTCTTCTTAATGCATTCACCCTTTTCCTCATAACAGTTAGTTCTGGTGTCCACCATGGAACAGACTTCCCTCTAATCTTTCGTTTATTTCCTCTGTTTATTTTAAATGTTTCGTTACATGCTTCTTTTATACTATTATAATATATGTCTATTATATGTTTGAGATTTGAATGATTTCTTACTTTATGAGCTAGTTCTTCATCCATTTTTTCCTGGCTGTGTATACAATTAAAGTTTAATTTAAATTTTTCCACTAAAGTGTTGCCAAATTGTTCATAATTTCCACCATTTGTTATGTATCGTATTCCTTCAAACGTATATATTAGATTTTGTATTACATTAGTTATCTTAAACGAAATTATTTTATGATCAGAGCAACTTTCTTCCTCTCCACAGGTCCATTCCTTTATATCTTTCAACAGTTTATTATTGACAATAGTCAAGTCTACCCAACTTCTTCCTTGTTGCGTTTCAAAGGTTGGCACACTATTATTTTCATTTACAATATGTAGATTATTTACTATAATAAATTCCTCCATGCATCTGCCTCTTTCGTTAGTAATTTTATCATACCATAATTTATTTCTAGCATTGCTATCCACTGAAATTATTAATCCATAGCCATTAGTGTGGTCTATAATTTTTTCGATTTTTTGTATATCTTCATTTATATCACACAGTCCATCGAAGTACATACTTACACCAAAGAATGTTTTGTTGCCATACGTAATGTGAATGACAACACTATCTTCATCTGAAATTTGACTAATAGTGGTAACATCCATATTCTTATTATTAATAACTATTGCCGCCCTTCTACTCCGATTTCCACCTGTGAATATTCTAAATTTTAAAGGAAAGCATGCCAGTTTATTGTTAATTAAATATGGTTCTTGGATAAATGCTATATCAATCTGTTGTTCATTAAGGAGTTGCACTAAATTGTTGGTAGATATTCTAGAGTGTTTTAAATTAACTTGAAAACAGCATATGTTGTACTTATCCATTTCAATAATCTGTATTGTCTTGATAACGCTTCAATGCTAACTGGTGACAAGGACAATTTGGGTCAAGCGCAGAATGCTTTTCATTAATTGTATGATCTTTGTTATACTTTTTGTAATTAACACAATTAATACATACATAATTATCTTTATTTGTTTTACACTCCTTCAATAAATGATTCTCGGAACAATTTGGGCAGGTGAGAATGCCTCTACAATCTTGTGCCTTATGGTAGTATTTGCAGCATTTGAAACAGCGGTTGACTCTAATATAATCCTTCCAATTGCACATGCACCAACCTATTTTTAGTTTCCTGCCTAGGATTAGTTTTCTTGCTTCTGAACTTATTTCAATCACAATGTTTTTGTTCTTCTTTCTGTCTACAAATTCATGTTTTGGAATTAAATCATTCAAGTGATCTTTCAAAATTTCATTTTGTGTTGTAAGTGCTTCAACTATGTTATTTACAGATATATCTTCAGGTACATTAAAAATAATTACTTTTGGATTAAGTAACTTTGAAGCATTTGCTTCAACTTCATCACCACATTTATCAGTTATGTTTTGACATATAATATCAACATCATTTTTATTTGAAGTCTCAATCATTAATTGGTCATTTCTTAAGCCCTTAAATGACTTAATTCCAACCTTCATTTCAACTGGGCTGATTTTAGTTTTAATCAATGTTTTAAGGTAGTCTACGCTTTGACTGTTCTTAGATTTCACAAATAATTTGAAATTTCTTGACTGGCTACTCTCAGTTCCTCCAGATACTACAGATGCGTAGTTTCTAATTTCAGATGTAGATGGCTCCACATGTAAAGAGCTTCCTCCAAGTCTTAATAACCTCTGTGATCCATCAATTAACGGCATCATCTGTGAAGCACCTCTAGACAACCCTGTTTGTAACTGATCTTTTGTATTTTTAAGTTCAATTTTCAAATTATTTAATTCACAATTCTTATCGTTGATATCATTTTTCAACTTACACAACACTTCCCTTAATTGGCTAACAGATTTTACAATATTCTGTTTCAAATCATGGCGTAAATTCTTGCTAGTTTCAGTCACATTTAATAAAATCTCAAACGCATTTTCTGCGCGAGAATCCACATCATCCCCCATTTTAATTACTTATATTCTAAGACTTTATACAATATATAAACGTAAAATTGTTTTAAATGTGTCTATATCACAAATTAACACCAAACAATATGCGTAACTAGGGCATTGTTTACCCTAGTTACCAAAAATGCTATAAGCAACGTTAATATTTTTTTAATTTAACACAACAAAATCCTTGAAATATATATTGAATGTTATCAATAACAATGCAGAATGTTATTATCTATGTAATTAAATAACACCAGACAATTATTAAACTTCACACAATAAAATATATTATATTAAAGGCAGAGAACGAATACACACCAACGTTATAAGTCATGGCCTCCTCTATATCTCATACATGCATACATGCATACATGCATACATGCATACATGCATACATGCATACACGCATACACGCATACACGCATACACGCATACACGCATACACGCATACACGCATACACGCATACACGCATACACGCATACACGCATACATGCATAAAGTTTCCATTTAAGAACGCTACTAATTAATATCTGCAGGGGAATGAGCGTAACTAAATTTGCTTTGTCAAGGCTCTAGGAGAGAACCCATGTCTCCACGCACGTTTGTAAAGTGTTTTACAGAATTTCGGAAATTAAAATCCTCGCTATCACACAGTTTTTAATAATTTCCTCGCTTATGTAAAAACCACTTCCCAACCTCGCACTGTAATATACTTTTGTCGTTTTACGTGGTCGAGTCATTAAGTTTTGAGACTGAGCGCATAGTGGCGCTATGGTGCACTATAGCGCATAGGTGGCGCAGTGGTATGGTACCTTGCCAGTTAGTCTCACGTCCCAGCAAGAGACAGTTGAGTGCTTGCACTGCAAGCCGAACTACGGTCTTTGTTGTGAAGGTGATTTGAATGCGCATGTCGGAACCCGAGATGTCACAGTTAGAGCAACATCAAGTTCTGTCAGAAATTAGGCAGCTGCTGAAACGTTTGAAATGATGCAGCAATTTTACGGCGAGTAGGCATTGAGTCGCAGTGTTGTGTCTGTGTTGCATCGACGATTTTTTGCTAGGAAGAGACGGTTTGGAAGATGATGTGCGTACTGATCGGCCACAAATAATTCGAACTAAATGCAAGATCGAAGAAGTAGTAATGTCGATGCCTGCTAACAGCTCCCAATCAGTAGACGATCTGGCAGCAGCGGCATGAGTCAGCCATGGTACTTGCTACAAAATTCTGTCTCATGACCTGAACATGTCTCGTGCTACCCAGCACAGTGTGTCAAGAATCCTGTCGCAAGACCAACGTGATGACCGCATGACGATTTGTGGTGACTTCATCAGTAGTGCTGACGATGATCCGACGTTTCTCAACCGTATAAAAACTCGAGACGAAACGTGGCGTTTCCTTTACGATCCGCAGCTGAAACGACAATCCGCCATCTGGTAAACGCCATTATCGCTACGACAGAATAAACCGCGACAAGACAGGTCAAAACGCAAGGTGATGATTAAACTGTTATTGATTCAAATGGAATTGTTCACATGGAATTCATATTAGAAGGTGCAACTGTAAACAAAACCCGCTACAAAGACATCCTAGGTCGTTTACGCGATTCAATTCGCCGTAAGCGACCTCAGCTTTGGCGTACAAAGAATTGGCTGTTTCTTCACGACAACGCCCCCGCACATTATTCTGTTCTTGTCCAAGAGGAACTTGCAAGGCAACAGGTGACAGTTTTTCCATACCCTCCATACTCACATGATCTCGCGCCATGCGATTTTTTCTCTTTCCTCGCATGAAAGCAGTCCAATATGGGCGTATATTTAATTCTTCCGAAGAGATCATGACTGCCACAAGAGAAACCATACGGGATCTTCCTGCCAAAATCTTTCAGCGGTGTTTCCAGCAGCTATACTGACGTTGGCAAACGTGCATTACGGGTAACGGGGATTATTTTGAGGGAGGATGTGGTTGTGTGTAAATGTACGCCGAGTTATCGGCATCTTGTGAGACATTCAGATTATTGTGGGTGCTACCATCCAGGCGTAAAGTCTCAGAACTTAATGACTGTAGTAGTATATTAGGACTAAGCAGGTGTTCGGGAGGATATTTACGCGTGACCAGCAGCTGTGAATCAATGTTGAACTCAGCATGATTCTTAATTAAGTTTTATATTGGCTCCAGAGTTCGTTGTTCAGTGGATCACACTTTCCTTTCATTGCAATAAGAATGGTACACTGGAAAAATAGTAAATTTCCTTTTATTGTTACAAATTGTAGGCCAAAACCTACTATAGATTTTGTCAAATACGGTTGTATTTTATTTTATTTATAGAAATTGTTTTTTCATCTTCATTTCATTTTGAGAATGTTTCTCATCAATGAGGGTTTTCTCTAACCAATCCTATTAATTAACATGAATTAAAAAATACATTAATGACTACGGACTTACAGGCCATTAGTTTGCAACGAACTTTCACAAATATCCCTTATTAAAGTTTTCCATCGTTCTCTATTCTTCTGTGTCTTCATCTGTTACACCAAATTTCCTCATTTAATTTTGAATTATATTCTTCCAGGTTGTTCTTGGTCTTCCTTTTCTGCTACTTCTTTCAATTTTCCATGCATACACAGCCGTAGGTAGTTTTCCATCCTGCATTTTTATTACGTGTCCATACCTTCTGTGTTCAATCTAATCCATTATATTTCTTTATGCGTTCATCCATTTTCTAATTTCTGTATTTATAATGTTTTCCAGTCGAGATTTCTGGCAGCTCTTCTCCAAAACTCAATTTTAACTACAGTTAATCTGTCGACATGTTGTTGTGTCATTGTCCAAACTTCCGATTCATATAACATTATACCTTCTAGCATGGAATTATAAATAATTAGTTGTTTTGTTCTGTTAATGATGTTTTTACTCCACAGTACAGAGTTTAATATTGCTATGTTTTTTCTACCATTACTAATCCTTTTCTTGCTATTTGTGTAGTAACTAATAACTCGTTCCGAAATAGTTTAATGTATTTTGGGACAGAAAATAATTGTGCTAGGTATCACACCATCGATAGGTAAAATGCGTTGTCTTGAGGTAAATTCCATAAGGCTTATGTTTCTGTATATTTATTAAAACATTGTATAGTGCAGCTGTTTTCTTTTCCCTTTTTTTTTTTCAAACATTTTATAAAACAGCTTCATATGTCTGTTCCTAACATTCTTGCTCCTGTGTAATGGGAATGGTATGTAATATGTGCGTTTCTGGTCATAAGGCCAAGGTTATCAGGAATTAGAGAATTATGTATTTAATTTGAGCTGAACAATAAGGATTCCTCATTTCTGTCAAATGGACACATTCCTCTTCATCACGTGTTAGGATTAACAAGTTATCTGCTTATGGCCTGCATGTGAACAATGGGTACGTTCTTTTCTGTCAACTGTGTTATACATCCCTACTAGAGGTTCTATGATTAGAGCAAATATAACATTGAAAGAGGGCATTCTTTATTTATAACCACAGATGAATTTATGGTAATATGTTTCGTAAAAGAAGCTGCTGACTTGAATATTGGAATAGAGTAGATGTTTGTATTTTTCACTGTGTTGATAATTATATGCAAGCATATGCCTTTCACTTTGTTGATCGCTTTATTAAAATCAACAGACAGAAGTGCTCCTCTTTCATCTTAATGGCTTGTTGTATATCTTAAGAAGCTAAGATATTTTCATTATTCATTTGTTACGCACGCTACAGTTTTGGGCAAATTAAAATATGTTTTAAAATGACAATTTTAAACTAAAGTATTAATAAAAACTTGAGCCTTCTTTAGTAAAGTGATTGGGGGATAGCGATACATTACTCGGACATACCGTACTTTGTTTGAAAATATGTAATTACTGAATTCATCTACAACATTTACATTATCTAAAATACAATTAAAGATTTCTATATCAATTGTTCAATCCGTGCTATTATGTATTACCCGTCACTCTTCTCGTCCCAACTCCTTTCAAAATATGTTAAACTGAAAATATATAAAACAGTTATCCTCCCAATTATATTATATGGATGCAAAACACGGACACTTACTTTAAGGGATGAAAGGAGGTAACGAGTATGAGAATGAAGTTGGACCAAATAGAGATGAACAGACAGGTGAATGGAGAAAACTCCATATCAGTGATCTACATGATCTTTGTAGGAAGTCAGGTACAATAAGAACAGTAAAGTCTCATATACTGTGATGGTTAGGGCATGTGGTACGAATGGGGAATGAAATAAGTGCATAGGAGCTTCTTGTAGGAAAACAAGAGGAAATACACCTAGTTGGTAGGCCAAGAATGGGATGGGAGAATAACATTAACCATGATTTGAGGAAAGTAGATTATACAGGAGATGATAGGAAAACATTACCTCAGGATAAGGATGTATGGAGAGCTTATGTCGGTGCGATCATCAACCTAATAGTGCCAGTGAGTGGGTTAGTTCTACACAAGAATAACAGAGATGCATGAGGCCACGAAGGTATCATATATTAATACTATCATAACAGAAAGGGTCACCACTATGTTTCAAAACATAAATGATCATGTAAACCCAATATTACGCAATATAGGACACCTTTCGCAATGGCGTACTACACATAGTAACACATTCGACGAAATAAACCAACCATAGTACTCAGCATGAAACAACCAAGGGCAGAAAGATCAGCGCAGAGTGGCATGGCTCATTCCGGTCCTGAATCGAGCACTTGAGCGACACGGTTTCCGATGCCCCAATGAAGCGATATCTATTCGCCTTGGCAAAAATATCCATATCAAATCACATATTACTTAATTCACCACAATAAATCCCCTAAAACATCGCCGTGTGGGCTAGGGCCATGCAGCTAAGCCCAATACTGAATACACACGCGAATTCGCCGACAAGGGACAAACAAATGTCTCAGGAAAGGCACCAACAGCTGTCAACAAGTGATGATCGGTTAGTTCATTTTTGTATAATGCTTTTATGTTCAATTTTGCCACTTTTTACACGCTTTATATTAGCATGACCTGTATCTATCTATCTATCAATCTATCTATCTATCTATCTATCTATCTATCTATCTATCTATCTATCTATCTATCTATCTATCTATCTATCTATGTAACGGAATATTTCAACGCGATTTTCACCCACTTAAAATCATCGGATCGACTTGAAACTTTGTATACTTTTAGAGAACCCGTGATAATACAATAATTTCATATTTATTTTCTAAAATCCTGGCCATAATCATCACAAAATCAAAAAGAGTTTTTGTATAAATGTAACGGAATCTTTCAACGCGATTTTCACCCACTTAGAAACATTGGATCGACTTGAAACTTTGTATACGTGTAGAGAACCCGTGGCAATACAATAATCTCATATTTTGTTTAAAAAATCCTGGCCAGAATCATCCGAAAATCAAAAAAATTAAAACTGGTATAATAGGTTGCGGACTTGTCGAGTTTTTAGTTAATCGTTGTAAGAGCTCAGTTGGTAGAGCAGTGAACTCTTAGTGGTATATAATTTCAGTAATCCATACGTCGCTGGTTCAAATCCGGCTGGGAGGGTTTTTTTATAGAAGAGTATTACTTTTAGCTCATACTACAATAGTATCGAATTTAAAGATATTTACATTTTTATCTTATTCTGTAAAATATTAAAACTAAAAAATAAAAATAATAATAGTTTTAAAAAACTAAAAGAACACGCTTTATTAGAAAACTAAAAAATGAAAAATAATTTTAATTTCCAGTACGCTTGGGATAAAATAAAGTGGTCAACAAAAAATTATCTCCAACACATATAGAATAAAATTAGAGTTATCAACAAAAAGAAAATAATTTTACCATCAAAAGCGTGGGGTGATTTTTATGATTTTTACATTTTCTTCTTGGAGAGCTTACTTTTACCAATATCTGTTTATTATCAAATATATTAGTTGATGTAGAGCACCCCACGCTTTTGATGGTAAAATTATTTTCTGTTTGTTGATAACTCTAATTTTATTCTATATGTGTTGGAGATCAACTATATGTAGACTTCAAAAAAGCATATGATTCAATTAAGAGGGAGAAGTTATATAGTATCCTGCTGGAGTTCGGAATTCCTAAAAAGTTAGTTAGACTTATACGAATGTGTCTAAATGGCTCAACGAGTAGGGTGCGTGTAGGCAAACAGTTTTCAGACACTTTTGAAATCCAGAATGGGTTGAAGCAAGGAGATGCACTATCTCCTCTACTATTTAATTTTGTACTAGAGCATGCCATTAAATCTTTAGAGAATGAGGAAGGCTTACAACTGAATGGTATTAATAAGCTGTTAGTTTATGCTGATGATGTAGTACTATTGGCCGATAGCGAGGAGATACTAAAGGCCAACACACACACACTATTGAGTAACACTAAGAAATTAGGACTGGAAGTAAATATCAGTAAGACTAAATATGTGGTCACAGGTAGAAATTCAGTATATAATGGAGATGGACGGCTAATGACAAATGAGGGAAATTTTGAGGAAGTGGCTGAATTCAAATACCTAGGAACAATAATCACAAATAGGAATGAGACGCACAAAGAAATTAAGCATAGGCTCATTCTGGAAATGCATGCTATTATGCATTGCAGAGACTTTTGATGTCCCAACTCCTTTCAAAAAACGTTAAGCTGAAAATATATAAAACTATTATTCTACCAGTTATATTATATGGTGCGAAACATGGACTCTTACTCTAAGGGAGGAAAGGAGATTACGAGTATTTGAGAATAAAGTTCTTAGGAAAATTTTTGGACCAAAGAGAGATGAACAGACAGGTGAATGGAGAAGACTACATAACAATGAACTACATGGTCTTTATAGGAAGCCAGATATAATAAGAACAGTTAAGTCTCGTAGACTGCGATGGGCAGGACATGTTGCACGTATGGGGAATGAAAGACGTGCATGGAAGCTTCTTGTAGGAAAGCCAGAGGGAAAACGCCCAGTTGGTAGACCAAGAATGAGGTGGGAGAACAACATTAACTATGATTTGAGGGAGGTAGATTATACAGGGAATGATTGGAAAGCATTAGCTCAGGATAGGGATGTATGGAGAGCTTATGTCTGCGCGGCCATGAACCTACGGGTTCGATAGTGCCAGTGAGTAAGTAAGTAAGTAAGTATGTGTTGGAGATGATTTTTTTGTTGGCCACTTTATTTTATCCCAAGCGTACTGGAAATTGAAATTATTTCTCATTTTTTAGTTTTCTAATAAAGCGTGTTCTTTTAGTTTTTTAAAACTATTATTTATTATGTCAATTATCAACAACAATTTTTGTGTGCAATTGATGAGATTATTCTTGGAGCAGAACATGTCCCAAATTAAAAAAATATATAAAGATGTTAACAAGTATAAACATATCCCACTGAAATTTGTGTGAGAAACTATATGTCTGCACCGAATAAAAACAATCAGGGGATATGAATTTTATGATTTGTCATGAAAAATTTAATAAAGTGAATATATTCAGGTTTGTAATAAAAGCTCTTCATTTGAAAGACATTCAATATTGATGTATTTTTACTGCAAGACATCAAAACGTATAACGTCGATTTCCTGCCCTCTCGATATGAATATGTCATCAATAAAGGTAATAATCATGGCACCGGCATTATATAACGATATGGATGTTCTAGAGAAAATACAGTAAAATAACACAGTTGGAGGTCTATATCCATGAATATCTATGGCACTCAAATATTAAATGGTTTTCTCCTATCTGGAACAAACCACTGCCAGGTCAAAGTACACTTTATTAGTAATGAAATACCATTATTCCTGTGCCATCATTAAAACCGCCTGCCACTATTGTGTTACTGGAACTTCGTATTCAATTTCAAATATATAATTGGGAAGTATAATTCATCAACGTTATTGACAACTTGACGGACTACCTCCAACTTGTAGCTCTTATGGTACCGGCTAGAAAAAATGAAATTTAGAGATTGGTCAGATTTTGTATAACGAAAAAGCTTTAAAAATATGTGCAGTAATTATCTGTGGTCCCTTTTCGGATAATTATTGCCAATTACTCTCGCTCTCTGCAGATGCTCTCCTATAATTACAGGGTTAAAGTTTTACTAGAGTTCGATAACTAGTTCCGGCACCACCCTATATCTTAAAAATACGAGTAGAGGCAATAAATTTAAATTAAGTAACAATGGATGAAAATCATAAAACAAGGTATACGTTACGTTTTACGATACACAGTACTTTTTAGATGAATGCACAAATCCAATGCTTATCTATTATGATTATTATTATTATTATTACTTACTTACTTACTCACTGGCACTATCGAACCCGTAGGTTCATGGCCGCACGGACATAAGCTCTCCATACATCCCTATCCTGAGCTAATGCTTTCCAATCATTCCCTGTATAATCTACTTCCCTCAAATCATAGTTAATGTTGTTCTCCCACCTCATTCTTGGTCTACCAACTGGGCGTTTTCCTTCTGGCTTTCCTACAAGAAGTTTCCATGCACGTCTTTCATTCCCCATACGCGCAACATGTCCTGCCCATCGCAGTCTACGGGACTTAACTGTTCTTATTATATCTGGCTTCCTATAAAGACCATGTAGTTCATTGTTATGTAGTCTTCTCCATTCACCTGTCTGTTCATCTCTCTTTGGTCCAAAAATTTTCCTAAGAACTTTATTCTCAAATACTCGTAATCTCCTTTCCTCCCTTAAAGTAAGAGTCCATGTTTCGCACCCATATAATATAACTGGTAGAATAATAGTTTTATATATTTTCAGCTTAACGTTTTTTGAAAGGAGTTGGGACATCAAAAGTCTCTGTAATGCATAATAGCATGCATTTCCAGAATTGAGCCTATGTTTAATTTCTTTGTGCATCTCATTCCTATTTGTGATTATTGTTCCTAGGTATTTGAATTCAGCCACTTCCTCAAAATTTCCCTCATTTGTCATTAGCTGTCCATTTCCATTATATAATGTATTTCTACGTGTGACCATATATTTAGTTTTAATGATATTTACTTCCAGTCCTAATTTCTTAGTGTTACTCAATAGTGTGTGCGTGTTGGCCTTTAGTATCTCCTCGCTATCGGCCAGTAGTACTACATCATCAGCATAAACTAACAGCTTATTAATACCATTGAGTTGTAAGCCTTCCTCATTCTCCAAAGATTTAATGGCATGCTCTAGTACAAAATTAAATAGTAGAGGAGATAGTGCATCTCCTTGCTTTAACCCATTCTGGATTTCAAAAGTGTCTGAAAACTGTTTGCCTACACGCACCCTACTCGTTGAGCCATTTAGACACATTCGTATAAGTCTAACTAACTTTTTAGGAATTCCAAACTCCAGCAGGATACTACATAACTTCTCCCTCTTAATTGAATCATATGCTTTTTTGAAGTCTACATATAGTTGATGTACAGTACCATTATATTCCCATTTCTTTTCTAAAATCTGTCTTATACTAAAAATCTGATCTGTTGTAGACCTGTTTCTTCTAAATGCACATTGATGATCTCCTAGAATGTCATCAATATAGGGAGTAAGTCTGCTTACTAATATATTTGTTATTATTATTACAGTATTACTATTATTATTTTTTAATTTTTCTTACTATTATTTATTATTATTATTATTATTATTATTATTATTATTATTATTATTATTATTATTTGCACGTATGGGAAATGAAAGACTTGCATGGAAGCTTCTTGTAGGAAAGCCAGAGGGAAAACGCCCAGTTGGTAGACCAAGAATGAGGTGGGAGAATAACCTTAACTATGATTTGAGGGAATAGTAGATTATACAGGAATGATTGGAAAGCATTAGCTCAGGATAGGGATGTATGGAGAGCTTATGTCCGTGCGGCCATGAACCTACGGGTTCGATAGTGCCAGTTAGTAAGTAAGTAAGTAAGTATTATTATTATTATTATTATTATTATTATTATTATTATTAATTATTATTATTATTATTACAGTATTACCTATTATTATTATTATTATTATTATTATTATTATTATTATTATTATATATTTATTATTATTATTACAGTATTACTATCATTATTTTCTAATTTTTCTTACTATTTATTATTATTATTATTATTATTATTATTATTATTACAGTATTACTATTATTATTTTTTAATTTTTCTTACTATTATTTATTATTATTATTATTATTACTATTGTTATTATTATTAGTATTATCATCATCATCATCCTGCCAGGTATTAGTCCTAGAAGAACTGTTACGGCCTGAGAAAGCGGTTTTCGTGCTATCTTTTCATAGGTCGACCAAGTGACCGTTTCCCATTTGGACAGTAGTTCATTATTGCCTTGGGGATCCTGGATCTAGCCATTCGTGAGACATATTCGTTCCAGTTTAGCTGATATCTGGAGATGTAGTCCAGTATTGGTGACACATTAAGTTCTTGAATGATTTCTACATCTTTCTTTCGATCCCATTTGGTGTAGCCAGCTGTTCGGCGCATAAATTTCATCTCACAAGCTGTTAGTCTGCTTTCATCTCTCGTCCTTATAGTCCACGCTTCACTGCCATAACATAGGACTGGTCGAGCCATTATTTGATAAAGACGAGTACGAGTTGATTTTTGCACTAATAAAGATTTTAAAACTCTATTAATGATTCCCATTGATATGTTGAATTTCACAATTTTCTCTGATAAATCCAAATTTTCAACAAAAGAGAGTTTATATCCTAAATAAGTAAACTCATTAACTCTCTCTAAAATTTTGTTATTTAAACAAATTTTGCTAGGTATTGGGGATTTTCCACAAAAGGCCATTATTTTAGTTTTATTGGTAGATATTTCCAATGAGTATTTCTGGGCTATCAAATTTAAATTATGTACTGCCCATTGTAAATCATCTTCAGATGTTGCTAGTAAAACAAGATCATCTGCAAACATTATTATATCTAATTTTAAATTTGTATTGATAGTGATACTTCCTTTTTTGTTTCTCTAAAGTCTTTTACAATGGCATTCATATATATATATATATATATATATATATATATATATGTTAAAAAGTAGAGGGGAGAGGCCACAACCTTGTCTGACTCCTGAGTTTAATTCTTTCCACTGAGTTATTTTTTCTTTCATTTTTATTGCAATGAGATTTGACTTATAAATGTTATAAATATTATATATTATCTGCTTTGGGATCTGATCTTTCATCATATTTTCAAATAACAGACTTCTGTTCACTTTATCAAAGGCTTTTTTAAAGTCAATAAATGCCAAGTGTGTTTCTATATTAAATTCACGATGTTTCTAAATCAAAATTTGCATTGTGAAATATCCATCAGAGCATGATCTACCCTTCCGGAAGCCATTTTGTTCTTCTCCAAGTATATCATCATAATATTTATATAATTTATTCTTAATAATAGTGGAATAAATTTTGTAACCAGAGTTTAATACGCTGATCCCTCTGTAATTATCACAATCGACATAATTATCATTATTATTATTATTACAGTATTACTATTATTGTTTTTTAATTTTTCTTACTATTTATTATTATTATTATTATTATTGTTATTATTGTTATTATTATTATTGTTATTATTAGTAGTATTATTAGTATTATTAGTATTATTATTATTATTACTATTATTATTATTATTATTATTGTTATTATTACACTGCAAATATATGGGAATTCAAATAGACGATAATTATTACCTCCACCATTTACTATTCTAAGATGACCAGGTTGTGATTTCACAGGATCCAGATGATGCATCTTTCATATTAAGGAAATTAGAGATAGCATACAAAAAATGGGGATTACGATAAATTATATTAAAACACAATATCTTTCATTAGATACAACGGTGAGCTAAAATATAATTCAGGAAGAGTACGTAATGTTGAAAATTGTAAATATTTAGGATCTACATTAGATAAAAATGAGAATTCAACTGCATAAATTGAAAGAAGAATAACTGATGGAAGAAGAATCATTGGCTTGTTGAACTCAGTGCTTTGGAATAAAAATAAAATACACAGAACGAAGAAAACTATACTTCAAGTTCTGTTACAAAGCATTTTTATATGGGTCCGAAACCTGGACAGTAAGTAGAAAACAAGCCATCAAGCTTTTGGCAGTAGAAATGGATTTTTGGAGGCGATCGACAAGAATTTCAAGAAGGGATAAGGTCAGAAACAGTACAATAAGGGAAATTATACAAGTTGAAAAAACATAGTAGGAAAAATAGAAGAAAACATTTGAAATCGTATGGACACCTTATAAGAATGTAAGAAGAGAGAATACCAAAGAAGATCCTTAATAGGAAAGCTAATGGAAGAATGGAGAGGAGAGAGACGATGATGGAGGATTAGGAGAAGTATGGAAACTAGAGATTTGAGGGAAAAAGATGCTTTAGACAGGAACTTCTGTCGACAAATCACTTTGGGTTGAAGGAGAAACATTGTATTGTGAAATATTCCTAAAATAATAAAATAATAATTATTTTATTATTATTATTTTTCTTATTCTTATTTTTCTTATTCTTATTCTTATTATTATTATTATTATTATTATTATTATTATTATTATTATTATTATTATTTATCATTATAAAAGGTCAGGTGGTGATTTCTCAGGACCCGGATAATACATCTTTCATGTAAATGAAATTAGAGTTAGAATACAAAATATGGCGGTTACAAATAAATTATAGTATAACACAATACCTTTCATTGGAAACAACAGATGAGTTAAAATGTAATTCAGGAAGAATACGCAATTTTAAAATTTTACATATTTACTTGTCAGCATGTAGGGTCCCCCAGCTGGTTTTCTCAACCTGGTGCCGCTACTTATGTACGCAAATTTCTCACGATGCTTGATGGGCACCGCTTCCGTACTGGCCGAAATTCTATGTGAAAAATTCTTCCCTCACGGAGAGTCGAACCAGCGCAGCGCGAGTCCCGTAGCCCTATGCCAAGGCCTGTTGCTTTAACCACTCGGCTACGGAACGGGATTCCTATTATATCTGGTTTCCCATAAATATTACGTAGCGCTATGTTAGGTCGCCTACATTTTCCTGTCTATTTATCTCTCTTTGGTTTAAATATTTTCCTAAGAATTTATTCTTACTTGCTCATAATCTTTTCTGCACCCTTAAAATGAGTCTGTGTTTCGCATCCATATAATATAACTGGTGATATAACAGTTTTATAAATGTTCACCTTAATGTTTATTACAGAGAATTTGGAATGACAGGTGACCCTGTAATGTGTAATAGAATGCATTTTACGTGAACTACAATAAGTAAATATACCGATCAAGCATCATATACAATATTATATACTATCCTCGACTCGTGTCCAATTCAGGATAGTGATTTTAACTTTTATAGTAGAAGGATGAGATGAAGCCCCTGTGAGGGACAAGGGTGCCGTCCAACCACGCCTGACGCACCATCACAGGGGTGGATGAACGAAATATAACGAAATGGATTGGATGAGTATGGATATTGTGGGATCAAATTTGTAGCAGGGAAAAACGGGAGATACACTGAGAAAAACCTGCCCATATCCGTTTCGCCCACTACGGAACCTACATGTAGTGATAAAGTCTCGATCTCGAGACCTCAGCGGTGAGATGCGAGCGTCAAACCCCTTGCGCCATGGAGCCGCTTATACACAATTATTAATGTATGTAATTCATCTGTTTATATAATACTGATATCTTCTGAAGGACCTGTGATTCTATTTAAACTATCTAACTTCCATGGTTCTTTGTTGAGACAATAAATCGCGTGTAGTTTTGTTGTTGATTTTTGTTCACTTGTTTGATTTATTTTTCTCATGGTTGCTTGTGGTAGCACTGTATTGACATGTTAATAAACGCTCATCTTGCAATAAATTATGTTCTGTGTACTGTGGATTTTAACTAGGTGTTACCGTCCGGCTCTTTGGAAATATCGGTAACGGAGGCTGATTCATGAGGTAGTTTGGATGAATGTAAGTTTGAATTAATATATTCCATCATTCTATTAAATTATCAGGATTTATAATGTTCTCTTTGAAGTATGATAATTTTTCCTGGTCATCTTCCTACTAACTTTAGCTCACAGCGTGATCAGTTTCTTGAGTTTCGGATTCTTTAGTATTAGTAGCATCGCATTCCTCTTCCACATGCATATTTCCAATCGAGAATATTTCGTAATTGGTTTCATATCCAATACTATTATCCGAGAAGAAAATGACCTTCAACGAAACAATTAGTATACAGTTTGTGGGAAATAAACAATTACAATGGTTTGGATACATGAAGAGGAAGAATGAATATAAATTGCCAGTTAGGAGTTCGCAGTGGATTCCAAATCTGTGGAAAAAAAGAGGGAGACCTTTGAAGACATGATTAGAGGGAATTATGAATTTGATGAAGGACAGTGAACTGCAGGGTGGTGACTAGAAGGACAGTGAACTGCAGGGTGGTGACTAGAAGGACAGTGAACTGCAGGGTGGTGACTAGAAGGATAGAAATGAATAGACGAAGATAATCAAAACTTTGGGCACGGGAAGATGTTGTGCACATTTAAAACTTGTTTAAACAAATAAAGTTTCATATCCTCAGATGAATGTTCACGAGAGACTGTTGTGGATACAATTTTACTCAACAGCGTCCTACGAGGATGTATTCTAACTGGAAGAATAATTTTCTATTCGGATATTACAGGGTTTCCACAAATTATGTTTCAGATTTCCAACACGTTTAACATGCGTTTAAATAAACTTACAAACATGAAACTAGTACTAATGGAAAGAGAAACTAAGAACGTTTTGTTTGTAGTATCACAGTTGGCAACAATGACGTATAATCACATATAACATTGCGTATTGTTGAAAGTGAGAAAATGACTGGTATATAGGATAGGCGAGCGTTCTGTGTTCTCGATTATCATGGTCATCAATCTATAATTGTTGTTCAACGACATTTTCGAACAAGATTTGGTAAAGATCCACACAATGGTCCTTCAATTCGTAAGTGGTACTCTGATTTTACGACAAGAGGATGCATCTGTAGGAGAAAATCTTCTGGACGCCCGGCTGTAAGTGAGGCAACTGTAGACCGGATTCGTAAATATTTTACACGTAGTCCTCAAAAATCTATCATTGCAGCTAGTAGGGAGCTGCAGATCCCAAAATCCACTATATGGAAAGTTATGCGTCAACGTTTCAAATTTCATCCATACCGATTGGAGATGCTGCAGTCCTTAAAGGAAGAAGATGAAATGGTGCGTCTTACTTTCTGTGAGAATATGCAGACTCTCGTGGAAACTGATGGGTTTTTCGAATCCATAGTGTTTAGTGACGAGTACACCTTCCATCATTCAGGTAAAGTGAACAAACATAGCGTTTGAATCAACCTTTGTAGTGAAAAACGTAAAATAAAGTCCCTATTTTGACGCTTAAATGGCCTACGCTGCCTAAACCATACCAAATACACTAAATTATTGTACACGGAATTGAATACCTCAAAAATTTCCACAAGAAAGTCCGTGACAGCATATGTTTGTTTAGCTCTTACGGATAACTCACAATAACCATTTTTGTCTTTAATTGATGCCAAGAAGTTCGGGGTAAGCTGATTCCCGGGCAAGCATAGCAGCTCAAAGCTGGAGGTAGAAACACATTAACATTTATTTAGGAGTAGCAGCGCACGCCGGGTGTTTGTTAGTTTTATCTAAATTTTCCCATTATTATATATACAAACTCTCAGTTTCAAATTTGAAAACGAGTTGTTGAAACACAGTTGGAGAAGTATTGAAATACACAACTTCTCTTACGTTTCATCCGTAATATTTAAAGTTGTTCTGTGCTCATATTTAGTCCACTTACTTAGCTTCATTTGCCGTAAGACTGTCTCCATTGCCTTCACGGTGTTCATTCCAAGAGCTGTACTCACATGTATTTATCTGTTGTTACTTTATTTATCCATTTATGTGCTTGTAGTTCTCCGTATGGGGATTAAGGCACTCCCTAGTGGGAGGTTAAACCCAGCTTATTTACCCATATATGTCAGTGAGAGATTAGGTATCGACATATCGGCTCAGTGAGATACTTTTACTGGGCAACTAAGATATTAGTTTGATTAGTAACCGTCGGTAAATTTTACGCACAGGACTCTTTATTCAGTTTTGCGGGTCTTTCACGTGCCTGAAAATATTCAGACTCGAGACCCACGGCTTAAAGTCCCTCCCGGAGGACTTGTCCCATGAATTTTTCCAACCTAGAAATCAGTCGATCCCGACAGGGTTTGAACCTGCGTCCCTGGGAACTAGAGGCAAGGAATATAACCACTAAGCCCACCTCGGCCGACTTACTTTATATATATATATATATATATATATATATATATACATAAATGTGTACTTACGAGTACGAGACGATATAAAGCTACACTTCACGGTGCAGACGCACTCATTGAAAGTAAATATTTTCAGTTACACAAACTAACGAGGGAACATTCAACCATTGCATGACGAACTCAACTTTAAAGTTTCTCCGAGAGAAGCGTTATGAATTACCAAGGCCGTGTCCAAAAATGTATGTTTCTTTTTAACTGCAAGGTACAGATATCGATGTCGGTATCCAGCATTAGAAACTAACAGTGCGTAACATATTGTAAATCGTCATCTGTAAATTTACCATTGTATGTAATGATTTTCTGATTAATCAAATTAATTATTTAATATGCCGAATGAACCATATATAAACCACACTGAAGACGCACCGAGGACTCATACACAAGTTCGTGAACTACTGAATAGCATATGTTAAGCTAAATCTTTTAATTGTGTAAACCTTCTTACAGTGGTTCTGCTAATTTCCTGGATCAGACCTCCTGTGGTCAGGTATAAGCAATTCTGTTGTCAGAAAGAGTTGATTGGCTAGACTAATCAATAAAAAATGTGCATACAACACATTATTGCACTATGAGTCTTCAAAATTTCATAGAAATTCTAAAATCCAGCTATGTAATAGAGATGGTAGTAAAATAAAATTCAGTCGATTATGAGTCCAGAGCTGTGGTCTCGAGGTTGCGTGCTGCCTTGTCACGCAGCGGTCCCGGGTTCGATTCTTGACCGGGACAGGCTCCAGTATAACTTTTTTTTTTCGGGGACAGAAAGACTTGAAGCCCAAACGGTATCCGATCATCTGGCTATCATCATCATCCACGGTGTGGAAAACAACGGCACGTTACCTCATCTATACAGTAATTCCCCCGTAAAGCTGCAGAGCATAGCATGAAAATGGTTTGATTGCAGTGAAAGGCCTCCCTTCGGGCAGATTTTTTATAGAATAGAATAGTATATTATATATATATATATATATATATATATATATATATATATGACAAGAATAACTTTGAAGCAATAAAATATGCAAATAATTTTAATGAAACTTTCACTTATGTACATTTATGTGATGTGTTCTGAAATATGTAGAAATGTGCATTAAACACTCAAATATGGACAAATGTGGAAAACTATATGTGTCTTAAATGCTTTGAAATACCCAAATTCTTAAACACATACAAAACGTTTTTAATTTGTCTTATGTAAAAAGAAATAAGTTTATTTATTTATATACAGAATTTTAATGTTTACACATTTCTGTGCCTAAAGTTTTATTTTTGTATGGGGTCCTTCCCATGAAATGCCATAATTTTTGTTTTGTTAATTGATAATTCCATATTAAACTTGGCACCTATTTTTTGTAAATTATAAATTGAAAGAATGAGTTCAAATCGGATCCCCAAAGCTGTTTATAATTATATACCAAGAGGATGAAAATCACTGGGCCGTCCTATGAAACGCTGGAGGGAAAATTTTCTATAGGATCGTAACAGGCCTTGGCCTAATACTTGGAAGAAAGAAGAAGAAGAAGAAGAAGAAGTTTTATTTTTCTTCTCCACTCGTCTCTCTCCATCCAATCCATGTCCTCCAGTCCCGTTGCTCTCATTCCATTTCTTATTTCCTGCATCCACGAGTTTCGAAGTCTTCCTCTCCTCCTTCTTCCAGGTGGACACCATTCCAATGTTTTCCTGGGTAATTTTTCTTCTTGCATTCGTCGTACGTGCTCATACCAATTTAATTGTTTATACTTACTTACTTACTTACTCACTGGCACTATCGAACCCGTAGGTTCATGGCCGCGCGGACATAAGCTCTCTATACATCCCTAATTGTTTATACTGTATATAATCTACTATTGAATAACCAATATTCATTTTTTCTCTTATGACAGTATTTCTTATTTTGTCTAATTTTAGCTCATACCAATTTAATTGTTTATACTGTATATAATCTACTATTGAATAACCAATATTCATTTTTTCTCTTATGACAGTATTTCTTATTTTGTCTAATTATAGCTCATACCAATTTAATTGTTTATACTGTATATAATCTACTATTGAATAACCAATATTCATTTTTTCTCTTATGACAGTAT
This sequence comes from Diploptera punctata, assembly GCA_030220185.1. NCBI lineage: Eukaryota > Metazoa > Arthropoda > Insecta > Blattodea > Blaberidae > Diploptera > Diploptera punctata. The sequence continues at coordinate 123,325 of JASPKZ010007908.1, forward strand.
TTCTTATTTTGTCTAATTTTAGCTCATACCAATTTAATTGTTTTATACTGTATATAATCTACTATTGAATAACCAATATTCATTTTTTCTCTTATGACAGTATTTCTTATTTGTCTAATTATAGCTCATACCAATTTAATTGTTTATACTGTATATAATCTACTATTGAATAACCAATATTCATTTTTTCTCTTATGACAGTATTTCTTATTTTGTCTAATTATAGCTCATACCAATTTAATTGTTTATACTGTATAGAATCTACTATTGAATAACCAATATTCATTTTTTCTCTTATGACAGTATTTCTTATTTTGTCTAATTTTAGCTCATACCAATTTAATTGTTTATACTGTATATAATCTACTATTGAATAACCAATATTCATTTTTTCTCTTATGACAGTATTTCTTATTTTGTCTAATTTTAGCTCATACCAATTTAATTGTTTATACTGTATATAATCTACTATTGAATAACCAATATTCATTTTTTCTCTTATGACAGTATTTCTTATTTTGTCTAATTTTGAACATCTTGCTGCTCTCCTCAAGAAATAAATTTCCATCTACATAAGTTTTTGTTCTACGTTTTTGTTGAATTTCCAAACTTCAGCTCCATATGTGACAGTACTTCTCACTATGCAATTATATATTTGTAACTTTTTTTTCCTGGTTATATGCCTGTTCCATAAGACTTCATTCATCATTGCTGTTATTGCTCTACCTTTATTTATTCTGTTCTTAATATCACTTTCTTGTTTATCCTCTTTATCTAATTTTACTCCCAGATACTCAAATTCTTTACATCCTCTAATATACCCCTTTTCCTCTTCTAATATTAAATTTTCGATTTCGGCTCCACATCCCATATAAAATGTTTTTTTCTAAATTTATTTTCAAACCCTAGTTATCGTATTCGTCCAATAATATTCTGAACATAAACTCCATGTCTTCATATTCTTGAGCAATTATTATCTGGTCATCCGCAAATAACAGTGTATTTTTGTATCTGTTGATCCATCTCCAATTTGTACTCCCATTCCAGAACATTTTTTGCTCTAGTTTGACAGTGCTTTGTGTATAAATATCTTAAATAATGTTGGTGATATGCTACAACCATGACGAAGGCCTTTTGTTACTTTAATTTCTTCTGATACATATTTTCCAATTTTAATTTTAGATACTGCACTTTTATAAATTTTTTTATTGCATTAATAATTGTATCATTTATGGCCAAAACTTCTTCTAATGCTTCCCACAACTTTTGTAAAGGTACAGTGTCATATGCCTTTTCTAAATCCACAAATGTGAAATGAACTTGTTGGTTGTTATTATTCGTCTTTTCAATCAATTGCTTTACCACAAATATGTAATCAATTGTACATCTTTCAGACCTAAAGCCTGCTTGTACTTCATTCTCCTTATGTTTATAATTTTATTCCAAATAGTATTTGATTATTTTTCCATATATACGGCTAAAAACATTCATTACGGTGATTCATCTATAATTATTGCACTCATCCTTTCTTCCTTTCTTATGAATGACTGATATCAATCCAATTTTCCATTTTACCGGTACATCTTCTCTGTTTAGGCATCTCTCAAAAAAGGCTCCTTAACAATTCAATAATTTCCTTGTACCATATTTAATTAATTCTGGCTATACTCCTTATTCCCCACAAGCCGTTCCATTTTTTAAACTTCCAATCGCTATCTCTACTGTCTCAATATCTAAATGTATACTCGTTCTGTTTTCATCATCAGTTTCCTCTGCAATTACACTTAAAAATTCCAAACGATTTTCCGTCAATATCTTGCTAAAATCTAATTTCTATTCATTTAAAGAAATTCCCTGAATATTGATTTTATTGTGTCCTGGCTTTCTTAAATTTTTTAAAGTTCTCCATGCCTCTGAATATCTTTTTCCTCCAATATAAGTCTGAACTCTTTGACAGGTTCTTTCCCAATATTTATTACTTTCTTCTGTCACCTTCTTTCTACCATTGCTTGTGCTTTTTTATACCCCATTTTGTCTGTCAAATTTTTGTACTTAACCATTTAATATATTTACTTTCTTTATCATCTACATCATTCTTAATCTCCTTGTTCCAAAAATAAGTTTACTTATTCTCCATTTCCTTTTCTCCCAAAGCCTCCCTAGCAGCCATATGTATATTTTCGACAATATACTGATATTTTTTTCAGGAGTATCAAATGTATTTTCAATTAACTTTTCGTCCAGCCTCTTGCGGTAAAGGTATAAAATACTATCTTCCTCCAACAATTGAGTATTATATAGAGGTGTGTGCATAATTTCTGATGTCTAAAGAAATAAGTATTTACAACTAAATCCTAACCCTGATTTTAGTTGCGGTTGCTTCAAACAAACAATTTTTTTTTTTTTACTCAACTCTTTTCAGTTTACTCTATTCACTTTATTCAGTTTGCTTACCGTTATTTCGATTTCTGTTTGTTCGTTTTCTACTTCCCTACATAATTCCATTGCACATTCGTACTAAAAGCATTCAGAAATGCAATATATTCACACACATTGCTATCCTGATAGAATGTCGAAAATTCTATTTAGAATAGGCTTTGCACGCCAGGAAGCGAACCCTGAATACTTGACCACAAGACCAGGGAAGCCAGTAATGTAATGAATGTATGTAGACAATAGCATTTAATAAATACCCATGTCTGATTAAGATGGTTATTAATTTTGCTCCAGTTATACGTCTAGGTGAGGTTTTCTCCAATCTAAATAAATATTTTTTAATCTTCCTTCATTTACATTGTTTTTCTTTTACCTCCTTTTACTTTTTGACTCAAGCACACCACGTACACCCAGCCCCAAAGCAGAGATTTAAAATGTTCTACCCCGACGGGAATCGAATCCAATCCGTCGGTTACGCCATGACAATTGAGCCACTGAGACACGCATATTAACTAGCAAAAGTCGGAATAGGAAAAGCAAAATTGAGAATTACCGCTCTACTAGGTTGGATGATGAGCGCTTCAGCGATTACGCTTTACAGAACGCCATCCCATCAACCAATTCGTGTTTGACTAGTATTTTTTTTACAAGAGAACTATCAATGTTCTCAAATCAAAACATACCCTAAATCATGTATTGACAAGTAGTTATTTAGTACGTATCCTGTATCCTAAAACTGTGCTGCGAATTTCAGCTGAAAGATTCTGAGACGAATGCTATAATAATATGTAGCATGGCAGCTCGACAGAAGCACTGGACAAATTCACACGCTCTTTGTTATCTAGACTACTCACAACCATTGCATACCTCGACATTTCTTCCAGAGAAGCGTTGTAATGTACAACGGCCCTGTTCAACACATTATCTGCCGTTTTTAACTGGAAGACACTAGATGGAAGCGCCAAATATCTCATTTTAACTAGAGGGAAGAAATACAACTCCTGTTTTGGCAGACACTACCCTCCGTCCGGCTCGCATCCCGCCTCACTCCACTCTGCGCTTAACTCATGCAGGGATGTATATCTGATCCGTACAGTGGGCTGCCACTGCTGGATTCTGGTTTTATATTTATGTGCCTTGACATAAAACGGCAGATATTTTTTGGACACGGCCTTGGTACTTCGCAACGCATCTCTGCGAGAAATTTCAAGGTAGGTTTCGGTTAGAAATGGTTGACAGTTCATTTGTGAGTCCTGCGTGCAGCAAGAACTGTTCAAGCGTAGGGTTTCAATTTTACTGTTTCTTTTTAAGAAATTGAGGTCTCGGTTCGGTTGCTTACAGATCAAACTCGGAGCTATGATTTGTCTCTTGCTCTAAACAGAATGGAGACGCTGTCATAATTATTTCAAGGTAGGTTTTGATGTGAGAACGTTGATTTCTCATTTATTGGAGTTTCCACTTCATCGTAAACGTTGTAACAATGTTTAGCAACTGGAATTATGGACCTTTGTTATGTGTATACATGAAAATTACTAGGAACAAAATTAATAATTATGTATTTTAACACATCTATTATATGTAGGTAGCGTGCTGCCTTGTCACGCAGCGCGCCTAGGTTCGAATCCCTGTCGGGACAGGCTCCTGGGTGAGGTTCTCTTCGGGGTTTTTCCTCACCTGTAAGACAAATGTCAGGAAGCTTAGGGCCGAACGGTCTCCGAAAATCATCCGGCCAACATCATCATCCTTATCATTATCATCATCACACTTCACCGGTGTGGAAAGCAACGGGAACCTACCACACCTATAATTCCCTAGTAAAGCTGCAAGCTTAGCATGAAAATGCTATGATTGCAGTGAAAGACCTGCCCTGGCGCAGAATTACTATGAATAGATGGATATTATATACGTAATTATATAACCGAGGGTGTTGTCATGCCATTGCAATAAAACATGTTGTGCGTTTTTATTTAACATCAGAAGGAAGGAAACAATATTGTTAATGTAAACTTCTTCTTCTTCTCCATCTTCACTGCACGGGCTAGGCAGTTTGCCTGTTCCGCCTCACAGCAGTTGTTCTGTCCATCTTTTCACTGGCCTTCCTACATTCCTTAAACCTCATGGCGTGTAGTTAAATGCTGATTTTGGTAACCTTGTTTCATTCGTTCTTTCTACATGTCTAAACCATTTTTCTCTACATTCTTTGATTTTATCATTAAATGGATATATATTTAACTCTGTTCTTATATCTTCATTCTTTATCCGATCAGTTCTTGAGCAGCCTTTTGTTCTTATAAGGAAGTTAACTTCTACGCTTTGAATTCTATTTTGTATTTTTTGGTCATTATCGAACTTTCACTCCCATTAAATAATGCAGGAACTGCCAAAGTTTTATAAAACTTCTATCTAGTATATCTTCTTGTTTTGTTCTTTAATGTTGTATGTATAGTTCCACACATCATTTGGAATCTTGACAGCTTTATATTTTTGTCTCTTTGAGTTTTTGTGTTTATGGTAAAATTACAACAGAAATAATTAAAATTTGTTACTAGTTCCAGAGGTTTGTTGTCTATTTTTAATCTTATATGTTCACTTCCCCAAAGTGCCATTATTTTCGTTTCTTATTTTAATATTTTAAAATTATATTCTTGGCATAACTGATTTAATTGATGTAAAAAGTACTGCAAATTATTTTCATTTTCTTTAATAATAACCACATCGTCAGCATACATTAAAACATTTAATATTTTAAAACGGTCCATTATTATACCTACTTTAACATTACTTTTCCAATTTTGGATGATGTCATTAATATATAAATTAAAAAGGATAGGTGATAAACAACACCTTCGTCTTATACCTCTATTTATTGAAATTGGTTCGGTCTTTGATGTGACTATATTTATTATAATTTGAGATTTTACCAGTGCCGTGTATTGGATATATTTTTTTAGGGTAAGCAATTTGGGAGTAGGTGCCAGATTTAGGAAACTTTTTTTTCTGAAAGATCGTATTTACCGTTTCCAAAGTCATGGAGAGGAAATGAGTTTCTTTTGAATTTTGGCACTTACTCCCTTTCAATTTAATTGGCTCTAAAATTTTAATTACCTTTTATGTATTACATAGCTGTCTTCTAGTGACTAAAGTCGAATTGCCGAAATACAGAGAGTATACTTGTCGACATTTTTCACATTCAAATACTCTAAAAATAATAATCAGTCTAATGTACTGCATCTATAATTTATTTGACCCAGTATAGTGCCAAACATTTGTACATACATTTTGTCTGTATTCTGTTTTGGTGTCAAAAGTTTCACCTGAAGTTCGTTTAGTTATTTTTTTCTTCATATTTGTTCAAAATTCCAAATTCTTCCCGTTTGTTTTCTAGGATTTTTTCAATTATTTATACTTTAGTTATGCAGTAATACATATCGTGAATTTTTGCTTTCAGTATATCAGATAAATGTCAGTTAGAAGGAAAATATTAACAAATGTATTTAATATAAAATTGAAATCAAAATCTTGCATTGTGATTAAAAATCCATGGGCAGCCATATAGGCTTCCCGATCCCAATGTTTTCTTCTGGACCCGTAATTTTTCCAAAGACAGAAATTAGCACATCCCGATGCTCATGTACTGTTCCAACCAAATGAGAACTGTAATTTTACCGCGTCGAAGACACTCTTGTCCACTGTTCGTTTATTTCTTCATCAAGAACCCGTGTTCGTTTGATTGATTTTGAAAAGGTAGCAGCTAGTCCATTCAAAGTACGAAAAAATGCATTCTTTAATGGCGGTCACGGATTAGAATAATACTAAATTCTGTCGATGGGCGTAGCAATGAATGAAAATTGCGTTTGGAAAAGTGTTTTTCACCTCCGATTGCAGTCCATTCAACTGACTTGCCATGACAGATGCTCCATCATAACTTCGTGCAATAAGTTCCTTCTCACATCCGAAATAATGAATCAGCTGAAGCACTATTTTGTATAATGCTCGGCTGTTCTATAATCAGAAACATTAATGGATCCTAATAATCGTTTAAGTACTTGGCTACCGTCGATGACGTCCCGAAACACAGGAGACATTTATATATGTTGCCTCATCTAGAAGAATGCAAATAAAGTTTGATTCATTGAACGTCTCTTTGATCTGCCCATCAATGCGTTTGGTATGGACGGATTAGACCATTCTGGATTAAATTTGACTTTCCTGTAAATGTAGAATGTTCTACATGATGCTTCAGTTTCTCGTCACATTCACTGAGTAATTTCACGAGTTCAACGTAATTGTATTTATTGATAGAGTCGCGTCATGATATCTCTTACTCTGACAAGAAAACAAACTACATCGATGAAGCATTTCATTATGTCTCTATTTTTCTTATAAGATTATTGAGTTGCAAATCTCGACTTTTTCTGATTGTTCAACATATGTTCAATTCTCGACCTAACCGAAGGTTTTTTTTTTCATTTATAATGGGCAGCAAATAGTTTTTAGATAGAATATGCTTTTTAGTGGCTTTATATATGTTTTCCATATAGCAATAACCTGCACTGTTCCATAGAGATCTTTCGTTATTAAACAAAAAACATGTCTAATAATACAGTTTTTGCGCACGAGGACACCCTATTAATCACTCGTTGCTATTGTGAAGTTCCGACTTGAAACGCCTTATTTAATTCAGCATTAAGTCTACCACTTTGTATTACTCATTTCTTATCTTCGAACGCGTGCCAGGCAAAGTTACGTACTACCCAGTCACATGCGCTTTGTTCACTGTCTTGATTGTGAGCTTCCATATTTTCAACACTGCTGTACGCAAGAAGCTGAAGTGCTTACCTTCCAGCCATATCACATACCGGTATGTAATTTTCATTATTAAAATGTTCATATATTTATATTATAATAATATTATCTTAGCTATAATAATACTTCAATATCTAGACGACAATACCGTTGAGAATTGTAGGACCACAAGCTTAATTTAAAGTGTGAAAACTATGATGTTTTTGTGTCAGGTCCCGCATATTTGAAATTGCGGGACCTCAGATAACTCAACGAAAACTTACGACAGCACACGATCATATCCGAGCGGCTCCTAGCTTATCGTGTGGAGCAAGAGTGGTTTATAGCTGGGGAGCTAGATGGAACAAATTGCCTACACAAACAATGACTACGTCACTAATATTGTTTTTAAATTGCATTGAAATTTTATGTTAATCAATGCGATTATTTCAATCATGTATCTATTTTTTTATATTTTCTTTATTCCTGGGTAAGCAATGAGTACCTTGCGTCTATTGAATGTACGCCACTGGATTTTACATATAAACTTTTTATCACATAAATTAATTTTGCGGGGTAGCCATGTATTTCCATAATTTTCCATAACTTATCTCTAACAACACGATCTAATGCCTCCTCAAAATCAATAAAAGCAACATGCGTCTGTCGGTTATGTTCTCTCCCTTTTTCAAATATTTGCTGTTATATGAATAAATTATTTGTTGTTGATCGCCACGTTCTAAAGCCCCTTTGTTCTTCTTCTAGTATTGTTTCTGGTATTATTTCAAGTCTTATTAGTCTTGATGTTAACTATTGTCGTAAAATCCAATTTCAATGTAGAGAAACAGCTTCATCATATATAATCTGCTAAAAAAATTAAATTAAACTTCTCTGTTGTACGAGGATTTATTTGTAAGTCACGACAACAATAGTTTCCTCACTAACAGGAGATATGGCCGAAATATCTATGTATCTATAAGTTTTCATGTGAGTGGCACGTTCTTACGAATTGTGCCACCCGATTATGTAGGTTAAAGAAATTGCAAGAAGGTAGTGAAAGACTAAGAATGTTCGTACGATAAATAATGGTTTTCCGCGTCAGATTTGAAAACCTAAGGGAAACTCAGGTTTTACTTGCCGTTGCAGTAATTATATTGAGAAATTACCTGATTTGAACCCGGTTGATAAATTATTGGAGAAATTGAAGAGGAAATTACGATCTGCGTATAATTACCGAAATTATTTTCTAAATTGTGTTCTATATAGGCCTAAATGACAGGATGTTGCCATGGTTAAAGATTTTTTCTTCAATCTTGTGGACTCCTTACACAGACGAATAACTGATTTAATTTACGTAGATGTTAACTGGAGTATGCACGAGTTCTTCTTGTTTCTTGTGTTTATTATTCTTAGTATTTGGAAGAAAGAGCGCTCAACCTTGAAATAATAGGCTTTATTTTACAGGGATGGTCTTTTAAGTCACACAAGAACAATTAGACATTGACATTTGCATGTCTTTAATGTTATCTACAATAAAATAAGGTTGATGAAAGGACATACGGAACTAGACACGAAGTATCAAAAATATAGACTAAATAATCGTGGCCGGGACCGGAAGCTCTGCACCCCGCGCTCATAATGCATAGTACGTCCCGTAGCACTGGGATAAACGTTCACATGCCAGTTCTCGTTAGACAAATGCCGTCCACTGACAATAGCAGAATTGGGCGGTGTAGTACAATTAATTCACTCATGTCATGTGCGCTATAGAACTCGTTAATTTCACGATAAAAATCAGCCAATTTCTTCTTTCAGCCTACTGCAGGATCCCATCATGCGGCTGATATTAATCTTACATACAAACAAGATTTTTGGCATTACACAATGGCTAACTAATTTTTCTCAAAAAATGTGTTCCAAGTATGTTCTAATCCAGATCACATTCTTCTTGTAGTTTTAAGATGATTATTTAACTCATGCCCCAAATGGGAAAAAATGACCAATCACATTTTAATGATTTTTAATTTACAACCAATCAAAGTCTTTTTTCACCTCGATTTTATCAGTTTAATTTTATCACTGTAAAATCAAGATCCTCTTTTTTAACATTTGAATAGGTATTAGCATTATTTTGCAGTGACTGCATGTGGCTACCAGATTGTATATATATATATATATATATATATATATATATATATATATAGTGCACGAATGTAACCTTATCGTAGTTGCGGAAGATAATATGAAAACATTTGTAACAATTGATTATACCACAAAAAATATACCACTGTTTGCACTTTCTTAAACGTATTTTTCCCAGGTAATAACATTCCATAAAAATATAATTGTCATATTTACATCATAGGACATCAGAAATTATTAATTAATATGCAGTAGGATGTGTTTAATTTTTTCTCCACCAGGGTGCATTCTTACAATATTGCGATCCCATGTCAATAAATAATATGATCTGTTTGCAGTGCTAAACAAGTGAAACATAACGTCTCTCATTTGTTTTCAAACATCGCCCTTTACATGAAATATATAAATATTAAAAAAAACTATATTTAAATAATGATTTGTGAGTAAACAACTTAATTTTATTCCTTAAATAGTCCTAACAAACGCCACTCTCGATTTCCAAATTCTCTAGATAAATTGACTCCTCACCTCGTGAGTCGGGAGATTATCGATAATTTGGAAATCACTCGTGGCAATACTTATGAAGATAGTTTTCATTCTTCGTACAGAAGCCTAGGAATTGATGTATTTTAAAGATCTGAGTGAACGTTCTGGTAACCTTTATGTTCACATTTAGCCTAGAAATAATAATTCTTAGATAAAGCAAAAAAAATCAACTTTTATTCGCGCGTAGGCTATTAAAGCGCATAATGCGACATTCAGCAAAAGTAAGCAAGTGATTGAAATAAAATAATGATGTGTTGATGTTTCCCTAAAACTACAAGAAATGTGAATAAATATGAGGTAGGAAATCGGCATAGTTTCTCTTCATTTAGCACAATTTAAAACATTTTGAAAACTTTTTGCAATTATGAATTCCGTAAATGAGATGGGGATGATACCAGACAGCGAGAAATGGTGGTCACTCAATATATTAAACACTATTATTGACGGTTTACTCGTATCAAGTGCTGCTGTTATTTACTTTATTTCAAATTTAATATAATATGTTGCAGGCGTGAAAAAAGTAAAGCGCTGTTGCTTTAAGTATTGTGCATAAATATAAGTAACTAGCTAATACACGGCGTGCGCTGCTACGCCTAAATACATGAAAATTAATGTGATTTTATGTTTAATAGAATAAGTAAGGAAACATAATTATAAACTTATATTTTTATATATCCCGTGCTGATTATCCGGCGTTGCCCGGGAATCTACTTTTCCCGATCTTCATGACGTATATGAGCTAAAATACGAAAATTAATGTGTTTTATATTTAGTTAAATAAGTATGAGTAATATTTTATATCGTAATTATACTTAGATACCCCGTGCTGTTTACCCGGCGTTCTCCTGTAATCTACTCATCCCGATATTCTTGGCATAAATGAGCTGAAAGACTAAAATTAATGTACTTCTAATGATTAGTTGAATAAGTAAAATGAAGAATAATTATAAATGTATATCGTAATTATTTTAAGATTATCCGTGCTAATTATCCGGTTTTGCGAGGGAATCTACTTATCTCGATCTTCTTGGCATAAATAAGCTATAAGACAAAAATCGTTATTGTAAGTTATTCGTAAAAGAATATCCGTCATGTGCTGCTATGCTCGCACAGGAATCTACTTACTTCTCTCGATCTTCTTGGCATCAATGAAAGACAAAAATGGCTATTGTGAGTTATCCGTATGAGATGTCGCGGACTTTTTTGTAGAGCTTTTTGGGATATTCAATTCTGTGTGCATTAATGTTTTGTATTTGTAATGGTTTAGGTAGCGTAAGCCATTTAATCGTCCAAAAAGCTACTTTTTTCACGTTTTCCACTATCCATCCATCCATCCATAGTAATTCTGCCCGAAGGCAGGTCCTTCACTGCAATCATAGCATTTTCATACTATGCTTGCAGCTTTACTAGGGAATTGTGTAGGTGTGGTAGCTTCCCGTTGCTTTCCACACCGGTGAAGGATGATGATGATAATGATAATGGTAAGGATGATAATGATATGGATGATGGCCATATGATTTCGGGGACCGTTTGGGCCTTAAAGTTTTCCTGACATTTGTCTTACAGGTGAGGAAAAACCCCGATAAAAACCTCACCCAGAAAAACTGCCCCGACCGGGGATCGAACCCAGGCCAGCTGCGTGACAAGGCAGCACGCTATCTCGAGACCACAGCGGTGGACTTTTCCACTACAAAGGGCGATATTTAAGGGTGTACGAGTTGAGTATCACAACTCTCTTATAGCCAACGTTCATTCCGGGAATCTCCTGAACATATTACGAAAAGCCCCATCACAATCGGATCAACGGCATGGCCGTGAATAAAGTACGAACAAACAAACTAACAAACAAACCAACAAACAAACAAAGATTCATTTTTATATATTAGATTGGCTGAGATATGATTTTCCGGAGAGGGCTACCACTTCTGGAAATAGCCATAAGAATACTGGCATTACTCTCCATATGATTGCCCATTCTCTTACATTAAATTGTATAGACTATTTAACTCAAGCCCCAAATGGGAGTCAATGACAAATCATGTATCACTGAATTTTGTTTTACATTCAGTGACAGTCTTGTTTCACCTCGCTCTTTGTCGAATTATCTTTACCAGCTCCTGCTTTTGTGATATAGAATACTCCTCCATTTCAATATTCTGAACAGGTCAGAGCATTATTTTGCAGTGAATGACTCTCCAACAAATACATTGAATATAGCAAATAATGAATAGATTCCTACGAACTACACATCCGATTATTGTGCGCTCAATAATTGTGTTTTAATAATGATTTTACTGAGTTGTTTACTAATAAAATAAATTAGTAACCTATAATGTTGATTGTTTGAAGGAAGTAGATTATACAGGGAATGAGTCGCAAACTTTAGCTCAGGATATAGATGTGTGGAGAGCTTATGTCCGCGTGACCATGAACCTACGGGTTCGATAGTGCCAGTCAGTTACCGGTAGTTATTTATAATCTTCTGCTCCATGAATAGGCCTTTTGACCTGTTTTCACATCAAGTGGGATTTAATGAATCCTCCCATCTAGTAAATGGGCGTCCAACATTTCTATGTCCTATTGGTTTGTACTTCAGTAACAGCTGAGGGATTCTATCTGTAGGCATTCTCTTGACACGTTCATACCAGTTGTTTCTCATGTTGTCAATTCTATTTGTTACATTAAAAATATTTAAGTCCTTCCTAATATCCTCACTTCTTTTCTTGTCCAAAATTGTCACACCCGCTACTGAACGTAGGAACTTCATTATGTTCGTTATAATACACAGTTAGATGCGTTTCATTTTTCTCCACTAGGATTCATTCTTACACCATTGCGATTTTATTTGACAAATAATACGATCAAGTTGCAGTGAATACACATATGAAGCATAACCACACATTTCTGATTTATTTTCCAACATCGTCGTGTACATTATACATATACATATTTTAAAATACCGGTAACTATATTTAAATAATGATTTCTGAGTAAACAGCTTAATTTTATTTGTTCAATACTCTTAACAAATACCACGTATATTTACAAATCCTTTAGATGAATTTATCGATGATTTGGAAATCACTCGTGACATTACTTATGACAAAGTTGTTAATAATATGTTTTTGTTTACTCGAAAACAGAATTGCAGTTATTATTATCGATCTACTGTATTATACTTAATATGCCGCGTAATAGAAAAAGGCAAAGAATATGTATTATTAGTTATATAGACTGCGAAAAAGTATATTTTAAGAGAAGAAATACTGAGGAATGCTGATCAAAAAAAAAAACATTATTCACTTATTTTTCATTACGATTTTTTTGGTACCATAACCTGAAACTTGTATTTCGCTTGATCAATGTCACTATTCCTGAAAAATCATATTCAAAGTTTTGCGTTTTGTTTAAAAAAGGACACTATCCATACTACAATTTATTACTAGAGTTAAATGATCCACTTCACCTATAGCAAGGCAGCAGCATGTCCGTCATGTGGTACAAACAAGTATTTTGCTCGATAGTATGTTATGATCGAAGTCGCAACTAATTATAAAGCATTATTTATTTGGTATTCAAAATAATTTAAAATAGGTTTATTTTTCATTATACGTGAACTGATAATTATGTTCTTTTCATGCTCACATCTTCCTGGAAAAATAAAACGTTTATCATAACTAAATCTTATTGCTGAGAATAGAGCACATTAACTCTGAACACAATATGATTTTATTGACTGCTGAAAGAAGCGAGTATTAATCTCCTGATTTTCCTGATAAGAAAATGTTCCTCTTTCCAAGTTGCCAGATCAAGCAACATGGTATAGCAAATAAAATTAGTTAAACAACTTTACTATAGCGAAAGGTCATTCAAAACAAGTGGAATGTTTCCTGAAATTGTACATCCTATGTCTGGATGGAAAATTATTTCTCAAAGGGTACAAATTATATCATTTGCGTACACTTTGGATAAAACCTTGTCACCAAACACTATGGAGGAAACTAGCTAATGAAAAAAAGCCAGATCTTTACAAGATCATCAGCGATGAAAGATCAGGTGATTATTGACGCCACGTGAGAAGCTACAGAAGCCAGTCCAAATTTTAACATATAAGTCATCTGTTTAAATACGGTTATTAGGTGATAAGAATATATTGGTTCTCATATATACAGGGTGTTGCAAAAAAACATCGACTACGGAGGAAAGGTAGCATACTGAGATATGTTGATCATATTTTTAAAAGTACCAATGTTGGTTAATGATGCGTTTTCACACTTCTCAAAAGTTCCGTTAGTTTGATTTCAAGACTTAACACTTGATAATACAGTCACATTCACATGAAGTTTACAAAATATCCACCGCCCATCTCATTGCAGAGCGTAGATCAGCGGTGCAATGATTGGTGCACACGTTCAAATACACCTGGCCACGTTTGAATTATTTCTGCAGCCGCGCGGATTCGGGCTATAAGACCCATACGTGACTCTACTCGAGTCTGATAAACAGATTGTTTCATGTCGCCCCACAAAAAGCAATCGAGAGTTTTAATATCAGGTGATCTCGGTGACCATGGGACAGGTCCCGCTCTGCCTATCCATCGATACTACGTGGTATTCAACTGTCTCCTCACATTGGCATCGAAGTGAGCTGGAGCTCCGTCATGTTGCAGCCATGTTCCTTGCGAAGTCACATATCACAGGCTCTGTGCCTGTGAGGTATTTTCAAGTAACCAGTCTTCAAATTCTTCGAACTAACACTGATCGTGAGACATAATTAACTACTCATAGTGTGAAAACTGATATTTCCGGACACTGATACATTATTAAATATGATAAACATATTTTAATATACTACCTCCGTTGTCGGTGTTTTTTCAACACCCTGTATATGTATATATATATATATATATATATTGTTTAGAAAGGCACACAATCCATTGGCTTTACTTCAAAAGCGACGCTATTCACTTTTTTAATTTAAATGTCACAAACATTCAATGAATTTAAAAACGAAACTCTATTAACATAACCTTTTACATCGAATCTTAACATGTTTAATTAAATATCCGTATTTATATAAATATTTTAATTAGTAATTGTTTTTCGCAATCTCTGTATTTTAAGTGGATACTATTAATTTGGTATCTATACGCCTCAGGAGCAATGCCATTTAGTTTGGTATCGAAAAAATATCGAAAGAGATTGACGAATGTCCTAAATTGGGACTGATTTCATTTCGCAGAATGACTGGCCCATTAGTAATCATAGTAAGGTCCTAGCATATATATCCCATAATTTGACTCCCATGCAGTTACGTAAATTAACTGATGAATTTTTGGAGCAGAATTGAATCAAACTCAATTTCAATAAACAATATAAGATTTTTACAAAATATTGGCTCTTTTGATGTTCAAATAGGATTCCACCAAACGCTTGAGGAAATCCGCGGCCACAAGTAACAGTAGTTTATTTCAGAGTAAGGTTTCACATTTCTTCAATAGTTAGTGAGTACTGATGGCCAAACACGAATTTACATCGTTAAAAATATATACATATTGAACATAACGTGGATATAAACGTTCAACGATTCCACTTCATGTCCTGAATAGAATGGCCAGAAACGAGTGGAATGTATTACAAGTGAGAAACGGGCGAAAATTTGTGCCATGAATGCTTTCGGTAATTTCATTGTCCCGATGTTTCTGTATATTCCCTCGACAGAGATTGTTCTTACTGTTAAAGAAAGGACAACATCCTTGTGATATATGTCAGTGTTCCAAGACTAGTTGGACAAAGTTACGGACTCTTAATGGTCCAGTTCGAGTATTTCGCTATCTATTCATAACCTCGCTAGGATAATCCTGTCCTAATTTTGATGAATAATCACAGCAGTTACTGAAATATCCAAGAATATGAATTTTAGGGAAATTGTGGAATTTTGGTATAATCTATCCTAACAAAGATTTCGCAATTACACCTACTTTAAGATACGAATTTCTTTGTGCTACTTAAAGCATCATTCTGAAAGGAAAGTGATTTGAAATATAAATTCAGAGGCATGGAGAAAATAATTCCTTATGACAGTAGTGTCCAATTATAATGAAACTGGGGGCCAGAAACATGTTTTCTAACAGGTGGGGGGCTACATATTGAAAATAAGAGATTCTTCTACCGAAATTGCAACCAAAGAGTACACTTTTATGTACTAGTTATAATAGAAAAAATTATAATTATTTTTTTAATAATTAAAATAAATTTAAATGAATGTTGCTATTTCAAAACACTATAACACTTAAGATGGATACAGGAGGGAGAAGTTATTTCGTTAACCTTGTATTTTATCACATATCTTAGTGTCATGAAAAAATTCTCTCGCTATTAGGGATTGTTCGGTAGGTGAACATGTATAATCACATTGCATAATCGATAAATGACGAATAATTTCAAATGTACAGTGACTAATATAATACTTAACAGTTTCATACAATATGCTATGAAATAAAAAAATGACGATCCATAAAAGGAATGACAGCTCATAAAATCCTTTAAAAACACATTTTTGTGAAAAATAAGATTAAATCACTTCACAATAAGTGAGAACCAGGAAAGTCATTTGAAATGACCTAGTTGGCCACTATTAGCACAGTTTTGCTTTATGATCTGGCTGGACTTTCCAATAGGGTAAAATACGCTGAATCGGGCCTCTTTTAAATTTTGTTTTCTCTACTGAAATCTAAGACTCCCAGTGAAAGTGCAGGTATCCGTCGACTAACCTAAGTAATTCATCTACCAAAACCTGTTGTAAGCCATTTTGGTTATCGTTAGGTCATTTGGGTATTTCGAAACAAAGATTTGGTATTTCAGGTAAGTCAACGTAACAGTGGAAGTGACGATCCGCTGAAAAAAGCAGTTGGTAGATATAATTCTTCCATTGTTTGCATGTGGATTTGAAATAGTTTTCGACAACGTAAATAAGGCAGCTTTGTTTCGTGGAGAAAAATGCAATAAGCACAAATTTATCGTCGCGTTTTCAGAATCTGATGAAGTATAAAATTATGATGATTATGGTGATTCTGGAGAGTTAGAAATGAATAACATTATGTGCGAATTTTGTTTATAAAATATACGTATTCTATTTCATCAAAAGTAGGAGAATGAATCTGGTGTCGTGTTTAAGGACGTAAATGGTATAATGAAAAATGTGTTTGGAGTTGAAGGAAGAAAAAATGCATGTACGCCTAATATAAACAAATATATCTTATTGTATGATATTTTATGTTGGAAAACTATAAAATTCTGTTTAAAATGTCTGACAAATATTTTTGAAACTGTCCCGATTCACCCAAGTGATTGTCCCTAATCACCCTAAGAAATTAGTATGAATAGAGACATGGAGTACTGGAATAAAAATCTATACTTTTAATAGTCATAAAATAATAATAAAATAAAATCAAAATATGCTAAATGAGAACACACCCAAAAAACAAATCCCTCTGTATAAAATATACAAATAATTTCAGTGCCATAAGAATTTCTGAGGATGAAGTATGTTTTTGAATGGCCTTGAAATTTAATAGATTGATGACGTTTATAACAGAAGTTATAGTTTTGAAACTGTCCCGATTCACCCAAAAGATTGTTCCTATTCACCCTAAGAAATTAGTATGAATAGAGACATGGAGTACTGGAATAAAGATCTATACGTTTAATAATCATAAAATAATAATAAAATAAAATCAAAATATGCTATATGAGAACACACCCAACAAACAAAGCCCTCTGTATGAAATATACAAATAATTTCATTGCCATAAGAATTCCTGATAATGAAGTATGTCTTTGAAAGGCCTTGAATTTTAATAGCTTGAAGACGTTTATAAGAGAAGTTATAGTTGAGGACGACTGTTTTATAAGGTACGAATTTTAAAATTAGTATATAAATGTTAGTTATTCCTTGTGCATTCTATTGATGAAGCCAAAACTGGTACAAAAGTTGATGAAACATTTTCTTAAATCATGAAGTAAAAACATACTTATCTCACAATAATGAAACCGATATTATCGATTTTCCTGTTTATTTCTTTTTTTGGTTCACCCGATCTTACCCTAAAGCATATTATCGAGTAGCATTAATTTCTAAACATCAGGATTTAAGGATAGAAGAATTTATTTAATTGATTAAAATTTATTTTCAAGAGAATGAATTTGCTCGTGATTTGTTACAGTCCCCAGCAAACTTTAATCATGATGTCGCAAACCCCATGGATTCCATAACCTGCTACCCATGTACTGTCAAAGAAAATGGGCAAAATTCCACAATATCAAATCCATATATTGTTTGCGAAACTTTCTGTTCCACGCAGAACGTATTTAAATCATCTCGAAAATTTCGACAGTTCTTTATTCCTGCATTCAAATAACAACGACACAAAAACAAAAAGAATGCTGATATATATTTACAGCATCACCAGTTAAGGAAATCTTAGTTGGAAATTAACAGAAGAAAAATGAGAAAGTTTATGAAACAGCAAAATCTGAGAAAATTATTTAGATCCAATCAGTTTAGCAGTAGACGAATTCTCGTATTTTCATCTTCTGAAGGAGACAGTGTTTGTGATTTGAAGATAATGTGATGATATTTGGAGATTATGGTATGGATGGCGAATGTAACGAAAGTTTCATTTGCGGAGATATTGGTGCCGATGGGCAGGATGTGGATTACGAGTGAATGCAGATTGTGGTGGTTGGGGTTATACTGATGGTAATCTTTGTGAATATTGTCTAAAACGTGAAAGGATTTCTGAATAAAGGTAATCTTAAAAATAACACGATTTCAGTAAAATGGGTATATATCCCTATTATGCTTTAATTCACGATTTTGTTTCCTTTTATATTTTCTATAGTAGATACCAATTCAAGAAGTAGAAGTATATTATATTGTTCTTCCCGTAAAATAGATCGTATATCACTGTAATGTTATTTTCTCTAGTTTTCATACTCACCCCAATACTTTACAAGGTTGGAAAGTGCCAGTGAACATATTATATTGAATATTTTTTCGTTTTAGTGCAAATCCGTTCTTTTTTTTAACATCTTATTTTGAAAGACAAACCATTTCCCATTTTACTATTAATCTAATATATAAAAATGAATGTTTGTTTACTTTATTTTATGCGCGGCCATACCGTTGATCCGATTGTGATTGGGCTTTAGCAAAATGTTCAGGAGATTCCCGGGATGAACATAGGTTATAAGAGAGTTGTGATACTCAAATCCTACACCCTTAAAAATCGACCTTTGTAGTGGAAAACGTAAAAAAAGTAGCTCTTTGGACGCTTAAATGGCTTACGCTGCCTAAACCATAACAAATGCACAAAATTAATGTACACAGAATTCAATATCTCAAAACACTCTACAAAAAAGTCCGCGACAGCATATATTTTCTCTTACGGATAACTCACAATAACGAATTTTGTCTTTTAGCTCATTTATGCCAAGTAGATCGAGATAAGTAGATTCCCGGGCAACACCGGGTAATCAGCTCGGGGAATCGTAAAATAATTACGATATGCATTTATAATTACTTTACTAGCCCAAGGGCCTCCCTAGGCCTGTAGTGGGATTACTTTACTACATTTTACTTACTCAATTAATCATAAGAAGTGCATTAATTTTTGTCTTTCAGCTCATTTATGCCAAGAACATCGGGATGAGTAGATTCACTGACAGCACCGGGTAAACAGCACGGGATATATAAAATAGTTACGACATAAATTTTTCCTCTTACTTATCTAACTAAACATAAAACACATTAATTTTCGTATTTCAGCTCATTTATGTGAAGAAGATCTGGATAAATAGATTCCCGGGCAACGCCGGGTAATCAGCACGGGTATCTAAAAATATAAATTTATAATTATTTTGCACTTACTTATTCAACTAAACATAGAAGCACATTAATTTTCTTTTATTTAGGCGTAGCATCGCACGGCGGGTATTCGCTACTGTAGTACACTGTAAAATTATATACATTGTCTTATAACCAATGTTTGTTTTTTTAAACAAGGTTTTATTTGGAATGTTTTCTGAGAAGTAATTAAATCACTCTTCAAAGTACATAAGTTAAGATTCTATAGTTTTGAGTTACATTTCATGTTTTATTTATTCGTTGAGAATTTCCCTTACCATTGAGGTTTTCTCCAACCAATCTTAATAATTGAAGTGAACTTTAAAAAATACATAAATGACTACGGACATATAGATTATCAGTTTGTAATATACATAGATGTTAAATGTAAAATTGGTACCTGGTAAGTTAGTCGTCTTCAACTAAATTATTAAATACTGTATTTTCAATATGGAGGCCTTTCAAAAACAATTTTTCGTCTTCTGCATTTTAACTGGTACTCAGTTAAAACGCAGAAGGTGAAACATTGTTTTGAAAGGCCTCCGTATTGGAACTATTTATTAATTTAATAGAGGAAGACTGACTCACCAGGTACCAATTTTATATTTTTAACTTCTTATTACATGACCTCAACGGTGCTTATACATTCACAAATTTCCTTTCATTAAAGTTCTCAATCGTTCTCTGTCCTCTGCGTCTTGATCCGTTGCACCAAAGTTCCTCATTGAATGTTTATTCTTCCAGGTGGTTCTTGGTCTTTCTTTTCTGTTCCTTCTTTAATTTCCCATGTATGGACGGCCTTTGGTAGTCTTCTATCCTGCATCCTTCTTACTTGTCCATACCACATTAGCCTTCTGTGTTCAATCCCATCCAATATAATTCTTTCTGCATTCTAATTACTGCATTTCTAACTCTTTCCTGTCGAGATTTTCTGGAAACGTTTTCCAAACATCCATTTCAACTGCAGTTATTGTGTTGATTTTTGTTGTGTAGTTACCTTTCAGCGATATTAATTACACCGCGACGCGACGATACCAGTCTCCGACATTTGGTGAAAATAATTCGTTAAGTCCCACTTCTGCAGCTTTACTGATTTTTGGAATTTCACGCAATAAATGGGCTGTGGATCGAAACAGATAGTAATCTGAAGGCGTAGGATGAGGCCTATAATGCTGGGAGTTGTAGCAGTTCGATTCCTCCCAATTCCAGATTCTTTCCCATGGATGTTCGTGCAGTATGGAGTTAGGTCAGGTGTGAACCCACAACCTTCAAAATTGTATGAACTCGTTCCAATTGTTGAGAATAAAGATTCGCATCGATTACACGTCCGTTTGGAATAGTGAATTTACCTTCAAAATTTCACTACAGACACAAAATTACCTTAGAAACGACATGATATATGAAATCGACCAAATATTTGAGCAGCTTGTAAAATGAGGTGTACAGCCAATTTTTCTTAGCTGAATACTATTCTCCAACATTCGCTATATTATAAAAATTGTTACATACAGGGTGCTCTAAAATTCCCATTAAAACATCTAGGACTTGTAGAGGGGATTCCGTTGACTATTTAACTCATGCCCCAAATGGGAGTCAATGACCAATCACGTTTCAATGATTTCTGTATTACAACCAATCAGAGACGTGTTTCACGAAATAATTATCAACGTTAGGATTATCATATATTAAGCAAAGCTCCTCCTTTTTAATATTCTGAACAGGTCTGACCGTTATTTTGCAGTGACTGAGCCTATAACAAATACGGCTACCAGATTGTATATAATAGTGCTTACATGTCAACATTTGTAGCAATTGATTATACCACCAAAAAAGAAACCACTGTTTGCACTTTCTTAAATGTATACGACATCAAAAATGAATTAATATACAGATTGATGTGTTTCATTTTTTCTCCACTAGAGAGCATTCTTACAATATTGCGTTCCTTTGGCAATAAATAGTATGATCTGGTTGCAGTGATAACAAAAGAAGCAGTAGAAGCGTAGGCTACCTATCGTTTCTCATTAGTTTTCAAACATCACCGTTTACTTTAAATATAAAAATATTTTTAAATAACTGTAGTTAAATAATGATTTGTGAGTAAACAGCTTTATTTTATTCGTTAAATAGTCCTAACAAATGCCACTCTTGATTTCCAAATTCTCTAGATAAATTCACTCCTCACTTCGTGAGTCGTGAATTTATCGATAATTTGGAAATCACTCGTGGCATTACTTATGATAATGTTTAAAATTAGAAACCATGTCCGGAAACTTACCGTTTCCGTGCTACAGCCGTTTAAAAACAATCATTGCCTGAACGTACATCGCGTGTCTTAACAAGTAATAGCTTCGCGATTCGTCTAAATCGAAAATTTTCCTATCAAGTATTCCAAGACTTGGTGTTCCTTTTTTTTTTTTTTTTTTTTTTTAAAATATGCCCAATTTTTTTCTAAATTTTTAAAACTGCAAAAATTGATTGCGGAATGTGTATCCGGGATTATTAATGCAAATCATGATTCTGTTTCCATTTTGTTTCATTCGTTATTAATGAGTTGAATTGTAAAATAAGTGATATACTGTGTCACGGTTCTTAATAAATTACTTGTAAATGTGGTCGCGTTAAAAACGTGTTTTCAAACGGCTGTAGCACGGAAACGGCAAGTTTCCGGACATGGTTCCCAATTATATGCATTATCAACTCAGTCCCCTCTACAAGTCCTAAAAGTTTGTAAGGAGAACTTTACGCACCTGTACATTAGAAACTTTGTTTTCTACCCATAAATGTTTTTCTTCAATTGCACGTAGGTAACTTTGTTTTAATATATAACGGTGCTCTTTACTGACCAGTATAATCAGCAAAGAAGTAAATTCTTGTGGGTTGTGAGAAATCCGAACAATTTTATGTGGCAGTAAGCCATTCGGATGCTGTAATTTCCGTGTTACTGTCGTTTACAGGAAAAGGAAGAGGTTCTTCTTAGTAACAACCTTCTCCACACTTACTTCTTCACTAACCCTTGTGACACGAGATAGTGACATCTACTAACTTATTCACGTCTCACATTAAATTTTTATGCGGCATTCATGTGCATGAATGTGAGATAACAAATTTAATTGTAAACGCACCATCTACATGATTTTAAAAGAATACACTTCCGTACATATACATTAGAACTCGTACATAAAAACATTACATCATCGTTGATCCGGAAATGTATTTTAATGAGATATCAATTATGGAATTACTTTAATAAGTAGGTACTCTAGGTACGTTTACAATGACTATTTAACTCATGTCCCAAATGGAAGTCAATGACCAATCACATTTCAATAATTTTTTATATACAACCAATCACATTCGTATTTCGCTTCGAATTTATGAATTGAAGTTTATCACATTAAAAAAGCTCCTCTTTTAATATTCTGGTTAGGTCATAGCATTATTTTGCAGTGACTGACTCTCTAAGAAATACGGCTCACAGATTGTATATTTAGTGCATGAATGTCAGCAGGTAGCGCATGCGGGAGATAATATAAAACATTTGTAGCAATTAATTATACCACAAAAAAAAAAGAAAACACTGTTTGCACTTTCTTAAACAAATTATTTTCCTGGAAATGACGTTGCAGAAAAGTATAATTGACATACTTACATCAAAGGGGGGCACGCCCTAGCGTAGTGGTTAAGGCACTGCGCTACAAGTCGGAAGGTCGAGGGTTCAAGTCCCGGTGGGGTCAGGATTTTTAAACCTGACCAAAACCTTCTGGCGGCACTATGGCCCTGGGGTCGACTCAGCCTCTAACGGAAATGAGTACCAGACGCTTGTTCTGGGGTAAAGGCGGCCGTCACGCAAGGCTGACAACCCGGCTGACATCAAGTGCCGATTGTCTAGAAAAAGTGGGAGCCCTTACCTCCTACTACCCCAAGGGCCTCCCGAGGCCTGTTGTGGGATTACTTTACTTTACTTACTTACATCATAGGACATCAGAAATTAATTAATACCTATAATGTTGGTTATACATGTCTCTACTATAGTTCATTCTAACAATATTGCGATCCTTTGGCAATAAATAATATTATCTGGTTGCAATGATGAACAAAACAAGCAAATAAAGCGTACCAATCGTTTCTCATTTGTTTCCAAAGATCGCTGTTTACATTAAATATATAAATATTTTTAAATAAATATAATTAAATAATGATTTATGAGTAAACAGCTTAATTTTATTCGTTATACAATCCTAACAAATGCCATTCTTTATTTCCAAATCCTCTAGATAAATTGGAAATCACTCGTGGCATTACTTATGATACACCAGGTTCCGTATTTTATAACAATATGTCTGCGTTAATGAAGGTTAATGCTGGTAGTCTCATTATTGTACGAACACGTATGTATGTATTATTTGATAACTAACTACATAACCATCTAACTCGCTGGCACTAAGAACCTGTAGGTTCATGACCGCGCAGACATAAGTTTTCCATGCATCCCTATCCTTAGCTAATGCTAATTCACCTCCTGCATAATCTACTTTCCCCAAAGTTGGGAACGACAAGACTTCCTGTAATGCATAATAGTATGCACTTCCAGAATTGAACCTATGATTAATTCTTTTGTGTCTCTCCTTCCTGTTTGTAATCGTTGTTCCCAGGAATTTACATTCAGCCACTTCTTCATAATTTCCCTCATTGCTCATTAACGGTTCACTGCCGTTATTTAATGTACTTCTACGTGTGACCATATATATTCAGTATCATTAAGTATTCGTTGAAAACCATCTCCACAGTTACAGCCCCATTCTCCAATGACGTTAAGTATAACAGCGGTATTAAATATCTCGACAATGAAACATCAGTTGGTTTAGATGAGATAATCGTAGAGGCCAGCCATTGGATCACACCTACCTACTAATGCACAATCGTGAATGCAGGAACAATGCCACTAAAGAATGCAAACATCGTGCAGGAAGTACACTACATATCGAACTGTTTAGCAGAATGTCTTTAAACAAATCTTGCATACATATTACGAAAGAACCATCTGTATTTCCACCCTGTCAATTGGTTTGGAGATTCGTAGGGTACTACTACCAAGAGGTGGCAGCATCGTCCACTGTGCCGCATGCTAGAACCAATTGTGACACCCTGGCGGCCAAAGTACACTGAGCAACAAAAAATAAACTTTTTTTTGTCTCAGAAAGAAAATAATGTGATTATGATAGTACCTTTTCTCCTCAATTTAAATATGATATCGGTTTTTATACATCACGCAAGGTTTCCAACAGACAGGCATTTATAATTTGAAACACTTTAATATGTTCTACATTCATAACTACACCATATTCGAAGATTCGGAATCACCGAGAAAGTAAAAGATAACGATTTTGTGCTTTATTTCGCCTGTGCAGCATCCCTCTTGATGGTCCAACAAAATCGGCCAGCATATTAGGATTCCATTTGATTTGATATCTCTTTTCCATAGCTGAAATCTCGTGAGTTAGCTCATTTGGTTTTATTTTACAATGGATAAATGGACGAAAAAACGTTTATTAAAAGAATAATTATTTAAATCCGTTAATTAAAATTGAAATAAAAACAACTCATGGGTGATGGAGAAATTCCGAATAAATATTTGAAAACACGATAAAAAAACTGCGTTAAGTACAATTATTGGCATTCATGAGACAAAAATAATGTTGACCAGTGTTATTAGTAACTATTGGGATGGGGTTTAATCACATAGCCTCTCAACGATTCGCGGCACAGGTGTAGAGCCCAAGTCGATGTAGAAAGAGAGAGAGAGAGAGAGAGAGAGTGAGATAAATGAGGTAGTATCTCACCAGAACAGGGCATCGTGTTTCACGGCGGCTGACAAACAAAGAGTCCGAAAGTCAGTGGCGTGGAATGAGCCACACTACTCACGCTGGTTTCCATCACGACTATAAGGGGAATATGATAAATAGGGTTCTAACAATCGGTCGTCAAGAATAACGATTTAAATATTTATGCAGAATTGTTGTTTAGTGATACTTTTCTGCAGTTGCACGAAGATTATTTTATGGCAATCCCGGCAGATTTTATCATTTTTGGATGCCAACGCGAGATAACTTTGCCTTTTCCGTCCAAGCAACAAATGCTGGAAAATGAGGTCTCATCCTGCTTTTTTTATAAAACACTGGCATTTCATAAGTTGTGCAGATAAATTCTCTATTATTCGAAATTCAACACATAAAAATAATATAGTTTCTCTGCCTTTAAATTCCAACAGTGAAATTTTTCATTATAATTAATTAAAAAACATTTGATAATTTCCTTTCACTTTAAAAAAAACTCATATTTATTTTCAAAGATTAACGAATCTAATTTTTGTCTTCTTACTGCACTAAATTGCCGTTCTAGCTGTACTTTACAAGGCAGTTATGATTCTATTGTTTCACGTATCTCGGCAAATATTTGCATATTTATATAATAGTGTTTTAATTATTTTAAGAAGAAGAAAATCCATGAATCGAGTAACGACCTGTTAATTAAAAAAATAGCATGTATATACTCTTTAATTCCTCCAGACATTGGGTCGACACCGGTCCCATACTGGCCGATATTCCATGAGAAAATTTATTTTCCATTTGTACTCGAACCACCTCAAGTCCTATAGTTCTGCACCAAGGCATCATGTCGTAAACAGCTCGGCCATGTCGCGGAATTATTTTTCATTTAGCACTCTAACAGGTATTACAGACCTCATATATATATAGGCCTATATATACCACCGCTTTGGTCTCGAGGTAGCGTGCTGCCTTGTCACGCAGCGGGCCCGGGTTCGATCCCCGGTCGGGGCAGTATTTCTGGGTGAGGATTTAATCGGGGTTTTTCCTCATCTGTAAGACAAATGTCAGGAAAACTTTAAGGCCCAAACGGTCCCCGAAATCATATGGCCATCATCATCATTATCATCATCATCATCCTTCATTGGTGTGGAAAGCAACGGGAAGCTACCACACCTACAATTCCCTTGTTAATATGCAAGCAGAGCATGGAAATGCTATGATTACAGTGAAGGACCTGCCTACGGGCAGAATTACTATGGATGTACATATTGGTAAGATGGGCCTAAATCATGTAATATAGTAAATATATCATGCACATTCAAACAATTTTGGAATATATTAAACAGTACCAACTAAATTGGAAACACCATCTAGAAAGAATGAGTTCAATTCGGATCCGCAAAGCTGTTTATAATTATATACCAAGAGGACGAAGATCACTGGGCCGTCCTATGAAACGCTGGAGGGAAAATGTTCTATAGGATCGTAAACAGGCCTTCGCCTAATACTTGGAAAGAAGAAGAAGAAGATTATGTACATAGGCCTGTATATTAATATGGAGATATTAATGTCGAAATTAAACGTAATATTATGAAATTGTAAAATATATAATGTGAATCAGTAGCGTCCCAACAAAACATTTAAACATCTCAATAAAAGAGAACATGAAAAACCATTACACCCCTTTCTGAGGCTGAGGAAATTACTACCTGTAGAATTTTTCATTACAAAATGTTTAAGAATAAATATAACAGACATGTCAAATAAACCCCACCTACCGAGTTAAGTGCTTAGATAGCAGTACCACGGTTCGACACTTGATAACAACTCGAGTTTACCGGCTACAACTTGAAAATGCCTCAGGAACATTATATGGCAAGTCATACCGCGATGACCTAGCCTAAATAATTAATAATAAGAAAAAATGCTGAAATATCTGATGCCTAATAAATAGAGCTCGGACTTCATTGCCTTTTCATTGCCGTTTCGCTCTCAAACAGTTGGCTACACAGGTAGTTTAGTCCTGTCCCGTGCGCAGTGCTACAGTCATTGGCGTCTTTGCTGTGCTGCTACAAGTATAGTATGCAGTCAAGTCATTATACCGATCACCACGATCTGATGAATGATTACAACTTGCCGAAACACACACAAGATGAATTCACTTGTACGTGAGTACGGCCCTGAGTATTTTTGCCTAAAAGAAGATAAAATATTTTGTAAATTGTGTAATGTAGAGTTGAAGGAGGAGAGGAGAATTTTTTATCAAGAGCCATTGCAAATCTAAAACACACATTGGGAATGTAAAACATAAGCTTGACGATGAAATACAGTCATCTGCACAAGGAGATTTTGACACTTGTAATCAGCGTGAGTCTTTCAAGGATTTATGCGAAACGATGGTTTCCGCGAATATTCTTTTCAATAACTAACTAACTCACTTCCAATCATCCCCGTATAATCTACTTCCCTCAAATCATAGTTAATGTTATTCTCCCACCTCATTCTTTGTCTACCAACTGGGCGTTTTCCCTTGGTTTTCCTACAAGAAGCTTCCGTTCACGTCTTTCATTCCCCATTCGTGTCACATGTCCTGCCCATCGCAGTCTACGAGACTTAACTGTTCTTATTATATTTGGCTTCCTATAAAGACCATGTAGTTCACTGTTACGCAGTCTTCTCCATTCACCTGTCTGTTCATCTCTCTTTGGTCCAAAAATGTTCCTAAGAATTTTATTCTCAAATACTAATAAACTCCTTTCCTCCCTTAAACTAAGAGTCCATGTTTAGCATCCATATAGTATAACTGGTAGAATAATAGTTTTATATATTTTCAGTTTAACGTTTTTTGAAATAAGTTGGGAAGTCAAGAGTCTCTGTAATGAATAATAACACGCATTTCCAGAATTCAGCCTATCTTTAATTTCCTTGTGCATCTCATTCCTATTTGTGATTATTGTTCCTAGGTATTTGAATTCAACCACTTCCTCAAAATTTCCCTCACTTGTCATTAGCTGTCCATTTCCATTACATAATGTATTTTTATATGTGACCATATATTTAGTTTTATTGATATTTACTTCCAGTCCCAATTTCTTAGTGTTACTCAGTAGTGTGTGCGTGTTGGCCTTTAGTATCTCATCACTATCGGCCAACAATACTACATCATCAGCATAAACCAACAGCTTATTAACACCATTGAGTTGTAGGCTTTCTTCATCCTCCAAAGATTTAATGGCATGCTCTAGTACAAAATTAAATAGTAGAGGAGAGAGTGCATCTCCTTGCTTCAACCCATTCTGGATTTCAAAAGTATCCGAAAACCTTTTGCCTATACGCACCCTATTCTTTGTGCCATTTAGGCACATTCTTATAGGCCTACATCTAACTAACTTTTTAGGAATTCCTAACTCCAGCAGGAGACTATATAAACTTCTCCCTCTTAATTGAATCGTTTGTCTTTTTGAAGTCTACGTATAGTTGATGTACAGTACCATTATATTCTCATTTCTTTTCTAAAATCTGTCTTAAGCTGAAAATCTGATCAGTTGTAGACCTGTTTCTTCTAAATCCACATTGATGATCTCCTAGAATCTTATCAATATAAGGGGTAAGTCTGCTTGCTAATATATTTGTTAGAATTTTGTACGAAGTTGAAAGTAATGAGATGCCAATATAGTTGTTGCAATCAGTTTTATCTCCTTTCTTAAAAATTGGTATGATAATCGATTCTTTCCATTCATCTGGAAGAGCTATTTTATCCCAAATCACATTAAGCAACTGGCGTATCTTTTCCATCAATGTTTTCTCCCCCTGATTTTATCAGTTCTGCTGGGATCTCATCTGAACCTCAAGCTTTATACAGCTTCAATTTTTCTATCGCCATTTCAACCTATAATTCACTTGGATCTACGATTAGCATTTCTGCTGTCTGTAAATTACCCTCTTCAATATCCTGTTCTGTATATAAGTTACTCTTAATAATTAATTATAGTAACTTTTCCATCTATTTATTATACTCCTGGAATCTGCAATCATATCTGCCATTTTCATTCCTAAATATGTTTTTTCTAGCCTGAAAGTATTTCTTCTCTATCCTGATTCCCTGATATAATTCTCTAATGTTCCTATTTTTGACATTCATTTCAAGATCATTCATCTTTTCTCTCAGAAATTCCCTCTTTTTACTCTTTAGAAACCTTGTGGTTTCCCGTCCGACACTACCCAATTGCTCCAAATTTACCTCATTTTTCAATAAAGTGCAAAATCCAAGTTTTAAATTTTTTGAGAAATATACGGGAAGAAAAATTCCTTGTGTAACAACTTTACGCAGGTATTATTTATCTCCTTGTTATGAAGACGTTCTGAAGTACATAAAATATACTGTGGCAGATCATAAAATATGGGTGTCAATCGATGAAACCCAGGATGCGTGCAGGAGGTCTGTAGGAAATGTAGTAGTGGGGATATTCTCACCTGAAAACCCCGGGAATAAATTTTTTTAACTACCGAGTTCTTAAATAAAGTCAACCATTCAGAAATCGACAACCTTTTTGAAAATGCTATGTCTCTTCTATTGCCCAATGAAATAAAAATAGAATGTTTTCTATTTGTAACAGACGCAGCCCCTCATATGTTGAAAGCAGCTTCTAGAATTAAAGAACGATATCCGAATATGATACACCAACTTGCTTGGCCCGTGGACTTCACCGAGTAACCGAAATAATTAGGTTGTATTTCTGTGATGTGGACATTTTGTATCAAACAAGAGAAAATATTTTTAAAGACCCCTTTTAGGAAACAGAACTTTAAGGAAATTGCATCACAAATCCCTTTGCCACCTCAACCTGTTTTAACTCGATGGGGGACTTGGTTGCAGACCACTGCATACTATTTACAGCATAATGAAGTGATTGTTAAAGTACGAGTAGTTAATACATTTAATGCTAAATAAAGTTCGGCGATAAAAATTGTGAAATCTCTGATGTTAGGACAACTGTATCAAAATTTGCTGGTAATCAACAACGTCTAGAAAGATATATCCTTAACAATAATAAAAATTGGAATCTTCATATATAGCATTGATTGATTCCATAAAACTGGTAGAAACTTTAACGCGACATTTTGATGAAACAGGAGGTAGTTTTGGCATCTGAAATTGCAAAACAGAAATTGCAAAGTGTATTGCTGAAAAACCCTGGATACTCAGCTATTTGCGTTATAAATGATTTTCTAATGGACAGCAAGAACGCATGTACTGTCTCCATGTTAGATACCTGTGATATACCGTACTTTCGTTTTGCACCATTTACCTTATGTGAAGGCGTTTTTCTAAAATTAAAACTTTGCTTGAACAGTCACCGAAGTAGTTTTTCTTTTGAAACTTTATGAAAATATATTGTTATTCATTGTAACAGCTCTACAGTAGCGAAACGAGTTTAACTAACAGGGTTTTAAAAATATTATGTACAGTGCACTAACTTTTTTCTGTTACCTCTTTATTTCAAACTGTACGAAGAAAATAATTGTGCAGAAATAATGAACTTGTTATTTTTTGTAATAATGTATGCAGCATTGTATTTATAGATGCACAAAGATAATTAATGTACGGAAATTATCAATTTGTTTAACTTTTTGTTGTACTGTAGCGTTTAATTAAAAAAGTTGAAACATATTTTACGCAACAAAATAAACTTGTAATCCACAATTAGCTACTTATATCATTACCCGCCTATACTTCTCTAAACAGTACAGCACAAATGCCATACTCGTCAGACTGGGGCTACTTCACCCCCTACCACTCTTTCATCAAGCAATATTATGTATAGTCAGAGTGAACTTAATCTAACTTCATGTCCGAGCCCTACTAATGAATAACTTCGAAAATTTTACTTCTATCCGGATAATTAACCTTCAAATTATTTGACATAGTAACGCGAGAATTTAACATAGTCTGAAGCACAAAGCTTTATTATAATCGGGTCATCTAGATTCAAGTTTACTTCACCAGATAAATATTTTACTTGTCCGACAAAATAAACTGTGAAAGATTCTATTAATTTAACAAACAGATTTTTAATAAATCAGAATCAAAATAAACTACTAGTTATTAAGTGTACATCCCGCGGCGAAAAGATACATCGGCGCAGAGCTACGGGACTTGAGCTGGTTCGATTCCCCAAAGGTCGAAGAAATTTTCTCAAGGCATTTTCGACCACTATGGGACAGGTGCCCACCCAGCATCGTAACTATAATAAGTAGCGGCTTCAGATTGAGAAAACCAGCTATAACGGCTGGGTTACCCGACAATCTGACCACATATCAACCATACACTGGCTGGATGATTGTCCATCTCTGTGATTAGCCCATGTAGACGTGAGTCCAGCAGCCGGCTGGTCCTTGTAAGGCCAAAGTCCTTCTAAGCCTGTCGCGCCATGGAGTTTTGTTATTAAATAGTCAAACTCCAAAGTCACCTGTGATAAATTTAAAGTAGTTATTTAAGGAGTAGATTGTGAACTAAATCAGTGTGGCGGATTATGTGAACTAAATCAGTGTGGCGGATTATGTAAACTAATTTTCACATGGCCGCAATTTTTATATTATTTTGTGAAAGATTGTATATTCAGGAAAAGAGTCCGAAATCCATATCATCATTGGTTTAGGCTTATTGCTTTAGAGCACACTCCAGAAGAAATTAAAATTCATAGCAATAGTATAAATATACCGATGTCGTAGTAATCGTTCGACACCCTTCTTTATAAGAAACATTTTTCTTGCAATTTTCTCTCAAATTGTTCTCTGTCGGAATGTTTATGCATACACCGCTTGATAAATAAAGGAACTCATTTTCAAATCAAAGTACTAAATGTTCCTCAAACTGTTACATTTTTACAGTCATGTTTTAAATATTCAAATATAGTTTAAAACCTCACTAATATTTTAAGTGCCATAAAATAACGGATAAACTAAGACTTAACGTTTAGGTTTTAGTGTTTACATTTAACCTGCGAGTCTTCCGTTTATAGAATTTCAACAATATGTTTACTCCATTTGATAAATCGAGCTACTTTGTTTTTAGCTTGGATAAATTCTTCCAAGGATTTCTCAGCAACGGAAGAGCTTTCCTGCTCACGCCCCCATGTCTCTTTAAAAAAGATAGCCCCTACCCTTAGCACTTGTATTCGGTAAAAACAATGCCACGTGTACATACTAGAATTAGGCACACCATTAAATATGGCAAATTTTAGACATTCCTCCTATCTTATGAATATGTATATTGGGTAAGAGAAATTATACAAATCTCATTCTGGTATCTTACGAATAAAATTTTAACTAATATTTTGGGTCTCGATATATCAAAATTTGGATTAAAATGAAAGATTGACTAAAAGCGTAGAATATATCGACCTTAAAGAAGACGAAACAAA
Organism: Diploptera punctata; assembly: GCA_030220185.1. Classification (NCBI taxonomy): domain Eukaryota; kingdom Metazoa; phylum Arthropoda; class Insecta; order Blattodea; family Blaberidae; genus Diploptera; species Diploptera punctata. Next base: position 156,395 of record JASPKZ010007908.1, read on the forward strand.
TTTATAGGAATTGTTATGACCCCAGCTGGATTTCTTAGGCTTAAAGGACCATCGGGACTTGGAAAATCTGGTAGCGTGTTTATCCAGCCGAGCGGTAGTATGAGGATGTTGCATACGTGTTTGGAAATGAACAAATGGAGTCTTATTTTAAACTATTTTATTACTAAAGTATAATAATTACAATCCCTAAGTATTCTATCCCTAAATAACTACTCTAAGCTTATATTAAAACTACAGTACTTTCTGGGGGTTGAGAAGAGGGAGTTGTGGAATTTTATAAATCTACCTAATCTACATTGTTTATAATTCGATTATCCCTTGAAAATATAGCATTAACACAGTCTACATTGTTTAGAATTCTACTATCCCTTGAAAAGCATGTATTAAAATAGTTAAGGTAATTGATTCCCTTTCAAAAAGTCCCGGATACATATTAAGAAAAATGTTAGCTTACTCGCCCATCAACACCCCTGGTTGTCACACATCAACAGACCGAGACCCTCACTACCCCAGGGTTATATACTCGACTTGACTAAACTTTTCCACTGACTAACTGTACTCACATACCACTGCCCTAACAGTAGTCCTTCACTCTAAAAGTAGAGATTTTTACAGTTAGCTAAGCAAAACTTTGCTCTGAACTATATCATGTCTAAACTCTATTTCAAAAGACTTTGCTTGAATAATTAAAATAACCTATAAAACCATTAAATATCTATATAAGACTCTATGTATTCATAACAGGAATGCAAAAATCATCCATTACATTTATAAGTAATAATAATAATAATAATAGCTTTATTTTACCTGGCAGAGTTAAGGCCTTAAGGCCTTGTCTACCACTCAACCAGTACGCATACAATAAAATCTAATGCAGACAACAAAACTGTAGGTATTATCGCCTCAATATGATGCTTAACAGGCGGCTCGCTTTGTTTTCCCGCAGCTGTTATATGTTATTAAAATACAAAGATCTTGACTTCCGCGACTATCACGATATTGCCACATTGATATTCTTCCCTCAGTTTAAATTAAAACTAGGAACGTGGAGCAGTCGATCCAGTTATAAAATTGTATACCGTAATTAATTGTTATAATTACCAGTGATTCATTGTGATATGTAGCTCAAATAATAATACAATATCTACATATTATATTTGTTCAATATATAGGCCTAAGTGATTTCAACATGTGGCGGCCTTGGGACAATATTCGAGACCGAATGGATAATATGATGCAAGAGGAAGAACCTCTTAACAGTTGAAGGTGCAATAAATTGTATTACAGATTCTTAGTCAGCAGTTGGTTTGTAATGTTTATTGTTATATTAAAGAAAACAATCTCGGAAGAGGGTATCCAGCATCTCGCGGCAAAAGAATGATTCTTCATGCAGGAAGCGGTCCTAACTGTCTTCTAAAAGTATTAAAGACTGCAAAGCCGATTCGCACGATGAAATGAATGGGGAAATATTTGAGAATTGGTTCAAGAATACATTAATGAAAAATCTATTCCCTAATGAACGTTACCTAATCATTATTCATAACGCTAGTTACCATTGACGTCTGAAAATTAAAATCCGAACAATGTCCAATAATAAAGAAGAAATCATTGCGTTTATGCATGATAATAAATTGCCAGTACCCAATCCGATACCCATAAAATCAGTGTTGATACAAATTATAAAGGAGGCTAATATAACATCAGAACATATTGTTTCTGCTATAGCAAAAGATAATGGATGCGAAGTGTTTCGTTTGCCGCCATATTATTGCTTTTTCAATCCAATCGAACTGATCTGGGCAAAATTTAAAAAATCTTTAAGAAAACGAAATGTTACCCCATCAATGAGGAGTTCATGGCAGCGCGGACATAAGCTCTCCATACATCCCTATGCTGAAGTAATGATTTCCAATCATCCCCTGCATAATTTACTTCCCTCAAATCATGGAAAATGATATTCTCCGACCTCAATATTGGTCTACTAACTGGGAGTTTTCCCTCTGGTTTTCCTAATAGAAGTTCCCATGCACACTTTTCATCCCCCATACGTGCCATATGTCCTGCCAATCACAGCCTACGAGACTTAACTTTTCCTATTTTATCTGGCTTCTTATACGTATCATGTAGCTCACTATTATGTAGTTTTCTCCTTTCACCTGGCTGTTCTTCTCTTTTTGGTCCAAAAACCTTCCTAAAGACTTTATTCTCAAATACTCGTGATCTTCTTTACTCCCTTAAAGTGAGAGTCCATGTTTCGAATCCTTATAATATAACTGGGAAAATAAATGTTTTACATATTTTCAGTTTAACATTTTTTTAAAGGAGCTGGGAAGACAAGAGTCCCTATAATGCATAATAGCATGCATTTCCAGAATTGAGCCTATGTTTAATTATTTTGTGCATCTCATTCCTATTTGTAATTATTGTTCCTAGATACTTGGAACCAACCACTTCTTCAAAATTTCCTTAATGTTTCATTAGATGACCATTTCCATCATGTGTGAACATATTTAGTTTTATTTGTCCGTCGCCGTGGTGTAGTCAGTAGAGTCCCTACCTTCGACTCCGGCGACCCGGGTTCGATTCCTGGCGGGGTAGGGGATTTTAAATCTCCACCCTCGGTCTGGGTGTGGTGTCCTGTCCTTGTGTCTATGTGAGGATAAAAGAAAGTTAACAAAACAGGTGAAACAAAAAAGGGAAAAAAGGTAAAACAAAAAGGAAAACCAGTATAAAAAATTGATGGTTACTTCCAATCCCAATTTCTTAGTGTTCTTCAATAGAGTGTGTGTGTGTGTTGGCCCTTAGTATCTCCTCGTTATCACTCAATAATACTACCTCATGAGCATAAAAGTAAATAATAGATTTATAATTTTAATTTTGTAAGTTATACAATAACAAATAACAACAAAAATTGATGAATAACATAAATAATCAATGTCTTCTGTCCTTGTGTAATAAACGCCCATATCGCTATGAGAAACGTAACAACACCGCATGCCAATCATTGCTTGCGCGGCAGTAGCTTTTATATGAAATGTTAACCATCAGAGAGAGGCGATAATATAATGCTTATCAAAGCTAATATACGTGTTAGTCACCTCATTGTCTTGATTTATACCAAGGACTCGGAAGTGGAGGACCTATAAAATGCCTATATATGTTATTTAAAGAACCCTTAAAGAGACCTAAAACATCCTATAAAAGACCAAAAAACTGGGAAAAGAACGTAAAAAGTGTTGCAGTTGCTGACGAGTGATAAAGACAACCACGCTGCCTTTACCCTCTGCTTGAGGCAATTTTCACAAAATGGCAACTGCTTAGAAAATGTGAAGTCGGAATACAATAGTTGAGACATTGATGATTAAGAAAAACGGGATATTTTGTGGGGTTCAATAGTTTCTCGCGGGGAAAAAAATGATTAGAATGTGAAAAGTCTTTAAAGAGTAAAACTAGATAGTATTTAAAAAGAATTTGGAATTAAGACTAAGATTTTGCGGATTCTTGAATTATACAAATGGTATAAATGTTCTCAAAAGAAGATAACGTAGGAAAAGCAGCCGTTAAGACTTAAATGAAAAGGCTAAAGAAAAGACCAATATGCGTAAATAGTCGGAAAAGGACAAAAAAGGAAATAAAATCCACCATTTTGTGCCTACTATGACCCAAAATGTATCTATTATGTTCGACCTCGTGTTCGGACATTACGGGCTTCCAATATAAACCCGGACCGACCTCACGGGGTTTCACCCGTCAGGCAGCGCTCTCTCCTCGTCCGCATTTCACTCTGCCAGCCGCTCGTCCTTGAACTAGTCAGTTTACTATCGTTCGACAAGATGAGAAGTCAGCTGACATTAGAGCAGAGCATTTATGTGTGTAAATGTTATTATAAATGCGAATCAGCTCGTCGCGTTCGCGAAGAATTTATTAGGAACTTATTTACTTACTTACTCACTGGCACTATCGAAACCGTAAATTCATGGCCGCGCGGACATAAGCTCTCCATACATCCCTATCCTGAGCTAATGTTTTCCAATCATTCCCTGTATAATCTACTTCCCTCAAATCATAGTTAATGTTATTCTCCCCACCTCATTCTTGGTCTACCAACTGGGCGTTTTCCTCTGGCTTTCCTACAAGAAGCTTCCATGCAAGTCTTTCATTCACCATACGTGCAACATGTCCTGCCCAACGCAGTCTACGAGACTTAACTGTTCTTATTATATCTGGCTTCCTATAAAGACCATGTAGTTCATTGTTATGTAGTCTTCTCCATTCAACTGTCTTTTCATCTCTCTATGGTCCAAAAAATTTTCCTAAGAACTTTATTCTCAAATACTCGTAATCTCATTTCCTCCCTTAAAATTTATTCGGAACTTCCCTCGACAACTACCTCCTTCCAGACCGACAATCCACGATCTTGTGACTAAATTTGGGACCACTGGTTCAGTACAAAGTAAGAAACACACGCGAAGGCGTACGGTTCTCACCGAAGAAAAATTAGACGAAATTGGCGAAAAAGAAAAAGACAAAGTGTACAAAACAAATCCGCACACATTGGAAGATCTGAAGAACAACATAAGAAATTAAATCAGAAATTTGACAGTGCCCGAACTACAGCGTGTCAATCTAAATTTGTTTACTCGGTATAATGCCTGGTTAACTGCGGGAGGACAACATTTCCAGCATTTTTATAAGGTAAGAAACAGTTCAAGGACGGGTGGCAAGCAGGGTGAATTGCGGGAGGAAGAGACAGCACTGCGTGCCGGGTAAAACTCCGTGAGGCCGGTCCGGTTTTTTCCTCGACTTCCGAGCCCTATTTGTAACTATTTCTCTACCGTGGACAACATTCCTGTATATTTCCTCCTCTTCATTTAATGTTAATCCTCCCATTGTTTCATTATATTATTCTGATTTTTGTAAGTGTAATATATGATTAAAACAGGGACTATGTAACTCTTCCTCATCCTGTGATTGATACAAGGCTTGCAACACGCTCTAAACGTGACGAATCTGTAATGAGCCTAGTAAATCTAACTCGCTGGCTCTATCGAACCCGCGGGTACATGCGTAGCACATAAGCTGTCCATGTATCCCTTTCCAGAGCTAATGTTTTCTAATCAACCCCTGTATAATACACTTCCCTCAAATCATGGATAATGTTATTCTCCCACATCATTCCTGCTCTACCAACTGGGCGTTTTCCCTCTGGTTTTCCTACAAGAAACTTCCATGCAGCTCTTTCATTCCCCATTCGTGCCACATTTACTGCCCATCGCAGTCTACGTGACATAACTGTACTTATTATATATGGATTCCTATACATATCATGTAGCTCACTACTATGTAGTTTTCTCCATTCACCTGTCTGTTCATTTCTTTTTTGGCCCAGAAATTTACCTAATAACTTTATTCTCAAATACTCGTAAACTTCTTTCCTCCCTTAAAGTAAGAGTCCATGTTTCACATCCATATAATATAACTGGGAGAATAGCTGTTTTTTAAATTTTCAGTTTAACGTTTTCTGAAACGAGTTGGGACGTCAAGAGTGCCTTAATGCATAATAGCATGCATTTCCAGAATTGAGCCTATGTTTAATTTCTTTGTGCATCACATTCCTATTTGTAATTATTGTTCCTAGATACTAGAAATCAGCCACTTCTTCAAAATTTCCATCATTAGTCATTAGCGGTCCATGTCCATTATATACCGCATTTTTATGTGCTAACATATATTTAGTTTTATTGATTTCTACTTCCAAACCCAATAGTACTGCATCACCATAAATTCACAGCCTATTAATGTCATTGAGTTGTAGGATTTCTTCATTCTTCAAAGACTTGATGGCATGTTTTAATACAAAATTAAATATTAGGGGAGATAGTGCATCTCCTTGCTTTAACCCATTGTGATTTTCAAAAGTATCTGAAAACTGTTTGCTTACACGCACGCTATTCTTAGCATAGTATACATATTATATTAACATTTATTAATTATAGTAATGACATTTACTCACCGCTGTGGTCTCGGGATAGGGTCGATGCCTCGTACGTAAAACCCACTGTTCGATCACCAGCCGAGACAGGTTCCTTGTACAATGTTTTTTCGGGGTTTTTCCTCACCCGTAAGAACAATGTCAGGAAACGTCAATCCCTGAATATCATTGGCTATAATAAACATCATCATCATCACAATCGCCATGTTTAGTATGAACGTGTGAGTGAATGTTTTTTTCGTCTTATACATTCGTGTTGTCTCTGAGGAGGCCTTGTATTGAGCTGATCACTGTTTCCGCCAGCTCCTCCATATCCTCGTGGAGTCAAAAATGTGTGTCTGATCGAAAGTGTAAGATCCCTCTTCCAACAGGCAATGCCCTGTAACACCAGAGTGGTAGAAGACCTGTAAATATACAATCAGCAAAAAACGAATGAGCTGCTTCAAAACTCGGAATCCCTGTTATGACCCACTGCGCATGCTCGAATAGCTAAAACTGTAGTTCATGAGGTAACGCATTGTTAAATGTTTCAAATGCGCTGTATTTGGTTTCAATCGTCTTAAATAGTTAAAGAGCAGTGAAGGAGACATGGTTCTAGAAATTTACAAGTGTTCAACGCATACAATATTAATTAAATATTGCGAATTTCGAATAAAGTTAAACTCTTGTGCATAGTGTAAAAGTAAACGAGACTACAAGGATTTAGTCGACTAGTATCCGACGTTGGAGTAGCGTAGATCGTTAAACTAATTACGAAAAATGAAATGTATATAATACCCACGGTTCAAATCCCTTGATTATGTTTTTTTTGTTATTTATTTGTATTTCCGCAAAATACAGCCTATAACATTTAATTCCAGCCACGTAACCTAAGTCCAATTTACACTATTTAATTAATATTCTTGCCTTCGTAAACTCTGTAACACTACCGGTATAAATTTAATTTTGTGTGCAGTACCACGTTTTAATGATAATGCTATACATGTATATCCCTCCATGGTATCTTTACCTTGTCGTGGTGGAGTGGCTTGCGTGCTTAAATGATCCTGAGAGCTATGCCGGCGGTAGCATTGCTGCCGATAGGGTTACCCATGCCGGACTAGTCAAAGGTGTTAAGCCAGACGAAAAAAGTACCTTGGTCGAAAGAGTGACGATCTTTCACCGTAAAAATACAACCGTCAAGAAATGCGATATGGGTTCAACTGGGGTAAATTTTTCCGGAGGAAAATAGTTCCCCATTCAGTTCTCTGGGCAGGGACTACTTCAGGGAACCCATGCCAAAGAAGCCATGAACCTACGGGTTCGATAGTGCCAGTGAGTATACATGTATATAATAAAAAATAATATGGGTTCATATATCAATGTATTTATTTATTTGTTTATTACGTATTAGTGAGGGAAATGTTTCACCCTTCAATTAAAATATTTATCTTACATAGGTCATGTCCAGTCTAATAATTACCCAAAGATGATGAACAACAACAACAACAACAATAATAATAAAACAGTAATACTTCGAAATAGTTTTTTATTTGAGTGGACAGACAGAATAAAATAGAAATCAATGTAACAATTAAACAAATTAACCTCATCAGGAATCTAACTTGTGACCTCTTGTAAACGAAGTAAGCCATAAGACACTGAGCTAAAAGCGTTCACGTGCTAGCTATACATAAAAAATGCTCTTCATTGGAGGGAGGGGAACGTATTGTAGCTCCACTGTGCAATTAGTATAAAACTTGAAATGCTCGAGATCAAGAGACCGCTCATTTTTTTTTTTTTTTTGCCAAGTGTACCTACAACGTGAGAGGTTAAACTATGGTGAAGAAGAATAAGTTATTCAGTTCCTAACGAAAATATTTACCTCACTGGCACTATCGAACACGCCGGCTGCTTGCCACGTAGACATAAGATCTTCACATATGTTTTACTTGAGATATTATTTTCTAATTTTTTTTCAGAAAAATTCACTCCCTAAATATTCATCATTATCAGGGAATAGGCATATTAGGCTAATCCGCTTCCCATTGTAACACGTGCTAGGTCGGCTTTACCGTTTTCTTGCTCTCCCTATATTCCTTACACCCTGAGGTCTGTAGTGCATAGTTTTTTTTTAAGAAATGTGGTTTTTATTAAATATTTGGGTGTGTTAATAACAATGACATTTCTCTATTTTTTTCATCGAAAATATGTATTTGTGCTTAATTACTGGAAAGACCCTTTTTCTCGCAACAATAATAAAAACGGCAAAAAAATTTAAAGCGATGTGGATGTGATGGCATCTTTATGAATGATGTGATTGTGATTGGTGTAACATCGATATTGTTTTCATGAATTGTAGCGAAATGCTCGAAATCATAACGATATTCATTAAAAAATAATAAGTTAAAAATGTGTTCCCACTTTCTGTGTGTGAAGAGAAAATCTTAGCGTGAGGAGTTTCAGGTAAGAACGGTCACTTTAAAGGTGTAATGTAAAAACGAAAGCAATTAATTTCGTCAGTTAACAACTTTTACAAACAATGAATTTATGCAATTCTAGTAACTGTGTTTATTTAATTATTTATTTATTCAGATTCTAGAAAATTTACACATTTAATGACAATTTAGAAAGTATTCTGCATGCTACTCTGAAATAAAATTAAAGCCAAACCTCTGGTAGTATTTTCGAAAAAGTGAGAAAATTGTTTTTCATTACGTTAATATAAAATAAGTAAATAAACGAATACAAAATAAGTGTTTCTATTCATTCCTTAATTTTTTCTTTCTTTTATGATCCCATAGAGAATATCAAGCAACTAACCTCAGGAAACGAATCTTTGAAGTGTCAATTATTTTGTTTATCAATTTTAGTTAACTGTCATATCTCGAACGCATATGTCAACGTAGGAACTTAAAATGTTGTATAACGATTTAATTGGGTTTACTTAGTGGTCTTCTTTTTAGATATCTTCTGATTGTTAAAAAAACCTTCTGCTCTTCTGCAATGTTCCCAACGTTCTTTTTCTTCTTTATCTCAGTTTAACTTCTCACCTCATATGCTATTTTTACAAGCCACAAGCCATCCGGATCTTACAGTGACATGTCCGTGTCGGGAGAGGGATTTTAAACTGTGGATCACCCACATACGTTTTTAACACACAAGGTCATGGAGGGCCTCTCCAAATGAATGATCACGTCAATGTCAGGGCTTCTTCCGAGACAGCACAACATTAGAACAAAACGCCCCATTCACACAGATTCATAAACAACGTTGCGAAATTTTAAAAATATTTTTGTATGAAAGTGAAGTAGATTAAAAGTTAATTAATTAGAAATTTAATATACGAGCTCTGTGGTATAGTAGTTAAATTCCTTGCCTCTGGTCTCAAGGGTCGCGAATCCCAACCCGCACGGGGTAAATAGATTTTTAGGATTGAAAAATCCAATGGAGAAGTTCTTTGGGATGGAATTTAAGTCTTGAGTCCCGAATGTGAAGATTTTCAGGTTCCTAAACCTCAAACGTAAATTAGTACAACTGAGCAAACTTTTACCGGGCTTCTCGATCCAAGTAGGGACTTAGTTGCCTGCTAGATGTCTTGTTGAGGCGATGTGCTGATCACAAGCAACTCATTGTTATCTGCAGGGAAATAAGCGTAATGGAATCAGCTCGATCAAAAACCTCCCGCTAGGAGAGCATCCATGTCTCCACGATGCGTATGGGATATCGTTTATAGATAGTGTTTGCCAGGAAAATTGTTAATTTTGCATTTACAAAATGGTCAGATATTTAAATACAGGTATTAGTATAGAAGACGGGAAAAGTATAAGCGTGTTTCGGAAATACGGCATATGATACCAAGTCACAATTTATTCAGTTTATTTCTACAAGTTCAATCGTGTACGTGGTGGCGTTTGGTTTAAATCTCATGCCCCGAGTCAAGAGAGAAGTACTGCATAGTTAAGGTAGGCAGATTATTTTCAATATGATTGTTTTGTGAAAGAAAAGTGTTAGAATTATTTTTCCTTATCATCATGCTCTATTTTTCATGTTTTGCGGACTGTACGTTCAAAGTCTGGCATCATGGTTTCTCGCTCGCTATACTAGCGGCACCTTTCTCTCCTATTGCGGCATTTGTAGACTAATAAAAGTGGTTAAACAAAAATTAAGAGCAGATATACAAATTCTTATTATAGTAGTTAAAAAGTGTTTATGTATCCATCATAAAGGTAGAGTGAGGCAGAGAGTACTCTGGCACATGACAGCGCGTATGTTCAAGTTTCCACCAAACTTTAAAACAGTATGTGGTCCATAATGCTCGTGTCAGCTGGACGCAACATGCTGCGTCTTTTATTTAATTACTTACTTTATAACACGTGTTGTTCAGCGCAGCTTCCTAATTCTATACAGAACTAAGCAAAATACTCAAGACTAATTACATGGCCGACTATAACTTAATTGAATGACAACAACATGTATCCAGGAAGCAGTGGAGCTCAATGCTAAACCACATGCAAACTCGGTTTAATGTTTTCATATAACGTATTACATTTGTATATGTCTCCTTATGCATGTATGTTTCTGTATTTATTATATTTCTCTCTGCTGCATGCTAAATTAATATACAGTAACAATTACATTCACTGTTTAAGCTTAAACTAATTGTGAATGCTTATTTATATAATATATTCTTTATCTGTATGATGTACTAGCTAACTACCCCGCGTTTCCCGGAAATCTACTTACCCCGACGTTCTTAGTTAATTGATATATCGATGGCGTTGAACTGCAAACTTGTATGAAACAATTAATGAAAATGAGATTTTAATTGATGCCTATGAAAGTAGTCTTCCAAAATCTTCTGCAAACACTTCGTAATCTTTTTTCCATCTAATATTTTGTTAATGAAATAACATAATTATAATAACTCTACAATTGTTTGCTATCGAGATAATAATTATGTATTGTTCACTCTCCTGTAAAATTGAATTTTTAACACACGGGGTGGCTGTTCAACATGATCGATATGACAAGTTTGATTTCCATGAAACTAATTTGTGGCCGCTAGAGTGTTAACGGACTATGACATTGCGAGTGATGTCCCGCTGCCTCTTATGAAAGAGAATCCGGCGTTGCCAAGGGATCTACTTGGTATGAATGCACTGATAAACAAAAATAGTTATTGCGAGTTATCCGTACCAGCTAGACATATGCTACCACGGACGTTTTGTAGGCGTTTTTGAGATACTCAATTCTGTGTACAATAATTAAGTGTATTACGTACTTATGGTGTAGGCAGCGTAAGCCAAAAAGCGACTTTATTAGTGCAGCGATGCCCTTTTTTACACGCTTTATATTAGCTTGACCTGTATCTATCTATCTATCTATGTAACGGAATTTTTCAACGCGATTTTCACCCACTTAAAATCATAGGATCGACTTGAAACTTTGAATACTTGTAAAGGACCCATGCCAATACAATAATTTCATATTTTGTTCTTAAAATCCAGGCCAGAATCATCAGAAAATCAAAAAAGGTGTATTTGTATCTATGTAACGGAATTTTTGAACACGATTTTAACCCACTTAGAAACATTGGATCGACTTGAAATTTTGTATACTTGTAATGGACCCGTGACAATACAATATTTTCACATTTGTTTCTAAAGTCCTGACCCGAATCGTCAGAAAATAAAAAAAAAAGTGTATTTGTATCCATGTAACGGAATCTTTAAACACGATTTTCACCCACTTAGAAACATTGGATTGACTTGAAACTTTATATACTTGTAAAGGACCCGTGACAATACAATAATTTCATATTTTGTTTCTAAAATCCCGGCCAGAATCATCAGAAAATCAAATAAATGAAAACTGGTATAATAAGTCGCGGACTTGTCGACTTTTTAGTCAATCATTGTAACAACTCAGTTGGTAGAGCGGTGAACTCTAGTGGTATATAATTTTAGTAATCCATAGGCCGCTGGTTGAAATCCGGCTGGGCGGATTTTTTTAGAAGAGTATTACTTTTAGCTGATACTTCAATAGTATCGAATTTAAAGATATTTACAGATTTATCTTATTCTATAAAATATAAAAACTAAAAAATAAAAAATAAATAATAGTTTTAAAAAACTAAAACAACACGCTTTATTAGAAAACCGAACTAAAAAATGAAAAATAATTTTAATTTCCAACACGCTTGGGATAAAATTAAAGTGGTCAACAAAAAGAATCATCTCCAACACATATAGAATAAAACTAGAGTTATCAACAAAAATAAAATAATTTTACCATCAAAAGCGTGGGGTGCTTTTTATGATTTTTACATTTTCTTCTTAGAGACTTTAGTTTTAACAATATCTGTTTATTATCAAATATATTAATTGATACAGAGCACCCCACGCTTTTGATGGTAAAATTATTTTCTTTTTGTTGATAACTCTAGTTTTATTCTATATTTGTTGTAGTTTTTTCTTTTTGTTGACCACTTTAATTTTATCTCAAGCGTGTTGGAAATTAAAATTATTTTTCATGTTTAGTTCAGATTTCTAATAAAGCGTGATGTTTTAGTTTTTTAAAAGTATTATTTATTTTAGCTAAGGCTTTGTAGTATGGACGGTAATATGTTATATAAGTTAATTGTTCTAGAATAAAATATCTAAAGGATTGGTGAAACCCCCATTCAAATCGCTCAAGTAGTTTTTGAGTTCATAAAAGACGTAGAGACAGACAGACTCAAACTCACTTTTATAATACAGTGCGATCAGTATAACACTGGACAGCAGACGCGAGGATTATCACTATACATTGCTGACTCACTCGCGGAGGGGAACGGACAGCGTTGGATCTCGGTGATACAGCCTCACACATTTTAGTAACTATATTACAAATTTTCATATTTACCAACTTTATTGAAGCAGGTGCTGAAACTATTCACCTTCGTTGTCCATACAATTTTTGACACCTCTTTATAACATTTGTTTTACAAATTATGGACTGTTTAACGTGACGGAATTTTTACACCTGGAATCGTATTTCAAAAAAGTCTTCGTACTTGGCTGGCAGACTGAGTTAACAAATATTGATCATAAATAAATACACTTTGTTCAGTAGAAAAATTATTAACCATTATACATTGTACACTTTACACTCATACACACTCCATTGAGTTTACACTTATACACGCCTGTTTTATAAGATACAAATTTTAATATTGAAATAACATATATACACACGCCATTCAGTACACAAGGAAAAGCGAGCGAGCACTTTATCCACGCGAAGCATATAATTGAAATGGGCAACTAATGACAATTAAGGGAAATTTTGAAGAAGTGGCTGAATCCAATTACCTCGGATCAATGATTACAAATAGCCTTCATCACCGCACAGCACAAATCCCGCGTCTGCTGTCCAATGCTATGCTGATCGCACTGTACAAGGATAAGATGGTAGACAATTATGTCTATAATTTTTAATTTTCAAAAGTTGTGCTGTTGGCGAACAAAGTAAAACCTCTTACATAATCTGACACTGATTTCTCTTATATTCTAATTCTATTTAATTTGGAGGAGGTGCAGACTGTCCTAGCATTGCGACCTATCTCTTATACTTTTCCCCTCTATGGAATGAGTGAGATGGAATCTACTCTACGGTGTTATATAGACTGTTAGGGCGTTCCTCTTTCTACACACATCAAGCATTCACAAATGACTCATCGCCATTTTATTTGGACTGGCCCATGACTTCGAGGATGGGTTACAAACGTCCCTTTGGCCCTATTATGACCTAAGTTGACACACACTGGCTGGGATTCATGGGGAAATACACATCCCAAGTACGACTATGCATCCTTTCAAACACTCGTGGTTTGCTAGAACAGAGTATTTTTACCTAACATGAGATCATGTGAAGCGTGACATGAAATAAATGGATGAAGAATAAATGAAAAGATGGGGGAGAGATGAGGAGTGGAGAGTGTTGGTGGGGTGAAATTCAGAAAACGGGAGAATCCTGAAAAATAGACAATACGCATGTAAATGCATTATATAATTGAAATGGGCAACTAATGACAAATAAGGGAAATTTTGAAGAAGTGGCTGAATTAAAATACCTCGGATCAATGATTACAAATAGTGTGACGCGTTGTAGTAGCGTCATTTAAACTGCGCGGGTCGGCGAGAGAAACTTTGCATTAGTGGATTGGATTGGTGAATAGAAAATCGCGAGTCCAGGGTCCACAGACATTTCTAGGCTAATGAGCCAGAGACTTCTACGATCATCTGTTCCCCCATTCGAGAAACATCGGAAGACGAGAGGGTTCCATGTCGAAACATCTCGTTCATGGACCTGGAAATTTTCGTCTACTCGCCTATAAATTGTGGTGAGAGCGGAACGACTCCCAGTGTAGTATTGGATGACGAGAGGTTAAGTGTGTGAGGGAGGACTGTGTCTGCAACTGTGTTACAAGTGATTGTTAAATAAACCTTCATAGAAGAACAGTTGTCAAATAAAATTCTGATTGAAGTTTTGTGATAATTGTGAGAAGAAAATAAAGTGAAAAGAACAATTTTATATCACATCAGTGTACTTATTTAAGTCCAAATAAGTTAAAGGAAAAACCTGGGCCATCCGGGACAATAGGAATGAGGTGCAAAAATAAATTAAACATAGATTCAAATATGAAAATACATGCTAGTATGCATTACAGGGACTCTTGCCGTCCCACCTCCTTTGAAAAAAACGTTAAACTAAACATATATAAAAACTGTTAATCTCCCAGTTATATTATGTGGATGCGAAATATGGACTCTTACTTTAAGCCAGGAAAGAAGATTATGAGTATTTGAGAATAAAGTTCTTAGAAAAAAATTGGGCCAAAAAGAGATGAACAGACAGGTGAATGGGAGAAAACGCCATAATAGTGAGCTACGTGGTCTTTACAGGAAGTCAGATTTAATAAGAAGAGGTAAGTTTCGTAGACTGCGATGGGCAATACATGTGGCACGAATGGGGGATGAAATAGGTGCATGGAAGCTTCTTGTAAGAAAACCAGAAGGAAAACTCCCAGTTGGTAGACTAAGAATGAGGTGAGAGAATAACATTATACATGATTTGAGGGAAGTAGATTATACAGGGGATGATTGCAAAGATTAGCTCAGGATAGGGATGATTGGAAAATATTAGCTCAGGATAGGGATGTGTGGAGAGCTTATATCCACGCGGCCATGAATCTACGTGTTCGATAGAGCCAGTTAGTTACTATCCACTACCAATATTTCTACGGAATCGCCAGGACTTGAACCTGGGATCACTGTCGGGGCAGGCGCGCGCGCTAGCAACTAGTTTACTTTGGATAACTTGCCAGATATATATTTTAACAACGTACTTTACCGGACGCTTGTTCTGGGGTAAAGGCGGCCGTCACGCAGGGCTGACAACGCGGCTGACTTCAAGTGCCGATTGTCTAGAAAAAGTGGGAGCCTTAACCTCCTACTACCCCAAAGGCCTCCTGAGGCCTGTTGTGGGATCACTTTACCTTTTACTTTTCCGTTTATGTGTTTTATTCCAAGTGGTCTATATTGATATAAAAAAATGATAGAATAATAAATATGGATAGTTTGTTGCATCTTACCTCATAAATGTTGAGTTCTTCTAGGACATGTTTAAAGAAATCTGTTTCATCTTCAGGGATAAGCTGATGATGGAACAGAATTGTTTAGAAACGTGTCCTAGAAGAACTCAAATTTGATGAGGTAAGATGCAATAGACTCACCTTATTTATTAGGAAGAACATGTTAACTTCTTATTGTAATTTTATAAGTTTTAGTTTGTTACTAACAACCGGAGGAACACATTAGATATTTAATATCTTATATTTGTATAGGTAGGAGGTTTCTGCTGGTGTATGTTTGTGTATATATATATCATAAAAATCATAATAAACTTCCTTTGATTTAAATAGTCACAAAGTAAAATATTTAAAAAATTATACCTAACAGATGCCGTTGTCCTCAAGTAGGTTATTTAAAAAAGACTTTTTAGAACAGTTTTTAGTTTTTTATTTAACCTAGTTGAGGACGACGGCCCCTGTCATGTATTTGTTTAAATAATTTACTGTAGTTTGTAGAATGGAATTTACCTAATAATTGATTAATTTTACAATAACATTCTTAAAACCAGTAGATTAACTTGAACTGTTTAACGATCTATGGATAATAAATATAATATAATCTATTTTTGTAATCTTATCAATATAATAATCGGCCGCGGTGGACTAGTGGTTATTCTCCTTGTCTCTGGTCCCGATGGTCGCGGGTTCAAACCCGGCCGGGGTCGATAGATTTTTTGGGACGGAAAAATTCAAGGAACAAGTCCTCCGGGAGGGACTTTAAGCTGTAGGTCCCGAGTCTGAAGATTTTCAGGGTCGTAAAAGATCCTTAAGACTGAATAAAAAGGCATCTAAGCAAAATGTATCGAATTTTCCCGTCCTAGTACTACCTTGGTTTCCTATATGTCAGTATGAGGGGAAACGCTGACTACGGGCCACTCCAATGACATCTATACGAAAACATGTGTAACTAAATTAGTATGGTTCAATTTCTTTCCTGTAGGGTGAGATCGCCTATATCTCGTTGAGGGAAACATTGGCTTAAAATATATATATATCCATCCATAGTAATTCTGCCCGAGGGCAGGTCCTTCCCTGAAATCATAGCATTTTCACGCTATGCTTGCAGCTTTACTAGGGAATTGTAGGTCTGGTAACTTCCCGTTGCTTTCCACACAGGTGAAGGATGATGATGATGATGATGATAATGATAAGGGTAAGGATGATGGGGACCGTTTGGGCCTTAAAGGTTTCCTGACATATGTCTTACAGGTGAGGAAAAAACCCCGATAAAATCCTCACCCAGAAAAACTGTCCCCGACCGGGGATCGAAACCGGGTCCGCTGCGTGACAAGGCAGCACGCTACCTCGAAACCACAGCGGTGGACTATATATATATATATATATATATATATATATATATATATATAATGTTATATTGCAGATTTTCGCGGATATAAGTATGAATAAGAAAGTTTTCTTGGGTTTTCCGCGTCTTGGATTCAAGTTCGGCCCCTGGCCACTGACTCCGACGTTTCGGCATGATCCCACATGCCATTATCAAGGAATGGCATTCCTTGATAATGGCATGTGGGATCATGCCGAAACGTCAGAGTCAGTGGCCTGGGGCCGAACTTGAATCCAAGACGCGGAAAACTCAAGAAAACTTTCTTATTCATATATATATATATATATATATATATATACACACTTCTTCTTTTTTCTTTCCATTTATTAGGCCATGGCTTGTTACGATCCTACGATCCTACAGAAAATTTTCCTTCCAGCGTTTCATAGGACGGCCCAGAGATCTTTGTCCTCTTGGTATATAATTATAAACAGCTTTGGGGATCCGATTTGAACTCATTCTTTCAAGATGGTGTTTCCAATTTAGTTGGTACTATTTAATATATTCCAAAATTGGCGTTGTCATCAGTTCTTTAAGATATCGGTGTTCCTTTTCCTATCCCATCTTGTGTAACCCGCTGTTCTGCGCGTGAATCTCATTTCACAAGCTGTTATTCTGCTTTCATGTTGTCTTTTTAGTGTCCATGCTTCACTACGATATATATATATATATATATATATATATATATATATATAGAATTAATTGGTTAATAATTAAAATTGAAGGAAAACATGATAATTCTAGAATAAATGTTGGCTTTTACCTGAAATATATACATTTTTGAAATTAAATTGATATCATAAATAATATTTTGTACGTGTCATTTGTAAAAAAAGAGATATAAAAAGAAGAGTTAAGTCACGTAGACTGCGAACGGACAGGACGTTTGGCACGATTGGGAAATGAAAGAAGGTCTTGGAAACTCCTTGCAGGTAAACAGAAGAACAGCGCCCAGTAGGCACTCCAAGAATGAGGTGGGAGAATAACATTAACAAAGATTTGAAGAAAATTTGATTATACAGTGGATGATTGGAAAACATTAGCTGAGTATAGGAATATATGAAGAGCTTATGTGCGCGCGGTCATCAAGGTACGGTTTCTACAGTCCAAGTGAGTTGGTTAGTAGTAATTTCATTAAAAACAGTGGAACGACGTTTAAACCGGAGCCCAAAAGTGAATATTTTAATAATGTGATTTTTTGTAGTAAAATATAATGAATTGCACAATCGTTACTTCAGAATATATATATATCTCAGAATTTGTTACTTTCACTCCGATAAACATAGTAATGAAATTTCATTAACTGCTAAAATCAATGTAAGTACACAATAACTTTATTTCTACGCGCTTTATATTAGCTTGACCTGTATTTGTTTATCTATGTACCGGAATCTTTCAACACGATTTTCGCCCATTTAAAATATTGGATCGACTTGAAACTTTGCATACTTGTAAAGGACCAATGACAATACAATAATTTCATACATTATTTCTACGATCCTGGACAGAATCATCAGGACATCAAAAAAATGAAGACTGGTATAATAGGTTGCGGACTTATCGACTTTTTAGTCCATCGTTGTGAGAAATTAATATTATATCCTCTGGTAGCTCAGTTGGTAGAGCTGTGGATTGTAGTGGTATATAACATCAGTAATCCATAGGTCGCTGGTAAAAATCCGGCCCCTAGGATTTTTTAGAAGTGTATTACTTTTAGCTCATACTGCAATAGTATCAAATTTAAAGATATTTACATTTTTATCTTATTCTGTAAAATATGAATGACAATTTTGTGAACTTACCACATTGTAATTTATCCAAAAAATATGAGAAAGATACGATTAACTGTAACTTTTATCTATATTAAAATATTAAAAAATATTATAATAATGTTGGATGATAATAATAATTTTAAAGACGACCTGCAGCTGCAGCACATAGTGCACCGGGGAGCGGAACGGGCCAACAGGCCTGTACCTTGAAGATGATGATGATGAATAATATGTTAAAAAATATAATTATATTCGTGCCTAGACAATATCGTAAGCAATTAAATTTTCATGAGATTCCGGTTTATGACAATCAATTAAACTAAAAATGTAAGAAAAAAATAGTTCAAAAAGCTAAAACAACACGTTTGATTAGAAAACCAAACTAAAAAATAAAAAATAAATAATAGTTCAAAAAATGAAAAACAGCACGCTTTATTAGAAAACTGAACAAAAAAATGAAAAATAATTTTAATTTAATGATAATTTGGGATAAAATCATAGAGGTCAACAAATAAATCATCCGCAACACATCTAGAATAAAACTATAGAGTTATCTACAAAAAAAAATAATTTTACCATCAAAAGCGTGTGGTGCTTTTTATGGTTTTTAAGTTTTCTTCTTAGAGACTTTACTTTTACCAATATCTGTATATTATCAAATATATTAATTGATATAGAGCACCCCACGCTTTTGATGGTAAAATTATATTTTTGTAGATAACTCTAGTTTTATTCTAGATGTGTTGGAGATGATTTTTTTGTTCACCACTTTAATTTTATCCGAAGATTGTTGGAAATTAAAATTACTTTTCATTTTCTAGTTCGGTTTTGAAATAAGGCGTATTGTTTTAGTTTTTTAAACTATTATCTATTTAAACTAATGTTTAGAGCAATCTATGATAGCAAATTTATATTATGCTTTCTCAGGCTAATGCAGAACATCGTAACCTCTGAATGAAACATCAGTTGCGTAGATAAAAGACGATCATTCCATTTGCTTTGTCTCCAGGATTTTCCATGTCAGCTATTCAACCTTGCATGGGCTGTAGAAGCGATAAAAAGAGGCAGGTTGATACAAGAGGCGTGGAAGAAGGCAACTGTGATAGATGATGGATATCTTGTCTTATCAATGTTGCGCTGAATAAAATCTACAGCCAGACGTTTACAAAATGATGTACGGTAATAAAAAAATAACTCACTGGTAATATGGAACCCACAGATTCATGGCCCCACTGAGTTAAATTCAGTTTACATCCTCATCCTCAGTCAGCGTTTTCCTATCTTCCCCTATATGATTCACCTCCCACAAATCATGTTTAATATTTTTCTCCCATCACATTTATGACCTACCTACTAGGAGCTTTCGAGTCACCTTGACATCTTTCATTCCCCAATCATGACACATGTCGTACCCATTACTCTCTACGAGATTTAACTATTCTTATTAGTTATTACATATGGTTTCCCATATAGATCGTATAGTTCACTGCTATGTAGTCTTTGCCATTCACCTCTCTATTCGCGTCTCTTTGGAACGTCGACTATGACTGAAAGGAAGTCGTCCGAGGTTATGATGTACACTATTAGAAATATGACTTGTTCCTGTTCATAGAGCTCATTCAAGAGCTAGAAATAGTCGATATGTTTGCGTTTACAGTCTGATGTATATTCGTGTGATAAGACACATCCCGTCATGCTGTTGAACGAAGCATTGTAGTTCGACCCCAACGTTCACGTATCTATGTTACCATACTTACTTACTTAATCACTCACTGGCACTATCGAACCCGTAGGTTCATGGCCGCGCGGACATAAGCTCTCCATACATCCCTATCCTGAGCCAATGCTTTCCAATCATTCCCTGTATAATCTACTTCCCTCAAATCATAGTTAATGTTGTTCTCCCACCTCATTCTTGGTCTACCAACAGGGCGTTTTCCTTCTGGCTTTCCTACAAGAAGTTTCCATGCACGTCTTTCATTCCCCATACGCGCAACATGTCCTGCCCATCGCAGTCTATGAGACTTAACTGTTCTTATTATATCTGGCTTCCTATAAAGAACATGTAGTTCATTGTTATGTAGTCTTCTCCATTCACCTGTCTGTTCATCTCTCTTTGGTCCAAACATTTCCCTAAGAACTTTATTCTCAAATACTCGTAATCTCCTTTCCTCCCTTAAAGTAATGTTACCATATGTATAACTGTAGGCTTTCACGGCCGGCGTCTTGATCCCTATTAGGTTCGTCTTCCGGGCATATAGACCGTGGTCCAGTCGTTCTTCTACTCGACGTTTCGTCTACTGCTGCGATAGACATCATCAGGAGATACTGCGTGCTCTCTGTGAACTCCTCAATAGTCGGCTGCAGACTGTTGAGGAGTTCACAGAGAGCACGCAGTATCTCCTGATGATGTCTACCGCAGCAGTAGACGAAACGTCGAGTAGAGGAACGACTGGACCACGGCCTATATGCCCGGAAGACGAACCTAATAGGGATCAATGTTACCAAACTTAATAATTTTAGAACACAAATTTCGGAGACTTCTAGAACCAAAGTATATTTTTCAGTGGGAAAACATAGAATAATACAACATTTTTTGGCTGAAAATTAGGGGAGGGGGGAGTTGGAAGTTAAACCCTACTTCTTCCTGAAGCAAAATAAAGAAATGCAAACTCAAATCAGAAAAAAAATAAAGGAAGAAGGAAAAAAATATAGTAATAAGGCGAAATATAAAGAAGTAAGGGAATAAGGAAAGAAATGAAGTAAAGAAAATATACAGGGTGCAACAGGACCTCACCGACAAAATGGTAGGGATGATAATCCATGCAGAGAGAATATTTTTTTGTCAGGGAACATATAGTCACAAACACGTCGTTTATGAGTTATTCGCAGATGAAGGTGTCCACCCGTAAGAGTATGAATTGGATACAAGGAATTGTACACGTATAATTTTATTAAAAAATTACTTGTTTTTATAATAAATGTTCAAAAAGTAAGTGTTTTGACGTCAAAAATAATCCTGCCATGATCGGTCGTGTTGGCCGATCGTTGCTGCGACGATATCAAACATGCAATGAGGCACAGTGTCGACTGATTGAACACTTATTGTAAAAACATGTATTTTTCAATAAAATGATACGTGTACAATTGTTTGTATTCAATTCCGACCCTTAACGGTGAACACATTCATCTGCGCATAACTCATAAACGACGTGTTTGCGACTATATGTTCCTTCACAAAAAATGATCCTCTCTGCATGTCCTATCATCCCTATCATTTTGTCGGCGAGGTCCTGTTACACTCTCTATAACCAATAGGACCTAATACTTTGTCAACATGCCGCCTGCGCATAGAGTTGCCTGAAATATATCCGATCTGTGGAATCAACCTTCCAGGCTTCGAGACATCCTGTGAAATTCTGAACATCAACTCGAATTCAGACCGACCTCTAAACAGTTTTGAATGTCATGTGTGAACAGTTATCCTAGTGGAATATAATTCTTTTTTTCAGATGACGTTCACGGGACGTAAGGAACGTTACTTACTCCAAAATAGTTTTTATTTCGCCGTCTTATTTAGAAAATAGACTGACGTGTCCCATCACGACTGATCCAGCTTCAATATTTCCTGCTAACGCGGCCAGACATTGTAGGCCTACTTTTGTCCACATAACGGCGATCATATCTGCGACCGGACTCACTACAGACTCTGGCAGATTCATTGCGTTATTAAATGTAATCCCTTCGTCATAGAAACTTATTCTCTCCCAATCTAACTCTTCATAAAAACTAGCCACGAAAGTTAAGAGGTCCACGGCATATTCTTCCTTAAGAACAAATTAGCAGGCAGTCCTCAGCAGTTCCCAGATTACTTACAGCCTGACAATTTATAACAGTTCAAGAGCAGTAAGAAAAGTTAGATACAGTCTTTCACTGCTCAGCAGAGCGGAAGGGTTTTTGTAAATCCGCTTTAAGACGTTGTATTGTTCCCTTATAAAAAGTGGCGGACGATCGGAACAATACAACGTTTTACTTACAGCGGACTTAGAAAAACCATTCCTCTCTACTGAACAGTCAAAAACGTAAGGTAAAGACTATCGTGAGGTAAAGAGAAGCTTAATGTTTTGCCACCGCATCATACACACACAATTTTTCTTCTGAACAACATTGCAAAAGGGGAAGAACCAGGGTGGAGAAGAATGAAGTACCTCGCAGAACGTTTCCACAGCTGAGTGAGTTAAGGATATTATGTTAATTGATCAGAAAATTCATCAACCTGAAGACCTGAAAAAATCGAGCAATATTTTCAGGGTGTTAAAGGAATCAGAATGGAAATAATTAAAAAATGTGGATTATGTAAAGATGAACCGTAGAGTTGAATACTGCATTAATATTAATATGAAGAGGAATGTAGAAAATTTGCATCGATTACATTTCATCATGTTACTCAATGTCAATTTGCCTTAATATAACTTGGACTGCCTCTATGAGAGTGTCGAGCATGTACGGCAGTTCCATCAGGATATTTAAAGATGATAGCAGATGAAAGGGAATTCTCTGATATTTGCGGATTACTCATGGACAATGACGAGATATGCACAAAGAAGACAGCAAGCGTCTAGCACAGAGAATACATTAAAATGAATAATCCACTTTATTTGATATAACTGTAGATCTTTATAAAGTGTCAAATTTAGGTCAAATATGTATAATTTAATATATTGGTTTTCGTCGATCCAAAATTATGGTAGTTTAGCCATTATAAAAGAGAAAAGATCAGAGTAAACTATATATTTATTATTATTTTTATATAAATTTCTTCTACGTCATGAAATTAGTCCTTTCGATCTGTTTTCACATCAAGTGGGATTTAATTAAATAAATTTGATATATACAATTAACTAGTGCTAATAATGAAACAGAAATATCGCATTACTTCTTCTCAACAAAATAATTAGGAATTGAAATTATTTTGGGAAAGAAAGTTATTTTAAAAGTGAATTTTGTTGATCAGCCAATTGTGAAAGTCTATATATGTAGACACATAATTTATAGTGAGACTCTACAGAATAATTGTATACAAGGACCCCGTAGTATCAGAACAAATCGCGAGTTTATAGAGACTTGAATGATTTAGTTAGGGATATTTGAAATTAATGCAGAAGAATATAGGAAAATGCAGTACTCGAAGTCGGCCGTAGTGGTCTTAGCGGTTACGATACTTGCCGCTAGACCCGAGGGACTCGAGTTCAAATCCTGCCGGGGTCAATGAATTTTTAGGATGGAAAAGTTCAAGGGACAAGTCCTCCGGGAGGACAAGCCGTGGATCCAAGTTTTAAAATTTTAGGGCTCGCAAAAGCACTACTATCTGAATAAAAAGTCTCTATGGAAAATTAACCGATCTTAATTCATCCACGTAATACCTAAGTTGCCTATTAGATGTCTCATGGGGGGCAATATGCTAATCACATGTCACTTGTTGAAAACTGTAGGTAAGTAAGCGTAACTAAATTAGCTTAGATAAGAAACTCCCGCTAGGGAGCATCCGTGTCCCCACGTGGGACGTATGGGATATATACACAATACTCAAAAGAAGAAAAGACGTGGAAGTCCAATGACAAGGTGATTGTCGAGTCTACGACCAAGAAGGTGAAAATGAAACTCGAGGAAACTAGTGAAAACATAAATATAAGGACGAGAAGAAAGGCAGGAGGAGAAAGAAGGGAAGGTGGAATAAGGAAGACGAAGAACGAAAGAAATCACGACGATACTTAGAACATTAATTAATTAATGAAGTAGGAATTTATTACAATTTCCCTTAATTCAAAGTGTCAGTTTCTTCGTAAAACATGTTCATTGGTTGGATTGTAGATTTATACTCTAAACAGTTTTATAGTACACCTAATTGAGAATACTGTTGATTTTTTTCGAAAAAATGTGGGTGGAGATTCGAAGAAAATCTTATTGATAAGAAATGGACAATGTAACTTCACTTCTCTTCACTGACCTGATCTGAAGTGTAGATCACGTGTCTCATTTCAAAGCAATATGTTATTTCAATTAAAATCGGTGAACTCTTTATCTTGTATACTGTGTATTGGCAAAACCATTTTATTTAATTTAACTAGTGATTTGAATAAATGCTTGGCGTAATAGTCGAATAAAAGCGGGGAATGTTAATAAAGGACAAGAAGAGTTTGGTTTGGGTGATTGCCTGTATTGATTGCATGAACCGGAGAATTGTCCTTATGGTGGCAGGTGCTGGGAATTGGATGGACGTGATGTTACATGGGTTACCCACAGCTAATTTAGATCACTTAGTTTTATTAAAGGACACTGCTGTGCCGTCCCACAGCATGCTCTGGTCCGCAACATTAAAAATAAAAACAGCTACTGGTACTTAATTTAATCAACTTTATATTTTTAATTATGATGACAAAGTTATAACAAATTATGACAGCTTTACATGGGTTTAATCATTTCGAGAAGTTATAATAATCATCATCATCATCATCCGGTATCATGACAGCTGCCGCCGTCTTCCGGAAACCTAACGTCATTCCTCTCTATCCATTGATCTTCCTCCAGTCCTCTGAAAATCATAGCCACTTGCACAACTTCTATCCAGGCTTTCTTTGGTCTTCCATTCTTCCTCCTTTCCATTGAGACCCATTACATAATAAGTTTAGGCAATTTTTACTCTGACATTATTTTGACATGACCATACCACTCTAATCTTTCCTTTTCTACAATATCTATGACGTTCGGCTCCTCTTGTAACCTATATTTTTCCTTATTTCGTTGTAATTAACAATAATAATAATAATAATAATAATAATAATAATAATAATAATAATAATAATAATAATAATAATAATAATAATATAATACTAATAATAATAATAATAACATAATTAATAATAATCCAGAATAGAAAGAATAGGTAATGCAGAGATAGGGAGAATAATATACGAACAAATAGATGCAGTAATGGGAAACATGACAACTGCTTTGGTACATATAACTATTAAATACAGTGCCGGAACTATCCAACAACACCCTCAAATATTTATTAACTTGCACCAGGTTACAATATGTGCATACTGATGGGTTGTAATGTTACTGATTTATTTGTCACTGTCATCGGCGATCAGTTATAACTCAGGAGGCCTACCATTGCGCCCTCTATTTTGTCTCTGCTGGCAGTAACAGTAGTGTTTTCAGAGGCGAAAAGTTCTTACAACTTTCACTCTAGCATACCACCATGCACCGCCGACGAGTACGTGCTCCTATAGACGAACGACAGTCATTTGACACCTATTCACACTGTAGATCTGCGGGAAGATGGATGGACATATCGACGAATTGTTGCAAATGTTGGGCAGAATGTATCGTTGGTGTGTCGCTGCTTTAACGGTGGTCTTGGAAACATTCCTATACTCGTAGACCAGGTTCTGGAAGGTCGCGTAGTACAAACCCACGTTCAAATGGACGTATTTTGCGAGAAGCGCTGTCAGTCCGAATAGCATGTAGGGAAGAAATCCGGGCAAATGTTGCACCTGCAGTGTAACCAAGGATCATTAGGAACGGTCTTCTTGCAGCAGGACTAAGATAATCCGTACCTCTGGTCAGACTACCACTTACACCAAGACACTGCAAATCACTGCATGAACGTCATTTTCCGAAATGTTTCGCCCACGATATAGTACCCCGCCCCAGACTTCATGATGTCGGGCCATCAGTTACAACTTGCGTACACATTTGGTGTTTCTGCAGGATAAAGTAAACAGTGCCTGCTACATAGCACATGTGTTACTGTCATTTCTTCGAATGGAGGTTCATGTGGTATTTCAGCAGGACAACGCACATCCACAAACGGCTGCTCAGATGCAACGCGCTCTTCATTGAGTAAAACTGTCCTGGCTAGGAAGATACCCAGATCTCTCGCCAATTTAAAACGTATGGAACATAAAAAAACGGTAACTTACTCTTTCTTCAGAGCCAGCAACAACAATTGCCGAATTTATACAATAGATGCAAGATGCTATAGAAAATCTATCGCGGGATGACATTTGACAATTTTATGACCGTTTACATGCGAGAATACACGTCTGGGGTGCCGCCAGATGAGAGTACACTGTGTATTTATGCTACTGTTTGGGCACCCCTTGCTGCGACATGTGTGTTCATTTGGTCTGAATTTGTTTTCATGTATTCCATAATACTTAATGCTAATACGATGTCGAAAAGTGGGATTAAAGCCTAGATTTACTATTACAAATACTAAACAAGTGATGAACCTGTTGTAGGAGTAAGGAAGGTTAATACAGTATTTTATGTTATATTGAAATTGTGAAATACAAATGCTACTAGTGGAGGGATATGGTGTCTTCATGCGGAAACAAGACTATGCCCTAATTCCATGACGTACAATAAGAAGAATAAACGCTAATACATAAGTGTAATATGGCAACATAAAATGTTCATTATCGAATGCAGGCGAGTTAAAAAATTCCAAAATGCAGCAACATGAAAGATATGCTTTACATGAATGATATTCGCAAAGGAAAAGGACCTCAACATAATTAGAGAGAAAAATAATTATGAACAATTTGTCACATCACTTTTCAATAAATTGGCCTTGTCCTTAAAGGTGTTGAATTTTTTCCGACAGTGTATAAAAGTGACCACTCTCTTTAACATTAAATATATTCTATCAGGGGAACTGCCAATCATTATCTGCCGAGACCTAACATTGAATTTCTCTCAGACAAGTGTTGTGATATACTAAGGCCGTGTCCAAAGAAATTTCTGCTACTTTTAACTGGAAGGCACAGTAATCAAAGCCAGAATCCAGCTAAGGGAAAACACTCTGCGAAGCAGTTGGATTCCGTGTTTAAATAGAGGGGAGTGGAGTGAATCGGAGCGGGCACGGAAAGCAGGTTGTGAGGGTTACCTAATCCACCAAGCCAGGAGTTATATTATTTCCCGGTAGTAAAATGAGAGATATGCGCTATATTTTATCACCTTGCAGTTAAAAGCGGCAGATAACTTTTTTGGCACGGCTTTGATACATCACAACGCTTCTCTGGGAGAAATGTAAAGGTAGATTTCAGCATGCAATGGTTGAGAGTTCCCTTGTAAGTTCACTTCGGATCACAATGCTATAGTTTAGTTCGTAGTTAAGTGTTGTTCTTGTTTCTGAGAAACAGACATCGTGATGTCATGTAATATAATTGTATTAACCTTTTCAGTTCTAGAATTCATCTCTCAACTTTCAAAGCTGCCTTTCCTTTACAATATCCTCATATATTAGCTATCTTGTAACAGATGCCAGTTTAAGAATAAAGTTCGAAGTCCACAAAGTTAAACACACAATATTATTACATACTCAGATTATAATTGGTACTTTGGACCCTCTACTGCCAACACCGAGTCAGGCACTCGTTCGGGGAAATAACTCTGTTGTATGATACATGCACTTGTCGATACAAAGTTGAAGTAGTTTGTGAAGAATTGTATTTAATTAGGACTCATTCAACATCTGTCTCTCATAAAAGTCCAGTAAAGTGTGGCATTAAAATTTCGATGGTGGTAAATTTGATTATTGTTCGATATTTAAATTATGTTTTAGTCTGTTCATCTTACCTCAATATTAATTTTGCTGCTCACGTTTGGTCTGAAAAATATGGTATAAATTCGGACACTAAATTATTAAAACAATTAGATAATACAAAAAAGTTGACTATTTGGAAAAAAATCTATATTCAGAAGAACAAAAAGAGAGTTATGAATTTTAAAATACCGACTGAGCGTGACCTTGTTTGGAGGTACTTTGGCCTACAAGAGGATTGAGTTGACATCGAAATCCAGGGTGTACAACATAAATCTAACCGGTCTGGGCAAGATGCTGACGATGATTATGATTTAATTGTGTTCAGGAACAAATCAATATTAATATTGAGATACGATGAACAGACTAAAATTAATTGAATTAAAATGAACTCAAAATTTCACTTCCTAAAATAAAATATCAATATTTCATTTTTATTTTTATTTTTATTTATTTAGCCTAGTGGAGTTAAGGGCATATGGTCTCCTCTTCCACTCACCAGGACAAACATACATTACATTAGAATGTAACCATCACAATTAACTCTAATATTAAATACTAGACCACGCTCGAGATAGCGTGCTGCCTTGTCACGCAGCGGGCCCGGGTTCGATTCATGGTCGGGACAGGCTCCTGGGTGAGGTATTTTTCGGGTTTTTTTCCTCACCTTTAAGACAAATGTCAGGAAGCTTAGGGCCCAACGGTCCCCTAAAATCATCAGGCCATCATCATCATCCTTATCATTATCATCACCATCTATCACCGGTGTGGAAAGCAACGGGATGCTACCACACCCATAATTCCCTAGTAAAGCTGAAAAAGCATAGAATGAACATTTTATGATTGCAGTGAAAGACCTGCCCTCGGGCAGAAATACTATGGATTAAATACTAAATAAAGAATTGATCAATAAGATAATATCTATCAGATTATGATCTATAATAAAATCATATTAACAGTAATTAAGATTAAGACAAAAACTAATAATGAAATGTGTACACCCTTAGACAAAAAAATTAGCCATCTCTTGATTCTATCAACCGATCGGGGAACTTCGTGAGCACTCGCAGAAGCCTTATTCACATTAACACGTTTTCAGTAATTGTACTGTGTTGTTTGCTAGTTAACGTAGTGCACACTCAAGTAACATAAAAGAGAGAGTTTGCCTTTGTGTGTTTCCATGGTCGAGCGGTTTAACGCACTACATCTGCGTTCGTAACCTGACGGGTTCGATTCCCGCTGTACTTTTTTTTTACTGAATGTTAGGATAGCATTTCGCCTGTAATATAGTTTCATATTTAATTTTATATTTGAGTTTTAATAAAAACAAAATCAATATCGGGTGTATGAATCCTCAGCATCTATTGCCGCCCTCCATCTGCGGGACATTGATGCAAAAAATGTCTACAGGCACGTGGACGATCGGCTAGAGCATCCCAGGCGTCTTGAATTTGTACCCATAAGCCATCTTTCGTTTTTCGTGCATCTGCAGGCCAATTAGAGTTTATCTCTATTTTCATCTTAGCCCACATATTTTCGATTGGATTCAACCTGGTGAACAGCGAAATTTAATTTGCCTTCTCCTTTAACAATCAAATCAAATTTCGCTAAACATATTTCAGAAAGCGGCCACAGTTCCAACAATATCGATAATACAATGTAAATTATACACAGAGAAAACAACAGACACAAAATTAACATTTTACAAAAATCGAAATTATCAAGAAGGCCGAGAATACAAACATTCTCAACGAAAATATGCCTAATAAGTAAAACCCTCTATTAGACATACAGTTAATTCAATACTACTACAACTCCAGAAGATGAAGCATGCATCGAAAGGCATAGAGTGAAATCAACGAAAATTTTAGATAGTTGAGGAAGACGGTAGTATACAAGGTAAAAATAAATAGTAGTTTAAACGAACTAAAACAACACGCTTTATTAGAAAACCGAACTAAAAAATGAAAAATAATTTTATTTTCCAAAACGCTTGGGATAAAATTAAAGTGGTCAACAAAAAAAATAATCTCCAACACATCTAGAATAAAACTAGAGTTATATAAAAAACAATAATTTTAATATCAAAAGCGTGGGGTGCTCTATATCAACTGACAGGCTTACAGACATACAAACATCTGAGGAATAAAGTCAACCAGACTGTCAGGAATACAAAACCAAGGTATGCCCATACTATTATTACACAATCTATGTCCTACTCAGCTGACATGTGGAAAAATTTTAAATCAATAGGCCTCTGTCAAAATAAACTACAGGTAGAAACAGCTGACCTACCACTAGATGAGTTGAATGACCATTTTACCCGCCTCCCTTCTGACAACACCTCACAACACAAACGACAGACAATAGATGAACTAATGTCATATTCCCAACCTACCCGAGACAAATTCTTTTTTTCCTATATCTCACCTGATGACGCCAAAAGAGCAGTATTACGTATTAAATCTAAAGCACAAGGAATAGACAATATAACAATAACTCTCCTGCAAAAAATAATAGACATATTCTCCCAACAATAACCCACATTTTAATGCCTCTATAATGACTGGGACTTATCCCAGACTCTGGAAAATGGCTCTAGTTCGTCCTACACCGAAATCAAACACTCCCACAACACTCGATGATTATAGACCAATTAGTATTCTTCCCTGTTTATCTAAAGCACTGGAACACATAATACACTCACAGTTAACAGACTACCTCACCACACACGACTTACTTGATGAACATCAGTCTGGTTTTAGAACAGGACATCACACAAGTACTGCACTACTTGACATTGTAGAGGACATAAGAGACTCAATGGACAAAAGCAAACTCACCGCAATAGTCCTACTCGACTACAGCAAAGCCTTTGACACAGTAGATATAGACTTAATGCTAGCGAGACTAAAGACACTACATCTGTCGGAAAACTGCCTTGATTGGTTTGCATCTTACCTCACTAATCGTCAGCAATCAGTTTCTGTTAATAATCGCATTTCTTCCTGGCGCTTGGTGAGGAAAGGGGTACCTCAAGGCGGCGTCCTTGCTCCTCTTCTCTTCTCGATTTATATTAATGACGTGACAAAGAAACTACAAAACTGCAAGCATCATCTTTACGCCGACGACCTACAGATTTACACACACTTTAGGCCTGACGAAATTAATGAATATATTGACAAAGTAAACACTGACCTCAGGCATATATCTTTATGGTCCAGACAATATGGGCTGAAACTAAATGTAAACAAAACGCAAAGCAATAATTATCGGACATCCAAGGCTATTACACCTCATAAACAATGGCAATATGCCGGCTGTCATATTAGATAATGAACAAATTCCTTATACCGACGTCGTTAAAAACTTGGGATTTTACTTAGATTCTAATTTAAAATGGCATGAGCAAGTAAAACAAACATCTAAAAGGATCTTCTCCATAATGCATTCCCTAAAGCGACTTAAAACATTTTCTTCCTACAACTCTTAAAAGAATTTTAATCCAAACTTTAGTGATGCCGCATTTTGACTACTGTGACGTTCTACTATCTGACATAAGTGACGGATTGTCGGACAAACTGCAGCGTGTCCATAATATGTGTATCAGATTCATATTTAATGTTCGAAAATACGATAACATTTCTCCATTATTCCACGAATTGTCATGGCTACATCTAAAAGAGAGAAGAAATTCGCACTGTCTAATTCTCCTATTTAAGATCCTACATACCTCGATTCCCAATTATTTATCATCCCGTTTCCAGTATCTATCCTCAAACCATAACTTAAACACAAGATCACAACATAGTATCTTACTTAATATACCGCAACATAGGACATCACATCACTCCATGTCATATACCATCTCCACTTCTCGCAACTGGAAATCCCTACCACAAGAAATAAGGGGCTGCCGGACATTGGCATCTTTTAAAAGAAATCTAAATTTATATTTGCTCTAAACTCGACTTCATTATTATCCAGTGTAAGATATATATATTAATTGGTGTTTCCCGTATAATGTATCATATTTATATTATTATTATTATTATTATTATTATTATTATTATTATTATTATTATTATTATTATTATTATTATTATTATCGTATCATTATTGTTATTACCCTATAAAATGTTGTTTGTACATGACATTTACATTGCTACATTTATTGTATCTTTAACTGTTTATAATTAGTATAGTGTATATCTATATTTGTCGAATATTTATTTGTATTTGTGCTGGTTGAGTGGAAGAGAGGGCCTTATGGCCTTAACTCTGCCAGAATAAATAAAGTATTATTATTATTATTTTTATTATTATTATCAATTAATACTTATATTTGATAATAAGCAGATATTGGTAAAAGTAAAGTCTCTAAGAAAAAACGTAAAAACCATAACAATCACCCAACGCTTTTGATGGTAAAATTATTTTTTTTGTAGATAACTCTAGTTTTATTCTAGATGTGTTAGAGACGATTTTTTTGTTGACCACTTTAATTTTTTCCCCCAAGCGTGTTGGAAATTAAAATTATTATTTTTATTTTTTAGTTCGGTTTTCCAATAAAGCGTGTTGTTTTAGTTTTTTAAACTATTATTTATTTTTTTATTTTTTACTTTGGTTATCTAATAAAGCGTGTTGTTTCAGTTTTTTAACTATTTTTTTATATTTTTAGTTTAATTGATTGTCATAAACCAGAATCCCAGGAAAATTTAATTGCTTAATACTTTTTCTAAAAAACCTCCGGTCCGGATTTGAACCAGCGACCTATTGATTGCTCAAATTATATATCACTACAGTCTACCGCTCTACTAAGTGAGCTCTTACAACGATTGACTAAAAAGTCGATAAGTCCGCAACCTATTACAGAGATTTTCATTTTTTTGATTTTCCGATGATTCTGGCCAGGATTTTAGATAACAAATATGAAATTATTGTATTATCATGGGTCCTTTACAAGTATACAAAGTTTCAAGTCGATCCAATGTTTTCAAGTGGATGAAAATCGTGTTCAAAGATTCCATTACATAGATACAGGTTCGTTACATAGACAGATACAGGTCAAGCTAATATAAAGCGTGTAAAAATATATAATTTAACATTGTTATAACCTAAACGGTATAAAAACATTTAAACTTAAAAAGTATATATTAATTCAAATGTCGATATAAAATGTATTTAATTTATAAAACGTTTTGATACAAATATCACGAAAAAAACTGCGTAATTGAAGGCGCGAACCTGCGATCTTCATTAACAGAACCAGTGCCCGCGTGCTTTACCGCTGAGCTATCGGGACACGTAGAAGAGTCTTCAGTTCACGCCACATAACACAGTAGCTCAGGGACTACACAATTATGACTAGTTTCCTAGTTTGAACCCAGCGCTGTGCCGAGTATGACTTAGAAGATATGTGCGTTCAAGAGATGACTTTCTTTTTTTGGTCGAAGGGTGTACAAGCAAGATAAATTACTTTGTTTGTTAGACTGCCCCTGTCTATTGTACATGAAAAACAAAACAAACAAAAAAAAACAAAAAATGAGATATAGAAAACTAACTTTACGATTAAACAACTTTTAAAATTAACAAATGAAAATATTTGTTAATCTTAATATTATTTTCATAAATCATTTAATTTATTAATTGTTAAAATAATACTATCAGTGAGGTATGTAAGTTAGTTTGTTATTAAATAGTTCTTTAGTTTGTTTTTGAACGATGTTATAGTTTGGCAGTCTCTGACATAGAGCGGAAGGAAATTCCATGTTTTGGAAAGTGAAACTGTAAAAGTTAATGAATAACACATAGTGTGATGAGGAGGGACTTAAAGGTCAATGTGCTGATGGGATCGAGTGCTGAAGTTAAGTGTAGGGCCTATCGGATAGTCTAATGAAGCGGTGTGATAAGTAATTACGCAATTATGTGTAAAATATTTGATAGAAAAGGGATAGGGAATGGACAATCCTATTACCTCGTACACGAAGCCACGATAATTGTTCCAGGGACGATATGACATGGCCTACTTTCTGAATACCACACTTCTTTAGAGTTATAAACAACATACAACTTTTTTATAATTATGAGAAACATCTTAAATATTCATGAACTATGTATCTTAAAATATTTTGATATTGGACAATTTTTTCCACCCTGTGGTCTCGGAGTAGCGTCGTTTCCTTGTATGCAGCTGGGCAGGATACTAACCTCGGTCGGGACA
Source organism: Diploptera punctata (assembly GCA_030220185.1). Classification (NCBI taxonomy): domain Eukaryota; kingdom Metazoa; phylum Arthropoda; class Insecta; order Blattodea; family Blaberidae; genus Diploptera; species Diploptera punctata. Next base: position 190,995 of record JASPKZ010007908.1, read on the forward strand.
CGTTTACTGGGTGATGTATTTTTTCGGGGTTTTTCCTCACCTTTAATACAAATGTCAGGAAATATTAAGGCACAAAAGGTCCCATAGCATTATCTAATCATCATGATCATATCACGTTTAGTAAGAATGCCACGTTTAGTAAGAATGTGTGAATGAATGGTGTGTTTCGTCTTAATGTTTTGTTTTCTCGGAGGAAGCCCTGAATTGAGCTGATTACTCAGTCGGGTAGAACCTGCATGTCCTTGTATGATCATAAAGTAATTTGTGTGATGGAAATTTTTAAAAACCCTCTGAATACAGATTGACAGCTACGATGGAGAAGACTGTATTTGATATTAACTGTCTTCTATTTACACGCTTTATATTAGCTTGACCTGCATCTATCTATGTAACGGAATCATTCAACGCGATTTTCACCCACTTAAAATATTTGGATCGACTTCAAACTTTGGATACTTGTAAAGGACCAATGACAATACAATAATTTCATATATTTTTTTCTAAAATCCTGGTCAGAATATTCAGAAAATCAACAAAAAAGTCTGTAATTATGTAACGGAATCTTTCAACACGATTTTCACCCATTTAGAATCATTGGATCGACTTGAAACAATGTATACTTGTAAAGGACCAATGGCAATACAATAATTTCATATTTATACACGCTTTATATTAGCTTGACCTGTATCTATATAACGGAATATTTCAACGCGCTTTTAACCCACTTAAAATCATTAGATCGACATGAAACTTTGTATACTTGTAAAGGATCAATGACAATACAATAATTTCACAAATGTTTTCCAAAATCCTGGCCAGTATCATCACAAAATGAAAAAACCTGTTTGTCTAATTATGTAACGGAATCTTTCAACACTATTTTCGCCCACTTAAAATCATTGGATCGACTTGAAACATTGTACTTGTAAACGACCAATGACAATAGAATAATTTCATAATTTTTTTTCCAAAATCCTGGCCAGAATCATCATAAAATCCAAAAACGTGTTTGTGAAATTATGTAACGGAACCATTCAACACGATTTTCACCCATTTAAAATAATTGGATAGACTTGAAACTTTGTATACTTGTACAGGACCAATGACAGTACAATAATTTCATAATTGTTTTTCTAAAATCCTTGCCAGAATCAGCAGGAAAACAAAATTAATAAAAACCGGTATAATAGGTTGCGGACTTAACTCCTTACTCAGTCGTTTTAAGAGCTCAGTTGGTAGAGCGGTGGACTGTAGTGATGTATAATTTCAGTAATCCATAGGTCGCTGGCTCAAATCCGGCCCGGCAAATTTTTTTAGTAGAGTATTACTCTTTGCTCGTACTACAATAGTATCGAATTTAAAGATATTTACATTTTTATCATATTCTGTAAAACATTAGAACTAAAAAATAAATAATAGTTTAAAATAATAGTTTAAAAAACTAAACCAACAGGCTTTATTAGAAAACAAAACTAAAAAATAAAAAAATAGTTTTAAAAAACAAAAACAACAGTCTTTATTAGAAAACCGAACTAAAAAATGAAAAATAACTTTAATTTCCAACCATCTTCGGATACACTTAAGGTGGTCAACAAAAAAAAATCTTCAACACATTTGGAATAAAACTAGAGTTATCTACAAAAACATAATTTTACCATCAAAAGCGTGGGGTGCTCTATATCAATTAATATATTTGATAATAAACAGATATTGGTAAAAGTAAAGTCTCAAGAAGAAAATGTAAAAACTATAAAAAGCACCCCACGCTTTTGGTGGTAAAATTATTTTTGTAGATAACTCTAGTTTTATTCTAAATGTGTTGGAGATTATTTTTTGTTGACCACATTATTTTTTTCCCAAGCGTGTTGGAAATTAAAATTATTTTTCTTTTTTTTGTTCGGTTTTCTAATTAAGCGTGTTGTTTTAGTTTTTAAAACTATTATTTATTTTTTATTTCTTAGTTTGATTTTCTAATAAAGCGTGTTGTTTTAGTTTTTTAAACTATGATTTTTTAAAAATAAATTCGGATAATATCGCCACATAATCAAACCTCTGTGTAATATTCCAGTCGATGAGGTGATTTGTTTTCAGATAACATAAATATAATATTATGGTCACATAGAAGTAAGTCTGTCTCAGGACTCAATGTATTCGGATTTTTTTTTTCGATTGGATTATTTTTAAACCTATAAAAAATGTAAGTAACAAGTATCTTAATGTTACTTATAAGTAATGTAATATTGTATCTCATTTGACGTTTATGGAATTTTATATGCGCTGATGAGGCCAGTTGTATCGTATGGGGCTGAATAAAATGACACTATGTACAAAAGATGAAATTACAATGAGGGCATTTGACAGAATTTTTTTTTAGAAAATCTATGGAAATCTATGTGAGAGTGGAATATGGAGAATAAGAAATAACCAAGAAGGGGATCATGTTTTCAGTGGACAATATAAGCCTATTATAAAATTTATAAAATCGTTTAGTGGCTAGAATATGTTGTAATAATAATAATAATAATAATAATAATAATAGTAGTAATATTAGTAATAGTAATAATAGTAATAATTGTAATAATGGTAAAATGGTAATAATAGTAATAATATTAATAAGTGTAATAATTGTAATAATACTTATAATAATCATAATAATAATAATAATAATAATAATAATTTATTTTGACTCTTACTTTATGGGAGGAAAGGAGATTACGAGTATTTGAGAATGAAGTTCTTAGGAAAAATTTTGGACCAAAGAGAGATGAACAGACAGATGAACAGACAGATGAATGGAGAAGACTACATAACAGTGAATTACATGGTTTTTATAGGAATCCAGATATAATGAGAACATTTGTCTCGTAGACTGCGATGGGTAGGACATGTGGTACGAATAGGGAATGAAATACGAGCATGGAAGCTTCTTGTAGGAAAACCAGAGGGAAAACGCCCAGTTGGTAGACCAAGAATGAGGTGGGAGAATAACATTAATTGTGATTTGAGAGAAGTAGATTATACAGAGGGTGATTTGAAAGCATTAGCTCGGGATAGGGATGTATGGAGAGCTTATGTCCGCGCGGCCATGAACCAACGGTTCGATAGTGCCAGTGAGTTAGTTATTCTGGCTGAAGACCTTCTCTTCCACTCAACCTGCACAAATATCCGTATACGTAATTACAGTACAGATCACATATACAGTATACTAATTATATTTGTTTAAATTGAAGTTAAAAACTGCAATTAAAAGTTATATGTACATACAACATATTATACGATACATTTGTTTATAGAATGGATGAAAATAAAATGCCAAAACATATATAAAATTGTGTGATGCTATTACGTAAAAGAAGAGATAGTCCAAATATAAGGTAGCTACAATAATTAGAGACCGATCCTGGTAAAATTAAAATTATGGAATTGAAAAAGAAAGTCAAGAAGATAAATTAGTGGAGGAGGAATGTGAAAGAAGCCAAAACTCACCCTGGGCTGAAGAGCTGGGAAATAAGAAGCAGAAGCATTTTATATTATAATTTAGTGTACATGTTATAATTTACTTGCTAGTTGGTTAGTAACGATTTGATTGAAAGAGCGAAATTGCACATTGTGGAGTGTGAGAGAACAAATCTCATGAATGAGAACTGGTATCTAGTCGTCATCACGTAAGCGGATTAACTGCTTTTCCCTGATGTTTGTATAATCGCTGAGTCGAAATTACAGCGGCTTGTATTTACAGGCCACTATTAATATGCTACACAGCTGTATCATTTTTACTCGTGGCTGTTTATTCTATCCTCAATAACATAATATCCTTATTCCTGCTCCCACGCCATTATTTAAACCATCAAAAACGTTTCCACTTCTATCCCAATACTCTATTACGCCAAAAAAAATGTATATACCCGTTTATCTATTAAATATCACTGTAAAGACACACATCACCATAAAATAATAGTTAGGAAATTCATACAGATATATACATGATGCGGTTGGACGTAAAGTGGTGTAAGTAATGTTTTAGCAAAAAATAATTTATTAATCTTTAAATATAATTGAATATACTAGCAAAGGGATATAAGTGTATGCTTTAGTAATGATAAGATACACTGGTAAACATGATTTTTGTCTCATGAGCACTAATAGCTGTACTTAATGCAGTTTTTTATCGTTTTCAAATATGTATTCGGAATTTCTCCATCACCCACAGTTTTGTTTACTTCAATTTCAATTAATGGGTTTAAATAATTACTTTTCAATAAACGTTTTTTCGTCCATTTGTACAATGTAAAATAAAACCAAATGAGCTAACTCAGGAGATTTCAGGTATGGAAAAGGGATATCAAGGCAAATGAAATCCTAATATGCTGGCCGATTATTGTTGGACCATCAAGAGGGATGCTCCACAGGCGAAGTATAGCAGAAAATCGTCATTTATTACATTCTAGGTGAGTCCGAACGTTCGAATATTGTGTAGTTACGAATGTATAAAATATTAAAGTGTTTGAAATTATAACTTCCTGTATCTCGGAAACCTTGCGTGATGGAGAAAAACCCATATCATATTTGAATTCAGGAGAAACAATACTGTCAGAATCACATATTGTTCTTTCTGAGACAAAAACGTTTATTTTTTGTTGCTTAGTGTTATGATTATCATTTTCGGTTACCTATGTCTTTCTTACTCAACTCCAGCTTTTGAAAAAAGGCCCTAAGAATGAAACAAAGAAGAACATTTCTAATATAATAAAAATAATGATTATTTTTCTGAATACTGGAGAATTTATATTAGCACACCTTTGCTTCTAACCGCCTCATATAATAATATAGTCAACCCCCGTTATAAGGCATTGTACCAATGATTATTTTCAAACAGGTGTTCTTTTTTATTTTATTTTTTCAACAACTTTTAAATGTATGCAACATATTCGTATGCCCAGTATTAGCTTTTGATTTAATTCCTCCATCCATCTCTATCTTCCCAATCTCCATCCTGCCGTCCCCTGCCTTTCCTCTAATTCATGATTCCTTCTATATATGTTTTGTTAAGTCTCCCTCTTCTTTTTTTCCATTTGGTACCCACTCCAAACTCCTAATTGGCAATTTATCCTCTTCTCGTATCCAAAACCATTGTAGTTGTTTATATCCCACAAATTATATAATTGTTTTTTTAAAGTTCATTTTTTTCTCTATAATAGGCGTACTGTTTCTGATCTTGTCTAAATTAGAGCATCGTGCAGATCTTCTTAAAACATCAATTTCTGTAGATTGTAATTGTGACTTTAATTTGGCGTTTATATTCCACGTTTCTCAACCATAGGTCAATAAGCATTTTCTACTATCTTTATATACTACTACAGTCATTAAGTTCTGAGACATTACGCCTGAAGGATAGGTACCCACAAGAATCTGAATGTCTCACAAGATGCCGATAACTAGGCGTACACATAAATAGAACCACATTCTCCCTCAAAATAGTCGCCTTTGGCCGTTATGCACGTTTGCCAACGGTGGTAGTTATAGCTGTTGGAAGCACCGCTAAAATATGTTTGCAGAAATGTCGTGTATGGCTTCTCTTGTGGCAGTCATGAACTCTTTGGAAGAATGAAATCTACGCCCACGTAGGATTGTTTTCATGCGAGGAAAGAAAAAAATAGTCATAACACTGTGATTCAATGTGTACTCACCATAAACGTGCTTGCATCATTTGAAACGTTTCGACAGCGGGTGCCTAGTTTCTAACAGAACTTGATGTTGCGCTAACTGTGGCATCTACAGTTCCGACATACGCATTCAAATCTCCGTCACAACAATGACCGTAGTTCTGCTTGCAGTACATGCACTCAACTGTCTCTTACTGGGACGAGAGACTTACTTTCAAGGTATCATACCACGGCGCCACCTATGCGCTATAGCGCAATACAGCGCCACTATGCGCTTAGTCTCAAAACTTAATGACTGTATCACGTTTAAAAATGAGCGCGAGACTCTCTGTCCTTTATAGGCTCAAAAACTACCTGACCGGTTTGAATGGGGATTTCACTATCATTTAGATTACTTTTATGGAACAATTAACGTATGTAATATAATACCATATGCACTATAGCGCAGGAGCTAAAAATAAAAATGCTTCGGTGCAACAAAAAAGTAGCTTTTTCGGGCGATTGTGTTACGTTGCCTAAACCATAACAAATATAGTTGTTAGCAAATTAATGTATACAGAATTGAATATCTCAAAACATTATACGAAAAAGTCCGCGACAGCATATGTTATATTTTACGGATAACTCACATTAACCTTTTTAATTCTAGCTATTTGATGCCAAGAAGATGGGATATGTAGATTCCAGGGCAACGCCGGTTAATCAGCACCGGATAACTACAAAAATTACGATATAAATGTTAAATATTTTTTCACTTAATCAACTAGACGTAAAAACATTTATTGAGACATAGCAGCGCACTCCAGGTATTAGCTAGTTGATTTAAAAATATGGATTTTATTTTGTTTGAATATCTGTTTATACAATATTGCAGATCGATCATTAATTTTTTTGTTATTTCAAATTCATTATTTCCATCTTTATTTATTTCAATTCTCAAATATTTTATTTTAAACAGATATTTCCTGTCTCAGATATATGGAAAACCTCATTACTGTGCCAATTCACATAATGCTAACATATAAGCGTAAACAGCATAAATGTATGTGACTTAAATAACACTGGTCAACATGATTATTGTCTCATGAGAACCAATAGTTGTACTTAATGCAGTTTTTATCGTGTTTTCAAATATGTATTCGGAATTTCTCCATCACCCAAAGATTTTTTTATTTCATTTTCAATTAATGGATTTAAATAATAATTTTTAATCAAAGTTTTTTCGTCCATTTGTTCATTTAAAATAAAATGGGGAACACTTTCATCGGGAGATTTCAGCTATGGAAATGATATATCAAGGCAAATGGAATCCTAATATGCTGGCCGATTATTGTTGGACCATCAAGAGGGATACTCCGCAGTCGAAATAGAGCAGAAAATCATCATTTCTTACTTTATAGATGAGTCCGAATGTTCGAATATTGTGTAAATACGAATGTAGAAAATATTAAAAAATGTTTGAAATTATAAATGCCTGTCTCTCGGAAACCTTACGTGATGGAGAAAAACCGATATTATATTTGAATTGAGTAAAAATACTATCACAATCACATATTTTTCTTTCTGAGACAAAAAACAAAAGTTTATTTTACGTTGCTGAGTGTAATTGCTTTAAAATGTGAATGACGCATTCCGTAGAACTGCTAATGTGGTACATTGTTAGCTTCTATATCTCAACGGAGTACTGGGAATTAGATTGTCTGCCTAATCAAGTGGAGGTAGAAATGATTAGGAGGTGGATTGCAAACCTTAAATAGCATTAACCTTTAGCGTAACATTTCTTGAACAGTCATCATAAATTGCTGGAATCGCTTAGGTTTAATTTCTTCACAGAACATGGATTCCATAATTATGATTGTCTAATGCTGTAGACGAACTTTAGAATTGCATAGAGGGACTTGTAGACCTTCATTCGAATAGAACTTCCGTTGACAGTGGAGAAGTTCCTGTCTGTAGACACTGAGTTGTCAACCTTTGAAGAAATGAGCACAGAAAACATTTTACAAGTTTCGCAAATGATTCTGACACAGATAAAGCGATACTTAAAAGTCAGTTCCTTCAACTAACAAAATAAAAAAAAAAACTACAAACAAATATATGTAGATGTTTTAGTAAAATATTGTAGTTACAGTACAGTGATGAATCAGGTGGTTACAATAAAAAAAAACGAAATAAGTGTTGACCATAAATGTATAGCATTGTAGTTTCGATCTAGCGCCACCTTCGCTTAGTGCCACATAATTTCATGAAACAGATGATGGTAGTATAATGAGGGTTGGCTGTACAACAAAATAAAGTTGAAAATTGCTTGAGGGGAGACAGTTGTGTTGAGGGGTTAAAAGTAGCGCAAAAACAAACAGTAATATTCAAATTTCCGGAATTTTTTACTGAATTTTACATTACGTTTAGAAGCATCGCTGTAGTTTCTGGGGTAGTGCCTTTGCCTCATCGCAGTGTGACAAGGTTCGGTCTCCCGTGGGAGGAAGTTTCCCGGGTGAGTTTTTTTTCCCCTCACTGGTATGGAATGTGAGCAACGTTAATAGTCAAATAGTCCCCGAACACCATTTGCAGACTGTAGTCATCCATATCATATTGCCTTGTTTATTATGAACGTATGAGTGAATATACATCTTGTCTTAAATATTTGTGTTGTCTCAGAGGTGGCCCTAGTATTTAGCTGATCACTCATGTAGGGAAGACCTCAGTGTCCTTGCGTATTTAAAAATAAATGTGTACAGCATATGATTAAGAATTTAAAATCTCTTCCCGACTGGTCGTCTCCCTGTAAGGCATCGATATCTTGCTGCATGTATGTAGTAATATGGCTTTATTAGACTAAAAGTAAGATATATACAATGTTATTTACAAATGTGGGTCGCACGGGCAGTAAGCCGTACGTGCTGTTGAGAGTCCGTTATAATAAGTAATATTTGGTAATAGTAAAATGAAAAAAAGAAAACAATGATATTACAATTACATAAAGAAAACGCAGTAATATTACAATTACATGATAATACAATAACATTAAACAGTAAAAATTGCTCAAAGCGGAATCGCATGGGGCCATTTTTTTTACATTAGACAAAATCCGGCATTATGAAAAAAACTGAAACTTATTAATAATCTTAGATTGTAGAGTACCTTGGATTAATTGTAGACATCTTTATTCTGTAAATTCAGAACGCTACCTGTGAAAGATCGGTCTCAGAACTTAAACAAATTTTAAGATTTTACAGTGAAATGGTTAATTGTAAGACAGGTACCGTATCTGCATTTCGCATAACGGGTGTGCAGTGTGACCGAAAGAAAATTTCAGGTAGAATCTCTACTTCACTCGGCGTCAGGAATCATTCCTTATTTATTTCATTTATTTATTTTCTTGCCTAACGGGAATTCAATGAAGTGGAAACTAATTTACTTCTCTCTATCTTTCCGTTTTATTATATTTTCAGGAATTGTGTAGAAGCATCCTTCCGTTTCTGCGTTGGACAGATTCCGTTTTATGCAAAATAAAAACACGTAAAATTACTATTATTTCGCCGGGACCAATACATTTGTTCACATTGGACAGATTTCCGCATTATTCACGTTCCGGATTAAACAATTTTTACTGTACACTAATTAAGTTATGTAGAATTATTCAGAATTAATGGTATTGCATTTTGATAACGTGTATTTATTCACGAATGAGTGTTGTTCTTATTTCCGGCGTTTTGTCCAGAAATTTACCCAAGTTTATCCAATTTTCTGGATTTACCATTAACTCGTAGCATGCCAATATTTCAGGATTTGAGTTTAGAAATCTTCCGGTAATAACTGACGTCTCCAATATTCTAAATAGTTAAATTTTCCTATTATATGTATCTCGTCTTCAAAGCTCCCGCACATTGGACATATTCGCATATCGTGATCGTCGCTAATTTTTAGAAATTTCCACGCCCCTAGCCTAAACCAAGCTGTATGAGTATCTACAGAGGGAGAGAATGCACTAAGGTAAAGATAACGAGAGTGTACACGTATTCATTAAATGTCTTAAAACATTCTAATTAACTAACTGACTCATTGGCACTGGCTATGAAAGTACGAGGTCGATAGTACCAGTGAGTTAGTTAGACTGTAATACACGTATTTCATAATTAATTCATATTGTTCTGCCCAATAGCAGGTCTTTCACTGTAAACTCAGCATTCTCCACTCTTTTTTAACTCAGCTTTCCATTTTGTATCAACATACAAACAATTTATTTTAATATTGTCTATCATCTGATGTCTTTTTCTGCCTCTAACTTTCTTTCCGTTGACCATTCCTTCTAGTGCATCCGTCACCGGGCAATTTCTTCTTAGCCAGTGGCCAATCCAATTTCTTTTCCTCTTGTTTATGAGTTCCAATATTGTTCTTCTTTTGCCCACTCTGCCTAGCACATCTTTATTTGTTTACTTTGTCTGTCCATTTTATACGTTCCACCCTTCTCCATATTCACATGCCAAAAGCTTTCTGTCGCTTTTTCTCATTTCATCTTTCATAATTTTTACAATTTCAACGTTTCAAACTTTTTAGTCTGGAATTCTGGGAGTATCTTCTCCAATAATCCATCTAGGTTGCTAATAAAGTGTCAACTTGGCACCTTTCAATTGTCCATATCTCTGATTCATATAACCTAATATTCTCTATAGCAACCTTATAGATAGTAATAATAATAATAATAATAATAATAATAATGTTAATGACACCATCAGTCTCACTAGCTGTTCGGCGTTCCTATCAAAATGGATAGCTGTTAAATATTGATATACTAGTGTGGCGCTCCGAGTTCATGTGCATTATTTGAATAATACCTAAATGTATTAATTTAATTGCGTTAAGTTTGTCAATTTAATTATGTTAATGTTTTTGAATAATATTTTTATGTTTCCATCTGGCTAATGATGTTGTTAAAGCCACTGCATTAAACAAATAAATAGTAATATACATGACAATTCGAACAGATGGTATATTGCTATAAGACTTCTCGGCATACGCGTAGCCATAGAGTGCAGCTGCCCCGACTGGGATCCCAGGTTCAAATCCTGGCGGTTCCGGAGGGCTATTGGTGGTGGGCTGTACAGGGATTATCGGATTGTTCTCAAGGTTCTCTCGTTTCACGAATTGAATCCTACCAACACATTCCATTCTCCCTCACCTCCCCTTCGTGTCATTAAATATCTCATTCATTCATTTCGTATCACCCTTCATATCAGGTAAGAAATGTCGGTTGCCACCTACAGATGTTGAAAATACGTGAGAGCGGAGATCAAGTAGGGCCCATCAGGTTACTGACTCATGTCAGGTAAGAAATGTCAGTTGCCACCTACAGATGTTGAAAATACGTGAGAGCGGAGATCAAGTAGGGCCCATCAGGTTACTGACTCATGCCAGGTAAGAAATGTCGGTTGCCACCTACAGATGTTGAAAATACGTGAGAGCGGAGATCAAGTAGGGCCCATCAGGTTACTGACTCATGTCAGGTAAGAAATGTCGGTTGCCACCTACAGATGTTGAAAATACGTGAGCGCAGAGATCAAGTAGGGCCCATCAGGTTACTGACTCATGTCAGGTAAGAAATGTCGGTTGCCACCTACAGATGTTGAAAATACGTGAGAGCGGAGATCAAGTAGGGCCCATCAGGTTACTGACTCATGGCTCCGACCCTGAGCAATATAAATGGGTCGAAGGACCCAACGAGAGAGTTGTAGTATTTCCTTGTGGCCACGGACCCAACGCAAAAATTGCGGTGAGAGTCATGAGCGAAGAACCTGGCGTGGCGGAGTCTGAATACGACCTACAACTCGAAAACACCGTAGACTTCATTCCATTCGTCTGTAATATACTGAGATAGCGCAACAGAATTTTCAGATCGAGATGCTCAGGACAGTCTGCCCGCCCAGTCCGAAGAAAGAACTAGATACATAAAGACTTCATTAGACTAAAAGTAAGATACTTACAATATTATTTACAAATATGGGTCGCACGGGCAGTAAGCCGTACGTGCTGTTGACAGTCCGTTACAATACGTTAATGCTTGGTAACTTTTTTACAAAAATAAATAACTAAAAGAACTAGGTATCTGTATTATTAAACAGTTCTGAACTATGGGTTTGTATTGAGGAGATAAAATACTAAATTACGAATCTCGAATTAGTCTGTTGATGTAGCTGAGAGTAATTATAAATTTGCAGAAAGAGTGAAGCAAAATAAAGGTATCTTGTTGAGTACAGTAACTATTTTAACAATGGAAATTGGGGATCAGTTATAGCTGTGTCTACAGTGATTAGTTTTGAAAAATGTGCAGTGTAGACACAGGAAACATTCATGCATCACACATAGAATAATAGACAATAAAGTTTACGGATTTTTACTGTAAAGTTAACGAAATACACTGCTGTAAATGTTTAATTAAATTCCCAAAATAAATATTACAACAGTGTACTTTTACAACAGTACGTCAATTGTTAATGGATTCAGATATTTTAAAACTAGAACAAAGAACTATGATTTGTTAATTCATCTCTGAATAATTTAGTAAAGTTTCATGAACTGTTAAAACCAAAGCCGTTGCTTATACATTTGATTATTCAGAGATATTTCACAGACTATTTCTGTGTAGTCTGAGACTGATAACAGAGCAATTAGATATCTGAATGAAATATCAGTTGCACAAGCAGTCGCGTTAATTGATGATGGCAATTCCGTTCGTTTTATCATCAGGGAACTTCATGTGAGGCCTTCTGTCTGTTAAAGGCTGTGGAACAGATGTTGTCAGACAAATGGATACAAAAGGCATTGAAGAATACAAAAACGGTACAGGGTAGATATGTATTTTCGCAGTAGCTTTGCGCAGACCAACTCTACAGTCAGAGTTAGGATAAGTAATGTATAGCAATTGAAATTGTCATTTCCGATCAAACTGTAAGCAGTAAACTGAAAATTGTGGGATTTTAGACCAGAATACTGTTCTAAGTTACTCATTTTAACTGGGTACGATGATTGGGGTTGCCGCACACTTGACACTTTTAAGTCACGCTTATTCAGTTACCTGTTTTATAATAATTAGTTTTGCTCTAATTAAATTTATACTATGCCATTAATAATTTTTTCTCGTCTTTTTATATATCTTGTACATATTATATATTTAATCCGTTAAATATGGAGTAAATCAAAATACATTATAAATACTATTTGTATTATATTTATAAGATGTAATCGTTTATGTATATTGTAATTTAGATGTAAGACAATTTTTTTAATTTTTTTAAAACCTGGTTGAATGGCAGACAAGGCCCTAAGGTCTTAACTCTGCCAGGTAAAATAAAGCTATGATTATTATTATTATTATTATTATTATTATTATTATTATTATATTATCATTGTTATTGTTGTTATTATTATTTTTATTATTATTACTATTATTATTATTATTATTATTATTTTTATTATTATTATTATTATTATTATTATTATTATTATTATTATTATTATTATTATTATTATTATTATTATTATTATTATTATTATTGTTATTATTATTGTACAGTTCGCTGTCACAAGAGGTGGAGCATAGGATTTGCTATTTTATGAAGCAGTGCATCATTATTTTTGAGTGAGGAAATATTAATTTTTATCTTTGCACTATTTGTTTCATAGAATAGCAGAGAGAGGAACGCCACTGTTAAGGTAGGAGACATCCCACGTGGTGTTTGTATAATCACCTGGCCATCATTCAACACACATGCTTCTCCTGACTAACGAATTTAAGTTTATGGAGACTTTTGGCTGATTGTCTCGCTTCAGCCGTCATTATTGAATATTACAGATTTGAATGCGGTTCGTTTATAGTTTTGGCTGTCATTATTATAAAGCCTGCGATAAAGTTGCCGTCCCAGAGCACATGACAACCTGTTTACAGTGCGATCAGTATGGCATTGACAGCAGACGCGGGGACGTGGGAATTTCACTGGCGCATTCGCGACGGGGAACGGACAGCATAGAATCGCGATGTCCAATGCTATACTGATCGCACTGTATTAATGGCATTACCCTTGAACATGTAGTATTTATTAATATTAAGGTCATAATTTTATTCCAATTGCTATTATGCTAGATCTCGTACAACACACACAGGCCTACTTATCAGTGGTAAACATCTCAACTGACCATCGAACCTCACTTTCAATCATTGTAACATAAATAACAATAAATTGTAATTCGACACAGAGAATGTCTTATTTGGTCTATACAGCCAGAGTGCTGCAGTCGCAATGCTGAACTTATGATAAAGTGATTGAGTGATGATTTAACCTTACGTCGGGCGCTTCTGATCTGAGAGGTACAGGTTGTCAATTTTGCCCATTCCACTGCCATCAGACGGCGTGGACGGCTGGGCATCCGAGTAGCTGTTTCTTTTTACCTACTGCAAACTACCACCGCACTAACTGTGCTCTCGACCGTTACCTCGGCGGATTGAAAATATTTTGTTCAGAGAAGCTCATTGCGTCCGAAGTCGTTACATTATTGAAGATGTGTATTTTGAAAATATTTGCAAAAATAAAATTACTTATTTAACTTATTTAGACTAAATAATGTTATATTCGTGAATAATGTTGCTAAAAGCATAGACTAAATATTGATAATGTGAACTATTTTCAAATAAATTTTAACTGAACCTAACTTGTTGTTACTTTTATATCAGTTGTTTGGACGATTGTCACAAATGTGTTTAATCAACATTGTGTCCAATAAAAAGTTTTCTAGCAGCAAATTTTTAATATTTTATCTTTTGGACATCCCTAAAATAACATTTTTTCGACTTCCCGTTGTTAAGATTGGCACAATCTGTAAAATATTTTTTAAGCATATGCTGATCAGGCACATTGCGCCCGACTCGACGGAAGGTTAATCTGGTCAGTATTAAACAACAAATCAGCGTAATAAATTATGCATCCATCCATCCATATTAATTCTGTCCGAGACCAGATCTTTCACTGCAATCATAGAATTTTCATGCTGTGTTTTGCAGCTTTACTAGGGAATTATAGGTGGTAGCTTCCCGTTGCTTTCCACACCGGTAAAGGATGATGATGATAATGATACGGATGATGGCTGGATGATTTTTGGGGACAGTTGGGCCCTAAGCTTCCTGACATTTGTCTTGCAGTTGAGGAAAAACCCCGAAAAAAACCTCCCCCAGGAGCCTGTCCCGACCGGAAATCGAACCCTGGCTCGCTGCGTGAAAAGGCAGCACGTTACCTCGAGACCACAGCGGTGGACCTAAAAATGATGCATCACTTTATTAATTGTAATCAATTGTTTTTCTTGTAAGCCCACGTTTCCCTTAACAGAGATGTAGGCGCCCTCCCCCTATAGGGAAGAATTTGAACCATACTAATTTAATTAGCCTACTTGTTTTCATATAGATGTCACTTGAGTGACCCGTGCTCAGCGTTCCGCTTCACACTGACATCTAGGAAACCAAGTTAGTACTAGGACGGGAAAATTCGGGAAATTTTGCTTATAGGCCTTTCATAAAGGCTTCAGGATCTTTTAAGAGCCTGAAAATCTTCAGATTCGGGACCCACGGCCTAAAGTCCCTCCCGGAGGACTTGCTCCTTGGATTTTTGCATCTTAAAAAATCCATCGACCCTCGGGTCCAGAGGCAAGGATCATAACCACTAGTCCACCGCGGCCGATGTAGTTAATTATACAATTTTAAATATAAAATAGAATGTTTGTGTTTGTTTATTTATATACAAATTTTTTATCTTTACACATCTTTCTGTGTCAAACGTTTTATTTTGTCTTCTCCACTCGTCTCTGTCAATCCACTCCATGTCCTCCAGTCCTCTTGTTCTCATTCACCTTCTAATTTCTTGCATCCATGTGTTTCGAGGTCTTCCTTTCCTTTTTATTCCAGATGGACACCATTCCAAATGTTTTCCTGGCTAACCATTCTTCTTGCATTCGTTGTACTTTCCCATACCAATTAGTTGCTTTTATCATACATAATCTACTATTGGCTATCTAATATTCATTTTTCCTCGAATGAGAGTATTTCGTATTTTTGTGTATATATATATATATATATATATATATATATATATATCTGCTTATAGATAAAAGACTGAGACAGAAATTCTAAACCAGAGCATTCTAATCTGTGTATGAAATTGTATTTCACATAACATATTTTTGCAATATTTTATGTAAATACAAATTTTAAATAGTTGGCTAATATCGCATAAGTAGTTATTGTCATACATTTTTAATTAATCAAAAACCTCGTACATTTTTCATATCAATGAAAGCACAAAGTTAAAACATTTCTTTCTTAAACATATTTCGTCGCCTCGGGCCCTACGCTCAACGTGCTTGCTCAAAGGTTAATTCCTTATTTCTGATTAGTCTGACGCAATTTACTTGTCAGCATATTGTAACTCCTAGTGAGCATTTGTCTTGATTACGTCAGACCGTTTATACCAGGGCTGTTAAACAGTGCTCACTAATTGTGACAAGACTATCCTCCCCTCCTATTTAACCCTACATCGGACAGGCTGACAAGAGAAGACACTGCTACTCATTTGTTAGTAGTGATGTTTCATTGGGTGTGTACCTGAAAGTTGGAAGCATAGGGACCGTCTTTTCACATCTAATAAGAATTCTTATACAGACCCTGGTTTATACTGTGCCGATACATTAAGTGAAGTGAAGTGATTAGTGACACAAAGTCGAAAATAAAGCCAAGTATTTATTCTCCTTTGCAGTAACATTTTCCTGAATTTAGTGAAAATTTCTACAAGTAACGTTGGGACTCTTTTCTGTTAAAAATGTGGGAAATTTTATATTCTACTAGCTAATACCCGGTATGCTCTGCTAAGCCTAAATAAATGAAAATTAATGTGCATTTACATTTAGTTCAATAAGCAGAAGGAAAAATGCATATCCTAATTATTTTTGATACCCCGTGCTGTTTACCCGGCGTTGTCCGAGAATCTACTCAACTCGATCTTCTTGGCATAAATGAGATGAACGACAAAAATTAATGCACTTCTCTTATGATTAGTTGAATGAGTAAAATGAAAAAGAATTATCAATTTATATCGGAATTATTTTACGATTCCCCGTGCTGATTATCCGGTGTTGCCCGGGAATCTATTTATCTCGATCTTCTTGGCATATATGAGCTAAAAGACAAGATTTGTTACTGTGAGTTATCCGTAAAATAATACCTGTCATGTGCTGCTATGCGTGCTCAGGAATCTACGTACTTTTCTCGATCTTCTTGGCATCAATGAAAGACAAAAATGGTTATTGTGAGTTATCCGTATGAGATAAACATATGCTGTCGCGGACTTTTTTTTAGAGCTTTTTGAGATATTCAATTCTGTGTTCATTAATGTTGTGTAATTGTTACGGTTCAGGCAGCGCAAGCATTTTAAAAGTCCAAAGAGCCACTTCACGTTTTCCACTACAAAGGGCGTTTCTTAAGGGTGTAGGATTTGAGTACCACAACTCTCTTATAGCCTGTGTTCATCTCCTGAACATTTGCCCCATCGCAATCGGATCAACGGTTTGCCCGCGCATAAAGTACAAAGAAACAGACAAACATTCATTTTTATGTATTAGATGTAAAATTGCTAAAGTTTTGGAAGGGCAAGTAGACTGTGAAATTGAAAATTTGTGTGTCAGTTACATTGATTTGTTGCAATATGCAAGACTACCTTCTTATGATGTTGAATGGCCCATCGCTTGGTATAGTTTGTTGTTCTGAAACAACCTACATCGGTTTGTGATAAAAAACTTCCAGTAAGTTATCATTGTTTACTGCAAGAGCGAGATTTTTAAACACTCCGCGGTCTCAACATTATTGGTGATTGATTTTTATAGTAAATATTTTATCTTTTCAAATATTCAAACAATATTGTTTTAAATTTTTTATCCATATTTTCCATTTTACTACATAAAATTATATTTTCTAATTTATCAGTACATAAATCTCCGATCCCTAGTATTATCGACGAGGGATAACAATTTATAGTTCACCGATAATTCTAAATATATACATTGAAAACCACAAAATATTAGATGTAGATATTCCAGGCCTCGTGACATTTGACTTTTCCGCTGGGTGACGCGTGTAAAATGGGATATGAATATGTTTTCCAATACATTGGAATACTTGATTACGTTAGTTGAGAGAGCGTTCTTTTACTTCGCTTTTTACGGTACGGAAGATGGTTTATAAAAATCAATCCATAGTAATTCTGAACGAGGGAAGGTTTTTCACTGTAATCATAGCATTTCCATGCTATGCTTTTTAGCTTTACTACGGAATTATAGGTGTGGTAACTTCCCTTTGCTTTCCACACCGCTGATGGGTGATGGTGATGGCCGGATGATTTTCGGGGACCGTTGGGCTCTAAGCTTCCTGATATTTGTCTTACAGGTGAGGAAAAACCCCGAAAGAAACCTCACCCTGGAGCCTGTCCCGACCGGGGATCGAACCCCGGCCCGCTGCGTGACAAGTTAGCACGCTATCTCCAGACCACTGCGGTGGACTTTGTAATAATAATAATAATAATAATAATAATAATAATAATAATAATAATAATAATAATAATAATAATTAATTTTACCATACGGAGTTAAGACCGTAAGATTTTCTCTTCCATTTCACCAGGGAGGAATAAATTATATAGATATATGCAATTATGAACTATCCACAACTTGAACAATAATGCTTAATAGGCATAGGCTACACAATTTACAGATTACAAGGAAAGAACAAATAATAATAATAATAGTAATAATAATAATATAATTTGATTAAAAATTGGCTTGGTAAAGAAAGTGAAAAGTATAAAAAAACAATAGAATATAAGAACAAGAATAAAATTAATTTAGAGATTTAATTCCTGGCACACGAAGAACGAAGTTTCCCGAGTGTTCCAACATAGAGATATGATAAACTATCCAAAAATAAATATCGGCGTTTAAGCAAATAATTAAATTACTCTCTGCGTGTAAGCATTCACTTCGGTACAGTATGTTAATTTGTCGTCAAAATTTAAGAAAACTATCGGAAAACGTTACTAATTGGAAACTATTGCCCAGCTTATAAACAGTAAAGTTAAAACGGTCCCACAACGGATCTAAGGAGGTGGTAGGAAGTGATAGCTCCTACAACTAACATGGGATGTCAGCTGGGTTGTCAGTCCTGAGTAACGGTTGTCATTGCCCAAAACAAGTTTTTGGTACTAGTATCCGTTAGAGGGTGAGTAGACCCAGTGTTGTGATGACTTCAGAATATTTAGGCCAGTTCAAAAATTCTGATCTAGCCGACCTCCCGGCTTATAGCGTATTTCTAAAAAAAACTATGCTAAGGCCCTATATTATTCATGAGGAGGTTTGGAATTAATTAAAAATATTATACAAAACTTCATGACGCTACAGGCCTAGAAGGCCCTTAGCCTAACAGCCTCACACCCACATGTGAATCACAGAGGTAGACGATAATTCAGCCAGTGAAAGGGTGACATGCGATCAGTGTGTCCGGTCCCCCAGCCCTCATAGCTGGTTTTCTCAACCTGGAGCCGCTACTTATTGTAGCTACCCAAAAATCTCAAAATGCTGGATGGACACTGGTCCCATACTGAACATCAGAACATTTCTTCCCCCATGGAGACTCGAACCAGCTCAATTCCCATAGCTGTACGAGAAGGCATCTTGTCTTAACCACTCGGCTACGGCGCGGGACTCAAATATTAGATTAGATTAGATTTATTTAGCCTGGTGGAGTTAAGGCCATGTGGCCGTCTCTTCCACTCACCAGGACAAACATATATTACATCAGAATATAACAATTTGAATTAACTCTAATATTAAATACTAAATACAAATTTGATCAAAAAGATAATATCTATTATATTACGATCTAATTGTAACCAGTCAATGTTAGTTAAAATTAAGACTAAAATTAATAATAAAATGTATACAAGCAAGATATATTCAATTCTCCCTTTCTAATGTATATAAAAAGCAAAGAAAAATAATGTGATATAGAAAACTAATTTTACGATTATACAATATTTAAAACAAAGCAAAATAAAATATTTGTTAACCTTAATATTATTTTCATAAATAATTGAATTTATTAGTGATTAAAGGAATACTATCAGTGAGGTGTATATGTTAGTTTGTTATTAAATAATTATTTAGTTTGTTTTTGAAGGATGTTATAGTTTGACAGTCTCTGACAGAGGGCGGAAGGGAATTCCATGTTTTGG
The DNA here is from genome assembly GCA_030220185.1 of Diploptera punctata. NCBI lineage: Eukaryota > Metazoa > Arthropoda > Insecta > Blattodea > Blaberidae > Diploptera > Diploptera punctata. Next base: position 210,973 of record JASPKZ010007908.1, read on the forward strand.
CAAGTAAGACCGTAAAAGGGACGGTGTAACATGGTCAAATTTGCGAATACCACAAATAAAACGTGCGCAAGAAATATGAACACGTTGAAGTCTTTGAGTAAAATAATATTTAAGTCTGTAAAAAGAGTATCACAATAATCAAAATGGGGAATGCAAGTGTTTCTACTAATATTTTCCTAAGAGCGAATGGCAGACAATTTCTTACGCGATTTAATGAATGTATTATTGAGAAGTCTATTTTGCATGTACCTTATTTGTGTATTCCAATTTAAAGTTGTCAATAAATACTCCTAGAATTTTTACTGTCTCACTATAAGGGATTTGAACTCCATTTAGTGACACCTGCGAGACTGTGTTTAGGTTAATTGTAGATAATAGTCTCTGGTGACCCATAATGTTTAGTTGTGACTTTCTAGGATTTAATTGTAGTCCATATTTAACTGTCCGCCATTAGTGAGTGAAGATCTTCGATAATTTTTGGCAACAGAGTCATTTAGAGAATATTTGTCTGTGTGGATGTAGATTTGCATTTCGTCTGCAAATAAATTATATTTGCAATGTTTTAGGGAGTTAGATATGTCATTTATGTAGATTGAAAAGAGCAAAGGTCCAAGCACCGAACCCTGTGGAACCCCAGTTTTACAGAAGGACCAAGAAGAACATAATGCATGATTTCCTACGACAGATTACTGGCGCTCATGAAGGTAGAAATTGAACCATTGCGTGGCACTATCGGAGAGTAAGATGTTTTTAAGTTTATGCAACAATAAGTCCACGTCTACCAAATGCTTTACCAAAGTCCAGTAATGTAACAATGGTAAGTTTTCGATTATCAGCAGCTTCGCGTATGTCTTCGCAAATATTTAGTATAGCAGTATTTGTATTGCGTCCTGTCCTGAAGCCTGACTGAAATTGATCTAGAAGGTTGTATTCATTTAGGTAGTCAGTTAGTTGTTTATGAACTAATCGTTCCAGAGTTTTTGAAAGGAAAGGTAAACTGCTAATGGGTCGAAAGACGTTCGGAGTTAAAGGCGATTTAACTTTAGGCAGTGGGCGTACGAGGACTTGTTTTCACAATGAGGGATATGTAGAATTTTGCAGCGAGGAGTTAAAAATGTGAGTTATAGTAGGTAGTATAGCTTCGATTATTTTATTCAGTAAAGTAATATTTATACGGTCAGTTCCTTCTGCTTTGGTTTTTATTCGCATGATGGCTTTCTTTACGTCGTAATCTGTAACATATGAGAAGTGGAAATGTTCTCTGTCGGGTTGATTTGTCAGTGATAATTCATTTATTGTTTGTTCTTTATCCTTTGGAGTAGTAGTTATGCCTGTGAAGTGATTATTGAGTGTGTCCATGGAAACAGGTAGCTTGTCTAGCTGAGTGTCTTTTCCCCCAATTCCCATTCTATTCAAGTTTTTCCAGATTTCTGATGTATTGGTATCTACTAGGCTGTATAAATGTCTAAGTTTGGCGTTTTTTATAGCTTGATTTGTCTTGTTACGTAATTGATTATATTGATTGAGATTTGTGCTGTTTTGTCGAGTCTATATTTCTTATGTGCTGCGTCTATATCAGCCATCAAGTTACGAATTGAAAGAGTCATCCAGAGTGCAGGGCGCCGTTTCACGAGTTTAGTTATTAGTGGGGCGTGTCTGTTGTATAATTGTAATATAAAGTCATTTAGTGTCTCAACTTTTTCATCTACAGATTGCAGCGTCCATATTGAATTCCACGGCATCTGCATAGCTTCTTCAATTAGGGCTGCATTATCTATATGTTTTAAGTCTCTATACGTAATAGTCTTTCGAGTCGGTTTAGGGCACTGCAGCGAATATGCTAAGAATATAATACCATGTGCTGATATTCCCGGGGCTGGCAGTTGCCCGTGAGTAAGTACTCTGTCTGGATTATTTGTTGCAATTAAGTCAAGTAACGTCTCAGAGTGATGAGTGTGATGTGTATCACAAGCCTGGAACGTAGCCATCAGTTGTTGTGTATGTCTGTTATCAGTGTCTAGTATGTTTATATAGAAGTCGCCCATGACGATAACGTGTTCATATTGTATTCGCGCGTTTCGTTAAGCTATAGCTTTTATTATATACTGGGTGGAATTAGATAGCTGTAGTCTCGGTGTAGCTTCGCTGCATGTTGCGCAGTGGAGCCGGGTTCGATCGTCGGTCGGGACAAATATTGTAAGTGATATTTTTCTCGGAGTTTTTCCTCACCTGTAAGGAAATGTCAGGAAACTTTAAGGCCCAAACAGTCCCCATACATCATGTGGTCATAATAATCAACATTATCGTATTCGCCGTGTTTAGTATGAAATTATGTGAATGATGTGTTTGGTCTTAATGTTTGTCTCGGGTAGGTCCTGACTTTGAGCTGATGAACTCATAAAGGGAGCCCTCCATATCCTGGTGCGGTCAAAATAGTATGTGTTTGAGCCGTTGTTGAAATCCCTTTCCTGACATGTTGTATCACTGCAACTCTCGGGTGGCGACTGGCACATAAAAGTACATATAATATAAGAGGTTTAACGCGTTAATTGAATGGAATAGAATAATATGTAGTAAATACATTTACAACATTCGTAATAACCATTGCAACTCATTCACACCATTAAAACTGGTAAGAGAATGATTATTGTTTACCTTTATTGGATATAAAAAGCTGTACTGTTTTATTTACATAATTGCAATATCAAGTTAAGTAAATACGTTCTCCATATGAAATGGTTACTTAAAGCCTTAAATTCCACAATAAAATAAATAAATATTAAAATGTTGAAAAGTATTATCTGCATAGACTTCTAAATTATACAGAAATAAAATAAATATCTTCAACTTGGTGACCAACTTAGGGTCGGGTCGAGGAATGAGATGAAATGAAATCCCACTATTTGCAGAGGTCTGTGAACGACAAAGGTGCCGGCCGACCGCTCCTGACGCACCGTTACAAGGGCGAATGAATGAAACGAAACGAAATGGATGAGTACGGAGAAATGGTGGAATGAAATTCGTGGCAGGGGAAAACGGGAGAAACCCCGAGAAAAACCTGCCCAAGCTCCGCGGTGGGAGGCGAGCTTCTAACCGCCTCTTATATTAAAATATAAACCTATAATTTATGTTACACGGTAGTATATACTTTACATGATAAGTAATTCATTGGTGCTATCGATCCCATACGTACATGATCGCGCAGGCCACATTTAACTTTTATCGAGTATGATATATTTACATATTATAACTAGTATATTTTCTGCAGTGACAGGTTTTTCAAGAATGTGTTTACTCATCTGAAGTTAAATGAAGACAAAAAATAAATAAAATATCCTCAATTCGTTTCCATCTCAGGGTCGGGTCTAGGGATAAGATGAGCCTATATAGACTATAATAACCGACCGACTAAGCGCGACGCACCGTCAGAGGGGCAGATGAACGATATGTATGAGATGAGTATTGAGAAATGGTGGAAGGAAATTGTGGTGGGGAAAACGGGAGAAACCCCCGAGAATAGCCTGTCCAAGCTCCGTTTCGTCCATCACAAAACCCACATAGAGTGATCGAGACTCGATTTCGGGATTCCAGCGGGCGAGAGGTGAGCGTCTAACCTCTTGCGCCATGGAACAGCCTCTAAATGTAGATATAGTTAGATAATTCAGCCTGTTATATTCATAGGGACATAGCTGGAGGTTTTGCACTGAAATCCCAGTTCAGGCAGATTTTTTCTCCTCAGTTGTGCTAACTGTTGTTGTGGATAGATTGCATATGTGGGTCTATATACATTTCCATATTACATTAATTGGGGAAAGGTACACTGAGCAACAAAAAATAAGCTTTTTCTTGTCTCAAAAAGAAAATATGTGATTCTGAAAGTATTTAATCTCCTGAATTCAAATATGATACCGGGTTTTCTCCATCACTCAAGGTTTCTGAGAGACAGGCATTTATAATTTCAAACACTTTAATATTTTCTACATTCGTAACTACACAATATTCGAACAGTCTGACTCACCTAGAAATAAAGAAATGACGATTTTCTGCTATATTTCGCCTATAGAGCATCTCTCTTAATGGTCCAACAATAATCGGCCAGCACATTAGGATTCCATTTGCCTTGATATCTCTTTTCCATATCTGAAATCTCCTGATGAAAGTGTTCCCCGTGCTACTCGCCTACTGCGCCAAGATAATAAATGCACGAAAAAAACGTGTATTAAAAAATATATTATTTAAATCCATTAATTGAAATTGAAATAAAAAAACTGTGGGTGATGGAGAAATTCGGAATATATATATTTGAAAACACGATAAGAAAACTGCATTAAGTGCAACTATTGGTACTCATGAGACAAAAATCATGTTGACCAGTGTTATTGTCTTTAAGAAATGTATAAAATTCTATTACCAAACCAATGCTTGCCGATCTCTAACGGATACAGTATTTCCCAATCTACAGGAAACAATAAGTATTCATTAAATATGTACACCCTTCGACAAAAAATGAGTCATCTCTTGAACGCACATTTCTTCTAAGTTATACTCGGCACAGCGCTGGGTTCAACTAGGAAACTAGTCATAATTGTGCAGTCCCTGAACTACTGTGTTATGTGGCATGAACTGAAGACTCTCCTACGTGTCCTGATAGGTCAGCGGTAAAGCATGCGGTCGCTGTTCTGATTAATGAAGATCGCAGGTTCGCGTCTTCAATTACGCAGTCTTTACACGCTTTATATTAGCTTGACCTATATCTATCTATCTATCTATGTAACTGAATTTTAAGCCGATTTTTACCCACTTAAAATCATTGGATCGACTTGAAACTTTGTATACTTCTAAGAGACCCGTGAAAATACAATAATTTCATATTTTGTTTCTAAAATCATGGCCAGAATCATCAGAAAATCAAAAAAAGTGTCTTTGTATCTATGTAACGGAATTTTTGAACACGATTTTCACCCATTTAGAAACACTCGATCGACTTGAAACTTTGTATAAGTGTAAAGGACCCGTGGCAATACAATAATTTCATATTCATTTTCTAAAATCCTGGCCATATTCATCAGAATATCAAAAAAAAGTGTCTTTGTATCTATGTAACGGAATTTTTTAACACGCATTTCACCCACATAGAAACATTGAATCGACTTGAAACTTTGTATACTTGTAAAGGACTTGTGACAATACAATAATTTCAGATTTGTTTCTAAAATCCTGGCCAGAATCGTCAGAAAATAAAAAAAGCGTCTTTGTATCTATGTAACGGAATATTTAAACGTGACTTTCACCCAATTAGAAACATTGGATCGACTCGAAACTTTGTGTACTTGTAAAGGACCGGTGACAATAAAATAATCTCATACTTTGTTTCTAAAATCGTAGCCAGAATCATCAGAAAATAAAAAAAAATAAAACTGGTATAATAGGTTGCGGACTTGTCGACTTTTTAGTCAATCATTGTAAGAGCTCAGTTGGTAGAGCAGTGAACTCTTAGTGGTATACAATTTCAGTAATCCATAGGTCGCTGGTTGAAATCTGGCTGGGAGTTTTTTTTAGAAGAGTATTACTTTTAGCTCATACTACAATAGTATCGAATTTAAAGATATTTACATTTTTATCTTATTCTGTAAAATATTAAAACTAAAAAATAAAAAATAAATAATAGTTTTAAAAACTAAAACAACACGCTTTATTAGAAAACCGAACTAAAAAAATGAAAAATAATTTTAATTTCCAACACGCTTGGGATAAATAATTTTTGCATCAAAAGCGTAGGGTGCTTTTTATGACATTTACATTTTCTTCTTAGAGACTTTACTTTTACCAATATATGTTTATTATCAAATATATTAATTGATACAGAGCACCCCATTCTTTTGATGGTAAAATTATTTATGCCAAGCGTGTTTGGAAATTAAAATTATTTTTCATTTTTTTAGTTAGTGTTCTAATAAAGCGTGTTGTTTTAGTTTTTTAAAACTATTATTTATTTTTGGTGATATTTGTATTTAAATACTTTATGAATTAAATTTATTTTATTTTGACAAATTGAACTAATCTATACTTTTTATGTTCATAATTGTTTTTTATACTGTCGAGGTTATACCAATGTTAAATTATATATTTTTACACGCTTTATATCAGCTTGAAATGTATCTGTCTATGTAACGGACCTCTATCTTTGTAATGGATTCTTTGAACACGATTTTCACCCACTTAAAACATAGGATCGACTTGAAACGTTGTATACTTGTAAAGGACCCATGACAATACAATAATTTCATAATTCGTTTTTAAAATCCTGGCCAAAATCATCAGAAATTAAAAAAAAATGTAAACCGGTGTAATAGGTTGCGGACTTATCGATTTTTTAGTCAATCGTTGTAAGAGCTCAGTTGGTAGAGCGGTGGACTGTAGTGGTATATAATTTCAGTAATCCGTTGGTCGCTGTTTCAAATCCGGGCCGGAGGAATTTTGTAGAAGAGTATTAAGCAATTAAATTTTCAGGGGATTCCGGTTTATGACAATCAATTCAACTAAAAATTAAAAAAATAAATAATAGTTTAAAAAACTGAAACAATACACTTTATTAGAAAACCAAACTAAAAAAATAAATAATAGTTTAAAAAACTAAAACAACACGCTTTTATTAGAAAATCGAACTAAAAAATGAAAAATAAATTAAATTTCCAACACGCTTGGGATAAAATTAAAGTGGTCAAGAAAAAAATCATCTCCAACACATCTAGAATAAAACTAGAGTTATATACAAAAAAATAATAATTTTACCATCAAAAGCTTGGGATGCGTTTTATGGTTTTTATGTTTTCTTCTTAGAGACTTTACTTTTACCAATATCTGTTCATTATCAAATATATTAATTGATATAGAGAACCCCACGGTTTTAATGGTAACATTTTTTTTTTGCAGATAACTCTGAATAAATAACAAAGTAAATCAATCATATAATTTGACCTAGACGTATGGCTGTAATTATTCATCCGAAATGATTAATTGATAAAAAAGTTAAGATTTTATGAACTGAAATTTGGTTATATCCCTCTACAGCTCCTACAAGGACGGAGGTATCCCTCGATGTGTTGGAGATGATTTTTGTGTTGACCACTTTAATTTTATCCCAAGTGTGTTGGAAATTAAAATTATTTTCCATTTTTTATTTCGGGTTTCTAATAAAGCATGTTGTTTTAGTTTTTTAAAACTATTATTTATTTTTACCTTGTATACTACCGTCTTCCTCAATTATTTATAATTTTCGTTTATTTCACTCTAGGCCTTTCGATGCATGCTTCATCTTCTGGAGTTGTTTTAGTAGTATTGAATTAACTGTAGGCTATGTCTAAAAAGGGATTTTGCTCATTAGGCATATTTTCGTTGAGATTGTTTGTATTCTAGGCCTTCATGACAATTTAGGTTTCTTCTAAAATGTTAATTTTGTGTCTGTTGTTTTCTCTGTGTATAATTGACATTGTAGTATCGATATTGTTGAAATTGTGGCCACTTTCTGAAATGTGTTTAGCGAAATTTGATTTGATTGTTAAAGGAGAAAGCAAATCAAATTTCGCTGTTCACCAGATTTGAAGCCAATCGAAAATGTGTGGGCTAAGATGAAAATAGAGATGAACTCTAATTGGCCTGCAGATGCACGAAAAACAAAAGATGTCTATGGGCACAAATTCAAGACACCTGGGATGCTCTAGCCGGTCATCAATGTGCCTGTAGAAATTTGATTGCATCAATGCCCCGCAGATTGAGGGCAGTAATAAATGCTGAGGATTCTTGCACCTTATATTGATTTTGTTTTTGTTAAAGTTTTCATTTTAGGATATATTATTTTCTTTCCTCATTTACTTATTAGAAGGTTTTTAATTTATGTTTTTGTGTGCATTAAAGCCATAAAACTCAAATATAAAATTAAACATGAAATTACATTACAGGCAAAATGCTATTCTAACATTCCGTCAAAAAAGCTAGAACTGGAATCGAACCCGTGAGGTTACGAACACAAACGATATCTATTAAACCTCTCGACCACGGAAACACACTGAGCCAAACACTCTCTTTAATGTTGCATGAGTGTGAACTGCATTAACTAGCAAGCCATCCAGTACAATTATTGAATGCGTGTTGATGTGGATACGGCTTCTGCGAGCGCTCACGAAGTTCCCCGATCGATTGATAGTATCAGCGGGTGACTCATTTTTTGTCATCCTTAGACAAAAAAAACAGTGTCATCCGCTGATTCTGTCAACCGATCGGGGAACTTCGTGAGCGCTAGCAGAAGCCGTATTCACGTCAAAACGTTTTCAGTAATTGTACTGGGTTGTTTGCTAGTTAACGCAGTACACACGCAAGCAATATGAAAGAGAGAGCTTGGCTTAGTGTGTTTCCGTGGTCGAGAGGTTTAACAGACATCAACTGCGTTCGTAACCTTACGGGTTCAATTACCGTTCTACTTTTTTTAAACTGAATGTTAGAATAGCATTTCGCCTGTAATATAGTTTCATATTTAATTTCATACTTGAGTTTAATGGCATTAATGCACACACAAAAACATAAATTAAAACCATCTTCTGATAAATAAATGAGGAGAGAAAATAATACCTTCTAAAATGAAAACATTAACAAAAACAAAATCAATGTCGGGTGTATGAACCCTTGGTATCTATTACCGCCCTCAATCTGCAGGGAATTGATGCAATCAAATGTCTACAGGCACGCGGGCGATCGGCTAGAGCATCCCAGACGTGTTGAATTTATGCCCATAAGCCATCTTTCGTCTTTCGTGCATCTACAGCCCTATTAGAGTTCATCTCTATTTACACCTTAGCCCACACATTTTCAATTAGATTCAAATCTGGTGAACAGGGAGGCCAGTCTATCACTCTGATAATCAACCTCTCCGAGAACCAGTTTGGAACCGCTCTACAAGTGTGGACAGAATGATTATCCTGTACGAATTCAATATTACCATCAGGACATGTCATCCTCACAGATGGAATCAAGATGTTCTCTAGTATACTGTTCTCTATACTGCCCATTGTTCAGTGTGTCGTCCAGCTTCTACAATACACCCACACCATCCCGTGATATCCAGCCCCAATACAACACAGATACGCGAACCATGACGAAATTGTCTAGCCACGTATTCTGGATCGTATCGAGACCCCTTTGGACGATAGAAAATCACTTTACCGTCATGAGTAGAAGAAAATGTCACCTCGTCTGAGAATATTATATTCTTCCAATCAAGGTTGGTATTTTACTCCGAAAAGACCAGCTGAAACAATCATTGAATGTGTGTCAGGTGTTCCTTTTTTGCTGCTGGTCCGTGCAAAAAGTCCTGCATCATTTAAAACGCCGCAGAGCTGCCCGAGCTGATCCAGGGAATTGAGAATTTGCTTTAATTTGAGAAGCAGTTTGGAAGGGGTTCCTGTGGGCTTCTGCAATATAAGCTTCATTGTTTTTGGGAGTAGAAACACGTCTTCTTCCTGAACCAACACGACGGTTTTCAATCCCTTCCCTGGATAATCTCAACCTCCCCTGGGGTGTAGATTCAGGGACTCTCAAACGACTTCCAGCCCAACGAGCAGAAAACCTGCAACGTTTACCAGTGCAAGGAGAGATGGCCTTGTGCCTACGTCCTTGTGTGTGCGCTGAACCATAGTAAAACTCGATATGATTCATTAAAAACAAACTTGTTAGAGGCTGTTGCCTTTGCGCAGGCATCTGCGCATCACAGTCTATTGAATGCAATGCATTGGAATTACGTAGAACAAACCCTAAATGAGGTAAATATAATTGTTATAATAACGAGATTAACATTGATTTAATTCAAATGTCAATATAAAATGTTGTATTTAATTCATAAATCATTTTAATACAAATATCAGGGAAAAAACTGCATAATAATTGAGGACGCGAACCTGCGAACTTCATTAACAGAAACAGTGACTGCATGCTTTACCACTGACTTAACAGGACGCGTAGGATTGTCTTCAGTTCATGCTAAATAACAGAGTAGGTCAGGGACTGCACAATTATGACTAGTGTCCTAGGTTGAACCGAGCCGCTGTGCCGAGTAGAACTAAGAAGAAATGTGCGTTGAAAAGATGACTCATATTTTTTTGTCTAAGGTTGTATGTATGTATGGATACATGTATGTATGTGTGTATGTATATATATATATATAGTGCCCACCACTGTGGTCTCGAAGTAGCGTGCTGCTTATCACGCAGCGGGCCCGGGTTCGATTCCCGGTCGGGACAGGCTCCTGGGGGTGAGGTTTTTTCGGGGTTTTCCTCACCTGTAAGACAAATGTCAAGAAGCGTAGGGCCCATCGGAGCCCGAAAATCATTCGGCCATTATCATCATCATCATTATCATCATCTTTTGCCGGTGCGGAAAGCAACGGGATGCTACCACATCTATAATTCCCTAGTAAAGCTGCAATGCATAGCATGGAAATGCTATGATTACAGTGAATGACCTGCCCTCGAGCAGAATTACTATGGATGAATATGTATGCATGTATGCATGTATGTATGTATGTATATATATATATATATATATGTTATAATTAAATGTTTAACATTGAGCAATGCAAGCTTAATATGGTATGATAAGAAAAATAAGACATCCGGGTTCGAATCCCGTCCAGGCATTTATTTTTCTTATCATACCATATATATCTATATATATGTGTGTGTGTGATTTATTTATTTATTTTTGTCGAGAATGTTTCAAGTTCAGAATTGTTTAGAGAATGTAAAAGGGGATAACATAAACGGGATAGAAACAAAAGTAAAAATCGATATTTTTATTGAAGAACACAGCAAATTGAATGTATCTAATCGCTCATTGTTCAGCACCGGTTGTTTCAATACCTCTCCACACCCGGGTAGATATGTTTGTACACATCTAACGGGCTGTCATAACTTTCATTCAATGGAGTACATTTTTCATCGATAGTCATGAATAGAGCGTGAGAGAAATTAATATCTCTGTCGTACTCCGATAATTTCATGTAAGCCTAGGATGTTCCAAAATGTATGTGATTGTTAATTTACAGATAATTCTTCTTTTTGGACGTTACAATCACTGATAATTGTTAGAAATGTGGTATAAGCATTATTTATATTCCAAACGGAACACTGTCGGCCGCGGTCGACTAGTGGTTATGCTCCTTGCCTCTGGTTCCGAAGGTCGCGGGTTCAAACCCGGTGGGGGTCAATGGATTTTTTGGGACCGAAAATTCATGGAGTAAGTCCTCCGGGAGGGAATTTAAGCCGTGGGTCCCGAGTCTGAAGATTTTCAGGCTCATAAAAGATTCTTAAGCCTGAATAAAGAGGCCTCCAAACACAATTTACCGACATCATTGATCTAGTAATAGTTCACTTGTCTGTTAGATTTCTCATCGGGTCGGTGTGTTGACCGCATGCCATCCATGATACCTATGAGCAAGTAAGGTAACTACAAATTAACTTGGTCTAGTAACTCCTTACAAAGGAGAGATTATGGCTCAACAATGGGCTATGCCATTATATATATATATATATCTCGTCCAGGCATTTATTTTTCTTATCGTGTCTATATATATATATATATATATATATATATATATATATATATATACACGAAACACCGACGTTAACGAGACTTTTTTTCTCTAGCTGTAATTAAAAGCTCCGAAAATATGGTCGATACATGCATAAACCTCAGTTATTATTTTGTTTTCTACCATTTTCCTTGTTTAATTTATCTTTTTATTTCAGTGATTTACACCGAGTTTCGTTGAGAAAAGCAACGCACAGGAAACAAACACGAAAACACACACAGATATACAGTGTATTTCGCTATGGAGTCGCCACGTTGCAATGCTGCTAGCGATAGAGACTGATGATAACCAAGCTCCCGGCTTCTCCAGCCGACTTGAATCCTCTTCGTATGAGTGCGGAAGAGCCAATCATTTCACAGCGGTTCTGTTTTTGAAGTGCCTTGTATAAAACGTTATTTCTTTATTAGTGCCACAAGTGTCATTTGAATATCATCTTAAAGTGGAGATACAAATTAAATAAATTAGCTGATTTTCAGTAGCTTTTTATTATTGCATTTTAGTAAATTACAGATTGTATTTCGGAATATAAATTAATGCGTCCAAATTCACATTTATGGCCTCTGTGCAGCGGGGGTTTTGTTTTCGATTTGCCGGTAAATGGGCTATCAGCCATTGCTATCGCGTCACCGTTCATTGGGGTAATCAACATAGAAAACCACTATAAACAAATAAATAAATAAATAAATATATATATATATATATACATGTGTGTGTGTGTGTGTATGAGAGAGAGAGAGAGAGGAGAGAGAGGAGGGGAGAGAAAGTGTGTGTGTTAAAATGAAAGTGGCTGTAATTTTTGCTTTTCGCAATGAAACTTGTTATATGTAATTCAAATAAAATGCTATATTAAACGCCGAAAATAGTATATAGTGAAATAACTGATACCTATATCACTGATATAATGTAAAAATTATCTTTAATTTGCTTACTTGTTATATCAATACTAGTAAAATTCATATCAAATTCCGTTGAGGTGAAGTCATATGATGGCATAGAAGAACGTAACAAATTCAACAACAAGGGAGTCTACAAACTAACATGTGAAGAATGTAATATATTTTATGTTGGCAGGACAAGGAGAAATTTCAATACAGGATATAAAGAACACCTTAAAGAGTTCATACACGCGGGTGATAAATCAAGCTATGCTAAACATCTCATTAACGCAGGTCATCGAATGAACACAATTGAAAATACTCTCACGATAATCCACCGAGAAAACATTCCAGCTCTGATAAATATATTTGAAGACTTCGAAATTATGAAGGAAACAAACAACACCTCACTTCTTAACGAGAACGCACCCCAGTCAAACCCATTATATGAGATCGTCAAAAACAAGTCAGTTGCTGCTACAAACAGTTGGGGTATATTCACCGTATATAACAACAACGAGTAGCGGAGGCTCAACCTGCAGAAGATGGAAGATAACTTCCGAAAGCGCTCCAGTTAATTTTATATACAATATTTTAACAAAGTTGAGGACGACGGCACCTACCAACAGGTACAATTTAATTGTTAAGTTTCATCATATTACTTGTTATAGTAGCCACGAGAGGGCAATGACACGGAGTCCCGGCTACCTCTCATGATAGACAATATATATTAAGGAAAAATAAATGTTTGTGCTAGGATGCCTGGGTAGCGTAACTGGTAGCTAACTAACTTACCAAGTTAGAAGTCCTGGGTTGAAATACCGATTCATGCGTTTATTTTTCTTTTCATGTAATATATGAAATATTTAGCCACCGCTGTTGAACTCGATCTGTAGCGTGATGACTGGTCACGCAGTGGGCTCGGGTTCGATCCCACGATCGGGGAAGTTTTTCGTGGAGAGGTTTTTACAGAGGGGTTTTCCTCACCTGTAAGACAAATGTCATGAAAATGGTAAGGCCCAAACGGATCCACGAAAATCATATGGCCGTAGTTACATCCCCCATCACCCTTATCGTTATCATCATCCTCATCATCCTTCACCGGGGTGGGGAAGAAAGACCGGGAAGCTAACACACCGACAATTCCCAAGTAAAGCTGCAAGCATAGCATGAAAATGCTATGAGGTGCAGTGAAGGTCCTGCACTTCGGGCTGAATTACAGTGGAATGGATATATATATATAGATATGTATGTAGATCGATATAAATATAATATATATAGGAAATACAGACATAAATACATACATACAGACATCAAATCCATCCATCCATCCACAGTAATTCTGCCCGAAGGCAGGCCCTTCACAGCAATCATAGCATTTTCATGCTACGCTTGCAGCTTTACTACGGAATTGTAGGTGTGCTAGTTCCCGGTGCTTTCCAAACCGGTGAAGGATGATGATGATCATCATCATCATAATGATAAGGGTGATTATGATGATGGTCATTTGATTTCGGGGACCGTTTGGGCCTTAAAGTTTTCCTGAAATTTGTCTCAACCTAATAGGGATACATGAATGGGAAGAATATTGCAAAAAGCTTTTAGTAGAGGGCCGAAAATAATTTTTGGGAGAAAATGACGATTTATCAGAAATGGAAACAAGAAACATAATCGAATTTGATATAAATACTGTAAGAAAAGGAAATTATGAGAATGAAAAATGATAGTAATGCCGGCCCAGGAAATGTTGCTATAGAATTAATTAAAAGTGGCAGTCAGAAGTTATTGGAAATGATCACTGTACTGTTTAATAAATAATAAATGGCGAAGAAGCGCCAGAAGAGTGGAAAGTCGCTATTATAACATCGATACATAAGAATGAAGACAAGAGAAAGTGTGAAAATTATAGAGGCATATCAGTAACGAGTACATTAAGTGGAATATATGGACGTATACTAAGTAAAATTATTGATATAGAATATCAGGATAAAGAAGTGGAAGAACAATCTGGTTTTAGAAGTGGTATGTCATGCACAGATAATATATTTTGCATAACACAAATGATACAAAAAAAAGAGCTACTAACAGAGATTTACATTTGTTTTTTTTATTTAACCAAGGCATATGATAGTATTCCCCAAGAAATGTTATGGGAACCTTTAGACAATTCTCACATTACCAAAAAAATTGTAGATGCTCTAAAAGCATTTTACAAAGGATCTATTTCGAAAAAAAGGTTGGAAATCATATAACAAAGGGATTTACTATTACAAACGTTTAAGGCAAGTTTGCAGTTTATCTCCAATTCTATTTAAAATTTATCTCGAAAGAGTACTAAGAGACTGGAAGAAAAAATGACAAAAAATGGGCATACCCATCCAAAATACATATGTATATTAACTAAATTTTGCAGATGACCAGGTAATAGCACAAGACCACGATGACATAGAATATATGGCTAAAAAACTAAAAGAATATGAAAAATGGGGACTTTATATAAATATTGAGAAAACTAAATACCTGTGTATAGGAGAAGAAATGGAAAATATAAATTTCAACAATGGAGAAGAACTAAAACCTAGTATTGAATTCACTTATTTAGGAACAAAATTAGACCACTCAGGAGATAACACAGTGGAAATTAAAAATAGAATCGCACAAACAGAACAAGCAACACATGCTTTAAACTTTGATTGGTGGAGCAAAAATATTACAAAAAATAGAAAATTACAAATATATCAAACCATAATTCAGAGCATTTTAACATATGGTGCTGAAGTCTGGCAAATTCCTACCAGGGAAATGAAAAGAATTTTAAGTACAGAAATTGATGTTTTAAGAAGATCAGCTGGAAAATCTAGAATGGATAGAATACGAAATAAAGAAATAAGGGAAATTATGGTTGTAGAAGAGAAATAGGACATCATAGACATTATAGAAAAGAAAAGATTACAGTGGTATGGCCATGTCAAAAGAATGCCAGAGCAAAGATTGCCAAAAATTGTTATGGAATGGATCCCAATGGAAAGGAGGAAGACCGAAGAAGACTTGAATAGAAGGGGTACAAGCAGCTATGAATATCAGAGGAATGGATGAAGATCAATGGGTTGACAGAGAGGAATGGCGTTTGGTTTCCGGAAGACGGCGGCAGCTGCCATGATACCGGATGATGATGATGATGATGGTGATTATATATATATATATATATATATATATATATATATATATATAAGTGTGATTGTGTGTGTGTATTCATTTTTCCTGACAGTGAGTAGGATCGATAAAGATTAACAAAAATATATTCAACCTCATTAGTTACATTCCTTCGGACTTCGATGAAATACGAATATTGTTATACTAGCAAATTTATAAAGTAATTTTTCACTAAAAAACGAGATAATTGATTTGGGTGTAAAACAATGAAGTATAACTGAATTTCAGTTCGCTAACAACAATGTATTTTTATAAACTTGCACAACATAGTGAAAGTCAGGAGATTCAATCAACAGAATTTACTTTTTTTTCTCCCGAAACATATACGCAGTACCCGCACGCTGCAGTTAGATGAAATATGTCTGAAATATAATATACGTATAAGATTTTAGTATAGGCCTAAGACTGATTCTACAAGATAAATGAGGAGTTCAGTTTCAAAACTGCACCTTGTGTCATTTTACATGTCACTCGTTCACATCTGTAGGTAAATAAGCGTAAGTATCTTGATTAAGAAAGTCCCTCTAGGGAGCACCCATGTCCCCACGTGGGGCGTATGGGCTACACACACACACACACACTCACACACATGTAATGTTACAGGAAAAATAAAAATTTGGTAACTGGTAAACCATATATTGGATTTTCTTAACATAAATACAGTATTGTAGATTCCCATTCCTAAATTAGTATACACAAATAACAAAATTGATACAAACTTTGATTTGGGCTCAATTACAAGATTAACATTAGGTGTATCAAATTTTTATAGAAAAATATGGATTTGCTGAGTTTTGAAAGAAAAAACTTTCGATTTCAAATCTTTAATGTAGTTGCAAAGAGCACAGAAATGCCACCTGTTGATTAAAATCATAGCTAGTGCTACCAATCACATAAAAAAGGCATATTAATCAAATAGATTAAATTAAATTTTGAAAAAAATCTGGACTAGAGAAACTGTACAGTTCGATTTACGAATGTCTAGTAGATAATACACCGTGTTCCAAAATGATGGACGGAGTTTTAAGTAGTAGGTATAGCTTAACAAACGAAATTGGATGCACGATTATTTGCTATAATAAAAGAAAAACTGAAAGTTTCATATCCCGAATGCAGTAATTTGTTTCTTGTCATTATTACGTCGTCAGCGTTAAATTTGTGAAAATGGCGATTCCTGTACAGAAGTCATTCTGTGAGTTGCAATTTGCGAGGTCTGGTTCCATTGTTGCAGTGCAGCGAGTTTTCCGACGGCAATTTGGAATTGATCCTCCGACAGATAAAATTATCCGTCGATGGTATAAACAGTTAGAAACAACTAGATGTTTCTGTAAAAGGAAATGTCCAGGACGTCCACGAACATCAAATGAGGCGTCGGTCCGGATGACATGATTCATTCCCATACCCTCCACGGTCTCCCGATCTCACACCTTGTGATATCTTCCTGTGGGGGCATGCGAAGAACCGTGTGTACGTACCACAACCAACTTCCGGTCGACCTTCTTGACTTGAGAAGATTGTTGCTGATGTTGAGTTCAGCTGGCAAAGGTTTAGGAGGAATTCGACTATCGGCTAGATGTGTACCTTGTGACGAAAGGTGCTCACATCGAACACTTATAATGTACGTTATGAAAACTCGAAGAGTTTCCCTTCAATCCCATGTAACTTGTTTCTCATATATATCATATAAGGGAAATTAAATAACTTCGAAACCCGTCCATCATTTTGGAACATCCTGTTTTATGATGCTAAATTTATTAATCCTTGATTGAAAAATTGAATTTAGCAACCCATTTTATATGGGATGTCGTAATTATTTTGTACTCAAATATAACATTACCAATCGTTTCGCCTCAAGAATTTAATTATTGGCCTACCTGCACTGTGTGATTTCTCACGGTTTTCTACAAGAAGTTTCCATCCTCCTTTTTTGATTGTCAATTCTTGCCACATGTCCTTGCTATCGTAGTCTGCCATACTTAATTGTTTTTATTACATCCTGTTTCCCGTAAAGATAATGTAGCTCTATGCTGTGTAGTTTTCTCCATTCGCCTCTCTTTGTTCCCAAAATTTTCCTAAGAACATTTCATCCCAGAGGAACCCATGTCCGCGTTTCTTGATGGTTGTGTTTTTAACTAAAATACTTTTTTCGTCTAGCTTATCGTCTTCGTCCTGTCCGGCACGCTACCATCGGCTTAGCTCTCGAGATGATATACAGAAACACAAGCCACTTAACCAAGACAAGGTAAAGATACCACGGAGGGTAGTTTTCTTACGTCGAGAAAATTCAATATACAGCCTATATTTATCTTTTAACTTGGCATCTAATAAAATGGATAATTTGTTACACATCTACTTTAAAAAATCTCCCTTTTTAGAGCTTATGCAGTATTTTTCATTAGGCCAAGCTCGGTGTCAAAATATGTGAGTAGTACTTCATGGAAATTCATAACAGCTATTTTGTCGCCTTAAGTTCTAGAAGCAACTTCCAAATGTTCTCCAGATGGACAGTAACAATATCGGTTGACTAAGTGGGTGATAAATGTTATCAGAAAGATACAAATGACAACAGCCTGCTACACGGTACCATTTTAATTTCCTACCTGTAAACATAGTGACAAAACTGGTGATTCGTAATCTCGTTTAACTTATCTGAGAAACATTCGGCCCATCTGGTGATAACATATATTTTGTGTGTTCGGTTTCGTTATTAATATTTTAAATAAACAATGAATGTCTGATCATAGGACTGTGATGACATAAAGTAAAAACAGACGTAATTATTATTAGATCGACGTTATTATAAGTAACGAGTTTTGTCCAACTCATAGGTTCATGGCCATGCGGACATGGATTCTCTGCATCTATATCCTGAGCTGATGTTTTCGAATCTTCCTTTTCTACTTCCGTCAAATCATCGATACTGTTTTTCTGCCAAACATTCTTTGCTTACCAACTGGACGCTTTCCCTCTAGTTGCCTGCAAGAAATTTCGCGCCCATTCCCCGTTCTTGACAAATGTCTTCCACGTCTCAGACTACGTAAATTATTATTATTATATTTGGCCCAAAAAATGTTCTAAGAACTGTATCTTGAAATACGCGTAATATTTTCTCCTTCCTTAAAATAAGAATTCACGTTTCGCATCAATGTATTGTTCCTGGAGAGAATAACAGTATCATAATTTTTCTCTCTTTTTTTAAGAAGTTGGGACGACAAGAGTCTCTGGATTTAATTTTTATAAACTAGAATCGCACTAAGTTAACCCACTCCCCTCAAAAGACGAGGTACACTCGATTAACTCTGCTGTTATATATTTTGCAATAATTTGTACATCCCTTGGCAGGGTAGTTTTTTGTTAACATTTATGAATAGTAGAGGAATGTATTTTTGCTTTCGCCCTTATTCTGATCATAAGTACCGTTTTCTGTTGTTTGTTTTGAATGTCTGAAAATGGAAAACATAATTTACGGTAACTTAAATCCGGTTTCTTGGAAAATGCATTGAGCATTTAAACCTGAAGCGAATGAGTTAACATTCAAATAAAATATGGGAAGTGGTGGGAAATGTATGTCTTCAGAGCTAGACTTATACCAAGTCTGTACAAAAGTGTCATAATTATCGTTCAGTGAATTCATGGCAGTCTGGATGACAATGTGCAAACGAAGAAGGAACTGATATAAATATAGAAAGGGAGGCCGTAAGAGATACCATTAAATTGTCAGCATTAGAAAGCATTGTTTATTTTTAAAACTTGCAAAACAAGAAATGGTTTGATGAGGAATGTGCCGACATTGTAAAGAAAAGAAAGCTTGCAAAAGTGAAATGGTTACACGAGCCAAATGAGGTAAACCTAGAGCAATTGGGTAGCACTAAACGGGAAACTTCTAGGTTACTAAAGAGTAAAGAGAGGGAATATTTGAGAGAGAAGATTAATTATCTTGAAATGAATGCCAAAAGTAGGAAAATTAGAGAATTATATCAGGGAATTACGATAGAGAAGAAAGGGTTTCAGGTTAGAACAAACATAATTAGGAATAAAAATGGGGATATGATTGCAGATTCCAGGAGTATATTAAATAGATGGAAAAGTCACTTTAATCTACTATTAAATATACATACAGAACAGGATATTGAAGAGGATCATTTACAGACAGCAGAAATGCATACGCAGAACCAAGTGCATTAGAGGTTGAAATGGCGATACAAAAATTGAAGATGTATAAAGCATCAGGTTCAGATGATAAAACTGATAAAATCAGGGGGAGAAAAATCGATGGACAAGATAAGCCAGTTGCTTAATATGATTTGGGAAAAAGAAGCTCTTCCAGATGAATGGAAAGAATCGATTATCGTGCCAATTTATAAGAAAGGAGATAAAACTGATTGCAACAACTATAGGGGCATCTCATTACTTTCAACTTCGTACAAAATTCTAACAAATATATTAGTAAGCAGACTTACTCCCTATATTGATGACATTCTAGGAGATCATCAATATGCATTTAGAAGAAACATACTTACTACAGATCAGATTTTTAGTATAAAACAGATTTTAGAAAAGAAATGGGAATATAATGGTACTGTACATCAACTATACGTAGACTTCAAAAAAGCATATGATTCAATTAAGAGGGAGAAGTTATATAGTATCCTACTGGAGCTTGGAATTCCTAAAAAGTTAGACTTATACGAATGTATCTAAATGGCACAAAAATTAGGGTGCGTGTAAGCAAACAGTTTCGGATACTTTTGAAATCCAGAATAGATTGAAGCAAGGAGATGAACTATCTCCTCTACTATTTAATTTTGTATTAGAGCATGCCATCAAATCTTTAGAGGACGAAGAAGGCCTGCAAATTAATGGTATTAATAAGCTATTAGTTTATGCTGATGATGTAGTACTATTGGGCGATAGCGAGGTGATACTAAAGGCCAGAACGCACACACTACTGAGTAACACTAAGAAATTGGGACTGGAAGTAAATATCAATAAAACTAAATATATGGTCACACGTAGAAATACATTATATAATGGAAATGGACAGCTAATGACAAATGAGGGAATTTT
Organism: Diploptera punctata; assembly: GCA_030220185.1. Taxonomy (NCBI): domain Eukaryota; kingdom Metazoa; phylum Arthropoda; class Insecta; order Blattodea; family Blaberidae; genus Diploptera; species Diploptera punctata. The sequence continues at coordinate 231,766 of JASPKZ010007908.1, forward strand.
GAGGAAGTGGCTGAATACAAATACCTAGGAACAATAATCACAAACAGGAATGAGATGCACAAGGAAATTAGACATAGGCTCGATTCTGGAAATTCGTGCTATTATGCATTACAGAGGCTTTTGACTTCCCAACTCCTTTCAAAAAGCGTTTAACTGAAAATATATAAAACTATTATCTATCAGTTATAATATATGGATGCGAAACATGGACTCTTACTTTAAGGGAGGAAAGGAGATTACGAGTATTTGAGAATAAAGTTCTTAGGAAAATTTTTGGACCAAAGAGAGATGAACAGACAGGTGAATGGAGAAGGCTGCATAACAATGAACTACATGGTCTTTATAGGAAGCCAGATATAATAAGAACAGTTAAGTCTCGTAGACTGCGATGGGCAGGACATGTGACACGTATGGAGAATGAAAGACGTGCATGGAAGCTTCTTGTGGAAAAACCAGAGGGAAAACGCCCAGTTGGTAGACCAAGAATGAGGCGGGAGAATAATATTAACTGTGATTTGAGGAAAGTAGATTATACAGGGGATAATTGGAAAACATTGGGTCAGGATAGGGATGTTTGGAGAGCTTATGTCCGCGCGGCCATGAACTTACGGGTTCGATAGTGTCATATAGCTAGTTACCCAGGTGTAATCAATCATAACATTTTCAATTCTGCTATTTTAACACAGTTCCAATAATGGATCATATTATAATATTATAATGGTATTGTGAAGAGAAAAATTAATGCCTGAACCGTGGACCTCTAGAAGCTTTTTCTTTTCACAATCCATCCTTCTATAGTATTCTGCCCGATGGCAGGTCCTTCACTGTAATCATATCATTTTAGTGCTATGCTTGAGGCTTTACTAGGGAATTGTAGGTGTGGTAGCTTCCCACACCGGTGAAGGATGATGATGATAAGGAGGATGATGATGGCCATATGATTTCGGGGACCGTTTGGTCCTTAAAGTTTTCCTGACATTTATCTTACAGGTGAGGAAAACCCCGATTAAAACCTCACCCAGAAAAACTGCCCTGACCGGGGATCGAACCCGGTCCCGCTGCGTGACGAGGCAACACGCTACCTCGAGACCACAGCGGTGGTCCTTTTCACAATATCATTATAATATTATAATTATAACATTCACAAATACGAGATTAATTTAAACAAAATCTTTTAGATATTTGGAATATTTATTATTAGTGGCTAACATGTTTGAATTTACACTTCAAATTGAAATGATGAAATAGCCTGTAACTGAATATAACATATTGGCAAACTTTTTATATCTCCTCTATTTAATCAAACGATTTGAAATTACATTTAAATGAATTCATGTATTTTTAATTTGTTCCCAAATGTCGAAATGTCGCCATATCGAGCATAAAACCTTTATTTTTATTTATACATATTATATAGTTGTATGGATAGATCAACTACAATCTGTATGAATGTATTTCATTCGTTTTTATTATAATTACTTAAGCAAGGAATTGCACAATCTTCTCTATCATTCAAATTTACAGTGGATCATACCGTCAAATCTTAAAGAGTATAAAGGAAATCTTAAAATCAAAGGTATTAATTAGGTGTTAGTATATGCTGATGTGGTAAATATTATTAGAAGACAGCGATAAGATTCTAAGGGCAACGCGCACATTCTATTAAGTAACACTAAGAAATTGGTTCTGGAAGCAAACATTAATAAAATTAAATACATGTTCACCTATAGAAATTCATTACATAATGGAATTCAAATACGAACAATAATTACAAACAGGAATAAGGCACAGAAAGGAATTAAACATAGGGCCAATTCTTGAAATGCATGCTATAACGAGTTAGAAGAACGTTTGTCATTTCAACTTCTCTCAAAACACAATAAACTGAATATATATTATTATTCGCTCTGTTGTATTGTACGGATGCAAAACATGGACACTTACTTTAAGGGACGAGAAAGGATTGCGAGTGTTTGAGAATAAATTTCTTAAGAAAATTTGAACAGAGAAGATACAAACAGAAGAATGGTGAACACTAAATAACAGTGAGATATAAAATCTTTAAAGGAAGCGAAATGCTATAAGAATAGTTAAGTACCCATGACTGCAATGGGCAGAACATGCGGCAATAATGGGGAATGAAAGGGAGGCATGGACACTCCTTGTAGGAAAACCAGATTGAAATGGCCCAATAGGTAGGCCAAGAATGAGGTGGGAGATTAATATTAACCATGAACTGAGAGGTAAATTGTATATGGGATGATTGGTAAACGTTGCCTCTATATGGATAAATGAGGGCTTATGTCCTCGCGGCCTTGAACCTATGGTTTTGAATAGTGCCAGTGAATTATATAGTTAATTTGAAAACGTAAAGATAAAAGCTGCTTTAAACTGAGAATCTTGCTTTTTTTAAAAAATAATGTTGAAATGAGGGGTGTTATTCATAGAGTAATGATGATAAAGATTTTGTTTGTATTCTCGCAGCCACGAGGCTGTCTCTTCCACTCAACAGTAATAACACTGGTCAACATGATTTTTGTCTCATGAGTACCGTAGTTGTACTTAATGCAGTTTTGTATGGTGTTTTCAAATATGTATTCGCAATTTCTCTATCATCCACAGTTTTTTATTTCAATTTCAATTAATGAATTTAAATAATAATTTTTTTTAGAAAATGTTTTTCGTCCATTTGTCCATTGTAAAATAAAACCAAATGAGCTAACTCGGAGATTTTCAGCTATGGAAAATAAATATCAAGGCAAATGGAATCCTAATATGCTGGCCGATTATTGTTGGACCATCAAGAGGGATGGTCCACAGGCGAAATATAGCAAAAAATCGTCATTTCTTACCTTCTCGGTGAGTCCGTATGTTCGAATATTGTGTAGTTACGAATGTAGAAAATATTAAAGTGTTTGAAATTATAAATAGCTGTCTCTCGGAAACATTGCGTGATGGAAAAAACCAGATATCATATTTGAATTCAGGAGAAAAAATACTATCAGAATCACATATGTTTCTTTCTGAGACAAAAAAAAAAGTTTATTTTTTGTTGGCCAGTGTAATTAAATGTGTACAATACATACTAGTGTTGATATACAATTAAATAATTTCAAATTAAATTTAATAAAATACAAAAATACACATCACTTCCAACAATTAACATAATTGTCTGGTGTGTAATTTAATATGAAAGAAGTTTCCTAGATAAAAATAGTTTGTAACTAAAAATTGTTTTAAAAATGGTAAACTGACTGTTAAAGCTAATGTTTAAATTAAAAATATAGACAGTGAAAATATATGTAAGTAAAATACAGGGACTTATAACATACTCTTAAATTAAATAAATACTTTGATTCTTTGAATTATTTTGAATGATGAAAGTCGCTTCAATAACTTAGGTTGACCACATGCTACTATAAGAGATCTAACAAAACACGGTCTCCTGAATAAACTGATGTCCACGTACACTGTATTACGCACTTCAAAGTGATGTGTCTACAACAGTTCGCTTTGGTAGATATTACGCAGGACCAGCACTTCAAAGTGATGTGTCTACAACAGTTCGCTTTGCTAGGTATTACGCAGGACCAGCACTTCAAAGTGATGTGTCTACAACAGTTCGCTTTGCTAGGTATTACGCAGGACCAGCACTTCAAAGTGATGTGTCTACAACAGTTCGCTTTGCTAGGTATTACGCAGGACCAGCACTTCAAAGTGATGTGTCTACAACAGTTCGCTTTGCTAGGTATTACGCAGGACCAGCACTTCAAAGTGATGTGTCTACAACAGTTCGCTTTGCTAGGTATTACGCAGGACCAGCACTTCAAAGTGATGTGTCTACAACAGTTCGCTTTGCTAGGTATTACGCAGGACCAGCACTTCAAAGTGATGTGTCTACAACAGTTCGCTTTGCTAGGTATTACGCTGGACCTGCACTTCAAAGTGATGTGTCTACAACAGTTCGCTTTGCTAGGTATTACGCAGGACCAGCACTTCAAAGTGATGTGTCTACAACAGTTCGCTTTGCTAGGTATTACGCAGGACCAACACTTCAAAGTGATGTGTCTACAACAGTTCGCTTTGTTAGGTATTACGCAGGACCAGCACTTCAAAGTGATGTGTCTACTATAGTTCGCCTTGCTAGGTATTACGCAGGACCAGCACTTCAAAGTGATGTGTCTACAACAGTTCGCTTTGCTAGGTATTCAAAATATTTTACTTTGATATTGAAACTCATATGGGATGAAAATGTATTTATTTTTAGTAGCCAATGGCAATATATGATTCGTGGAGTATAGAAAAACAATATAAACGATATATAACATGTATAACGAAATAATAAAATGTCCTCACCAGAATTCGAACCCTGATCTTTGTGGTGAGCAAGATAAAGATATGAGTGCATCAGAATGCTTATGGTGAAATATAATTACTCTATCTGCATTATATTCTACATTCATTGAATGATTTTCTCATTGATTGATTTTATTTTTAGAACAATTTCCTGCCCATTCATTAGTTGTGAGATACGCCATTGTATCTTAAGTTGGTTAAGGCAACACGCTACAAATCGGAAGGTCGAGGGACCGAGTTCTGATGAGGCTCACTGTCTTTCAACCGACCCATACCATCTGGCGGCACCATGACTATAGGTCGACTCAGATTGTAGCGTAAATGAGTGCGCCAGACGCTTGTTCTGGGAGCAAAGGGAGCCGTCACGCAGGGCTGACAACTCGGTTAACGTCAAATTCCCAATTTCTGGAAAAGTGTGAGCCTTAACCTCCTACTACCTCTAGGGCTTTCGAAATCCAAGAGACAAGTCCTCCGGGAGGAATTTTATTCGACGAGTCTCGAGTATGTAGATTTTGAGACACGTAAAAGAATCTCAAGTCTAAATTAGTGCCTCTGAGGGAAATTTAACCAGCCTTCCCGATTCAAGTAATACCCAGTTGCCTACTGGATTTTTCACGAAGGCGACATGAAGTCTACTTATCAAACACTGACATCGCTAGGGAAATAAGCGTAACCAAATTAGCCCGGTCAAGAAACACCCCTCTAAGGGAGAATCCATGTCCCCGTGAGGGGCGTATAGGGTAGGCCTGCATGCATACAATCAATGCATATGGAAATATAACTTCCTCTAATATTATTTAAAAAAACGGATTTAAAATATAATCATTAAATTTTGTTACTATTACACTGAGCAACAAAAAAAGATACTTTTTTATCTCAGAAAGAAAAAAATATGTGATTCTGATAGTATTATTTCTCCTGAATTCAAATATAATATCGTTTTTCTCCATCACGCAAGGTTTCCGAGAGACAGGTATTTATAATTTCAAACACTTTAATATTTTCTACATTCGTAACTACACAATATTCGAACATTCGGACTCACCTAAAAAGTAAGAAATTAAGATTTTCTGCTATATTCCGCCTGTGGAGCATCCCTCTTGATGGTCCAACAATAATCGGCCAGCATATTAGTATTCCGTTTGCCCTGATATCTCTTTTCCATAGCTGAAATCTCCTGAGTTAGCTCAATTGGTTTTATTTTACAAAGACAAATGGACGAAAAAACGTTTATTAAAAAGTAATTACTATATTCATTAATTGAAATTGAAATAAAAAACTGTGGGTTATGGAGAAATTCCGTATACATATTTGAAAACATGATAAAAACTGCTTTAAGTACAACTATTGGTACTCATGAGACAAATATCAAGTTTACCAGTGTTATTATTACTAATCTGTCCTTTATTAAATACTAACTAATGCTGAGCATGCACTGCTACTTCAAAATAAATAAAATGTGGTTTTATGTTTAATTGAATAAGTAAAAAGGAAAGGAATTATAAATTTAAAATATACAGTCAATATGCCCATTTCACCAATTGATGTTTAAAATGGCCAACACGTTTCCACAGCCAAGCTGTCATCCTCAGGACCAGATATTGACTGAAGACAAAATTGGTAATATATTGTAAATTTGTTTCGTAATTATTTTTATGTACACCGTGCTGATTACTCGGAGTTTCCCGGGAATCTACTTATCCCGATCTTCTTGGCCTCAATGAGCTGAAAGACAAAAATGGTTATTGTGAGTTATCCGTAGAAGATTTGTTGTCGCGGAATTTTTGTAGATTTTTTTCCAGATATTACATTCTGTATATATATATATATATATATATATTAATTTTGTGAATTTGTAATCATTTAGGAAACGTAAGGCTCCAAGCGTCCAAAAAGCCACGTTTTTAGTGCACCGATGCACTTTTTTCTTTTTTTTAAACTCTGGCCTTATAATACTCGTACAAAGGTAATAATATGTTATATACGTTAAATGTCCAAAATACATCTAAATGATGGCGAAAACCACATTCAAGTAGTTGTTTTATTGCATACAAGACGTACAGGTTCACAGACACTCATTTATATATAAAGATGGTGGTTAAACCGTTCCGAATGAAGGAATCAATTTATTTCTACATTGACTGGCTGGAAATAACAGGCAACATTACGTGCTCTTATCCAAAATGGAACTTCAGCTCCTAAGGCGGGTTGTAAACAGAGATTTTCCCGTTCTACGGCTGAGAAATCAGCTCATCGCTCAGAAACAATGACGGTTGGAAAATTTACTATTACGGGCATGAGATTTTTATAGAAAAAGGATTGATCATTACTTGCACTGACTAATTTTGGACAACTCCTTCCGCTCTGCTAGTAACTTAATTCCGTGTCTGGCTTTCCATCTTTTATAGGCGCGAGGAAATTTCTAGAAATAGCTTCGAGATATTTCGAAGCCTAGAATCCTCTTGCCATGTATCTTTCTCGAAAGAGGAGGCAGACACCGGTAGAACTGCCTAGTAAGACTCCATACACTTCGGCCGGTTTGTGCGAGCCCTCTAACTCGCAATTCTCTCCCAGCCCACGCAATTCAAACTTCGTTATGCGACACGTAACAATATAATTAAATTTAATGTTTTATTTTAGGAAGTAATATTTTGAGGTTCTTTTATTCTTGAACATGTTTCGATTGGATATCATTCATGTTTAAGAACAAATCAACATTAATATTGAGGTAAGATAAACAGACTCAAATAATATAATAATCAAATTTATTGAAATCAATGAAACCAATTAATTCTGTTGAACTAAAAACTGAAATGCTTGACATAGGTTGCTTGCACTTTAAGCACTATATAATTGAATAATTTTATTCTTTAAAAATGCTGTTAAAAGCTTTTCTGGCAGGTCATAGGAACGTATCTCATATTCTCATTATAGCGTAGATACGGGGCATTTAAATATGGTCTGGTATATTTCGTACTCATGTTATCAATTACACTTTAACACGTCATTATCAAAAATGAAAAAATATGAATTATATAACATTGTTCCATGTTGTTACCCACAGTTCATAAACTTTGAAAATTAAATGAAAAATTTCAGTTGACTTTTCCTCTGTGCAAATGCTCTATTATTGTCGATTTTATGTTGATGCCACATATTGCGCGAAATTTCAGTTATAATGTGACCCATATCCCTCCGAAATATGAGATTATAATCGGTGATCCCCGTGAAAACACATGAAAGTGGCTGCGTGAACTAAATTTCATTAATGTACAATACATATCAGAAGAATGAACATTTATTATTCAGATGATAGTGTGCAAAGTCTAATGCCATCCACTGCACTTAACGTGCTTGGGCTTTCGCGCTGGGCGAATAGATGGCGTTAATGTAATCTATTTTGAATACATGCACCACTTCATTTACGAAGATGACGCATTCTTCTATTGTGTATAGTGAGGATTGTTGATAAGTGTATTTTTATGTTTGTCATTATAGGTCTGAATGGGATATTTCTTAAATATTTAAAATAATTAGCGAAAAGAAAATAAGTGCAACTATATAATGGAAATGGACAGCTGCTAATGACAAATAGAAGGAAAATTACATTAAGAGGAGTGGCTGAATTCAAGATACCTAGGAACAATAATCACAAATATAAATGAGATGCACAAAGAACTTAAACATAGGCTCAATTCTGGAAATGCGTGCTATTATGCATTACAGGGACTCTTGACGTCCCAACTACTATAAAAAAAATAAAAATATATAAAACTATTATTCTACCAGAGATATTTACATGGGGTGCGAAACATGGACCTCTTACTTTAACGGGAGCAAAGGATGATTACGAGTATTTGAGACTCAGGTTTTTACGAACCTATTTGGACCAAAGAGAGATGAACAGACAGGCGAATGGAGAAAACTACATAACAGTAAACTACATGGTCTTAATAGGAAGCCAGATATAATTAGAATAGTTAAGTCTCGTTAGAATGAAGATGGGCAGGACATATGGGGAATGAAAGACGTGCGTTGACGCTTATTGCTAGTTGGTGAAAAGCCAAAAGGAAAAACGCCCACTTGGTAGACCAAGAATGAAGGGGAGAATGAATAAAGAAATTAACTATGATTGGAGGGACAGTAGGAATGATAAAGGGAATGATGCTAAAACCTTAGCGCAGGATAGGAATTGCATGGAGATATTAGGTCCGCGCGGCCCCATGCAACATACGGGATAGGTAGTGTCAATGAGTTAAGTTAGTTAGTTTGTTAAGTTAGGTAGAGAAACCAGTATTTTAGAGAATCAGTCAAGGAGCGATTATAGATTTGAAATTTTAATACTTCCGTTATTCTGAAATGCAGACACTTGGCCCACTGCTTGCTGTCTGATACTTTTACATATTCTGGACGAGTTACTAGGCTAGTATTTTTTTTACAGTATCAGTCCTCTTCTGGAGACCCATGCAGGTCTATTGGAGATTCTGAGTACAAACAGAATTATTTACAGTATGTACAAAGATGTCCACCGCTGTGGTCTCGAGGTAGCGTGCTGCCTTGTCACGCAGCGGGCCCGGGTTCGACAGTTTTTCTGGGTGAGGTTTTTATCGGGGTTTTTCCTCACCTGTAAGACAAATGTCAGGAAAACTTTAAGGCCCAAACGGTCCCCGAAATCATATGGTCATCGTCATCGTAATCATCCTTATCGTCATCAACATTCACCGGTGTGGAAAGCAACGGGAATCTACCACACCTAAAATTCGCTAGTAAAGCTGCAAGCATAGCATGAAAATGCTATGATTGGAGTGAAGGACCTGCCTTTGGGCAGAATTACTATGGATGGATGTACAAATATGTGTGCTCTTATCAGAAACTGGTGGAAGTAAACCTCACAGAAAGCAAAGACTAGAAACCATTTCTCATAAATAAGGGTAGAAATTAAAATTATACGCGAAGTTCCACCTGGGACCGTTTCCAGTCAACAGACGAGAATAATCTGCACTGCCTAAGTTTTATTATTCTTGTATCACTTAATTTTTTTCAGCAGATTTTTTAAGCTAAATAATATGTTTAAGTTTTGTAAACATTTTTGTATCAAGCGCCGCTATAGGAACTGTCAATCGCTATCATTATTTAAATACAAATTAACTGATAATTCAAGTTCGACACAATGAAAACATTAACTGAATAACAACTATATACTGAATTCTATAAATAATCCTCTAGGAAGCTACTTACTTTATTTTATATCATTTTAATTTTATTATATTCCAGGTTTTTGTTAGTATTAGCTAGTATTGGATAACATCGTCATTGTATTTTGTTTAGTCTGTATTTTAATAACAATTTAAAATTGTAATATGTATTTAATTTTTTATAATTATACTATTCGGTGGTTGAATGGAAGAGAAGGTCTTATGGCCTTAACTCTGCTAGCTAAAGTAAAGCATTATTATTATTATTATTATTATTATTATCATTATTAGTATTATTTTGAAGAAGTGGTGGAATTCAAATACCTAGGAACAATAATTACAAACAACAAAGTAGCGTCACAATAACTCAAAATGATATTTTAAGGAATCGAAAATAGAAAAATAATTTCACACATTAGAACTAGTAAATAATACTATAAATGCATAGTCAGGAACATCAACACACATAAAATGATAGAGATATTTTAATATTGCTAAACCAAAGCATGTAGTACTGCAGAAAACTGTAGTGGAGCATGCTGTCATATGAAGATTCCTAAAAAAAAAAAACAAAGTAGTGCTTAAAGAAGTTAAATATTGGCACAATTCTGGAAATTAATGATATTATATATTACAGGGAATCTGGTCGTCCAAACTTCTTTCAAAAAGCATTAAACTGAAAATAGGCTATATAAAAATATTATTCTACCAGGTTATATTATATGAATGCAGTACATGGACTCTTACTTTAATGGGAAGAAAAGTTTACTAGTATTTGAGATTAAGTTCTTATGAAAATTTTTGGACCAAAGAGAGGTGAAAAGACAGGTGAATGGAGAAGGCTAACATAACAGTGGTCTACATGACCTTTATGGTAAATCAGCTTAAATAAGAATAAGTAAATCTCGTGGACTGCGATGGGCAGAGCATGTAGGAGGAATAGGGAATGGAAGAGCAGCATGCAAGTTCTTTTAAGAAAAGTTAAACTGGAAATATTCAATACAGTTTTGTTATCAGTTATAATATGTGGATGAGAAACATGGTCTCTTACTTTAAGGGACGAGAAAATTTTACGAACATTTGAGAATTAAATTCTTAGGAAAATTTTTGGACCAAAAGGAGGTGAACCGACAGGTGAATGGGGAAGACTATCTAACATTATGCTTCATGGTCTTCACGGGAAACCATATGCAGTAAGAACAGTTACGTCTCGTAGAGTACGATGTGCAGGACATATGACACGAATTGGGAACAAAAAAGGGGAATGGGTACTCTTAGAAAAGAACAGAGAAAACGCCTAATAGGCAGACTAGTAATTATAATATTAATAAATATGAGATTAATATTTACCATGACATCAGGGAAGTAAATTTTACAGGGAATATTTGGAAGACATTGGTTCAGGATAGGTATATGTGAAGAGCTTTATGTCCGCACAGCTGTGAATCTTAGTTAGTAATACGTCTACATTTTCCCTGAAGTTGATATTTTCTTCATAACGAAGAATTCAGTCGAGATAGAAAATTAATTAGTAGTATACAGGTTGATTCACGAATCATGTTTCGTCTCATTTTATCAAAACTCTGAACATTAGTGTGAAACGAATTGTTGAAACATGTGAATGATTGATGTGCTCCATGCGGAGATGCTCATAACATTTTCATTTTTATTCGTCTTTAAGTTATGCCTTCGAACTTCATTATTTTAAATTGATCATGGCACATTAATTTCCTTCGTTCGAAGTGGCATTGAAAAAAATACATTGCCGTTGGAATGAGGTTTCTATATCTATTGGTTAACGTGTTACATACGTGTGAAAGTTGACATCTGCTACTGCTAATTTTTGCTAATAATTCTATGATTTGAGGGAAGTAGATTATACAGGGAATGATTGGAAAGCATTAGCTCAGGATAGGGATGTATGGAGAGCTTATGTCCGCGCGGCCATGAACCTTCGGGTTCGATAGTGCCAGTGAGTAAGTAAGTGAGTAAGTAAGTAATTGGATTATTTCTTATGGGGATATGTGAAACAATGTGTCCATGCCACGGAACCAACCACTCCTGACGATATGCAACATCGGATCACGGAAGCATGCCAGTCCATTTCAGATCACCTAGTCCTTGTAAGAAGATCCCTTTGGAAACGTATTCTGGTATGCGTAAACAATAACGGTGGCACTTTTGAACATCTACTTGGTGATTAGACACCTGTTCCTGTAGTAATATGGTAAGGTATTTTGAAACAGGAAGTCTAAACATTGGTATACAGCTCATTGCTCCCGCCAATTGAACATCTTGTAGCAACTATTCTAATAGGACATAACTAATTATTCAAATTGTATTGTGAAGCCAATAAAGAGATCTTTCACTCCATCTAAAATAAAATAGATGGTTGCATTTAAAATAAGTGGCCAATGTTTTACATTTTCTACAAATGTACAGACCCCTTTCCTAAGTATATCCGCATACTCACAACATTATGCGATTCATCTTTCAAGTATCAAACTCATGATAAAATATATGGTTTTCACATAACAATAGCAAACACAATTCGTGAATCTGTATGTAGCAGATAAAGAGGAAGAAACCATAAATATAGAATATGAAAAAACAAGCTATAATTTTGTCAATTAAGAGATTTGGACACATTAAAACTAAAATGAATAATTTACTAATTATTTTCTTGCAACAAGGAGATTACATTTCGGTTGTTTATAGATAGAACAACGATTGGCTGCATTTGGAGCTGAAAATGCAGTGAACAGAGTAGAGGATTAAGCATCATGGTGTGTGCACACTCAGGATTACCAATCAATTAGTCATAGTGCGTTCCAAATCCACTACAAAATAACAATGTGAGTTCGTTAATCTGTTAATTCATCTAACGTCATACTGTACTTATTTGAGAATCATTTCTTTCTTTAATCTATTAAAATATTAACAGCCTGCCAACATCGAGGTACCAATTTCAGCATAAATTTGTGTATCCCGAAATCCTTCAATCCATAAGGTAAAGAGCTCATAAATTTCATAAAACATTTGTCGCTCTCCACACTATAGAGAGGGCCACGGCTTTAACGTATATGAAGGTGGGATGTTGAAGCCATTTTCTTCAGGAAATAATCACTTTAATTGATATATTGTACCCTATTGAAACATCACCAAAGGGGAGATGTCTACAATGTAAAGAGTCCAAAATATTTTTAAAAAATGTGCCTTTTGGTCTACCTTGACCTCTTCTTCCCGCTAGAATCCAATCCAAAACTCTTCATGGTAAACTTTAATCATTCATTCGTTTTATATGTATACACAGTGCGATCAGTATAGCATTGGACGGCAAATGCGGGGTTTGTGCTGTGCGATAACAAAGGCTTACACGTGCAGGCTCGGGACTTGAAATGTGCGTTGACTCAGCAGTTTACGAGTACATCCCACGCATTCACGATCTCAGTCAGATAGTGTACATCGAGTAGATAAGGTGCTTGATCGCTTTTCCTTGTGAACTGAACGACGTGTGTATAAGTTATTTCAATTTTAAAATTTGTATCTTATACAACAGGCGTGTAAAAGTGTAAAGTGAATCACGTGTATATGAGTGTAAAGTGTAAACTGTATAATGACCAATAATTTTTCTACCGAACAACGTGCATTTATTTATGAACAATATTTGTTTACTCAGTCTGCCAGCCAAGTACGAAGACTTTTTGAAGCACAATTCCCGGGTGTAAAAATTCCGTCACGTTCAACAGTCCATAATCTGTACAACAAATTTTATAAAGAGGTGTCAAAAATGTATGGACAACGAAGGTGAACAGTTCCAGCACCTGCTTCAATAAAGATGGTAAGTACGATAATTTGTAAAATAGTTAACGAAAATGTGTTTGGTTGTATCACCGTGATCCTACGCTGTCCGTTCCCCGCCGCGAGTGCGTCAGCAGTGTTTAGTGAAATCCTCGCGTCTGCTGTCCTGTGCTATACTAATCGCACTGTACATTTGTAACTTTCTGTATTTTACAAAATCTACAATTGAATTGTATTTATTCGTGCGTTTCCTAATCACTATATTTGTTATTCCATCAGTTTAAAACGTCTGGCTCAACGTCGTAACAATAATTTTGACTTTTATCATTTAGAATAACTTTTGCATTTATAAAGGATTGTTAAAAATTCGATTAATTTGTTAGTGCATGAATTATTAAGTCCGCCCCAATTCCTCCAACTACACTTGCCTTGCCATTTTTATAACCTTATAAAAAATGTTCGTAACTTCACAGTTTATAATATGTTCTCCTGAATGCATTTTTTCTAATTCTTCTGCCGTGTTTAACAAAACATTCTGCTTGTGTTCTGTTTAAAGCTTGATGTAAAAAACTTCCCATCATTCAAGCGCAATATCCATCCATCCATAGTAATTCTGCCCGAAGCATTTTCATGCTATTTTTGCAGCTTTACTAGGGAATTGTAGGTGTGGTAGCTTCCCGTTGCTTTCCACACCGGTGAAGGATGAAGATGATGATGATGATGATGGCCATATGATTTCGGGGACCATTTGGGCCTTGACGTTTTCCTGACATGTGTCTTACAGGCGAGGAAAAACCCCGATAAAAACCTCACCCGGAAAAACTTCCCCGACCGGGGATCGAACCCGGGCCCGCTGCGTGACAAGGCAAACACGCTACCTTGTTTAGGAAGCGTAAGCCGTTTCTGCGTCAAAATAGGGACTTCATTTCACATTTTTCAGTGCAAAGGTTGATTTTTAGGGGTGAAGTGGTTTAGGATTGCAACTCTTTTATAGCCTATGTTCATTCCCGGAATTTCCTGAACATTTTTCAGAAAGGTCCATCTCAATCGGGTGAACGGTATGGCAGAGCACGCTTGCCTGGTAATCTACTTATCCCGATCTTCTTGGTATAAAAAGAACTCAAAGCGCGACAGGCCTAGAAGGCTTTTGTCTGACCTGCCGGCTGTTGGCCTCCCATCCACATGTGTTAATCACAGAGGTAGATGATCATCTAGCCAGTGTAGGGTGACATTTGGTCAGCATGTCGGACCCTCCAGCCATTATAGCTGGTATTCTCAAACTGGAGTCGCCATTTATTGTAGCTACCCAAATGCCTCACGATGCTGGATGGGCACCGCACAGTGGACCAGATACGAAATCTAGCTGGAAAAAGTATTTTACTAACTCTCACCAATTCATCTTTCTTCACTCTGAAATTATTGCCAGATGACTGTTCTTCACTTATCTGCAAAGGAGGGTAGAATTCTAAAATGTATGTAGACAATATAAACATCGTAAGTTGCCGATAGTTAATAACTCATCTGGTCCGCATCCCAGTTGGGTACCGAGCTACAGAAATACGAGTAAATACGATTTGCCTTAAAGTTCAATGAGTTATTCTTATTATATATGGATACATTACCTCAAGGTGTGTACTTTCCATTGATATATTTAACTTGTTTCTATACAACCAGATATTATGTTAAATACACGTGGAATTATATCTTCGAAACACTAAAAAAATTACACAATCGTTTTACTTTAAATCGAGCTACGAAAAAAACAGTTCTCAACAGTAGTACAAATTTTAGTTAAAATATAGAGTGATTTATGGACTTCAATTCCCGCACAATAATATGTGTGCAAATTATTACGTTTTTTTGTAATTAGCTTTTTTATTAGAGGAGGAGGCCTGCAGCTGAGGCCCATCATCGCGCACAGAGAATTGCTTGATTTAATATATGAAGAAAAGTGATCGATAGAGACAATAAGTGATCCTCTATTAATAAATTAGACTTAGGGGATGTTCGGAGAATGTCTTTAAAAAAATTTGAAAACATTTTTTAAAAGCGATTTTCTAAAACATAGGAAGTTGTGAGAGAGAAAAAATAATAGTTTTAAAAACTAAAACAGCACGCTTTATTAGAAAACCGAACTTAAAAATGAAAAATAATTTTATTTTCCAACACGCTTGGGATAAATTTAAAGTGGACAAAAAAAATCATCTCCAACACATATAGAATAAAATTAGAATTATCAACAAAAAAGAAAATAATTTTACCATCAAAAGCGTGGGGTGCTCTACATCAATTAATATATTTGATAATAAATAGATATCGGTAAAAGTAGTCTCTAAAAGAACATGTAAAAATCATAAAAAGCATCCCACGCTTTTGATGGTAAAATTATTTTCTTTTTGTTGATAATTCTAGTTTTATTCTATATGTGTTGGAGATGATTTTTTTGTTGACCACTTTAAATTTATCCCAAACGTGTTGGAAATTAAAATTATTTTTCATTTTTGAGTTCGGTTTTCTAATATAGCGTGCTGTTTTAGTTTTTAAAACTATTATTTATTTTTTTATTTTTTAGTTTTATTATTTTACAGAATAAGATAAGAATGTAAATATCTTTAAATTCCATACTATTGTAGCATGAGCTAAAAGTATTACTCTTCTAAAAAAAATCCTCCCCAGCCGGATTCGAACCAGCGACCTACGGATTACTGAAATTATATACCACTAGTTCACCGCTCTACCAACTGAGCTCTTATAATGATTGACTAAAAAGTCGACAAGTCCCTAACCTATTATAACAGTTTTAATTTTTTTGATTTTCTGATGATTCTGGCCGGGAATTTAGAAATAAAGTATGAAATTATTGTAGTGTCGCGGGTCCTTTACAAGTATACAAAGTTTCAAGTCGATCCAATGTCACTAAGTGTGTGAAAATCGTGTTCAAATAATCCGTTACATGAATACAAAGACACGTTTTTTGATTTTATGATGATTCTGGCCAGGATTATAGAAAATAAATATGAAATTATTGTATTGTCACGGGTTCTTTACAAGTATACAAAATTTCAAGTCGATCCAATTATTTTAAGTGGGTGAAAAACGTGTTGAAAAATTATAGATAGATAGATAGATACAGGTCAAGCTAATATAAAGCGTGTAAAAAGAAAATAATTTTACCGTCAAAAGCGTGGGGTGCTCTATATGAATTAATATATTTGATAATAAACATATATTGGTGAAAGTAAAGTCTCTGAGAACAAAATGTAAAAATCATGAAAAGCACCCCACGCTTTTGATGGTAAAATTATTTTATTTTTGTTGATAACTCTAGTTTTATTCTATATGTGTTGGAGATGGTTTTTATGTTGACCACTTTAAATTTATCCCAGGCGTGTTGGAAATTAAAATTATTTTTCATTTTTTAGTTCGATTTTCTAATAAAGCGTGCGGTTTTAGTTTTTTAAAACTATTATTTTTTATTTTTTAGTTTTACTATTTCACAGAATAAGATAAAAAAGTAAATATCTTTAAATTCGATACCATTGTAGTATGAGCTAAAAGTATTATTCTTCTAAAAAAATCCTCCCCAGCCGGATTTGAACCAGTGTCCTATGGATTACTGAAATTATATAGGCCTACCACTAGTTCACAGCTCTACCAACTGAGATCTTAAAACGATTGACTAAAAATTCGACAAGTCCGCTACCTAATATACCAGTTTTAATTTTTTTTATTTTCTGATGATTCAGGCCAGGATTTTAGAAACAAAATATGAAAGTACTGTAGTGTCACGGGTCTTTTACAAGTATACAAAGTTTCAAGTTGATCCAATATTTCTAAGTTGGTGAAAATCGTGTTCAAAGATTCCGTTACATAAATACAAAGACACATTTTTTGATTTTGTGATGATTCTGGCCAGGATTTTAGAAAATAAATATGAAATTATTATATTGTGACGGTTCCTTTACAAGTATACAAAGTTGCAAATCGATCCAATGTATCTAAGTGGGTGAAAATCGTGTTCAAAGATTCCGTTACGTAAATACAAATATAGTTTTTTTGATTTTCTGATGATTCTGGCCAGGATTTTAGAAAAGAAATATGAAATGATTGTATGGTCACGGGTCCTTTACAGGTACACAAAATTTCAAGTCGATCCAATTATTTTAAGTTGGTGAAAATCGCGTTGAAAGATTCAGTTAGATAGATAGATACCGGTCAAGCTAATATAAAGCGTGTAAAGAAGTTAGATTTCTACTGTAATATTCTGATTGACTAAAAGTAAATGTAAACTTTCCCGTTATTAAGAATTTAGAACACTGACAGTCGTTGGAAAATCCTATTCCATCTGCTTATGGAATTGTAAGACCCAAAATATCTCTACAAGAGGCTGGAATAAAATAAGTCTTATTTCTGCTGAAATGTCTGTTGGGAAAGGTAGCATAAATAATTGCTTCCCTAGAACCATTATAGGGTGGATAAAATATCACAACCTCTCTTTTTGACACCTAGTCTCATGTTAATACATAGACATATTGATATTTTATTGTCAAAAAAGACAATGCTTTCGTCCAACATAGATGATAATGGGAGTTGATTGTGGTGATTTGTAATGTTTTATTATTATTTTTGAAATCTATTTTTGTGTGTTTTTTTAGGTCATTGTCTTTTAAAACATCAGCAGGATCCTCCCATCTCTCCCTTTTACCATTATGACCAAAGTGATATTTCCTGTTGCAAGAAGCAAAGTTTCATCGCGAGAGTTCCTGCTTAAGTGAACATTTATTTAATTCTAGCCTCTTCGAAAGTTATTGTGGGTCTTCTAATTCCATAAGCAGATGGAAGAAAATTTTCCAACGACTGTCATTGTTCTAAATTAATTCTTCATAATGGGAAAGTTAACATCCACTGCTAGCCAATCCGAATATTTCATTATATTTTTTTTTCTCGCGTACAATATCGTACGTTTGAGAAAATCGCTTTTCAAGAAAATATTGATTTTTAATATAATTTAAAACATTCTGATAATATCCCCCTACCCCTAATTTGTTTACTGAATGATAACTTATTGCCTCTATGTAACATTTTCATCCACTTTTTTTTGTCTCCTTTTCGTTTACACTGTTCTTCCTTTTTGTTTTACCTTATTGTTTTTACCTTTTTGTTAACTTTATTTCATTCTCACATATAGACACAAGGACAGGACACACACCTAGACCCAAGGTGGAGGTTTAAAATCCCCTACCTCGTCGAGAATCGAACCCGGGTCGCCGAGTGGAAGGTAGAGACTCTATCGACTACGCCACGGCGACGGACCTGTTACATCATACAATTACTTTCTGCGCAACGGTAGGCTCAGTTGCTGGCTACCTCCTGCAATGAGAGAGCAAATAAAAATAAAACGCAATAATTTGCACACATGTTATTATGCGGGAATTTAAGTCCACAAATCACTCTGTATTATAACTAAAATTTGTACTACTGTTCATAACTTTTCTTTGTAGCTCAATTTAAATTAAGATGATTGTGTAAATTTTTTAGTGCATGGAAGGTTTGATTCCGCATGTATTTAACATAAAATCTGGGTATATAGAGAAACATTAAATATATCAATAAATTACAAACCTTGAGGTGAAGTATCCATATCGAATAAGAAGAATAGCTCACTGAACTTTAACACACAACCCTAATAACACAACTGGGATAGGATAGACCAGATGAGTTCTTAACCATCGGCAACGTCCGATGTTTATATTGTCTTCAGAAACATTAGAATTGTTCCGTCCTTTGCATATAAGATAAGAACCGTTGTATAACAATTATATTACAGTGAAAAAAAATAGATAAATTGGTGAGTGTGAGTGAAAATAGTTATTTTTCAGCTAGATTTCATTTCTGGCCCAATGTATAACGGCCCCATACTGCCCGAAATTTCGTGAGAAAAACTTCTTCCTCCACGGAGACTCGAATCAGCGTAAGTCCCGTAGTTTTGCGCCAAGACTTCTTGCCTTAACCACTCGGCTACAACGCCGGACTCTTTGTACCAATGAAAGATAAAGCTGGTTATTGTGAGTTAGCCGTAAGAGATAAACATATGCTGTCGCGGAACGTTGTGTAGAGCCTTTTGAGATATTCAATTCTGTGTACATTAATTTTGTGTATTTCTTATAGTTTAGGCAGCGTAAGCCATTTAAGCGTCCAACGAGCTACTTTTTCACATTAGAATTTTACCCTCCTTTGCAGATATGTTAACAACCGTCATATAACAATTATATTAGAGTGAAAAAAAAGTTATAAATTTATGAGGGTGAGTGAAAATAGTATTTTTCCAGCTAGATTTCATTTCTGTCCCAATGTGCACCGGTCTCATACTGGCCGAAATTCCATGAGAAGAAAATGTTTCCCTCATGGAGACTCGAACCAGCGCATGTCCCGTAGTTTTGCGTAACCACTCGGCTACGGCGCGGGACTCTTAGTATTAATAATAAAGATGAAAGGTTCACCCGAATGGGTATTATTCTCTTGATATCAATGAATGTCAAAAATGGTTGTGAGTTATCCGTAAGAGATACACATATGCTGTTGCGGACTTTTTTTAGAGCTTTTTGATATATTCAATTATGTGTACATTATGTTTGTGTATTTCTTATGATTTAGGCAGCGTAAGCCATTTAAGAGTCCAAAGAGCTACTTTTTCACGTTTCCCACTACAAAGGGCGATTTTTAAGGGTGTAGGAGATGAGTATCACAACTCTCTTATAGCCTATGTTCATCCCGGGAATATCCTGAACATTTTGCAAAAACACCATCTCATTCGGATCAACGGTATGGCCGCACATAAAGTACGAACAAACAAACAAACATATTTACATACATACAAACAAATATTAGCTTTTATATAAAAGATGATAATATATATATATATATATATATCACAAATTTTCATTCTACTACGTAATGCATATTTTGTGGCGCATGAAGTTATGATAGGCCTATCGAAAGCATAGGATACTTAAGATAAACAGAAATAGAGACAAAAGCGTGTAGCACAAAAACAAAAACAGATTTTAAACAGAAAACATACACAATCTAATCTCTGTTTAGAGAACAAACACGACCGCACAAACATAAATAGATTATCAGGTGCAATTTGATTTGTATCCATATTCATTGGTTTCAAGAAGGTGTTTCTCACCCATGAAAACAATTCAACAATCACAATAAATCTCAAACAACTCATTCCATCTCAGAATACATCACTGACACTCACGTAATATTAAATGTGCTCAGAAACAGACAATATGCTCCAGAAGTCACATTTCAGGGAGAAGCATTGAGTTCTCTTGTAATATTATACAAACTCTTGCAGATGGTAGACTCGTTATAGATACCGTACAACGAAAATTAAACATACTCAGGAAAACCAGTCTAATTCTTGATAACATTAAAAATAGGAATTAAAATTGTATAACTAACTCGCTGGCACTATCGAACCCGGAGGTTCATTGCCGCACAGACAATAGCTCTCCATACATCCCGAATCTGAGCTAATGTTTTTAATCACCCCCTGTATAATCTACTTCCCTCAAATCATATTTAATCATTAAACTTCTATAGTCTTCAAGAATAATAATTTTGCAAGTGTTGATGGTGGGAAAATATCATTTGAGTGGTACAGTCGGTAAGATGTTGGCTTGTTAAGTTGCGGGCCCAGGATCGATCCTGATCACTTTGAAATTTTTATTAATAACCTAAATATTAACTCTCCACATTAATGCTTTTTTAACAAAGTGAGAAACGTACATCCAAAACTTGTGAGTTGCCTCGATGTTTCAGAATAAAATAAATAAATAAAATAAATAAATAAACAGTGTGACGATTAAACATATATTAATTACAGAACATAGGTCGCACATTAATTACAGAACATAGGTCGCACATTAATTACAGAACATAGGTCGCACATTAATTACAGAACATAGGTCGCACATTAATTACAGAACATAGGTCGCATATTAATTACAGAACATAGGTCGCATATTAATTACAGAACATAGGTCGCATATTAATTACAGAACATAGGTCGCACATTAATTACAGAACGTAGGTCGCACATTAATTACAGAACATAGGTCGCACATTAATTACAGAACATAGGTCGCATATTAATTACAGAACATAGGTCGCACATTAATTACAGAACATAGGTCGCACATTAATTACAGAACATAGGTCGCATATTAATTACAGAACATAGGTCGCATATTAATTACAGAACATAGGTCGCACATTAATTACAGAACATAGGTCGCACATTAATTCAGAACATAGGTCGCATATTAATTACAGAACATAGGTCGCACATTAATTACAGAACATAGGTCGCACATTAATTACAGAACATAGGTCGCATATTAATTACAGAACATAGGTCGCACATTAATTACAGAACATAGGTCGCACATTAATTACAGAACATAGGTCGCATATTAATTACAGAACATAGGTCGCATATTAATTACAGAACATAGGTCGCACATTAATTACAGAACATAGGTCGCACATTAAGATGAATAACGATTATAATACCCATTACTTCGTTCATAAAAATCAGGGCTTAACAAAATGTTTTATTTAAACACCAAATAGTAAATATCCATCCATAGTAATTCTGCCCGAAGGCAGGTCCTTCACTGCAATCATAGCATTTTCATGCTATGCTTGCAGCTTTACTAGGGAATTGTGTAGGTGTGGTAGCTTCCCGTTGCTTTCCACACCGGTGAAGGATGATGATGATAATGATAATGGTAAGGATGATAATGATAAGGATGATGGCCAAATGATTTCAGGGACCGTTTGGGCCTTAAAGTTTTCCTGACATTTGTCTTACAGGTGAGGAAAAACCCCGATAAAACCTCGCCCACAAAAACTGCCCCGACCGGGGATCGAACCCGGACCCGCTGCGTGACAAGGCAGCACGCTACCTCGAGACCACAGCGGTGGACAATAGTAAATATATATGATTAATTTATACAAAATATTGATCTAATTTTATTATAGAAGCAGTCGTTTGTGTACTGCATCTGTTTATATGGAACGTTTCCACCACCTTGCGCTTGTGGTCTAGTTGAGGGAACGTCTGTTTCCCAATCAAGTGGTCATTCCCAGCCATGCACTCTTCCCCCTGTATTTTATTAAATTCGTTTATTTTTATTTATTTATTATTTTATTTTATTTTTTACAAACAGCATATTCTTCACTATTTATTCTGTTAAATTATTTTTCCTTTCACGTCACAAAATGAAATAGGACGAATTTCAGTATCCGAATTAGTTGTCTACTTCAGAACCAGGCCGTTCTCTGAGCATGCGTAGTGCCATATTTCTGAGAATTAAATAGATTTTTTAAAGACTTCACATCAAATATTACACTTATTACATCTTCCAACCATAGAATTTTTCTCAAGGTATATTCACATGTAACTATAAAATTCAGAAGTACCATATCATATATAGTCGCATAAACCTTGTATTATTTAAAGGCAAAGGTCTTCTTTATTAAATCCTTAAATGAAGAAGGAAATTAATATAACCAGCATTTCATCATAACATTAAAAAACAGCATGAATACATTTCATATACTCAAAGAGTGACTTCATATGTTCAACAAAGTACTGTAAAGGAGGCTGCTTAGTAGTAGGGATACCATTAAAGATATAAATATCTATGCTGCGTTAGTACTAAGATATATTTCATTGGACAAACACAACATTACAAAAACTCAAACTATTTTAAAACTGATTTGGTCCATAATCCAGTACTCGACTGACTCTAAGTGGTAGGTATTAAAAAAGCACACAAGGTCGGAACTAAATCATACATGTCACAAATTCACAATGGCTTTTCTTTAGCATACGCCACTGATAATTTTCGTCGCCGTGGGATAAACGATACAACCCTTGTCTTCCACTCCAGTGACACGGGATTTATTCCCCGCGGGAGATGAGGATTTTATATATCCACCTTGAATATAGTTGTATGTCCTGTCCTTGTAGGAAAATAAAAAAAGTTAAAAGATAAACAATGAAAAAAAAAAGAGATGAAAAATTGTATGAACACAGAAGAAAAAATGATGATTGAAATAAAAGCGAAAAACACATGAAACAAAACATTAAGCTGTCGATTGCTTGTAATAGCGACAGGGCGATGAAACGTGCTTCTAAACGCGGTGTAGAGTTGGTTATTATGACGTACTGATACGTCTTGGTACATCCAATATAAGATAAATGCGCTACGAGAGACGTAAGAAGCAACAATCGACGCGTCGTTCAACGTCAACTTACACTCGTATGACAAACGCTTCCTAATGCTCAAATTGGTGTTCATTTTGTTTGTGCAGGTGGTAGTATTTTCCTTTCCTCCCTTAAAATAAGAGTCCATGAATCCGAAACATGGACTCTTACTTTAAGGGAGGAAAGGAGATTACGAGTATTTGAGAATAATGTTCTTAGGAAAATTTTTGGACCAAAGAGAGACGAACAGGCAGGTGAAGACTACATAACAGTCAACTGCATGGTCTTTATAGGAAGCCAGATATCATGAAAACTGTTAAATCGTTAATTCTCGTAGACTGCGATACGTAGGACATGTGGCACGAATGTGGAATGAAAGGCGTGAATAGTAGCTTCTTTTAGGAAAACCAGAGGGGAAAACGCCCAGTTGGTAGAGCAAGCATGATTTGAGGGAATCAGATTAAACGGGGAATGATTGGAAAACATTAGCTCAGAATAGGGAAATATGGAGAGCTTAATTCCGCGCGGCCATGGACCTACGGGTTCGATAGTGCTGTGAGTTAGTTAGTTGGGTAGCACAGTGCTGTGTTGGTGTGTGATTTAAAATACCTAAGTCGAATAATTTGGCTAGAAATAGTCCAAGAATTAAAATTGGAAGAAATATTTTGAATCTGCAATGGGTAAATGTAGCTCTGTTCAGCGAGAAACTATTATATTGAAATTAATTAAATCGGCATTATAATAGCAAGGAACGTATTTATTATTTACAAAATTATTTGACATAAAAAATGAAACTCATACACAGTATTATTTAAATAAGGACTTACGCAATATTTTTACTGCAAGTATTATGCTTAAATAAATTTGAAACCCAGTTTATAGAGGCTTTCTGCAGAAATGTACGAAGCAACGTATTCAACATCAATGTAAGATTCGTAATGAATACAATGATTCTTACCTACGTTAGAATTTAATTATTGTGTACGGCTAATTGGTCTTTCATTAGATTAATTAATGGTTTCTGATTTTTTGCTTCCCTAGTAGCATAAACTTGTTTAATCATAATTTTTAGTTTAGTTTGTATACGTATTTACCTACAATTATATATGCTATGATCTTGTGTAAATATATTATTTATTTCATATTTTTCGCTGGGTGAGTAAAAGAGAAGGCCTTACCGTCTTAACTCTGGCAATTTAAATAATAACCATTATTATTAAAGGTTTGAAAGTATATAAGTTTAGAAATTCAATGAAGTGATGAGATCATCATTATCACAGTGTACTCTCTTGCCACTGGTTACGTTAACGAATGTAAACAGCACAATCCGCTGACATTCAACATAAGGGATAACGCATATTTCTCCATCCTTTATTAATATTTGTAAATATGAACTTGATGATGCTTCTGTGAACAAAATGATCAATCGCATACTGGAAATGTATCTTAAATATTTTCTGAATTGTGAACTTTAATGTTGGATGTGCAAATGAAAACACACACAAGTTTTAAATAAATATACATATATATATATATATCCATCCATAGTAATTCTGCCCTAGAGCAGGTCTTTCACTGCAATCATAGCATTTTCACGTTACCTTTGCAACTTTACTAGGAAATTGTAGGTGTGGTAGCGTCTCGTTGCTTTCCACACCGGTGAAGGATGATGATAATGATGATGATGATGGCCGGATAATTTTTGGGAACCGTTGGGCCATACGCTTCCTTACAATTGTCTTACAGGTGAGGACAAACCTCACCCAGGAGCCTGTCCGGACCGGAAATCGAACCCATGGCCCGCTGCGTGACAAGGCAGCAATCTACCTCGAGACAAGTGTGGTGGACTTTTATATATATATATATATATATATATATATATATATATATGTAAGAAGAATGCAGAAACGAAAACTACCAATGGCCGTCTATGCATGGAAAATTGAAAGAAGGAACAGAAAAGGAAGACCAAGAACAACCTTGAAGAAAAATATTAAAAATTGAATGAGGAGATTTGGTGTAACAGATGAAGACACAGAGGACAGGGAACGATGGAGAAAATTTGGGAATGTTTGTTGTCTGTAAGTCCGTAGTCATATATATATATATATATATATTTATTTATTTATTTAATTCATGTCAATTACTAAGATTGTTGGAGAAAACCCTCAATGATGAGGAAAAGTCTCAAAATGAATTAAATGAATATATATATATATATATGTGTGTGTGTGTGTGTGTTTTAATGGTGGAAAACATTAAAACATTATTCTATAGATAGTGCATTCGACTATCTAAAATTATGAAATATGTAACTCACTCCTGACTCAGACTTCTATACACAGATAACACATTTGCTCATGAGCCAGAAGTGTAGTTGGAACATATTGAACTATTACCGATAAACTTTGACAGGTTATTCCGGAATGTTGGCTGAATATTTTAGTGCAACAAGCTGATGATCGGTGACGTATTGCAGAGGAATGTATTGCCGATGTGCTAGATATATAAGATGTGTTCTGATAGATAACAAAAGTAAAGAAAAAATCATAACCTGAATTGGATAGTGCAAAAATCATAAACTGCAAAAAAACAATACAAAAATTATCAGCAATAAAGAAATATCAAGTGAAAATCCAGTACTTCTTAAACACTATACCATATAGTTCGTTGTGCACTATTCAATAATGTAAGTTTGCTAGCTTAAAGCAGTTGTTCCAAATTCCGACAGCCATGATCATGAGAAACTCTACAGCGATGCACCTTCACGCAACAGATCATATAACACTATTTTATAAACCTCACAAAACAAATATTTTACACAGATCTCTCTGGCACATAAAATGTAACTGAATGTACAGGCAGATAACGTAAATATATCTTTCCATGAAACTTATTGAATTTCCTCTTCTCCATTCAAGATTAGCTAGTTCTGAATCGCCAATATTTTACAATATGGACGGGAAGTTTAGGGTGAAGAAGATTTGTGTTTTGTATTTTCTTCGGAAATTTAGAATCATAGTCCCCTGTATCAAACGTGTATAGCATAAGTATTGTTTAACCTTGCGGTAAGTCCGTAATGTGATATATACATATCCATCCATCCATGCATAGTAATTCTGCCCGAGGGCAGGTATTTCACTGCAATCATAGCATTTTCATGCTATACTTTGCAGCTTTACTAGGGAATTATAGGTGAGGTAGCTTCCGTTGCTATCCACACCGGTGAAGGATGATTATGATTGCCGGATGTTTTTTGGGGACCGTTTGACCTAAGCCTCCTGACATTTGTCTTACAGGTGAGGAAAAACCCTGAAAAAACCTCACCCAGGAGCCTGTCCCGACCAGAGATCGAACCCGGGCCCGCTGCGTGACAAGGGTGCATGCTACCTCGAGACCACAGTGGTGGACTATATATATTTTTTTTTCTGTTGATAACTTTCCATGCGATTGTTTTGGAAATATTCTGGTCTACTATATACTTAGCATATATATATATATATATATATATATATATATATTGACATATGACTTACCTATCAGGATGACATTTATTTAAAAAATAATTAGTGTTATTGGGTGTAGTGGAAAGGAAGATGATAGGGGACGAAATTATTAGATTTTTGTGCCTAGAGGCTGGTTTCTGTGTGTGTGATCTCATCACATCATCTGATCCAGTGCTTTTAAAGTGGATTTTATTGAATCGATATAAAGTGGGAAGCTGTCTTTACCAGTTCCAGCAACTGACACTGATCTTAACTTGTTTAAGCTCTCTGGACATGGTCCAGATCATTTTAGTTCGTGTTCTCACCGCACAAAAAATATCCTCCCGAAAATAAAAGTCAAATTTGATACTTCCAAAAGTGCTGTAGCAAGATGTACTGTCACTCCAATTTAAAATTAAATTTTCTGAAGTTAAATAACACTTCTTTGAAATATATATGTTGACCCATATTCTCCAGTTATTACATTTATCTCGAAATGTCATTAAATGAAATTGGCATATTTTATACCAATCATTAAGTAATAAAGAAATGTGGTATCTCTTAATATTATTTAAAAAACAGGTAGGCGTAATTCAAAACACATCTTACAATGTTAAACCAAAATTATACCTTAAAGTCGACATATAGAAAGCTAGTATAAGTGATGTATAGGTAACTATTGTATAGCTGGCTTACCTTGGCAGAGAGAGAGAGATGGACATACAAGAGTAGATCTTCGACCGCATTAGTACAGATACAAAAGAAAGAACCCACCCCATTGTCAGTTTTCCTCTTCCCCCTTAAACCCATTAACATCTGGTGAAGAAAAACCGACATCACAGGAGCGAGTGAGAGAGGTGAGTACAGTTGTCTCATCCTACACATTTCTCGTAAAGTTAAACCAAAGAAACTTTAGCTAATGCTCAGCATGCGCTGCTACGCCTAAATAAAATGAAAATTAATGTGCTTTTATGTATAGTTTAATAAGCAGAAGGAAAAATAATTATAAATTTATATTTTTTTAGATACCCCATGCTGATTACCCGGCGTTGACCGGGAATCTATTTACGCCGATCTTCTTGACATAATTGAGCTCAAATACGAAAATTAATATATTTTATGTTTAGTTAAATAAGTAAAAGGAAAAAGGTATATCGTAATTCTTTTTAAATACCCCGTGCTGTTTACCCGGCGTTGTCCGGAAATCTGCTCATCCCGATCTTCTTGGCATAAAAGAGCTGAAAGACGAAAAATAATGTACTTCTTACGATTAGTTAAGTGAAATGAAAAATAATTATAAATGTATATCGTAATTATTTTACGATTCCCCGTGCCGATTACACGGTGTTGCGACGGAATCTATTTATCTCGATCTTCTTGGCATAAATGAGCTAAAATACAAAATTCGTTATTGTGAGTTATCCGTAAAAGATTACCCGCCAGGTGTTGCTATGCTTGCACAGGAATCTACGTACTTGTCTCGATCTTCTTGGCATCAATGAAAGATAAAAATGGTTATTGTGAGTTATCCGTAAGAGATAAACATATGCTATCGCGGACTTTTTTGTAGAGCTTTTTGAAATATTCAATTCTGTGTACATTAATTTTGAGTATCCGTTTTGGTTTAGGAAGCGTAAGCCATTTTAGCGTCCAAAGAGCTACTTTTTCACGTTTTCCACTATAAATGGATATTTTTAAGTGTGTATCACAACTCTCTTATAGCCTATGTTCATCCCGGGAAACTCCTGAACATTTTGCAAAAAGCCCCGCACAATCGGATCAACGGTATGGCCGCGCATAAAGTACGAGGAAATAAGCAAGCAAAGAAACAAACAAACGAACATTCATTCATTCATTTTTATATATTAGATGTTCTCGTAAATGCAATAAACATAATAAATTGTAATGTTGTGTAATGCTTCTCAAGGATGTAAATAGGCCTACAGTAATAGGTATGAAATGTCAGTACATCATTAAAAATTATTCCTTCATACAAGTATACAGTTTTTTTTAAGATATCACTGAAATGTCATGTACTGTTGTGCTTGTTATTCACAACATATGACATTTCAACTATTGTATCGTAAATAATCAGATTTGCTTTTTAAGTAAAGTTGCGATCTACGTTTCTTTCATATAAAAAGTTTTGAAATCATAAAACTGGTATTTGAAGTGAATGAGAATGTGTTAATATACAGTAAAACATTTTTTAAATTAAGGAGGGATTTGTAATCTACATTTCAAGGAATTTAGAAAAATGCAGGTTGCTTACTTATTAGCATTTATTATATCTGTTGCATTTTTATTTCCTAATGATCCATTCACAAGGTATTTAATTTAATGATTAAATGAATAATCTGAAAACGCGGAAAATTTGAACACACAATCATGAATAAACAATTATGTTAGCAAATTGTAATATAATTATTCATTCACTTTGAGAATTTCCTCACCATTGTGGGTTTTCTCCAACCAATCTTAGTAATTAACATGAATTATGAAAAAAATGTATATATGACTACGGATTTTTAGACTATCAGTTTACAACAAATATTCACAAATTACCCTTGATTAAAAATTTTCATCGTTCTTTATCCTGGGTGTCTTCATCTGTTACACCAAATTTTCTCATTGGACTTTGAATGGTTGTTCTTGGTCTTCCTTTTCTGATCTTTTCTTTGGATTTTCCATAATTCTTAATAATTCTACATGACCAAATGAATATATAATGTAATTGCACTGTTATCTAATTGTAATATTATTGTGTTTTCTTTTTGTGATTTAAGTTATATTATTACCAACCATCAACTTATTGTAACGGACTGTCAACAGCACGTACGGCTTACTGCCCGTGCGACCCATATATGTAAATAACATTGTATGTATCATACTTTAGTCTAATAAAGTACTACTACTACTGCTGCTACAGCTACTGCTACTGCTACTGCTACTGCTGCTGCTGCTGCCGCTGTTAGTGCTACTGCTACTGCTACAGCTGCTGCTGCTGCCGCTGTTAGTGCTACCGCTTCTGCTGCCGCTGCTGCTGCTACTGCTGCTGCTGCTGTTAGTGCTTCTGCTGCTGCTGCTGCTACTGCTGCTGCTGCTGCTGCTGCCGCTACTGCTTCTGCTGCCGCTGCCGCTGCTGCCGCTACTGCTTCTGCTGCCGCCGCTGCTGCTACTGCTGCTGCTGCTGCTGTTAGTGCTACTGCTGCTACTGCTGCTGCTGCTGCTGCCGCTACTGCTTCTGCTGCCGCTACTGCTTCTGCTGCCGCTGCGCTGCTGCTGCTGCTGCCGCTGCCGCTACCGCTGCCGCTACCGCTGCTGCCGCTGCCGCCGCCGCAGCTGCTGCTGCTGCTACCACCACCACCCAACGCCCAGCGCCCAGCGCACAGCACGTAGCACGCTACACTACTTTAATCTGAAAAATATATAAACATAGCCATTTGTATTAAATATGTTTAAATTACAATATCATGAATGTATTTAAAAATTAAGAGAATTTTTCATGTAATATTTATGTGTTAAAATTTTTAATTTCAATATTAATTATTGTAAAAGTACCAAAAACTATACATTGTGGTGCAGCACTCTCCATTTCATGCCACTCATGCCATAGTATTTCGATATTTATGTTTTAAAATATTGTATTTCGGTGAATAATTGGGATCTTTGTGGCACCTCAGTCGTTCTAGGCAATAACGTCTGTAACTCCGTTCATACTAAAATTACAAAGTCTGAATTTCATAGGAAGTAAATTTACATCGATTAATAAAAAGTCTTAAAATTACAAGGCAGTTAAATAATACGTATGGGGGGTAAAGGTCGAGGAACTTCATAGAGGGATCAAAATAACCCCGCAGTCTTTCTAGTGTTAATTATTGTTGATTTACGAAAACATCTGGATTTGAGAGCTGCAAGAAATGTGTGTATACAGTAGTGATATATTTACTTGACAGATATGCAGTTAACTAATACAATATGATCAGAAATAACTTTATCACATCAGTGAATATGCTATTAAGGGACATAGGATTATAATGGTTTAAATATCAAAAATCATTATCCTCTTGCTCAGAATGTATTTTTCGTTGCTTTTGTTTCAACTAAATTACAATAAAACTTAAGTATAATATGTAATATTAAGTATTTTGTCTATGTTATAATATCCATATAATAATATCCATCCATCCATCCAAAGTAATTCTGTCCGAGGGCAGGTCTTTCACTGCAATCATAGCATTTGATGCTATGCTCTGCAGCTTTACTAGGGAATTATAGGCGTGAAGGATGATTATGATAATGATAAGGATAATGATGGACGGATGATTTTCGGGGACAGTTGGGTCCTGAGCTTCCTGACATTTGTCTTAAAGGTGAGGAAAAACCCGAAAAAAACTCACCCAGGAGCCTGTTCCGACCGGGAATCGAACCCGGGCCCGCTGCGTGACAAGGCAGCACGCTACCTCGAGA
Source organism: Diploptera punctata (assembly GCA_030220185.1). Taxonomy (NCBI): domain Eukaryota; kingdom Metazoa; phylum Arthropoda; class Insecta; order Blattodea; family Blaberidae; genus Diploptera; species Diploptera punctata. The sequence goes on from JASPKZ010007908.1 coordinate 263,361, forward strand.
CCACAGCTGTGGATCATATTGTAATATGGTTTTTATTATTTTTTCTCCAGTTTCGTAACTTTATCACTAGATCGACGAATTTTCACCTCAGTACCGTACGCCTCATCCTCAAATGGTGTATGGAGCGTACAGCTTCCAGACATTTAGGGTACTATCAATCTATTGAGTAAGGATTCTTGGACAGCTGATATGAAATAGGGAGTAGTGTAGTGGATTAGCGTGAGATTTATTGCTGCCTCTTTTAAATGGAGTGTGTTGAGAAACACTCAGTAACGTTTCGGAATAGGTTGTGTATACAGGGTTTAACCTGAAATCTATTGATACATATTCACATGTTGTTCAGGGATGTTTTGTGAGTGTTTTGGAATAAGGAACACATTATCTCCGATGGCTCGTTACCAAGCTATTTAATTGTTTTCTATTTGGATAATTCAACCACTTTTGTATCGTTTACTCGGAATACGATTGTATCCAAATTACATTGTAAAACTTTTTAAAGTAATTGTTAATGGTATCCACCGCCATGATCTCCAATAATTTCACGGGGACTCCTCATGGACTGTCGCGCAAGCTCTTGTATCGCAAGAGCACATCGTCAACGGCTGCTTGAATCCCAACAACCAGATCCATATACTTTTCAACAAGAGTCTCGTAGCCCTGAAAAATAAAATAAGTCATAGAGTGTTAGATCTGGTGACCGAGCTGACCATGCAACTTAACAATCCTTAAACGGTCGACCTTTGCCCGAAATCTTCATCAAGATATGCCTTAACATTCACTGCAATGTGTGCTGACGTCCCATCAAGTTGAAATAGCGTACTTCTGCGAATTATCAGCGGTAAGGAGGGTTTCGCGCAAAACAAAAAACAATGAAATTACTCGCTAACCAACGACTGGTGACCGTGTATTTTTTATGTCAAGACACTCGGAAAACATCCCTGAACAACTTGTGAAAGTTTTTCGATGTAGTTTGTGTTCACTTTGTACAGGCATGTCAACAGTATATGAATATGGATTGAACATTATCTTCATATTATATCAGCAGTTTTATAGGGTTGGACATCAAAATTGGTAACCAACGAATTTAAAGTAAATATGTTTATTATATGGTAATAAATTAGATGCTCAGATGAATTATTTACACAAACACGCAATTATACGTTCTATGATACAGGAAATGGTCATTACCAATTTTGAACAGGGAATTTAATTCAACGAAAAATCAAATCAGCAGTTTAAAATGTAGAGTATAATCTTGTACATTATTATAGCATTTGTAAATGTTATTTATGCCACATAATGTTATTGTAAATGTATATTCCCTTCCGAACACATTAAGAGCAATTTGGAAGGTGAATTGGAGTGGTTATTTGTTTAATTTACAGTTTACCGTATTCAATTTTTTCACGGTTTTTCTCTTCTTACAGGTGAGTACTCATGGAGATTTAATTGCAAGCAACCTTTTGTAGCACTGGTATTCAGGTATGTTTGCATGATAATCTAATACGAAAGTAGATGGAGGGGATATTTTGATAACAACATAAATACTTGTGAATATAATAGTTATATTTGTTACATTTGTTGACTGCAGAGAATTTAAATTGTGGAACATTCCACTTTTATCCTTATGTAAGTGGTACATGCTTTTTAAGGCTGTCGGCGAGTCAGGTAGAAAGACCAGCTATCACTCGAAGATAAAGACATTAAAAATGACTATTGGGAAATCCTTCGGATAATCCATTAATATGGCGTGGACATAGTTGCGAGGAAAATACAGTAAAACTTGTTTAATCCGTAACGTGAATAATGCGGAAATCTGTCCAATGTGAACAAATTTATTGTTTCCGCCGAAATAATAGTAATTTTACGTGTATTTATTTTGCATAATACGGAATCTGTCCAACACGGAATCGGAAAGATATTTCTACACAATTCATGAAAAAAGTTTTATAAAGCGGAAAGGCAGACTTAAAAAATAAATTAATTTCCACTTCAATGAATTACGTTAGGCCAAAAAACAATAAGGAATGATCCCAGCCGCCGGATGAATTAGAGATTCTACCTGCATCTGAAATTTCCTTTCGGCCTCACTACACACCCATTATGCGAAATACAGATAGGCCAACCTGTCTTACAAATAACCATTGCACTGTAAAATCTTATTAAGTTCTGAGATCGATCTTTCACAGGCAGTGTTCTGAATTTACGGAATACAAATAGCTAAAACCTATGTATCATTCTCATTAAATGAAAAAGTGAAAGTGATTGAAGAAAAATCTCCGAATTTCCGGACCAATGATCCAAAATAAAGCACTAGCTCTTGCTAAATACCCAAGGAATAACGATTTCAAGGCATCTTCATGTTGGCTGGTCAGATTTAAAATACAACACAATTATTAATATTAATATTATTATTATCATGGCTATTAGTATTATTACTATTATTATTATTATTAATATTATTATTATTAGTATCATTATTATTATTATTACTATTATTATTAATAATATTACTATTAATATTATTAATATTATTATTATTAATATTATTATTATTATTATTAATATTATTATTATTATTATCACTATTATAAATATATAACCGACCGCAATAAAAACTCATTAAACCCCATTTCGTGTATAATAAATTAGAGAGAAAAATTAAATAAACTCACGTTTTCCCTTTTATGAGAATTTGATTCTTCCCATTTTAAAAACCAGCAATCAATGCACCATCATCTTCTATGGGTCATATCTTCTTTCATGCCGTTCAGCATAGCGGTATCCTTTAGAAATTGCTGTCCTTGCTCATTACTTATATACTCCAAATTCTCAGGATAAAAAATCCACAATACTGAAATGTAAAAAGTGAGTCTAGAGCGAGATGCAGAAGTCATTTTTTTGTAATTTCTAACTAATGTCTTCAATAAATTGTTAGAATTATCTACTCTTTGATTCTCTTCAATGCCTTTGACGACAGATGTAAAATACTTCCATTTGGTAAATAATTGGAGTTAAGTTTTATCTGAGACACTTTCTGCCATAATTTTCTAATTTGTGAACAAACAAAATGCCTTCTTTGAATTTAGCATCACTTATGTTATGGAACAAAGTAGTTGGCCACTCTTGTTTATAGCTTCCAAAAACAGGTCCATTAGCTGAAGTTTTATATGCAGGGAAAAAAGTACACTTTCACGTTGCAGCAGACGATTTTCTTATATTTTTTTAAACAGGGATCGAAAGATATTTCGAGTTTTTTTATGAGTCGTGACAATGACCTATGTTAAGGGGAAATTAAAGGAACTTCACACTGTGTACCAGAAATTGATTCACAGGTACAACGAGCTTGATTACCTTATCGAATCACTGTTGCAGTGGATAAGTATTAACCACAATGTTTTGTACTTTGGTTAAATATTTTATTTACTTAATAAACCGTTATTCTTACAGTAACTATTTAACTCATGCCCCAAATGTTAGTCAATTACTAATCACAATTCAATGAATTTTGATTTACAACCGATCACAGTCATTTTTAACCTCGATTTTATCAGTTTAATATTATCTTATTAAAATCAAGCTCCTTCTATTTTAACATTCTGAATAGGTCGGAGTATTATTTTGCAGTGACTGACTGTCCAAGAAATACGGCTACCAGATTGTATTTATAGTGCACGAAAGTAAACAGATACTGCTTGTGGGATATAATAGAAAAACATTCGTAGTAATTGATTATATCACAACAAAAATGAACCACTGTTTGCACTTTCTTAAACGTATTATTTCCCAGGAATATACGTTCCGAACTATATTTAAATAATGATTTGTGAGTAAACAGCTTAATTTTATTCGTTAAATAGTCCTAACAGATGCCACTCTAGATTTCCAAATTATCTAGATAAATTGGAAATCACTCGTGGCATTATTTATGACAAAATTAAAGCATCTTTAATTTTCTTGACATTAGTCTCTGTCACACAATCAGTGAATATAGGTGGTGTAACTGTAATTAATTGAGTCACAAATTATTGAATCACTATCGATTTATTCCCGGTAGAAGCGGGAGATTTAAAAGCCGAATGCGAACTTGTTTACCTGCAGATCGAAAACTGTACTTTTCCGGATAAATGTTCCTATTCAAAATATTATCTATACCGTCCTCTCAACAAGCCTTAGAATTGTGTGATGGAAATCTTCGAGTACCCTGTTTAATTGGGTAAAACACTCATTTTAAAGAAAATATCTTTTGATACTTTTAATACAACATGTCCACAAATATAGTATCATACTTTAAACTACTATTACGTCGCTTTGGATAATCGTATCTAAATGAAATTGGTGACAATCAAAAGAGAAACTCAAAACGTTTTGTGCATGTTAACAATGGAGAATAATGGACAACAATACAGAAACTGAACTAAATTTAGTTATGTTTGTTGTGATCGATATGGGTTCATTGTTGGATATTTAGCAGACAGCTTAAATTTTGTGAATATCTGCAGCGCCACTCGTGGAGGCTACGTTCAATGTCTATGAGATATAGCAAAAAGTCTCGAGTTTCTCTTTTGATTGTCAGCAATTTCATTTAGAAACGATTATCCAAAGCGACGTAAATCATGATACTATGTTTGTGAACACAGTGTATATAAGTTCACCTATATTTTATCATGTAGGAAATGTTTAGTGTCATATTCGAAATCAGCACATACAAAGTACAAAAAATTGTTGTACCCATTCATGAAATAAAGCATTATTTGGTTAGTGTGCTTACAGTTATACAATCCGCGCCTCCGTGGTAAGCGATGATACGTTACTTGCCCACCACGTCTTGATCCCGGATTCGCGTCTCGATCCTTCCATGTGTGGTTCGTGTGGGCGAATCGAGGCCAGTTTAGGTTTCTCTCAAGATTTCCCCCTACTAAAACTACCACACTTCTCCACACTCATGTTGTCCAACGCATGTAATTACATTTCATCTGCTCCTGTGATGGTGTGTCAGGCCAGGTCAGCTGCATCTTCGTATATCACAGACAACAAATTATAGGGGTTCATTTCATCTCATCCCTCTCTCAGGTCTTAAACAGATGTGAATATAGTGTTTACATTTTACTATATGAAGGGCTTAGGGCAATGACATGATAAGCCATATATGCTACTGTTTTTCTGAGATATAGGGATACTAATGTTCCAAAAAATTATAAATACTATTTGGGCTGTATTTGTTGTTCATACATTGTGTGTTTGTATGTTTTAACTCTTCGCCTGTGAACTTACAAATGATTTTATGGATTTTTCAATATATCAATTTGTTATCAATGTAATATTATCATCAAAGTACATTCACGAATTTAGGCCATTTGTTGACCTATTTCGGCCTCAAGAGGAACACCATCCAGAAGTCTTTTGAGTGGACATCCTGGTGTTCTTCTTCCTGCATGTTGATATCTTAACATTTGTTTGGGTATCCTGTGATCTTCCATTCGATGAACATGTTGCATCCATCTTGACTTTTAATCAAAAATTGTGTTTTCTATAGGATCCATGGGTATTTCTTTTTTGTGATCTAGTAGTGTGTATCCTGCAGTCCTCCGAAGGTATCACATTTCAGCAGATCTAAGTCTCTGTGTATCCTTCTCTTTCAACGTCCATACTTCGCTACCATACAAAAGAGTTGGAATAGCCAGTGCTTTATACACTTTTAGTCTTGAATGGTTTTTGGACTAACTGTGGCTTGAAGATAGAAGTTATTAACCCTAAAATTCTTAAAAATTAAGACATTTTTGCATTTACATCCTTTTCTACTTCATATGAGATATTGCATCCTAGATATATAAAATTATTCACCTGCTCCAAACTTGTTATGTCAAGTACAATTTTACTTCTGACAGAATCTATTCCTTGAAATTCTATAATTTTTGTTTCTCTGTAGATATCTTCAAACCATATTCTTCTGTAATTTTGTTAAGTTCATGCATACCTTTCTGCAGATTATCTTCTGAATTTGCAATTATTATTTGGTCATCTGCAAACAATAGTGTGTTTAATTTTGTATTTTCTGATATTCTTATTCCAAATGCAATATAATAAATGGCAATTTTTGACAAAGTGTGGCTTATCACGTTACTGCCCTAAGTCCTTCATACAAGTCTTCATATTCCTAAGTCTGTATCACTTTGTCCTTGAGGAAAGTTTTATATAATAATAATAATAATAATAATAATAATAATAATAATAATAATAAATATATCCACGGCTGTGTTCTCGAAGTAGCATGCTGCCTTGTCACACAGCGGGCCCGGGTACGATACCCGGTCCGGAGAAGCTTCCTGGGTGAGGTTTTTCTCTGGGTTTTTCCTTACCTGTAAGACAAATGTCAGGAAGCTTTAGGGCCCAACGGTCCCCAAAAATCATCCTACCGTCATTATCATGACTGTCATTCGTCGGTGTGGAACGCAACGGGAAGCTACCACATATACAATTCCCTATACTGATTTCGGCCTTAGTTTGTTGTAATGTAAATAGAAGCACGTGGTTAAGTGTGATTTCATTGGCCACATGAACCTAATGAAATTGTTGTCCAGCGGCGTAGATGAAAACTTAGTTCCCTTATCAATTTACATTTTATATAATATAACTAATATGTATGAACAAAATTATGGCAAAAATAATAATAAAGTGATAAAATGCAATATAACATATGAAAAAATAACAATGGTGAACAGTAAGTATAAATTTATATAAATTTAAATATAACACAATTTAGTGCATGTCAATTGTTTCAACATGGCCGCTCGTGTTGAATACATTAAACATCATATGGCGCGTAAAATAATACCATCGCTCCACCAATCACAGATGCCTGCGGAGGTATACCTTTTGTGACTTTGTTTACAGTACAACATAAACTAAGGCCGAATATGATATAGTAAAGCTGCAAAGCATAGCATGAAAATGCTGTGACAGCAGTGAAAGACCTTCCCTTCTGCAGAACACTATGGAATAGAATATATATATATATATATATATATATATATGTGTTGTTGTCTAATGTGCTGCATCTAACACAGTCTTGCTCTCCAATACTTTGAGGTCTTAGAATCTTCATGTTTGACAGCGATACAGTTGTTCAGATGACCTTCGTCCATTTCTTCATCAGGGTGATTGCATAAAATGCATTTCGGTGAAGGCAGAATATTGATTTTGTGAAGGTGTTTTCCCAGTCAGTCGTGGCCCGTTGTCATCCTAAAATGTGCTACTTACGTTTTTTCTCGATATGTTCGGTATATCAGTATGTTTTATTAGTCATTCCCATTTTTTGTTTCTGGCCACTGTTTGAAGTCCATTGTCATTCATAAATTTGAATTTTAACTTTATGTGGCGTTTCACTGAGGAGTAAGGTGTTAGTTTAGATCTAGGCATTTGTTCAATGCGAGATACCTTTTTGGCGGTGCAGTCTAGGTAATGCAAAATATCTTCATACATGCTGTGATGAATCTTGTAAAGAATATATATATATATATATATATATATGTATACGATGAATCCAAACTCTATCTACAGACTTTCACAAAGGTGCTCAGGGAAATTATGTGAGTAGTTTGATGTAAGGAATCCATGGTCTTCGGTGGCTCATTAACTAGTAATTTCATTTTCGTTTTGTGCGAAGCCCTCCCTCCCTCCCTCCTTGCTGCTGCTGCTGATAGTTCGTAGGCAAATCTGTTTCAACACGATGGGGCACCAGTAGTAAATGTTAGGCAATACTTTGATGAACACTTTGGGCAGTAGTAGATAGGTCGTCATGATCCTGTTCAATGGTTAGGTCTGCCACTAGATCATGGACTTCTTTTCTGGGTCACATGAATAACCTGGTGCACGAGTACGAGACGTGTTTGCTATTATTTATGGGATTCTATCAGCTGCTGATGATGTCCGCCGATCTTCTGGAATTCTAGAGAGTGTGCGACAGTTGATTAAGCATCGCTGCGTAGTTTGTCGTAATCGTAGCGGTGGACATTTCAAATAATTAATTTAATCAGTGTAATTCGGAAACAATGACATTCCGAGTGAAGAGATACAAAAGTGACCGAGTTGAGCAGAATGAAAACAATTAAATTACTTTTTAACGTGCTACCGGAGACCATGGGTTCCTTGTATCAAAACGTTCAGAAAACATCTCTGAATGATTTATGAAAAAAATTCGGCACAATCTTAGATTCACCCTGTACGTTTACGATATTTAGTGTTTACAAAAAATCAATAACAGTTAGTTACCTTAAAATGGTTTCTTAAAATATAAGGAGCGAAATACTATTAGACATGTTTTCTTATTTATTGTTTTAACTGTAAGAAAATTTCCGTTAACGTTTCCGGCCCATATTTCAACATTGAGTGACTGTTTGAATGGTAAATGAGTTATAACGCCACTAACGATTATTTTATATATTTTATTTATATGCAGATTTTTAATGTTTACACACATTTCTGTGCCTAATGTTATATATATATACATATAAATGAGCGTGAGTCTGTTTGTCTGTCTGTCCTTTATGGACTCCAAAACTAGTTGCCTTATTTGAATGTTTTTTCCCATAATTTACAGATTGTTTCTGTGATAAATGACGTATGCAACACATTATATTAGGGCCGGAGCAAAACAAAAGTGCATTGGTGCACTAAAAAAGTGGCCTTTTGGACGCTTAAATGGCTTTATAGGGCCTAAACGTTAACAAATACACCAATTGAGATGTATCACAGAATTAAATACCTATAATCAATCTACATTAAAAGTCGGACCTCAGAGTCATATGTCTATCTTTTCCGTTTAGCTCCCACAAGAACGGCGTTTTTGACTTTCAGTTCAATGATACCTAGAATATCGGGATAATTGGATTCCTTGGCAACACCAGCCATTCAACATGAGGTATCTAAAAATAATTACGATTTAAATTGATAATTACCTTTTCTTTTTACTTATTCAACTGGACATAAAATCGCATTTAATTTATTTAGGCGTAACAGCACACGCCAGGTATTAGTTAGTAATATTCAAATTAAAACGAAGCATATTTAGTTTAAAAGGAACGGTTAATCTGTTTGAATTAAATTAACCACAATTTTGACAACATCCAGACTATGTGTTACACTAATTCAAGATTTAAACTCGTGCAAAATACTGATCAAAAGCTGGGTTACGGAATAAAGAGAAAAAAAGTGAGCTAACCTCAGAAACTAGACATGTGTTGGTAATACACATTTCCAGTTCTCTGTAATGTCATAATTTCAAAGAATTACATCGTTGCATATATCAAAATTCTGCTCTAACGGATTATAGTAGATACGAATTATGGTGATTTAGGAATTCGAAACTATGTATAAAGTTGGTGACCCTAGCCATACGTTACAAGCAGTCGGTAATATGAGCGTGGGCTGGTAACAATAAATGTTGCAGGTTAGTTTGGCATTTTTATTGTGGTTTGACAGAGAAGTGGCATGGAGTACATTTGTAATATTCAGGTATGCACGTTCTGTGGAATTGCATTTTTGCCTCAAATGTTTAAATGTTTGTTTGAGTATGAAGCTTGTATCGACTCACACACCTGACAAATTCAAAATACCGCACTCTTGTAACTCATTTTTACTGCGCTTTAATTTAAAACACTCTGTTGAAAAATTGTTAAAACACACCGCAATTTTGTGGAATCACATTCACATATTATACATCCATAACACAGCATTAGCTTATATATATATATATATATATATATATATATATATATATATATAATTTTAATATTTACACATCTTTCTGTGCTTAAGTTTTATTTATCCTCTACACTCGTCTCTCTCCATCCAATCCATGTCCTCCAGTCCCCTTGCTCTCATTCCAGTTATTTCCTGCATCCACGAGTTTCGAGGTCTTCCTCTCCTCCTTCTTCCAGGTGGACATCATTCCAATGTTTTCCTGGGTAATCTTTCTTCTTGCATTCGTCGTACGTGCCCATAGCAATTTAATTGCTAATACTGTATATAATATACTATTGAATAACCAATATTCATTTTTTCTCTTATGACAGTATTTCTTATTTTGTCTAATTTTGAACATCTTGCTGCTATATATATATGTGTGTGCGTGTGTGCGCGCGTGCGCGTGCGTGCGTGCGTGCGTGCGTAGTGTGTAGTGTATGTTAATGTTCACTGGTTATAATAATAATAATAATAGCTTTATTTTACCTGGCAGAGTTAAGGCCTAAAGGCCTTGTCTACCACTCAACCAGGTTTAAAAAAATACAAAAGAAAAGTCTTCAAATCTAAATTACAATATATTATATATATATATATAGATATATATATATATATAAATAAACGATTACAAGTTATGAATACAATACAATTAATATTTATAATGTATTTTGATTTACTCTAAATTTAACGAATTAAATATATAATATGTACAAGATATATAAAAAAAACGAGGAAACGATTAATAACATAGTATAAAATTAAATAAATATAGAAAAATTAATTATTAGACAACAGGTAACTGTATAAGCGTGACTTAAAGGTGCCAAGAGTGCGGCAACCCCTGATATCTTGAGGAAGGAGATTCCAGGAGCGGGCAGAGGCTACTGTGAAGGAAGTAGAATAGGAGGAAGTGCTATGAAGAGGAAATGTTAGCAGGAACTAACTTAGTCAAGGAATTTGTTTTAAGGAATTAGTAGTCGAAGAACAAAATTGTGAAAGCTATGAAAATTTTCAGTAGAATTTTCAAAATCCGTGGCTAAGAAATAAAACGTAATAGGGTTATTCTGGTTACTGCATTTGGTTCATGCTTCTGTATGGACTGATTTTGCATTGATTTTTTGTCACTCCTCAAAAGATACGCCGAAAATTATTAATTGAACCCTCTACATATTGCAGTAATATTATTATTATTGTTATTATTATTATTATTATTATTATTATTATTATTATTATTATTATTATTATTATTATTATTATTATTATTATTATATAACTGCAATATTTAGAGGGTTCAATTAATAATTCGCGGCGTGTCTTTTGAGGAGTGATAAAAATCAAGGCAAAATCAGTCAAAGTGTCCCAAACCAGGTTAGGAAAGGGTGAGGGGGAGGAGTAACAACCTCGTTAAAAAACCAGGGTTCAGTACGCCCGGCTGATAGTACCCTGTGAGGGCCCCTTATCTAGGGTACAGATACTGCTGCCTTGCAGTTCGTCATTGGTTTGACAAAGGCTAGAGAAAGAAGACCTTCACCAAAAATTACCTGTTCCTCCAGGTTGTGGGTTGATGCATCAGGCCAGCTCCCTGTTCGTCACAAATAACATAACAATGCTAAAAATCCTAAAGATTATTATTATTATTATTATTATTACTATTACTATTATTATTATCATCATCATTATTATTATCATTATTACAATCGTATTTATTTATTTTTATGAAGAGTTTTCGCTACATTACGGTAGTTATCGCTTTAGTCCAAATGTATTTTGCTCCTCCACAGATTTCTATCCTCAGCATTTTCTTTGAGCTCTTTGCTGATCATGTTTCTTCTTACTTCATCCATCCACTCTTCCCTGGGTTTCCCCCTCCCTCTCCTGCCTTCGTATTCGAATCCTGCATCATTATTGGGATTATTTTACTTTTATAACATTATCTTTAACATTCATTATTTCTCTAGTTTTCTGGTTCCTAATTTTCTCCCTTATTGATTTTCTTACTGCCTCTGTCAAAAATCCATCTCTGTTGTGAATATATTTTTTCTTGCTGTCTACCTAAATTCCAGGTCTCTGCACTATTCAACATAAAACTTATTATCAATGATTAAAATATTAAAGAATTGGTTTCATTTACAATATTTTAACATTTTACTCCATATCACTGTATTTAACAGAAATAATAATAATAATAATAATAATTATAATTAAAATAATAATAATAATGAAAAAAATAATAACCATAATCATAATAATAATCATCATCATGCGATATCATGGCAGCTGCCGCCGTCTTCCGGAAACCAAACGCCATTACTCTCTGTCCATCCATTGATCTTCCTCCAATCCTCTGATATTCATAGCTGCTTCTAGCCCTTCTATCGAAGTTTTCTTCGGTCTTGCTCTCTTCCTCCTTTCTATTAGTATCCATTTCATAACAATTTTAGGCAATCTTTGCTCTGACATTCTTTTGACATGGCCATACCACTGTAATATTTTCTTTTCTATAATGTCTATGACGTCAGGCTCCTATTATACACCCATAATTTCCCTTATTTCTTAATTTCGTATTCTATCCATTCTAGATTTTAAAGCTGATCTTCTTAAAACGTCCATTTCTGTACATAAAATTCTTTTCGTTTCCCTGGTAGTAGTAGTAGTAGTAGTAGTAGTAGTAGTAATAATAATAATAATAATAATAATAATAATAATAATGATAATAATAATAAAATAATAATAATATAATAATACTGACCTCAACGGGACTTAAACCCTCGACCCTCCGGCTTGTAGCTCAGTGCCTTAACCACTACGCTACGGCGTGCCCCCAATAATAATAATAATAATAATAATAATAATAATAATAATAATAATAATACTTACTTACTTACTCACTGGCACTATCGAACCCGTAGGTTCATGGCCGCACGGACATAAGCTCTCCATACATCCCTATCCTGAGCTAATGCTTTCCAATCATTCCCTGTATAATCTACTTCCCTCAAATCATAGTTAATGTTGTTCTCCCACCTCATTCTTGGTCTACCAACTGGGCGTTTTCCTTCTGGCTTTCCTACAAGAAGTTTCCATGCACGTCTTTCATTCCCCATACGCGCAACATGTCCTGCCCATCGCAGTCTACGGGACTTAACTGTTCTTATTATATCTGGCTTCCTATAAAGACCATGTAGTTCATTGTTATGTAGTCTTCTCCATTCACCTGTCTGTTCATCTCTCTTTGGTCCAAAAATTTTCCTAAGAACTTTATTCTCAAATACTCGTAATCTCCTTTCCTCCCTTAAAGTAAGAGTCCATGTTTCGCACCCATATAATATAACTGGTAGAATAATAGTTTTATATATTTTCAGCTTAACGTTTTTTGAAAGGAGTTGGGACATCAAAAGTCTCTGCAATGCATAATAGCATGCATTTCCAGAATTGAGCCTATGTTTAATTTCTTTGTGCATCTCATTCCTATTTGTGATTATTGTTCCTAGGTATTTGAATTCAGCCAATTCCTCAAAATTTCCCTCATTTGTCATTAGCTGTCCATTTCCATTATATAATGTATTTCTACGTGTGACCATATATTTAGTTTTACTGATATTTACTTCCAGTCCTAATTTCTTAGTGTTACTCAATAGTGTGTGCGTGTTGGCCTTTAGTATCTCCTCGCTATCGGCCAGTAGTACTACATCATCAGCATAAACTAACAGCTTATTAATACCATTCAGTTGTAAGCCTTCCTCATTCTCTAAAGATTTAATGGCATGCTCTAGTACAAAATTAAATAGTAGAGGAGATAGTGCATCTCCTTGCTTCAACCCATTCTGGATTTCAAAAGTGTCTGAAAACTGTTTGCCTACACGCACCCTACTCGTTGAGCCATTTAGACACATTCGTATAAGTCTAACTAACTTTTTAGGAATTCCGAACTCCAGCAGGATACTATATAACTTCTCCCTCTTAATTGAATCATATGCTTTTTTGAAGTCTACATATAGCTGATGTACAGTACCATTATATTCCCATTTCTTTTCTAAAATCTGTCTTATACTAAAAATCTGATCTGTTGTAGACCTGTTTCTTCTAAATGCACATTGATGATCTCCTAGAATGTCATCAATATAGGGAGTAAGTCTGCTTACTAATATATTTGTTAGAATTTTGTACGAAGTTGAAAGTAATGAGATGCCCCTATAGTTGTTGCAATCAGTTTTATCTCCTTTCTTATAAATTGGTACGATAATTGATTCCTTCCATTCATCTGGAAGAGCTTCTTTTTCCCAAATCATACTAAGCAACCAGCGTATCTTGTCCATCAATTTTTCTCCCCCTGATTTTATCAGTTCTGCTGGGATCTCATCTGAACCTGATGCTTTATACATCTTCAATTTTTCAATTGCCATTTCAACCTCTAATGCACTTGGCTCTGCGACTAGCATTTCTGCTGTCTGTAACTTATCCTCCTCAATGTCCTGTTCTGTATGTACATTTAATAGCTGATTAAAATAACTTTTCCATCTATTTAATATACTCTTGGAATCTGCAATCATATCCCCATTTTCATTCCGAATTATGTTTGTTCTAGCCTGAAACCCTTTCTTCTCTATACTAATTCCCTGATATAATTCTCTAATGTTCCTATTTTTTGCATTCATTTCAAGATCATTAATCTTCTCTCTCAAATATTCCCTCTTTTTACTCTTTAGTAACTTGGTGGTTTCCCGTCTAACACTACCCAATTGCTCTAAATTTACCTCATTTGGCTCGTGTAACCATTTCATTTTTGCTAGCTTTCTTTTCTTTACAATGTCGGCACATTCCTCATCAAACCATTTCTTGTTTTGCCTCTTTTTTAAACAACCAATGCTTTCTGATGCTGACAATTTAATAGTATCTCTTATAGCCTCCCATTCTTTATTTATATCAGTTTCTTCTTCGTTTGCCACATTGTCATCTGAAGATTCCAGTACTTCAAATCTATTAGCAATTTTGATTTGGTATTCTTGCCGCATTTCATCATTTTTCAAGTTTTTTAATTCATATTTTACAGAATCATCTTTAGCGTTTGTTCCTCTCATAAGCGATAGCCGTTGTCTGATTTTCACTCTGACCAGATGATGATCCGAATTGCAGTCTGTCCCTCTAACTGATCTAACATCGATGATGCTACTGTGCCAGCGTTTATCCACTAATACATGATCTATCTGGTTCCGAGTTTCTCCATCTGGGGACGTCCAGGTGTATTTATGAATATCCTTATGCTGAAATGTTGTGCTCTTAACAATGAGATTCTTTGATGTGGCAAATGTGACTAATCTAACCCCGTTGTCGTTACTATCTTCATGAAGACTGAATTTGCCTATTGTTGGTTTGAATATATCTTCCCGCCCCACTTTTGCATTAAAATCTCCTAAGACAATTTTCATATGATATCGTGAAAGGCTATCAAATAAGCATTCTAATTCTTCATAGAACTCATCCTTGATCTTGTCATCTTTATCTTCTGTGGGGGCATGTACATTTACAATTATAAAATCATGTCGTTTACCCTTTAGAATTATGTATGATATCCTATCACTAACAAACTTAATATCTCGGATAGCGGATAGGATCCTCCTTCTGACTAAAAAACCCGTTCCAAATGCAGGTCTTTCTGCACCCCCATAGTATAATGCAAAGCTTCCTGATTCCTGACTACCTTCTCCTGGCCACCTAACTTCCTGTAAAGCGACTATATCCAAGGGCGATTTATCCAATTCCCGCGTTAATATCTCTAGTGCCCCGCTATTGTATAAAGTCCTAACATTCCATGTTCCTAGGAACATGTCCCTGTGTTTGAGCCTTTGGCATGGGTTCCCTGAAGTAGTCCCCGCCCGGAGAACCGAATGGGGGACTATTTGACCTCCGGAAAATTTTACCCCAGTAGAACCCATGTCCGCATTTCTTGACGGTTGTATTTTTACGGTGAAAGATCGTCACTCTTTCGACCAAGGTACTTATTTCGTCTGGCTTATCACCTTCGACCAGTCCGGCATGGGTAACCCTATCGGCAGCAATGCTACCGCCGGCATAGCTCTCAGGATCATTTAAGCACACAAGCCACTCCACCACGACAAGGTAAAGATACCATGGAGAGAATAATAATAATAATAATAATAATAATAATAATAATAATAATAATAATAATAATAATTGTAATAACATTTTTATGTAAACTCCGTTTAGCTGAAGTAGTTTTATGACTGAACGCTGGTGAATAATATTTAAGTTAGTCTCGGTACGTTATTCAGATAATACGAGTACATCAGTATTATTTGTAAAGTATAATCTCATGCAACCCCTGACCAAGTGGATTAGGCAAAAGACAAGTGAAGCAAATAAGCCTTAATAGATGATCCAGATCAAAACGATCATATTTGAATTCTAACGCTTATAACTAGAACTTTTTTAATGATATAAAATAGAACATTTTCTATAAGTATTATGGTCTGATTTCAACATTTCACTATAAATACGTCGTTAACGGGAGTATTGGAAAATATATTCTTTGCCTTGTTTCAATTTAATTCCAGCACGAATTGATTGTTTATAGGAGTCTCATATTTTTAAATTGTATTAGTATATTAATGTCCCTTGCGTTTCATAAGTTACGATGTTCTAGAAAATCTTAATTTAAATTCATAGTTTCAATTGTTGTCCAAACTTTCCTTCGTCTGTATTTAATATAGTTGAAAAATATCTGTACCTTGAACGTTGAACACAGGTCTACCCATTCTGTGCATGGCTACTGGTCTCTCTCTCTTTTCATTTACTGTTGTATTCAAATATAACACGTACATCACACACATATTGTCGGTACTTTTAAAGTTATGCTTCGTGAAATTTCTGCGATTGATTTCTAAGTCATATAATTTCCAATAAATACCTATGTTGAACAACAGGAGTTTGGAAATTGCCCGTTTGCATTTGACATGTTTGTTGTTTTTAATGTGTATCAGTTTTTTTTTATTTCTGGCGTAATCTAGTGAAACTCACGAACTCTCCGTGATTACCGGGTAAAGAGTGTGTTAATGGAAATAACAGGAACTGCGTTAAACTACTGTCTAATATTTCTAATTCAGAATGTGCGGTCAATTACTTTAAAAATGTCATATATTCAGTTGAGGTATTATTAGCTAATGAATGTGCATGTAATATTAGCATTTTCCATCGCATATTACCAAACACATTGAAATGAGGCTTAATGAGACCTGCCAGTTTTACGTTTCGAAGGTGAAATTCTGTAACATTTAGTTTTCTGCGTAGATTCTGTCTAACGTGGATAGTTGCTGAATTCGGCCCTTGGTTGGGCGGGTACCGTGTGCCTTTAATAATAATAATAATAATAATAATAATAATATAATAATAATAATAATAATAATAATAATAATGCTGTATTTCAGCTGGCAGAGTTAATGCCTTCTCTTCCACTCAACCTGCAAATAGTAAAATTTTACAAAAGTAACATTTATTACAATATTAAGATATTATTAAATTGTATACTGAACACATACATAATAATACTAGCTAATACTAACAAAAACATGGAATATAATAAAATTAAAATAATGTAAAATAAATATAAAGTAAGTAAATCTTTCTAGGTGATTATTTACAAAATGCTGAACATAGTTGTTAAGCAGTTAATGTTTTCATTGTATCGAACTTAACATATCAATTAATTAGGGTGATTATAAAATAATTCACAACGGGTTCTAACTTATTCCCTTTGTCCCCGTTAATTTTTAAGTAGTTTCCTAAAGAGTGTAAAGTTTAGATTGGAGTTAAGATGGCAGAGGTGTTTCATGTGATTGGTGGTTAGGAGCTTCAAGTTGGTAGGTGTTATTTGTTGCTAAGCCTGAAGGTCGTTTCGATTACCCTTTGATGTTTGTTCGTTTGGTGTGTAGATGGTATGGAGAAGAGGTGGTGGACCGCAGTGCCGTCCGGAGAATTCTGGACGAGATCGTGTGGATTTTTACCCGTGGCTACCGTAGAATGTTGCGGAAGAGTTTTCATGATGCCCCTCCTTCGGTCTCCGGCGTAACGTTAGGGATATTTAGATTATTTGGTGGAGACAATGGCCCACTCCGACAATTGTCGTTGCGCTAAGGAAAACAAGCATGAAACCTTCGCAAAGTTAGCTGCGTAGTTTAAGTAATAAAGCATTATGTAATGCCGAGACAGGGCGATATTAGGTGCTCCTGTAAGTGAAGACATTAAAATACAAATTAACGTAATTCTGATATGCTGCAAAATAATTGATATAATGGAACATGCAGATTTAACAGTGGCATTGAAACAATTAGATGCAAAATTAGGTTGTTTGAATATTCAGTAATGTATGTGGTATCTTAGCCCCGTTTATCGGGTTAATAGTAGACTTCATTAGTGGAATTCGTGGCTAGCGCTCGCGGGTGCCGCGACTGGGAACCATGTCCGAATACTGGCCGTTCTAAAGTGGTATTGGTGGTGGGCCATACCGTGAATTTTCGAGTTTTTCTGGAGGTTTTCCCGTTTCCGAAATTTCATCCCACCACCACTCTCTATATTCCCTTCCCTCCCCTTCATGTCATTTCATTTCTCATTAATTCGTTTTGCATCACCCTTCATCTTATCTCATGTTAGGAAAAGTAGTTTGATTGGCGCTTTCGGGTGTTGAAAATATGTGATTGCGGGGATCTAGTGGGGTCCAACAGGGTGCTTGCTCATGACGTCGAGCCTGAGCAATAATTATTTTTCTTCAGAAAGGGCCAATGACAGGATTGTAGTCACTCATAGCGGCCACGAACACAACCCAAAAATATTCACATGGATCATCAGAGAAGAACCTAGTGTGCCGTACCGGAAAAACGATCTAAATCTCACGTAACACCGTAGAGTGGACATCATCCCATTCTTCCTTAATATACTGCGATAGCGCTATATATCTTTCAGGTCGCAGTACTCAGGGCAGTCTGTCCGCCCGATCCGAATATAAACTAAAAACCACTAAGTGTAATTTAAGAAATGACAACTCCAGTTTTAATGATGGCTCAAGAATTCATTATAATTTCCATTATATAATTTATAGAGGAAGATCGAGTAATGTTGACCCTTAGGTTTGAAAATCCTGTTAATACCTTCTATAATTGGAGCTGCCCTTGAACAGAAAATATTTTAACTTCTTCCCCTCAACAACTATGACGTGTTCAAGGCCAGTTTCGTTTATTCTTTATGTGAAGAATGGTTTATTTGTGATATTTATCAAAATGGCCATTTTAAAAGTTTTTCAAGCTAAGAATTGATTCCTAATTTCTGCTATTGAATATTACAAATATTAAAAAATCTCCTAAATATATTATGTAGATACCGTTTTAACAAACTGAAGGGTTTGGTTTGATATTTTTTAACATGGCGGTTGTATGAATTAATTAAACGTAACAAAGGAATTCAGTTAAATTGGACCTTGATCCATTTTACAGGAATACGTATATTTTATCAATGAGGATGCTATCTGTAAAAACCATGCACTTTATTAATTTTTATTTAATATCCGTGTAATTTTACTAAATCCAAAGACCGTCGCTATCTGCTGTTGAATGATGTATGAATGTTAAAGTCAACAATGATTTTTAAAACATTAAATAAATGTTAACGCTTTTTAATTACGATTAGCCATAAACACTTTCAGATTATTTTGTGCCTGTCTGTATTAATTAATTAATAGAGTAAATAAACTTAAAATAGTCTAAAACCTAGGGTGGACTCTGGGGTTCGCTTTACCCGAATGTGGAGGTTAAACTTGACCTTTCTTTTAATGTAAGAAAGTTAATAAGTTATGAATATGTTTTCATATTTGAATAAAATAACAACGCTATTTCATAGTTATAACACTAATGGTAATCACTGTAATTAAACAAAATTCAAATTCTTATTTAAAAGGAGAAAAACAAATCCAAAATAGGGGTCCACATTACCTGAAGTTTTTCTATGCCAACATGAGTACCAAATAATATGCCGAAGACAAAACATGTTTTGAAAGGCCCACTGATTTAAAATAATTGAGGAAGTTTTTTAAACAAAAATCCATTTCGATTTAGGATGACTGATATAAAAGGTACTTATATTCATATTTTTAAAGTATTCTAAAGAATTTAGTATTATTCCGAAATTAGTTTCTATTTTGGTTTACAGAAAAAAATTGGTAACGTGTTGCGGTATGTATAGCTATCAATATTGGAATGTAAAATTGTAGACTTTCACGGCATGTGTTTTACGTCTTTCGGGCTAAATGGCCGTGATCTGGTTTTATTAGCACTCAACGTTTCGTCTATCACTACGGATGTCTACCGCAGTAGTAGATGAAACGTTGAGTGTTAATAAAACCAGATCACGACCATTTAGCCCGAAAAACTTAAAATAGATGAATATTGGAATGATCAATTGAGTTGATGTTTACTTGATGAAAATCCATATTTATTAATTAAATAAAAATAAAACGTTTTATTTGATTTTCATATTTATTATATAATTCAGTGACAGCTCTTTCGGTACACTGCACCTTCTTCAGACATGTTAACAAATTATGAATTGTGTTCCAACTGATCTAAGCAACAATACAACAATATTTATTTAAATTTTTAAATTTAACAAAGGGGATTCATTCAAATCAAGTTGAGAATTTAACAGTTTTTTACTACTTTTAAATGTATTAATTTCTACAGCCTCCAAATATCTAACTTCTTACCCTTATCACAAATATGTAAAATTTCAAAATTTTGAAGTTAGATCTTTTGGAGGCTGTAGAAATTATAAATTTAAAAGTAGTAAAAAACTGTTAAATTCTCAACTTGATTTGAATGAATCCCTTTGTTAAATTAAACAATTTAAGTAAATATTGTTGGAATGGTTTGCTTAAATCAGTTGAACCACAATTCATATCATTTGTTAACCGGCCTGAAGAAGGTAGTGTGTACCGAAAGAGCTGTCACTGCAGTATATAATAAATATGAAAAATCAAATAAAACTTTTATTTTATTTATTTAATGTAATATTGGAGTGGTGTTTTACATCCATTTAAGTCCAATCGTGGTCTGTTCTCTTCTGTTTACCATATATACAGTGAATATGGCTTTTTCATTTATGAATTAAACCTATGTTTAGCAATAAAAATTAAATTTATCGAACTTAATAATTCTATTACCTTCTTCATTTACCCTTAAATTATCTGTTATTCTCATTCTACATAACTGAATTGTAAATCTCAGCACTGCAATACATGTAAAATGGCCGGAATTGTGTATTTTATGCAGGTCATATACGGAAAAATGGGATTATAGTGTTCAGCCTTTCGCGTATTTTGCAAAACATTCCTGTGGCTTCACGCGGCTCAGCTCTAGCAATAAGCCCTCTTTACGCTATAAACAATATTGGGATATACCAACCTGTAACGTTTATTTTATGACATGAATCTCTATCCACACTTCAACTGTGTACTAGATTCCTAAATAAAGCTTCTGAAAAAGTTGACACTTTTCCCTTCCTCCTTTAGATTACCCACACTTGTAATTATTAGTTTTTTTTTCTACGGCATAGTACTTTTCATTTCTCTAAGAGTATATTTTGATGGCCCGAACTCAAATCTGCTCACCGCGTCAAGTTTTATTACCATATAAAAGTACTATTGCAGTCATAATTTATAGTCTACCGCTGTGGTCTCGGGGTAGAATCGTTTCCCCTCATACACGCGGGGCTTGAGTTCCGATACCCTGTCGGGACAAGTTTCCTGGGTGATGGGATTTTCCTGGTTTCTGTTCTGCTCCGTCATCTTTAAGACAACTTTTATGACTCGTTAAGGTCCCCCCCGAAACAACATCATCTTGTCATCATAATTATTCTTGACATTTGTCTTACAGGTGAGCTAAAACCTGAAAAATCCATCACCCAGAAAACTTGTCCCGACCGGGGATCGAACTCAAGCCGCGCTGTGTTCGAGGAAATGACATTTTTGTGTTGGGGTTAGCCAATTGGATGATAAAGTCTAAAAAAATATATTTACTTTTAAGATGATTTTCTAATTAGTATTAGGGATATTTTGAAATGACTGATTTCAAGTTTCTGGGAACAGTAGATACAGACATAATTTAGGTACTGAAAGAAATAAACATAGACTGAACTCTTAGAAATGCAATGACTCTTGTCATGCCAATTTCTACAATTAAACGTTAAACGAAGAATATATACAATAATTATTCTTCCAGTTACGTTATATGGATGCGAAACATGATCTCTTACTTTAAGGGATGAGAAAAGATTACAAGTATTTGAAAATAAAGTTGAGGAAAAAGTTTGAACCTAAGAGAGGCTTTTATAACTTATGTAACAAATGTTGCGTAAGCCTACTTGAGTAACATTGTATCCTACCGAGTCGCAGTGCTGTATTTTTGCGTAATTTGAAAAGTTAAACACAATTTCTTTATTTTGAGTAAGTACTTATATTGGTAGGCCTATAAAACCTGAAAACAAATCTAAAATTTGCTGTTATGACACAATTGCAAAATAATATATTGCTGTTATTCTAGTGGAAAATGTAAATCAAAATGCATTTACGGAGTCGGGTAAATATTCCTATTTCCGTTATATATCTAATCCCATATTAAAATTTAAATTAGCTGTCATGGAATTAAATGCGTTAAAAAGTATTTCCTGGGACGCTCCATACATGACAGAAGCTTTTCTTTCACTTTATTGCTTTGCTGCCTTTTAAAACCAATCCAGAGCCTCAAAAGTCATCGTGAAGTTGTAAGTGGTTGAAGAAATAATGTTTTTCTTTCTCGTCAGAGTACTTGAAAAAAACATAATTCGGGTAAGTGTCTGTTTAATAGCAATATAGCTTTCTAATATTGTAGTTTAATGTCAACTGAATCGACTGATTTGTGAGTCTTAAAAATATAAAAGGATAATTATGGTTCATCAGCTTCCCTATTTTCCATTTTTTAAGTAATTGTTTTATTACTATAATATGAATAAGCTTTCATATTAGTTATATTACGTAGAATTTAGTTATATTAAAATGACATATTTTACTCATTAGCAGTGTATACTAATTAAGCCTATAGGCTAAGTAGCTATTTAATTGAAACCGATTTCCTAAAAAAAAATCTTCCTTGTTCGTTAAATTATTAAGTTTTTTTTTTATTTTCGTTGTATTTCTGTAATTATTATTATTATTATTATTATTATTATTATTATTATTATTATTATTATTATTATTATTTATTATTATTATTATTATTATTATTATTATCATCATCATCATCATCATTTTTCTGCTATAATAATAATCATAATAATATTATTATTTATCATTCGAATAGCAGCCAAATGGCCATTAAGATTAATATAAGATTTTGCTGTTTGTGCTTTGCATATCGGTTTAATGATTTTGTCCTCTTTGTGCATAGTTCGATATGGTAGCGTTCACATATTTTGCTATAAAGTGTACACTCGAATGATTGGTTTGGTTCATGGTATGTTTTGGTCTTGCAGATGAGATAGTGAAACTCATGGACTGTCAGTCTTGTTATTACGTGTCACAATTCGAATAATGTTATTATTATCAATATATGTCCACCGCTGTGCTCTCGAGGTAGCGTTCTGCCTTGTCACGCAGCGGGCCCGAGTTAGATTCCCGGTTGGGACACGCTCCTGGGTGAGGTTTTTTCTGGGTTTTTCCTCACCTGTAAGACAAATTTCAAGAAGCTTAGGGCCCAACGGTCCCCGAAAATCATTCGGCAACCATCATCATAATCATCCATATGATCCTTCAGCGATGTGGAAAGCAATGGGAAGCTACCACACCTGAAATTCCCAAGTAAAGCTGCAAAGCAAAAGCATTAAAATGCAGTGATAGACTTGCCCTAGGGCAGAATTACTATGGATTGATGGATTCATATCTTGTCACTATTATTTAAGTTAGGTGATGGGGTGACATTTTCGACATTTTTGGTCAAATTCAGAATTCTTTATTTTTTGTATTAAAAATTTCTATGTACCTTAAATATAAGTTGGTGAAGTTTCAGTGTTGTATGGCACTTGCAAATCTCCCTAATGACTGTAGGAGGGCATGTATGCTACATTCTAATTTAACTGAATGCAAAACTTTCAAATTGGCTTTCCCACACTTTTATTTTCAATGCATTTCAATACATTCAAATCAAAATAGCATTGAAAAATTTAATGATAGTGGCACAAAATTTTCTCCGCATGTCCCATACATTATGGCGAATAATGCTGTGCACGGATTTTGAAACAACGTAGATACTTTTTGAAATAAAAAATAAAATATGCGTAGTAATTTAAAAAAATAATTTTCTTATGCAGAGTATCTATATATATTTTTCCTTTATTAAAAGATATAGAAACGCCAATGCATAGTGTTGCTCTAAATAAGTAAGTGGTCGTGTAGAAAAACTAATTCTTCATAGAACTCATCCTTGATCTTGTCATCTTTGTCTTCTGTGGGGGCATGTAGGCCTACATATAATTGTAAATGTACATGCCCCCACAGAAGATAAAGATGACAAGATCAAGGATGAGTTCTACTAAGAATTAGAATGCTTATTTGATAGCCTATCACGATATCATATGAAAATTGTCTTAGGAGATTTTAGTGCAAAAGTGGGGTGGGAAGATATATTCATACCAACAATAGGCAAATTCAATCTTCATGAAGATAGTAACGACAACGGGGTAAGATTAATCACCTTTGCCACATCAAAGAATCTCATTGTTAAGAGCACAACATTTCAGCATAAGGATATTCATAAATAAACCTGGACGTCTCCAAATGGAGAAACTCGGAACCAGATAGATCATGTAGGCTATTAGTGGACAAACGCTGGCACAGTAGCATCATCGATGTTAGATCAGTTACAGGGACAGACTGCAATTCGGATCATCATCTGCTCAGGGTGAAAATCAGACAACGGCTATCGCTTATGAGAGGAACAAACGCTAAAGATGATTCTGTAAAATTTTAATTAAAAAACTTGAAAAATGATGAAATGCGGCAAGAATACCAAATCAAAATTGCTAATAGATTTGAAGTACTGGAATCTTCAGATGACAATGTTGCAAATGAAGAAGAAACTGATATAAATAAACAATGGGAGGCTATAAGAGATACTATTAAAGTGTCAGCATTAGAAAGTATTGGTTGTTTAAAAAAGAGGCAAAACAAGAAATGGTTTGATGAGGAATGTGCCGACATTGTAAAGCAAAGAAAGCAAGCAAAAATGAAATGGTTACACGAGCCAAATGAGGTAAATTTGGAGCAATTGGGTAGTATTAGATGGGAAACCACCAAGTTAATAAAGAGTAAAAAGAGGGAATATTTGAGAGAGAAGATTAATGATCTTGAATTGAACGCAAAAAATAGGAACATTAGAGAATTATATCAGGGAATTAGTATAGAGAAGAAAGGCTTTCAGGCTAGAAGAAACATAACTCGGAATGAAAATGGTGATATGATTGCAGATTCCAGGAGTATATTAATGAATTGGAAAAGTTACTTTAATCAGCTATTAAATGTACATACAGGACAGGACATTGAGGAGGATAATTTACAGACAGCAGAAATGTTAGTCGCAGAACCAAATGCATTAGAAGTTGAAATGCCTACTTGAAGACGCTATAAAATTACCCTGGCATACTATATGGGCGTTGCATTCTGTTGACGAAAAAGTTGAGGCGTTAAATAACCTTATATTACAACTATATGACAGACACGCTCCACTGAAAACTAAACTAGTGAAACGACACCCTGCTCCCTGGATGTCTGCTAACATTCGTGACTTGAAGACTGAAAGAGACGCAGCATATCGGAAATATAGAGTTGACAAAACTGATATAAATCTTAATCACTATAAACGGTTACGAAACAAGACTACACAAACTATCAGAAACGCCAAACTTAGATATCTATACAGCCTTACTGAACCTAATAACAATAACCCAGATATTTGGAAAAATCTGAATAAAATGGGTGTAGGTAGGAAACACACACAGGTAGAAAAACTACCTGTTTCTCTGAACACACTTAATAACCATTTTACAAGCACATTCTTTACTCCTAAAGACAAAACACATACAATAAGTGAACTACTATTGACAAATCCACCAGACAGAGAACATTTCCATTTTTCATATCTTACAGAAAATGACATAAAGAAAGCTCTCAAACGAATAAAAACAAAAGCAGAAGGTACTGACCGTATAAATATCACTCTACTTAACAAAATAATCGACGTTATACTACCTACCATAACTCATGTTTTCAACTCTTCACTACAAACCTCTATATATATCCCACATTATGGAAGCAAGCAATTGTACGCCCACTCCCGAAAGTAAAAACTCCCTTAACTCCTAACGATTTTCGACCCATTAGTATATTACCTACCCTTTCAAAAGCTTTGGAACGATTAGTCCACAAACAACTGACTGACTACCTAACTGAACACGACCTTTTAGATCAATACCAATCAGGCTTTAGGACAGGACACAATACAAATACTGCTCTACTAAATATATGTGAAGACATACGCGAAGCATCTGATAATCGAAAACTTACTATTCTTACACTACTTGACTTTAGTAAAGCATTTGACACGGTAGACTTGGACTTATTGTTGCTTAAACTAAAAAACCTCTCACTTTCTGACAGTGTCACGCAATGGTTCAACTCCTACCTTCGTGAGCGCCAGCAATATGTTGTAGGAAATTCTACATTACGCTCTTCTTGGACCTACCGTAAAGCTGGAGTTCCACAGGGCTCGGTGCTCGGCCCATTGCTTTTTACAATCTATATAAACGACATATCTGACTCCCTAAAACATTGCAAACATCATTTATTTGCGGACGACATGCAGATCTACCTTCACTCAGACAATATTCTTTAAATGATGCGGTAACCAAAATTAATGAGGACCTTGACTCGCTAACGGCGTGGACAGAGAAATATGGACTTGAATTAAATCCTAGAAAGACACAAGCAATCATTATGGGCCATCAGAGACTATTATCCTCAATTAACACAAATGCAGTATTACATGTGTCACTTAATGGGGTTCAGATCCCTTATAGTGAGACAGTAAAAAATCTAGGAGTGTTTATGGATAAACATTTAATTTGGAATAAACAAATAAATAACACTTGCAAAACTATCTTCTCAATAATACACTCATTAAATCGTATAAGAAATTGGTTTACCGTTTTCTCTAAGAAAAATGCTAGTAGAAACACTCGCAATGCCCCATTTTGATTATTGTGATACTCTTTTTACTGACCTAAATACTGTTCTTACCCAAAGACTTCAACGTGTTCACAATTCTTGCATACGTTTTATTTGTGGTATACGTAGATTTGATCACGTTACACCACCCTGGAACAATTGTCATGGCTTCGTCTTCAAGATCGTAGAACCATCCATTCCCTATGCTACTCTATAACATATTACACACATCTTTACCTTATTATTTATCACACCGCTTCACTAAACTCTCTGATACACATAACTTAGATACCCGATCCCTTGAGCACAGTGTCCTCTATATCCCTCCTCATCATACTACCTATTATTCGAAATCTTTTACAGTTTCTCTTGCTAGAACATGGAATTCACTTCCACCCTATGTCAGAGACTGCCAAACTTTACCATCTTTCAGAAATAAATTGAAAATAAAATCACTAACAGAAACAACTCACTAATACTACTTTTTAAGAATTAATAATGCGTTTTTGCATTATTTAATAAAAATAGACTTAGGATTTGTTAATATATTTACCTAATGCCTTGTATAAAAAGCGTAGATTAATTCATTGTAGTGTATTTTTTTCTCTTCTTTTATGCATAGTAGATTCGAGCTGTTATTCCTTTTTTTATTCATTGTATCATTAATTTAATTTTAATTGTATTTAGTTTCATTCTATTATTAGACATTAATTCATTATTATTCAATATGACAGATAATTAATTGTTCAATGACTATTATTGTAACTTTTTTTTGTATTCATATGTAACATGTTTGTCCTGTCTAATATGACTACTATTGTAATTTTTTTTTGTATTCATGTGTAACATATGTTTGTCCTGTTTTATATGACTATTATTGTATTTTTTTTTTGTATTCATATGTAACATATGCTTGTTCTGGTGAGTGGAAGAGAAGGCCACATGGCCTTAACTCCACCAGGCTAAATAAATCTATTCTATTCTAAATGGCGATTGAAAAATTGAAGATGTATAAAGCATCAGGTTCATATCAGATCCCAGCAGAAATGATAAAAACAGGGGGAGATAAATTTATGGACAAAATACGCTGGTTTCTTAGTATGATTTGGGAAAATGAAGTTCTTCCAGATGAATGGAAAGAATCAATTATCGTACCAATTTATAAGAAAGGAGATAAAACTGATTGCAACAACTACAGGGGCATCTCATTACTTTCAATTTCGTACAAAATTCTAACAAATATATTAGTCAGCAGAATTATTCCCTTTATTGATGACATTCTAGGAGATCATCAGTGTGCATTTAGAAGAAATAGGTCTACAACAGAGCAGATTTTTAGTATAAGACAGATTTTAGAAAAGAAATGGGAATATAATGGTACTGTACATCAACTATACGTAGACTTCAAAAAAAGCATATGATTCAATTAAGAGGGAGAAATTATATAGTATCCTGCTGGAGTTCGGAATTCGTAAAAAGTTAGACTTATACGAATGTGTCTAAATGGCACAATGAGTAGGGTGTGTGTAGGCAAACAGTTTTCGGACCCTTTTGAAATCCAGAATGGGTTGAAGCAAAGAGATGCATTATCTCCTCTACTATTTAATTTTGTACAAGAGCATGCCATTAAATCTTTCGAGAATGAGGAAGGCTTACAACTGAATGGTATTAATAAACTGTTAGTTTGTGCTGATGATGTAGTATTGTTGGCCGATAGCGAGGAGATACTAAAGGCCAACACGCACACAGGATTGAGTAACACTAAGAACGTAGGACTGGAAGTAAATATCAATAAAACTAAATATATGGTCACACGTAGAAATACATTATATAATGGAAATGGACAGCTAATGACAGATGAGGGAAATTTTGAGGAAGTGGCTGAATTCAAATACCTAGGAACAATAATCACAAATAGGAATGAGATGCACAAAGAAATTAAACATAGGCTCAATTCTGGAAATGCGTGCTATTATGCATTGCAGAGACTCTTGATGTCCCAACTCCTTTCAAAAAACGTTAAACTGAAAATATATAAAACTATTATTCTACCAGTTATATTATATGGGTGCGAAACATGGACTCTTACTTTAAGGGAGGAAAGGAGATTACAGGTATTTGAGAATAAAGTACTTAGGAAAATTTTTGGACCAAAGAGAGATGAACAGACAGGTGAATGGAGAAGACTACATAACAATGAACTACATGGTCTTAATAGGTAGCCAGATATAATAAGAACAGTTTAGTCTCGTAGACTGCGATGGGCAGGACATGTTGCACGTATGGGGAATGAAAGACTTGCATGGAATCTTCTTGTAGGAAAGCCAGAGGGAAAACGCCCAGTTGGTAGACCAAGAATGAGGTGGGATAATAACATTAACTATGATTTGAGGGAAGTAGATTATACAGGAAATGATTGGAAAGGATTAGCTCAGGATAGGGATGTATGGAGAGCTTATGTCCGCGCGGCCATGAACCTACGGGTTCGATAGTGCCAGTGAGTAAGTAAGTGATAAAAAATTATGGGACTAATTAAAATTTTTAATATGCAAATTTTTAATGGATCTTCTTCAATAACTCAAAACCTTTTAAGTCTAGAAGGATGAAACGTCAGAATAATATTGCCAATTATGGCACGAACGTGTGTACAAAAAGTCATGTATGTAGGTTAAAAAGTGTAGAAAATACAAATTTCACCCATCAACCCCCTTAAAATTTTACATTTGCGCAAAAATATGTAAAACTATCACGGAATTAGGCAAACTTGCAGTATATCCTACTCTAATTCAGGACTCAGGAGGAAAATACAAACAACGCTTAGTTTGCAAGTGACCGTTGCCGTTGGTAGGACTCTTCGAAATATGTAAAATTTGCAGGTATCGGTTGAAAATTCAAACTAGGGAATCATATACCCTATTTCCATATAAATCGCTGTCATTAACCCAGTGCGCGGATTTCCTGCAGGCACGCGTTATTAACATCCTCATTAACACCGCTACTTACATTCGGTGCGATAAGTCATTTACTTGTAGTGCCACTTGCTACAGACACAAATGAAGCCTTCAATTTTCATGATTGCTTAATGAGATCCTATCAAGAATAACCAGTTCATAATACGCAGTGGAGAATTAAAAAAATAATGAACGAATAAGGTAAATTATAATACACAAATCTATATAGCCTAGCTGTGCAGTAAGATGGAATCCATGATATGTACACCGTAAGAAAAAAAAATAGAAGATTCCAATGGTAAGTGTATACGTGTCCTCTCACATTATTTTTTTGCACGCTTTATATTAGCTTGACCTGTATCTGTCTATGTAACGGAATTTTCAACACGATTTTCACCCACTTAAAAATATTGGATCGACTTGAAACTTTGTATACTTGTAAAGGACCAATAAGAATACAATAATTACATAATGTTTTTCTAAGATCCTGGACAGGATCATCAGGACATAAAAAAAAGACCGGTATAATAGGTTGCGGACTTATCGGATTTTCAGTCCACCGTTGTAAGAAATCAATATTATGTCCTCTTGTAGCTCAGTTGGTAGAGAGGTAGAATGTAGTGGTATATAATTTCAGTAATCCACAGGTCGCTGGTTCAAATCAGACCCGGATGATTTTTTTAGAACTAAAAATATCGTAATCAATTAATTGTTCATGGGATTCCGGTTTATGACAATCAATTAAGCTAAAAATTAAAAAAAAATGTATTAAAAAAAACTAAAAAAACACGCTTTATTAGAAAACCAAACTGAAAATAAAAAAAAATAATAAAAGTTAAAAAATAAATAACACGCTTTATTAGAAAACCGAACTAAAAAATGAAAAATAATTTTAAATTCCAACACGCTTGGGATACAATTAAAGTGGTCAACAAAATAATCATATCCAACACATCTAGAATAAAACTAGAGTTATCTACAAAAAATAATTTCACCATCAAAAGCTTGGGGTGCTTTTTATGGTTTTTACGCTTTCTTCTTAGAGACTTTACTTTTACCAATATCTGTTTATTATCGGATATATTAATTGATATAGAGCACCCCACGCTTTTGATGGTAAAATTATTTTTTTGTAGATATATTTAGTTTTATTCTAGATGTGTTGGAGATGATTTTTTTGTTGACCACTTTAATTTGATCGCAAGCGTGTTGGAAATTAAAATTATTTTTCATTTTTTAGTTGATTTTCTAATAAAGCGTGGTGTTTTAGTTTTTTAAACTATTATTTATTCTTAAGGTGTACACTATCTCACACAATGGAACCCATGAGTTCATGGATACCTGGATATAAGTTATCCTTAGTTAATGTTTTCCAATCAACCCTGCATTATATACTTCCCTAAATTCATAGTTAAAATTATTCTCTCACCTTGTTCTAGGCCTGCATACTAATAGTTTTCTCTGTGGTTTTCGTACAAAAGATTCCATGCCCCTCTTTCACTGCCCATTCGTTCAAATGTCTACGAGACTTAATGATAAGAAACGTCGTATGAACGAATAAATATTTTATAAACCATAACTGAACTATTTGATGATTATCGTTCATTTGAACTTGATACATGCAGAAAAAAATAAATTACCCTTTTTGGAACTGTATATATCCATCCATAGTAATTCTGCCCGAGGGCAGAACTTTTACAGCAAACATAGTATTTTCATGCTATGCTTTAGAGTTTTACCAAGGAATTATAGGTGTGGTAATTTCCCGTTGCTTTCCACAACGGTGAAGGATGATGATGATAATTATAAGGATGATGATGGCTGGATGATTTTCGGGCACCGCTCGGACCTGAGCATCCTGACATTTGTCTTACACGTGAAGAAAAACCCCGAAAAAAACCTCAAGCAGGAGCCTGTCTCAACCGGAAATCGAACCCGGGCCCGTTGCGTGACAAGGCAGCACGCTACCTAGAGATCACAGCGGTGGACAGTGTATATATGTTCTATTCTACCATTACTTAATTACTCACTGGCACTATCGAACCCGTAGGTTCATGCCCGCGCGGACATAAGCTCTCCATACATCCCTATCTTGAGCTAATGCTTTCCAATCATTCCCTGTTAAATCCACTTCCCTCAAATCATAGTTAATGTTATTTTACCATCTCATTCTTGTTCTACCATCTGGGCGTTTTCCCTGTGGTTTCCTACAAGAAGCTTCCATGCAAGTCTTTCATTCCCCATACGTGCAATATGTCCTGGCCATTGCAGTGTACGAGACTTAACTACTCTTATTATATCTGGCTTCCTATAAAGACCATCATGTTTCGCACCCATATAATATAACTGGTAGAATAATAGTCTTATATATTTTCAGATTAATGTTTTCTGAAAGGGGTTGGGACATCAAGGATCTCTGCAATGCATAATAGCACGCATTTCCAGAATTGAACCTATGTTTAATTTCTTTGTGCATCTCATTCCTATTTGTGATTATTGTTCCTAGGTATTTGAATTCAGCTACTTCCTCAAAATTTTCCTCATTTGCCATTAACTGTCCATTTCCATTATATAATGTATTTCTACGTGTAACCATATATTTAGTTTTATTGATATTTACTTCCAGTCCTAATTTCTTAGTGTTACTCAATAGTGTGTGCGTGTTGTCCTTTAGTATCTCCGCGCTATCGACCAATTATACCATATCATCAGCCTAAAATAACAGCTTATTAATACCATTGAGTTGTAAGCCTTCCTCATTCTCGAAAGATTTGATGGCATGCTCTAGTACAAAATTAAATATTAGAGGAGAGAGTGCATCTCCTTGCTTCAACCCATTCTGTATTTCAAAAGTGTCCGAAAACTGTTTGCCTACACGCACCCTATTCTTTGTGCCATTTAGACACATTCGTGTAAGTCTAACTAACTTTTTAGGAATTCCAGCAGGATACTATATAATTTCTCACTTAATTGAATCATATGCTTTTTTGAAGTCTACATATAGTTGATGTACAGTACCATTATATTCCCATTTCTTTTCTAAAATATGTCTTATACTAAAAATCTGATCTGTTGTAGACCTGTTTCTTCTAAATGCACATTGATGATCTCCTAGAATGTCATCAATATAGGGAGTAAGTCTGCTTACTAATATATTTGTAAGAATTTTGTACGAAGTTGAAAGTAATGAGATTCCCCTGTAGTTATTGCAATCAGTTTTATCTCCTTTCTTATAAATTGGTACGATAATTGATTCCTTCCATTCATCTGGAAGAGCTTCTTTTTCCCAAATCATACTAAGCAACCAGCGTATCTTGTCCATCAATTTCTCTCCCCCTGATTTTATCAGTTCTGCGGGGATCTCATCTGAACCTGATGCTTTATACATCTTCAATTTTTCATTCGCCATTTCAACCTCTAATGCATTTGGTTCTGCGACTAGCATTTCTGCTGTCTGTAAATTATCCTCCTCAATGTCCTGTTCTGTGTGTACATTTAATAGCTGA
Source organism: Diploptera punctata (assembly GCA_030220185.1). Lineage (NCBI taxonomy): Eukaryota > Metazoa > Arthropoda > Insecta > Blattodea > Blaberidae > Diploptera > Diploptera punctata. The sequence goes on from JASPKZ010007908.1 coordinate 296,870, forward strand.
GTAAAGTAACTTTTCCATCTACTTAATATACTCCTGGAATCTGCAATCATATTCCCATTTTCATTCCGAATTATGTTTGTTCTAGCCTGAAACCCTTTCTTCACTATACTAATTCCCTGATATAATTCTCTAATGTTCCTATTTTTTGCGTTCGTTTCAAGATCATTAATCTTCTCTCTCAAATATTCCCTCTTTTTACTCTTTAGTAACTTGGTGGTTTCCCGTCTAATACTACCCAATTGCTCTAAATTTACGTCATTTGGCTCGTGTAACCATTTAATTTTTGCTAGCTTTCTTTCCTTTACAATGTCGGCACATTCCTCATCAAACCACATCTTGTTTTGCCTCTTTTTTTAAACAACCAATGCTTTCTGATGCTGGCAATTTAATAGTATCTCTTATAGCCTCCCATTCTTTATTTATATCAGTTTCTTCTTCGTTTGCCACATTGTCATCTGAAGATTCCAGTACTTCAAATCTATTAAAATTTTTGATTTGGTATTCTTGCTGCATTTCATCATTTTTCAAGTTTTTTAATTCAAATTTTACAGAATCATCTTTAGCGTTTTTTGTTCCTCTCATAAGTGATAGCCGTTGTCTGATTTTCACTCTGACCAGATGATGATCCGAATTGCAGTCTGTCCCTCTAACTGATCTAACATCGATGATGCTACTGTGCCAGCGTTTATCCACTAATAAATGATGTATCTGGTTCCGATTTTCTCCATCTGGGGACGTCCAGGGTGTATTTATGAATATCCTTATGCTGAAATGTTGTGCTCTTAACAATGAGATTCTTTGATGTGGCAAATGTGACTAATCTAACCCCGTTGTCGTTACTATCTTCATGAAGACTGAATTTGCCTATTGTTGGTTTGTATATATCTTCCCGCCCCACTTTTGCATTAAAATCTCCTAACACTATTTTCATATGATATCGTGAAAGGCTATAAAATAAGCATTCTGTTTCTTCATAGAACTCATCCTTGATCTTGTCATCTTTATCTTCTGTGGGGGCATGTACATTTACAATTATAAAATCATGTCGTTTACCCTTTAGAATTATGCATGATATCCTGTCACTAACAAACTTAATATTTCGGATAGCGGATAGGATCCTCCTTCTGACTAAATAACCCGTTCCAAATTCAGGTCTTTCTGCACCCCCGTAGTATAATGCAAAGCTTCCCGATCCCTGACTACCTTCCCCTGGCCACCTATGTTCCTGTAAAAGCGACCATATCCAAGGGCGATTTATCTAATTCCCGCGTTAATATCTCTAATGACCCGCTGTTGTATAAAGTGCTAACATTCCATGTTCCTAGGAACATGTCCCTGTGTTTGAGTTTTTGGCATGGGTTCCCTGAAGTAATCCCCACCCGGAGAACCGAATGGGGGACTATTTGACCTCCGGAAAATTTTACCCCAGTTGAACCCAAGTCCGCATTTCTTGACGGTTGTATTTTTACGGTGAAAGATCGTCACTCTTTCGACCAAGGTATTTTTTCCGTCTGGCTTATCACCTTCGGCCAGTCCGGCATGGGTAACCCTATCGGCAGCAATGCTACCGCCGGCATAGCTCTCAGGATCATTTAAGCAGGCAAGCCACTCCACAACGACAATGTAAAGATACTATGGAGGGTCTATTCTACCATCAACCTTTTTTTTCTATTCAACTATTCTACTTGAATCATATAACCCTATAAAATTCAAACTATATTACCGGTACTGTATATTAAAAATGACAATATTTCTTACCATGAATTTCGGCTAGATTAGAAACTTGTACCTTGGACTCTTTAACGATATTGGCCAACTAGCCACGTTTAGAAAGTAAGATTTGAATTAGCCTTATAAGTTATTGCCCGGATTTTATGAATTAAAATGAAATTTTGATACTTTTCACATGTAAATTATTCTGACGTAGAAAAGTAACGGACCTACTTGGTTTTGGGTGAGAAAATATAGAATTAAGGGCACAAAATACAAGATGTATATAATTTTGATTTAACCGTGCCTCTCATTCCATTGTTTATTATTAAGATTGCTCAATTTTATATAAGTTTCGTTTCTAATCCAAGCAATATAAAAATCTAACTGAAACGTGACCTAATAACCAAAGTATGCACAATGAATTAATATAATGTCAATGAGAACATTATGAGGGACCCGCTAATACCCGGCGTGCGCTGCTACACCTAAGTAAATGCAAATTAATGTACTTTTATGTTCAGTTGAAACAGTAAAAGGAAAAATAATTATAAATTTGTATTTTTTTTTAGATACTCCGCACTGATTATCCGGCTTTGTCCGGGAATCTACTTATCCCGATCTTCTTGAAATAATGAGATACAATACGAAAATTAATGTGTTTTAAGTTTAGTTAAATAAATGAAAGGAAAAAAAATATATAGTAATTATTTTAGATACCCCGTGCTATTTACCCGGCTTTGTCCGGGAATCTACTTATCCCGATCTTCTTGAAATAAATGAGATAAAATACGAAAATTAATGTGTTTTAAGTTTAGTTAAATAAATGAAAGGAAAAAAAAATATATAGTAATTATTTTAGATACCCCGTGCTATTTACCCGGCTTTGTCCGGGAATCTACTTATCCCGATCTTCTTGAAATAATGAGATAAAATACGAAAATTAATGTGTTTTAAGTTTAGTTAAATAAATGAAAGGGAAAAAAAAATATATAGTAATTATTTTAGATACCCCGTGCTATTTACCCGGCTTTGTCCGGGAGTCTACTTATCCCGATCTTCTTGAAATAAATGAGATAAAATACGAAAATTAATGTGCTTTAAGTTTAGTTAAATAAATGAAAGGAAAAAAAATATATAGTAATTATTTTAGATACCCCGTGCTGTTTACCCGGCTTTGTCCGGGAATCTACTTATCCCGATCTTCTTGAAATAAATGAGATAAAATACGAAAATTAATGTGTTTTAAGTTTAGTTAAGTAAATGAAAGGAAAAAAAAATATATAGTAATTATTTTAGATACCCCGTGCTGTTTACCCGGCTTTGTCCGGGAATCTACTTATCCCGATCTTCTTGAAATAAATGAGATAAAATACGAAAATTAATGTGTTTTAAGTTTAGTTAAATAAATGAAAGGAAAAAAAATATATAGTAATTATTTTAGATACCCCGTGCTATTTAACCGGCTTTGTCCGGGAATCTACTTATCCCGATCTTCTTGAAATAAATGAGATAAAATACGAAAATTAATGTGTTTTAAGTTTAGTTAAATAAATGAAAGGAAAAAAAATGTATAGTAATTATTTTAGATACCCCGTGCTATTTACCCGGCTTTGTCCGGGAATCTACTTATCCCGATCTTCCTGAAATAATGAGATAAAATACGAAAATTAATGTGTTTTAAGTTTAGTTAAATAAATGAAAGGAAAAAAAAATATATAGTAATTATTTTAGATACCCGTGCTGTTTACCGGCTTTGTCCGGGAATCTACTTACCCCGATCTTCTTGAAATAAATGAGATAAAATGCGAAAATTAATGTGTTTTAAGTTTAGTTAAATAAATGAAAGGAAAAAAAAAATATATAGTAATTATTTTAGATACCCCGTGCTGTTTACCCGGCTTTGTCCGGGAATCTACTTATCCCGATCTTCTTGAAATAAGTGAGATAAAATACGAAAATTAATGTGTTTTAAGTTTAGTTAAATAAATGAAAAGAAAAAAAAATATCTAGCAATTATTTTAGATACCCCATGCTGTTTACCCGGCTTTGTCCGGGAATCTACTTATCCCGATCTTCTTGAAATAAATGAGATAAAATACGAAAATCAATGTGTTTTAAGTTTAGTTAAATAAATGAAAGGAAAAAAAATATCTAGCAATTATTTTAGATACCCCATGCTGTTTACCCGGCTTTGTCCGGGAATCTACTTATCCCGATCTTCTTCAAATAAATGAGATAAAATACGAAAATTAATGTGTTTTATGTTTAGTTAAATAAATGAAAGGAAAAAAAAATATAGTAATTATTTTAGATACCCCGTACTGTTTACCCGGCGTTCTCCGGGAATCTACTTATCCCGATCTTCTTGAAATAAATGAGATAAAATACGAAAATTAATGTGTTTTATGTTTAGTTAAATAAATGAAAGGAAAAAAAATATAGTAATTATTTTAGATACCCCGTGCTGTTTACCCGGCTTTGTCCGGGAATCTACTTATCCCGATCTTCTTGAAATAAATGAGATAAAATACGAAAATTAATGTGTTTTAAGTTTAGTTAAATAAATGAAAGGAAAAAAAAAATATCTAGCAATTATTTTAGATGCCCCATGCTGTTTACCCGGCTTTGTCCGGGAATCTACTTATCCCGATCTTCTTGAAATAAATGAGATAAAATACGAAAATTAATGTGTTTTATGTTTAGTTAAATAAATGAAAGGAAAAAAAAAATAGTAATTATTTTAGATACCCCGTGCTGTTTACCCGGCGTTGTCCGGGGATCTACTTATCCCGATCTTCTTGAAATAAATGAGATAAAATACGAAAATTAATGTGTTTTAAGTTTAGTTAAATAAATGGAAGGAAAAAAAAATATATAGCAATTATTTTAGATACCCCGTGCTGTTTACCCGGCTTTGTCCGGGAATCTACTTATCCCGATCTTCTTGAAATAATGAGATAAAATACGAAAATTAATGTGTTTTATGTTTAGTTAAATAAGTGAAAGGAAAAAAATATATATTAATTATTTTAGATACCCCGTGCTGTTTAACCGGCTTTGTCCGGGAATCTGCTATCCCTATCTTCTTGAAATAAATGAGATAAAATACGAAAATTAATGTGTTTTAAGTTTAGTTAAATAAATGGAAGGAAAAAAAAAAAATAATAGCAATTATTTTAGATACCCCGTGCTGTTTACCCGGCTTTGTCCGGGAATCTACTTATCCCGATCTTCTTGAAATAATGAGATAAAATACGAAAATTAATGTGTTTTATGTTTAGTTAAATAATTGAAAGGGAAAAAAATATATAGTAATTATTTTAGATACCCCGTGCTGTTTACCCGGATTTGTCCGGGAATCTACTTTTCCCGATCTTCTTGAAATAAGTGAGATAAAATACAAAAATCAATGTGTTTTATGTTTAGTTAAATAAATGAAAGGAAAAAATATATATAGTAATTATTTTAGATACCCCGTGCTGTTTACCCGGCTTTGTCCGGGAATCTACTTATCCCGATCTTCTTGAAATAATGAGATAAAATACGAAAATTAATGTGTTTTATGTTTAGTTAAATAAATGAAAGGGAAAAAAATATATAGTAATTATTTTAGATACCCCGTGCTGTTTACCCGGCTTTGTCCGGGAATCTACTTATCCCGATCTTCTTGAAATAAGTGAGATAAAATACAAAAATCAATGTGTTTTATGTTTAGTTAAATAAATGAAAGGAAAAAATATATATAGTAATTATTTTAGATACCCCGTGCTGTTTACCCGGCTTTGTCCCGGAATCTACTTATCCCGATCTTCTTGAAATAAATGAGATAAAATACGAAAATTAATGTGTTTTAAGTTTAGTTAAATAAATGAAAGGAAAAAAAAATGTATAGTAATTATTTTAGATATCCCGTGCTATTTACCCGGCTTTGTCCGGGAATCTACTTATCCCGATCTTCCTGAAATAATGAGATAAAATACGAAAATTAATGTGTTTTAAGTTTAGTTAAATAAATGAAAGGAAAAAAAATATATAGTAATTATTTTAGATACCCCGTGCTGTTTACCCGGCTTTGTCCGGGAATCTACTTACCCCGATCTTCTTGAAATAAATGAGATAAAATGCGAAAATTAATGTGTTTTAAGTTTAGTTAAATAAATGAAAAGAAAAAAAAATATCTAGCAATTATTTTAGATACCCCATGCTGTTTACCCGGCTTTGTCCGGGAATCTACTTATCCCGATCTTCTTGAAATAAATGAGATAAAATACGAAAATCAATGTGTTTTAAGTTTAGTTAAATAAATGAAAGGAAAAAAAAATATCTAGCAATTATTTTAGATACCCCATGCTGTTTACCCGGCTTTGTCCGGGAATCTACTTATCCCGATCTTCTTGAAATAAATGAGATAAAATACGAAAATTAATGTGTTTTAAGTTTAGTTAAATAAATGAAAGGAAAAAAAAAATATCTAGCAATTATTTTAGATGCCCCATGCTGTTTACCCGGCTTTGTCCGGGAATCTACTTATCCCGATCTTCTTGAAATAAATGAGATAAAATACGAAAATTAATGTGTTTTATGTTTAGTTAAATAAATGAAAGGAAAAAAAAAAAATAGTAATTATTTTAGATACCCCGTGCTGTTTACCCGGCGTTGTCCGGGGATCTACTTATCCCGATCTTCTTGAAATAAATGAGATAAAATACGAAAATTAATGTGTTTTAAGTTTAGTTAAATAAATGGAAGGAAAAAAAAATATATAGCAATTATTTTAGATACCCCGTGCTGTTTACCCGGCTTTGTCGGGATATCTACTTATCCCGATCTTCTTGAAATAATGAGATAAAATACGAAAATTAATGTGTTTTATGTTTAGTTAAATAAGTGAAAGGAAAAAAATATATATTAATTATTTTAGATACCCCGTGCTGTTTAACCGGCTTTGTCCGGGAATCTGCTTATCCCTATCTTCTTGAAATAAATGAGATAAAATACGAAAATTAATGTGTTTTAAGTTTAGTTAAATAAATGGAAGGAAAAAAAAATATATAGCAATTATTTTAGATACCCCGTGCTGGTTTACCCGGCTTGTCCGGGAATCTACTTATCCGATCTCTTGAAATAATGAGATTAAAATACGAAAATTAATGTGTTTATGTTTAGTTAAATAAATGAAAGGGAAAAAAAATATATAGTAATTATTTTAGATACCCCGTGCTGTTTACCCGGATTTGTCCGGGAATCTACTTTTCCCGATCTTCTTGAAATAAGTGAGATAAAATACAAAAATCAATGTGTTTTATGTTTAGTTAAATAAATGAAAGGAAAAAATATATATAGTAATTATTTTAGATACCCCGTGCTGTTTACCCGGCTTTGTCCGGGAATCTACTTATCCCGATCTTCTTGAAATAATGAGATAAATACGAAAATTAATGTGTTTTATGTTTAGTTAAATAAATGAAAGGGAAAAAAATATATAGTAATTATTTTAGATACCCCGTGCTGTTTACCCGGCTTTGTCCGGGAATCTACTTATCCCGATCTTCTTGAAATAAGTGAGATAAAATACAAAATCAATGTGTTTTATGTTTAGTTAAATAAATGAAAGAAAAAATATATATAGTAATTATTTTAGATACCCCGTGCTGTTTACCCGGCTTTGTCCCGGAATCTACTTATCCCGATCTTCTTGAAATAAATGAGATAAAATACGAAAATTAATGTGTTTTAAGTTTAGTTAAATAAATGAAAGGAAAAAAAAAAAGTATAGTAATTATTTTAGATACCCCGTGCTATTTACCGGCTTTGTCCGGGAATCTACTTATCCCGATCTTCCTGAAATAATGAGATAAAATACGAAAATTAATGTGTTTTAAGTTTAGTTACATAAATGAAAGGAAAAAAAATATATAGTAATTATTTTAGATACCCCGTGCTGTTTACCCGGCTTTGTCCGGGAATCTACTTACCCCGATCTTCTTGAAATAAATGAGATAAAATGCGAAAATTAATGTGTTTTAAGTTTAGTTAAATAAATGAAAAGAAAAAAAAATATCTAGCAATTATTTTAGATACCCCATGCTGTTTACCCGGCTTTGTCCGGGAATCTACTTATCCCGATCTTCTTGAAATAAATGAGATAAAATACGAAAATCAATGTGTTTTAAGTTTAGTTAAATAAATGAAAGGAAAAAAAAATATCTAGCAATTATTTTAGATACCCCATGCTGTTTACCCGGCTTTGTCCGGGAATCTACTTATCCCAGATCTTCTTGAAATAAATGAGATAAAATACGAAAATTAATGTGTTTTATGTTTAGTTAAATAAATGAAAGGAAAAAAAAATATAGTAATTATTTTAGATACCCCGTGCTGTTTACCCGGCGTTCTCCGGGAATCTACTTATCCCGATCTTCTTGAAATAAATGAGATAAAATACGAAAATTAATGTGTTTTATGTTTAGTTAAATAAATGAAAGGAAAAAAAATATAGTAATTATTTTAGATACCCCGTGCTGTTTACCCGGCTTTGTCCGGGAATCTACTTATCCCGATCTTCTTGAAATAAATGAGATAAAATACGAAAATTAATGTGTTTTAAGTTTAGTTAAATAAATGAAAGGAAAAAAAAATATCTAGCAATTATTTTAGATACCCCATGCTGTTTACCCGGCTTTGTCCGGGAATCTACTTATCCCGATCTTCTTGAAATAAATGAGATAAAATACGAAAATTAATGTGTTTTATGTTTAGTTAAATAAATGAAAGGAAAAAAAATAAATAGTAATTATTTTAGATACCCCGTGCTGTTTACCCGGCGTTGTCCGGGGATCTACTTATCCCGATCTTCTTGAAATAAATGAGATAAAATACGAAAATTAATGTGTTTTAAGTTTAGTTAAATAAATGGAAGGAAAAAAAAATATATAGCAATTATTTTAGATACCCCGTGCTGTTTACCCGGCTTTGTCCGGGAATCTACTTATCCCGATCTTCTTGAAATAATGAGATAAAATACGAAAATTAATGTGTTTTATTTTTAGTTAAATAAGTGAAAGGAAAAAAAATATATATTAATTATTTTAGATACCCCGTGCTGTTTAACCGGCTTTGTCCGGGAATCTGCTTATCCCGATCTTCTTGAAATAAATGAGATAAAATACGAAAATTAATGTGTTTTAAGTTTAGTTAAATAAATGGAAGGAAAAAAAAATATATAGCAATTATTTTAGATACCCCGTGCTGTTTACCCGGCTTTGTCCGGGAATCTACTTATCCCGATCTTCTTGAAATAATGAGATAAAATACGAAAATTAATGTGTTTTATGTTTAGTTAAATAATTGAAAGGGAAAAAAAATATATAGTAATTATTTTAGATACCCCGTGCTGTTTACCCGGATTTGTCCGGGAATCTACTTTTCCCGATCTTCTTGAAATAAGTGAGATAAAATACAAAAATCAATGTGTTTTATGTTTAGTTAAATAAATGAAAGGAAAAAATATATATAGTAATTATTTTAGATACCCCGTGCTGTTTACCCGGCTTTGTCCGGGAATCTACTTATCCCGATCTTCTTGAAATAATGAGATAAAATACGAAAATTAATGTGTTTTATGTTTAGTTAAATAAATGAAAGGGAAAAAAATATATATGTAATTATTTTAGATACCCCGTGCTGTTTACCCGGCTTTGTCCGGGAATCTACTTATCCCGATCTTCTTGAAATAAGTGAGATAAAATACAAAAATCAATGTGTTTTATGTTTAGTTAAATAAATGAAAGGAAAAAATATATATAGTAATTATTTTAGATACCCCGTGCTGTTTACCCGGCTTTGTCCCGGAATCTACTTATCCCGATCTTCTTGAAATAAGTGAGATAAAATACGAAAATTAATGTGTTTTATGTTTAGTTAAATAAATGAAAGGAAAAAATATATATAGTAATTATTTTAGATACCCCGTGCTGTTTACCCGGCTTTGTCCCGGAATCTACTTATCCCGATCTTCTTGAAATAAGTGAGATAAAATACAAAAATCAATGTGTTTTATGTTTAGTTAAATAAATGAAAGGAAAAAATATATATAGTAATTATTTTAGATACCCCGTGCTGTTTACCCGGCTTTGTCCGGGAATCTACTTATCCCGATCTTCTTGAAATAATGAGATAAAATACGAAAATTAATGTGTTTTATGTTTAGTTAAATAAATGAAAGGGAAAAAAATATATAGTAATTATTTTAGATACCCCGTGCTGTTTACCCGACTTTGTCCGGGAATCTACTTATCCCGATCTTCTTGAAATAAGTGAGATAAAATACAAAAATCAATGTGTTTTATGTTTAGTTAAATAAATGAAAGGAAAAAATATATATAGTAAATATTTTAGATACCCCGTGCTGTTTACCCGGCTTTGTCCGGGAATCTACTTATCCCGATCTTCTTGAAATAATGAGATAAAATACGAAAATTAATGTGTTTTATGTTTAGTTAAATAAATGAAAGGGAAAAAAATATATAGTAATTATTTTAGATACCCCGTGCTGTTTACCCGGCTTTGTCCGGGAATCTACTTATCCCGATCTTCTTGAAATAAGTGAGATAAAATACAAAAATCAATGTGTTTTATGTTTAGTTAAATAAATGAAAGGAAAAAATATATATAGTAATTATTTTAGATACCCCGTGCTGTTTACCCGGCGTTGTCCGGGAATCTACTTATCCCGATCTTCTTGAAATAAATGAGATAAAATACGAAAATTAATGTGTTTTATGTTTAGTTAAATAAATGAAAGGAAAAAATATATATAGTAATTATTTTAGATACCCCGTGCTGTTTACCCGGCGTTGTCCGGGAATCTACTTATCCCGATCTTCTTGGCATAAATGAGCTGAAACACAAAAATTAATGTACTTCCAATGATTAGTTGAATTATATAAAATGAAAAATAATTTTAAATGTATATCTTAATTAATTTAAGATTCATCGTGCTGATTACCGGGTATTGCCCGGGAATCTACTTATCTCGATCCTCTTGGCATGAATGAGCTAAAAGACAAAATTCGATATTGTGAGTACCCGCCATGTGCTGCTATGCTTGCACAGGAATCTACGTCGTTTTTCTCGATCTTCTTGGCATCAACGTAAGACAAAATTGGTTATTGTGAGTTATCCGTAAGAGATAAACAGTTGCTGTCGCGTATTTTTTTGTACAGCTATTTTGAGACATTCAATTCTGTGTACATTAATTTCGTGTATTTGTTATGATTTAGGCAGCAAAAGCCATTGAATCGTCCAAAGAGCTGCTTTTTTAACTTTTTCTACTACAAAGGGCGATTTTTAAGGGTGTAGGGGTTAAGTATCACAACTCTCTTATAGCGTATGTTCATCCCGGGAATCTCCTGAAGGTTTTGCATAAGGCCCCATCACAATCGGATCAACTGCATGGCCGCGCATAAAGTACGAAGAAAGAAACAAACAAACAAACAAACATTTTTATATATTAGATTTTTTTAAATACAATTTCGATATTTGTTCATGTGAAGAAAAACTGAAGTTTTATTTGAATGGTTTGTGTAATGTTAAAACCTAACTAAAATGTGAGCTAGACAATAACTAAAGGACTAAGGTTAGTGTGAATTCATTATTTTTGTTAGCTTTTTTATATTCGAGACCGACGTGTTCAAATGTGATGTATGTCTCAAATATTATTTGCATGTCGGCAATAGGATTATGTGTGTTAACTAATATCTGACATATTGCAATATACCAGTACATGGTTCAAAATTAGGATATCTTCCGATATTAAAAACTTAAATGGAAAGGAAATTCGCCCCCTCAATCCCACGAACTGCTCAACAAACCACAATGAGAGTAAGTATTAAGTAGAAACGAAATATATTAAACCAGTTCACTGCCACATTTAAAACGAATGAAACCAACAAAAGACAGTGGCTATAGTTCGTTACAATGAACGTTAAACATCGTTTAAAATGTGCAGAATATTGCATCGTTCATACAACGTTTCATCATATCTAGTTTTCCAATGTAGCTCATTGTTATGCAATCTTCTCCATTCGCCTGTTGTTCATCGCTCTTAGATACAAAAATGTTTCTAGGAACTTTATTCTCAAATACTCCTAAGCTTCATTCCTCCCTTAAAGAACTATTCCATGTTTCGCATCAGTATAACTGGGAGAATAACAGTTTTTACATATTTTCAGTTTGGTCAAGAGTCCCTGTAATGCATAATAGGACACATTTCCAGAATTGAGTCCATTTTAATATCCTTGTGTATCTCATTCCTGTTTGTAATTCTTGTTCTAGTTACTTTAATTCGTCCAGTTCTTCAAATTTTTCTTCCTTTTTTATATAATGTCAATTTCCATTACATATTTTTATGTGGTCACATTTAGAAATACATCATATAAAGGAAATGTACATTTAATAATAAGTGAGTTTTAAGTTGTGGCTTAATGTGAACATGCGTTTAAAAATATTAGGTCCATTCTGCAATTTATTTCTACGTGTGTTTTTAATAGATAACCGTGTCTTACTGATGCAGAGAGAAATATTTTTATCGTTATATAAGTTTATTTTTTTAGATCTAACTAACTCACTGGCACTATCGAACACGTAGGTTCATAGCCGCGTGGACATAAACTCTCCATACATTCCTATCTTGAGTTAATGCTTTCCAATCATTCCCTGTATAACCTATTTCCCTCAAATCATAGTTAATCTTATTCTCCCACCTCATTCTTGGTCTACCAACTGAGCGTTTGCCTCTGATTTTCCTACAAGAAGCTCCCATGCACGTCTTTCATTCCCCCATTCGAATCACCTGTCCTGCCCGTCGCAGTCTACGAGACTAAACTGTTCTTATTATATCTGGCTTCCTATAAAGACCATGTAGTTCACCGTTATGTAATCTTCTCCACTCACCTGTCTTTTCACCTTTCTTTGGTCCAAAAGTTCTCCTAAGAACTTTATTCTCAAATACTAGTATTAATTTAGATCTATTGTCGCGTATTTCGCTCTGTTTCTAATCACGTGGCCAGGACAATTACCTCCTACATTCGGAAGTTGCCATGGTTATGCCTTCTTACGTTTGAAGTCTTTAACGTGACTTTTTCATTGTAACATTGAAACGACGTCTTTAACACACCCTGAAAGAAGTTATGTAGCTTACTACAATTTTGTAAACTGAGAATACATCAACATATTATCCCTGAATCCTCCATTAAATTTCACTCAGAATGCGCTCTCTCTCACTCCCTCTTCACAATTTAATTTTCAAATAACTTTTCAATTTTTTTATACCATTATAAAGCTAAATATGCCCGATACTGTATTGTTATATAAAGTAAAGTAAAGTGTTCCCACTACAGGCCCTTGGGGTAGTAGGATGTTGTTAAGGCTCCCACTTTTCCTAGAAAATCGGCACTTGATATCAGCGGGGTGTCAACCCTGCGTGACGGCCGCCTTTACCCCCAGACCAAGCATCTGGTAGTCATTTCAGTTAGAGGCTGAGTCAGCCCCAGGGCCATTGAGCCACCAGAAGGTTTGAGTCAGTTTAAAAATCCTGACCCCATCGGGACTTGAACCATCGTCCTTCCGGTTTGTAGCGCACTGCTTAACCACTACGCTACGGCGTGCCCCATATTGTTATATGTAGAAAAATATTATATAATGAAAATTGACAGTTAATAATTATGAGGGAAATTTTGAAGAAATCGCTTAATTCAAATACATAGGAACAATAATAACAAGCAGAAATGTGGTGCAGAAAAAATGTTAACATAGACTGAACTTAGAAAGGCAAGCTTTTATGCATTATAGGGGCTCTTGCCTTCCCAACTTCTGTCAAAATGTGGTAAACTAAAGATATAAATAACGGCTTATCTATCCGTTATATTAAATGTTTGCAGAACAATGTCTCTCTTACTCTAAGGGAGGAGAAAATATAATGAATATTTGAGAATAAAATTCTTAGGAATATTTTTTACCAAAGAGAAGCAACCAGACAGGTGAATAGAGAAGACTACATAACAGTGAGCTACGTGATATTTATGGCAAACCTGATGTAATATGAACAGTTAAGATGGGTAGGACATTTGACACGAAGGAAGAATAAAAGAGGGGCATGGAAATTTCTAGTGGAAAAACCATAGGGAAAGCGTCCAGTAGGTGGGCCTTAAATGATAATATTAACCCTGATTTGAAGGAGGTCAATTACACAAAAAATTGGAAGATAATAGCTGAGGATAGATATGTACTGAGAGCATAACGCCACACGGCAATTAACCTCCTAGATCGATAGTGCCAGGTACTTAGTTAATTAGTTACTTGTCACATGATTATATTATATAATCAGTAACCTCTACATAGCTTAATGCATAAGTTATATGCATGTTCTGATTTGGAAAATGAATTCTGCCTTGATACAGTCCATTAAATTTTAAAATTACTATTAAACAATAATATATAGAGTATGATCTCAATTTTCGATATTTTTTCGAGGTCTGAATAAATAATAAATCGATACAATTTGAAGTTTGCTGAGAATTTGGGAGTGACTGTGGAAGTACTTAGAAATAAGATTTGAACATGGATTTAACTGCAGAAGCAGTTTTGTATGTATTTATATGCATCCATAGTAATTCTGCAATCATAGCATGTTTATGCTACGATTTGCAGCTTTACTAGGGAATTATACGTGTGGTAGCTTCCCGTTTCTTTCCACACCGGTGAAGGATGATGGTGATGATGATGGCCGGTTGATTTTCGGGGACCGTTGAACCCTAAGCTTCCTGACAAAATTTTTGCAGGTGAGGAAAACACTGAAAACCCTCATCCAGGAGCCTGTCCCGACCTGGGATCTAACCCGGGCCCGCTGCGAGACAAGGCAGCATGCTACCTCGAGACCACAGCAGTGAAATATATATATATATATATATATATATATATATATATATGGCGTTACAAATCTCAGAATAATTCAATATTTTATTTTGATATGAAACACTTATAAACGGCGCGACAGGCCTAGAAGTCTCTTGGCCTATCAGCCAGCTTCTGGTCTCACATCCACATCTGTTAATCATAGAGGTAGTCGATCATCCAGCCAGTTTGGAAGATATGTGGTCAGCATGTAGGTTTCCCAGCCGTTGGAGCTGCTTTTATAAACCTGGAGCCGCTACTTAGTGTTGCTACCCAAATTTCTCACGATGCTAGGTGGGTATCGGTATTATACTATCCCAAATTCCATGAGAAAATATCTTCCCCCATGGAGACCCGAACCTGCTCAAGTCCGTTGCTTTGCGCAAAGATATATTGTCTTAACCACTTAGCTATGGCGCGGGACAAAAACTTATAACTAACTCACAAGTACAATCAAACCGTATTTTCATGACCGCGTGGACATAAACTCTCCATAAATACCTATTATGAGCAAATGTTTTCCAATTAGCCTCTCTTTAACCAATTTCCCTTAAATCATGGTTGTTGTTATTCTCCCACTTTATTCTTGCTCTACCAATTGGATGTTTTCCCTCTGGTTTTCCTCTAAGCTTCCATGACCCTCTTTCATTGGCCATTCTTGCCAAATGTCATGTCCAGCGCAGTCTACGAGACTTAACTCTCTTTATTATATCTGGTTTCTTAAAAATATCATACAGCTTACTGTTATGTAGACTTTTGCATCCGCCCGTCTGGTCATCTCTCTTTGGTCAAAAAACATTTCTAAGAACTTTATTCTCAAATACTCGTAATATTTTATCCTCCCTTAAAGTAACAGTCCATGTTTCGCATCCATATAAAATAACTGGGAGAATTGCAGTTTTAAATATTTTCAATTTAACGTTTTTGAGAGGATTCGGGATGACAGGAGTCCTTCCAATACATGATAGTATGCGTTTCCATAACTGAGCCTATGTTTAATTTCCTTGTGAATTTCATTCCTATTTGTAGGCCTCTATGAATTCAGCCACTTATTCAAAACTTGCATATTTTATCATTAACTGTCCGTTTCCGTAATATAATGTATTTCTATATGTGAAGATATATTTACTTTTATAGATATATAATTCCAGTCCTACTTTATTAGTGTTACGCGTGTTGGTCCTTAACATCTCTTCGCTGTTCCCTAATAAAACTACATCATCAGCATAAACTAACAGCTTATCAATACCATTAGGCTGTAGGCCTTCTTTATCCTCTAAATATTTGAAGGCATGCTCTAGTACAAAATTGAATAGTAGAGGAGTTAGTGTCTCTCTTCGCTTTAACCCATTGGGTATTTCAATAGTATCCGAAAACTGTTTGCCTATATCGACCATACGTTTGTGCCATTTCGACACATTCGAATAATTTTAACTAAGTTTCCAGGAATTCCAAACTCCAGCAGGATACCATATAACTTCTCTTTTTAACTGAACCTTATACCATTTTGAAGCCTACATATAGTTGATGCATAGTACCATTAAATTCCCACTTCTTTCTAAAATCTGTCTATACTAAAATTTTGATATGTTGTAGACATGTTTCTTCCTAATCCACATTTATGATCTCCTATTATGTAATCAACATATCTGCTTATTAATATATTTGTTATAATAGGCCTATTTATCTCATCTCATAACATAAGGTTCCATTTTGCATAATGCAGTAAATACATATCGTAAGAAAATTTCATCAGAGGTTATCAAAATGGTGAACTCTGTTCAACCAGAAATTGCAGTTAGACTTTTTAACTTGTGACAATTTATTGTGAAGGTAAAGTGAGTGACAGCGATAATTCAACTTGTATGGTGCACTCAACGTGACTCTGACCTTATAAAAGTTTAATTCTTTAAAAATAGTCAATATTTTGTACCACTGTTAAGTTATTTTATTTCCAGTTTATTTGCGGATAACAGAGTTAAAGTGCATCTTGATTGTGCAGTAAAATATTATCATGTTAGTACTGTTTCTGTTCTTCATAGGAAGCCAGATATAATAAGAACAGGTAAGTCTCGTAGACTGCGATGGGCAGAACTTGTGGCTCGATTGGAGAATGAAATACGTGCATGGAAGCTTCTTGTAGGAAAACCAGAGGAAAAACGACCAGTTGATAGACCAAGAATGAGGTGGGAGAATAGCATTAACTACGATATAAGGGAAGTATATTACATATGGAATGATTGGAAAAGATTTGCTCATGATAGGGTTGTATGGATAGCTTTTGTCTGCGCGGCCATGAACCTACCGGTTCGATAGTTCCAGTGAGTTAGTTAGTACTGTCTCACAATATTAATTACATACATTTTAATCTAACTCATTAATATATCTTAATCATTCATATATATACACCATATTCTGTTTAACCGAATTTATATAAGAGGTTATGATAAATTTAAATTCATAAATCTAAAAAAAAAAGGTATTTTATTTATGAAAGAAAAAGAAAATATGTTTTTTTTTCACATAAAGTAAAATTGCGGAGATCCCTAATTCACTAATGATATGATACAAGTATTATTATGTCACATGGTTAATAAAACTTTTGTCGTGCAAGTTTATCGGTCAATTCATCTAACGTGAAACTTAATGGCGGAGTCTCAGTTGTTTGGAAAACAAGGGTGTTATGATACAAAATGTATGGGTACTGAGTCAGTAATAAAAAGGTATGTTGCAAATGTTACCTGCTAAAACTATTGGCAATGTTACCGACATCACGAGACAGGGAGTTTCTCTTTGCATACAAAATTATTAGGCACGATTGTTAGAACTCCGTATAAATTGCGCACATTTATAAACTTACCAGGTTTTCTTTATATTAAATACAAAGTAAGAAACTTACCACAAACTGCTAGAGTTTACCATTGGAACTAGAAAATGTCCCTCCAAGTCCCATACAATTGATGTACAGTCTACACTAGAAACCGCACCATGCACCACTAAAATATAACAGAAAGAAATACCTTATTAATTGCTTTACTCGAACCGAATTGAGATGCCCCAATAATATTTACATCTTGGGAACTGTATTCCAGAAGTCTATAAGTCAATAATGTTGCTTACCTGAATGCGTTCAAATTGATTCAGTATGTTTAGCATCAACATTTCATAGAGCCACTTAACGCGTATGCATAAATATAGTCCAGTTCTGATAACTGTAGCCGTCTTGGCGCGTGGCAGGAGGGAACATTGCCGAGTGTGGGAGGGAACTAGAAGTCATGTAAAATAATAATAATAATAATAATAATAATAATCAAATAAATTGTTATAAAAACAGCGCTGAACACTCTAACTTATTAAACAACAAAAATATTCACTAATACCGAACTAGTAAATAAGAAAATCCAACGTGTAGTAACTAATATGTTTTGTAAACTGTGGGTATTTGCTCATAGTACCTGTAAATCACCCTCCTCTCTTACTGCACTATACATCATATACACTTCAAAAGCGGATAAAGAAGCCACCAACTGTATCAGATAATCTTAAACGAATTTCGCAAAATCTGGAGCCCCAGATGTAGACTCCAGAGACTTCCCAAAATCTTATATTACACTGGTATTTATTTCAAAATTCATAGAACACAGTTTGAAATATTATAGGTATTCCATTTCATTCATAGGAGTCAGATTCTCGTGAGTTATGAAGGATGCTGTAAATTTCCCGACGAAATATTTAATTTAGAAAATACGTTTTTTTATGCTGGGGAAATGCCGAAAAACGTAGCAGTGTGGCTTCGAATTTCTTAATTTTTGCAAAATCCAAAATTGTTTCCGGGCCTGGACTGACGAACGTACGAGTCTTTTAGTGAATAGCCGGCAGAATCGCAAATTAGATATGAATGAATGAATGTAGCCACTATGTCCCATGAAGGGCTAGGGCCTCCAAGAGGGGGGCTCAATTTTAATGTTTAAAGTGGTTCACGTGGTGAGCTAATTCACGTGAACATTATGTTTATGGAGTCTTTCACTTGTGCACTTCACTGCAGTTTATTAAGGATTTTAGTCCATTCTTAGATTGTTTGCTAGTTGTTTCCACTTGTTCCTGTTGCGGGCTGTGGTTGACCAAAGTCCTCCCAACATCAGTTTTTATTAGATTTATGGAAATTAGTTGCTGACATTACAATTTGCCGATGATCAACTGGTTTTAGCGCAAGACAATTTTGATATGGAATTCATGATAAAAAGGTTGAAAAGCACATATGAATCATGGGGGTCTCACAGTAAATTTACAAAAAACAGAATATCTGGCAATAAATAGCAATGAAAGAGAAAACTTAGTATTGGAAGATGGAATCCAAATAAAGCAAGTGAAACAAACTAAATATTTGGGAATGATTATGGATAACATCGAAGGTATAGGCAAAGAGAACATAAAACATAGAATTGAATTGAGTAGCAAAATAATATCATCATTAAATTCCATATGGTGGGATAAGCATATTTGGAAAGACACAAAAAAATATATTGGTAAAACATTGGTGGAATCTGTTGCAATGTACGGAAGTGAGGTATGGACAATCAATAAGTACTACAAGAATAGACTAATAGCTCTAGAAATGGATTATTTACGAAGAAGTGCCAGAAAGTCTAAATTAGAACGTGTCACAAATAAGGAAATTAGAAACAAAATGGAAGCAGAAGAAAACATAATAGAAAGAATTGAGGAAAAGGAATTAAAGTGGTTAGGACATGTTTTAAGAATGGAAGATGAGCGATGGCCGAAGCAACTATATGAATGGCATCCTAACAGAAAGAAGAAAAGAGGAAGACCAAGGTTAATATGGAAGGAAAACATGAAGACAGTAATGCAAGCTAGAGGGCTAAGCATCGAAGATGCCCAAGACCGTAGGCTTTGGAGGTTTGGCACGGGAAGACGGCAGCAGCTGTAAAAACCCGAAGATAGATAGAGAGAATAGATAGATATAAGTACACTAAAAGTATGCAAAAATAATAAAGGTACCCGAGGTCGATGTCACATTAACAACTTCTGTATAATCGAATTTGCAATTTGTACGTTTGTGATTTTTCCTTCTTGAATTAGGAAAAGTTACGAATTTATATAGTGTGTAATTGTAAATGCCTGGACTGTACATATCACCAGTATGCACACGGACACTTTTCATTGTTCCAACATGGTTATTGGAGATTATTAATTTGTGATAACAACGAAGTAGGAACTGACCACAATAGAGGAAGCGGCTCCCTGTA
Organism: Diploptera punctata; assembly: GCA_030220185.1. Lineage (NCBI taxonomy): Eukaryota > Metazoa > Arthropoda > Insecta > Blattodea > Blaberidae > Diploptera > Diploptera punctata. Next base: position 316,801 of record JASPKZ010007908.1, read on the forward strand.
CGCGATACGTTTGTGGCTCTGTACTACATAACTGGGGATAATAACATTCTAGGTGTATTTATGACAGGGATGTTTAAAGCCCCATTTTTATTTATCTCGTTCCCTTCCTCTTTCCAAAACTTCCACATGAATATTTGTTACGTCGGACTGCTTTACAAGAGGATTAATTTTGGAGGGAGAGAGAGTGTGGTAGAAAACTACATTATACAATTTAACGTGAGTTTCTTTTCATTGAATAAAGCGCTTCTGGTAAACTCGTAGATTTTTTGTACTGCCAGGGTTCAGTTTCAATTACGCCTCCGGATGTCAAGTCGACATCAAGGGAAGTGTCACGTAGAATAATTGATTTTACAGTCTCATAAAAGTTATAATATTACCCTAGCTACTTCTGACTACCCTTAACTCACTTAATCGACACTTTTGGTGTTCCCGATATAGTCACCATATAGTTCGATTTTTTTTTCTTCCTGCACACTTCTTTTTTTTTTATTTGTTCTTCCAACTTTCTCATTTTTTTATATTCAGTTGTATTATCCTTTAACTTTAATTTGTGTTGTCCTTGTCTGCCTCTATCCCACAACTTCCACCATTTTGTCTTTTACTTCCATTTCATTTACTTTCAATTGGCATTCGCTCTAAATATTTTCTCCTTTCTTCAATTCCTCCGCCTTTTACAAGCTTTATCATTCGATTTTACCCTTGCAAATTTTCTGGATGAATTCTGTAACCTACATTTCTTCAGGGTGCAGTACGCATGACCATTAGCAGTCATTTCTTCTCCATCTGTCCCGCGCTGTAGCCGAATGGTTAACGCAAGATGCCTTGGCGCAGAGCTATGGTACTTGAAACGGTTCGAGTCTCCAGGGGGAAGAAATGTTCTCATGGGATTTTGGTCAGTATGGAACCGGTGTCCACCGATCATAATGAGGAATTTGTGTGCCTACAGTAAGTAGCAGCTTTAGATTGAGAAAATGAGCTATAAGAGCAGGGGCACCCAACATGCTGACCACATGCCACTCCTATACTGGAAGGATAAGCGTCCGTATCTGTGGTTAACACATGTGGATGTGAGGCCAGCAGCCGACTAGTAGGGCAAGGGCCTTCTAGGCCTGTCGCGCCAAGGAGATTTTTTGGAGTTCTTCACCATCAAATCTATCTCTCTGGACTTAGCGTGCGCTACATGCTGAAAGTATTAGTCAACCAAACTCCGACAACGACAGATAGATGGCGTAGCTCTAGAGCAGGGGTTGGTAAGTAATTTTAGGTGGGATCCGGTTGCGTTTGAAAAATTTTGTCGAGGATCTAAATTTTTATTTTCATTTTCACTCACAGAATTATATGAAATAGAGTACATAGGCACATTTGTATTAAACATCATTGGGGAAATTACATTTCCGGCCTTGAGCCAGGTTTTTAAAATTAGGTTCACGCGGGGAGCAGCTTATGCGAAGATTGTCTTGTAGGTGGGCGGCCGTTAACCTTGAGCGATATTTGTGCCGACGCACCTCACAAGAGCCGCTTACGTATCAAAGTGTATGTTGGCACATACTAAAGAAATCGTCCACAAAGGAGGCGCTTCCATAACAGAGGTCGCGGCGCCGACTACACCCGCCTCAAAGATAAGTTTCATACAGTGGCGTTAAGATTTCGTTCGAGTTACGAACACAAATATTGTGTTTAAATGAATACGGCTCCTCCGATTAAAGGAGGCTTCAGATATTTTCAATGTCAGACAGCAATTTACGAAATGTCTTATTTAATTAAATAAAATTCTTATGTTACGTTGGGGGGGGGCGTACAGAGCTTTTATGTGAATCGATATATCATAATATGCTGAGCCGGCCTGTTATTTTCTCCCTTCCGCTCCCGCTCTCCAGCGCACTCTTCTGCGCTGCATAGCTTAGCAACTACAATGTGTAAATAATTGTTCTCATGTTTTGGAATGTAGAAAGAATATAACTACTTAAATAGGCCTAAATGTTGTTTGTATTAAACTAATCCGATTCTTTAATGTATAATGTTTTAGTTCATTCGTTTTATATATTATGTTTGTGAATTGAGTATGAGGTAATTTTTGGTGGCCAGTATTTTGACCTTCCGCGGTCCTGCTTTTACCTTTCGCGGTCCGCCAATTTCCGACCGTAGCTCTAGAGAAACATTGAAAACGAGTATTGGATTGCACATATTCTAACGTAGAAGCATGGTGAATGATCAAATATCGCACTTCCTACTGCTGACTAATAACAACCGTACTTTTAAAATACATGGTGAATCAATGTAGAAGTTATGATTTAATATGTTAATATCTTACAATTAATACTTGATGCATAAGTCGAATGCAAAGAAAGTAAACATCTGTTTAAAAACTTCGTCAAACCATTAAAACATGTAGGCCTTTCCAAATATAATAACTGTTACGTCTCGTAGACTGTGATAGGAGGAACATTTGGCACGAATGGAGAGTGAAAGAGAAGCATGGAAGCTTCTTGCAGACAAAGCAGAGGAAATACGCCCAGTTCGTAGACCAAGAATGAGGTGGAAAAATAATATTAACCATGATTTGTGAGAAGATTGGAAAACAAAAGCTCAGGATAAGGATATGTTGAGAGCTTATGTCCGCGCGACCATTAACCTACGTGTTTGATAGTGCCAGTGAATTAGTTAGACCTTTCAGAATAATGTGTTAGATTCGTCATGAAATGTGGTACCGTACTGAAATTTTCGCATGCATTGTACAGAGGGTTCAGGCAGCTGAATGTATTTCGTTTATTTTGACATAAGTTGTCGCTAATATAGTTTTAATAAATAATGCCTAAAACATATTACTATACCTAATTATGCCAAAATTGATAAAAAAAACACACAACGAACTGAAACCTCTATACAACAAATACGAAAAAGTCAGCACCAGATAACATGGCGAAGATGGAACATGATTCTGAAAGTCCTCCATATTATAATTGTTTGATGAAGATTTTTAACAGAAGTTTATTTTAGTTGAGGACGGCTAATGAATCAGCTATTCATTTTAAAATTTTACTTAATATATCTTGTATCAAATTCGTAGACTTAGAGAACCTAAATGAACCTGAAGAATAGAATCCATCCATCCATAGTAATTCTGCCCGAGGGCAGGTCTTTCACTTCAATAATATGATTTCTATGCTATGCTTGCAGTTTTACTAGGGAATTGTAGGTGTGGTAGCTTCCCGTTGCTTTCCACACCAGTGAAGGACGATGAAGATAAGGATTATGGTGATGGCCGGATGATTTTTGTGGAACGTTGGTCCCTAAGTTTCCTGACAGGTGAGGAAAAACCCAGAGAAAAACCTCATCCAGGAGCCTGTCCCGACCGGGAATCGAACCCCGGCCCGCTGCGTGACAAGGCAGCACGCTACCTCGAGATTACAGCGGTGAGCAAGACAGAAATGAGGAAATTAATTGTTCCACTCTTTAAGCCCTGATTTTAAATGCGACTCAAGTGACCTCAGTTGTTTCAGCGTATCATTAAGTTAAATTCTACTACTGCTACTATTACTGCTACTACTACTACTACTACTGCTACTACTACCACTACTACTGCTACTATTAAATAATAATAATAATAATAATAATAATAATAATAATAATAATAATAATAATAATAATAATAATAATATCAATAATAAAATTACCACTACTACTTCTACTATTACTATCACAACCGCTGTCAATATTAGTATTTTATATTTATATCAATTTTATTATCCATTTAATAGTATTATTTCTGTTATAATTACTTATGCTCTTAATATTACCACTAAATTAGTATTATTGTTACTATAACTGTTAGTATTTCTACAATTATTATTATTATTATTATTATTATTATTATTATTATTATTACTGTTATTACTGTTTCAAATACTGTCATTTCTTACTTACTTACTTACTCACTGGCACTATTGAACCCGTAGGTTCATGGCCGCGTGGACATAAGCTCTCCATAAATCCCTATTCTGAGCTAATGCTTTCCAATCATTCCCTGTATAATCTACTTCCATCAAATCATAGTCAATGTTGTTCTCCCACCTCATTCTTGGTCTACCAACTGGGCGTTTTCCCTCTGGCTTTCCTACAAGAAGCTTCCATGCACGTCTTTCATTCCCCATACGCGCAACATGTCCTGGCCATCGCAGTCTACGAGACTTACTGTTATTATATCTGGCTTCCTATACATACCATGTAGTTCATTGTTTAGTAGTCTTCTCCATTCACCTGTCTGTTCATCTCTCTTTGGTCCAAAAATTTTCCTAAGAACTTTATTCTCAAATACTCGAAATCTCCTTTCCTCCCTTAAAGTAAGAGTTCATGTTTCGCACCCATATAATATAACTGGTAGAATAATAGTTTTATATATTTTCAGCTTAACGTTTTTTGAAAGGAGTTGGGACATCAAAAGTCTCTGCAATGCATAATAGCATGCATTTCCAGAATGAGCCTATGTTTAATTTCTTTGTGCGTCTCATTCCTAATTGTGATTATTGTTCCTAGGATTTTGAATTCAGCCACTTCCTCAAAATTTCCCTAATTTTCATTAGCTGTCCATTTCCATTGTATACTGAATTTGTACGTGTGACCATATATTTAGTTTTATTGATATTTACTTCCAGTCCTAATTTCTTAGTGTTACTCAATAGTGTGTGCGTGTTGGCCTTTAGTATCTCCTCGCTATCGGCCAGTAGTACTACATCATCAGCATAAACTAACAGCTTATTAATACCATTCAGTTGTAAGCCTTCCTCATTCTCTAAAGATTTAATGGCATGCTCTAGTACAAAATTAAATAGTAGAGGAGATAGTGCATCTCCTTGCTTCAACCCATTCTGGATTACAAAAGTGTCTGAAAACTGTTTGCCTACACGCACCCTACTCTTTGAGCCATTTAGACACATTCGTATAAGTCTAACTAACTTTTTAGGAATTCCGAACTCCAGCAGGATACTATATAACTTCTCCCTCTTAATAGAATCATATGCTTTTTTGAAGTCTACATATAGTTGATGTACAGTACCATTATATTCCCATTTCTTTGTAAAATCTGTCTTATACTAAAAATCTGATCTGTTGTAGACCTGTTTCTTCTAAATGCACATTGATGATCTCCTAGAATGTCATCAATATAGGGAGTAAGTCTGCTTACTAATATATTTGTTAGAATTTTGTACGAAGTTGAAAGTAATGAGATGCCCCTCTAGTTGTTGCAATCAGTTTTATCTCCTTTCTTATAGATTGGAACGATAATTTGATTCCTTCCATTCATCTGGAAGAGCTTCTTCTTTTTCCAAATCATACTAAGCAAACAGCGTATCTTGTCCATCAATTTTTCTCCCCCTGATTTTAGCAGTTCTGCTGGGATCTCATCTGAACCCTGATGCGTTTATACATCTTCAATTTTTCAATTGCCATTTCCACCTCTAATGCACTTGGCTCTGCGACTAGCATTTTTTCTGCTGTCTGTAAGTTATTCTCCTCAATGTCCTGTTCTGTATGTACATTTAATAGCTGATTAAAATAATTTTTCCATCTATTTAATATACTCTTGGAATCTGCAATCATATCCCCATTATCATTCCGAATTATGTTTGTTCTAGCCTGAAACCCTTTCTTCTCTATACTAATTCCCTGATATAATCCTCTAATGTTCCTATTTTTTGCATTCATTTCAAGATCATTAATCTTCTCTCTCAAATATTCCCTCTTTTTACTCTTTAGTAACTTGGTGGTTTCCCGTCTAACACTACCCAATTGCTCTAAATTTACCTCATTTGGCTCGTGTAACCATTTAATTTTTGCTAGCTTTCTTTTCTTTACAATGTCGGCACATTCCTCATCAAACCATTTCTTGTTTTGCCTCTTTTTTAAACAAACCAATGCTTTCTGATGCTGACAATTTAATAGTATCTCTTATAGCCTCCCATTCTTTATTTATATCAGTTTCTTCTTCGTTTGCCACATTGTCATCTGAAGATTCCAGTACTTCAAATCTATTAGCAATTTTGATTTGGTATTCTTGCCGCATTTCATCATTTTTCAAGTTTTTTAATTCATATTTTACAGAATCATCTTTAGCGTTTGTTCCTCTCATAAGCGATAGCCGTTGTCTGATTTTCACCCTGACCAGATGATGATCTGAATTGCAGTCTGTCCCTCTAACTGATCTAACATCATAATGATGCTACTGTGCCAGCGTTTATATCCACTAATAAATGATCTATCTGGTTCCGAGTTTCTCCATCTGGGGACGTCCAGGTGTATTTATGAATATCCTTATGCTGAAATGTTGTGCTCTTAACAACGAGATTCTTTGATTGTGGCAAATGTGACTAATCTAACCCCGTTGTCGTTACTATCTTCATGAAGACTGAATTTGCCTATTGTTGGTTTGAATATATCTTCCCGGCCCCACTTTTGCATTAAAATCTCCTAAGACAATTTTCATATGATATCGTGAAAGGCTATCAAATAAGCATTCTAATTCTTCATAGAATTCATCCTTGATCTTGTCATCTTTATCTTCTGTGGGGGCATGTACATTTACAATTATAAAATCATGTCGTTTACCCTTTAGAATTATGTATGATATCCTATCACTAACAAACTTAATATCTCGGATAGCGGATAGGATCCTCCTCCTGACTAAAAAACCCGTTCCAAATGCAGGTTCTTTCTGCACCCCCATAGTATAATGAAAAGCTTCCTGATTCCTGACTACCTTCTCCTGGCCACCTAACTTCCTGTAAAGCGACTATATCCAAGGGCGATTTATCCAATTCCCGCGTTTAATATCTCTAGTGCCCCGCTATTGTATAAAGTCCTAACATTCCATGTTCCTAGGAACATGTCCCTTGTGTTTGAGCCTTTGGCATGGGTTCCCTGAAGTAGTCCCCGCCCGGAGAACCGAATGGGGGACTATTTGACCTCCGGAAAATTTTACCCCAGTAGAACCCATGTCCGCATTTCTTGACAGTTGTATTTTTACGGTGAAAGATCGTCACTCTTTCGCCCAAGGTACTTTTTTCGTCTGGCTTATAACCTTCGACCAGTCCGGCATGGGTAACCCTATCGGCAGCAATGCTACCGCCGGCATAGCTCTCAGGATCATTTAAGCACACAAGCCACTCCACCACGACAAGGTAAAGATACCATGGATGGATACTGTCATTTCTACTTTTACTATTATTACTTTTATTAATACTATTATTATTTTACTGTCCACCGCTGTGGTCTCGAGGTTGCGTGCTGCCTTGTCACGCAGCGGGACCGGGTTCGATCCCCGGACGGGGCAGTTTTTCTGGGTGAGGTTTTTATCAGGGTTTTTCCTCACCTGTAAGACAAATGTCAAGAAAAATTTAAGGCCAAACGGTCCCCGAAATCATATGGCCATCATCTTTATCATCATCATTATCATCATCATCCTTCACCGGTGTGGAAAGCAACGGGATGCTACCACACCTACACAATTCTCTAGTAAAGCTGCAAGCATAGCATGAAAATGCTATGATTGCAGTGAAGGACCTGCCTTCGGGCAGAATTACTATGGATGGGATTATTTTACTACTACCACTACTACTAATATTACTACTAGTGCTACTGCTCCTACTACATTACTAGTAGTAGTAGCAGCAGTGGTGTTATGCCCAGAATTTTAAAATTATATTTTGGATTCAATATAGGTCCCATAGCCAGTTGGTTTTCGCGGAGTATTTGGACTATAAAATGTTTTCTCACATTTGTCTTAGAGTTGAGAAACACACCAATAAGTTACTATCTCCCGGAAAACCATGCCTCGACCTGGGATCGAACATGGAAGAACGCTACTTCTGAGGCATCGACGTTACATCTAAAACAACTTGGCGGATAATTTTAAATTAAAAGTTATTAGTCTGCATATTTTGAATTGGTTCATTTAATAAATTAACTAACGAAAATGTAATTAAAAGACATTTAGTTAGATTGCTGTAGGATATAATAGCATTGTTTTATAATCTTTAACATTCTATAGAATAAAACTGATTTAGCTAATTGCTATAGCAATATATTTACAATATTTAATGTCAGGCTTTCCTCATGTTAGGTCTAAATCTACGGAACTGTTAACCATATATAGAATCACATGTAACCGGATGATGTCCATCCTGTTTATGTGGTAAAGTTATGTCCTCCGTAAATAAGACGGAAATCATATTGCAAATTTATATCTTAAATGAAATTATTTTCGCAGTTTCGAAAATTGTTATCCTAGATCTACTAATAATTTGGTTGTATTTAATTAACTCTCCGCAGTAGAGTTGCATGGTTATCTAGTAAAGTTAGGTACTGTATTTGCTCGCGTATTTTACGCATTTTTTATTTACTTAGGTCATTGGAAAATTGGGGAGCGTAAAATATGCCGATTTTTAAAATTAGAGGACCAGGTCTGAGTTATCTCAATTATGGTATTATCTAAATAATATAGTATTTAAGAATGCAGTTAGTTTTTTATCTCTTATAAATTTATAGCATAACAATGTAGGTAATCTTGAATTATAAAATTAATCATGTAATAATAAATCTACAAACAATAATAATAATTATGATTATTATAGAAATGTCGTAAATCATGTATGTTGTGAGAATTAGCAATTTCACGTGTACGTATTGTAGCATGTCATATGTATCTGCGATACCGTTGTTCCGCAACTGTTGAAATATATTAAAATTCATCTTTTACAGCGGGATATTTACCAGTTTTCGGGCCAAGAGATGCCCTACTGTCATTTCTTGCATTATTTACCGTGTATCTTTATTTTCTCCAATAACGAACGTTGGATTCGAGAATTCCGAATTTTCTATCCGCTGCACGATTACCGAGACGTTCCACGAAACTCATGCCTTCAATTTATATGATGCAGTGTAATTGTAAATTTTCTTTCTCATCTCGAAATCTAATACATAAAAATATGTCTGTTTAATTGTTTGTTTGTTTGTTCGTACTTGATGCGCGGCCATACCGTTGATCCGATTGTGATGGGGCTTTTTGAAAAAAATGTTCAGGAGATTCGCGAAATAAACATAGGCTACAAGAGAGTTGTGCTACTCAACTCCTACACCCTTAAAAATCGCCATTTTTAGTGGAAAACATACAAAAAGTAGCTCTTTGGACGCTTAAATGGCTGACGCTGCCCAAACCATTACAAATACACAACATTAATGTACACACAATTGAATATCTCAAAAAGCTCTACAAGAAAAGCCCGCGACAGCATATGTTTGTCTCTTACGGATAACTCACAATAACCATTTTTGTCTTTAATTGATGCCAAGAAGATCGATACAAGTATAGCAGCACATGGCGGGTATGATTTACGGATGACTCGCAATAACGAATTTTGTCTTTTAGCTCATTTATGCCAAGAAGATCGAGATAACTATATTCCCGGGCAACACCGGGTAATCAGCACGGGGAATCTTAAAATAATTACGATATACATTTATAATTATTTTTCATTTTAGTTATTCAACTGATCGTAAGAATTACATTAATTTTTGTCTTTCAGCTTATTTATGCCAGAAAGATCGGGATGAGTAGATTATGGACAACGCTGGGTATCTGTAAATAATAACGATATAAAGTTTCCTCTTACTTATTTAACTAAACATAAACACAATAATTTTCGTATTTCAGTTCATTTATTTCAAGAAGATCGGGATAAGTAGATTCCGGGCAATACCGGGTAATCAGCACGGGATATCTAAAAAATATAAATTTATAATTATTTTTCCTCCTACTTATTCAACTAAACTTAAAAGTACATTAATTTTAATTTATTTAAGCATAGCGTCGCACGCCGGGTATTAGCTGGTACAGTATAAATGCAAGTGCACATTACAAGTACTGAAAGTCAACTAAAATACCGGTATTTACTTTTCTAAAACGTGTTTCTACCAAGGGCAAGCGTTGATAATATAGCAGGACTTTGGGTTTCATTGCGAAGCAGGTAGTTCAGTTGCTGGTAAATGACCTACTTCGGATTTTAATAATTCGCAATGGAATCCAGGGAACGAAAATCCCTACTACACTGAAAAGAAAATGTACCTAAAACATGCGCAAGAGTACGCAGAGCAAAATGAAGTTCAAAATAACCCCTTAAAAATCCGCGCAAAATACGCTGGGATGCAAATTGCGCGAGAAAATAGGTAATAAATGCGCATTAAAAAATATTTTCACAAATAATAGTGTAAACTGTCGTGGATGTCGAGATCTTGTTACATCGCATGAAATTGTAGCATAATTCATTCCTTCTTACAATTATGTGACATTTTGTAGCAGTAGAGAATAAAAATAAATGGAAGTATTCTTGTAAAGAAACATACTATACGTAATGGATTGGAACAATGTACACTGATATAGAATTACAACAATGTAAGCTTTTACTGAATCAAGTCACAATTAATAATCTCGTGGTCACCTCTTGTATCTACTACAGATTGTAGCAGCGAGTGATTTAAGTGTACAGTTAGGTAGGTAGAGACATGTCATTCCGTTTTCAGTGAAAAGCAGGAAGGTCGAGGTGGTGTCAAGATTTTGTATTCTTCTTGTAACCCCATGTTTCCCTTAACCCATTCGCTTCAGATTTAAATGCTCAATGCATTTTCCCAGAAACCTGATATGTTACCGTAAATTATATTGTCTATTTTGAGAAATTCAAAACAAACAAAAGATATCGGTACTTTAATTCACAATAAGGGTGTAGGCAAAAACAGATTCCTCTACTATTCAAAAATGTTAACAGAAGATTACCCTGCTAAGGAATGTACAAAATATTGCAAAATAGCAGAGTTAAGCGAGTGTACCTCTTCCTCTGAGTTGAAGGTCATTTAACTGCCAGTGAGTCTAACTCGTCTTTTTGAGGCAAATGGGTTAACAGAGATTTAGGCTCTCTCCCCCTACAAGGAAGAATTTGAACCATACTTATTTACTTACACTTGTTTTCGTATAGATGTCACTTGAGTGGTCCGAGGTCAGCGTTCCGTCCCATACTATCATCTAGGAAACCAAGATAGTACTAGGACGGGAAAATTCGTTACATTTTGCTTAGAGGCCTATTCATTCAGGCTTAAGGATATTTTACGAGCCTGAAAATCTTTAGATTCGGGACCCACGGCTTGTAGTCCCTCCTGGCGGACTTGCTCCTTGGTTTTTTTCATCCTAAAAAATCCATCGACCCCGGCCGGGTTTGAACCCGCGACCCTCGGGACCAGAGGCAAGGAGCATAACCACTAGTCCACCGCGGCCAATCAAGATTTTTTTAAACTGCACTGGTGGCACCACGACCCTGATGTTTTGCTTAGCCTCTAACGGCAGTGATTGTCAGACTACGTTCTGGGGATAAAGGTGGCCGTCATATCAGGGCTGACATCTTTTGAATGTTGTCTAAAAAGGTGGAAACCTTTATCATCTTTTACCACAAAGGCCTGCCAGGGCCTATAGTGAGATCTCTTTACTTTACTTGGTAGGTAAATATTTATAACATTGTCGTCTTTGTTAAAATCATATTGAAGACTTTCTTTAATACGTTAGATTATTTTTAGCGCCGTAAAACAAATCTGGGACTAAATGACCGACAAATTTTGATTTGAGGTCTCTTAATTCAGGTTTGAAGTACTTCAGTGTACCGTAAATCAATGACATACCTAACACTCATGGCTCGACTTATATTTGGAAGGAAGCAAAAATATATTTTTGCGCCATGAAACACACATGGACCCCTGCCGGGTTTGAACCCGGGAACCTCGGAATTAAATCTGAGCATGGTAACCACTAGTCCATCAGGTGATGGTAACCATCTGAATCGCAGGCATCGTTCAATATTTAGTTACGTTTACTACTCGTACGTATTTGCCAAGAAATTTGTCTAATCAGAATTAGCTTATTAATTTATAGTAGATGCCGGTATGTAATTAGGCTCCAAAAATATATTGTGCTTTTCATTAGCTATGAGTCTCCACCTGAGGCAGAATAATATTGTTAAAATAAAAATTAAAAACTGAAATTCTGGCAGGTGCTCCATTGAAGTGACATGAATTGTTTACATTAATTTTATCCATGGCTACACAAGCTCGAATAAATTGACACAAGCCTCGTGGCGGTGTAATGCATCAAGTGTTGTGAGTTAGTCTGAGAGATGTCTATTAAATTTAATTTGGGTTTCCAATTAAAACATTAACTTAAGTCACTGCTGCGTAATGACAAAATTGACACATGATAAACAGGTGAACCAGTATTACATCTTACAAATTGACACATGATAAACAGGTGAACCAGTATTACATCTTACAAATTGACACATGATAAACAGGTGAACCAGTATTACATCTTACAAATTGACACATGATAAACAGGTGAACCAGTATTACATCTTACAAATTGACACATGATAAACAGGTGAACCAGTATTACATCTTACAAATTGACACATGATAAACAGGTGAACCAGTATTACATCTTACAAATTGACACATGATAAACAGGTGAACCAGTATTACATCTTACAAATTCCCCACAATTTATAAGTAATTTTGAACACTTAATAACTTTCCGTACAAAAATTGAACTACATTACACAGAATTAAGAAGACAATTTAACTCAGGCCCCAAATGGGAGTCAATGACCAATCACATTTCAATGAATTTTCATTTACAACCAATCACAGTCGTGTTTCACCTCGATTTTATCAATTTAATTTTATAGTATTAAAGAAAGCTCCTCCTTTTTAACATTCATAATAGGTCAGAGTATTATTTTGCAGTGACTGAATCTCTAAGAAATAAGTTGAATGTGACAATTTATATATTAAGATGTAAGAATCCTAGAATGCAAGTGGCTCACAGATTGTATATATAATCCAAGAATTCAACCAGATACTACTTGCGGGATATAATAGAAAACCATTTGTAGCAATTGATTATACCACAAAAAAACTAGTGCTTGCACTTTCTTAAACGTACTATTTTCCAGGTATTTACGTCCCAGAAAAATATAATTGACATATTTACATCATAGGACAACAGAAATTAATTAATAATCTATAATGTTGGTTATAAACAGTTTGATGTGTTTAATTTTTTCTCCTCTAGGGTGTCTTCTTACAATATTGTGAACCTTTAACAATAAATAATATGATCTGGTTGCAGTGATGAACAAATGAACCTCAATAAACTTTTCTCATTTGTTTTCAAACATCGCCCTTTACATTAAATATATAAATATTTTAAAATAACTATATTTAAATAATGATTTGTGAGTAAACAGCTGAATTTGAATCGTTAAATAGTCCTAAAAATGCCACTCTACATTTCAAAATTCTGTAGATAAAAATCACTCGTACCACTACGTGACATCGTGAATTTACCGATAATTTGAAAATCAGTCGTTTCTCACGCGATTTTACAGAGGATTATATTGGTAGTCGTTAGCCTACAAGTCAACTAATTGCTTTCAGTGAAAATAGATTTGTAGAATACGTAGGTCGGTTTAATATTGTCACAAATTATAGCAGGAATTTCCTTTACGATATTTCGGCATAAATGAACACACTGATGTTGTTTAAAAATGCCACTTACACTTCATTTTCCTTTCACAAATTATCAGTAAACATTTAATCACAATTGTTCACTTACAAACAACCTTCTTTCAATGTTATCTCAGATATAATTATTTTTAGAGTAACTGAAAAATCTGTTCACCACAATTTCTCGTACACAACACAAGACACTACTATTGCCGTCAAACTAATACTGACTGGCCTCCTGCCTCTGCCATATTTTATATTTTCGAGAAACTTTGCAGGCTTAGGTTCGAGATATTTCAAAACTCAGAAGCCTATGGCCACGGATCTTTCCCGAACGGGGAGGGAGATGTTGGTAGATTCGTCTAGACTGAGGGCCTAGACATTTCGATGCTTGCGCGGGCCTTTTGACTCGCGATTGGTGAATCCTAAATGCATTCCAACCAATGAGAGATCAGTGTTCCCGCCTTGCCCGCGTAATTTATACGTCGCTATGCGACGCGTAACAATATATTAAACGACACTTTTACCAGCTTAAGTAATCAGCGTTGCTATTCAAATCTGGGGTCAAAGGGCTGAAAATTTGATTAAAATGTCCATTTATTAGACATGAGGTTTTTTACGTGTCGTAAGACTCTGACCCACGGCCGATGGCTTTAATTTCCTTCTGCAGGAAACCATCGGCACCTTCAGGACTCTCACGCTCTGAAATATCCATCTATCCCGACCGTGTTTGAACGGAACTAGAAGTTACCATGTTGGCCAATATTCCACAGTGACCGACTTTCGTTTACACTTTATTTTGTGACATGTGCCATTTAATTAACATTGTTAACACTAAATACTTTAAATTATAGACATATAGTACCATCATTAAGTGTATAAACTAAAACTGTACACACACTACTATTAACTGTAAAATCTATCAATTATTTTTATAAAAACACAATTCTATCACGACTTCGCGAAAAATATATTCCAAATTATCTGCCGTACTTGCAGCAGACGAACTGTAGAAAGCACAGAGAAGTGCCAAATATGTGCCTCACTAAATGTTGAAACCTTCAGTACGCCAGAACAAATAGTTACTCTTTGACGGTGCGCATTTCTATAACGTTAAAATAAATGATAACTAACTCACTAGCACTATCGAACCCATAGGTTTATGGTCACATGGACATAAGGTCTTCATACATCCCTATTCTGAGGTAATGTTTCCCATCATACCCTGAATAATTTATCTCCCTCAAATCATGGTTAATGTTATACTCCCACATCATTCTTGTCCTACCTATTGGTTACTTTCTCTCTGGTCTTCCTAGAATGAGTTTCCAAACCAATTTTACATTCTCCATTCGCATCCATATCCTTCTTTCATTCCCATTAGTGTCACGTGTCCTGCCAATTGCAGTCTACGAGACATAACTGCTCTTATTACATCTGGCTTCGTATAATAACCATGTTGCTGATTGTTATTTAGCCTTTTCCATTCACCTCTCTGTTCGCTCTTCTTTGGTCCAAAAATTTTAAAAATAACTTTATTGACAAATACTCTAATATTTCATCATTATCATCATAGTACATTCACGAATTTAGGCCATTTGTTGACCTGTTTCGGTCTCAATAGAAACACCATTCAGAAGTCTTTTGAGTGGACATTCTGGTCTTCTCCTTCCTGCAGGTTGATATCTTAACATTTGTTTCGGTATCCTGTGATCTTCTATTCGATGAACATGTTGCATCCATCTTGATTTATAATCAAAATATTGTTTTCTGAAGGTTCCATGTGTAATTATTCTAAGGTGTCTTAATTGTTTGTGATCTAGTAGTGTGTATCCTGCAGTTCTCCGAAGGTATCTCTTTTCAGCAGATCTAAGTCATTGTATATCCTTCTGTCTCAACCTCCATACTTCACTACCATACAAAAGAGTTGGAAGAGCCAGTGTTTTATACACTTTTAGTCTTGAATGTTTTTGGACTAACTGTGGCTTTAAGATAGAATTTATAAACCCTTTACTTACTTTTACTTTTGAGGGTCTCTCCACTTTTCAGCGGTTACCCTGTATTCCCATTCGCCATTCTTGCCGATCATGCCATTCATCCTCCTGCTAACCTCGGTCGTTCATCAATCTATGGATCTCTCCTCTCCAAGTTGATCTTGGCCTGCCCCGTTTCCTTCTACCAGAAGGTTACCATTCCAACAGAGTTTTGGGCCACCTATCATCCTCCATTCTCCTGACATGGCCATACCACTGAAGAGCTCGTCTTTCGATCCTTTCCACCACTGTCTCCTCCATATCCATCATCTGCCTCACTTCTTCATTTCTTCTTCTTTCCAACCTGGACACCCTGGCACTGCGTCTTATTCCATCCATCTCCACTGCCAAGATCTTAGTTTTTTGTCCCTCTACCAAAGTCCATCCCTCAGCACCATAAGTCATTATGCTTTCCACAACAGACTTCAAAATCCTCTTCTTCGTGTGGTTTGACATGGTCCTACTCCACAGTACTCCATTCAACATTTTTATGGCTCTTCGTGCTTGTACTAACCTGCTATCTACTTCAGCTTTACAACTCCCTGATTCATCAATAAGTGATCCCAAATATTTAAATTTTTTAACAGCTCTAATAATTCCTTGGGATAGGGATATATCTCGTCCACTTCCTCCTACTACAAGATATTCAGTTTTTTCCATGTTTACTCTTAATCCTCCTATTTCAAAAGCATTTAGAAGTTTTCTCATCATGTATTTCACATCCTCACGACTCTGAGCTATCAACACTTGATCGTCTGCAAATAATAAGGAATGTACTGTGCCACCTTGGAATGGTACTCCCATGCCTCCACAATATCGATTCCACTGCTCCAATATATGCTGGATGTATATTTTGAACAGAGTAGGGGACATACTACAGCCCTGTCGCAGGCCTTTAGTAGTTCTGAATGGAGAGGATATCATCATCTTACCCACTTTAACCGAAGCCTGACACTGCTGGTACAACCGTCGGACAAGTGAAATCGTTGGTAAATCGATACCAACATCAACCATTGCATCCCAAAGTTGGTTGATTGGCACTGAGTCATAGGCCTTTTCTAAATCAACAAAATATCAAATGAATTTCCTGGCCCTTAGCATGTGATTTTTCTGTTATCTGTCTCAGACTAAAAATGTGATCCATGCATGATTGCTCTCTGGCAAATCCTGCTTGGTCTTCCAACATTCTTCCTTCGACAGTGTGTTCAAGTCTGTTTTTGATGATACTGCTAAAAATTCTACTCATGGATGACATCACACTGATTCCTCTGTAATTTCCAGGGTCTTTACGATTTCCCTTTTTATGAATAGATGTTATATATGACATACACCAATCCTTTGGTATTTCATCACCCTCCAAAATCTGATTAAACATTTTACAGATAAGTCTTTTTAATAAGGAGGGGTCCATATTTCCATAATTCTGTCATTATTCCACTGGGTCCACTGGCTTTACCATTCTTTGCTTTTTTCAGTGCCTGATTTATTTCTTCCTCTAAAATAGGTTCCATACGTGACGATATATTGTCCATATACTCCAAATTTTCACATTTTTGTCCCTTCCTTTTCTCAACAAGCAGATTTTTAAAGTGCTTCTCCCATTGTTCCATATTCACAAGATTTAAGGCTGGTGATGGATTATTAACTGCCCTCATCCTCCTTATAACTCTCCATGCCTCTGCAGATCTTCTGTATCCTAATGGATGATCAATTTCAGCACATACTTTTTTCCCATGATTCTTCTTTACATTTTATTATAACCTTCTTTACCTTTCTCTTGCATTCACTATACTTCTGTAGGTCTTCTTCACTCTTAGAGCTCAACCACTTACAGTACAATTTCTTTTTTTCATTAATAATTTCCAGTGCTTCCATAGTCATCCATTCTGTCCTTCCTCCACTTTTCCTCTCCCTTCCCAACACTTCCTCAGCTACTCCATTAACACAATGTTTTAAAAAAACATACAGGCCTTCAGCATTCAAATCCTCCTCTACTACTTTCAGTCTATTGTTCAGCCTTTCCTGATATAGATAGCGTACACTATCTTCCTGTAATAGATGCACCAAATATCTGGGGTCATCTATAATAGTCATTTCTTTATTTTTCTGAGTTTTTAGTTTAGTTGTTGTTAATTTAGTTTTCATTGGGAACGCAATTTTTGATACAACAATATGATGATCGGATCCACATTCTATCTTCCTCCCGTACTCTAAGATCTTGTACTTTAATCAATCGTTGCTGTCTTACTATTACGTAGTCTATATATAGACTTCAAATTCCTGGAGTGGTTTACCCAGGTATATGTATGTATATCCCTTGTGTTTAAACTTTGTATTCATGATAACACAATTCCTGCTCCTTACAGAATTCAATCAACCTCCTGCCATTGTCATTTTCTGTATTTCTTCTCTCCAGGCTCCAACAATGTTACTATTAATTTTTCTACCGACACGCCCATTAAAGTCTCCCATTAGCAAGAGCTCATGTCCATTTACACAATCATCAATTACTTCTCTCAAATCTTCATAAAAAGCCCTTTTCTCATCAACTGAAGCATCATTGTTGGGGGCATATACCCCTATTACTTCCACAGTAGTTTCATGAATACGTATAGTTATCTTAATTATCCTGTCACTTATTTCTTTCCAATTAACTATTCCAGATTTCCATTTCCTCTTTATGTGCATAGCCACTCCTAACATTGCTCTCTCTGATTTTGGCACTCCACTCCAGAAATGTATATAATCCCCAACCACTTCTTGTCCTTGTCCTTTCTATTTTGTCTCATTTAAAACTACTATATCCATATCCAGAGTATCTAGTTCTTTAACTATTTCTACTAGTTTTCCACTTATTCCTTGTATATTCCAAGTTCCGCATACCAAAGTCCGTTTACGTTACCAAAGTCGATGCCTATTAATCCGTCCGGCTAATTTCTTGGGAAACGTAGCAAGCTTTGCTTTATAGGATCGGGGTGCTAGTCCTCTGCCTAACCCCCAACCTGGAGGACCAGGTAATTTGTAATCGAGGATGTCTTCCCCATGCCTTTGGAGGACCAACTCCCATCCTGCAAGGCAGTAGCTCCCTATCCTGAGGTGATTTCTTCTGCCTTCTTCGCCGTTGAGACTCCAAACTCTTCATTCGCCTAAGAAACCATTGGATATCCTCTTCTGGAGTGCTTCTTCGTCTGACCTCTCTCCTTTGACCTGTCCGGCATGGGAAACCCTACCAGTAGCTACGCTACCGCCGGCATAGCTCTCAGGGTCATCGAGGTACTCAAACCCCACCACCAACTATAAGGTCTTGCACTCCCTAGGTGGGGATTTATTAACCCTAAAATGCTTAAAAAAATTAGTATTTTTGCATTTACATCTTTTTCATCTTCATATGAGGTATTGCATCCTAGATATGTAAAATAATTCACCTGCTCCAAAATTGTATTGTCCAGTACAATTTTACTTCTGACTAGATCTACACCTTGAAATGCCATAATTTTTGTTTTCTCTGTAGATATATTCAATCCATACAATAATAATAATAATAATAATAATAATAATAATAATAATAATAATAATAATCATAATAATCATAATAATAATAATAAAAAATAGCTTTATTTTACCTGGCACAGTTAAGGCCTTGTCTACCACTCAACCAGGTTTTAAAAAATACAAAAAATAGTCTTACATCTAAATTGCAATAAACATAAACAATTACATGTTATAAATACAATACAATTAATATTTATAATTTATTTTGATGTACTCTAGATTTAACGAATTTAATGTATAATACGTACAAGATATTTAAAAAACGAGAAAAAGTTATGAGTGACACAGTATACATTTAAATAAATAGAGAAAAAAATTAATTATTAGAAAACAGGTAACTGTTAAGCATGACTTAAAAGTGCCAAGTGTGCGGTAACCCCTGATATCTTGAGGATGGAAATTCCAGGAGCGGGCAGAGACTACTGTGAAGGAAGAAGAATAAGAGGTTGTGCTATGAAGAGGGATTGCTAGCAGACTGTTATCTTGTGATCTAGTGTCAATATTGTAGTAAGAGGATAACTTCTCAAATCTGGACGCCAGGTAAGTAGGAGTCTAGGAATTCAGAAGCTTGAAAAATGGTAAAAGAGAGTGTAATTTACGTCTGTCAGTAAGACGGAGCCAAGAGAGGGTTATTGAAGTGTTCGGAAATATGGTCATAACGGCGGATATTGAAAATGAATCGAATGCAAACATTATGAACACGCTGCAATCTCTGCGACAAGTCATAGTTTAGATCATTATATATAACGTCACAATAATCGAAATGTGGCAACACACGATTCTGCACAAGGATTTGTTTTAACGAAACTGAAAGAAAATTTTTAAACGTCTAAGATAATATAAGATGGAGAAAGTATTTTTACATATGTGCTTCACTTGTGTTTGCCAGGTTAAATTTGCGTCTACATGTAGTCCAAGTTCTATTACTGAAGAAGAATAAGGGATAATTATATTATTTACAGTAATGTTTGGAAGTGTAGATATGTCAAAGGTTATAAGCAGTCTTTGTTGTCCCATTAGAATTACTTGTGATTTGTAAGGATTTACATTTAGACCGATACTTGAAGACCAGTTAAAAATGGATGTGAGATCGTCATTCATTTTCGTCAAGCTGTTATAGAGAAAATGAGGAGGAGAATGTACGTAAATTTGGAGATCATCAGCATAGAGGTGATAACGGCAGTGTTTTAGTACAGTTGGTAAATCATTTATGTAGATTTAGAAAAGAAGAGGTAATTTTGTTAAGTTCATACAGACCTTTCTGCAGATTAATTTCTAATATCTCATCCTCCCTAAAATTAAGAGTGCATGTTTAGAATCCGTATAATATATCTGGGAGAACAACAGTTTAGTATATAACATATTCCTATTATAGATAATCTCAATTTAAATACTACACCAAGATATTTCAGGTGTCAGTTGCTACGATTTACTGCAGACGATGCATAAAATAAAACGAAAATAAAGAACTCTCAACGTTGAGAGTATTTCCGCCCTCATGCATTATACTGCTCGCATAATTGAAAAGCTCATGTTTCTTCAGATTGGAAACTGATATTCGACGTAATCTAACAAGAGGTTGTGATTTTGTCTAATGAAAAACTCAACGTCACGTCGTATTTGCAGTGACTATTTAGAGAATAGTACAACATCAGAAGCGTCCCGCGCCGTAGCCGAGCGGTTAAGGTAGGAAGCCTTGGCGCAGAGCTACGGGACTTGCGCTGGTTCGAGTCTCCATGGGGGAAGACATTTTCTCATGGTATTTCGGCCAGTATGGGACCGGTGCCCACCTAGCATCGTGAGGCAATTGGGTAACTACAATAAGTAGCGGCTCCAGGTTGAGGAACCAGCTATAACGGCTGGGGGACTCGACATGCTAACCACATGTCACCCCTACACTGGCTGTTGATCATCTACCTCTGTGGATGTGAAGGGCCAGCAGCCGGCTGGTAAAAGGGAAAGTGGAAAGACCCTCGATCGGAACAACATCAGAAGCTAAAAATAATTATTATGTTTAATAATTACCAAATGTATTCCGACTCACTTCCGGGCAATTTCTAACACGGCTGTATAGCATATCTTCACTGTTAAATCTCTTTGAGCTTCGGGAAAATCAATAGCAGATGATTGTATGAGAAATAACTATTAAAATAATGCAGATTCAATATACAACATTTAATAATTTTTTACAGCAACAGAACTAACTTTTTTTGGTAATTTTTGGAGTTGTTTTCTTTTGGCATTTCTTGCCGTTCCACATTGATCGTACATTGTTAAATCGATATCCTTGTCAAATAAGTTAGTTTGCGGAGATATCTCTCATTACTAAAAGAGAGAGGCAAAATTATCAACAGAAGAGGCAAGATTATCGACAGGAAGAGGCACATTTTCTGTCTATGAGTTAAATACTCATAAGTAATGCCACGAGTGATTTCCAATTTATGTAGAGAATTTGGACATCAAGAGTGGCATTTGTTAGAACTAATTAGCGAATAAAATTAAGCTGTTTACTCACAAATCATTATTTGAATATAGTTATTTTAAAATATTTATATATTTAATGTAAACGGCGATGTTTGAAAACAAATGAAAAACGTTTGTTATTTTTAATTTGTTCATCACTTCAACCAGATCGTATTATCTATTGCTAAATCAGATCGCAATATTGTAAGAATACACCCTAGTGAAGAAACAATGAACACATCATACTGTTTATAACCAACTTTTATAGTTTATTAATTAATTTCTGATGTCCTATGATATAAATGTGTCAATTATATTTTTCTGGAACGTTAATACTTGGGAAATAACACATCTAAGAAAGTGCAAACAGTGGTTTCTTTTTATTGTAGAATAATCAATTGCTACAATATTTTTTTATTATATCTCGCAAGCAGTCTCTGGTTACATTCGTTCACTATATATAAAATCTGGTAGCTACATGGATTCTGGGATTCTTCTCTTCTCCTTCTTCGGCTTTCCCCCACTTATAGGTTTGCCGTCTTCAGTTTCCATTTATCTCTATCATTCCAATCTCCCTCTTCCAAATTCCGATCATCCATTATAGTTCTGACGTAGGTTTTCCATGTCCATCTTGGTCTGCCACGTTTATTTCTTCCAGGGGGTGACCATTGGTATATATTTTTTGGCCATCTTTCATTTTCCATTCTTTGTACATGGCCATACCATTTAAGTGTTTGATTTTCAATCCTCTTAACAACAGATGTGGTGACATTCATTTCTCTCCAAAGGAATCCATTTCTTATTTTATCCTGTCTTGTTTTTTGAAGGCTTCTTCTAAAATAATCAAATTCTACTGTTCTAATTTTGTTCTTTTGTAATTCCGTCAAAGACCAAGTTTCACTTCCATATGACAAAATATTCTGTATTATGCTCTTATAAATTTTCATTTTAGTTTCCTTTGTAATATTTTTATTCCAAATTATTCCATGTAATATCTTAGTTGCACGTTAATATATAAATTGCTATATTCAATGTATTTCTTAGGGAGTCAGTCGCTGCAAAAAAAATGCTATGACCTGTTCAGAATATTAAAAAGGAAGAGTTCTCTTTAATATGATAAACTTAATTAATAAATATCGGATGAAACACGACTGTGATTGGTTGTAAAACAAGATACATTGAAACGTGATTGGTCATTGTCTCCCATTTGGGGCACGAATTAATACGTCTGATTGCTAATCACAATTTTCAGTCTGTTTAGAGCACAGTTTTCGTACAACTTAAATACTTAAGATTTAAGATCATTAGCCTTAAATTGTAACCGTAGGAGACCCCGAGTAAAGGAAAAGAGAAATGAAGTTAAAGAAGCACACATAGATATAAAACAAGGTAACAAAATAATAGAAGACAGGCACATACTTTTTCTAATACTCGCTGCCTGGGGGAGGACACACACGGCTGTATACAAAATATGTTTTCTTACAATCTGATACCTACAATGTACAAAGTGTTTAGTAAAAAATTTCCATTTAATTTTGTCGAATAAATTAATCGTTTCATCGCTGTGGCTTCGGAGTAGTGACGCTCTCAATCGCAGTGGGCATGGGTTCGATCCCCGGTCGGGACAAATTTCCTGGGTAATGGTTATTTCGGGGTAAGAGAAATGTCGGGAAACTTCAAACCCCAAATGTACCCAGAGCATCATTAGCATATTCTTTATATTTAGTAAGTATGAGTAAGTGAGTGGTGTCGCCCGCGGTGGACTAGTGGTTATGTTCCTCGCTTGTAGTCGGAGGATCTCGGGTTCAAACCCGACCGGAATTCATCATTTTTTAGGATGGGGAAATCCTCCCTCCGGGAGGGACTTTAAGCCGTGAGTCCCGGCTCCGAAGATTTTTTAGCCTCGTAAAAGTATTTTAAGCAAAATTTACAGATCTCCATGATCCTCGTAATAACTTAGTTGCCTACTAGATGTCTCTTTATGTCGGTCTGTTGACCACATTCCATTCAATGACATCTATAAAGAAATATGTGTCAATAAATCAACTTGGTTCAGAAAAATCTGCATGAGTAAGGTTTGGGCGTAACAATGGGCTGTTACGTCATTGTAAGAAGAAGAGTGATGTGTTTCATCTTAGATATCCCTATTGTCTTGGAGGAATCTTTGGATTTAGCAGATCGCTCACTCGGGGAGTCTCTCTGCCTTTGTGTGGTAAAAATGTATGTGTGTAATCCAAAATTTTATAATCCCTCTCCCGACAGGTAGTGCAACTCTAAGGCCAGGGAAGCGCGGGGCATGCAAATATATGTGTAAGGTCAGAGGTTAACCTACCATGTAGAATAAGAAGAAGAAATTCCCGGAAATTAATATAGAGTAATCAAGTACCATCGCACAAAAAATCGGTAATTCATTTTTTAAAATAATGTATGTACAAAAGCTCCGTGGCGCAAGCGGTTAGACGCTCGCCTCTCACCGCTGCGGTTCCAAGATCGAGTCTCGCTCACTCAATGTGGTTCTCGTGGTGGACGAAACGGAGCTTGGGCAGGATTTTCTTGGAGTGTCTCTCGTTTTCCCCTGCCACAAATTTAATTCCACCATTTCTCCATATTCATCCATTTATTTTCATTTCATTCATGCGCAACTGTGACGGTGCGTCAGGAGTGTCGGCCGGCAACCTTGCCTTTCACATACCTCTACAAATATAGGGACTTCATCTCATCTCATTCCTCGACCCGATCCTGAGTTGGATACGAGTTGAGGTTATACATAATGTATGCACATAAGCCCTCATCACGTGGAGACACACCGTGTGACTGAATAAGAGCGATTGAACATCAAAATGAAGTGTCCCTCGCAAAACTTACCACTTACCACTTCATCAATATCACATGTCCTGTGTAACGATTTTCATAACAACGTCCAGTTCTGTCAGTTGGACTTGTAAAAATTATCAATAATTAAAACTTTTCTTACGTAAACATCCTCTATGCATATTTAAAATTCTGGACTTGTGAATAATATGAAAAAGCACTCTTTGGTTGGAATTACTCAAGATGGTACAGTCATGTGAAACAGATTGAAGATAGATGTTTCATGTGCTATTGTTGGTAAGGCAATTATTTCGAAAAAAATCATTTGTAATAATCCGATCATACAGAAATTGTATGTTTCTGGACGAATTCTGTGTTTTTAGTTACAAGTTTTAAATTTAAGATTTAGATTGTCAGCTCGATATGAACAAGGACAACTGTCGAGCACTCAATTAACTGCCTGACTCAAAAACAGTTTAAAAACAAACTCACTTCACATTTCCATAGACAATATAGTATACAATATGTAATATATAACAGTGTTCCATATAGTCTATATAGGCCAAATGTTATTATTCCTTTATACACCGTGTCCCATTCAAAGCTCCAACATTTTAACTTATCATAACTCTCAAAGTATTCGGAATTATGAAATGAGGTTGGTACTAAAAGAAAAAGAAACTCAAGGAATTTTTATTTTCAGTGTTGCAGTTAATTCATCTGTCGCATGTTGGACAATAATGACATACAACAAAATGACGACTCCTCAGCAACGAGCACTAACTGTTTTCTGGTATGCAAAGACGAAGTCAATAATTACTTTGTAAAAAAATTACCTGAGAGAATATGGAGGAAATGCACCAGATGGGAGGACCATTACGGCATGGTTTGAGAAGTTACTGGCCACTGGAACCGTTAAAAAAGAATTAGGAGGTGCTCGTATACGTGTTTCAGAAGAAAATGTTGAATAAATTAGAGCAGGATTTCAGAGAACTCCACAAAAATCGATTCGCCAAACTTCCCGGCAGTTCAATGGACATGTTGGGCAGAACGTGGCACGAAATCGAATACAGACTTGATATTGTTCGTGCTACTAATGGTGCACATATAGAGGTGTTTTAGTTTGTGGCAATGTATGGCATTGACAATTCATTGAGTTTCTGTTTCGTTTAATACCAGCCTCATTTCATAATTCCGCATGCTTTCTTAGTTATGATTAATTAAAATATGGGCGGTTTGAATGGGACACCCTGTATTTTAAACTTTACCAAAGCCATTTACTTTATATAATTATAGGTTATAATAATAATAATAATTATTATTATTATTATTATTATTATCATTGTTAGTATTATTATTACTATTTCTTCCCTTGTCAACTTTATATTGTGTAGCCTATATCTATTACGTATCATAAATCAACACGTAGATAATAAAATTCGTAATTCTTATTGTATGTATAATTTAACCCTGGTGAATTGGAAGAGAAATCGCTACGGTCTTAACTCCATCAGGTAAAATAAATACATAAAATTACATCGAGTGTGTTATGTTGTCCACAAAAACATTGTGATGGATGAATTGATTTCTTTCAAATGGCGCTACAGTATTTCAAACAACGATTTCGTTTCTGTTTGAATATGAATCGTAGTCATTTGGAACGTTTTTTGTGATTCTAAAACCGGGCTGTTAATAAGAGCTCAGTAGGTGTGTAAAGACGCCCCGCTCCGCCACTCCTATTCGAAACCTGTCACTCAATCGGATAGACTGACAAGGTAAGACACTGGTGCTCACATGTCAGTTGTGTTGTTTCATTGGGAATCTACCTGTATGCAAGTAGGATCCCTGCTCTAAAACTAAATACTGTGTTGAGAGTTTCAGATTTAATTGCGTTACTTTCCGATCGTATCAGTGTTATAATTACCATATTAAAGAAAGCTCCTCCTTTTTAATATTCTGAACAGGTCTGACCATTATTTTGCAGTGACAGAGCGTGTAAGAAATACGGCTACCAGATTGCATATATAGTGCATGAATGTCAACACCTGCCGCATGTGGGAGTTAAATATAAAAACATTTGTAGTAAAGTGATATAACCACCAAAAAATCTAAACCACTGTTGCCACTTTCCTTAAAGGTATTTTTTTCGCCTGCAGGTAACAATCCAGAAAAAATATAATTGTCATATTTACATCATACGACATCGGAAATGAATTAATATACAGTTTTGTTGAATGTGTTTTCATTTTTTCTCCACTAGAGAACATTCTTACATATCTGGCTTTCCTTTGGCAATAAATAGTAAAAGATCCTGGTTTTGCAGTGATAAACAAAAAAAGCAGATGACGCGGTACCTATCGCTTTCTCATTTGGTTTCAAACATCGCCGTTTTTACATTAATTGCCAATAAATATTTTAAAATAAACTATCTTTACATAATGATTTTTGAGTAAAACAGCTTAAATTTTAATTTGGGTTTAATAGTCCCTAACAAATGCCCACTCTTAAATTTCCAAAATTCTCTAGATAAAATTCACTTCCTCCTTTCGTGAGACGTGAATTTATCGATAATTTGGAAATCACTCGTGGCGTTACTTATGAAAATGTTGTGTCTTATTGATGCCAAGTTATAATATTTATACAATTGTGAAGATAGATTGATCAACCTCTTAAATTATGATTATGTAACACTTTTATTTTACGTTTCTGTTGTCAAAACAAGGCGATAAGGCTATAAGATTTCTTGAATTTTCGATATTAAGTTCTCCAGTTTCAAAACCTTTTTTTATTTAAAATGTGATTTTTATTCTTGATTCCTTGTAAAACGTAACTGAATACGAATTAATCACAAAATGGCGCATGAAGATAAATTTGGTAATAAAACAACTGTTTGCTTTAGCTTCAAAGCTGTGTTTCCCATTCCCCAGGAGCTAATGAAGCGTGTTACTGAAGCCGGTTGGACCTGAACAGATAAACTCTAGCCGTCTTGTGTTCTCTGTCCTCCTATGACAGAAAATCGAACTCTGTGCGCCCCGGCTTTTTGTCTTCTTATCGAGGAACATACATCGTTGACGTAATACAATAAGGAGCATAACGTTACTATAGGGTGTTTCCATTACAATCTGATTATCTTTGTTATGGAACATATACCTAGACTAATATTTTTAAATCTCTACGATGTGATATAATTTTTTCCCTTAATTTAAGAGATGAAAGAAGTTAAATATGGATCTTGTTCCTTGTCTTTGGGGAGACCATACACCGGTAAGGTATGTTTTTTTCTTTAGAAATCAATTCTTAACAACTGTGTAAAGTATTTGTAAAATTTAAAATTCAATTGAATAACTGTGTTTCGCTTTCACATAAATATCCAATTTTCCTGTCACAGCTAAATAAGTCATTGAACTCATCATAGTACATTCACGAATTTAGGCCATTAGTTGACCTGTTTCGGCCTCAAGAGAAACACCATCCAAAAGTCTTTTGAGTGGACGTCCAGGTCTTCTTCATCCTGCAGGTTGATATTTTTACATTTGTTTGGGTATCCTGTGATCTTCCATTCGATGAACACGTTGCATCCATCTTGACTTATATTCAGAAATTTTGTTTTCTAAAGTTTCCATGTGTAATTCTTCTAAGATGTCTTCATTTCTTTTGTGATCTAGTAGTGTGTATCCTGCAATCGTCCGAAGATATCTCATTTCAGCGGATCTACGTCTCTGTATATCCTTCTATTTCAATGTTCATACGTCGCTACCTACAAAAGAGTTGAACTCCAAAATATTAATTCCAACCACCGTCAATGATTTTGATTTTATATTACGTACTTAATTGTTAATCAGGTGGAAGTTTTATTTAATATTTTCCTTAATTGAATTGTTCGTAAAAATCGCATGTGTCAGCGATATAAGATGCCAAAGCCGGGAGATATTTGTACCTTTGACGCTAGGTAGTTTAAATAAAATATAAAAATAGATACCTGAGATCTCAGTCTTCCTCAACTTTGGATGTAAGTTGTGGAGTACTTTCGGAGCCTGTGCTCCGTCATCAGCTTGTAAATTGGTACTGGTTTTTCGTGAGAATCTTGTATAAAGGGTTGACGTCATTGGGTGTGTTTTCATTAGGCAG
Source organism: Diploptera punctata (assembly GCA_030220185.1). NCBI lineage: Eukaryota > Metazoa > Arthropoda > Insecta > Blattodea > Blaberidae > Diploptera > Diploptera punctata. The sequence continues at coordinate 345,381 of JASPKZ010007908.1, forward strand.
GTGAGTGTTCTTGGTTTCTTTTTAATATCAGGTATCTATTTTTATGTTTTAATTTTACAAGTGACCTCAACGGTGTTTCGTCATTAAGTTTAAAAGTTAGAAGGTTTGCCTAAATTATATAAATGACACATTCATTCGGGCACTTCCTTAGTAGCAAGTTTTTTTTTTTTTTAAGATGGTGGTTCGATCATATTTTCGTCAAACCTCCTTTGCACAAAGCACTTGTTGCTTGTTATCGAGTATGGCTTTCACTTTGTTTGCTGCAATGTTCAACCTCATTGGTAACAATTGTAATGATTTTGCATTTACATTAATTCACTGACGTCAGAGTTTGTTTACTTCTGAAGTGCGCTTGAAAACGCGAATAAAAATGCATATTTTAAACTTTGTGTACTAGGGTTGCATTGGTCAAATGTGCAGTCACATCTAAAATGTTTGCCTCAAATTTATTCATTCACTCATTTTGAGAATTTTCCTCATCATTAAGGGTTTTCTCCAACCAAATCTTAGTAATTAACATGAATTAAAAATAAATAAATATAAACGACTACAGACCTATAGACTATCAGTTTGCAACAATCATAAATTTCCCTTAATTAATTTTCTCATTATTTAAACATCCTAAATATTTACTCAAAAGTAATGTTGCTCAAAGAAAACCGGAGAAAGTATCGTTTTGCTTAAAAGGACTACAATAATTCTTTTTCTTCTTCATTCCATGTGATAGACCTAGCGGTCTGTTACGGTCTCAATCCAACGTTTGAAGGGTCTGCCCAATGATCTCTTGCCTGGTGGCTGCTAATTTAAGATTTGACATGGTAGTCTTGTTCTGCTCATTGTACTTACGTGAGATTTCCAGTTGTTTCTGTATTTTTGCACACATTCCATGATTGATTCTGTTTGTAATTCTTTGAGAAACTGCCATAATTTAAAACGTTAAAAACAGCTGATATCAATACATTCCCCAGGAATAAACATCGATGCGCCTACATGTGTGACATATCTAAATAAAATGATTCTGCAAGATGTTATCGGAAATCACTATTTCTTTCCCACCTCCCTTGAACAATTCTGGAAGCTTTTCTATTTAGTACATTTCCACCATGTACATGATCAAATTTCGACCGCGGTGGATTAGTAGTTATGTTCTTTACTTCTGGTCTCGAGGGTTCCAACCCGGCCGGGGTCGATATATTATTTTAATTTCGGATGAAAAATCTAAGGAGCAAATCCTCAGGGAGGGACTTTAAGTAGTATGTTTCGAGTCTGAAGATTATCATGCTCATAAAAGAAACTTAAGCGTGAATAAAGTGGCCTTTAAACAAAATTGACCGCCCCTCATCATCCTAGCAATACCTTAATTGCCTACTGTATGTTGACCGCATACCATTCATAACATCTGTAGGAAAATAAACGTAAATAAATTAACTTGGTCTAGCAACTCCTAAAAAAGGAGAGGCTAAGCCGCAACATTCGGGCTGTTATGCTATTGTATATACATACAGGGTGTTACCGAAATGAGTGCAGATTTTTCGTGTGGTGGTAGGGAATATCCATACAAGTATTTTAACACAATGAACCTTGGGTCGGAAATGCATTGTTGTGGGTCTACAGAATAAAAATTCATTTAAAATTGTTGAACACGTTGTTGTTTATTTATTAATTCTAAGTAAAATGGAAGGTATTACGTGTTATTTTACAGTAATTGTTGGAAATGGCGACCATTGACCTGGATGCACAGCTCCAGAACTTGTGGTAAGGATTATGGCAGCGGCTGCGGAAATCAGGGAGCATCCAGATGTGCTTCTTAGAGTTCATCAGTCCGAGGTGAGACGCGTGGAGCTGTGCATCCAGGTCAATGGTCGCCATTTCCAACAATTACTGTAAAATAACGCGTAATACCTTCCACTTTTCTTAGAATTAATAAACAAACAACAAAGTATTCAACAATTTTAAATGCTGTTTTATTCTGTAGACCCACAACAATGCATTTCCGACGCAAGGGTCATTGTGTTAAAATACTTGTATGAATGTTCCATACCACCACACGAAATATCTGTACTAATTTCTGTAACACTCTGCATATATATATATATATATATATATATGTGTGATCGAATTATGCAAATTTTCTGTGAACATAGAAAAAATGAATCTCTACTCAAATGCACTAAGGTTAGATAGATTTATTTGACTTATTAATATCTCCAGAATTATTGTAATTCCCCACTCTAAGTGCAGTGTTTGTTTCTAGATTATCGTGTATTAATCAAAAGAAGTTGGATGATATCACTCGTTTAAATAAAGAACGACTAATTATCAATGTATTAATTTTACATTTTTCTCGTATATCTGTGAATGTTGAATTAAATATTGAATTGAATTTAATTGTCAAAATGAAGTTAATTTTCCTGTGCTCAACATTGCACACATTACTATAGATTGCTTTATTGAATACTCTTTATCGTAGTAATTAAAACGACATGAAATAACGAACCAATCGAAAACCACACAATTAAAATATCAATTATACTTTAAATTGTTTTCGACACCTACTTTTTCATGCACTTATTATATTTCTATCATTATTTTATGATTTACGTTACCATTTACTACCAAATAATACACTCTTGGTATTCTACCATTTTTTCAGATGCTGCCTACACATCTTACTATATTGTAAAGAATAAATGTTATTATCTCATATATGTAGCTAAATATTTCATGGAATGTCTCTGCTGTAAATCTATCTTTACTAACAAACTCGGTAGCTTACTCAGACCCATAGATTCATAGTCGCGCGGACGTAAGCTCTCCAAAAATTCCTATCCTGTGTCAATGATTTCGATTCACCCCCTTTATAATCTACTTCCCTGAAGTAATGTTTAATGTCATTGTGCTACCTGATCCTTGGTTTAGCTACTGGGCGCTTTACCTCTGGTTTCCCTACAAGGGATTTCCAAGCCCTCAATCATTCCCATTCATGCTACATGCCCTTCCTATCAAAGCCTACGAGACTTAACTGTTCATGTTATATTTGGTTTAGCTACTGGGCGCTTTACCTCTGGTTTCCCTACAAGGGATTTCCAAGCCCTCAATCATTCCCATTCATGCTACATGCCTTTCTAATCAAAGCCTACGAGACTTAACTGTTCATGTTATTTGGTTAGCTACTGGGCGCTTTACCTCTGGTTTCCCTACAAGGGATTTCCAAGCCCTCAATCATTCCCATTCATGCTAATGCCCTCCTATCAAAGCCTACGAGACTTAACTGTTCATGTTATATTTGGTTTAGCTACTTGGGCGCTTTACCTCGGTTTCCCTACAGGGATTTCCAAGCCCTCAATCATTCCCATTCATGCTACATGCCCTTTCTAATCAAAGCCTACGAGACTAACTGTTCCTGTTATATTTGGTTTAGCTACTGGGCGCTTTACCTCTGGTTTCCCTACAAGGGATTTCCAAGCCCTCAATCATTCCCATTCATGCTACATGCCCTTTCTAATCAAAGCCTACGAGACTTAACTGTTCATGTTATATTTGGTTTAGCTACTGGGCGCTTTACCTCTGGTTTCCCTACAAGGGATTTCCAAGCCCTCAATCATTCCCATTCATGCTACTGCCCTTTCTAATCAAAGCCTACGAGACTTAACTGTTCATGTTATATTTGGTTTAGCTACTGGGCGCTTTACCTCTGGTTTCCCTACAAGGGATTTCCAAGCCCTCAATCATTCCCATTCATTCTACATGCCCTTTCTAATCAAAGCCTACGAGACTTAACTGTTCATGTTATATTTGGTTTAGCTACTGGGCGCTTTACCTCTGGTTTCCCTACCAAGGGATTTCCAAGCCCTCAATCATTCCCATTCATGCTACATGCCCTTTCTAATCAAAGCCTACGAGACTTAACTGTTCATGTTATATTTGGTTTAGCTACTGGGCGCTTTACCTCTGGTTCCCTACAAGGGATTTCCAAGCCCTCAATCATTCCCATTCATGCTACATGCCCTTTCTAATCAAAGCCTACGAGACTTAACTGTTCATGTTATATTTGGTTTAGCTACTGGGCGCTTTACCTCTGGTTTCCTACAAGGGATTTCCAAGCCCTCAATCATTCCCTTCATGCTACATGCCCTTTCTAATCAAAGCCTACGAGACTTAACTGTTCATGTATATTTGGTTTAGCTACTGGGCGCTTTACCTCTGGTTTCCCTACAGGGATTTCCAAGCCCTCAATCATTCCATTCATGCTACATGCCCTTTCTAATCAAAGCCTACGAGACTTAACTGTTCATGTTATATTTGGTTTAGCTACTGGGCGCTTTACCTCTGGTTTCCCTACAAGGGATTTCCAAGCCCTCAATCATTCCCATTCATGCTACATGCCCTTTCTAATCAAAGCCTACGAGACTTAACTGTTCATGTTATATTTGGTTTAGCTACTGGGCGCTTTACCTCTGGTTTCCCTACAAGGGATTTCCAAGCCCTCAATCATTCCCATTCATGCTACATGCCCTTTCTAATCAAAGCCTACGAGACTTAACTGTTCATGTTATATTTGGTTTAGCTACTGGGCGCTTTACCTCTGGTTTCCCTACAAGGGATTTCCAAGCCCTCAATCATTCCCATTCATGCTACATGCCCTTTCTAATCAAAGCCTACGAGACTTAACTGTTCATGTTATATTTGGTTTAGCTACTGGGCGCTTTACCTCTGGTTTCCCTACAAGGGATTTCCAAGCCCTCAATCATTCCCATTCATGCTACATGCCCTTTCTAATCAAAGCCTACGAGACTTAACTGTTCATGTTATATTTGGTTTAGCTACTGGGCGCTTTACCTCTGGTTTCCCTACAAGGGATTTCCAAGCCCTCAATCATTCCCATTCATGCTACATGCCCTTTCTAATCAATGCCTACGAGACTTAACTGTTCATGTTATATTTGGTTTAGCTACTGGGCGCTTTAACATCTCTGGTTTCCCTACAAGGGATTTCCAAGCCCTCAATCATTCCCATTCATGCTACATGCCCTTTCTAATCAAAGCCTACGAGACTTAACTGTTCATGTTATATTTGGTTTAGCTACTGGGCGCTTTAAACTCTGGTTTCCCTACAAGGGATTTCCAAGCCCCTCAATCATTCCCATTCATGCTACATGCCCTTCCTAATCAAAGCCTACGAGACTTAACTGTTCATGTTATATTTGGTTTAGCTACTGGGCGCTTTACCTCTGGTTTCCCTACAAGGGATTTCCAAGCCCCTCAATCATTCCCATTCATGCTACATGCCCTTCCTAATCAAAGCCTACGAGACTTAACTGTTCATGTTATATTTGGTTTAGCTACTGGGCGCTTTACCTCTGGTTTCCCTACAAGGGATTTCCAAGCCCTCAATCATTCCCATTCATGCTACATGCCCTTCCTAATCAAAGCCTACGAGACTTAACTGTTCATGTTATATTTGGTTTAGCTACTGGGCGCTTTACCTCTGGTTTCCCTACAAGGGATTTCCAAGCCCCTCAATCATTCCCATTCATGCTACATGCCCTTCCTATCAAGGCCTACGAGACTTAACTGTTCATGTTATATTTGGTTTAGCTACTGGGCGCTTTATCATCTGGTTTCCCTACAAGGGATTTCCAAGCCCCTCAATCATTCCCATTCATGCTACATGCCCTTTCTAATCAAAGCCTACGAGACTTAACTGTTCATGTTATATTTGGTTTAGCTACTGGGCGCTTTACCTCTGGTTTCCCTACAAGGGATTTCCAAGCCCCTCAATCATTCCCATTCATGCTACATGCCCTTCCTATCAAGGCCTACGAGACTTAACTGTTCATGTTATATTTGGTTTCCCATAAAAGTAATATAGTTCGCTTTAAAGAGTCTCCACCAGTCGCCTGTCTGTTCGTATCTGTTTGATCCAGGAAAACTTCCTAAGAACTTCATTCTCAAAAACTCATTATATTTTGTCCTCCCTTAAATTAAGAGTCCATATTTCGCTTACATATGATATATTTGGAATAATAACAGTTTTATATATTTTTAGTTTAATGGTTTTTGAGAGACGTTGGGATGGCACGAGTCCCTGTAATGCATAATGACATGCATTTTCACAATTAAGCCTATATTTAATTTCTTCGTGCATCTCATTCCTGTGTGTAATTATTGTTTCTAGGTATTTGAATTTAGCCATTTCTTCAACATTTCACTCATTTTTCATTAACAGTCAATTCCCATGTTATAATGTGATTCTATATGTGACCGTATATTTAGTTTTACTGTTGTTTACTTCCAGCCCCATTTCCTTAGTGTTATTCAGTAGTGTGTGCCAGTTGGCCCTATATATATCTCCTCGCCATCTCCTAATAACACATCATCACATCAAACTAACAGCTTATTACGGGTAATATGATTGAGTTGTAGTTATTCTTCATCCTCTAAAATTTCATAGCATGTTTTAGAACTAAATTACATAGTGGAGGAAATGGCGCATCTCCTTAATAATTAATAATATGAATAATGAGTATGAGAGATACTAGATTGAAGTTTTATAAAATATTGACAGTTCCAGCATTAATTTATGGAACTGAAACTTGGGAAATGACCAAAGAATTGCAAAATATAATACAAAGCGTAGAAATGAACTTCTTAGAACAACAAAAGGCTGCACAAGAATGGATTGGATAAAGAATGAAGATGTAAGAAAAGTGTTAAATATATATCCATTGAATGGTAAAATCAAAGAATGTAGAGAAAGTGGTTTAGACATGTAGAAAGAATGAATGTAACAAGATTACCAAAAGCAGCATTTAACTACGAGCCAAGAGGTTCAATGAATGTAGGAAAACCAGTGAAAAGATGGACAGAACAACTGTGAGACGGAAGCAAGCAATTTGCCTAGACCGTGAATTGTAGAAAAAGAAAGTGAATATGATGTGATAGGGACGACGATGATAATCAAGATTGTATTAATGGTGATTGTGTTGTAATAATTACACAAATTTAATAATTTTTAAAGAGTATGGTGTATTATTTACTCTATTTATCTATTTGTACACTGATAGGATATAATAAATTAACAACTGAATTTAAATAAGTTTAATATTATTTATTATCATGTTTACGCGGTCTTACATTGAAAATGGAAATTTGTCTCCTACTCTAGGCACTTTTCTTGAAGCCTATAATCGTAGTGAATGTGGGGATTGGTATCAAATATTTATATAGGCGAAGTGAGATATGGAGTGGAGCATTTCATCCTGTCAGAAGCATCATACTTCAAGTGCCTGGTGTTTTATGTTCCTCCATCCACCCCGGAGGATAACATTTTTCCATTTTTCCCTCGTATTGGTCATCAGTTTTTGTGTTTCATCTAATAGGTTGAAGCGTAAAAACTCGAGACAGAGATAATCTGAAGTACATTTTGAGGAAAACTCTATGATGTAAGAGAAGAACGGTACAGAGAAAAATCGCCTGACCATCTTCATCTTTTAGTTTTAGTCCAACTCGTCTCTCAGCCCGGATATGTAACTGAAAATATCGCCTGATAAATGGAGAAGACCTACGTAGAGTTCATATGAGATTCAAGATATTTCTTCTATTTTCCTGTCCACTCCCCTGTCTACCAAGTTAAAAAAGTCAGAAGAAATCGAAAACAGTTGCTATATTTACGTTTTCATATACGAGAATAACACTTTTCGAATTTATATTTATTTATGTTTATACTTTTATTTTGTCTTGCATCATACAAAACTGCAAATTGTTTTATGGAACACAAATAATTAAGAAAAATCAAACCAAATATATAAATTTAACATTTCAAAAATCGTCTGTGTTAATATCAGTCGAAATATTATTTATAAATCTATTATTAATGCACATAGGAGACTTATAAAATATTATAATTGTTTCTTTTATTCCAACACATTGTGGGATCTTGGGCAATGTAACAGATCGTCTTCTTACGAAAAAATATTCCCTGATAAAATAATCACCAAGACCCAAACCTATATCTTATATTTCGTCTAAAAGGCACATAAAAAACAAGGACTTCGACAATAACTGACCTGTATCATCCACAAAACACAAGAAATGGGAATGTCATCTTTACAACAATAACAACTCCGGGACAGAATTTTCAAGGAAGGCACCTTTTGCGCAATTCATATTAGCTATAGACCAGGACATCTGGCTAAGCACCTGTACAAGATTAGTGCATTGTCTACACCAAGCTGCATTCTATGGAACCACACAGAGGAAGAAATTAATGACACCTAAACAACTCTACAGTCGTCAAACAGGAAGCTTCCTAAACTTTATAGTAGTAGAGAGCAAGACAGCTAATGACTTTAGTGTTAGATGCAATAAATTAGACACCAACCATCCAGTTTTATAATTCTTAATACAAATATTATGTTTGTGAGTTGTAAAATAGTTACACGGAATCACAGATTGTCTAAATGGTCTCAAAATGTATTGTAATTATCGCAGATATGTAAATAAATATCAAGATCAATGGAAGTATTCTTGACACTGGGTAATTTAAGATTAAACAATATAAGAATCAAACTCTGTTGTAAATTCGAATTCCATGTAAATCGCCTGGAGAATCCCAAATTAAAATCTTATATGATATGACCCACATCAGAATCAACATAATGAAGGAATTCATATTCCATACTTTTATATAAACTTCTGGCGGCAAGGGAACCTAAATAGTGATTATATACATTAGGGTGGGCCGAAAAAACTTATTTTTTTTATTTTGAAGTTGTAATAGCGCGGAAAAGTTGCGAATCATACAGACAAAAGAAAAGAAAAAAATATAACAAAATCGGTTGACATCTTCCGGTCGCGCAAAGGCAAAATATAAAACAACTTAATTCTTGAGATTATTTATCTAATTTTTTAATTAGATGTTTTCGTAATGTAATAGTTTGTAACGTCTTCAAGTAGAGCCTAAAAAATTATGTCTAATTTGTTTTAGATCAGTTGATATCTTCCGGTCGCGCATAAGCTCCAAAATTTGCCAGAATAATGAATAAGTTATATTTTTAAGCATTTTTGGTATTTGATAAATAACTTGCAGAGTATTGATTGTCAGATCCCACAGATAGACATAAACGTGCTTAGCAATACTACTTGATATTTTAAAAAAATAAATCATTGCAAAAATGAAGTTTTTTTCATATTTTGCCAAAATTCAGAGCCTTTGCGCGACCGGAAGATGTCAACTGATTTTGATAATTTTTTTCCTTTTTTTTAGGTATAAAATTTATAACTTTTCCACGCTATTACAACTTCGAAATAAAAAAATAGTTTTTTTCGGCCCACCCTAATATACATATTGTGACAGATTGTTGTACTCTGTTTTGAATTTTGCGGCGGCGAAAATAGGGATCTAGGAATGTATGGTGAAAAAAAATTCGCGAGCTGTTGACTCGCGAGTTGAAAGACCCGCGTAGAAGTTTATCTATATGTCTACCTCTCCATGAACAGAAGGTTCGATTCTAGTGACTTCCACTCTAGAAATGTCTCGACTGGATGCCGAGAACCTTCCCACCCTCACATATAAAAACTGTTGCGAGGGTCGGAAAGTTAGTTGTGTATGGACCACGAATAGTGAAGTCGACTCAAGAGTGAAGAAACTGCGTTAAAAGAAATTGTTAGTGACTAGGAAGAATTGATGTGGTAATTAAATTTTAAATTCAGAAGTATCACTGCCAGCAATTTGTGTAAGAAGAATCAATGGAATTTTTGTGAAGTTTAAAGTGAGTGTGAATATGATATGTGTTTATTACGATGAAAGTCACCTACGGCGGACCCCTGGTAGAGCATGACAATATATTTAATACTATGCGATGACCATGTTTGTTTATTAGGAGTATAATAATTAGAAATTTAATTATAGGAATCAGGATTTAAATAAAATCCAAAACATTGAAATTTGCTTCTGAATGATTGTAATATTAGAACGAGTAGGCGAACTATGTTTTCAATATTCGTAATTAAATATAATAAGCTCACTCTTCAAAACACTACCAGCATATATATATATATATATATATAATGTTCACCGCTGTGGTTTCGAGGTAGCGCGCTGCCTTGTCACGCACCGGACCCGGATTCGATTCCCGGTCGGGACAGGCTCCTGGGTGAGGTTTTTTCGGGGTATTTCGTCACCTGTATGACAAATGTCAGTATGCGTAGAGCCCAACGGTCCCCGAAAATCATCCGGCCATCATCATTATCCTTATCATTATAATCATCATCCTTCACCGGTGTAGAAATCAACGGGAAGATAACACAACTATAATTCCCTAGTAAAGCTGCAAAGCATAGCATGAAAATGCTATGATTGCAGTGAAAGTCCTTCCCTCGGGCAGAATTACTATGGATGGATATATATATATATATATATATATATATGTAGAGAGAGAGAGAGAGAGAGAGAGGGAGAGAGAGAGAGAGAAGAGAGAGAGAGAGAGAGAGAGCAAACATTCTATATATCAACGGAAGTCCAATTGGCCTACAAAATAAAACATTGAATGTCATAGGGCCTATTCAATTTTAATTCATATGTATATTCATAAGAAAGAAAAGGGTTTATGTTCGAACAGTGGAAATGTACAAATCATGCATAATATAGGTACATATCATTCACTCATCTCAATATGTACCTTCAATCTAAATAATAGACACCTTCCATTTCACACTACTTAAAATTAAATCATATGTTGTCCCTAATAACCAAATTGTCGGACGACGTGATTTAGTGTTTACATTCCTTGTTTGTAGTCCCGAGGCCAGCGGGTTCAAACCCGACCGTGCCAATTAATTTATAGAATGGCAAAATCCATGGAATGGAAATTAATCCCGAGTCTGAAGAGTTTCGGCCTCGTAAAAGAACCTCGAGCCAACGGTTATTTTTCGGGGTTTTTCTTCATCTGTAAGATAAATTCCGCGAAATTTTAGTCCAAATAGTCCCGGCACACTGTCTGGCCAAGACAATCTTCCATATCATATTACTTTTTTTCGTATCGTTTGAGCGAATTGTGAATCTTGTCCAACATTTTCGTTCTCTCTTGGATATGGCCCAGTGTTTAGCCGATACCTCATTCGGGGAGGCATTTCATACCCTTGTGTTGTAAACAAAATATATATGTGATCCAAAATTTAAACATCCTTTCCCAACAGGTTTTGCTATTGTATAGCCCGGGTGCCACGTGACACGTAAAAGTACCCAAAAATAACAGAATATTTAACATAGTTAAATATAATTTCACAGAGAGGAATGGAAAGGTAAATAGTACTGTACAGTTATTTTAATATTTAGGACTTAAAGTAAATACTACCCGAGATAATTTTACATGTAACGAGAAACAATTCTGATAACACTTAACTTACTTACTTAATTACTTTCTTACTTACTTACTCACTGGCACTATGGAACCCGTAGGTTCATGACCGCGCGGACATAAGCTCTCCATACATCCCTATCCTAAGCTATTGCTTTCCAATCATTCCCTGTATAATCTACGTCCCTCAAATCATAGGTAATATTATTCTCCCACCTCATTTTTGGTCTACCAACTGGGCGTTTTCCCTCTGACTATCCTACAAAAAGCTTCCAAGCACGTCTTTTGTTCCCTATACGCGCAACATGTCCTGCCGATCGCAGTCTACGAGACTTAACTGTTCTTATCATATCTGGCTTCTTATAAAGACCATGTAGTTCATTGTTAAGTAGTCTTCTCCATTTACCTGTCTGTTCATCTCTCTTTGGTCCAAACATTTTCCTAAGTACTTTATTCTCAAATACTCGTAATCTCCTTTCCTCCCTTAAAGTAAGAGTGCATGTTTCGCACACATATAATATAACAGGTAGAATAATAGTTTATATATTTTCAGTTTAACGTTTTTTGAAAGGAGTTGGGAAGTCAAGAGTCTCTGCAATGCATAATAGCACGCATTTCCAGAATTGAGCCTACGTTTTATTGCTTTATGCATCTCCTTCATGTTTGTGATTAGTGTTCTTAGGTACTTGAATTCAGCACTTTAGCCCTTTAAAATATATTTATATTATAAAAACTAGTACCTGTAGTATCAGTCGTGTCTAACTAAAACTAGAGCCTTTAAATTAATATAAGGCCTATTCCTGAATTCTATAAAATGGAGCTTTGAATTCGAACGTCTTATGGCGTGACATTTATGTTGTTCTGCATAAATTTAATGTTTTTTTAACTTTTGTGATTATGGATGATACAACCTGGACCGTTGTAAATGCATCGAAACAATTGTTTTCCTATAGAGGATGGATGTGTTGCCGACAACGAGTAGATTGATAGAGGATGAAGTGTCTTTCTCACTCCCATCCATCACTGTCGAGAGTCCAGTAACAGGGAGTCACCCCCTCGTGATAACCACCGGTATTAAAAAACGAATATAACATATTCTCTTCGCCAATCATTTTTATAGCGCTAAAGTGTACTTACAATGCTCATGCAAACACTCCTGCATTGTTTAATTCAGTGCATAGTCACAGCGACTGTTCAGGCAATTAAATCATTATTATAAAAAGAAGAAGAAGAATAAAGAGTCCAATCTAATATATAAAAATTGTTTGTTTGTTTGTTTGTTCGTATTTTATGTGCGGCCATACCGTTGATCCGATTGTGATGGGGCTGTTTGCAAAGTGTTCAGGAGATTTCCGGGATGAACATAGGCTATGAGAGAGTTGTGATACTCAACTCCTATACCCTTACAAATCGCCCTTTGTAGTGGAAAACGTGACAAAAAGTAGCTCTTTGGACGCTTAAATGGCTTACGCTGTCTAAACCATAACAAATAAAAATAATGTACACAGAATTCAATATCTCAATAGTTCTACAAGAAAGAACTAGACAGGATATGTTTATCTCTTACGGATAATTCACAATAAAAGTTTTTGTCTTTCATTGATGACAAGAAAATCAAGACAAATACGTAGATTCCTGTTCAAGCATGGCAGCACGGGCGCGTATTCTTTTCCGGATAATTCACAATAACGAATATTGTCTTTTAGCTCATTTATGCCAAGAAGATCGAGATAAGTAGATTCCCGGGCAACACCGGGACTCAGCACGGGGAATCTTAAAATAATTACGATAGATGTTTATAATTATTTTTCATATGACTTATTCAACTAATCATAAGAAGTACATTAATGTTTGTCTTTCAGCTCATTTATGCCAACAAAAACGGGATGAGTAGATTACCGGACAACGCCGAGTAAACAGCACGGGGTATCTAAAAATAATTATGATATAAATGTTTCCATTTACTTATTTAACTAAACAAAAAACACATTAATTTTCGTATTTCAGCTCATTTATCTCAAGGGGATCAGGATAAGTAGATTCTTGGGCACCGCCGAATAATCAGCAAGGGGTGTCTAAAAAATATAAATTTATAATTATTTTTCCTTTTACTTACTCAACTAAACATATAAGTACATTGTTTTTCGTTTATTTAGGAGTAGGAGCGCACGCCGAGTATTAGAAAGTTCCTTATAAAGAAAAAATATTGATTAATTATTTTTACTAAAGACCCCCAGGCTTGGATATTTCGTCTAAACTTTACAACCTGTGACGCGACTTTTTTAATTCCTTCATAAACTAATGTCAAATTTTATTCTTAGAGTTACATTTTTCAAATTATTTCCCACTATTTACAATGTTTTTTTACACGTTTTCTAACGATTATTTGAATATATTTTTTCACGATATTGAACTACACGAAGACGTGGCGGCCCGTACTTATTTTAATGAATATTCTGTGTTTCAGTGCAGCCAACATAGAGTCTGCACCAATTAACTTACACTAAATAAAATCAGCGTTCATTCTTGCACAGTTTAGTGTACTTAAATTGCTTTGGGTTAGCTTTTAGATTGGTCTTTCACAGGTTAGAGTGGGTTAGCTTTTATGTTCATTGGCAACGAGAGTTAAATTATCGTGTATGTGTTGGCTGCATCCGGTGATTCCGCTTCGACTTTGTTGGCAAGCGCATGGTGTATGAATGGAACTTAGAAAGAATTTTCGCGTTACATGTTGTAAAGTATTTTAACAAAAATGCAGAAGATGAAACACTGTTTTTGAAAGGCCTCCATATTGGAACTACTTGATGAATTTTAATAATTCAGTTGATAACGATGACTTACCAGATACCAATTTTATATTTAGATAGATCATCGGTTGATTAATGTCTTTGACATCGTCCGATTCCTAATAGCCAGTTTTGTCGGTCCATCCAATCTCCTGGTTGTAGATGTTTCTCCTTCATATATAAACATATTCCCTGACTCCAGGAGGTTTTATGTCTTCCTCTGCTTCGTTTTCCCTCAGGTTTCCATTTCAGAACAGATTTTGGTAGTCGATCCTCTTCCACTCGCTGGACATGTCCGTACCATCTTAACTGCTGAGTTTTAATACAATCTAAAATAGTGTCTTCAATCTTCATTTTATCCCTTATAACTGAGTTCCTAATTTTTTCTCTTCCTGAAATTCTTGCGGCCGTTCGTATAAAATCCATTTCCGTTGCCAAAAGGTACTTATTTGTTTTTGTTGTTAATGACAAAAGTTCTGCTCCACAAGTAATGATGCGTTTAACAATTTTATGATATAAATTTTATTCTTATTACTTATATTTTTATCCCACAATATTCCATTGAGGCAAGCAATTGCAAATTTTCCTTTATTATTTCTATTTCTTATTTCCACTTCATAACACCCATTTTTATTTATTTTAATTCCTAAATATGTGATCTCACTACAAGATTTTATTGATTCTCCAGTCTCCAAAATTAAATTATGTTCTGGTTCACCAATTGATAAATATTTTGTTTTTTTCATGTTCAAATTTAATCTCCATTTTTCATATTCTTCTATTAATTTTCTAGTCATATATTATAAATCTTCATAATCTTGTGCAATTAACAATTGATCATCTGCAAAATATAAGTTGTATAAAGTTTTGTTATCTGAAATAGGAATTCCCATGCTTGAAAATTTTATGTAACTAATACCCGGCGTGCGGTGCTACTGCTAAATAAATGTTAATATATTTTTACCACCAGCCTTGAGCTGCTATGCTTGCCCGGGAATCTGCTTATATCGATCGTCTTGGTATGAATGAAAGACAAAAATAGTTATTGTGAGTTATCCGTAAAAGATAAACGTATGCTGTCGCGGACTTTTTTTGTTGAGTTTTTGAGATCTTCATTTTGATATACAATGATTTGGATATTTGTTATGGTTTAGGTAGCGTAAGCCATTTTAGCGTCAAAATAGAGACTCTATTTCACGTTTTTCGCTACAAAGGATGATTTTTAGGGGTGATGGGGTTGAGTATTAAAACTCCCTTATAGCCTACGTTCATCCCGTGAATCTCCTGAACATTTTTCAAAAAAGCCCATGAAAATCGGATCAACGGTATGGCCGCGCATAGAATACGAACAAACAAACCAACAAACAAACAAACATTCATTTTTATATATTACATAACCTCAACGGTGCTATAATAATGAATGTTAAAAGTGTCGAATAGTTACTTATATCCTAAATTATGTGCAATCGTGCGAGAAGGTATTTACCTAATAAACTCCAAGCGCGATATGCCTAGACGGCCATTGACCTACCAGCTGGCTGCTGGCCTCACGTCCACATGTGTATATTACAGAGGTAGACGATCATCTAGTCAGTGCAGGGATGGCGTGTGGTCAGCATGTCGGGTCCCCCAGCCGTTATAGCTGGTCTACTCAACTGGAGTCGCTACTTATTGTAGCTAACCAAATGCCTCACGATGCTGGGTGGACACTATTCCATGAGAAAATTTCTTCCCCCATGGGGAGTCCAACCAGCGCAAATTCCGTAGCTCTGCGCCAAAGCTTCTTGCCTTATCCACTCGGTTACTATTTATTCTTTACCTAATAGGTACACATAAATTAATTAAACAAGATAACACCATTACATTGTAAGCTTACTGATTCATCCATTTACCGTGAGGTGAGATAATATTTCTGACGATGCAGATCAATATTGGTACAATCACATTTGATTAAATGTCCCTCCAACATATAATGAAATGGTTTTGGATAACAACGAGCTATTGGTGAATTCCTTCTTCTTCTTCTTCTTCCTTCCAAGTATTAAGCCAAGGCCTGTTACGATCCTATAGAACATTTCTGGGAAATTCTCGTATAAGACTTGAAAGCATAATAATAGTCCCTTCGATTGGTTGCTGGCCAAAGGAAGGCAATGCCAGTGATAGGGCTGCCATCTAATAGCCTCTGGTCAGGCTATTCTGGAGAAGAAAAGAAAATAAAGGAAAGAAGAAATGGATGAAAGGAAAGACTCCCTAGCCCTCGGATACCCTAATAGCGTTGGGGTCGAAGAAACAAGAGTTAACCAAGAGAGATTAGATAGTAAAGTTAAAAGAGTACAAAACACAAGTAAGTGTAAGAAATGTTTTGCTCAGCTTGGGCACCTTGTGGTCGCCATCCACATATCCCCATAGGTGAGGAATTAAATGGTAAATTCATTATATAATTCGTTAATGTTCAGAAATTTGATAACTAAATGAAATTTTCATATAAATGCTTGTAGGACTCCAAGACAAAAGTTTAATGTAACAAGTTTACACTAAGATTTATTCTACTGTATGAAGTTTGAACTGAGAATTAAAAACTTATAAAGTGATCCCATTACAGGCCTTAGGAGGCCCTTGAGATAGTAGGAGATTAAGACTCCTGCTTTTCTAGCCAACTGACACTTGATTCTAGTCGGGTATTCAGCTCTGCATGACGGTCACCTTTACCCCTGGAATAAACGTTTGATAGTAATTTCCGTTAGAAGCTGAATCAACCTCTGGGCCACGGTGCCGCCAGATGGTTTGGGTCAGTTTAGAAGACCTGACCCACCGGGACTCGAACCCTCCACTTTCCGGCTTGTAGCGCATTGCATTAACCAACTACGCTACGATATGTCCCCATTAAACATTTATAAAGCATCAACCCAAATTATGTAAGTGTAAAACTGTAACTTATTGAAATATCAAATTTAAATAAGTGTCCATTGTTCGTTACCTTCCACATGTACTTGATTTCAGAATAAATATCGGTTCCACTTGTTCAACTTTTTAATTAAATTATAAATTGTATTTAATACACAAGTGATCTTCTTGGTGATCAAATATTAAAATATATATACAGTCAATATGCCCGTTTCACCAATTAATGTTTAAAAAGGTCAACAAGTTTCCACAGCCAAGCTATCATTCTCAAGACCAGATATTGACTGAAGACAAAATTGATAATAAATAATAAACAAATTCAGTTAAAAACAAACTTGGACCGGTGTGTTCACCGCATACCATTCATGACATCTGTGGGTAAACAAGCGTAAGTAAACTAACTTGGTCTATTATCTGTCCAGTCTAAGTAACACACTTTGAAATTTAACTTCCGGAATGTATTACTCCGCGCAGCATGTGTATTACCCGTTTAAGGAGTAAGTGCAGTTGTTGACGGAGGACACTGCAGTCGTGTTTATGTAGGAATAGAACACGTGGCACTGCTATCTTTGAGTGAAGAAGGGAATGGGACGTGGGACGCTGGCAGTATACACTGACTCATGTGACGTCACGTATAGCAACAAACAGAGCTTCGCAATTCTTCCGCCTGCAGAGATATTTTGAATGACTAATATAAGTACATGCGAACTCTGGCAGCTGTTTTTTACGAACCGATAAATTAATGCACAACAATAGTTTTAATTTTTATTTTCATTGTTGCAGGTTGTATTAACACATACAATGGTATGTCAAAATCTAATTAAATTATAATTGTTAGTATTAAGCAAATTAATTAAATGTAAACATTTAAATTAACATAAATGTACTCTCAGTAATGAAATAAAGAAACTATGCAACTTGTACACACTTCACAAAATTGTCTACCACTCTTAAAACAAGTTTAGGTCTTTTCCTCTTTTTGTTCGGCTTTTGACATTACCAGTCTCTTTTAATTCCCTGTGAATATGTACAACACTACTCTCCGACACACCAATATATTCTGCTGTTAATTTAACTATATCGTTCTCTACAGTGCCAGGATTATGTTCCATACACTTACAAAATACATTTATTACTATCTGTTTTTCGCCACTCTTTAACAATTTCCCTTTAGAGTGCTTTTTATAATTTTGACCACACATTTTATCACCGAGTTAACATAAACTATATAACAGCCGCCATATTTGTAACTGACATTAAAGAATCATTCAGTTTCAAACAAATGCGAATTTTTAATTACGGTTTGACCTTCGAAGAAACATGTTAGGTGTATGCTGTATTCTGATTAACTGTAACTATCATAAATAGCTTTAAATACGTAATTATATTAATCGAAAACATTATCTATTTTCTCGCTTCTGCTGAAATGTGCTTTGGCCATGAACAAATCGCAGTAACTGCAGCAGTCACGTGATTCTTGGATTATCCGCCCATTTATTTTCCTCAAGTGTGTTTCTTGGGTTGGACACAGTATAGTAACTCCTAACAAAGGAGAGACAAAGATAACACTTCTTTCTATAGTTGCATGACTTACTAAATGACACTTATTTAATCATTGGATCGGAAGGGATGATCCAGTTATATGGATACTCGTCTCTCCTTATCTGACGCCTAATTGATTTCTTCTTCTGAGGCATATCAAAAGCCTCGTGTACGTGACACCAGTTCCCGGGAAAGAAAAACTTCTCTCCAGGAAAATTGAAGCACCTGATGAGGTTTGTGAAATATGCCATGTAATTGGAGAGTGCGCCAGAATTTTCTAAATCTAGGGCCTATTTGTACCATTCCGAGGCTTTCACTGCTCCAGGATTACGCTCCTCTTCTGAAGTTGCTGTATTTCGACCCCTCTATAAGGTCCTTAAGTTTGTATGCAAACTTTTGAATCATGTTGTAGAACTAAAAAGAGAACTAAGAGTTTAGCTGTGTAATCAATAATTCGCTCTTTACTCATGGCAGGTACTTTTATTCAACAACGATCTTTAAAAACTCTGAACATAGCGTCACAATTCAAAGGACGGCGTTAAGTGGCCTACATATTTTATTCAGAGGCCTCTTATTTTTGGCATCTAGTTACTTTATATACTGTAAATATATGACCGGAAACTCGTGACATTTTTTATCTTCCTAAGGAACAAGCTCTATAGATGTTTAAGGTCTAAAAAATCCTTCGAATCTTTTTGAGTAAAAAATCTTGAAAACAGAGGAAACCATCTGAAACTATATTTTTCCTAAAGTTTAATTTTAAAGTATTCAAAATACCTGCCATTAACTTTTTACTTTCATTAAACCTACGCGTCTTAGCAGAAATTTATACTTTCTTTGAATATGCTTAACCTAGTGATTAACTAAATTAATTCACTGGTACTGTCGAACCCATAGGTTCATGGCCGCGCGGACATAAACTCTCCAACAAATATTCATCTTCAGGTAATATTTTCCAATCATCCCTGTATAATCTACTTCCCTCAAATCATGGTTAATATTATTCTCCAACCTCATTCTTTGTCTACCTACAGGGAGTTTTCCCTCTGGTTTTCCTACATACGCCTCTTTCATTCCCCATTCGTGCCAGATGTGCTGCCCATCG
Organism: Diploptera punctata; assembly: GCA_030220185.1. NCBI lineage: Eukaryota > Metazoa > Arthropoda > Insecta > Blattodea > Blaberidae > Diploptera > Diploptera punctata. The sequence goes on from JASPKZ010007908.1 coordinate 365,077, forward strand.
CAGTCCATGAGATTTTACTGTTCTTATTATATTTGGTTTCCTATAAAAATCATGCAGCTCAGTGTTTAGTAAATTTCTCCATTCGCCTGTCTGTTCATCTCTCTTTGGTTCAAAAAGTTTCCTAAGAACTTCATTCTCAAATACTCGTAATCTTCTTTTCTCTCTTAAAGTAAGAGTCCATGTTTAAGATCCACATAGTATAGATACCAGTAAAATCCATGGTAAGTTTGCGTTGAGGTATTAGTTCACAGTAATATAATGTACGGTTAAAAACTATAAAATAGTTACCCTGTAGGTCCGTCTCATCAACTTAAGTTGTTTTAAAGCTCTGTAGGCCTTTCGGGACTAGTCCCATCATCAGCTGAATGCATTAGGTCCGTACATAGATCAAACATTCCAACGATCATAAATATACTGAAGGAAATCGCAATGCTAAGAGAAATCAACAACAACCTGATTCTCAATGAATACACACCCAGTCCACACAATCTGCTGTACACAATTCTCACAACCAAGTCAGTGCTTCAACAAGAACGGACCTAATGCATTCTGCTGGTAATGGGACTTGTCCTGAAAGGCCTACAGAGTTTTAAGACAACTTAAGTTGAGGAAACAGACCTACAAGGTAACTATTCGATAGTTTTTAACCTACATTATATTACCATACAGTATAACTGGGAGAATAACAGTTTTATATAGGCTATTTTCAGTTTAACGCTTTTTGAAAGGAATTGGGACGACAAGAGTCCCTGCAATGCATAATAGCATCCATCCATCCATAGTAATTCTGCCTGAAGGCAGGTCTTTCACTGCATTTTCCAGCTATGCTTTGCAGCTTTACTAGGGAATTATAGGTGTGGTAGCTTCCCGTTGTTTTTCACACCAGTGAAGGATGAGGATGATGATGGCCGGATGATTTTCGGGGAGCGTTGGGCCCTAAGCTTCCTAACATTTGTCTTACAGGTGAGGAAAAACCTCGAAAAAAAACCTCACCCAGGAGCCTGTGCCGACCGGGGATCGAACCCGGTCCCGCTGCGTGACAAGGCAGCACGCTATCTCGAGATTGCAGCGGTGGACCATAATAGCACACATTTCCAGATTTGAGCCTATATTTAATTTCTTTGTGCATCTCATTCCTGTTGCAATTATTATTCCAAGGTATTTGAATTCAACCATTTCTTCATAATGTTCCACATTTTCTTAGAATGAGTGCTGTGTTTCTATTCTATCCTCCTATTGATTGCAAGTGCGGACTATAGGTTACGATGTATGTTAACTTATTTCAATGAGATTTTTGCGGACACTTGTAAGGCTATTGTTCTTATAGTTAGGGTTTCTATGAACACTGCGTGAAATATGATGGAACACAGTGAAGACAATTGCAGATCACGCAAAAAACGCCTGGTTTCTAGCAATTTTAAGATACTGACACGGATGGCGGTAGTATTGGAAACACAATATTTATTTCATACAACTTCAACAATATTTATACAACACTAGCTAATACCCGGCGTGCGCTGCTATGTCTAAATAAGTGAAAATTAATGTGCTTTTATATTTATTTGAATTAGCAAAAGTAAAAATAATTATAAATTTATATATTTTACATACCCCGTGCAGATTACCCGACGTTGCCCGGGAATCTACTTATCCCGATCTTCTTTACATAAATGAGCTGAAATACTAAAATTAATGTGTTTTATGTTTAGTTAAATAAGTGAAAGGAAACATTTATATCGTAATTATTTTAGATACCCCGTGCTGATTACCCGGCCTTGTCCGGGAATCTACTCATCCCGATCTTCTTGGCATAAATGAACTGAAAGACAAAAATTAATGTGCTTATTATGATTAGTTGAATAAGTAAAATGAAAAATAATTATAAACGTATATCGTAATTATTTTAAGATTCCCCGTGCTGTTTATCCGGTGTTTCCCGGGAATCCACTTATCTCGATCTTCTTGGCTTAAATGAGCAAAAAGACGAAATTCTTTATTGTGAGTTATCCGTAAAAGATAACCCTTGGACAGGAATCTACGTACTTGTCATCAATGAAAGACAAAAATGGTTATAGTGAGTTATTCGTAAGAGTAAACATATTTTGTCGCGGACGTTTTTGTAGAGCTTTTTGAGATATTCAATTCTGTGTACATTAATTTTGTGTATTTGTTATGGTTTAAACAGCTTAAGCCATTTAAGCGTCCAAAAACTATTTTTTCACGTTTTCCACTGCAAAGGGCGATTTTTAAGGGTGTAGAAGTTGCTTATCACAACTCTCTTATAGCCTATGTTCATTCCGGGAATCTCCTGAACATTTTGCAAAAAGTCCCATCTCCATCGGATCAACGGTATGGCCGCGCATAAAGTACGAACAAACAAACAAACAAACATTCATGTTAATATATTAGATTTCCAAACTTATTTATTTTCCAATATTTCACTGTATTCACACAAATAACCGGGCACGCCGTAGCGTAGTGGTTAAGGCACTGAGCTGCAAGCCAGAGGGTCGAGGGTTGAAGTCCCGTTGGGGTCAGGATTTTTAAACTGACCCAAACCCTCTGGCGGCACTATGGCCCTGGGGTCGACTCAGCCTCTAATGTAAATGAGTAGCAGACGCTTGTTCTGGGGGTAAAGGCGGCCGTCACACAGGGCTGACAACCCGGCTGACATAAAGTGCCGATTGTCTAGAAAAAAGTGGGAGCCCTAATCTCCTACAACCCCAAGGGCCTCCGGGTCTGTTGTGGGATCACTTTACTTTTTTTTTCACACAAATAACTTACTGCTATAAGAGTCTCATCTTCAATGTCTATTTTGTAACTCGTTTCTTCATGCCCGCTGATGACTTAATTCAAAACACTTAGGCCTATTTGTCCGTTCCACTTTAACTGGTCTGCCACAACTAGTTCTCGCGACCAATTCTCGCTCTTGATTAACAGTTTTTCAAGGAATCGCCTCTTCGTATATGCGCGTAATGAATAATGTGGTAGTCAATCTATACATCATTCCGAAAAGCCGACCCTTCTAGAATCGACGTACTTGGAAAATTGTTCGTATAGAAATTATTCGCCGAGTTGAACTTTATTTAAGGAAACCTGTACAATGACCAATTTTCATCCTCCATTTCATTGAGTTACCATTCCGCCACGTTTGAGCACCTGGATGGCAAGACAACGGGGCCTAGTACTTCTAAAGGGTCATTCGGTGAAAAGTTAGTTGGCTGCCAAAAACAGCCGGTGGTTAACTTCCAGGGTATTGATTATCAGATCCCATAGATAGACATAAACGTGCTTAGCAAAGATCAGCAATACCTACTTGATATTTCAAAGGCAATAAAAGTCAGGAAACTGTAAAGAAGATTTGGCTGTACGAGATCCTGGGCACTTATCACATTCTAGGTGGTTGACGAAAGCAAATAGAACTCTCAGATTGTGTATAAGTGAAGAAAGCCCCTCACTTGAATTTCAAGAAGTATTTTTGTTTATATTGAAATGATACGTGCCAAGGTGGTTTGCTATCAAAGCAAGTAAATATTTTACAGACGGCCCGAAACTTGTTTACCAAGCAATACGTGTCAAGGTGGTTTACTATCAAAGCAAGTAAATATTTTACAGACGGCCCGAAACTTGTTTACCAAGCAATACAATCTACCAGGTATTTGCCCAATGGTTTACTTGATGTTGTCGACCCTGTGATCGAACGGAATGGTTTTTTCGCCCACCCAGAACACTTACTGTTAGCCATTAATCAAGATGACAAGAAACACATAAGAGAGCTCGGATTTCGAAGAATTCTGAAGGCAAGGCAGATAGATGCAAGAAGGAAAACAGTAAGAACATTTACGCCACCAAGAATCAACTTCAATGCGCAAGAATACTCAGAAACGATCAAATGGATGGACAATGAATTATCTCCCCCATTGTTGGCAGAAATCAGTGACGACGAGATCAAATCGTACATCGAGAGTGACTCAATCCCCGACTGGAACATTACTTTCAAGCATTTCCCAGTTCACACGCAGGCTGTTGAACGCTGTGTAAAATTCGTCACGGAAGCCTCAGGAAAAGTTTGTGGAGCTGAATCTTGAGACGGATTTATAAGAACCACTCTGCTGTCCAGACCATCCACGCCTAACTTCACCAGCAAATCAAAGTACCTGCGGCTACAAAATAGGGAACAGTTCTAATGGACAGGTTCAACTGTTTATTCAGAACTCTGTTTTTATTTTTTATAAAAGTAAGTTTATTGTTAAAAACTATACTCGAACTTAATTATTTAAGCTTTTTAAATTTGGAGCAAGTCGAAAAGTACCATGCCCGTTGTTACTGTTATCACCCATCATGTCATAGACTTAACTATATTTTTCTGAGGTACTGTTTCTCTATAGCATTGGGGTCATTGCGCGACCGAAGTTGTTAATTAATTCACACCATAATAAAACTCAATGTTCTTATGTTCAAAAATAAAAATAATGTAACTATTACGTTTAAAAATTATATTAAAGATATAAAAATAACTCGTAAAATGTGAAATTTACAATATTTTGGTAAATTTTAGGCCCTATGCGCGACTGAACCAAATTAAAACACAATGTTTTAGGCTCTATTTGAAGACGTAACAAACTGTTACATTACGAAAACATCTAATTCAAAAATTAAAAATATAATCGCAAAAATTAGGTTTTTTTTTCATATTTTGTTAAACTTTAGAGCCTATGCTTGACCGTAAGCTGTCAACCTATCTTGATTATTTATTTATTTCTTTTTTTGTCTATATAATTTACAACTTTTCCACGCCATTACAACTCCGAAATGAAACATGAGTTTTTGCGGAAACACTACTGAACAATTTTGGTAAAAATGGCAGAAGCAGACATGTCCATTTTTTGTTTTTAGGATTTATGTGCAAACGTATCAGTATTACTAAAATCTTAAATTTGCCAAAATCATATATCATATTGTACAAAACTACAAATAAGCAATAAATCGTGTTTGAAATGCAATGCTGATATATCATCAGGCAACAAATTTTACCTATTTAAGTAAAATTGTATTTCACCCCCTAATGTTCTTCTTCTTATGTTTCGGGATCAAATTATCCTCTTACTCTCATGAAGACATTTTCAATTTTGTAGATATCTGCTTCTGTCCTATTGCCAAGAAACTCATTTTGGAAATTTTTCGACATGAAAACGTATTCTTTGTTACCACAAAAATAATTTTGGATCTTAGCTTCCTATTTTTCCGCCAGTAAAAAGCTTAGGCTCAATTAATTTAAAGAAACTCACGTTTTGGTGTTGTTTAGAGTTCTCCGCCTGAGATACTTATCAGATCAATGCAAACGAACGTTCCTTAGAAGTTAAAGTAAGTAGTAGTAGTAGGACTTTATTAGACAAAAAGTAAGATATTTACAATATTATTTACAGATATGGGTCGCACGGGCAGTAAGCCGTACGTGCTGTTGGCAGTCCGTTACAATAAAGTAATAATTGCTACTAGAGTGAAGAAAAATAAACAACAAAAAAAGCAATAACATTACAATTACATAAAGAAGATGCAATAATATTACAATTAAATAATAACACAATAGCATTATACACTAAAAAGCAATAACATTACAATTACATAAAAAACACAGTAATTTTACAATTAAATAATAACACAATAGCATTATACATTAATTAATTTATATATAATTATTAAGAATTAATATTATTGCATTTTGATAACATATATTTATTCATGAATGAGTGTTGTTCTTATTTTCCGCGTTTTGTCCAGAAATTTACCCAAGTTTATCCAATTTTCTAAATAAACAGCCATAGCTCGGGGTGTATCTACTCGTTGATCGGTCGAAATTCAGCCGGTAACCTAACGCAATAACGACCACGAGATAGACACGCTTTACATTAATTTAACCCCTCTTGAAACATGTCAAGTATCACGTGTAGGTATCTGACTTTAAAAATGTATGTTTTGGGATTTCCCCTATTGTGAAGAATAATGCTGTCTTTTGTGTATAAAGTGCTTGGACATATAGATTCCACGTTTTTAGTGGTTGGTTAAGAATATTTACTCAATAATTTCAGCACGACTGCCTGGCAAAACACCTTCACAAAATCAATGTTCTGCCTTCACCGAAATGGACGAAGGTCATCTGAACAACTGTATCGCTGTCAAACATGAAGATTCTAAGACCTCAAAGTATTGGAGAGCAAGACTGTGTTAGATGCAGCACATTAGACAACAACAAAAAAATTTCAGCTCATGACAAAAATAAACAAATAATTTGTGTGATCGCATATACCTATTAATAATCGTCTAATTCAATGAGTTAACCACTGTAGTCTCGGAGTAACGTCGTTGCATGGTACGCACAGGGCCCGGTTTCTATTCCCGATATGAACAAGTTTCCTGGGCGAGTTTTTATCAAGGTTTTTCCTCGCCACAAATATCGGGAAATTTTAAGGCCGAATTATCCCCGAACATCATCTAGACATCACAATCATCATCCATAACATATTCACCCTGTTAAGTATCAATGGCTGAGTGAATGGTTTTAGTTTTAAATGTTCGTGTTGTCTCGGAGATGAAGCTGACACAATCGCTATCCCGGGGAAACCTCTATGTCCTTGTATGGTAAAAAAAAATGTGCATATGAGATCCAGAGTTACAAATCATCTCACGACGGATCTTATCACTCTAAGGCCCGGTTGGCGTATGGCATGTTAAGTGCCTACAAATACAGATAATAAACTAAGGTAAATATAGAGAAAATTGATGAATAATGGAATGATAACCAGGGCTGTGATTTCAATGTAAATATACATTTATTTCTACATTAATTAAATTTAAATTTTGTTTCATATTTAAGAAGTTAGTCGGCCGCGGTGGACTAGTGGTTACGCTCCTCGCCTCTGGTCCCGAGGGTCGCGGGTTCAAACCCGGCCGGGGTCGATGGATTTTTTAGGACGGAAAATCCAAGGAGCAAGTCCTCCGGGAGGGACTTTAAGCCGTGGGTCCCGAGTCTGAAGATTTTCAGGCTCGTAAAAAATCCTTAAGCCTGAATGAAAAGGCCTCTAAGAAAAATTTACCGAATTTTCCCGTCCTAGTACTACCTTTGTTTCCTAGATGTCAGTATGAGGCGGAACGCTGACCACGGACCAATCAAAATGACGTCTATACGAAAACAAGTGTAACTAAATTAGTATGGTTCAAATTCGTCCCTATAGGGGGAGAGCGCCTAAATCTCTGTAAAGGAAAAACAGAGGCTTACAATACGATTTAAGAAGTTGGTTATTTTAAATTGTTTAAAATACATTCTTTTTCCACATTTGTGAACATTTCATGGTAAAGTACATGTTTGCATATTTCGGAAAATATCGCATATATTTACATATATGAACGTTTTATTTTAAATATGTTTAATATATTATGGGTTTATAGTTATTCTGTGGAAATCAACGGGAAGCTACCACACTACAATTCCCTAGTAAAGCTGCAAGTATAGCATGAAAATGCTATGATTGCAGTGAAAGACCTGCCCTCGGCAGAATTACTATGGCTGGATAGTTATTCTTGTAAAATAATCAGTTACAACTTATTTTATTGTACCCTGTCCATTCTTAAAGTGATCCTCGCCAAAACAAATCATGTGACCTATTCGCTTTTCATTGGTCATGTACACCGACGTATGTTGTAGAAGCAATGAGTGCGCGAAAAGGTAGTTCCCTTCAGTAAATTAAAAATATTTCCTCTGCATATCATATACGTGTTATTTGATTCGTTATACAAAAGACAGAATATCTGGCAATAAATGAGCAATGAAAGGAGAAAATTTAATATATGGGAAGAAGGAATCCAAATAAAGCAAGTGAAACAAATGAATATTTGGGAATGATAAGGGATAACATCGAAGGTTATAGGCAAAGTAGAACATAAAACATAGAAGTGAATTGAGTAGCAAAATAATATCAGTCATTAAATTCCATACTATGGTGGGATAAGCATATTTGGGAAAGACACAATAAAATATATTGGTAAAACAGTTGGTGGAATCTAGTTGCAATGTACCGGGAGTGAGGTGACGGAAGCAATGGCATAAGTCTACTAGCAAGAATATACTAATAGCTCTAGAAATGGATTATTTACGAAGGAAGTTGCCATAAAGTCTCAAATAGAACATGTCACAAATAAGGGCATTAAGAAAACATACTTGGAATCAGAAGAAAGCTATTAATGAAATAATTCAGGAGAAGGAATTAAAGTGGTTAGGACATGAGCGATGGCCGAAGCAACTATCTGTATGGCATCCAATCAGCAAGAATAAAAGATGAAAGACCAAGGTGTAACATGGAAGGGGAAAACATGAAGACACCTGAAATTGTTCAAGCTAGAGGGCTAAGCAATCGGAAGATGCCCTAAGACACGTAGTCTTTTAGGTAGGAGTTGGCACGTGGAATTGGTGCGGGCAGCAGCTGGCGTAATAACTCCGAAGATAGAATAGATTATTCGTGAATGAAGATATAATTTATTCGAAACATACAACAATATTCCTAAAATATATCTAATCAATAATTACAACTTAAAATAGTTTATTATATATGGATGAAGCATTTGAGTCATGCTTCTGTTGATTCTCAAGAAACAAAATGGCTGAAAGTACTGACTCTTCTGTTGCTGAGTCGTGGTCTCCCTGTCAAAAGTGACAGTAATTGTACCGCGAACGGCGAAAGGATATGGCTTCTACAACGTTCGTAAGTGTCCATAACCAATGAAAAGTCAGCAGGTCACATGTTTTTATTTTTTTTTTATTTTTACGATGATCACTTTAAGAGCGGACAGGGTATAACATCCGTATTTCCATTTTTATTCTTGAATGTTGAACGGAATGTTGAAAACATGTTGAATTTCTTAAACCTGACCTTACATGTCTAGCCCAGTCAATTAGAAGAACTACTGCAACTAGTTCACAGGGTTCAAAGATTTAATTAAAAAAATATCTATACAGTAGTTCACCAACTCAACTCAACAGTCGTGTAAAGAACTTCGAGTGATTCTTAAATGTGGATTATATAATCGTTATTCGGTATATTAATTACAGTTAAAATGCAACCAAATTGCTAATCTTCATATCTATAAATTAAGCTTGTATTCTATGGATTTTCTGAATGAAGCACTATCAACAAATATTACAGTAATTTTTTGTAACAACTGCCAAGAAATGTTTCCACCATTTATATAAAAAAGTACTATACAGTTTACTCCATATTTTGAGAAACTTTAGTTCATATGAATGTACATATTTAACCTTTTTTTGTAGGTATATATCCTCGCCCTGGTGATTACTATTATTTCCAGTCTCTTCGAGACACCGGTACATTCGCTATATCTGAGCAAAAAGTACCAGAGTGGAGCGCGCTCTCTCCAAGGTGACGTAGGAGCTATGAGAAAGCAATGGAAGTGTGGTCTCAAAACGTAGTGCAGAAAAACGTATATATATAATTAAAATTTAGTTATGTGCTGCAGTTTATTTTTATTGTGTTCTATGATTATTTAAATCATTTCGAACAGTTGTACTTAATATGTTCTATCTGTATTTTCTCTCTTGTGTTTTGCATTTCGATTTTTTTTAGTGAATTCCGAAAGAATTAAGTTATTGCGGTTGTTCTCGTGATAATAGTTTTGAAAAAAAATTTACTGATATTTACCGATCCTACTCTGCATCTCTATATTATATATAAAGTAGTAGTAGTAGTAGTAGTAGTAGGAATTTATTAGACAAAAACTAAGATATTTACAATATTATTTACAAATATGGGTCGCACGGGCAGTAAGCCGTACGTGCTGTTGACAGTCCGTTACAATAAAGTAATAATTGGTACTAGTGTAAAGAAAAATAAACAACAAAAACAGCAATAACATTACAATTACATAAAGAAAACACAATAAGGAGGTACTTAGATATAAACCAACAAGATACTTTCGCCGAATGTACAGGAAAACGCTCACTGTGTTTACAAAGAGACCTAAAACACGTCTGGGGAAAAGAATCGTATATATATATATATATATATGAAGTAAAGCAAAGTAATCCCACTACAGGCCTCAGGAGGCCCTTGGGGTAGTAAGAGGTTAAGACTCCCACTTTTCTGGATAATCGGCACTTGATATCAGCAGGGTTGTCAGCCCTGCGTTACGGCCACCTTTACCCCAGTACAAGCGTCTGGTACTCATTTCCGTTAGAGGCTGAGTCGACCCCAGGGCCATAGTGCCGCCAGAAAGTTTGAGTCAGTTTAAAAATCCTGACCCCACCGGGGCTTGAAGCGCAGTGCCTTAACCACTATGCTACGGCGTGCCCTTCTATATTATAGCCTATATAAATTAACAAAATTAAAAACACACACAAACACACACACACACATATATATATATTTATTTATTTATATGTGTGTGTGTGTGTCCACCACTGTGGTCACGAAAAAGGCCCGGGTTCGATTCCCGGTCGGGACAGGCTCCTGGGTGAGCTTTTCTTTTCGTTTTCTTTCCCTCACCTCTAAGACAAATGTAGGATGCTTAGGGCCCGAAGGTTCCCGAAAATGATCCGGCCATCGTCATCATCATCTTCCTGCGCCGGTGTGGAAAGCAACGGGAAGCTACCACACTTGTTAATTCCCTAGTAAAGCTGTAAAATATAGCATGAAAATGCTGTGATTGCAGTGAAAGATCTGCCCTCAGGCAGAATTACTATGGTTGGATATATACATATATGTAAAGTAGATAAATATGGAGAAAATTGTATATTTAATGTAGAATTAGGTGCAATAAATGTTCTAAAATCAAGAAATATATATTAGGCCTATTCCATACATGCATATTGTAATAGGCTATAGATAAACTTATTCACTGTTATTAGACTTTCTTGTCACATAATTGCATGTGGTGCCCTCATCCATAATGCGTACCACTGACTCATCTCATGAGCCGCGATGCGACTCTATCCCAACGTCGATCGGTCAAACCCTCCGAGTGACTATTTTTTTATAAAAGTATTTTATTGGCTGATTATCGAGTAATCAGTCTCCAGAATAATATTAAAAATATCCTGATCCATTTTTGAGAAGAATATTACTATCGTCAGCAGAACGGAATTGTTTAATTAAAGTTCTAGAATTAAAATATATATAGTCCCCACAGAAAATAAATAAACAAACAAACAAATAAATATTCCTCTCAAAACGTATTTACTTTAAAGATGAGATCTAGTTGGCCATTGTGTGTGTTGGCATATTGAGTGACCTAAAAAGTTTATGCTAGGAGACGGCAATACAGAATTATTTAGAGCGCTACCTTCACTGTCCATAAAAATCTGTAGGTCAACTTCTTGATGCATAAAAAATAAAGAGGACATGAAAAAATAATGAAGTTCATGCGCTTGAATACAAAATCCGTTTATAACAGATTATTATGTTCTTATGACGAACTATAAATGTTCTGTTTGTGAAGGTTTCATATAATTGGCCGTTATCGAGGGCTTATAGCCCTATGTATATTCATGCAAATCTCTGCTAAATATATATATATATATATATATATATATATATATATATCCATCCATAGTAATTCTGCCCGAGGGCAGGTCTTTCAGTGCAATCATAGATTTTCATGCTATTCTTTGCAGCTTTACTAGGGAATTGTAGGTGTGGTAGCTTCCCGTTGCTTACCACATATATATATATATATATATATATATATATATATAGTCTCTTTTTCTTTACTTTACTTTAACCTCCCATTTATAGGTACTTTTCATGCCCCACTTTAAGCGGCTTTAAAAGGACACGATTTTTTGGAAGAGGATTTGTAACTCTAGATCACACACATGCATTTTAACCACAAAAGGACATGGAGGACCTCCCTGATAAGTGACCTTTGACGTCAGGACTCCCTCTTAGACAAAACGAACATTTAATAAAAGACATGAACATTTTCGGTTTAGACTCAGTTGATACTGTTGTGTAAGTCAAGATGTTCTTGATTTTTTCAGCGTTATATAGGCCTCTGTATGTGTGTCCATTAGGGTGACACTGCAATTCTTTCTTTGACAAACGATTTGATTCCATTGTGTGTGGAGGTGATATAACCAATTCCTTTGATATCACTGGATAACTTCTACTATATTTTGAATTTCATTAATAATGAAAAAGACGAATATTATAGGGATGATGATTTTTATGGTCAGATTATTTTGGAGACTATTTGGGCCTTAATTTCTCCAGAGATTTGTCTTACAGGTGAGGAAAACCCCGAAAAACATCACAGAGGAAACTTGTCTCGAACGGGGATAGAACCCAGACCAGCTGCATATTGGCCAAGGACGCTACCCCGTAACCACAACGGTGGATTATAAGTATCTATCTTACCGGATGGAAATACAATTGCTCAAATTTTTAAATTTTGAATTCCGTTTTGGAAGTAAAAATGCCCTGTGAACGTTGGATCATGATTAGCGGTCTGTGGTTTTCTCGGACGAAAATGTGCGTGTATTAGTGTATTATTTTATAATAATGAGTATTGGCCTCACTTTCATACAGTAATACATAGCAAATGTGAAATGAAAAAAAAATGACATTATATTAGTAATTTTCTGTAAAAATAAATAATATGCTGTAACCCAATTCTCCTTACCTGATATTAATAAAACATATTTTCATTCAATCTTTTTTGTGGTAAAACAAACCATAGGGTAAATAAAAATCAAAGGAAGGGCTTTTTCCATTTTCCACTTTTTATGTCTTGTGCTAATATCAGACCAATACGCCCCATCATTATAAAGTAATGGCCAATCAATTTGTGTACAAAATATTTTTCTCATAAAATCATATACAGTAATTAGGCGCAAAATGTTTAAGATATTTTTATTACATTCATCACTAAGAAATCATAGTTCAAACCTGCTGCATTCATAAAAAGAAGGTAGAAATAAATTAATTTTGAAAAGTGTTTCCAGCATACTACGGAATGAATTGGTCATATTTTATCAAATGTAAAGGGCACACTGAAATTCATGGAATTACATTGGGATGTAGGCAACCTACGGTATGTAGTTAACGTGTGGATCTGCTGTTCATGATAGCTAAATCGATAGGTTTGAAACCCAAGTGTGTTTTTTTTATTAGTTAAGAAACTTTCAGTTAACTTGTGTGAGTTTTTATTTTAGATAAATAATACAATTACGTTAAATTTTGTTTATCTATATAGCCTATATGTGAGACAATCTGTCCTTTATGGACTCAAAAATTATTTGACTGATTTGGATGGGGTTTTTACCATCATTACTAAAACAATCGATACACTAAAAAAGTAGCTTTTTAGATAATTATATTATTTACGCTGCCTAAACCATAAAAATTACACCAAATTAATATACAGAATTGAATGTCTGAAGAAGTTCTACAAAAAAGTCTGCGGCAGCATATGTCTATACTTTACGGATAACTCACAACAACCATTTTTGTTATTCAGCTCATTGATGTCAAGTAGATCGGGATACGTAGATTCACGGGAAACGCCGGGTAATCAGCACGGGTTATCTAAATATAATTACGATATAAGCCTACATTTATAATTATTTTTCTTTTTAATTACTATTTAAATTAAAAATATATTTCACTTCTTTATGCGCAGCAGCGAACGCCGCGTATCAGCTAGTTAATTAATATAGGTTCCAAATTTTGAAATTTAGTGTATACCTAGATTCTACAACACTGATCTCCACATGGATTCCGCCATTTTTCCGGAAATCACTTATATAACTTTTAGTCAGCATATATTGGTCTGTATTTCGTCCTGATAAAGAATATCTGAATTAACATTTCAAGAGGTATTCTCTGTATGATGCCTTAAATGATTCAGAATTGCAGAGTTTTGTGTAAGCTACCTGTGTTGAATGATCACTTGTGAAAGATATTTCGCTCCCATTATTGAGTAACTCGTCTCTTATATTCCAATTCTTTGCGCATTATGAGTGATATTTCACACTTAAATATTTACTATGGATACAGTAAACCGCAGTGTTCATAAAATATATTTCCTTAGAACCCAGTTAAATATCCGAGCTATGTGATAAAACAATTTATTGGTAGAATTGTGTTTAAGCAAGCTTTAAAGATAAATGCTTAAAGGGAATATGAAAGCCACGCCTCGTTAATGTTCAATTCAATTATGTCACCACCACCACCACCACCATCATCATGTAGTTAAGCATTAATTTGAGAGGATATCATCTACCGTAAGTGTGTCAAACAATTGTTTTGACTATTTAACTCATAGCCAAATGGGAGTCAATGACCAATCACGTTTCAATGAATTTTGTTTTACAACCAATCACAGTCGTGTTTCATCTCGATATTTATCGAATTTTGATTACCAAATTAAAGAAAGCTCCACCTCTTATATATGTAATATTCTGAACACTTCAGAGCATTATTTTGTAGTGGCTGGCTCTCTAAACAAATACGTTGAATATAGCAAATAATGAACAGATTCCTTCGACCTATACATTTGATAATTGTGTGTTCAATCATTGTGTTTTTAAATACTGATTTTACTGAGTTGTAACCGAAAAAAAATAATAACCTCTAATGTTGGTTGTAATATACAGTTTGATGTGTTTCATTTCTTTTTCAGCAGGGTGCATTCTTAAAATATAGCGATCCTATTTGGCAATAAATAGTATGATCAAATTGCAGTGATGAACAAATGAAACAACCAAACATTTCTCATTTGATTTCAAACATCGCCGTTTACATTAAATATATAAATATTTTAAAATAACTATATTAAAATAATGATTTGTGGGTAAACAGCTTAATTTTATTCGTTAATAGTCCTAACAAATGCCACTCTTGATTTCCAAATCCTCTGGATAAATTGGAAATCAGTCGTGGCATTACTTACGATAATATATAAAGAGGAGCACTGGTTCGAGACAAAGTTCTTTCTTGATTTCCTCTTTACTTTTGTGGTCCCATTTTGTGTATCCTGCAGAGGGTGTCATAAATCTCATTTCATTAGAAGGTATTTATCTTTCCTTCATTTGTCTCAATGCCCATGCCTCATAGAAAAGGTCTTACTAAAGTCGTATATAGGCATATACTTGTGTATATTGTACAAGGGAAGATTACTTACTTGGTTAATTTTTCCCATAGATTTGGTGTATTTTGTAATTTTGCTTCCTTTATCCGTATAATTTTTAAATGTAAATTTGTAGACCAGGTATGCGATAACATTCATTCCAAAAATGTTGTTTCCCAAACATATTTTATTGGGGAGAGGGCATTTCCCACAGAGGCCATAACCTTTGTTTTCTCTTTAACTTATTCCCATGTTATATATATTTTTCCAATATTATCCAAATTATGTACTGACTGTTTAAATAGTTTTCAGTAGTAGGTGATATTAAGACATCATTTGATAAGTAGATGAATCCAGTTTTAAGTTACTGTTTATTTGGAAGTAACTATCACGCATTTCTCACCATTCTAGGATACATTTATTCATATGTATTATAAACAGAAGGATTTAGCGGCCATAATCTTGTCTATCGCCTTTGTTCATTTCCAGCCATTCTTATGTCCCCTTGTTGGTTTTAACTTAAATTGAAGCAGTTTTATACATTGTGTGTACATTATTTACAATATATTGAATTATGTATTGTATTATATATAATACATAGGAACAATAATCACAAATGTGAATGAGATGCACAAAGAAATTAAACATAGGCTCAATTTTGCAAATGCATGCTATTATGCATTACAGAGACTCTTGACGTCCCAACTCCTTTAAAAAAGTTAAAGTGAAAATGTATAAAACTATTATTCTACCAGTTATATTATATGGATGCGAAACATGGACCCTGACTTTAAGGGAGGAAAGGAGATTACGAGTATTTGAGAATAAAGTTCTTAGGAAAATGTTTGGACCAAATACAGATAAACAGACATGTGAATGTAGAAGACTACATAACAGTAAACGATGTATAATATTGGAGGCATCAGTTATTACCGGAAAGATTTCTAAATTCAAATCGAGGAAGATTGGCATGCTACGAGTTACTGGTAAACCCAGAAAATTGGATAAACGTGGGTAGATTTCTGGACAAAACGCCGAAAATAATAACAACGCTTATTCAGGAATAAATAAATATGTTAAATTGCAATGTCATTAATTCTTAATAATTGTACATAACTAAGTTAATGTATAATGTAATTGTATTGATATCTAATTGTAATATTATTGTGTTTTCTTTATTTTTTGTTTTTAAACATCAACTTATTGAAACGGACTGTCAACAGCATGTACGGCTTACTGCCCTAGCGATCGATATTTGTAAATAACATTGTATGTATCCTACTATTAGTTTAATAAACTCCTTATGTAATAATAGTTTTTTAAAACTATTATGTATTTTTTATTTTTTAGTTTGGTTTTCTAATAAAGCGTGTTTTTTTTCAGTTTTTTAAAATTTTTTATTTTTTTTATTTTTAGTTTAATTGATTGTCATAAACCGGAATCCCATGAAGATTTATTTGCTTACGATATTTTTAGTGTCTAGGCACAAATATAATTATTTTTTTTAAATTATAATTATCTAACATTATTACAACATTTTTAATATAGATAAATAGTTACAGTTAATCGTATCCTTCTCATAATTTTTTGGAAAAATTACAATGTGGTAAGTTTACAAAACTATCACTAATATTTTATAGAATAAGATAAAAATGTATATCTTAAATTCGATACTATTGTAGTATGGGCTAAAAGTAATACTCTTGTAAAAAAAACCCTCCGGGCCGGATTTGAACCAGCAACCTATGGATTACTGAGATTATATACCACTACATTGCACAGCTCTACCAACTGAGCTACGAGAGGATATATCATTAATTTCTTACAACGATGAAATAAAAATCGATAAGTCCGCAACCTATTTATATTATATATTTTATATAATATATTATATTATATATCATATATTATATATTTTATATTGTCATTGGTCCTTCACAATTATACAAAGTTTCAAGTCGATCCAATGTTTTTAAGTAGGTGAAAATCGTGTTGAAAAATTCCGTTATATAGATAGATACAGGTCAAGCTAATATAAAGCGTGTAAAACGCATCTTGTTGTAGAAAGAGAGTATCAGAGAAGTTACGTGATATGAATCCAAGTTTGTTTATATTATCATAAACGTTATCATTGGAAATGAGTCATAGGTTCTTTTACATTAACGTTCTTGTGACACATATTGCTTTTAATAAAAACGATAATGAAAATATTTATGGCGATGACAACTTCGGTATTAATGATAGTAATGAACAAAGTTCCACAACTTTTGTGACATCATCTTTGTACATTATAGAGGCATAACGCCATGAGATAGGCCTACTGCCAGTACTCTTATGCTAACTAACTAGCTAACTCACTGGTTCTATCGAATCCGTAGGTTCATGTGCGCGCGGACATAAGCTCTCCACACATTCCTATCCTGAGCTATTGTTTTCCAATCATTTCCTGTATAATCTACTTCCTTCAAATCATGGATAATGATATACTCGCTCCTCATTCTTGGTGTATCAACTGGGCGTTTTACCTCTGGTTTTCCTATCAGAAGCTTGCATGCACATCATTCATCCCCTTACGTGCAACATGTCCTGCTCATCGCAGCCTAAGGTACTTATCTCTTCTTATTATATCTGGCTTCCTGTACATATCATGTAGCTCAATATTATATAGTTTTCCCCATTCACCTGTCTGTTCATCTCTTTTTGGCCCAGAAATTTTCCTAAGAATTTTATTCTCAAATACTCGTAATCTTCTTTCCTCCCTTAAAGTAAGAGTCTATGTTTTGCATCCATATAACTGGGAGAATAACAGTATAATTTCAGTTTAACGTTTTTTGAAAGGGGTTGGGAAGACAAGAGTCCCTATAATGCATAATAGCACGCATTAAGAGAATTGAGCCTATGTTTAATTTATTTGTGCATCTCATTCCTTTTTGTAATTATAGTTTATATTTACTTTAAATCAGCCACTTCTTCAAAATTTTCTTCATGTGTCATCAATAGATGTCCATTTCAATTATATAATGTGTTTCTATGTGTGAACATATATTTGTTTTATTAATGTTTACTTCTAGTCCCAAATGTTATTTTTTATTTATTTTAAATTTAGATAATGATAATTATTTTACTATTATCATAAATGCATTAATTCACAGGACGGACAAACGTAAAATATCAACATTATTTTATCTCCGCACGGTCGTAATTCTCCGGGTTTGATACAGAGTTTTAATTATTTAGTTACCCTACATAGTTGCTTATTTAATGATTCAATTCCATAACAATGAAAGCCGACACACAGGTGAATGAAGACATATGTTAAGTAAACAATGTCACAATCCGGATAATCTACTGTATATACAGGGTGTCCCATTCAAACCTCCCACATTTTAATTAATCATAACTAACAAAGTATGCGGATGTATAACTGTAGGCTTTCACGGCCGGCGTCTTGATCCCTATTAGGTTCGTCTTCCGGGCATATAGGCCGTGGTCCAGTCGTTCTTCTACTCGACGTTTCGTCTACTGCTGCGGTAGACATCTTCAGGAGATACTGCGTGCTCTCTGTGAACTCCTCAACAATCGGCTGCAGACTGGCTGGTCGTTGGAAACTCCCTCCCTATTTATAGGCACGCCCCTGGTGGAGAGGCGGTTTTCTGCGCGGTCCGTGTTGCGTGCTGTTTTGTCCAGGCTGTCGCTAGCAGAAGTCATAGGCTTCGTTGTCGTATTGTGCAGTGCCGGGATCCAGATTTTGTTTATCTTCATGGTTTCTTCTTTTTTGTTAAAGGAATTTTTGTGTTTATATATTTCAATGGCTTCTCTGTACAGTCTGGTGTAATAATGTGATGTTTGGGACAATACCTGTGTTTCTTCGAATCTTATTATATGTTCTTGGTTGTTCATCCAGTGTTCCGCTACGGCTGATTTTTCCTTTTGTTTTAGTCTGCAATGCCTCTTGTGTTCTTGCAATCTTGTGGTAACCATTCTTTTTGTTGTGCCGATATAAACCTGTCCACAACTGCAAGGGATGCGATATATACCGGCAGTACTTAACGGATCTCTTGTATCTTTGGCTGGGCGCAGTATATTGCTGATTTTTTGTGTTGGCTTGTAGGTTGTAGATATGTTATATTTATTTAATATTCGACCAATTCTCTCCGTTATAGTCTTGATATATGGTAGGTACACCTTACCCTTAGCCTCCTCCTTGTTCCCGTTTTCGGATTTGTATTTATTGGGATTTAAGGCTCGGCGAAAATCTGTTTTGCTGTATCCATTGGATTGAAACGCTGCTTGGAGATGATTAATTTCTTCTTGTAGATACTGTGGTTCCGAAATCCTTTTGGCTCGTTCCACCAGGGTTTTAATTACTCCGCGTTTTTGTCTGGGATGATGGTTGGACTGCTTATGCAGGTATCTGTCTGTGTGAGTCTTTTTCCTGCATACCTTGTGTCCAAGTGTCATGTCTTGGTTTCGAATTACTAAAACATCCAAAAACGGTAGACTGTTGTTCTCTTCTCTTTCCAGGGTGAATTGGATGCTGGGACAAATACCATTTAAATGTTGCCTGAAGTTATCAAGTTCTTCTTCACCATGCTCCCAAATGACGAATGTGTCGTCCACATATCTCAGCCACACTGAAGGTCTTAATGTAGCATTCTCCAAGGCCTGTTTTTCAAATTGTTCCATGTAAAAATTGGCTATTACGGGGCTTAATGGACTTCCCATGGCCACGCCATCTATTTGCTCGTAGAATATTCCTCCCCATTGGAAATACGTTTCTGTGAGGCATATGTTATACAGCGCTACTCTATGTCTGGGGGAAAGAGTTCTTGCAAGTATGTCATAGTGTCTGGGATAGGTATCTTAGTAAATAAAGAAACCACGTCGAAGCTTATTATTTTATCGTTTGGCTTGAGTTTCAGAGCGTCTATTTTTTCTATGAAGTGCGCAGAGTTTTTTACAAACGTGTCAGTTTTTCCAATATACGGTTTCAATAGTGAGGCGGAGAAACTTGGCGAGTTCATATGTAGGTGATCCAATGGCCGAAAACAATAGGTCTGAGTGGTGTTCCTTCCTTGTGTATCTTTGGTAATCCATACAATCTTGGTGGCAGTGCTTCTGATTTGTACAATCCTCGTTTAGTGTCTTCATCAAGTGTGGAGCTCTTGATAAGTTTATTGGATTTACGTAGAACTCTTGCTGTAGGATCAGTTTTAAGAATCTTGTATGTCTCTGGATCTAAAAGCTGTTGCATTTTCTGGTTGTATTGCTCTGTTTCCATGATGACGGTGGCATTTCCTTTATCTGCAGGAAGAACGATGATGTCTTTGTCTTCGTTTAGATTATGTAAAGCTACTTTTTCTTTTCGTGATAAATTACTCACCGGTGGTTTGGTTTTACGGAGAATGCGAGACACTTCGCCCCTTATTTCCTCACTCTGATGAATAGGCAGCTGCCTTATTCCGGCTTCTACATTGGCTATGATGTCTTCAATAGGTACTGTTTTAGGTGTTACAGCAAAATTTCCTCCTTTGGCAAGTACCGATATTTCTTCTTCGTTGAGTTGCCGGTCTGTCAAATTTACTACCGCTCTTGAGTTGGGTGGTTTATTTCTGTTTTCTTGATGATTTTTTATGTATTTTTGTTTCTGTCGTTCCGTGTTTTTTTCTTTCTATGGTTCGGCAAAAGCTGTGGTATGTGATGTTGTCCACCTTCTCCCAGTCTCTCTTACTGAGAATATTGCTAATCTTCAGATGTAAGTAAAAAAGTTCTTGATCATTCATCCCTAGGGTTCGTCTAGTATCATGAATTCGTTCTCTAAGAAGAGCCCGTTCCGTTCGTCCATATATCCTCTTAGCCTTTGTCGTTTTGAAGATTTGTTTGCATCGTAGAAATTGAGGGATAGTTCCCGTGTCTCTGCACCGTAGAAGAAAGCTTAAATTGCACAGAAAACGTCCTTTTTTCTTTCTTAATTCTTCAAATTTCCGAATAGAAAGAAATACATCCTTCCCGTAGAGGTTGCTTATGTATAACTGTAGGCTTTCACGGCCGGCGTCTTGATCCCTATTAGGTTCGTCTTCCGGGCATATAGGCCGTGGTCCAGTCGTTCTTCTACTCGACGTTTCGTCTACTGCTGCGGTAGACATCTTCAGGAGATACTGCGTGCTCTCTGTGAACTCCTCAACAGTCGGCTGCAGACTGGCTGGTCGTTGGAAACTCCCTCCCTATTTATAGGCACGCTCCTGGTGGAGAGGCGGTTTTCTGCGCGGTCCGTGTTGCGTGCTGTTTTGTCCAGGCTGTCGCTAGCAGAAGTCATAGGCTTCGTTGTCGTATTGTGCAGTGCCGGATCCAGATTTTGTTTATCTTCATGGTTTCTTCTTTTTTGTTAAAGGAATTTTTGTGTTTATATATTTCAATGGCTTCTCTGTACAGTCTGGTGTAATAATGTGATGTTGGGACAATACCTGTGTTTCTTCGAATCTTATTATATGTTCTTGGTTGTTTCATCCATTTGTTCCGCTACTGCTGATTTTTTTTCCTTTTGTTTTAGTTCTGTCTGGCAATGCCTCTTGTT
Source organism: Diploptera punctata (assembly GCA_030220185.1). Classification (NCBI taxonomy): domain Eukaryota; kingdom Metazoa; phylum Arthropoda; class Insecta; order Blattodea; family Blaberidae; genus Diploptera; species Diploptera punctata. The sequence continues at coordinate 386,786 of JASPKZ010007908.1, forward strand.
TCCTTGCAATCTTGTGGTAACCATTCTTTTTGTTGTGCCTATATAGAACCGGTCCCACAACTGCAAGGGATGCGAGGTATATACCGTGGTAGTTCTTAACGGATCTCTTGTATCCTTTGCTGGGCGTCAGTATATTGCTGATTTCTTTTGTGTTGGCTTGTAGGTTGTAATATATGTTATTTCTATTTAATCTTCGAGGACCAATTCCTCATCCAGACAACCGGCCTCTCCACCAGGGCGCGTGCCTATAAATAGGGAGGGAGTTTCCAACGACCAGCCAGTTCTGCAGCCGACTGTTGAGGAGTTCACAGAGAGCACGCAGTATCTCCTGAAGATGTCTACCGGCAGCCGTAGACGAATGGAACGTCGAGTAGAAGAATCACTGGACCACTGCCTATATGCCCTGAAGACGAACCTAATAGGGATTAAAGTATGCGGAATTCGTAAATTAATCCGGTATTAAACGAGAACAGAAACTCAAACAACCTTTTCCTTGCCACACACTTAAAACACCTCTATATTTGCACCATTAGTAGTACGAACAATATCAAGTCTGTATTCGATTTCGTGCCACGTTCTGTCCAACATGTCCATTGAACTGCCGGGAAGCTTGGCGAATTGATTTTGTGGACTCCTCTGAAATCCTGCTCTAATTTATTCAATCTTTTCTTCTGAAAAACGTGTACGAGCACCTCCTGATTCTTTTTTAACGCCTCCAGTTGCACAAACGTCTCAAGCCATGCCTTAATGGTCTTCCCATCAGGTTAATTTCCTCCATATTCTCTCCGGTAATTTCTTTGCACTGTAATTATTGACTTCGTCTCTGTATACCAGAAAACAGTTTGTGCTCGTTGCTGAGGACTCGCCACTTTGTTTTATGTTATTATTGTCCAACATGCGACAGATGAATTAACTGCAACAATGAAAACAAAAAATCATTTAAGTTTTTCTTTCTTTTAATACCAACCCCATTTCATAATTCTGCAAACTTTGAGAGTTATGAATAATAAAAATGTGGGATGTTTGAATGGGACACGGTGTATATTTTCTGATTCCTTTATAGAAATGGTGGGAATTAAAAAATGTAACTTTAGATAAAGCCAAATCCCGTTTCCTAAAGTTTTAACACATATATTAACAAAATTATTTTTAACGCAAAAAAAAAACAACACATTTTATGTTATTTAGTGTAATCGTTCCAAAGGCGAACGTATATTCCGCATAATTGCAACATGATTACGGATATTCACTACTATTTGTGGCTGTGTTTATGATCACAATGTAGAGAAATATTTTCTTTAGCTTGTCTTTATTGCTAGAGCTGATGTATCGTGGTTATGTGCCATAGAAATGATACGTGTTAGCTGCTAATTAACTTGAATAATGGATCGTTCTAGTTCTGCATAACGTGATACTGCTGCTGAAATGTAAGCATACAGACTGTTTCAGATTTCATATTCAAAGGTTTCAACAGAATGATGTTTGTTTTGTATTTAGGAATGTTGAAACAACAACGCAACTAATGTTTCTTTTGAATATCTGATTTTTTAATGTATATAAATATTTGCTTTAATATTGTTTTATATAAATATTAGTTTCTATTAGTAAAAAGTTCGTTTACATTGAAGGAAGTAGGTTTGTAATTATGCAAGGCCAAATTAAATGTACTAAATCTGGGAAAGATTAGATTAGAACAACGCATTGGCCCGGGTTACTAATGCCCGTAACACGGCATCGTTGTGTATGTAGGTGCATTGTATTGTAGGATCATCGTTGTTTACTGTGAATGAATGGAAATTAAACGCATTCTACGCTGTTTTGTAGTCTGTTATGGTGTTCCTGGTTTCCACATATCACACACATGACTCATATCGCTATTTTCTGGGCTGGGCCTTGGTCTCGAGGAGGGACTGGCTACAATCTCCATTTGGTCTCATCCTGCCCTATGTTTTCTCGTAGGTTAAGAGTCGTTAGGAAGTCACGAATGTGCTAATACTGGATGACCAGAGACGGGTCGAAGGATGAGATGAGATGAAGTTCATATATTCGTAGATTCTGTGTGCGACAAGGGTATCGTCCGAGTACGCCTGACGCATTGTCATAGGGGTGGTTAAACGGAGTAAAAAGAAAATGGATAAGATGAAATATTGAGAAATGGTGGAATAAAATTTGTGGCACGGGAAAACGGAAGAAACCCCGAGAAAACCTTCCCATTCACATTATTTTTAAGAGCTCCACCACCACCCCCCTTGGTTTCCTCTGACTTAATGCCCATATCCCCAGGTCTGCTATTGTCCCTATTTATTATCTAGCGTGATTTCTTTATTTAATTCATTATTCGTTTACAGAGTGCGGCTAGTTCCCATGCACAGTTTCTTTTACCACGAATCCAAACGGAGTTGCCGATACTCGATCAGGAGACTCCAGGGGTGAGAGGCGAGCGTCTAACCGCCTGCGCCACAGAGCAGATTGAGGTGACGGGTGATAAGATATGAATAAGCGAATAAATGAAGATTAAATGACATGATGTAGGGGTGTCCACCGCTGTGGTCTCGAAGTAGCCTGTTGCCTTGTCACGCAGCGGGCCTGGGTTCTATCCCTGGCCGGGGCAGTTTTCTGGGTGACGTTTTTATCGGGGTTTTCCTCACCTGTAAGACAAATGTCAGGAAAACGTTAAGGCCCAAACGGTCCCCGAAATCATATGGCCATCATCATCATCCTTATCATTATCATCATCATCATCCTTGACTGGTGTGGAAAGCAACGGGAAGCTACCACACCTACAATTCCCTAGTAAAGCTGCAAGCATAGCATGAAAATGCTTGATTGCAGTGAAGGACCTGTCTTCGGGCAGAATTACTATGAATGGATGGATGTAGGGGAGGGAAGAAAAGTGGAGAGTGTTGGTGGGATGAAATTTGGTAAACGGGAGAACCCCGAGGAAAACCCGAAAAATCACTGTATGGCCCACCATCAATACCCCTATGGAACCTCCAGGATTCGAATCTGCGATCCCAACTGGGACAGCCACGCGCACTAGTCACGCGTCTACCGAGACGACTAACATGTGATAATTTTATGCTCATCGATATACAAAAAAAAAGTACGATATAACACGTAAAAAGTCTGTAACTTTCACGTCGGTCCTAGTGGAGTAACGTTTATCATGATCGTCTCTGGTAGAGAGATTCAGTGGTCCAAATCCGTCCGGGGTCGTAAAACGTCTGAGTATAGCTGCCTTCGCACGATACTTAAAAATATAGGTCTCGTGTCGTAGATTCACGGCATGTGAAAGAACCTCAACCCGGAAGTGAGAGACCTCTGAGCAAAGTGTATCGGCACATTTAACTTTCATGGGGACCGTCAACCAATTTATATCGAAACCTACCTTGAAATTTCTTCCAAAGAAGCGTTATGTTGTATGAAGTCAACGTCAAGAAAAAAAACTGCCTTTTTAACTTCAAGGCACTAAAATCTAGCGCCAAACCCGTCATTTTAACTATATGGAAGTAATACAACACCGGAATTAGTAGATTGGATAACCCTCACTACATGCAGCCCGCGCCGTGTCCCGTCTCACTCTACACCACTCTTACTCAAGTAGGGATTCCATCTACTCCGTACACTTGGTTGCATTGCTGCTGGATTGTGGCTTCCAATACTGTGTTTTGTAATTAAAAACGGCAGATTATTTTTTGTCACGGCCTTAGTACATTACAGCGCATCTCTGGGAGAAATTTCATGGTAGGTTTCGGGCACGCCGTAGCGTAGTGGTTAAGGCACTGAGCTACAAGCCGGAAGGTCGAGGGTTCAAGTCCCGGTGGGGTCAGGACTTTTAAACTCACCCAAACCTTCTGGCGGCTCTATGGCCCTGGGGTCGACTCAGCCTCTAATTGAAATGAGTACCAGACGCTTGTTCTGGGGTAAAGGCAGCCGTTATGCAGGGCTGACAACCCGGCTGACATCAAGTGCCGATTGTCCAGAAAAAGTGGGAGCCTTAACCTCCTACTACTCCAAGGGTCTCGTGAGTGGGACTACTTTACTTTAGTGGTTGACATGTCCCTAGTTAGATATGAACTCAGGCACTCGTGACCCCAGTTGATACACACAATATTAAAAAAATAACTAAGTAAATATAACCGTCCGGTGGAAGCGTGGCTAGCGTGCGGCTCTCCAGACTGGGATCTCAGGTTCGAATCCTGGAAGTTCTGGAGGGGTATAGGTGTGGACTACTCTGATGTTTCGGGTATCTCTCGGAGTTCTCCTGTTTACCGAATTTCATCCCACCAACACTCTCCACAATTCTCCCCACCACCATCATGTAATGTCATCTCCGGTCATTCATTTCTCATCGCCTTTCAGCTCATCTCATGTTTCGTATAAAAAAACAGTCTGGTTTAACAAACCACAGACGTTTAATATGTATGGCTGGTGTGATCTAATGGGACACGCTCATTTATTTTGCTGTGGCTGTGTGCCAACTTAAGGCAGAATAGGACCATAGGGAACGTTGTAGCCCATTCTTGATCCTTGGAGCCAGCCCAAATAAATGGCGACATAATTCATATGTGTAAATACTTGATGCGTTTCGAACCAGGAACTCCATAATATACTACATTTTAGCGTAGAGTAGAATTCATCTAATACATTGAAGAAAATAAAGATGGGCAATACAATAATTAACGATGAGTTTGCTATGTTATTCTGAAAACGCGAAGTCATCTTTGCTAATCTAGTATAAATTTTAAATGATGTTCGTGGCAAAGAACATGTCTGGCGAAGTCCTTTGGTAAATTTATATATAGGAGACCCATTTTTTTCATATTTAGATTTTGGATGTAGAATCTGAATATAAATTCTGAATTGTCCTTATAAGTACATTATTAAAATTAAATGACTTCGATTTTTTTCTAAGATACACTATCATAAGCTTTTTGTACAATAAATGTAGAGGTCGCCCTAGTCGCTTTGTTTGTTTTGAATAATTGCCGTATACGAAATGTGTTGTACATTTCTGATCTGTCAGATCTAAATGCAGCTTGTTCTTTTACTTCCATACAATTTAATTCATATTCATTTAAACCATAGAAGGTCAATCGCTGTGTTGCGACTGAATTTGAGTCGCAGTCTCGACCAGGTTATAGTGCCGTGCGGACGTAACTAAGCAGACCTCTACTTCAAAACTGTAAACGAGCTGTGGCGGATTTACAATGTCTTTCACAAAACCTTCGACTTCTTCAAACAAGCGTAAATTTAAAGTAGAACGGGAAGAAGAGTTTTTCTGTGTTGCAAGTGGAGAAAATGTCACCTGTCTCCTGTGTTTCAAAACTCGATCAGGCGTATTTAAGGGAAACGTTAGACGACATTATCCGTTGAATCACAAAGATTATCACAAGTTTGCGAGGATGGAAAGGGCGGAATTATTACAAGAATTAAAAGACACTTATTGCAAACAAAGTGAAGAAGAGGCCGTACCAGACGAAGATGAAATGGCAAAAAAGGTGTTGATAGACAGTTATTGTGTAGCAGGGAGATTTGTAAAGCTATGAAACCTTTTTCTGACAGTGAATTTGTGAAAAAGTGTGTGTTAAAGTTAGCTGATGTTATATGTCCCCATGAAAAAATACATTTTGAGAAAGTGTGTTTGTCCAAGCCCACTATTGCAAGAACAGTAGAGGACATATCAAAATATATCGATCAAAAGTTGTCAGTGCATTTAAAAGAATTTGAACATTTTTCAATAGCTTTGGACGAAAGTTGCGATATAACTGATACCGCACAATTAGCCGTGTCTGTTCGTGGTGTGAATCAGGAGTTAACAGTCTCTGAGTGTTTTCTGGGTTTAATACCACTTGCCGGACATACAACAGGAGAGGATATTTTTACCGCTGTTAATACTTTGATTACAAATAAGAAATTGGACTGGAAAAAATTAGTGTCCGTTGCAACAGATGGCGCTCTAGCTATGATTGCTGAAACCAGAGGTTTTGTCGGTAGACTAAGGGCATATTTACAAGAGATTGGTATAAATGAGAAGGTGTATTATTTTCATTGCATTATCCATCAGGAGGCTTTGTGTACGAAAATTCTGAATATGAATAGCGTCATGAATACTGTCGTAAAAACAATCAATAAAATAAAATCCAAAGCTCTGAAACATCGTCAGTTCCGAAAATTTTTGAAAGATATGGGTGAAAATTATGAAGATTTAATTTACTACACTGAAGTCAGGTGGCTGAGCCGGGGTCGGATGCTACACAGATTCTTCGAAATTCGTGCGGTAATTGCTGAATTTGCGAACGCAGGGATTGCCTATTCCCGAGTTAGAAGACGAAGGCTGGTTAAATGACCTTGCATTTATGACCGATATTTGTGAACATCTGAACTAATTAAATACCCATTTGCAATGAAAACAAAAAAAAATATAGTAGATGCATATGGAGACGTAAAAGCATTCACTTCAAAATTTGATCTGTGGAAATCTCAAATTTTAGAAAAAATCTGTACCACTTTCCTTCCCTCAACTGTCTTCCAAATGTGACAGAACAAAAACTACAAAATTACAGCAGTGTATTAGAAAACCTACATATAGAATTTGTCAGCGATTTAGAGATTTCCAACAAATGGAAAATGATTGTTTATTAATCCAATGACTGTGCATTCACATTTACAGATGCAATTTAAAGAAATGATAAATTACATACTTCTTAAAAATAGGTGTGAAGGTTTATATGGGTCAAGCATTTTTGAAATACTTTCAGTCTAAAAATAACCTAATCTTCGTCAATTTGGTTCCAAAATGTTAGCCATGTTGTGCTCCACTTATCTATGTGAACAATTATTCTCCTTAATGAAGTACGTAAGATCGGAACGTAGATCTTGTCTGAGCAATGGACATTTGTTAGCAATATTAAATATTGCTCTCACGGATGAAGAACCAGATTTTCAAGACATCTGCAGACAATGTAACGAGGCTACGACCGCATGCCGGAATCCACCACTGAACAGTCCGAATCAGGTATGTTTACATCTCCACCCTTCCCAAAATTGCCCTGTACCGCCGGTTGCTTTACTATGAGTCGCAGGGGCCCACCCCTGATTTATACATTTAATTATCTTCCCATATGTGCGGCTTAGTCTAAAGTACATTTCACAGTGTACTTCTATAATACTTGTATGTATATATATATATATATATATATATATATATATATATATATATATATTGAAACGTATTGAAAAGAAATAACTTTAAAAACGTCCTGACAAATTCTGCATTCTATATTTACTGAAAAAGAAACACACTGAAACAGTTAACAGACTGAGTCACGAAAATATAATTTACCCTTACAGTATAGGTACAGTTACCGTAGAAAGATATTTACATAGGATATATATATATATATATGTGTGTGTGTGTGTGTGTGTGTGTGTGTGTGTATACACATACATAATTTGAAAAGGGATATTGTACGAATATCGCAAAATACATGCCAAATCTTGTATATAATATTATTGTCAGTAAATAATACAAAGAAAATTTCAAGAATTAAAAAATAAAAAAAAAAGATGCGTCATTGGTAGATATATTCAGGGTGTCCACAAAGCCCTGCTACCAAAACAATAAAACATAGCTCGTAAACTATTTGAAATAGAGGCATGCGGTTGTTTTGAAACATATTCTGCAGCTATCAAAGTTTTGTTTATATTTGTTGCAGATTGTGATTTAAACGACAATGACATCACAGGAAAAGGCCTAATGTGTATGGTCATATGCTGAGTCTGGTAAATCACCAGTAACTGTTGAGAGAAATTTCCTCCGGCAATATGGAAGACATCCTCCATCCATAATTAGATGGGCTGAGAAATTTCTTGCGACTGGGAGTGCAATGGACTTGCCACGGAGTGGATAACCAGCTGTGAGCCAAGAAACTATCGGCAATGTGCAACTTTTATTTCAACGCAGCCCTAAAAAATCGGTTCGTCTTGCTTCACGGGAATTGCATTTACCAGAACCAACCATTCATATTGTCCTCCAAAAAGACTACATCTTGAGGTCTATAAAGTGCAAATTACGCGAGCGTTGCTGCCAACTGACTTCCCTCGGCGCGCTGAATTTGCTGATTCCTTGCTGAACGTAATTGACGAAGACAATGAGTACCTGCAGAGGATGATGTTCTCCGATTACGGAACTTTATTTGTATCTGAACATGTTAACCGCCATAATGTTCGGGGCACTGGTGATTTACCAGAGTCAAGCATACGACCACATTGGGTCTTTAACTGAGGTGTCGCCATTGTCGTTTAAATCACAATCTACAATACGTCTAAAGAAAACTTTTAGAGATGTAGAATACGTTGCAAAAAGCTGCATGTCTCTATCTCAAATACGTTTCGAGCTACGTTACAACGTTTTGGTAGCAGGACTTTGTGGACACTCTGTATATAAGAGCACACTATTTATAAAATCATGTTTGAAATGTTGTGAAAGACTGCTTATAAAATGTCTCATACTAAATTTTCTGCATTTCACAAGAACATATTTGACACTGACATAAAACAAGCATCTGAAAATAGTCGTAAAATCCATAATTTCATATTGTATTGCCACAGCATAATCAGAATGTTTGTAACTGGTGATATATTGCATGATAATATAAAATACATAATTATCTTTTTTCAAAATAATATATATATATATTGCCTAGTGGAGTTAAGACCAAGTAGCCTTCCCTTCCACTCACCAGGACTAACATAAGTTACAATCAAATAAAAAAACAGAATAATAGCCTAATAGTTGCTAAACGATTGTCTGGTCAAACTGAACAATAATAAAAATAAAGTCTAATAATAGTATACATTTAAAGAGAATTAAAATTAAATGACATTATATGGAAATATTGATAAATTTTAACACTGTTTTTATTAAATTAAGAAAATAATAATTATTAATTGTTAAAAATACTTCTAGTGAGATATTTTTGTCAGATTTTTTTTTCAGTTTGTTTCTGTAAGGTGGTAAAGTTTGGCAGTCTCTGACATAGGGTGGAAGAGAATTCCATGTTCTAGCAAGAGAAACTGTAAAAGATTTTTTAGTAATAGGTTGTACGATGGGGAGGGATGTAAAGGACAATGTGCTGATGGATCGTGTGCCTAATATATGGGTATCAGAAAGTCTAACGAAGCGATGTGATAAGTAATTGGGTAATGATACTTTTATAAAAAAGTATCGCGAAGAGTCGTGTGGAGGATTTAAAGTATGAAAATTACAATTCTACACTGAAGTAAAGTCTTTAAATAAATGTCAGGCAATTTAATTTTATACGAAAACGTGGAAGGAACCAAAAATGACCGATCCGATTGAGGGTCCTTCCACTTTTCAGCGGTTGCCCTTTTACCAGCCGGCTGCTGGCCCTTCACATCCACATGTGTCAATCACAGAGGTAGATGATCAACAGCCAGTGTAGGGGTGACATGTGGTTAGCATGTCGAGTCCCCCAGCCGTTATAGCTGGTTCCTCAACCTGGAGCCGCTACTTATTGTAGCTACCCAATTGCCTCACGATGCTGGGTGGACACCGGTCACATACTGGCCGAAATACCATGAGAAAATTTTTTCCCTCATGGAGACTCGAACCAGCGCAAGTCCCGTAGCTCTGCGCTAAGGCTTCCTACCTTAACCGCTCGGCTACGGTGCGGGACACCAAAAATGACGCTCATCCAAATATTACATATCGAAAAAAATATATAAAGTACAAAGAAAAAGCCTTAGGGATAGGTCCCGCCCATGTGACCACTGAAAGTTGTGTGTGTATATATATATATATATATATATATATATATATATATATATACATGTGTGTGTGTACTGTGAAACCGTTTTCATGTATGAGTGTATAGGGGCACGTACGGCTTACTGCCCGTGCGACCCATATTTGTAAATAATATTGTAAATATCTTACTTTTTTGTCTAATAAAGTCCTACTACTACTACTACTACTACTTACTACTACTACGTATAGGTCACGTATCAGTTGATTTGTATTTTTTGACTTCATTCAGCTAAAAATCAATATCTGAAACGAAAGTCACTCTCTACTACCACCCTTTATGAGAAAGCATTTCATATCGTTGTCATGTTCCTGTTAAGAATATTTTAATTATTGTGTAAAAAAAAATTCATTACCGAACCAATGGATAAGACAGCCATATTACTGCAGTTTTATTGGTAAATCTTTTTTTTTTTTTTTCCGGTGATTGTGTTTCCTGTAGGAGAGTCTTGGACTGACGGTGTCGTAATCCATATGAGTGTATAAATTTGAGAATGTAAATCACAGGTGTTTCGTTAGTTACGGAATACATATCCATTGTTTTCCCACATAGTTCGTGTCGATGAATAACTCATTGAACCGGCCATTGATTGATTAATTTCTTTAGCCTCAAATACAGCATACGGTTTACTTGCCAAACATATTCCTCTATTTGTAACTACACTTTTCAATGAACATATTGATATTGTACTTAGATATTTCGGTACTTCTTAAAAATATCTCCCATGGTGTTTTCAAACATGCTTATTACAACATATATTCTTCTAAAAACTAAAAGCTAGTACTTGCACCCCTTACAGTAAAAACACTCGGATTATGTCTGTCGCATCTGTTGACTCATCCAGAGTAATTGAAAATCACTGAAAGTTTAATGACATATCGTAAAGTTGAAAATAAATGTTAGAAGCCATTTCTCCTGGTATTCGTGTAATTGTATTGTCTAAATGAATGGCATATTTGCTTTATTTTCATCTATTCTGCAAACATCGTTTTGTGTATTATTAAAACACACTACTTAACAAACACTCCAATATGAATTGTGTTCCTTCCTAGGCTACCTCATTGACACTCTGTAACTTACTGCAGTGTCATTAGTTAGAATAGTTATTTTTTTGTTTAATATTTTGTTGCGAGAAAAGTTCATGTTTATATGATGTATCTGATAACGATATTTGTCATACTTTTATTTATGCTTCATTTTATATTGTCAACGGTTGTTGAATTCTTTCAGCATAGGTATCCTATCTTTACTTACAACACACAACGCTTTATTGTCTTTCGATCATAAAATATTCGTTAAACCAATTCGTATTAAAGCACGACTTCAACCAATATTACTTAGGTACAATTTAGTTAAAAACCTGAAGTATGTACATTTTGTCTTAATATATAAAAATTTCGTGTCACGTTGTTTGCCCGCGATGGAATCCTCCTGAACCGATTTTAATAAAATTTTGAACACTGTGTGCAGTTTCATCCAACTTGAGACTTAGGGTTGTATACAACTAAATTTATAGTTGCATTATTTTTTATTGCAAATTATTTGTTTATTATTTAACAAAGAGTTATAATTATATGTGAGTTCCATACGATTCTAACAGATGGCGGTCTAAGGTAATTTGGTAAGGTAATTGGTTTATTATTTAACAAAGAGAGATCCAGATGGCTGTGCTTTTTGTTGCAACCGCAAATTTCAATTAATTTAAATATTGATTATTTCATAATTTAAGTGTGTTCAGTGTTTATTTTATTTTCAATATATTAATAATATTAATTTCGTGTAAGTAGTAGTTTTAAGTAATCTGGCTGAAAGACAGCAACTTAATTTAAATTTTTAACGTATACCTTAGCCAGAGCAACGTGTGGCCGGGACTTCTAGTATATATATATATATATATATATATATGGGACAATCCATATCAAATCGGACAGCAAAAAAATCTTGCAATTTATTTTTTTTAATTTTATATATCCCTAAATATAGTGAATACATTTATAAACGTATTAATACCGAAATTTAATTTTTATCATCTATAGGTTCGTAGTTATGATGATCTAAAATTATCGTAAATGTGATAAACTAAAAGTTTACTAACTAATATTTCTGAAACAGTAAACAGCAAAAATTTGTTTCAAACATATTTATATAGTCCACCGCTGTGGTCTCGAGGTAGCGTGCTGCATTGTCACGCAGCGGGCCCGGGTTCGATCCCCGGTCGGGGCAGTTTTTCTGGGTGAGGTTTTTATTGCGGTTTTTCCTCACCTGTATGACAAATGTCAGGAAAACTTTAAGGCCCAAACGGTCCCCGAAATCATATGGCCATCATCATCATGATCATCCTTATCATTATCATCATCATCATCCTTCACCGGTGTGGAAAGCAACGGGAAGCTACCACACCTACACAATTCCATAGTAAAGCTGCGAGCATAGCATGAAAATGCTATGATTGCAGTGAAGGACCTGCCTTCGGGCAGAATTACTATGGATGGATATTTATATAGGTGATATCATGTAGTTTAAGGGTGTTATTTTTATAATTAGGATATTTTTATTTTCGGTGTCAATTTTCTGTTTTATGGCGGTTTACTGCAGTACATATCAAAAAATGAATTCGGGAAAAGTACAGGATACTACTCACGTAATAAGGATTAATTTCCAGCAATTACCCTTTTGGAGAGTTGAATAATTCAGACAATATAAATGTTTTTTATTCTATTTTCGTAAAAAACACGCTGGTCCACGGCGCGCACATTCATTTCACGACCAAGGTCGCGCGCGTATTTTATTGAAAGAGCTTCATCAGTGACTTTTTCAATTGCCATTAAATCGAATAGATTATTATATGTTCTGCTTAATGGAACAGTACCGTATTTTTAAAAGTGGCGATATTTCAATTCTTACGCAGTAGATATTTATCAAATTTTATTGCTGAAGTGAGAAGTAAAGAGCTCTGTTACTTACGTTTACTGTGAATTATTAAACAAATTATTTATAACTAACTCACTCACTGGCTCTGTGGAACCTGTATGTTCATGGCAGCGCGGACATAAGCTCTCCATACATCCCATCCCGAGCTAACGTTTTCCAATTATCCCCTGTATAATCTACTTCCCTCAAATCATGTATAATGTTATTCTCCCACCTCATTCTTAATCTTCCAACTGGGCGTTTTCCCTCCGGTTTTCCTACCAGAAATTTCCAAGCACGTCTTTCATCCTCCATACGTGCCAAATTTCCTGCCCATCGCAGCCTACGAGACTTAACTGATTTTATTATATCTGGCTTCCTATACAGATCATGTAGCTCACTATTATGTAGTTTTCTCCATTTACCTGTCTGTTCATCTCTTTTTGATCCAAAAATTTTCTTAAGAACTTTGTTCTCAAATTCTCGTAATCTTCTGCCCTTTTTTAAAACAAATTATTTATTTCCTTGCAAATTTTTTATTACAGTTTAAATGCAATATTATATAATAAAAACTCTTTCATCATTAATTGAATAAACTGGTATAAAATTTTATTATGTTATAATTACTGATTTCAGTCTTAAAATAACTTTTTATTCAGTTTATTGTATTGTACCCTGAAAACTTTGACGAAATAGTATTGTTATAAGATATCACTTCCAAATAAAACAGAATGTTTTAATACTCGTACCACTTCCTACCAAACGATAATAATGCAGCATCAGCAAGGGTCTTCCTTAAACATCTGTTTTACATCAACAAATTCTCAAGTTCAGATTACATACTAGACAGTTTGATTTACTTCAGTCAGTGTGTTTAATGCATCTCGTCATTTTAAATGTCACAGTCCAAATTTAAAATAATATTCTTATTGTTTTTAACTCACAAGTTTGCAGATCTACAAAGACTGAATGGTGAGTTAGAAGTTAAATATAATTTTAATTATGCATATATTAGTATACAATAGTTATTAACAATATTATGTGTTAATATATAATTTTACAATTTCTTAAATGTTTTGTCTGGAATGAGAGAATAATCGTAGAGGTATACATTTTGTGTTATAAAAGTTGAGAATAATGGGAAGTTTAGACTCTTAAATTAAATACCGCATAATAATTTAGCTTATAATAAAAGCTAATATTATCGTGCATTTTAATATCATCTTAGATATGTCATGAGTAGGGGATGCAAGATCAGTAAGTGATACCAAGCCAATAAAATATATTTATACCTCTTAAATATTACTTGTAACAGCATGAAAATTGTTATAAATTATTATCGATAGCTTAACATTACTTACAATATTCAACATCAGACATTGGTGTAGGGTACAAGTACAAAACATTACAACACATTACAAAACTACTCTCTAGAAAATATTTTTAATAGGCCTACCAGCTTGAATTCGTAGGTGCTTAGTAATTTAAATTAAACTATACATTAGCCAAAATCAGCACAAAATTAACCGCCTACTGAATATATCAATAAAGATTGTTATATTTAATGACGTTTATTATGTAGCAATTTATTTCAAGCGCGAGGTTCTCCTACGTACCATAAATTTACGACACGGGACTCACGGATTTTCTTCCTTCTGGAGAAAACTACATTCAGAATTGTTACGCCTTTAAAATGCCATTGATTCCTACCGAGTTTGAACCCGCGAACCTAGCAATCGGAGGCGTGCAGAGTAACCACTTGTCCACGATGATGATGATAATGTAATAATTGTAATAATGATAATAAAAATAATGTAATGATGATAATAACAATAAAAAATATTTGTAAGTGCGCAAAGGACTATTACCAAGTAGCTCCGTCATTGTTTGTACGAGCGAGCGATCTCCACTCACGCGAAAGGTATTGCGGGCAGTCTACACATAGGAGATTTTAGGAAAAATAATTATTTTTGGTAGTTTCCTTTCAAGACTCCACTTTAATACTAATTACAAAAAATTAACTGGTGTTCAGGTAATAATGTGGCACTTTTTGATTTTATAAATTTTTTGGTGAGGAAGGTCAATTGCATATTAATTGCATTTACGCCTTCAGAAAAACGTAAATATTAACATACTAATTTTCAAGCGATAGAGCATAAAATCATCTATAATGTGACTATCTTTTCAAGTTGAGGGAATAGCCATACTTCGAGAAATGTATTTTATAAAAGAGACTATTTAAAACAATACGATAAATTGACAGCTCCATTACTCTTTAATTTCACCAAGCGAAGACTTGAAATTCGGTTCAGATATTCAGTATATTATAAAGTTTCACTGTAAAAAAAAATGGTAAACTTTTAAAGATGCGAGTTCAATTTTCACAATTTTTTACCGAATTCGTGTGGAATGTCCCATATACATAATTTAGGTTAGAAAAAGTACGAGATTAGGGGAAAATTAATTAGAATTCCATACAATTTTAACCTAAAAATCGTAAAAAAGAATAATCTCCTTCTGTTTTTGTATATTTGTGTAGTTATATTGCAATTTGGGGCACATAACTAAATTTAGTGAAAGTTACGATGTTTTTTCCTTTGTTTATTATTATATTTTGTTGTTCCACCGAATGAGGTATCGTGATCAGTGAGTATTACAAACCCGTTGGGATGACAATTAATGATTTCCCATGTTTCTGATCTAACTTTAAATCAGCCATATTGTACTCCTTCACGATTTTAGATTAGACTTAAATTAATTTCTATTGAATTTTCTTTATTTCTCGTACTTTGTAGAATTTAGTTGCTGACCAGATATTTCTTGATGAGAAAACAATGGTAATTTTTGCGTGTTATGGAGATTTTTATAAAAATATGGTATTGCGCTTTTTCGCTGACAATCCCCACCATGTATATTTATGGACCTGTCATTTAAATTTCATTACATTTTAAGTAAACGCAGAAACCGAAAATAATTATATTTCAAAATTTCAATCAGCAAACACGTATTAAACCTTCGGAAAATAACAAAACTTGCATTGCTACCGGATCCCAGCGGAAACTAAAACAAATGAGTGACTCGCTGCAGCACATTCAGTTCTGTCAATAGAGATACATTGAAGTCAAATAAATTATGAAGGATAATAAAAACACTCGAGAATTTTTTAATGTTGTTATGAAAAATTGAAGATGGAATGACAATCGCAACCTGAGAGATGTGTAGACCAAATTGTAATATTAGGAAACCTAATTTTTTTTCTTCATATTGCGATAAAATGAGACAGACTGCGCCTCAATACAGGGTGTTCCAAAATGGTGGATGGGGTTTCAAAGGTATTTAATTTCCCTTGCATAATATATAAAAGAACGAAATGTACATGGGATTAAAGAGAAACTCTTCGAGGTTTCATAACATACTTTATAAGTGTTCGATGTGATCACCTATCGTCACAAGGCACACACCTAACCGATAGTCGAAATCCTCCCAAAACTTGGTCAGCATATATGGAGTAATTGATTCAACAGCAGCAACAATCCTTCTGAAAGCCTGGAAGTTCGACCGGAAGTGGTGGTACGTAAACATGGTCCTTCACATACCCCCACAGGAAGAAATCACAAGGTGTGAGAACGGGAGACCGTGGAGGGTATGGGAATGAATCATGTCATCCGGACCGACGCGTCGTATGGTGTTCGTGGACGTCCTGGATTTTTCCTTTTACAGATACATCTAGTTGTTTCCAACTGTTTATACCATCGATGGATAATTTATCTGTTGGAGGATCAATTCAAAATTGCCGTTGGAAAGCTCGCTGCACTGCAACAATGGAACCAGACATCGCAAATTGCAACACACAGAATGACTTCTGTACAGGAATCGCCATTTTCACAAATTTAACACTGACGACGTAATAATGACAAGAAACAAATTACTGCATACAGGGATATTAGACTTTCACAGTTTTTCTTTCATTCTAGCAAATAATCACGCATCCAATTTCGTTTGTAAAGCTATACCTACTACTTAAAACCCCGTCCATCATTTTGGAACACGATGTATATTTAGAATTAGAATCAACTTTGTGTTCGGTGCTGGATAAAACAGGGACAGTTACTGGATGTGATTCTCGGGCCGTAGTATTGAGATCATTGGTTTATAAATTATGACATTTAATGGGAGATGGAGGAAGCACGAGTAACCATGCATGCAAACTGAGTCAACTGGGTACATTCTGCGTGATTACGTTTTAACAAAGACAGGAGAAGTAAATACATTTACTTTTTTGAAATGTCCACCGCTGTGGTCTCGAGATAGTGTGCTGCCTTGTCACGCAGCGGGTCCGGGTTCGATCCCCGGTCAGGACAGTATATCTGGGTGAGGTTTTTATCGGGGTTTTTCCTCATCTGTAAGACAAATGTCAGAAAAACGTTAAGGCCCAAACGGTCCCCGAAATCATATGGCCATCATCATCATCACTCATATTCATCTTAGATTAAGCTTAGGATTAATGACTACCCTGGCGCACCACCATCATCCATCATATCATCGGAGCAATGTAACCCCGCCTTCCAGGCGCCCCCACTTCAGAAGTGGGTTACAAGTACGTCATACCAGGAGAGAACACCAGGAATGTCGAAAGACAACCTGGGGCATTTGCAAAAAAAAAATTTGAAATTTTTCTAATGGCCAAACATCAATCTTTATACGCCAACAAATGTCTGCACTTTTCACCCCATTTTATTAAGTGATCTATGACATATACTCAAGTTGTTCCCTTAAATTATGGAAAATGAGATGAACATTTATGTAACGCTACCGTAATTATAATAACTGATAATGTAAAGTAAAGTGATCCCGCAACAGGCCCGGAGGCCCTTGGGGTAGTAGGACGTTAAGGCTCCAACTTTTTCTAGACAATCGGCACTTTATGTCAGCCGGGTTATCAGCCCTGCGTGACGGCAGCCTTTACCCCAGAACAATAGTCTGGTACTCATTTCCGTTAGAGGCTGAGTCGACCCCAGGGCCATAGTGCAGCCAGAGGGTTTAGGTCAGTTTAAAAATCCTGACTCCAACGGGACTTGAACCCTCGACCCTCCGGCTTGTAGCTCAGTGCCTTAACCACTATGCTATGGCGTGCCCCTACATATATGAAATTCATAGAGCTGTTTTAAATATATTTATGTTGTTTATGAAATATTCAGTTGTTAAAAAAATACTTTTTTTCTTATAATTTAGGATATATTTAGATCCTCGTAACAATGGGCCTTCTTCTCTATCGTAGTTCAACTCCTTATCTTATCGATATTTTTTACATGTCCCACGCTGCCCGGGCCTAACAGTGGTACGACTGTCGGGAGAGAGATTTAAATTGTGGATCACACATATAGTTTTTTTACCACATAAGGGAATATTGGCTTCCCGTATTGAGTGATCAACTCAAACCACAAACACAACATTAAGACGAAACACATAATCCAGAGACATGTTTTTACTAAACATTGCGAATATGACAATGAAGATTTAGATGGTTAATTGATATTCTGGAACCGTTTGGGCTTTAATTCTTCCCAAAATTTGTCGTACAGGTGAAGAGAAACTCAGAAAGAACCGTCTCGAAGAAAAGTAGCCCAGACCGTGATCGTACACGAACCGGCTGTGCACGAGGCAGCGACATTACCCCGAGAACACAGCGGTGGATAACCATAGACATATACGATAATAATTAATAATTTGTATTAATGAGCTTTTATTATTATTATTTAGTATATTTAGAAACATGTAAAATTAAAAATTCCTCAGAAGTGCGAGGTTTGTTTTGATATGGAATATCCCATATATGAACGATAACAGTCAGAGGGTTATAGTGCAAAACTTCGCCTTCAGTTAGCATCCTTGATCGTAAAAAAGAATTATGAAAGTGCATGACTTTTGTACAGTTACAATATACCGTAATTGTTTTCTTGAAACAAATACTTGTAACATGTGTAAATTTGTTATATTATTTAGAGCAGGGCCGTCCAAACTACGGCCCGCGGGCCACATCCTGCCCGCCATGGCTTTTCGTATGGCCCGCGTAAGCACTGAAATGAACAAATTAATTTTATATTTTTAAGTTAGATTTTAAAATGTAACATCTAGTTTGAACATCCCTGTGTGAAATTCATCTCTCTGAAATGTTGAGTTGAGGTGTCACCGTTTCTCTTGACAAAGTACGGTCCACAGACGAAGTGAATGAAAGCAGTATGTATTTCATACGTCACGAGTGTTCCTTTATTCTCAGGTAGTATGCCATTGTATCGATTGCAATTCCCCGTGCCCCCTCTTCGTACCGTGCTTTCATTCTCTTCGTCTGTGGACTATAGTAGAGATAATTCATCCCTTATTTACCGTTTTCTTCCCACTCCAAACTTTGAACATTAATTGATTCGGTTGTTGTATTGTCAATCAAACAGTAGCCTGTGAACGGAATAGTTGTAAAATAGTGTTAAAGTGAGAAAATGCTTTCAAAAAAACGCAAAGTTGATTCCGAGTGTAGGAAGTTTAACGAATCCTGGACCAGCAGGTACTTTGTGAAGGAGCATGGAAACAAATTGTTATGTGTTGTTTGTAACGATGTTATTGCAGTTGTGAAAGAATATAATATTAAAATATATTACCAAATAAAGCATAGCCATTTTGATAAATTTAATGGAGACGATCGATCGGTTGTTACCTTTAAGAAGCCAGCTCCACTCATCTCATTATGTAAACATATTCACTTTTGTACCAATTTTGTTTTACAATTTTAATTGCAGCATGGTGTTACAAATGTTTTTTTTATATTCTTCTGTATGATAATGTAATTTTATTTTAGTAATAATAATAATAATAATAATAATAATAGAAGAAGCAGTAGCAACAATAATAGTAACAATATTTATTAAGGTAGAATATACCTCATAGTGAGAATTCCTAAAATAAGTAACAATATTTATGTTCCAGCCCGCGATCAGTTGCACAATCAGTTATTGGCCCGACCCATTAAAAAGTTTGTGCGGCCCTGATTTAGAGTTACAATTGAAAGTCCCGCACCGTAGCCGAGTGGTTAAGGCAAGAAGCCTTGGCGCAGAGCTATAGGACTTGCGCTGGTTCAAGTCTTCATGGGGGTAGAATCTTTTTCAAAGAATTTCGGCCAGTATTGGACCGGTAACCACCCAGAATCGTGATGAATTTGGGTAACGAGTCCATGTTGATAAAACCAGCAATAACGGCGGGGGTACCTGACATGCTGACCACATGTAACCCCTACACTGGCAGAATGATCGTTTACCTATCTGCTTAACACATTTGGATGTGAGGCCAAGAGCCTCTCACACCATGGAGTTTGTTTTTTATAACTAAAAATGGACTACATGACTCTTAAATTAAAATTCTCGTTGACACCTATGTGTAATATTAATATTCAAGTTGGCAAAACAACTAGAAATTTCAACATACGTTATAACGACAACTCAAGGACTTTAGATTTAATGAAGGCAAATCTAGCTTTGCAAAAGACGTCATAGAAACAATTCACCAATTCAATACCATCGACAGCACTTCATCCGTCATCCATAGAGAAAACAACAAACTCAAAATTAACATTCTCGAAGAAATCGAAATACTAAAAGAAACCAAAAACACTCACCTGCTGAATGAGAACTCGCCTAGTGACGTCAACCCGCTCTACAAAATCCTCACAAACAAGCTGAAAATGTAGCATATGCTTCGAAAGTACTCCACACCCAAAATCCAAAGTTGAGGAAGACTGAGATCTCAGGTATTCTATTTCTATATTATAAATATTCAAGTGTAGTCAATAGGTTGAGGAGGTCTTGTTGAATGTACATAACAGAGTTGATCGTACTCATTCTATCGGAGAGTCTTTGTTAACATCAAATGTACAATTTTTGCCTCCCTGATAGCAGTAATGATGGTCCAGGGCACTGCATTACCGCACCTGTACCATTTTTTTCCTCGAAGATTCAATTCCATCAGCGTTTGAAGAATATTTATGTGTTGGGAAGAATCGAGGAAGAAGTCTTTAGAAAAATGAGCACATGACTCGGAAAATGATGACGTGAAAGACTTGAGCACACTCTAATTTGATAACTAATCAGTCTGCTTATGTAAGTAAGCAACGTGTAGCCTAAATCAGTCATGTGTATTCTCTTTCATCAGAAATGGCCGGTCGCTTACCTGAAGTTTTACAAGGCCATTGCCAGTGGAGATGTCAATTTTAAGAAAATCCCTATACATGGAGGATCAAAGTAGATATAGGGAGGTCCATAACCTACAGTAGGTATTCAAATATTGGGAAAAAACAGGAAACATGTTCGGGAAAATAAAACAGGAAACAGGAACTACATAAAAACTAAAAATGAGAATTTTCTCCCCTTTGATTTTACTGCTATAATCAATTATGGGTGCACAAATGACTTTAGCACACTGTAAGTAATAAAACGATATATATATATATATATATATATATATATATATATATATATATATATTCTTTAAAAAATTGTGGTAAATTTTCTCACAATTCATAACCAATAAAATAGCTTTGTAAATTTACATGGAATGAAATCCTAATATCATCTGAGATTTTTACAAACATTTAAAGGTACCAGAATCACCACCAATCACCCTTAGATCATATAACTATAAGTAAAGAGACTGTTCAATACTGTAATGTGTAAGGTTATAAAAATCCCCACCTTTGAAGGTAGCACTGCTTGTTTTCAATTAACATATTTTACAGGAACAGCAAAACAGTATTTTACCTAATGAAAGTTATGTTTCTATGAGCCACAATATTTATTTTGCATTCACTGACATATTATCTGTACAGCGTGGACTTAAGTCTAAAGTATATTTAATTTATTCCTGCAGTGAGAGAGTCGACATAATTATCAAACATCCAGTAGTCCTAATCCATTAGGCCTAAATCAGAGCCGCGAGCCAAATGGAGAAAACAGAAAGGTAGCTCTGACCGTAGACCACATTAGAGCTGTCGTGAATAATTATTATTATTATTAATATTATTATTACTTTTACTATTATTGTTACTATTAATATTAGTATTATTATTATTATTATTATTATTATTATTATTATTATTATTAAAAATTTAAGTACAGAAATGGATGTTTTAAGAAGATCAGCTGGAAAATCTAGAATGGATAGAATACGAAATAAAGAAATAAGGGAAATTATGGGTGTACAACAGGTGCCGGACATCATAGACATCATAGAAAAGAAAAGATTGCAGTGGTATGGTCATGTCAAACGAATGCCAGAGCGAAGATTGCCTAAAATTGTTATGGAATGGATCCCAATGGAAAGGAGGAAGAGAGGAAGAACGAAGAAAACTTGGATAGAAGGGGTACAAGCAGCTATGAATATCAGAGGAATGGAGGAAGATCAATGGATGGATAGAGAGGAATGGCGTTTGGTTTCCGGAAGACGGCGGCAGCTGCCATGATACCGGATGATTATTATTATTATTATTATTATTACCTTTGTTATTATTACTATTATTATATTTATTATTATTATTATTATTATTATTATTATTTTTATTATTATTATTAAGCTTGGTTGATTTGCTACTCTTATTGTTATGTCGTTAAAACATATTTTACAAATTCTTATTCATTTACTGTCAGACTAATATTTTAGGCCTACCCTTAGCATATTATAATTTACTAGAATACTACAGGCATACAGGGACTGGTTAGAAAGTGATGGAAGGCCGTTTACGGCCCGCGGTTCCTAGTTTGGGCGTCCCTGCTTTAAATAATACCTCTACCCACCCTTCAATACTTCTTGATAAACAATTGGTCTCCTCTTGTGAAACACATTCTAACGGCAGGGTACGTGCGAATTGTTGCAGCCATATATTTAAAATATTTAGAGTTTGTTAGCCGATATTCTGTAACACATATATTTTAGCGTATTTTATTTAGTAAAGGGTAAGTTTGGGAGGTAGGTATTTGTAGTGAGGTTTCATATTTAAATAGAACATTCTAAAGTGCATACCTGGAAAATACTATAACCAAAAAATTCGAGTCACTTGTATTGGTATCATTGCGGATAATTTAGTGAAAAGGCAGAGATTTTAAAGGCAGTCATTTTGAGCCGGGGCGAAGAAAGGCGCTAGCATGCTTTGCTTCCTACTTAAGTAAAGTGCGTCTTATATTAATTACTTAAGAGTAAATAATTTGTTGTATTTCTTTTTTGCTTTTTGTTGCTCCTCCTGAACACTGCTATCTCCTACATCCTCCATAAACACGACATTAAACACACTCCACACTGTGTTAAAAGGATACCAAAAGCTAAACTCGCACATTGCATTACGCTGAAGAATACCAAATGCTGAGCTTCTAGTTACTTTAGAACACACTACATAGGTTCATCACCATGAACCTGTAGCTCCATTAGAAGCATAGATCATCACATATTAATATGAAGAAAATTATACAAA
The DNA here is from genome assembly GCA_030220185.1 of Diploptera punctata. NCBI lineage: Eukaryota > Metazoa > Arthropoda > Insecta > Blattodea > Blaberidae > Diploptera > Diploptera punctata. The sequence continues at coordinate 410,030 of JASPKZ010007908.1, forward strand.
AATATGAAATCGTAAAGACAAAATATGAAAAATATAAAAATTATGACAACAATATCATGAAACAACTATTTTCCAAACGTTTTACATATATTTATATACATAGGCCCATTATAACTTATAAGAGTACAGACCAGCAATAAATGAGACAAGCATATCTATTTATAGGTCAAGAAATCAAGATATTCACTGTATTTTGATTTTAATTAGCTTTTTCATTAAATCTGCTCCAACATAAAATATCATGTTCATTATTTGAAACAATTTTAATGGATCACGCCATAGCGTAGTTGTATATGGAAACGTGGTACAAACAGGAAAGTCGTGAATTTGAGCTTCGATATGATCACGATTTTTAGCTGAACCAGACCTTCTTGGTGGCATTGTGGCCCTGGGGTCGACTCAGCTCCTAATGTAAATGAGTACTGGATTCATATTCTGAGCACAAATACGGTCATAAGGCAGATCCTATTGTCTAGAAAGATGGGAGTTTCAACATGCCACTACCATAAGGGCCTTCCAAGACAGTAGTGGAATCACTTTACCTTCGTAAATCAAAACTGAGAGGTTATATGTAATACAATTTTTTTTATCCCACAACAGGCCCGGAGGCCCTTGGGGTAGTAGGAGGTTAAGGTTCACACCTTTTCTAGACAATCAGCACTTTATGTCAGCCGGGTTGTCAGCCCTGCGTGACGGCCGCCTTTACGCCCAGAACAAGCGTCTGGTACTCATTTCCGTTAGAGGCTGAGTCGACCCCGGGGCCATAGTGCCGCCAGAGGGTTTGGGTCAGTTTAGAAATCCTGACCCCAACGGGACTTGAACCCTCGACCCTCCGGCTTGTAGCTCAGTGCCTTAACCACTACGCTACGGCGTGCCCCCTATAATATAATTAATCAATCAGTTTATTGAATAATATTCAATTATGAAATTCAAAAATATACAAGAAACATAACATTGCAACCAAAACAAATCAGGTTTCAACGAAATATAACATTAACAAAATTTATAGCAGTTACAGTTTGAATGATAGCTATTTTTACATTGCATAAATATATTAAATACCTATAGTTGCAAATGTAACAATAAGATTAAATTGGACGATTCAGAACACAAGTATACCATTCCTGTACGTCATATTTGGAAAAACAAGATGTTAAGTTTTTAGTCCATTATTAATTCTAGGGATTGTTTCAGAACTCTCTTTGCAATTACAGTTACATTTAATATTGAACTACATATGTGGTGAAATGTAGTTGGAATTACTTTAACTTAGTTTTCCCTTTTAATGAAATGGGTCTAGCGTAGTTCTAGTCCTGGTCTAATTGGGCTTTGAACAATCCAATTGTCAATTGTGTTCATAATACACTTTTTTTTCAATATTTTCTGATAGTTAACTATAATGCCTATCAGTGAGAATTATTTTCCACGATGAAAAATTATTCTCAACATCACACAATGTTATGGCAGCTTACTTGTATTATGTTATAATTGATAGTTTGATGTAAGTGAGAAAACGTTGTCCTTACCTACATGAACTTTACTAGTTTCACAAAGCACTGCTTTAGGTTTAGCAATAACAGTCTTTCCTATATATATATATAAATGCTGTATTCTGTTCACAAAGTAAGGATTGTCCTCAGGTAGCAAGAACGAACTGAAAGCTACCTGACTACAGAATATTCCAACATTGTTTTTCTACTCATTCATCTATAATCATGTTCTTATTCGGGGGATCAAGTTTCGGACAAAAACCTCCATCGAAATTGGTCATTCTCTGGTGACTCAACCAATTATTTGCTTTATAAAATATATTTATCTTTTTCAGATGGGATACTGAAGAATTTTCACTTGTCTACCATATTACACTGTCAAAAATTACATAAATACATTCATTTCAAAAATATTTTTAATGAATTCCTTGAACTTTTATTTAAAAAATACTTGAATTTGAAAGTTGAAAAATATGATGGAGTATGAAAATTTCACTAAAATATGAACATTTTACCAAAATATTATGAAATATGAAAATAAGTTTTGGTATTATTTGATTCTATGTATCATGAAAAGTAAAGATACTTAGTGCTCTCTAATGGTTTAAAACATAAAATTTCATAAAATTCCACGCTCTAATTATCACTCATCAGTGAGAGCTTTCCACCGGACGCGATTCCTAGCTACAGCCTTCACTACATTTTCAGGACTACCCTATCCTCTTCACCTCATCATGGACAGTTCACTTACTGGTACCACGTGGACGTCCAATATGTCTGACTCCCTAAGGTTTCCAATCAAGGGCACGTCCTTCCACACATTCAAAGATTTCCTCAGTGTGTGGCCTATCCGGTGCCATTCCCTCCTCCTAATTTGCACCACTACCGGTTCTCCCCAGCTTTTTCTCACAATAATTCGTTTGTTTCAACATCAGGGCAATGTATATTGAATATTTTGAGCCAACAACGAATTATAAATACTTACAGAATTTGTTACATGTTTTTATTTAATAACCAAGTTTCTGATTCATACAATAATACTGACTAAACATTGTTTCTTATATTTTTCGTTTAGTAAATCTTGAGAAATAATTTTATTTTTTCAGATATTTCTCAGGGCCATAACGGCAATAATTTCAATATTAATTTTTTTGAGTTACATCGTTTAAAGTACTTCCTTTTTTTTAACAGTGCTTCCGAAATAAATAAAGGGGTCTTCTCCATCTGTAATATAGACTTCCAGTTTTGTTCTACTGCGTGCTGAGGATTTGATTCGCATTTCTGTAGTGTTTTTTGTTAATTTATCATCAGTCCAGCTGATTTTGCTTCATTCTGTAAGTCTGACACTTTCTTTATCATATCTATATATCGATGATAAAGAAGATATGGCATCTGCATAATCAAGGTCTTCCAGTGTTTCCATTATTACCCATTGAATTCCCTTCTTTCCTCCTCCTGTCACGCGACGCATAAGATCATCCATTGTAAGAAGAAATAATAATCGTGATTTATAGCTTCATACAGTAGTATTGATTTTTTTTTGTTTTATCACCGCTTTGTTGCTAGTAATATCGGGAACATCGACGGCCTAAATAGCCTAGGGGTAAAACGAACTGCTAATACAGTAGATCATTCGCTGCACGGCGGCTGTGGAAATGTGCATTTAAATGGACTAATTCGCCTTCCGAAATAAATCCAGTTATTTACTAATTTATAATAATACAAAACTGGATATCAACTTGTTTAATTATTGATTTTTTATCTTCACTTTTGGATACAGAATACTAAGGACAAGGATGCATGGAGAGCTCGGGGTAAGATACTACCTGTGAGTTATATGAATCACACTGCGCTTTATCATATATTTTCCTGAACAACAGTGAACTTGTATTATTTAAATTTCAAGAGTTCGGTAGCTCGCCAAGCTTAGGTCAACATTTTTTCAGTTTCCTATGCAAGGGAATTTTTTGTGGAATACGTTCTAATCTTTCTGCCACGTCGTGCAGTTTCTCCTCAGTAAGCTCACAGTTATTTAATATTAACTTCTTGTTCAAGATTAGCCACCGTTTCTATAAATTTAGTGACTTTTTTCGAACAGTATCTTACGGGAAAATATTACTTGATACATTAAAATTATTTAGGTAATTTGTAAATCGCGCTTTCATTTCTAATTTTAGAATCTGTTCTACGTAGAATTGGCCTTGCTACAAACTGTCCTTACATTAGATTAGATTAGTGTAGATGAATTAGGGTTTTAAGACTCTGATACGACAACTCTGTTTTTGGTTCATTTTTATTAACCATCTTTATTTTATGGAATGAATGAGATGAAATCTACTCTAATGGCGAAACGATATCTATTATGAAGTTCCTGGTTTGACGCACATCAAGCATTCACATACATGTATCATAATGCCATTTATTTTGGCTGGGCCCAATGTCTTGAGGAGGGGCTACAACTCTCATTTTGGCCCTATTCTGCCCTACGTCGACATACAGGCTTGGAAACATGCTGAAGTACATAATTGTGGCTCCATTACATCACTAAAACCATATATGTCTAACACGTGTGGTTTACTAATCCAGACTATTTTTTTTACCTAAGATGAGGTGAGCTGAAATGTTATTTCAAATGAATGAATGGAGATGAAATCACATAATGGGGGACGGAAGATTAGTGGACAATTTTTGAAATAAAATACGGGAAACGGGTGAACCCCGAAAAATACGGGTGTGGCCCACCACTCTCTAGAACCGCCAGGATTCGAAACTGAGGTCTCAGTCGAAACAGCCGCGCATGCGTCCACGGAGACGACTGCGGACTGCCCTTACCACACAAACTCCACAGCTACTAGCTTTAAACTGACTGATTGCATTTTTAAACTATTTTTTTACACGGAAATTTATAAAATTCTATTAGGTGTAGTCTTTTAGATCATTAAGTTTTAAGATCCGTTGGTACAAACAAGTGTTAAACATTATCGTATGACTACAATAACTCATGTTCCTGGTGTGGCATGCAAGTTCCTCTATTCGTTGATTCTTAACAAGATCCTGTAATATTACAGCCGAGGAAAATAAGATGGTGTGACTTACGTAGAAAAGGATGTCACACAAAAATATTGTGTATGAAAACCAAGTACCATATTCACAAGCGTCACCACCACCAGGACGCGCACCCTCGTAGACTGGTGCCCAATCAACACTCTAGAATGTGTTGTTTTCGTGGAGACAACAGTGATCATTAATTAGCGAACTGAGAGTGCATGGACGTTTCCAAAATAGTATTGATGATCAGGTAATAATTAAATAGTAATTTTATCTAATTGATGTGCAAACACATATTTCAGTAACTGCAGTACTCCATAAATAATTGCAGACAAATCAACCCATCCTCCAGCGACACGATTGGACACTTATTAGAAATTCAATATTTAAAACTTATGATCTCCACTGAACTCACAATATTGAAGAGCAGGATTTTTACTTTCAGCTTTCAACAAAATATCAGCTATCAATAAAATGAATTAAGCGAAAATCTATATACAATAGCTTTAACTAATATTAAAAGATTCCGGGTTATGTGGCTGTGGTCTATAACTGGTATTTCTTCTAGACATTTCTCCCCGAACTGTGCAGGCATCTTCAATGGCGAGTGCTTCTAGGCGGTGTTCCCTTGTCGTAGTTGAGGGAGAAACATCAGAAACACCAGTTATAGACCACGCCCTATTATCCCAGAATATATTAATATTATGATTACCGGCCGTGAAAGCATGCGTTCCACAATAGCGTCAACTATTTCAAACGGAATTTGCATAAATATCAAAATTTAGGCTTATGGCTTACTCCACGCTGTGGACAAATGGTATTACCATTGCTTTAGAAGAAGTGTTTGATTCTAGTCGGAAAATGTTCACCAAATGAGTTTTTCGGAATTTTTCTTCCGTCAAGAGAACCTTGAGAAACATTCAACGCCCAAATATTTTCTGAGCCCCATGATATAAAGAAAATAATATTGCTTTGCAATAACGTAAATCTTGTATATTGTATTAAATACTGAATAGTAACTATGTGCCCTGTTACGCCTAAATAAACGAAATGTGTTTTTATGTTTAGTTGAATAAATAATAAGAATAATAATTTTAAATGTATTTATATAAAATCTGAACGACAAAAATGGTTATTCTGAATTATCATATGCTGTCGTTGACTTTTTTGTAGACTTGTTTTGTTATTTTCAATTAATCATTATCCAGGGAGTAAGCCTGTTGGCTCGTTCCGGTTTCATGAAAGCTAGAATTGTTAAAATTGTTCAGACCATCTTCTGTGTGGGCGTCCAACATTTCTCCTTCCGTGCGGTTTATAATTTAACAATAATTTTGAAAATCTTCCTTCTGGCATTCTATCAATGTTATTTCCAGTCGTTCCTATATTTAATTATTCCGTCTGTAAGTTTGAAAATATTTAGTTCCTTTCTTATTTGATCTTAATTTATTTTCTTATCCAGCAGAGTATATCCTGCTATATTTCTTAAAAATCTCATTTCAGCTACTTCCAGTCTTTGTTCTTGTCTTTTAGTGATCGTCCAACATTCTGATCCATACATCAATACAGGAAGAGCCATTACTTTATAAAATTTCATTTTTGTTTATTTCTTGTGTTTTAAGGGTTCTTTTAGTAGTGCCACACGTTAGATTGATTGCACATTAATTTGGTGTATTTGTTATGGTTTAGGTGGCGTAAATTATTTAAGCGTCCAAAAAGCGCCTTTAGTGCTTCGATGCTATTTTCTTCTAGCTCCAGCCCTACAATACGTACGGTATTTTGTTATATGCGTTAATTGTCCCATAAAAATTCTCTAAATTCTCAAATTGGTCAAGTAGTTTCTGAGTACATAAAGGACAGACAGACAGACAGACAGACGGACTCACATTCTTTTTTATATATAAACATTGGTGTTTCGAGGAGATGGTCACGGAATTATACACATTATTTATCAGGACATAATTGTCGCCTCCTCGTAGAGTCAAAATGTATGTAGGCAATATGTCCATAGTTAAAAATCATTTGCCAATATGCTGTGCCACCGTAACGCGTGGAAGGCGTCTGAGACGAAAAAATACCGGCAAGAGGAAAGGTTAAATTGAGTCTGAAAGAGAGAGAGAGAGAGAGAGAGAGAGAGAGAGAGAGAGAGAGAGAGAGAGAATATATATGGCATAAATACAGACACCATTATTATATAAGTTTAAATTGCTATGTGGTTACCATCTAACGAATGTAACAGTATTACGCTTGCAGTCGCAATTTTAACAAATCACATTTAAATTACGCTGCACCGCTACCACATGCTGTGCTTATCACATAACACACATTGTACTTGTCACAAACAGCAATAAAAACATGTTTTCATATTTATCACGTGACGATTTCTGTGTGTCCACCAATCGGATAAATTAGTTTAGGAATCAATTTGTAGTCTCGCAGAACTGGACGGCCAGTAAATATATGAAATTGCTTTCCATGGAAATAAACTGACACAAAACTTCATCTTTGCTGAAATATTTTATTAGTTTATTTGAAATGTGGAACATTACATAACCGAGCCCCACCTTGACAGCAGATATTACGCATTTCCAAGTAAAACATAAACAAGTTTACGTGAAAAGGTTTACATATGTCATTTCTCTGTTGACAATACCACGAAGGTTTGTCTAACATCGTTGTAGAAAATACAGTTAGGCCTACCCCAGTTTTTTAATTTATTTTATTCGTTTTATTTATTTATTTATTTATTTATTTATTATTTATTTATTTATTTATTTATTTATTTATTTATTTATTTATTTATTTATTTATTTATTTATTTATTTAGTGTATTAGCTATTATTACATGCATTATTATCTTCCACACGTACTGAGCCATAGAGATCTCGAGGTAGCATATTCGATCCTGTCAAAGGTTGAACGAATTTTTCAGAAGAAAAAGATTTCAGAATAGGGCAACGTATTTGTGAGGAGGAGAAGTGAAAAACAATTTATCAAATGTGAAAAATACGTGTGGAATCCTAGACTCAACAGTCCTCAGAAAATGAAAGTCATTTCATTTGCTATACAAAGCGTAGAAATGAACTTTCTTAGAAGAACAAAAGGCTGCACAAGATTGGATAAGATAAAGAATGAAGGTATAAGAACATAGTTAAGTATATATCCATTGAATGAATAAAATGAAATAATACATAGATAAATGGTTTGGATATGTAGAAAGAATGAATGTAACAAAATTACCAGAATCAGCACTTAACTACAAGCTGGGAGGAACAAGGAATGTAGGAAGGCCAGTTAATATATAGACAAATCAACTGTGAGGCGAAACAGGCAGTTTATCTAGTCCGTGAAGCGAAGAAAAGTTTCAGGTGTAGAAGCTTCCCTTCACGCCACAGAAGTTGAAAAAGCTGAGGACATTAAAGCTAGCAAAAAAATTAGATAGTACACTAAGGGTCGGTTTCACGAACATAGGTAACTGCATTACGCCAGTTTAAGCTATGCAATATACAAAGGAAAACTGGAGTAATACCGTTACCTATGTTGGTAAAACAAACCCTTAGTGACATTAAAAATCGTAAGGTAAGCCATAACTATATAATTGTAAGCACGGAATACGAAAAGGGCATTTATAGATGTAGGTCTCTACGTCGACAAATCTTCCAGTTCATGTTAGTTTGTTTAACACAAGTTGCATATGCAGTAAAGAAAAATGACATATATCTAATACGAATGCCATCTTTATAGAGCGAATAGTCAATTTAATTATTGATTTATGTTCATGCATCAATGATCTACCCTTGTGTTATATTTCAACAACTCGAGCTCAATGTAAATATATGCCACAGCTAGGCCGGAGAGTAGTTAATTCAGATGTACACCAGGAAGAATAAGAATGTACAAATCGCCGGTTTATGTTTTTATTCTCCAGATGTTTTAAGTGCACACAGACGGAATAGCTGGTTACCTAATTCGCTTATTGCATTTCAACTAGTGGCACAATTCTATAACACTACAAATGAAATTTATTCATGTATTTCATGCACCTAATATGTTCTTTATTTATTTTCCTTAATTTAATCTCTCGCTTTGTAGAGTTATTATTTAATTGTAATATGACTGTGTTTTCTTAAGTAATTGCAATGTTACGGTTTTTTTAGTGTATTGTGATATTATTTAATTGTAATATTACTGTGTTTTCTTTATGTAATTGTAATGTTATTGCTTTTTTTAGTGTATAATGCTGTTGTGTTATTATTTAATTGTAATATTATTGCGTTTTCTTTATGTAATTGTAATGTTATTGCTTTTTTTTTGTTTTGTTGTTTATTTTTCTTCACACAAGTACCAATTATTTCTTTATTGTAACGGACTGTCAAAAGCACGTACGGCTTACTGCCCGTGCGACCCATATTTGTAAATAATATTGTAAATATCTTACTTTTGTCTAATAAAGTCCTACTACTACTACTACTTTTTCTTGCCTCGAGTAATCTCTGCGTTATGGGAACACGATGTATGTAATACCTAAAATTACTTAATCTAGGTGGTAATGTAGAAAACTAATAGAAAAGTATTTTTAAGGGTAACATAATTTTTCAGCTGCAAAGGTGTTTTTTTAACTTTGACTCCAAGCATAGGAGAAAGATCAGATTAATTCAGTGCCAACAAAGTGTACACAAGATCTTATCGGTTACTTCTAAGGTGATCGATGTATAACACCTAAGAGTTTACTTGACTAAAGTAATTATTCACTAGCGGGAATATTTAACTTCCAACAACTTTAAACTTGTCTAATTTTGAATCATTTGCTTCACCAACTTGCCGAAATTTACTAAAACTTTAATTTATGTCATATAAATTACTTAAACTTAATAGTTTACTTTTTCCTAGATTAATGTTTACGTTTTGATTTAATCAACTATATTAGGAGACAATAAGCGTCAGCACGCACATTCTATTGAGTAATACCAATAAATTGGGTTTGGAAGTAAACATCAATAAAACTAGTAGTAGTAGGACTTTATCAGACTAAAAGTAAGATATTTACAATATTATTTACAAATATGGGTCGCACGTGCAGTACGCCGTACGTGCTATTGATAGTCCGTTACAATAAAGTAATATCTGGTAATAGTATAAAGAAAAAGAAAACACAATAATATTATATTTACAAAAATAATAATATAACATTATAAAACATTACAAAATGCAAAATCACAATAATATTACAATTACATAATAATACAATATCATTATGTATACATTAATTAAGTTATGTAGAATTATTAGGAATTAATTGTATTGCATTTTGATAACATGTATTTATTAATGAATGTGTGTTGTTCTTATTTTCCGCGTTTTGTCCAGAAATTTACCCAAATTTATCCAATTTTCTGGATTTACCTAAAAGTATGGTCGCATATAAGAATACTTTATATTAAAGAAATGGTCGGTTAATTAGAAATGAGGATTTTTTAAAGAAGTGGTTAAATTAAAGTACCTAGATAAACAATTACAAACAGAAATGAGGTGCAGAGAGAAATTAAATACAGGCTCAGTTCTGGAAATACACGTTAATACTGATCACAAGGAATGTTATCGTCCCAACTTCTATCAAAAAAGTTAAACTGAAAATATGTGAATCTGTTATTCCTCTAGTTACACGATATGGATGCGGAACATGGACTCTTATGTTAAGAAAGGAGAGAAAAGCTACGAGTATTACAGAATAAAATTCTTAGGACAATTTTTGGACCGGAGAGAGATGAAGGGACTGGTGAGTGGGGAGACTGCATTACAGTGAGCTATATGATCTTTATGGGAAACCAGGTGTAACAAGAACAGTTAAGGCACTTAAATTGCGATGGGCGGACATGTGGCACAAATAAGGAATCAAAGAGGTTCATGAAAACTCCTTGTAGGAAAACCAGATGGAAAGTGACCTGTAGGTACGCCAAGAGTGAGGTGGGAGAATAACATTAACCATGATATGAGAGGGTGGTGCAGTATACAGGGGATCATTGGAAAAATTAACTCAGGATAGTGTTGTATGAAGAGCTTATATCCGCGCGGCCTTGAACCTATGAGTTCGTAAGTGTCATTTCATTGGTTTTGTTCTATATTTTATTACATTTTAGTAAATGAAATAATTACATATGCACCTAGTGAAATGAGTACCTGACACAGGTTTAATATCATAAGACTCACTTCGTGAATCGTGAATTTATCGATAATTTGGAAATCAAGAGTGACATTTGTTAGGACTATTTAACGAATAAAATTAAGCTCTTTACTAAATAATAATTACTTGAATATAGTTACCGGTGCTTTAAAAGATTTATATGGTTAATATAAACGGCGATGTTTGAAAACAAATTAGAAATGTGAGGTTATGTATATTCACTGCAACTCGATCATATTATTTACTGCCAAATAGGATCGCAATATTGTAAGAATGCATTCTAGTGGAGAAATAATGAAACACATCAAAATATTATAATCAACATTATAGGTTAATCATTTATATTTTGAATAAACAACTCAGTAAAATCACTGAATCTATTCATTACTTGCTATATTCAATGTATTTGTTCGAGAAAAATAATGGTCTAACCTGTTCAGAATATTAAAAAAGGAGGAGCTTTCTTTAGGACAAAAGGAGGAGTTGATAAAGAGAAATCGATAAAGATCGAGGTGAAACACGACTGTCATTGGTGTAAAACAGAATTCATTGAAACGTGATAGGTCATTGACTACCATTTGCGACATGAGTTAAATAGTCATTATAAAGTACATTTTCTATGCACGAATTATATAGTATCTCTCAAATTACCAAATGCAGATCTAATGCGGATTGAAGATCCTGTACTCTGGGCAAAGTTAAAAATCCTGCGGTACGGTTCCATGACGTCATTAAATGTTTATTGAAATAAGTTCGTTACTCGGTTAAAATCTGCTTCATTAATCATGTTGAATCAGCCTTCTTATTAATTAGTGACGCCAATAAATGCCTATTTTAACGGATTAACGGGTATGAAAGTATACATTTCTGAGAAGCACAGAATATTCATAATCCTTGGTAATAATCTATAGCATTTCAACAAAACGAACATTCATTGGTGGAAATTATCCACAGAGATCAAGCGATTCAAATATATATTTCGTGTAAGCGAACGTTTCCCTATTTCAAAATCCAGAATTCATACTTACTTATTTCTGAATAGTAGGCTATCCATCCGTAGTAATTCTGCCCGAGGGAAAGTCTCTCGCTGCAATCATAGCCTTTTCATGCTATGCTTTACAGATTTACTAGGGAAATATACGTGTGGTAGCTTCCCGTTGTTTTCCACACCGGTGAATGATGATACTCATAAGGATGATGATGCTGGCCGGATGATTTTCGGGGACTGTCGGGCCCTAAGCTTCCTGCCATTTGTCTTACAGGTGAGGAAAAACCCCGAAAAGACTCCACCCAGGAGCCTGTCCCGACCGGGAATGAAACCCAGGCCCGCTGCGTGAGAAGGCAGCGTGCTACCACAGCAGTGGACTTGTAGGCTATATTTATGTAGACTATTTAACTCATGCCCCAAATGGGACTCAATGGCCAATCACGTTTCAATGATTTCCGTTTTACAACCAATCACGAGTCGTGTTTCACGAAATATTTATCAGTGTTGTAATTACCATATTAAAGAAAGCTCCTCCTTTTTAATATTCTGAACAGGTCTGACCATTATTTTGCAGTGACTGAGCCTATGAGAAATACAGCTACCAGGTTGTATATATAGTGCATGAATGTCAACACATGTCTCATGTGGGAGTTAATGTAAAACCATTTGTAGCAATTGATTATACCACCAAACAAAGAAACCACTGTTTGCACTTTTTTAAATGTATTTTTTCCCAGGTAACAATCCAGAAAAATATAATTGTCATATTTACATCATACGACATCGGAAATGAATTAATATACAGTCTGATGTTTCATTTTTTCTCCACTAGAGAGCATTCTTACAATATTGAGTTCCTTTGGCAATAAATAGTATGATCTGGTTGCAGTGATAAACAAAAGAAGCAGATGAAGCGTACCTATCGCTCCTCATTTGTTTTCAAACATCGCCGTTTATATTAAACATATAAATATTTTAAAATAACTATAGTTAAATAATGATTTGTGAGTAAACAGCTTAATTTTATTCGTTAAGTAGTCCTAACAAATGCCATTCTTGATTTCCAAATTCTCTAGATAAATTCACTCCTTACTTCGTGAGTCGTGAATTTATCGATTATTTGGAAATCACTCGTGGCGTTACTTATGAAAAATTTAAACATCCGCACTTCGTTATCTGTAAATCACAAAATAAGTACATTTTAAGGTTAGCGATCAATGAAAAAAGGCAAATTACGACCCTATTCATTTTTCGTTAATTTTATTTTCGACATAGTTTGCATTGAGAGCTACGAACTGCCTTTGAAATAATTGAAGGCGCACAGGTAACACTGGTAAACATGATTTTTATCTAATGAGTACCAATAGTAGCACTTAGTGCAGTTTTTATCGTGTTTTCAAATATGTTTTCGGAATTTCTCCATCAACCACAGTTTTTTTGATTTCCATTTCAATTAATGGATTTAAATAACTATTTTTTTAATAAACGTTTTTTCGTAAAACGTATTTTGTAAAATAAAACCAAATATGCTAACTCAGATGGTTTCAGCTATGGAAAAGAGATATCAACCAAATGGAATCCTAATATGCTGGCCGATTATTGTTGGACCATCAAGAGGGATGGTCCACAGGCGAAATATAGCAGAAAATAGTCATTTCTTACTTTCTAGGCGAGTCCGAATGTTTGAATATTGTGTAGTTACGAATGAAGAAAATATTAAAGTGTTTGAAATTATAAATTCTTGCCTCTCGGAAACCTTGCATGATGTAGAAAAACCGTTATCATATTTGGATTCAGGGGAAAAATTACTATCATAATCACATATTTTTGTATGTGAAACAAAAAAAAAATCTTTGTTTCTCAGTGTAATTTTGAAGTCCCAGAACGAAGCCAGTATGCATGATCAGAGGTCCGGTACTTGGTTCAGAGGTGCACAACAATTTGAGAAACTAAATCCCGTTCTATTTCATTGTTTGTCCTCCAAGGGAATACAATTTCGCGTAAATGAGAAGTGCGGTAAATTCTGTAAATAAAACGAAGCAAACATATAATAAAATCAATTGAAATAAGGACGAGAGAGAGAGAGAGAGAGAGAGAGAGAAAGAGAAAGGATGACAGTGTGATCGAACACGCGATCTCATGCATGGGAAGCAGACGTTCCCTTCATTAGACTACAAACATTCTTGCTAGCAACAGCCTGTATGAAGCGATGCAGCTCTCCAGGCCTTACTTGTGTAATACTTACTTACTTACTCACTGGCTGGCACTATCGAACCCGTAGGCTCATGGCCGCGCGGACATAAGCTCTCCATACATCCCTATCCTGAGCTAATGCTTTCCAATCATTCCCTGTATAATCTACTTCCCTCAAATCATAGTTAATGTTGTTCTCCCACCTCATTCTTGGTCTACCAACTGGGCGTTTTCCTTCTGGCTTTCCTACAAGAAGTTTCCATGCACATCTTTCATTCCCCATACGCGCAACATGTCCTGCCCATCGCAGTCTACTTGTGTAATTAAAATATATATTAACTTGACTTAGTTTAAAGTAATCTGACGCACTTTGCTTTAGTTGTGAAAATATACAATCTTGTTATTCCTCGTGTTTTGTAAACGAAGTAATGAGATGTTACAATCATTATTATGTTTCTATATTATATTACCTGTTACCTTTAATTTATTTATTTCCGTATATGTTTAAATTTATTCATATAACGAAGCCTGGTAACATGTAGGCATTATGACAATTAACGACGATGTTTAAAAAAACTTCGTGACCAGGAGCGCCCGAGAGCATATTACGGACTGCTCCACTCAAGTGGACGATACGAATAAAGTTAGAAGAAAGACTTACGCCGCCCGACTAGAACTCAAAAGAGACAGAATACGTAACAACTTACTGGTGTGAATCGCTCTTAAAATCATCCAACTTATTATCATCAATAGTTGCGCCGTCAATTGTTTTCAAAAGCTGTACAATGACTGCATTCCTTTCAAGATCTTGCCGTTGTGAATTTCGAATACTAGCTTCTTAAGACATGAAACAAATCATAAGGCACACATACTGATCTTTCACTGTCTTAGGTTATTAAGGACCGGTTCTACCAAGAGAGAATTGACTCGTAATAACAAGCATGCTGCTATAGTCCGTGAGGGCTAACTTGTCTAGAATATTTTAGAAAGAGAAAGAGAGTACTCACCATCTTCTTTCTCACTCATACACATATCTCTTCACGGTGACAGCGGTAGGGCAGACACTCCCTGTAGTGTTGGCATTCCCTTCTCCTAAACATTCTTCCTGGCAAGTCTCTATGTCTTCATTTTCAGTTTCATCGTCGTCAAGCACAATACTCAATACAATATTTAAAGTTACAGTTAAACTTTCTAACTCAGACACCATTTTGTTAAATTTTTAATTTTACACTAATATAAGATCTCACTCACTCTCACAAACTATAAACGAACTCTGTAACAGTCGCCACTGACAAAACGTACGTGAACAAAAGTGACTGGGCGGAAGTGGGGGTGGAGTTTTTCTAGCATTCCTAAGTAATTTTACAAGGGTAGCCCATTATAGTACACATGTCACTCAGACGTCTAGTGAAGGGTGGAAGAGCAGTTATCTAGACAAGTATAGCAGAAATCACGCCAACTTAAAACTTTTACACTGTAGTAACTTGAACCCTGTGTTGTTCCAACTCGGGACGGTGGGGCATCTGGAGAAAATCGTATCAGGACGTTTGAAGAGCCGTTCCGTAGCTGTAAACTGAAAAACATATAAAATGACAGCCGCAGCGTCAGAACCCCCTTTGTCTTTCCGAAATCGCCAAATCATACAAGTAACCATTTGGGTAATATCATAGCGTAGATTGAGAACGCATTTGCAAATAATATTTATTTCACAAGAAATTACTGCATTGACTCTGTTATGTTTCTAATTGAAGAAATATAAATAACACTGGTCAACATGATATTTGCCTCATTAATACTAATAGTTGTACTTAATGCAGTTTTGTATCGTGTTTTTAAATATGTGTTCGGAATTTCTCCATCACCCACAGTTTTTTATTTTATTTTTAATTAATGGATTTAAATAATTATTTTTTTAATAAACGACTTTCGTCCATTTGTCCATTGTAAAATAAAACGGGGGACACTTTCGTCAGAAGATTTCAGCTATGGAAAAGAGATATCAAGGCAAATGGAATCATAATATGCTGGTTGATTAGTGTTGGACCATCAAGTGGGATGCTCCACAGGCAAAACATAGCAGAAAATCGTAATTTCTTACTTTGTAGGTGAGTCGGAATGATCGAATATTGTGTAGTTACGAAAGTAGAAAATGTTAATGTGTTTGAAATTATAAATTCCTGTCTCTCGGAAACCTTGCGTGATGGAGAAAAATCGATATCATATTTGAATTCAGGAGAAAAAATACCATCATAATCACATATTTTTCTTTCTGAGACAAAAAAAAAGTTATTTTGTTGCTCAGGGTAATTACTAATAGCTTACAAGAAACATGACGTAGTTCCTTTTCGTGTGTGTACTGCATAAGTGGTTTTTATTTGCGCCTCCAATTGTTTAAACTCCTTCTTTAGTTCTTCAGTTGTTTATTCAGACAGGACGGGCATACTGCCCTGAGCACCGCGACGTGAAATATATATTCCGATATAACAGTGAATTATGGATGAATGGAATGAAGTCTACTATACGGTGTTACGTAAGTTGTACGTCGTCTTCCGGGTCCGGTACACCTGGTTCTTCTCTCATGACCCATACCGCCAACTTTGGGTTGAGCCTGTGAATGTGAGGAGAGAATACAACCCTCCCATTGATTATTTCTGCCCTTTTTTATTACTCAGGCTCGGAGTCATGGACCAGCAACCTGTTGGGCACACCATTAGATCCCTCAATATCATATTTTCAACAGCTTTTGGTGCCAAAAAGAACTATTTTCCCAACATGATATGAGGTGGAGGGTGATATGAAATGAATGATTGAGAAATGAAATGACATGAAGGTAGTGAAGGGATAATGAAGAGTGTTGGTGAGATGAAATTCGGGAAACGGGATACCTCCGAGGAAACCGCGAAAAGTTCCGATATGACCCAACACCAATAACTCTCCGGAAGCATTAGATTTCAAACCTGGGATCCAACTCCGGGCACCCGTGCGCGCGCTAGCCACGCGTATACCGAATGACCTCGAATCCCGCAGTGGCCATACTTTTTAAATGTAAATTTCTTAACATAAAATATGGAATCTAAGTAATAATTAGTATTAGGTTTCCTAAGAAGATATTTTTGGAGTTGAATTTTGATAGGAATTTTTCTCACTAAAATAGTTTTAATGAGAAAAATTACGTAATTATTATATAACACGAATTTAATATCTGCACTTAGGTTATCTCAATTCTTATTCAATTAGTCCAAATACTATGTCAACACGTATTTTATTGTCCATAAAATAATAATAATAATAATAATAATAATAATAATAATAATAATAATAATAATAATAATAATAATAATAGAATTGGAATAGAAATATAATACACAGAACGAAGAGAACTATATTTCAAATTCTGTTACAAAAAGCTTCTTATTATATGGGTCCGAAACCTGGACAGTATGTAGAAAATAAGCCAACAAGCTGTTGGCAGTAGAAATGGATATTTGGAGGCGATCGACAAGAATTTCAAGAAGGGATAAGGTCAGAAACAGCGCAATAAGGGAAATTATGCAAGTTGAAAAAAAACCTATTAGGAAAAATAGAAGAAAAACGTTTGAAATTGTATGGACACCTCATAACAATGGAAGAAGAGAGAATACCAAAGAATACCCTTAATTGTAAAGCTAATGGAAGAAGTGGAAATGGCAGGCCTAGAGAACGATTAATGGATGGAGTGAAGAGAAGTATGGAAGCTAGAGATTTGAGGGAAGAAGATGCTTTAGACAGGAACCTCTGGCGACAAATCACTTTGGGTTGAAGGAGAAACGCTGTATTGTGGAATATTCATAAAGTAAAGTGATCCCACAACAGGCCTCAGGAGGCCCTTGGGGTAGTAGGAGGTTAAGGCTCTCACTTTTTCTAGACAATCGGCACTTTATGTCAGCCGGGTTGTCAGCCCTGCGTGACGGCCGCCTTTACCCCAGAACAAGCGTCTGGTACTCATTTCAGTTAGAGGCTGAGTCGACCCCAGGGCCATAGTGCCGCCAGAGGGTTTGGGTCAGTTTAAAAATCCTGACCCCAACGGGACTTGAACCCTCGACCCTCCGGCGTGTAGCTCAGTGCCTTAACCACTACGCTACAAAAAATAAATAAGAAGAAGAAGAAGAAGAAGAAAAAGAAGAATGAGACTAGGGATAGTAATAATAATAATAATAATAATAATAATAATAATAATAATAATAATAATAATATAATAATAATAATAATATAATAATAATAATAACTCCTGATTTGAAAATCAGAAAAAAACATAGTTTAGACAAATCACATTGGTTTCTTAAATTCACAATGTGTAAAGGTATTTAGATATAATGTGCATTTATCCTAATGTTTTCACCTTTTCTAGAGGATCTAAACAACTAAAATCAAATATAATGCCCCTAGTTTTGTCCTATGGAGTTATATTGGAGAATTATAATAAATAAGGGGTAATAATAATTGGTAATAAATTATTAAACAAATGAATGTGTAATATGATGCAAATTTTCTTATGGCAATTTAAACGAAATAATACAGTAATGAAAAACAAATTCAGCGCGTGGGTTTTCGTGGTGACTACCTCTGTGCTTAATTTTTTCTCCTGTTTTATCTGTATCTTTATTCAGAAAGTGAATCTGCCTCTCTTTAATAATTTCTCCCCGCTTCTCTCTCTCTCTCTCTCCCTCCCCCTCTCCCTCCCCCTCTCTTTCTCCGAGAGTTCTGACCGCATCTAATCTCTTTTCTTTTCTAATAGATTTGTCGTGCTCCGAGTGAAGACTTACAAGTGTGTTTACTAGGAATAATAGCCACTGCTTGAACCTACCTGATCTTATCATTCTTTGAACGTCCTTTCGCTCTCTGAATACAAAACATAATGTAAAAGTTAATATGTAAACTATTCCAGCGCTTTCAAGTTATGACCTACAGAATTGCAGGATGAATATATTTTGTTGCATTTTCTATACAATATATCGTTATGTATCGTTTATTAGGATAGTTGAATGTTGAAAAAGTAAATATTCTTATTTTTTACAATGTATTCATTTGAAGATTAGTCCTGTTTGTATGCTTTTTTTTTACAATAGTAGCTTTGAAAGAGAAATTGTGAAGCGAGTTGTACATAATACAATTTAGAATACCTAGGAAATCAATTCAGAAATTTATATTTTAATAAATTATTTCATCGCATTAGATAGACGAGTATGTTAAAAAAGAGGGAAAATCACTTTATCAGCTATTAAATGTACATGCTGAATTGGATATTGAAGAGGATGATTTGCAAGCAGAAGAACTAAGTTTATATGTGTCACAGAAACCAAGTGCATCGGAGATTGAAATGGCGATAGAAACATTAAAATTGTATAAACCATTAGGTTAAAATGGGATCCCAGGAGAACTGGTAAAATCAGGGGGAGAAAAACTGATCTAAAGAAATGAGGGTTGGTTGGTAAGATGATTCCAAATGAATGGAAAGAATCGGTTATCGTACCAATCTATAAGAAACGAGATAAAACTGATTGCAAAAACTACAGGGACACCTCATTACTTAGATAAATTTCTGGACAAACCACGGAAAATACGAACAACAGTGATTCATGAATAAATACATGTTATCAAAATGTAATACCATTTATTCTTAATAATTCTATATAATGGAATGTAATGGCACTGTGCAACATCTACATGCAGACTTCAATAAAGGGAGAGATGTTTTATGGAATCATTTTAATAGGAATAACCTGCTGGAATTCGGAATTCCTTAAATGTTAGTAAGACTTCTTGGAATATGTCTAAGCGGTCCAGAAAGTAGAGTGCGTATAGGCAAACAGTTTTCAGATACTTTTCAAATTCACAAAGTGGTTGAGGCATGGAGTTGCAGCACCTCCTCTACTATTCAATTTGGACTAGAGCATGCAATCAAGTTTTCAGTGGATGTACAAAGAGAACAAATCAATTATATTAATAAGGTGTTAGTTTATTATGATGATGCATTATTAGTAGGAGATACTAAGGGCCAACACGCACACAAATTGAGCAACACTAAGAAATTGTGACTGGTAGCAAAGACAATAAAATAGAATATATATGGTCACACACTGCAATGCATTATGTAATTGAAAAAAACAATAAATGACAAATAGGGAAATGTTTTGAGCAGGTGGCTGAATTCAAATACCTAGGAACAGTAATTTCAAGACAGAATGAGGTGTAGAATGAAATTAAACATAAGCCAAATTCTGGAAAAGCATGCTATTACGCAGTACAGGTAATTTTATCGTCCCATTTTCTCTTTTAAAAATATATAGGAAACATACAAAACTATTGTTTTCTTAGTTATATCATATGGATACGAAACAAAGACATTTACTTTATGGGAGGAGAAAATATTACGGTGCTCGAGAATAAAATGGTTAGGAACATTTTTGGAACATAGAGAGATGAACAGACAGCGACTGGAGAAAACTACATGATAATTTTTGGAAACCAGTTATTATTATTATTATTATTATTATTAATGTTTTATTTAATAATAATAATAATAATAATAATAATAATAATCTATCTCTATCTTCGGGTTTTTACAGCTGCTGCCGTCTTCCCGTGTCAAACCTCCAAAGCCTACGGTCTTGGGCATCTTCGATGCTTAGCCTAGCATTACTGTCTTCATGTTTTCCTTCCATGTTAACCTTGGTCTTCCTCTTTTCTTCTTTCTGTTAGGATGCCATTCATATAGTTGCTTCGGCCATCACTCATCTTCCATTCTTAAAACATGTCCTAACCACTTTAATTCCTTTTCCTCAATTCTTTCAATTATGCTTTCTTCTGCTTCCATTTTGTTTCTAATTTCCTTATTTGTGACACGTTCTAATTTAGACTTTCTGGCACTTCTTCGTAAATAATCCATTTCTAGAGCTATTAGTCTATTCTCGTAGTACTTATTGATTGTCCATACCTCACTTCCGTACATTGCAACAGATTCCACCAATGTTTTACCAATATATTTTTTTGTGTCTTTCCAAATATGCTTATCCACCATATGGAATTTAATGATGATATTATTTTGCTACTCAATTCAATTCTATGTTTTATGTTCTCTTTGCCTATACCTTCGATGTTATCCATAATCATTCCCAAATATTTAGTTTGTTTCACTTGCTTTATTTGGATTCCATCTTCCAATACTAAGTTTTCTCTTTCATTGCTATTTATTGCCAGATATTCTGTTTTTTGTAAATTTACAGTGAGACCCCATGATTCATATGTGCTTTTCAACCTTTTTATCATGAATTCCATATCAAAATTGTCTTGCGCTAAAACCAGTTGATCATCGGCAAATTGTAATGTCAGCAAAAATCTATTGCCTATTGGGATCCCCCATACCTTTGCAGCTTTGTTTCCATTTCGTTAATATAAATTCTACATAAATATTAAATAAAATTGGTGATAGACTGCACCCTTGTTTCAATCCCTTTGAGGGTGTTTATAGGATTAGACATTATATTTCCAATTTTAACATAAGCGGAGTTATCTTTATAGGTTTGTTTAATAATTTCTATTAGGTTTCTGTCAATATTGTATTAATAATAATAATAATAATAATGTTTTATTTAATAATAATAATAATAATAATAATAATAATAATAATGTTTTATTTATTCTGGCAGAGTTAAGGCCATAATGCGTTCTCTTCCATTCAACCAGAATAAATACAAATAAATATTTGACAAACATAGATATACACTACACTAATTATAAAGAGTTGAAATATATTAAATGTAGCAATGTAAATTTCATGCACAAACAACATTTTATACGATAATAACAATAATAATGTTTATGATAATAATAATATTAAAATAATAATAATAAGAATAATAGTAGTACAAATATGATAAATTAACAAAAAGAGTAGAGTCTCGTACACTGCGAATGGCAGGACATGTGGAACGAATCGGGAATGAAAAGGGGGGATAGAAACTGTAGGAATACCAGAGGGAAAGGGCCAAAGTACGAGGTGGAATAGCAATAATAACCATTACTTAAGGGAACTAGATAATACAGGGGATGATTAGGAAACATTGGCTCTGGATAGGGATGTATGGAGATGATATGTCCGCGTGAACATGAACCTCCGAGTTCGATAGTGCCAGTGAGTTATTTAGTTATAATTCCGTCCAGTTAGCTAACGGTAATGAATTAAAGCACAGGTGAGCACCCTGCGATTCAAAGTACAAAAACTTTGCCACAGATGTAAAAATAAGCTGTCTCTGACAGTAACAGAATTGATATCGAAACTCGAATTGAGTCGTGACACAGCGATTGCTCAGATGTGAATAAAGGTATTAGAACTCAACAGGCCTCCTGTGAATAAAATATTTAATCGGTAATGACATTTTTCATAAGTAATGCCACGAGCGATTTCCAAATTTATCTAGAGAATTTGGAAATCAAGAGTGGCATTTGTTAGGACTATCTAACGAATAAAATTAAGCTGTTTACTCACAAATCATTATTTAAATATAGTTAATTTAAAATATTTATATATTTAATGTAATCGGCGATGTTTGAAAACAAATGAGAAACGTTATGTTTCATTTGTTCACCACTGCAACCAGATCATATTTATTGCCAAATAGAATCGCAATATTGTAAGTATGAACCCTAGTGGAGAAAAAAATGAAACACATCATTACAGGTTATTAATGAATATCTGATGTCCTATGATGGAAATATCTCAATTCTATTTTTCTGCTACGTTAATTCCTGGGAAATAATACATTTGAGAAAGTACAAACAATTGTTTCTTTTTTTCTTTTGATATAACCAATTGCTACGAATGTTTTTTTATTATATCTCGCAAGCAGAATCTGGTTACACCGTGCACTATATATATATATATATATATATATATATATATATATAATCTGGGAGCGACTTGATAAAATGTAAGCGATAAAATCGATGTTAAAAACGACTCTATTTGGGTGTAAATAAAAATTCATTCAAATGTGATTGGTCATTGACTGTCATTTGGGGCATGAGTTAAATAGTCTTTACAATTTAAAAAGTATAACATAGGTTGAATATTTCGTCATTGAATGTTTGTCAATAACTATGTGGTCCCTGTTCTCAACTTACACAGATCTTCGGCAGACCACTTTACATAGATGTTATGTCCTCATATTTTGTACAGATGGAAGTGCAGAATGAGCGTAAGGTTACGTAATTGTGTGTTGTATAAGGGATACGAAGAAGATAATACAGGAATTGAAACCCGGTGTCGCCTATGAAAAGCACTAAGGTGATCACCAGGTTTAACAATACCATCAGAAATAATGATTTTATCTGGTCTGCAAGATTTTAATTTTTTGTTCAAATTTTGCACCGATTTACTGTAGGACAAAAGTTTGGGCATGAAAATATTTTTTTTGATCGTAACTAAACATAAGTTTGTTCTGGAACGTTTGATATAAACTATTCACGTAAACTTGATTTGGTATTAGTTTCATTTCGCCACTTCCAATCAATTGTTGATAAATCAATAATATAGTCAGCGGAAAAAGAGAATGGTGTGACCTGAATAGATGCAAGAATGATATCCAAGAAGCTATGAAAGGGAGAATATTGGAAGACATCGACTGTTCAGACAGAAGGAAATTAAAGTTAGGAAAATAGATACACGTGTGGGTGTATAAATATGTAGAATTATAGTAATAGGCATAATAATTATGATGATGATGATGATGATGATAATAATAATAATAATAATAATAATAATAATATATAATAATACGAGATACTGTATTTTAAGTTAGTAGGCTACCTAAATGAATACCTGAGTGAATACATTAACTTGCATTCCGCAATTTAGACATGACCTTCCTTCTTCAAAACGATTCTAATTAATGGTAATTATTACATAGAATATAATACAAAAATGTCAGCAGTTTGGAATCGAATTACAAATTTTAACTTTTTTTTCCCATGTTAAACATTCAGCGTGTTGTCAGCACGATCTACTATTGCAGTTAAGTAACTACTGTATAAACATTACAATAACAAATTACTGTAGAAGTCTACTGAAATGTGACTGATTTGTGTAAAAATATATTGGTGAAATAATTAAAATATCAATTTAATTATGATTTTTCATTAAGAAGATAGTTAATTGAATAAAATTTGTGTATTTTAGTTGAATGGAGACCGTAAGTTTGTTGAAAAAGTCAATAAATCTACCGTAGCCGCCATTATTCCTAATACAGTTTCTGCAACCATCACATTTCCTGCATTTAGATTTGTATTTGTTTATATAAAAATGCATAATACAGAAAATTGACAAAGTAGTAATACAGAGATGCTTGTTTGGCCGTACGTAATAATTCCTCTTCTATATACTTAAAAAAAAATTAACTCTCTCTTCTCATTCTTACATCTGTCCGCTTGTAGTTGTAACTGTGTCTTTTACATTTGTAATGAGGCTTACAAAACAAAACTTAGATTAAAAAACACACGCCAAACACTCTTACATAATATTACATTCTGCATGTCGCGACTTAGAATGATACAATTCTATCTACCATTTCTGTTATATTGAGAAAACTGCGTTTAAAAATTCGAACCGTCATAATTATTTTTTTCGATTTTAACAAAACTATTCAAACTTTCTGAATTCTCCGAGAGATCATGTACACACAAACTAATGGTGTCGAATAATCTATATCATTTCAAGTGTACCGTAAACTCAAAACTTAAATTTGCAGTTAGAGCATCGTCTGTTCAAGATAAAAGCAAATTTATATTTTTTATTTAGAGCCCCACCACCACCATCCGGGTTTACCTCTGGCATAATGCCCTTATCCCCGGGTCTGCTGTATGTCCCTATCTATATCTAATCTTTATTGAAAAAAAACATTAATAAATATACAATTCGGGTTTGTGAAATTGTGTAGATGTTACATAAAACAAAATAAATGTGTGTTTTTGTTTGTTTGTGTACGTGTGTTAGTGTGTGTGTATGTGATTGTGTAATATTTGTGCTTGTTTGTGTTAATATGTATGTATGACTGTGAAGGTGCGTGTGTTATTGGATAATCACTCTTCTTCTACTTCCATCTTCATCGCTTCTTAATCGCAGAACTCTTCCGATGAAGTGCACGACTCAAGATAACGAAACATCAGAAGTTGACAAGATACTATATGCTCTTAGAATCTTGACTTGTTACTCTTAACAGGATTGTTACAGTATAGTAACTAATTCGCCATCCAATGCAATGGACGTTTGCAGACAATATATGCAGCTTTGTCATATTATTATATATTTAAGTTAAAAATGTCAGTGTTTCACACGAATGAAATAAATAAAGGGAGAGCACAAGCGAAGAAATGTCGGATATTTCAACTAACTCACTGACACTATCAAACCCGTAGATTCATGGACACACGGACATAAGCTCTCCATACATCCCTATTCTGAGCTAATGTTTTCCAATCATTCCCTGCACAATCATCTTCCTCAAATCATGATTAATGTTATTTTCCTACCTCATTATTAACATACCAACATTTCGTTTTCCCTCATGTTTTCCTATAGGCAGTTTCCATTCCACTTTTTCAATCACCATTCGTGCCACATGTCCTACCCATCGCAGTCTACGAGATTTAACTTTTCTTATTATATCAGGTTTCCCATAAAAATCATGTTGCTCTCTGTTAAGTAGTCTTCTTCATTCGCCTTTCTGTGTATTTCTCCTTGGTTCAAACCAATTCCTAAGAAATGTATTATAAAATATTCATAATCGTTTCTCCTCCCTTAAAGTAAGAGTCTATGTTTCACATCCATATGATATAACTGGGAAAATATTAGTTGTATATGTTTTCAGTGATTTTTTAGAGAAGTTGTGACATGAGTTCCTGTAATGCCTAATAGTATGCATTTCCAGAATTGAGCCTATGTTTAATTCCATTTTGGACCTGATTCCTCTTTATAATATTGTACCTAGGTTATAGAATTCAGCCACTTCTTCAAAACTTACCTCAATTCTCATTAAGTGCCCATTTCCATTGTGTAATATATTTCTATGTGCGACCGTGTATATAGTTTGATTGGTGATTTCATCCAGCACCTATTTCTTAGTGTTACTTAATAGGATATGCGTGTTGGCCCTTAGTATCACCTCGCTATCGCCTAATAATACTACATCATCAGTATAAACCAACACCATATTAATACCATTAATTTGTAGGCCTTCATCCTCTAAGCATTTGATTGCATGCTCTAGTACAATACTGAGTAATATAGGAGAGAGTACATTCTCTTGGTGTAACATGCTGGGAATTTCAAAAGTATCTGCAAAGTGTCAGCCTACACGTACCCTACTCGGATATTTCATCTGAATATAATTATTTTCCTAAACATAATCTAATATATCAGTAACAATGTATTTTTGCTTTAGGCCTTTAGGGTTACCTTTAACTCTCGACTAGGCTGCAACCTACTGTTTTCAGAGAGTTAGGTTATGCGTTGTAAAATATTCTGAATTGCAGAAGCTTGAACTGTAATATTAACTAACTAATAAACAAGTAACTCACTGACGCTATAGAACCCGTACGTTCGTGGCCGCGCAGACATAAGCTCCCCTTATATCCCTATCCTGAGCTAATGTTTTCTTATCATTCCTTGTATAATCTGCTTCCCTCAAATTACGGTTAAAGTTATTCTCCCACCTCATTCTTGAACTACCAACTGGGCGTTTTCCATCTGGTTTTCCTACAAGAAGATTCCATTCACGTCTTTCATTCCCCATTCGTGCCACATGTCCTGACCATCGCAGTCTACGAGAATTAACGACTTAACTGTTCTCATTATATCTGACTTCCTATAAAGACCAGGTATTTCACTGCCATATAGTCTTCTCCATCCACCTGTCTGTTCATCTCTCTTTAGTCCAAAAAATTCCTAGGGACTTTATTCTCAAATACTCGTAATTTCCTTTCGTCCCTTAAAGTAAGAGTCCATGTTTCGCATTCATATATTATAACTGGTAGAATAATAGTTTTATATATTTTCAGTTTAACATTTTTTGAAAGGAGTTGGGACATCAAAGTGTCTCTGCAAAGCATAACAGCACGCATTTCCAGAATTGAACCTATGTTTAATTTCTTTCTGCATTTCATTCCTATTTGTGATTATTGTACCTAGGTACTTGAATTGATCCTTCCGAGAAATTCTCGTATAAGACTTGAAATCATAATAATAGTCCCTTCGATCCGTTGCTGGCCAAAGGAAGGCAAGACCAGTGATGGGGCTGCCTTCTTGTAGTTACTGGTCAGGCTTTTCTGGAGAAGAAAATAAAATAAAGGAAATAAGAAATGGAAGAAAGGAAAGACTCCCTAGCCCTCGGATGCCCTAATAGCGTCGGGGTCGAAAAAACAAGAGTTAACCAAGAGAGGTTAGATAGTGAAGTTAAAAGAGTGCATAACACAAGTAAGTGGAAGAATTGTTTTGCACAGCTTGGGCACCTTGTGGTCGCTATCCACATATCCCCTAGATGAGGACCCCTGAGGAAAGGACAAGAACCACCACAAAGCTGGAACAAATCCATTGTAATATCAATCTTCAAAACATGAAGTCGCAAAATCATAACTATAGTGGAATCAGCTTGTTGAATTCTGAATATAAAATTTATGCTAATACAGTTAAGAATAAATTGAAAAACATTTGAGAAAATATAATTGCAGAAGAGCAGAATGGATTTAGAAAGGGTAGATCTTGTACAGATGGATTCTTCACTCTAAAACTACTATTAGAAAAGCACAAAGAATTCAATATAGAAACTCATATCGCCTTCGTTGACTTCACAAAGGCTTTTGACAAAGTAGACAGAAATGTGTTACTACAAATTTAAGCTGATGATAACGTTCCACAAGAATATCTTACTAATATCTTCAACATCAGTAAAGTAATGAAATCTCTGTTAAACAAGATGGCAAATTATCTTCCTGCGAAAAGATCAACACTGGAGTAAGGCAGGGATGTGGACTTTCACCGGTGTTTTTTATTATATATGTGAATAAATTAATAAACGAATGGAGGAAAGCACAACGAGGATGTACACCCGTCAATAGGAACCTCAAACTCGATGCTATTCTTTTTGCAAACGAAATAGCTCTTCTGGCACTCTCCGAAAATTATTTGCAACGATCAATTTATAATTTACAAAAAAATAGGTGCCAAATTTAATATAGAAATATCAATTAACAAAACTAAAATTATGGCATTTCATGGCAAGGACCCAATACAAAGTAAAATCTGTCTCTAGAATAAAATTTTATCTGGGATGAAAAAGATATCCCTGAAAAAATTACTAGTTATAATAAAGGTTTGGGAATTATTAATCAAGTTATGAAACCATCCCTTGTATAAAAAAACACCAGATTACGTTTATATAACACTTTGGCTAGACCAGTGTTGACCTATGTTAGTGAAGCATGGACACTAAAAAGACAACATGAAAACAGAATAACGGCTTGTGAAATGAGATTTATGCGCAGAATAGCGGGTTACACCAGTTCGGATCGGAAAAGGAACACCGATATCTTAAAAGAATTGAAGACTACGCCAATTTTGGAATATATTAAACAGTACCAACTAAATTGGAAACGCCATCTTAAAAGAATGAGTTCAACTCGGATCCGCAAAGCTGTTTATAATTATATACCAAGAGGACGAAGATCACTGGGCCGTCCTATGAAACGCTGGAGGGAAAATTTTCTATAGGATCGTAACAGGCCTTGGCCTAATACCTGGAAGGAAGAAGAAGAAGAAGGAACTTGAATTCAGCCACCTCCTCAAAATTTCCCTCATTTGTCATCGGCTGTCCATTTCCATTATATAATGTGTTTCTGTGCGTGACCATATATTTAGTTTTATTGATATTTTCTTCCAGTCCAAATTTCTTAATGTTACTCAACAGTGTGTGCGTGTTGGCCTTTAGTATCTCTTCGCTAGCGGCCAATAGTACTACATCATCAGGATAAACTAACAGCTTATTAATAACATTGAATTAGGACTTCTACATCCTCTAATGATTTGATGGCATGCTCTAGTACGGAGACGTCCAAACTACGGCCCGCGGACCACATCCGGCCCGCCATGGCTTTTCTTATGGCCCGCGTAAGCACTGAAATGAACAAATTCATTTTATATTTTTAAATTTAGAATTGAAAATGTAACATATAGTTTGGACATCCCTGTGTGAAAATCAGCTCTCTGGAATGTGAGGTTGAGGTGTCACCGCTTCTCTTGAGAAAGTAGTAGAGATGATTCATTCCTTATTTACCGTTTTCACCCCCGCTCCAAACTTTGAACATTACTTGTTTCGTTTGTTGTATTGCCAATCAAACAGTAGCATGTGTACGTAATAGTTGTAAAAATAGTGTTAAAGGGAGAAAATGCTTCCAAAAACACGCAACGTTGATTCCGAGTGTTGGAAGATTATCGAATCCTGGACCAGCAAGTACTAGCATTTCTTGTCGACATGGCAAAGCATTTGAATGACTTGAACATAATTTTACAAGGTAAAGACAAATTAATCAACCAAGTTTACTGTGCAATAACAGCTTTCTAATTGAAACTGAAGCTATTGAAAAGGCACGTGTCTGTGAAAAACTGCATACATTTTCCAAGTGTAAATGCTCTGCAAAATGAATATCCTGAATTGTGTTTTATAAGCGATTATTTCGTGGAAGTTATTGGAAGAGTTGAAGAAGAGTTTTCAATAGATTTGTTATTTCAATAAAATGGAACTAGACATTTCTTTGTTTTGGTCTCCATTTTCCTTCGATATTAACAAAGCACCAGCAATGTTGCCATTTTGAACTAATAGATTTGCAGTGTAATGACGGAATGAAAGGAGTTTTTGGTCCTACAGATCACATTCAGTTTTCTACAAGTTACTAGCTGAATAATGTTTAGGGTTAAAGGAACACACCCGACGTTTAATTTGCATGTTTTCCTCCACATACATGTGTGAACAAACATTTTGTAAAATGAAAATTCAAAAATCACGATTGAGGTAAAAATCGAGTGACGAACTTCTCCAAGACGTCTTATTTATCAGTACTACTCAGTAGACATCTGGCATCGATCGTTTGTTAACTTTAAAAAGCCAGCTCCATTCTTCTCATTAGGTATCTAAGTATAGGCCTATTCACTTTTGTACCAATTTTGTTTTACAATATTAATTGCAGCATGGTGTCACAATTGTTTTAGCATTCTTCTGTATGATCATGTAATTTTATTTTAGTAATAATAATAATAATAATAATAATAATAATAATAATAATAATAATAATAATAATAATATCTTGCACTTATTAGACAGACACTAGCAGATACAAGGGCTAAAGTTAAATTCATGGGGGAAATTTCTGAATCCTTTGAAATTAAGACAGGAGTAAGAAAAGGAGATGGACTTTCTCCACTACTCATCAATTGTGTTCTTGATAAAGTAATACAAGAATGGCGTAAACAGAAAACAATTTTTAAATGTAATCAACCAATCATATTAGGGAGACGAACATTGAAGATTGATTGCCTAGCATATGCTGATGATCTAGCGATCTTAACCCGTGACGTTGTAACAGCACAAAAACAGATTGAATTATTAAATGGCATTGCAGAGAATGTTGGCTTGCAGATTTATTTTGAAAAAAGGAATATATTTCATGCAATAAACAAGCACCAAAATACCTGGAAACCAAATATGGAAAAATTAACGAGTTTCGCAATTTATATATCTTAGTGAAATAATTCAGGAAAATGGAATTGAAACCAAAGCCAATAAAAGTAGATGCCAAAAAAATGGAAACAACATTTCGGCTTACTAACAACACTTATAGTAAAAAATGCATATCTTTACATACAAAATTACGACACTATAACACTGTAATTAAACCAGAGTGCCTCTATGGAGCAGAAACATTAATTTTGAACAGAAAAAAAATATCGAAAATATAGTGAAAAAGAATGCAAAATTATAAGAAAAGTTTTAGGTCCACAAGTCATAGGTGAAACATTTAGATTCAGAAGTAAAAAGGAAATAAAAATATATACAGACATTCATAGTGATATTAGGAAACGAAGGTTACAATTTTATGGCAATATTAAACGAATGAACTCAAATAGGCTTAAAAAACAGATAATGGAATTCTACGAAAACAGAAGTAAAGCTCCAGTGGATACTATGAAGTGGATTGATGAACTCAAAAAGGACTTACAAACGGCAGGAATTACTAAAGAAGATATCCCAAACAGAGAAATATTTAAAATTAAGGTGAATAAGTGGCAAGTTGACCAAGAGGACAAACCGAAGAAAAAAACTGGAACAACTAGGATAGATGAGAGAAAACAAGCTCATAGCAAAAGAATGAAAGAAATTTGGGCTCAAAGGAAACGCCTCTAATTACTTTGCGTAGCCCTACTTGGGCTCACCCGCAATTTAAAAAAATAATAATAATAATAACAACAACAATAGAAGCAGCATTAGCAGCAATAATAGTAACGATATTTATGTTCCGGCCCGCGATCAATTGCACAATCAGTTATTGGCCCGGCCCATTAAAAAGTTTGGGCGGCCCTTCTGTAATACAAAATTAAATAGTAAAGGAGATAGTGCATCTCCTTGTATGAACCCATTGTGGATTTCAAATGTATCCGAAAACTGTTTGCACATAGAACCATCAATGGAAGTATGATGGCTTCGGATATCAGTTGGTGGTACCATCCATTCCATATTACTTCCATATGATATACTATACACATCTTCGCCAAATTACTTACCGCACCGAATTTTTTAGACTGCTTAAAGTACACATTCACTCCCGCTCTAATCTCGCTCCACGACCTTTTCAGTCACGTTGCTACTATGGTGCCATTTGGCGTATTAGTGGGTGTGGGAGGAGAATGTCAAACGCGTGCGCGGCTGTAGAATCCAAGGGACGATGACCGGGAGCCCCATTGGATCAGATTTCCCGTGAGCAATGAACAGTTTTCATAAGCAAATTAATGTTTACAGTTACAGCGAAAGCTAAAGAGAATATATTAAGTAAATTATCTGATGAAACCTAAATGCTATAGGCCTTAAGATTTGAATATAAGCCTAAATATTACTTGTGAAAAAAAATAAATATGTGCTTAGTGCTGCAAATAAAATGTACTCCGACAGAACAGAACGCGTGTTTAGGATTTACGTCAGTATATTTCCAAACGAAATTGTTAAAAAAATACAAATCATGAGGGTTATTTCACTTAGCAATAAATAAAAAGTCAGACAATAGTTGGTCAGTAAGGAGTAATCTGTTCTTATTTATCTATATCCATCCATCCATAGTAATTCTGCGCGAGGGTAGGTCTTTCCATGCTATCCTTTGTAGCTTTGCTAGGGAATTATAGGTGTGGTAGCTTTCCGTTGATTTCCAGACCGGTGACGGATGATGATGATGATGAGGGCCGGATGATTTTCGGGTACCGTTGGTCCCTAAGCTTCCTAACATTTGTCTTGCAGGTGAATGGTGAATAAAAACCCCGAGAAAACCTCACCCAGGAGCCTGTACCGACCGGGAATCGAACCGGGGCCGCTGTTGACAAGGCAGCACGCTATCTCGAGACCACAGCAGTGGACGTTATTTATATAAAATAATTAAAATTGTAAATTTTGCATTAATTGATTTTACGTCATTTAGAAAAATGTAAATACCAGCGTACTAAGGAATTTTTGGACGGGGAATGCAGATTGAATTTTGCTCAGAGGCTATAATATAGGCTTTAGGTTCTTTTACGAGCCCAAAAACCTTGATACCTTGGACCCATGTCTTAATATTCCTTTCGAACCTGTCTCTTCAATTTTTCCATCCTAAAAATTCCTTGGTCGCCGATCGGATTTGAATCCGCGACCTTCAGAACCAAAGTCATGAAACTTAACCCTAGACCGATATTGGTCAGCAAACTCGTGTTAGATTACAACATATAGCTAAGAGGAAAAATAATTTGTAACAAGATTCGTGGTTATAAAAGTACTGTTAAGTGATTTGACATTTTTGTATTTAGAATTATATTTATTTACTGTGTATTCACATATATCATTGTAAAATATTGTTAGATACTTTATATTGTTATAATATTTGGGGGCCTAAAGCGCAGAAACATATGAGGCTCATATGGATATAAATACCAGAGAAATCGGTGAGACTGTTCTTCGAATGCGTTCATGTATAAAATGTAAGTCAAAGCACAGACAAATCTGGTTGACCAAAAGGTCAACAGATCTCAAGAACATGCATACATGCTAAAATCTTAAAATGAACGAAGGTGTGCTTTAGGCCATTATGGTCCTCGGCGCCATATTTATTTACGTAAACGCATAATACATTAAGCTCCAATTGTAGTTCCACACTGTTTTAATATTTTGCGAGTTACTCGCTTTGCAATAAAAAAGGCTGAAGCGTTCTGTCTATGTAGATCAAATACAGAATATCCCTGTGTTGGATTATACTGTGGGTGTGTTCGACCTTCAGTGTCAACATTATAAAGTTGACATTATAAAAGGTGTGTCTGACATTGTTTATGTTTCCTCTTACCGGCGACATTTAGTAGTAATCAAGTACTGGAATCATGTGAAGTAATCATTGGTATTACATAGAGCTACACAGTGTTTTCAGAACCGAGAAAATAGAGCTTTATATTTAAAATATCAGCTAATCTTAATAAAGCCCACTACGAATGCCCTTTTCAATTTAATTTAATTTCAATTTCAATTGACGGTTTTATACTTATCTGTAGGCCTCGGACATGAAGTTAGATTAAGTGCAGTCTTACTATACATAATATTGCTTGATGAGAGAGTGGTAGGGTGCGTAGTAGCACCAGTCTGACTAGTATGGCATTTGTGCTGTACTGTTTACGGTCGTATAAACGGGTAATGAAATAAGTAGCTAATTGTGGATTACAAATTTATTTTGTTGCGTAAAATATCTTTAAACTTTTTTAAATTAAACGCTAGAATACAACAAATAATTAAACAAATTTATAATTTCCGTACATTAATTCTCTTTTTGGCATCTATAAATACAATGTTGCATACATTATTACAAAAAATAACAAGTTCATTATTTCTGCACAATTATTTTCTTCGTACAGTTATAAATAAAGAGGTAACACAAAAAAGTATGTGCACTGTACATAATATTTTTAAAAAACCTGTTAGTTAAACTCGTTTCGCTTCTGTAGAGCTGTTACAATGAATAACAATGTATTTCCGTAAAGTTTCAAAAGAAAAACTTCTTCGGTGACTGTTCAAGGAAAGTTTATATTTAGAAAAACTCCTTTCTATTCACATGAGATAACTGGTGCAAAACCAAGGTAGGATATATAACAGGTATCTAACATGGAGACAGTACATGCGTTCTTGTTGTCCATTAGAAAATCCTTTTTACTGAAAATAGCTGAGTATCCAGGGTTTTTCAGCAATACACTTTGTAATTTCTGTTTTGCAATTTCAGATGCCAAAACTACCTCCTGTTTAATAAAAATGTCGCGAAAAAAATTCTACCAGTTTTATGGAATCAATCAATCCTATATGTGAAGATTCCAGTTTTTATTATTATTAAAAGTATATCTTTGTAGACGTTGTTGATTACCAGCAAATTTTGATACAGTAGTCATGACATCACATATTTCACAATTTTTATCGCCGAACTTTCTTCAGCATTAAATGTATTAACTACTTTAACAATATCTTCATTATGCTGTAAGTAGTATGCAGTGGTCTGCAACCAAGTCCCCCATCGAGTTAAAAGAGGTTGAGGTGGTAAAAGGATTTGTGATGCAATTTCCTTAAATTTCTGTTTCCTAGAAGGGGACTTTAGAAATATTTTCTCATGTTTGATACAAAATGTTCATATCAGAGAAATGCAACCTAATTCTTTCGGCTACTCGGTGAAGTCCTTGGGCCAAGCAAGTTAGATGTATTATTTTCGGATATCGTTATTTAATTCTGGAAGGTGCTTTCAACATATAAGGGGCTGCGTCTGTTACAAATATAAAAACATTGTCTCTTTTTATTTCATTGGGCCATAGAAGAGACATAGCATTTTCAAAAAGGTTGTCGATCTCTGAATGGTTGGCTTTATTTAAGACCTCGGTAGTTAACAAAAATTTATTCCCGGGGTTTTCAGGTGATAATAGCCCCACTATCACATTTCCTACAGACCTTCTGGACGCATCTTGGGTTTCATCGATTGACACCCACATTTTATGATCTGCCACAGTATTTTTAATGTATTTCAGAACGTCTTCATAACAAGGAGATAAATAATACCTGCGTAAAGTTTGTTTCACAAGGAATTTTTCTTCCCGTATATTTCTCAAAAAAATGTATAAGCTGGATTTTGCACTTTATTGAAAGGAATATTCGCCGAAACAATCGTTTCGCATAAATATTTGTAAAATTCACGATTATTACAAGTGTCTGAAACTCCTTGTGCAGATGACTGTATTTCATTATCATGCTTATGTTTTACATTCAATATGTGTGTTTCAGATTTGCAATGACTCTTGATAAAAATTCTTCTCTACCCCTTCAACTCTACATTACACAATTTACAAAATATTTTATCTTCTTTTAGGCAAAAATCTCAGGGCAGTACTCACGTACAAGTGAATTCATCTTGTATGTGTTTGTGTTTCGGCAAGTTGTAATCATTCATCAGATCGTGGTGATCGGTATTATAACTTGACTGCATACTATATTTGTAGCAGCACAGCAAAGACGCCAATGACTGTAGCACTGCGCACGGGACAGGACTAACTACCTGAGTAGCCAACTGTTTGAAAGCGAAACGGCAATGAAAAGGCAATGAAGTCCGAGCTCTACTTATCAGAATTGTTTCAAACACTACCGTTAAATGGTCCACTCTGTGTTACTGTATATGTTAATCACGGATCTTCTTCTTCTTCTTCACTTCCTGGTTTATGTTTTAGTTGCTTGTTCCGTCTTCACTAATAGATCCAAGACTATCTCTTCCGAGGACGTCCGACATCTCTTCTTTCGCTCGGAAAATAATGTAAGATTTTATTTGGTAAACTACTTTCTTCCATTCTTTCTACATGTTCTTTCAACTTAATCTTGTTATTAATTATATTTTCTTTTATGGAGTAGATCTGCAGTTCTTCAAGAATATCTTCGTTTCTTATCTGGTCCATTCTAGTGCATCCTTCTACTCTTCTTAAAGTTTCATCTCGGCTGTTTGGATTTCACTTTCTTGTTTGGTAATGATAATCCAAGATTCACTCCCATACAAAAGGACAGGGACTGCCATTGTTTCATAAAATTTTAATTTTGTTTGTTTATGGACTTTATTATTCAATGTTTTATTTACTGTGCCACAAATAGCTTTAAACTGATGAGTTTTGTGTTCAATATATTTTATCATGTCCATAGCTGATATCACATCCTAAATATTTAAAGTGGGATACTTGTTCAATAATTTCGTCTCTTTGATTGGTAATGTATAATTCTTTTATCGGTTAAGGTACATGAATATTTTATTGAATTGATATATTAAAATATCAAAGATGTAAGTAGTACAAGTTGCATGATATGATGTTTACAGCTGCTGGAAGTTTTTTAACTAAACCGAAAAAATACTATTTTATCCGTTGGTACTAATTTGCTATTCATGGGCCAAAAATTTAACTTTTAAATTAAATTCGCATAATTATTTCTAGTTCAGGTTTGCCAGTTGTCTGGAAATGTCCTGAAATCTTCGAAATATTATCAGAGGATCGAAATTAAGTACAAATTACAGTTCAAATTTTAGGTCAGTAAATAGGCTTACTATAGATACCCGGAAATTAACATTAACATTAATATTTTATCAATTTTACAATTATTTTATCTATTCACTTTATGTATGCGGTAGACCAGGACGTCCACTCAAAAGACGTCTGGATGGTGTTTCTCTTGAGGCCGAAACAGGTCAACAAATGGCCTAAATTCGTGAATGTACTATGATGATGATGATGATAGTCTATATTTTAAAAGCTATTCACTTTATGTATGCGGTAGTCTATATTCTAAAAGCTATTCACTTTATGTATGCGGTAGTCTATATTTTAAAAGCTATTCACTTTATGTATGCGGTAGTCTATATTCTAAAAGCTATTCACTTTATGTATGCGGTAGTCTATATTTTAAAAGCTATTCACTTTATGTATGCGGTAGTCTATATTCTAAAAGCTATTCACTTTATGTATGCGGTAGTCTATATTTTAAAAGCTATTCACTTTATGTATGCGGTAGTCTATATTCTGAAAGCTTAAAGTAGTATTTCAGAACATACTTTAAAATTTTTAAAACCTAATTTATGTGCTTACGTCTAAATCTTGTATAACCCAAAAATCTAAGGTATTTTTGAATGGTAATTTATATTTCTTGTGTCGGTTCAGTGAGAGAAATTTACCAGCAGTGAAAGAAAGGTGCTGATATGATAGTTAATTTTTAATTTCAAACAACTTTTTTTGATAATTCAACATAGGTTTGTTCTGTAATGTTTCCATGTTGAACTGTAGTTACAGAATCCCATTTTCATACAAGCAAATTGTCGGGAGTAATCCCAGGTTCTTTGAATGACATCCTAATCTTATACTTTATTTGCCATACCTAGAGTCCGAATTCCCTTCTTTAATGCTATTATTCTTGAATCATTATATCGAGAAATAAAATATTGCATTTGACTGTCTCGAACAATCATAAACTTACTGCATCCGTCGTAAATAAAACAACGAGTAAGAAATACCGCATTTCTTCGAGTATTACGCGCAATTGTTAACCATATCTTTGTTATATAAAACGTGAATACGTGATTTATGTGAGAATATGTTCAGGTACATACATATCCAAGAACCTTCAATCATAGAAGATGTATAAAATTCCTATCTATTGTACCAGACTTTAAAAACTATGATATTCGAAAGAAAACAATTTACCGCGAGAATACCACCTATTAGTAGTACAAAAAATTGACACTTTCACACGAATGCGTTAATGACTCTATCATTCTACGAGGTAGTAATTATCGATATGTGACTTAAAAGTTATTTTCCATACTGCCCCAACTCAATCCGAGAGTAAAGTACGATCAGTTGATATATGTGTGTGTGTTATAACTATATTTTTGACATATATATATATATATATATATACATGTGTCAAATGTACGATCATTTTTCTATTAAACTAATGCAAAAAATCGTGGTGTTTAATTATGCCAAGGCGTGAATTACGCAAGTTAATCCAGTAAAT
This sequence comes from Diploptera punctata, assembly GCA_030220185.1. Taxonomy (NCBI): domain Eukaryota; kingdom Metazoa; phylum Arthropoda; class Insecta; order Blattodea; family Blaberidae; genus Diploptera; species Diploptera punctata. The sequence goes on from JASPKZ010007908.1 coordinate 448,307, forward strand.
TTGTTGTCATTGATTGTGTTTATTTTAAAGTAGATTTTGTTGATATTCAACAAATCCACCATAATATATTTTTAAATAGGCGCCCCAACCTGAGAAGTGGGTTACAATACGCCAATGCTTGGAGAGAATACATGAAATGTCGAATGACAAACAGATGGCATTGAACAAATAAATAAAATTTTAACAATGTATCGCATACAAAATATAAATGCCATTGTAATTTCAGACTACAGTATTTATGTTTAGTTTTGTTCTTATGTGTCAATCAATTCTTGCAGTATGAATATAAGATTTGAACAGATTTTGTCAGGCTATATTTGGTAATCATTTTTTTACATCCCTGGGGCTCTTGATGCCCGATATGCTCCAACACTTCCACTCTTAGACTAAAATAAACGTTGAGGTCTTTTACAGGACTCCCGATAGATGAGGGTCTTATTTGAGCCCTTTGCTATCCTCATTCATTGTTTTGAAGTTTTATTTTAGTTTGGTGTTAAGGTTCGATGTATTTTGCACAAATTGTCCGCCGTGGAAGGGAGAAAAAGCACTGAAAGCGCTCAAGTCCAAGTCCACCTATACTGGAGCACCTTTCATAATCAAAGGTTTTATCTATTTTTTAGATAGGTTGTGGAAAACAAACTTAAGCTTGTCAGTTTGTGTTTGTTTTATTTTATTGTTGGATGTTATTGGGTGTTCCGTTCATGTGTTTAATGTATTTATGTATACGTTTTCTTGGAGTTACTCGATTTCGTGAGTGTAGATGTTAGATGAACTTGTATTAAGTTGTGTAGTTATGTTTTCTCAGAGTTATGTGATAGTTGTGTTGGCTGTGTTGGTCATTTCAGCCATATCATAAATGAATATGTCTATGTGTTCTGGATACTGGATGCAACGAATTTAACTTTCCTGCTTAGGGCTCTTTTGGCTGTGCTGTTGGCTATGATTTTGAGTAATGGTTTTTCAGAGTTGTCTGTTACGTTGTAGGTGCACTGATCTTCTCATATATGTAATTTTATAGTTTTCTGATAGCTGTTTTGATCTTTTCATCGCTGATTTTGAAAATTTGTTTGTATGAAATGTTTTGTGTTTCTTTGTCTGAGTTTGTGTTAAGTGTCGGGAAATTTCTAACTGTAGAGCTGGGTTTGATCGGTGTTTTTTCTGTTTGTGGTTTTAAAGGTGTATAGTTTTTTGGCAGGTGGCGGCATTTATTTCGGATATTTAGGACATTTAACTTGTCCGTCCGCTCATGTGATAGCATATCGTCTTTTGTACTCGCACTTTAGGAAGGCAAAATGTTAACGAATTTATCTAACTCGTGTATAGTATTGCTTCTAGTAGCGACAAAATGCCAAATTATTTTTGAATATTGATTTAACTAGAAAATAGTATTGCTGAATAAGAACATAACTAAATTACCGGTGTAGATCAATATAACGATTTTTGTATATATTACTGGCTAATAACTGGCGTGCGCTGCTACGCCTAATTAAATGAAATTTAATGAGCTTTTATGTTTATTTGAATAAGTAAAAGGATAAATAATTATAAATTTATATTTTTTAGATACCCCGTGCTGATTACTCGGCGTTGCCTGGGAATCTGCTTATCCCGATCTTCTTGACATAAATGAGCTGAAATACGAAAATTAATGTGTTTTACGTTTAGTTAAATATGTAATAGGGAACATTTATATCGTAATTTCTTTTAGATACCCCGTGCTGTTTACTCGGCGTTGTCCGGAAAATCTACTCATCCCGATCTTCTTGGCATAAATGAGTTGAAAGACGAAAATTAATGTACTTCTTATGATTAATTGAATTACATGAAATGAAAAAAATTATAAATGTATATCGTAATTATTTTAAGATTCCCCGTGCTGATTACCCGGTGTTGCACGGGAAACTACTTATCTCGGCCTTTTTGGCATAAATAAGCTAAAGGACAAAATTCGTTATTGTGAGTTATCCGTATAAGATTATCCACCATGTGCTGCTATGACTGCACGGGAATCTACTTACTTGTCTCGATCTTCTTGGGATGAATGAAAGATAAAAATGATTATTGTGAGTTTATCCGTAAGAGATAAACATATGCTGTCGCGGACTTTTTTGTAGAGCTTTCCGAGATATTCAATTCTGTGTACATTGATTTTTATAATATTCATGATGTGTTCCGTTGAGGTACTGGGGTCGACTCAGCCTCTAACGGAAATGAGTACCAGACGCTTGTTCTGGGGTTAAAGGCGGCCGTCACGCAGGGCTGACAATCCGGCTGACATCAAGTGCCGATTGTCAAGAAAAAGTGGGAGCCTTAACCTCCCACTACCCCAAGGACCTCCTGAGGCCTGTAGTGGGAATACTTTACTTTATGGAATATTAATTTTACATTAATTTTGTGCATATGTTATGGTTTAGGCAGCGTAAGCCATTTAAACGTCCAAAGAGCTACTTTTTTCACCTTTCCACTACAAAGGGCGATTTTTAAGGGTGTAGGAGTTGAGTATCACAACACTCTTATAGCCTATGTTCATCCCGGGAATCTCCTGAACATTTTGCAAAGTGCCCCATCACAATCGGATCAACGGTATGGCCGCGCATAAAGTACGAACAAACAAACAAACAAACAAACAAAAAAGCAAATATTCATTTTATATATATTCGATTGTCACGACAGTTGTCATTGGAGTATTTACAAACGTAGTATCCGTGCATGACGAAAGAATATTGAATGAAGTGATATTCATTGTTTTAGTGTTTCGCAATATAATCTCTCGCATTGAATAAAATATGTTACAGATCCTGTTAGTAACACAGTGAATCATATAAATAAAATGTTGGTGATATGAGGGAGACAGAATTATTTTGAACACAGTTTGAAATTCTGATATCTGGTGGGCTATTGCCCTAAAATTTTACTTATTTTCTCTTATACGAGATATTTCGTATCTTTTGGTTTAATACAAAACAAAAAGTAAAATAATCTAAACTGATAAGGAACCTACTTAAGTGCGAAATCGTCAATGCAATGTCTAGTAATTGTAATTTTACAGAATTACTGTAAATAATGGTGAAATAAAAATATCAACTCTTAATGTCTCACAATGCCCATAGGCCCTAAGTTAATGTAGGGCCTAAGCGAGGTGGATTCAAGGGAGAGTATGTGTTGTGCCCCACAAAACCAAACCTCTTAATTTAACCATGAGAATCATGTGAACTATGATGACCGCGAAGATCACTTAAAGTTCTAGTTATCATCGTCTTGATCCTAAATTGTAGAGCATTGAGAATGATTACACCGTTCAGCATTGATTTTGTTTTTTTAATACATTAGCATTTCTAAATCACTATGTCACACTGATTGTAAAAATGAAATCAGTTTTCGCGTCAGAATTTTTTGCAATTAAAAAATTGTATGTTTTTGAATATTTTTCGTAATGTACGTACTGTAGTAATATTACAGTGTGCTTATCGTTTGTTCGAAGGACCCAACAGTTTATAATATCAGCTTTATTACTTAAAATGTGAAATAATACAACTAATATTATCTTTATATTTTACATTATGTTTATATTTATTAAAATCTAATAACCATATCCGTACAAAAATTTGTCTTCCTCTTAAAATGAAGAGGAGTTAAGATATCCGTTGTATTCTTGGAGATGTTTATCTATCGGCATTCATCTTATATATAATCAAGAAGTTGAAATATTTAGTTTCTCAGGCCATAAAAAATTATTATTGAAGGAAATATTTACTCTTAGAGATTACTATTAAAACAAACAATGAATTAGAGAACTGACAGAGGGTCGCTGTATTTATCGAAGTGCAATCCAGCTTATCAGGTTAAAGAAAAACTTTCTCTGAGATAATAAACCTATGCCATTTTAAAAGTTGTTACCAAATTGGAGATCAGTCTTGCGCTGTTCGTTGTCGTGTAAGCGTGAAAATGTGTGAGTTCTCAATTTTCTGCGAGAGCACAACACGATAGTTTTGTTTCTTAGAAATGACGAAACGTAGCTGTGTAAATGATAAAAATATGTACTGTTATAATGTGAGTCATATACTTTGGTAAAACAAACACAGAATATAACTGTTTTTGTAAAGAAAACTTACTTTCAATATTTTGGCATTAAGTTAGGGTAGCAGGATAAATCATGGTGTCCTCACAAAGTGCGTCGTAGTTGTGTTGCACAGTTGAGGAGTAGGGAAAATGTAAAAAAAAAGAGGTCGTTGCCCTTTGGTATCCCTATGATTTAGAGGGAACCTACAAATCATGGAGACGATTGTTATTTTTGCACAGTTAATGTAGCAGGATATAATGCTAAAAACAAGAAAGATATTGTATATCCTAACATTTCCTCTGCCATTCACCCGTACATCATGGTCCTGATATTCCGGTTCCCTTACACCCTGAATCAGATACATTGCCGTCTGCATCCAGTGGCACTGCAACTGAATCTCCTGTGGATGATGAACCATATAATTCTGATCAAATAGATGTTTTAATCAAAGTTAGGTTAATGATTTAGTGAGGGATTTAAATTTGCTAAAGAATCAGCAGAACTGTTAGGCTCTAGGTTAAAAGATAAGAAAGTATTGGCTGAGGGAACATATTTTTCATGTTAAGGCATTGTCAGAATGAACTTGTCCTTTTTTTTTTTTTTTTTTTTTTTGCTGATGAAGAAAATTTAGTGTATCGCCAAGACATCCCTGCTGCCTTAAAATTTTATAACGTAATCCATAATTCCGAAGAGTGGAGGTTCTTCGTAGATTCTTCTAAAACGTGTCTTAAAGGTGTTTTGCTTCATAATGGAAACATTCATCCTTCCATTCCTGTATCCCACTCTTTTGTTTTTAAAGGAGACACATGAAAATGAAAAGCTTTTGTTACAAAAACTGCAGTACGAAAACCATCTATGACCAGTTTGTGCAGATTTCATGATTATTGAACTATTAGTTGGTCAGCCTGCTGGTTTCACAAAATACTCTTGTTTCGTATGTGAATGGGATAGCAGAGCTAGGTCATAACACTGGGATATGGAACTGAGACCACGTAGGACTAATTTAATGCCGGGAGAAAAACAAATATAAGACGTGAACCTTTTATTGGTCCCTCAAAAGTATTGTTGCCACCTCTCCACGTATAATTAGGTTTAATGAAACAATTTGTGAAAACTTTAGATAAAGAGAGCGAGTGTTTTAAATACCTTTATGCTACATTTCCTTGAGTACCCTATGTTAAAATTAAATCTGTTGTATTCGTTTAGCCCACAAATTCGAAAAATTATGATGATGGACAGTCAGTTCGAGAATACTATGAGTCGAAAAGTGAAGTATGCCTGGAATGCTTATAATTATTAATCACTAGCTAATACCCGACGTGCGCTCTTACACCTAAATAAATAATAATGTGTTTTTGCATTTAGTTGAATTAGTGAAAGGTAAATAAATGTAAATATATGTAATTATTTTTAGATACCCCGTGCTGATTACCCAGCCTTGCCCAGAAATATACACATTCCGATGTACTTGGCATAAATGAGCTGAAAGACAAAATTTGTTATTTTTAGTTATCCATAAAAAGAAAACCAGCCGTGTGTTGCTATGCGTGCCCGGGAATCTACTTATCCCGATCTTCTTGGCATCAACGAAATACAAAAATATTTATTGTGAGTTATCCTTAAAAGATAAACATGCTGTCGCGGACTTTTCTGTAGAGTGTTTTGAGATATTCAATACTGTATGCAATAATGTTGTGTATTTGTTATGGTTTAAGCAGCGTAAGCCATTTATATTTACAAAACGCGACATTTTTCACGTTTGTTACTACAGAAGGTGATTTTTAGGGGTGAAGGGCTTGAGTATTATAACCTATAACCTTCCCGGGAAAATCCCGAACATTTTGCAAAAAGCCCAATGACAATCGGATGAATAGTATGGCAGCACATTCTTGCCAGGGAATCTACTTATCTCGATCTACTTGGCATCAGTGAAAGAAAACATGGCTGTGGCGGACTTTCTTGTAGGGTTTTTTGAGATACTCAATTCTGTGTACAATAATTTTGTGTATTTGTTATGGTTTAGGCAGCGTAAGCTATTTAAGGGTTAAAAAAGGTACTTTTTAACGTTTTTCACTACAAAAGGTGTTATTACTGGTGTAGGAGTGGAGTATCTCAACTCTCTTATAGCCTATGTTCATCCCGGGAATCTCTTGAATCTCTTGAACATTTTGCAAAAAACCACATCATAATCGGATCAACGGCATGGCCGCGCATAACATATGAACGAACAAACGAACAAACATTAATTTTTGTTAGATTATTATGAAATAATGAATAATTAGTGACAAATGCAAAATCCTGGCCCTAGTTTTTCACATAAAATTCTTGTTGAAAGTAATTTTTATTACGTTTCACAAAGCTATAATTTCATTTCTAGTTATTCATGAATATTTTGATAACCTGACGTGATGGGGAAAACATTGAGCTCATTTTCGAATTCAGCACAAAAAATTCGCTTAGAATCGCATATCAGATTTTCTAAACAAAAAATAAATTTTAAAAAGCAGAACGGTGTTATTAGGTATGCAAATAAGCTAATATTATTGATATAAAGAGGTGAAGAGAACTGATGACAAATGTTTAAAGTAACGGAATGAAAAATAGTAATTGGTTCAGTGTAACTTGTAACTCTACTTCTTATTATTCGTTATTTGTAGGATTTTTCATCCTGTTTATTTCCAAATTCTCTCCTCGATGGAAAAGACGTATTGGATAGATGTGCAGCACTGTCTGTCCATCTAATGGCTGGTTTTCCTTTTGCTCTTCTCCCGTCCGTTGGCCTACCTTCTTTAGCTCTTTTTGCAAGTCTGTTGTCTAACATTCTTTCTATATGATCTTTCCAATTTTTCTTCTATTAATAATAAATTTGGTTCTCTTGAATTTGACATTTGTTTCCAATTTCTGTATTGTGTATCCTAACAAATAATGTTTCCCTTTGAATAGTACTTCAGATCGTCATTTCACATGTGCTTGATATTTGATTAGTTTTTGTTATATCAGCCCTAGATTCTCCTCCATATATGATAACTAGTCGAACTATCGTTTTGTATTTGCGGATTTTGCTTTCAAAATGACATATGTTTATTGCGCCAAATTAAATATTTCATATATCCTGAAATTTGTGCTGCTTTTTCAGCTTGTTTCTCTACTTCATTTATTATATTTTTGGTGTTTGTTATTAATACACCTGAATAATTAATATTAGAACATCAAAAGAGGTATATCAGAGGATGTGAAGAATTTGAGTACTTGGGAGTAAAATTAGATAAAGAGGATAAACAAGAAAGTGATATTAAGAACAGAATAAATAAAGGTAGAGCAATAACAGCAATGGTTAATGGAGTCTTATGGAACATACATATAACCAGGGAAAAGAAGTACTGTCACATATGGAGCTGAGGTTTGGAAATTCAACAAAAACTTAGAACAACAATTTATTTAGATGGAAATGGATTTCTTGAGGATAGCAGCAAGATGTTCAAAATTAGACAAAATAAGAAATACTGTCATAAGAGAAAAAATGAATATTAGTTATTCAATAGTAGATTATATACGCTATAAGCAATTAAATTGATATGGGCACGTACGACGAATGCAAGAAGAAAGATTACCCAGAAAGACATTGGAATGGTGTCCACCTGGAAGAAGGAGGAGAGGAAGACCTCAAAACTCGTGGATGCAGGAAATAAGAACTGGAATGAGAGCAAGAGGACTGGAGGACATGGATTGGATGGTGAGAGACGAGTGGAGGAGAAAAATAAAAATTTAGGCACAGAAATATGTGTAAACATTAAATTTCTGTATATAAATAAAAATAATTAAATTCTGATACTTGTTCTATAATTTTTCATTTCACTTCTAATATTCATCTTACAGGTTCTTATTCCTATCAATTTCCATATAGTATTTTCTGACATTTATATTAAATTGATGTAAAGATCTGTGTAAATTATCTTCAGATTCTGAAAGGCGAACGACATCACCTCCGTCATGTATCAAGTGAAATGTAGTTGTAACTCGTTATTCTTTATGGGATATTTCGAGATCGTGTGTTAATATGATTTGTATCCACAGAGAAGGAGACACACATAGGGTGAATTATCTTGTGGCAGAATTTTTTGTTTTTTACATCACGCACTTTACAGGAGGGAGGGACTGTTTGATCTGAAAGTCTCAGAGATAGGAGTTAAGTTTTTTTTATTAACAGCCGATGTATCACAGAATTTGTACTGCTATGTGCTGAACTGAATATCACGCTATAAGGGTGATGTCTTTGCAGTGACGTCAGGGGTCGGGTGAGCGTGTTCAGACAGAAGTGCTATACATTTTCTAAACATATTACTTCGTAATTCGAAAGAATAAGACTTGAAATCACAACTTGAAGGTTAACGCTTCAGGATTAATGTATACGATTTCTTCTCTGCAGTTGTACTAGCTCTCCCACTTGTTTTGTTTTCGTTCGTTCCCTTCCCTACAGCGTGTTGTTCAGCTCAGATTATAACACGATACGATGTGTTAGCGTTTGAAAAATGTCGAAATCAGGAACCCGTGCTCAAACAGTTTTTCTTTGGGAGTACGCCCACATAAGGAAATACTTAAATCAGCTGCTATGAACTTTAAGATGTTTGTCTTGCAAAAAAAAAGTAGCTTGAAATAACTTTTTAAATGTCTGAGACGCTCCGTATACATTTTATGTTTTTAATAATCTCCCTTCTCAAAATATAAGAGGATTATTAATGGAACTATGAAGCCATCTATGATGTCGTTGTATTGACTTGGAAAGCAGAACGGCGATATCAACTGACTTTTCTACTGCATGCTAAGCCTAATGTATAAAAAACGAGTAATGTACGAGACCCTGAGGTAGGATGCTCTAATTTAAAATATAATGACCTTTGACCTGGAGTGGAATGTATTCTTTTTCTTTTTTTGTGACTACTGGGAGTTGAGACTTTCCTTTAACCTTAACTCCATTCTTTCCCACCGACGACCATTTATTTGTTCTTAAACTTTAATGAGTAATCATTATTCTTAATTGTACTCTTCTCTCAGGAAATTTGTAGACGCCGAAACTCTAGAAACTTCGCGTAACATAATTTGCAAATTTCAGTTAATTTTTTATATAACTGAAGTTGCACTTTCAGAATGTTTCTAAAGTATAATTTATAACTAGGGATGTAATTCGAATTAACATTTTCAGCTTCATTTTTTCGCCTTGCTTCAAGTTCAACGTAATTTCCTTGTTAAATACTCACGTACATAACACGAATGTAACATTAAATGTACATATAACACTAGAATTTAATTTTCAAGTTTTAACGTTAACAGCGAAGTTATACCTTCGAGCTTAAAATCGCCATATGTATGAAAAAAACTAAATCACTGGCACTATCGAACCCGCATTACATAAGCTTCCCATACATCCCTATCCTGAGCTAACGTTTTACAAACATCCCCTCCATAATCTAACTCCCTCTATGGTTTATATTATTCCCGCACCTCATTTTTGGTCTACCCCTCGTTTTCCTAAAAGACGTTTTCATGCCTCTCTTTCGTACCAAATATCCTGCCCATCGCAGTCTACGAGACTTAACTAACATTATTATATTTCGTTTCCTATAATGATCATGTAGGTCACTCTTTTGTAGTTTTTTTCATTCCCATGTCTGTTCATCTCTTTTTAGTTCAAAAATTTTCCTAATAACTTCATACTCAAATATTCATCTTTTCTCTTCCCTTAAAGGAAGAATCCGTGTTCCGCACCCATATAAAATAACTGAGAAAATAGCATTTTTATATATTTTCAGTTTATTGTTTTTTTAGAAACGTTGGGACCACAAGAGTCCATGTAATGTACAATAGCTTGCATATCCAGAATTGAGCCTTAGTTTAATTTCTTTGTGCATCTCATTCACGTTTGTAATTATTGTTCCTATGTATTTCAATTCAGCCAATTCTTCAAAATTTCCCTTATTTGTCATTAACTGCCCATTTTCCATTATACAGTGCGATCGGTATTGCACTGGACAGCAGACGCTGGAATTTCACTATACACTGCTGACGCACTCGCGACGGGGAACGGACAGCGTAGGATTGCGGTGATACAACCACACACATTCTCGTAACTATTTTACAAATCGTCGTACTTTCTAACTTTATTGTAACAGGTGCTGGAACTGTTCACCTTCGTTGTCCATACATTTTTGACATCTTTTTATAAAATTTGTTGTACAGTTTATGGACTGTTGAATGGAGGAATTTTTACACCAGGGAATCGTGTTTCAAAATGTCTCCGTACTTGGCTGGCAGACAGAGTTAACAAATATTGATAATAAATAAATACACGTTGTTCAGTAGAAAAATTATTAACCATTATACAGTTTACACTTTACACTTATGCACACGTCATTCAATTTACACTTATACACGCCTGTTTATAAGATACAAATTCTGAAATTGAAATAACTTATAAACACGTCATTCAGTACACAAGGAAAAGCGAGCGAGCACTTTATCCACTCGAAGCAATCGATCTGACTGCGATTGTGAACGCGTGGGATGTGCTTGTATACTATTGAGTCTGCGCACATTTCACGTCAGGTGTCTGCACGTGTAACCCTTCGTCACCGCACAGCACAAACCCCGCATCTGCTGTCCAATGCTACACTGATCGCACTGTATAATGTATTTCTATGTGTAAACATATATTTAGTTTCATTGATGTTTACTCCAGCCCCAATTTCTTAGTGTTACTATAACATACGTAAAATAACTATTAAAGTCGATTAAATATTTTTGCTTATTTTTATCAAAATCTTGACAAGAACTGCTTCATTTTTGGTGTTAATTCACACATTACACAAACATTGTTTTTAGAATCATTAACCGGAAATATCAGTCTGTTCTCATCCCTACACCGCTGTTCCTTTGTACCTGATATTAAATTCTACAAGACGAGTATTAGAGAAACATGTGTCTAAATAAATCGGAAATGAAGCTATTTTATTCTAATCAGTCGTGAGAATGGATCATTCTTCATTCTTGTAAATTCAAACATTTGCTATTTCGAAAAACGTGGACTCTTGTTTGTACGGATTGATGGTAATTGTATTTGATTGCTCGTCTTTTTTAAAGCATTTGAACTATTTCATTCAATGTTCTTGTAGTCTAAAAGTTCGATTTTTTAAAAATATGAGTGAACTATTCAAAGTCTTGATTAATGAAGTGGCGTTTTTAAATTTTCTATTATTGTGTTTATATATCACACGTGTTGATTTTATAATTTTAAAATTATAATAATGACATGGCTGTAATGAATATATGAGATAACGATCAGACTTCGGGTATTAGGTTGGTATACAGGGCGTTGAAAAGTATTCCTCAGAGTACAGAACTTAATCGTGATCTCTGCTGGTAAAATCAATAATTTGTTGGTTACCAGCTACAGGCGGGTGTATGCCGGAGGTTTATTCTATTGACTCAATGGTTAAGTCGTTCTAAATTGCCTGAAGTAAATATAGAAGGACGGTTAAAGTGAATTTTTCAAGTTACTATCCGACCCAGCGGAACGTTGACATGCTTCGATTGTGGATAATTTGCGAACTAATGCCGTGTCATCCAGCGTACACTCGCTTCACATCAGTCTGTGGCGTCGAGGAGACCAGCGATTACCCTAAGTAAGCTGGATAAGTTCTTTCATTTGCTATTTGTTCATGCCTATACATGGTTAGTATCTACGTCATTGCAACGCAGCAATAGTGCTGCTATGACTGGAAGTAAGTGTTCCGTTCTGTCGTATAATAAGTTAGTGAAACGTAACCTATAAAAAAGTTAGAAAGCAAAAGATAAAATCCCAACGGTTCTTTGCATTCCTTATGGTACTTTAGCAGTACATTGCAACAAATCTGGTATTATAACGAAAATTAAAAAAAAGTATACATTAGTTGTAGGAGTTCACCAAAATAGAAAGTTAAAAATTCGTTTTAGCACTCTCAGTTTTTGAGGTTTCATAACGAAACAAAGTATGTTCTATTAAAGTCACCCCAGGAATCTATTATTTCAAAAGCAGCAAAATTCGCCTATTAGGTGTAGGAGTTCACCTGAAACAAAAGTTTGAAAATATCTGTAGTGTTCGCAAAATTTTGTTTCATCACGAAAATCGTTATATGCTTTTGAAATAAGACGAGAAATGTATACTTTCAAAGCCAGCAAAATACGACAATTGGAGTAAGAGTTCACCAGAATCTAAAATTTAAAAATTCTTATTGCGGTCGCAATTGTTTATATTTCAGAACGAGAAACTGATTTTAAAATAAGCAGAGTAATGTGTATGAGTTAACCTGAAACAAAAATGTTTAATTCGTTGTAGGGATCGCAATTTATATTTTTCTGACAAACTTACTATGTGTTCTTAAAATAAGCGAAGGAATGTTTTTTTTTTAAACCAGCACAAATCGATTATTAGATGTAGGAGTTTACATGAAACTAAAGTTTAAAAGTCTCTTTAGCGTTCGCAGCTTTTAATGTTCGATGAAGAGAATCAGTATATGGGATAATCCATATCAAATCGGAGAGCAAAAAATTTTGCAATTTACTTTTTTTTTAATTTTATGTATCCCTAAATATAGTGAATACATTTATAAATGCATTGATATCAAAATTTAATTTTTATCATTTATAGATTCATAGTTATGACGATCTAAAATTATCGTAAATATAATAGACTAAAACGTGTACTAACTAATATTTATGAAACAGTAAACAGCAAAATTTTCTTTCAAATATTTATGTAGGTGATATCATGCAGTTTAAGCGTGGTATTTTTACAATTGGGATATTTTCATTTCCGGTGCTAATTTTCTATTTTATGGCGGTTTACTGCAGTACACATCATAAAATGTAAACGAAACAAAAGTACAGAATATTATTCACGTAATAAGGATTAATTTCCAGCAATTACTTTTTCGGTGGGATGACTAGTTCAGACAATATAACTGTTCTTTATTCTGTTTTCATCAAAACCTGGTGATCAACAGCGCAACCAGCTTCTTTCACGACCAAGGTCGCGCGCGTAGTTATTGAAACCCCGCTTCATCAGTGGCTTTTTCAACTTCCATTAAATCTAATAGATTATTTAAATCATTAGAAAACTTATATTGCTCTGCTTCCGTGAACAAAGTATTGTGTTTCCGCTACTTGTGTGTTACATATATATATATATATACAACACAAAAATAACAAACTATGTAACAAAAATTGTTAACAGACTTTCTTCAAAAGTACGTATCTGTTGTTATATGAGCTCAGTGGAACAGTACTGCTAATTTATAATAGTGGCGATAGTTTATTCTCACGCAGTAGATACTTTGATGTCAGAACATTTATGGAATTTAATTGCTGAAGCGAGAAGTAAGGAGCTCTGTTGCTCGAGTTTACTGTGAATTATTAAACAAATTATTTATTTTGTTAACAACTTTCTAATTACAAGTCAAATGCAATATTGATAAAAACTCTGACATTATTAAATGAATAAACTGGTATTGATTTTATTTTCTTATTAATTAACAATTTTCATTTTAAAACAACATTTTATTCACTGTACTTTATTGTACCCTGCAAACTGTGACGAAATAATAATTTTAAAAGACATCACTTTCAAATAAACGATAATAATGTATAGTCAGTATGTCTTAAAACATCTGTTCTTCCGTCGAAAGTTCTCGCGGCCCGATTACTTGTCTACAGACTGTTTTCTATAAACAGTGCGTGTGTTTAGTACCTCATAATTTTCGTGTTACGTATCACAATCAAATTCAAAATATTTTTTAAATAATTTTATTAAAATGTTTGCATATTGAAGTGTTTTATTTTCTTAATGTAAATGAGTTAGCCTAACTGATGTTATGTGAACGGAAACTGCTTCAATCCACTCGGACATCATAAGAAATGTTTTAAAGTTTGAGATCTTTCGCTCCATGGATGTCTGAGTAATTCGAACGTAAATGTCCATAAAATAAAATTTTACACCTCTTAAAATATCGCTTGTAATAGCAGAACAATTAATTATGATAAATTATTATTTGTAGCTTAGCAATTCCTTGCAATATTCAACATCAGACGTTGGTGTAAGTGTACAGTACAGACTATTACAACACATTACGAAACTACTCTCCAGAAAATAATTGCTTAATAGGCCAATAAATTTGGATTTGTAGAATTACAAAAATTACAGAATTTTAAACGAAACTATATGTTACCAAAAGCAGCACAAAATTAATCTCCTACTAAAGATTGTTACATTTAACGACGCTCGCTAACATGTGAAGTCATTATGTAGTAATTTATTTTAAGCGCGAGGCACTCTTACGTACCGTAAATCTACGACATGAGACTCATTGATTTCCTTCCCTCTGGAGAAAGCTACATTCAGAATTGTTACGCCTTTAAAATGCCATTGATTCCTATCGAGTTCGTACCCGCGAACCTCGGAATCGGAGGCGTGCAGAGTAACCACTAATCCACGATGATGATTATGATGATGTAATAATGGTAATCATGATAATAAAAATAATGTAATGGTGATAATAATAATAAAAATGTTTGGAAGTGCACAAAAGTAGCTCCGTTATTGTTTGCACGAGCGAGCGATCTTCACTCACGCGAGAGGTATCGCGGGCAGTCTACACGTAGGAGATTTTAGTGAAAATAATTTTTTTGGTGGTTTCCTTTCATCCCACCACCTTAGTTCTAATTACAAACAATTGACTGGTCATCAGGTAATAATCTGGTATTTTTTTAATTTATATTTTTTTTGTTGGAAAAGTCAATTGCATATCAATTACAATAAGAAAAACGTGAATATTAACATAACCAATTTTCAAGCGATAGAGCATAAAATCATCTATAATGTGACTATCTTTTCAAATTGAGGGTATAGTTATACTTCGAGAAATTTATATCACAAAAGAGACTTTTTAAAGCATACGAAAAAATTGACACTTCTATTACTCTTTAATTACATCAAACGAAGACCTTAAATTCGGTTCAGATATTCAGTATATCACAAAGTTTCACTGTAAAAAAAATTGTAAACTTTTAAAGATGTGAGTTCAATTTTCACAATTTTTGCCTATTTCGTATGGAATGTTCCATTGCATTTACAATACGTTATTTTATGTGCATGTGAAATAAGGACACTTACTTTAAAGGAGGAGAAAATGTTACGAGTATTTGAGAATAAAGTTCTTGGAAAATTTTCGGACTAAAGAGAGACGAACTGACCGTCGAATGGAGTAGGCTGTTTAACAGTGAGTTATGTGATCTTTATTGGTAAATCTGAGGTAATAATAAAAACTTAGAATGCCATGGACAGGGACACGTGGCACGAATGAGGAACAAAAAAGGGAACGGAAAGTTTTTGTAGGATAATCAATGGAAAACAACTAGTATGTGGGTAGAAAATGAGGTAGACAATGATGTAAGTGGTAGTGAGTTGGTTAGTTAGTTAGGCATATATATAGAAGACGTGAAATAATCGGGGTTTTCTTCATAATAAACGAATTAGAAACCATTTTTTAAATTTTCCTGAAATTGAAAATGATTAATATATATATATATATATATAAAGCGTTACAGCTATAAAGTAAAAATATTGTTTTTAATTTGCTTACTTGTTATTGTAGCTACTAGGTGGCAGTGGAGACAGAGATCCCGCTACATCTGGTAATAATAGAAAATATGTATAAGAAAAATAAATGCTTGTTCTGGATTCGCCTGGTAGCGTAAGTGGTAGCGCACTGAGATATCAACTCAGAGTTCGGGGTTCGAATCCCGTCCAGGCATTTATTTTTCTTATCATGTCATATATATACATTAGGCTTACGTAATGGATACACATTTCACAATACCATTTTAAAAGTATTGTTTCGACATAAATATGTACAAAAAAATTTTCTCCAAAAATATGTCAACATAACTGTATATACAATTTGTCAAGCTTAGTTTTTTAACTTTTAGACGTAAAATTTGTACGATGGAAAATAATATTACCTAAGAGAGAAAACATAAATTGTATTCATGTACTCTCGTAAACAATTATACATTAAAACTGATTGTTAATATTCCGCAGGGATGATTTGGTTACGTTGGTTAGTTGTCAGGGTACTTGAAGTGAGTGGTCGGACAATTCCTCTTTCGGAAATCGAAATATTCAGATAATTTTTGGAATGGCAGTAGGTATTAAGTTACTATAATCTATATAACATGGCTTAATGTTTGTAATATTCTTACATCATAAATAAATCGATCTTGAGATAGCAGCCTTTAGTTCCAAGTTTTGTAGCTTCAAAACCGGGACGGGGTAGTTTGATTTTTGAGGGAGTTAAAATTCTACCCTTAGAAAAATTATGATGACTCTAGCGGTCGCAACTTTTGATCTTTCATAAGGAAACTAATAATATGCTTCTAAAATGAGCAGAGGAATGTTTTTTTTAAGAACCTTGAAATTCCGACTCTGGTTCGCAATTTTTGAAGTTGCGTAACGAGACTGATTACTTGCTTTTAAAATAAGCCGAAGAATGTATTCCTTAAAAACCGAAAAGTTCCGACCATTAGGTGTTAGAAGTTCAACCGAAACGAAAATTTGAATTTCGTTGTAGCAGTGAATTTTTTCTTAACGAAAATCAGTATTATACTTTTAAAATAAGCCGATGAATGTATTGTTTTAAAACCAGCAAAATCAGTCATTAGGTGTAGGAGTTCACCTGAAACGAAAATTAAAAATCGCTCTGACGTTCGCAATTTTTGATGTTTCATAACGAAACTCAGCATTAAATTTTAAAATTAGTGAATGGACCTATTACCTTGAAAACTGGTAAAAATCAGTCATTAGGTGTAGGAGTTCACCTGAAACGAAAATTAAAAATCGCTCTGACGTTCGCAATTTTTGATGTTTCATAACGAAACTCAGCATTAAATTTTAAAATTAGTGAATGGACCTATTACCTTGAAAACTGGTAAAAATCAGTCATTAGGTGTAGGAGTTCACCTGAAATGAAAATTTAAAAATCACTCTAACGGTCTGAATTTAGGTTTCATAACAAATATTAGTAAATGCTTTTAAAATAATCTGTGGAATGTATTGAATTGAAAACAAGAAATTCTGAATACTAAGTGTAGGAGTTCACCAGAAACGATAATTATAAATAGCTGTAGTGGACTTAATATTATATGTTTCATAACCAAACTCAATACGTGCTTTTAAAATAAACCAAAGATTGTATTCACATAAATAAAAAAATAAAAATCCGAATATAAGGTGTTAGGAGTTCACCCGAAATGTAATTTAAAATTTGCTCTGGCTATCGCAATTTTTGGTCTTTCATAACGAAACTAAGGACCCGATTCCAAAATAAGCATAGGAATGTATTCATTTTGTCCCGCGCCGTAGCCGAGTGGTAAAACAAGAAGCCTAGGCACAGAGCTACGGGACTTGCGCTGGTTCGAGCCTCCATGGGGGAAGAAATTTTCTCATGGTATTACGGCAAGTATGGGACCGGTGCCCACCTAGCATCATGAGGGATTTGGGTAGCTACAATAAGTAGCGGTTCCAGATTGAGAACACCAGCTATAGCGGCTGGGGGACTAGACATGCTGACCACATGTCACCCGTACACTGGCTAGACGATCACCTACCTCTGTGATTGACACCTGTAGATGTGAGGCCAGCAGCCGGATGGTAGGCTAAGGGCCTTCTAGGACTGTCGCACCATGGTAAAAAATATTACTTTAATACCAGCAAAATAAGAACTCTAGGTGTAGGAACTCATCGGAAAAGATTGATTCAAAATATGCCTATTTCCAGCTGTAATTTTTTATGATTCATAACGTAATTCTGAATATACTCTTAAAATAAGCCGAGGAATGTATTATTTTAAACCAGCAAAAATCGACCATTAGGTGTTGGAAACGTTAAGTACAAATCTCTCTAGAGTTCGCAATGTTCAGAGTATCATAAAGAAACTCAGTATGTGCTCTTAAAATTGGCTGAGGAATGTACACTTTTAAAACCAGCAAAATCTGTTCTTTGGATGTAGGAGTTCTCCCCAGTCCAATACTTAAAAATCGCTCCAGCGGTCGAATTTTTTAATATTTCATTTTAAGACTGAGTGTATGCTTTTAATGTAAGCCGAGGAATACATTTCTTAAAACCAGCAAGATCCGACCATTAGGTGTAGGAGTTCACACAAACGAAAATTTAAAATCGCTCCAGCGGATCCAATTTTGAATGTTTTATAACGAAACTCAGCATATCCTTCTAAAAGGAGCCAATGATTATATTATCTTTAAAATCAGTCAAAATCGAACATTAGGTGTTGGAGTTCACCTGAAACGAAAATATAAAAAATAGCTCTAGATGTCGCAATTTTAGTTGTTTCAAAACTAATATTGATATATGTTTTTAATATAAGTCGTGGAATGTTTTAATTAAAAGCGGAGATATTCTGACTATTAAGTGTAGGAGTTCGCCTGACAACAAAATTTATTTTTTAAAAATTAGCTCTAGCAGCCTTAATATTTGATGTATCACAACGAAACTCAGTACAGTAAAAGCTCCTTACTGCGGGGGACATGTTCCGCAAATATGCCTCGAGTACAGAAACCGCGAATATGGAATGGTAATTTGTTTGGGTAAATAGAGGATACGTTACAAGGTTACAAAATAAAGTAAAAATTGTCAAAATAAAATCTATTATTGACAGATTTTGAACTATTTCTATGAATTATTACTGTCAGGTTTAGGCACGGGCTGTTTTGCCGCTTTTAAAAGATCTTTCGATTAAGAAATTAATTCAGCTGTGAATTCTGCGATAGAATTCCTTATTTTGTCTTCGGGTTTCTCAATTCATCAACATTTAAACAGTGTGATATAGATACAAACGACTCGCCAACGCGTAAACGGTCAATCATTTATATTCTTACTTTAACGGCAACACTACTCTTTTTCACTTCGGAACTAATTTTCTTTCCTTTTACTCGACATTATAAATTAGCAACAGAAGAAACACGTGCTATTCAGTAAAAATGATAGCAACGAATGACAAGTTGAAACAATAAAACACAGACCGTGGCGAGGGCGGCATTTATCAACGGACATAGCGGCACGTGAAATACAGCGGCGGTGGCTTTTAACAACGAATTTTAGACTTAGTGACAGTAAGGTTTTGTTTTACTTTGATATTAATTTGTCCTTTTGGTTTGAATCACTCTTTGTAAAGGCCACCTTGGCACGTGCCTGCAGTAATTAGAAAGTCGCCGATCAGTTAATAAATATACCGACTGGAACCGCGAATAAAAACCTTTTTAGCCGTGATTACACGAACGGTGTCGCAAATTTTTTATTTTAGGAATATTCAAATAATGAAAACGCAAATAAGGGAACCGCGAATAAAGAGTTCTTACTGCATGTGCTTTTAAAATAAGGCGAGGAATGCAACACTTAAAACAAGTCCGAATATTAGGCCTATGTAACATGACTAAACTTTTTTCTCCAATTGGTTGTAGTCAAAACACGAATAAAAATATGTGACCAGCACGAATGTTATATGAACACTAGACAGTAACTTGTGTTCCGTTCGGCAGTCATCTCGCATAGAATAACAGTAAGATTTACGTCGAAATTTAATTTACGATGAATATCTGTTTAGGACAGTAAAATATTTTTAAAAAATATTTTGAATGAAAGTATTGATTTTGAATATTGATATGTATTCTTTATATTAATAGAGTAACATAACATTAAGCCAGGCGTTATTAAATTGTGCGGCGCGCCTACCTGGGCAGGCGTCAGAGATATTCAGGAGAGGTGCAGAAATTTCACTTTTTGACGCATTCAACTTTGGCAGAGGAGGCGCGTTCAGGTTATGGCGCGGTGGTCGATGGGAGCTCCAGTAGCAAAACGTTTGAAAACCCCTGGATTAAGCATTAGTGTAGCTTGGATGGAAGCAAAGCACGCAATCCTGAAATTTATTGCGTTTCATAATCTGGATTCTATTAGCGAGAAAAATTCATGCATGGATATTTGTATATAACTTCAGAAATAAATACTTTTAATATGTTATAATATTCTATAGTCCACTGCTGTGGTCTCGAGATAACGCCATTAGCTCATACGCAGCAGAGCTGGGTACGATCTCCGATTGGGACAAGTTTCCTGGATGAGAAATTTTCCGTGTTTTTTCTCACATGTAAGACAAATGTTTGGACAATTTAAGATCAAATGTTCCCCAAAAATCATCTGTTCATCATAGTTATTGCCCATATCATATTCTCCTTCTTTTGTATCAATGAACGAGTTATTTTTGATGATGACTAATCTCCGTTCGTCCCAAGTTGGGAGATGAGTTTTCCATAACGGGAAGTTCCTTAACCAGACTAACTCATTTACGCTTATTTCACTACAAATGTCAGCGAGGGACATGTTGTTAGTACATCGCCTAGTAGGAAACTAAGGTATTACTCGCATAGATGAAGGTCGGTTAAATGTTGCTCAGAGGTATATTTATTCAGTCCTGAGTTTCTTTTTCATGCCCGAAATCTTTAGATTCGAGACCCATTGCTTAACGTCCCTCTCGGAAAACTTGTCCCTTGGATTTTTCCAACCAAAAATATCAATCGTCCCCGGCCGGGTTTGAACTCGCGACACCCGATATCGAAGGCAAGGAACATAACCATTAGACCACCGCGGCAAACAGTTAATAGTGTGTATTGCATTGTATTTTCGTCTTGTCTCGTAGGTGGCCCTGGTATTGAGCTGATAATTCATTCAGAGAGTCAGTCCATGTGTGGACAAAAGAGTATGTTTGTGATCCAGAGATACAATATTCCTCTCCGCACATTTCGTGCCCCTCTAAGGCCCGGGTGTCAAGAGGCATGTAAATATATCTAAACAAGCAGATGTTAAAGTTAGGCAAAGAGGTAGAGAGAAAGTGGTGAGAGAGAGAGAGAGAATCTAATATATAAAAATGAATACTTGTATGTTTGTTTGTTTGTACTTTATGCGCGGCCATACCGTTGATCCGATATTGATGGGATTTTTTGCAAAATGTTCAGGAGATTCCCGGGATGAACATGGGCTGTACGAGAGTTGAGATACTCAAATCCTACACCCATGAAACACCATTTCTAGTGAAAAACATGAAATAGTCCCTTTTTTGCTATTAAATGGCTTACGCTGCCTAAATCATAACAAATACACAAAATTAATGAACACAGAATTGAACATGTCAAAAAAACTTTACAAAAACGTCCGTGACAGCATATGTTTATTTTTATAGACAGTAACCATTTTTGTCTTTCATTGATGCCAAGGAGATCGGGTTGTTCTGCCATACCATTCATCCGATTGTCATAGGGCTTTTTGTAAAATGTTCAGGATTTTCCCGGGAAGGTTATAGGTTATAAGAGAATTTTAATGCACAAGCCCTTCACCCTTAGAAAGCACCTTCTGCAGTCAACAAACATGAAATAAGTCGTTTTTTAAGCTTAAATATCTTAAGCTGTCTAAACCATAAACAATACACAAAATGATTGTACACGGCGGGTATTCTTTTATGGATAACTCACGATAACGAATTTTATCTTTCAGCTCATTTATGTCAAGTATATCGGGATGCGTAGATTCCAGGGCAACGCCGGATAATCAGTACGGGGTGTCTAAAAATAATAACGATATAAATTTATATTTTTTTTCCTTTTAGTTATTTAACTGAATGCAAAAAAAAAACATAATTTATTTAGGTGTAGCAGCGCACGCCGGGTATTATCTAGTATTTTATAAATTTTGGCGGAAAGATCAACACTAACAACTCCTAAGATACATTCAAATATACTTACTTACTTACTTACTTACTTACTTACTTACTTACTTACTTACTCACTCACTGGCACTATCGAACCCGAAGTTTCATGGCCGCGCGGACATAAGCTCTCCATACATCCCTATCCTGAGCTAATGCTTTCCAATCATTCCCTGTATAATCTACTTCCCCTCAAATCATAGTTAATGTTGTTCTCCCACCTCATTATATTTATTTATCCCGTTGGAATTTAAGACTATAAAACCTTCTCATCCCCTCATCAGGATAATCATATGTTACATTCAAATACAAAATTAATAATAACCTTTATATAAATGAGTGTGAGTTTGTTTCTCTGCCTGACCTTTATGGACTCAAAAACTAGTTGACCGATTTGAATGTTTTTTCTTCAGCATTTAGATACTTTTTCTGGGACAATTACCCTATGTACTAGAAGTTTGGATCTAAAAATGTATCGGTGCACTTAAAAAAAGTTGCTTCTTGCACGCGTAAATGATTTATGCTGCCTAAATAACAAATAGACCAAATCAATATACACTGAATTGAATATCTAAAAAATCTACAAAACGTTACGCGACAGCATGTGTCTTTTATAGATAACTTACAATAACCATTATTGTCCTTTAGCTCATTAATGCCAAAAATATCAGGGTAAGTAGATTCGCGGGCAACGCCAGGTAATCATCTAGAGATATTTAAAAATAATTATGACATAAAATTATACCCATTTTTCTTTTTACTTAATCGTCTAAACATAAAAACACAACTTATTTATACGTAACAGCGCACGCCGGGAATTAGCTTGAATTATAATTATATAAACGATTATTTGGTCGAATTAAACTATAATAAATTATATTTAATAACACAATTAAGATAGTGATAATTCAAATTAAAACTATAATAAAAAATATACCGTATAAAAAGGAAGAACTGTTCCTATATACTATATGCGAAAAAAATTCATGGAAAATAATAAAAGTAATTAATTAATTAATTAATTGATCTATCGCTTATATATATATATATATGTGTGTGTGTGTGTGTGTGTCTGTGTGTTATAGATTTTCGCGGCATATAAGTTTGATAAAGAAACGTTTCTGGGTCTTCCTCGTGATGAGGGATTTTATGTCCCAACAAGGATTTCTGGTTGAAGAAATAATTGAGAAATAATTGAGAATTATTCCAAGTGTTGAGTTTCAAGAACATCAAGTTAATTCCGGTGGCAATATTATTCACCACGTATTTAAAATAAATTCTTCTTATTCACAACGTTGATTATATTCAATTGAAGTATAAAATGAAACTCTTCTCATTTCCAGAATCTGAGAGGTTTTAAATTGGTGTGTGAAGAGCTACTTCCTGCTTAGATTTAGAACAAAACGTTGATACAGAATGCATAAATTTAACATGTTATAATAATTTCATATTTCAATTCCTTCTGGATTTTTTCATGTTGAGATTTGAAAGAAGTGTTGAAGTTCCTTAGGACAGGTTATTGGCCCGACGCTAAGTAGTCCAGTGGTAGGGCAGATGGCCAAATAATAATAGCAAATCAGAAGATAATCTGCCGAAAGGTCTGTATGAACTTAACAAAATTACAGAAGAAAATGAATTGAAGATATCTACAGAGAAAACGAAAATTGTGGCAATTCAAGGTGTAGATCCTGTCAGAAGTAAAATGGTACTGGACAATAACATTTTGGAGGAGGTGAATAATTTTACATATCAACGATGCAATACCTCATATGAAAAAGAAATGGATGTAAATGCAAAAATATCAACTTTTTAAAAAATTTTAGGGTTAATAAATTCTATCTTCAAGCCACAGTTAGTCCAAAAACATTCTAGACTAAAAGTGTATAAAACACTGGCTCTTCCAACTGTTTTGTATGGTAGCGAAGTGTGGACGTTGAAACAGGATATACAGAGACTTAGATCTGCTGAAATGAGATACCTTCGGAAGACTGCAGGATACACACTACAAGATCATAAAAAAATACATTTTAGATGAATTACACATGGAAACTTTAGAATACAAAATTTCTGATTATAAGTCAAGATGGATGCAACATGTTCATCTAATGGAAAGATCACAGGATACCGAAACAAATGTTAAGATATCAACCTGCAGGAAGAAGAAGACCAGTGCATCCACTCAAAAGACTTCTGGATGGCGTTTCTCTTGAGGCCGAAACAGGTCAACAAATGGTCTAAATTCGTGAATGTACTATGATGATGATGATAATAATTTCATTATTAGGTCACATTAGATTATACTTTAAATGCAGACCATATTGGTTAATCATTCTATTGAATATAAGGTTACATCTGATTGGTCATATAAGAAAGATAATTGACTTTAATTCCAATTACAATTTAGTTTACTTTCATTTATGAGAGTATAATAACTATATATCATTTAAACTTTAATAGAAATATTTAGAAATTTGACAACGGCGAATTAAAACAACTCTAAGAGTATTATTTAGAACATCGGATTCTAGTAATACATTTTATTATTATTAATAGATTTTATGTTTGATAATAACTAGCAATGACATATTTAGATTTTTATTTAAAGTTACATTTAAGTATAAAAATAATAAAATACGAAATTATGTATTAACTTTTATTTGTTGTTATTCGGGCAGTATGAAATCCTGCTTTACTGGTCGCAGAATCAAAATTAACGAATGGCATGTGGTTTAATATCGAAACATTGAAACCAGTGGCCATCTATCGGCCAACCTTGAACCCGAGTCGCGGAAATCTCAAGAAAACTTTGTTTATCGTATATGTATTAGGGTGTCCCAAAATATCGAAGTCTCTTGTTTTCAACGCATATCTTCTTAATTTATTTGTACAATGTTACAAAAATATGAGTACAATTTCGTGTACGTAGACCCACGGCAACCCGTTGCCGACTTGCCTCGAAAGACGTCAGTACCTGCTAATTAACGCGAACGAAATTTGAAGAATAATGTTTTATTGTAAAATAGAAATATTTATTAGTTTTTGGCACATTGATGTTTTATTTACTAAATGTCCACCGCTGTGGTCTCGAGGTAGCGTGCTGCCTTGTCACGCAGTGGGCCCGGGTTCGATCCCAGGTCGGGGCAGTTTTTCTGGGTGAGGTTTTTATCGGGTTCTTTTTCCACATCTGTAAGACAAATGTCAGGAAAACTTTAAGGCCCAAACGGTCCCCGAAAATCATATGGCCATCGTCATCATCCTTATCATTATCATCATCATCTTCCTTCACCGGTTTGGAAAGCAACGGGAAGCGACCACACCTACAATTCCCTAGTAAAGCTGCAAGCATAGCATGGAAATGCTATAATTGCAGTGAAAGACCTGCCCTCGGGCAGAATTACTATGGTTGGATCGATGGATTTACTAGATAAACTTTTAGTTGTAGAATCCTTCTATACTAACCCTGTAAAGTTTTTCATGTCTTGGGTTTGGCATGAAGTCGGCACGGGTTCTCGTGATCCAGTCGCTGTAACATTTGTTAAGCCTATGAGTTATCAAGGTCAAACGGCAAGAAAATAGAGGTTATGCGTACTTTATTTTGCGAAAAAAATTCTTTATGTCTTGGGCATTTATTTTTCTTATCTTGTCATGTATATATATATATATATATATACACACACACACTAGGTCGAAATATTGACACACATTAATATTGTTTTCATTAAATACAAGAAAATAAATCCTATTAGTGAGATGGACCAAATGGAGATGGACAGACAGGTGAATGGAGAAGACTACTTAACAGTGAACTACATGGTCTTTATAGGAAGCCAGATATAATAAAAACAGTTAAGTCTCGTATACTGCGATGGCACGAATGAGGAATGAAAGACGTGCATGGAAGTTTCTTGTAGGAAAACCAGAGGGAAAACTCCCAGTTGGTAGATCAAGAATGAGGTGGGAGAATAGCATTAACTATGATTTGAGGGAAGTGGATATTACTGGGAATGATTGGAAAACATTAGCTCAGGATAGGGATGTATGGAGAGCATATGTCCGCGCGGCCATGAACCTGCGAGATCGATTGTGTCAGTGAGTTAGTTAGTTAGTGTGTGCGTGCGCGAGCGTGTGTTTTATAGATTTTCGCGGATATAAGTTTGATAAAGAAAGGTATCTGGGATTTCCTTGTTACAGATTCAAGGTTGGTCCATGGCATGTGGTTTCATATCGAAACATTGGAACCACTGACCATCGGTCGACCTTGAACACGTGACGCGGAATACTCAAGATAACTTTGTCGTTTATATATACATACAGACGACAGAAATGCTAGACGCAGAGCCAAGTGCATTAGAGGTTTAAATGGCGATTGAAAAATTGAAGATGTATAAAGCATCAGGTTCAGATGAGATCCCAGCAGAACTGATAAAATCAGGGGGAGAAAAATTAATGGACAAGATACGCTGGCTGCTTAGTATGATTTGGGAAAAAGAAGCTCTTCCAGATGAATGGAAGGAATCAATTATAGTACCTATTTATAAGAAAGGAGATAAAACCGATTGCAACTACTACAGGGGCATCTCATTACTTACAACTTCGTTCAAAATTCTAACAAATATATTAGTAAGCAGACTTACTCCCTATATTGATGACATTCTACGAGATCATCAATGTGCATTTAGAAGAAACAGGTCTACAACAGATCAGATTTTTAGTATAAGACAGATTTTAGAAAAGAAATGGGAATATAATGGTACTATACATCAACTGTATGTAGACTTCGAAAAAGCATATGATTCAATTAAGAGGGAGAAGTTATATAGTATCCTGCTGGAGTTCGGAATTCCTAAGAAGTTAGTTAGACTTATACGAATGTGTCTAAATGGCACAAGGAGTAGGGTGAGTGTAGGCAAACAGATTTCGGACTTTTGAAATCCAGAATGGGTTGAAGCAAGGAGAATGCACTATCTCCTCTACTATTTAATTTTGTACTGGAGCATGCTATTAAGTCTTTAGAGAATGAAGAAGGCTTACAGCTCAATGGTGTTAATAAGCTGTTAGTTTATGCTGATGATGTAGTATTGTTGGCCGATAACGAGGAGATACTAAAGGTCAACACGCACACCCTATTGAGTAACACTAAGAAGTTGGGACTGGAAGTAAATATCAATAAAACTAAATATATGGTCACACGTAGAAATTCATTAATTAATGGAAATGGACAGCTAATGACAGATGAGGGAAATTTTGAGGGGTGGCTGAATTCAAATACCTAGGAACAATAATCACAAGTAGGAATGAGATGCACAAAGAAATTAAACCTAGGCTCAATTCTGGAAATGCATTGCAGAGACTCTTGATGTCCCAACTACTTTCAAAAAACGTTAAACTGAAAATATATGAAACTATTATTCTACCAGTTATATTATATGGGTGCGAAACATGGACTCTTACTTTAAGAGAGGAAAGGAGGTTACAAGTGTTTGAGAATAAAGTACTTAGGAAAATTTTTGGACCAAAGAGAGATGAACAGACAGGTGAATGGAGAAGACTACATAACAATGAACTACATGGTCTTTATAGGAAGCCAGATATAATAACAGTTAAGTCTCGTAGACTGCGATGGGCAGGACATGTTGCACGTATGGGAGACTTGCATGGAAGCTTCTTGTAAGAAAGCCAGAGGGAAAACGCCCAGTTGGTAGACCAAGAATGAGGTGGGAGAATAACATTAACTATGATTTGAGGGAAGTAGATTATACAGGGAATGATTGGTTTGCATTAGCTCAGGATAGGGATGTATGGATAGTTTATGTCCGTGCGGCCATGAACCTACGGGTTCGATAGTGCCAGTGAGTAAGTAAGTAAGTATATAAGACATGAAGCTGAAATATTGATAAATATTAATATTATGTTCATTAAATACAAGAAAATAAATAAGTACTTGCAAAAAAAGTTGTTGGTGTGATGTTTGCGTTAGTTCATAAAGAAATATTGAGCTTTACACTTGGTGTGCAGACTGTACCACGAACTACAAGTCAATTCTTCATTGTCAATTACTACATGACGCGCGGTGCCACGTTACACGTTTTATTCCTACATTCAAATTCTTCGCAGTCATTTTAATTTATTCACTGCTGTGCCTGGATTTATTATCTAATTCAAAGATGGGTGGCAATTGAGTGTCACGCCGCAGACCATTCTTATAAATGAATAGACTGCGATTTCACCTCCCGGACATCCAGCAATCCAAGTTACATTTCCATCCAGGCTGTCAGGATTACAGACAACGCGCTCTGACATGTTTTAGGCAAGTTGCCAAATCTACCGGTAGAAAATCTTGTCTAATATAATGAAATTGTATCATTCAGGGTAAACGGAAACGCATTTCATTAATTTAAAACCTATATTATACTAATAATGATCAGAAATTGTTTTGCAACTTATTCTTTATCTCACAAGGAAACTGACAACCATTGCATGCCAAATATCTCATTATTTTTCTTTGTTTTATATATACATTAGACAGGGGCAATTTAATATGTCTTGATTGTATACATTTTATTATTAGTTTTAGTCTTAATTTTAACTAACATCAACTAGTTGCATTATAGATCATAATATAATAGATATTATGTTTTTGATCAAATTTTTATTTAGTATTTAATATTAGAGTTCATTGTGATTGTTATATTCTGATGTAATATATGTTTGCCCTGGTGAGTGGAAGAGAAGGCCACATGGCCTTAACTCCACCAGGCTAAATAAATAAATCTAAATAAATAAATCTAAATCTAAAAAAAAAAACCTGCCTTCAAATACCTCACAGAAACACAGTATGATGCACGAAGACCGTGACAAAAACTCGAATATATAAAAATCAATGTTTGTTTGTTTGTTTGTTGGTATGTTTGATTGTTCGTACCTTATGCGCGATCTTACCGTTGATCCGATTGTGATGAGGTTTTTGTACAATGTTCAGGAGATTCCCGGGATGAACATAGGCTATAAGTGAATTGTGATACTCAACTCTTACACCCTTAAAATCGTCCTTTTTAGTGGAAAACGTGCGAAAGTAGCTCTTTGGACGCTTAAATGGCTTACGCTGCCTTACACCATAAGAAATACACAAAATTAATGTACACAGAATTGAATATATCAAAAAAGCTCTACAAAAAAGTCCGCGACAGAATATGTTCATCTCTTACGGATAACTCACAATAACCATTTTTGTCTTTCATTGATGCCATGAAGATCGAGACAAGTACAAGCATAGCAGCACATGACGGGTATTCTTTTACGGGTAACGAATTTTGTATTTTAGCTCATTTATGCCAAGAAGATCGAGATAAGTAGATTCCCGGGCAAAACCGGGTAATCAGTCGGAGTATCTAAAATATATACATTTATATATTTTTTTTCCTTTTACTTGTTCAAATAAACATAAAATCATATTAAGTTTCATTTATTTAGGCGCAGCAAACCACGCCGGGTATTAGCTAGTGTGTGTGTATATATCTGCCGTTTATAACTGCAAGACACAGAAATCGAATCCATAATCCAGCAGTGGCAACCCACTGTGCGAATTTGATGGACTCCCTGCACGAGTAAAACGGAGTGTAGTGAGGCAGGTCGCGGCGCGGATCGTAGCTTTAGAGTGTTATCCAAGTCGCCAAATCAGGAGTTGTATTACTTCCCTGAATTTAAATGTGAGATTTGACGCTATATTTTAGTGTCATCCAATTAAAAGCGGCAGATATTAGTTTCAACATTAACTTGGTACATCATAACGTTCCTCGGGAAGAGATTTCAAGTTAGGTTAGGACATGCATTGGCTGACAGTTTCCTTGTCAGTTTAACCTCTCAACGTATGGGTATTTTTTATATTCCCCACGCCACACAGCCTTATGGTGGCACGATCTGTCGGGAGAGGGATTTTAGACTATGTATCACACTCATACTTGTTTGATTACACTTGGACATTAATGAGTGACCTTAATGTTATGGCCTGCTTTGAGACAACACAACATGATGACGAAACACACCATTCTCACATTCATATTAAACATGGCGAATATGAGAGTGATGTGGCCAGATGATGTTTGGGAACCGTTTGGGCTTTAAGGTTTCCTGTCCTTGGTCTTGCAACTGAGGACAAAT
This sequence comes from Diploptera punctata, assembly GCA_030220185.1. Classification (NCBI taxonomy): domain Eukaryota; kingdom Metazoa; phylum Arthropoda; class Insecta; order Blattodea; family Blaberidae; genus Diploptera; species Diploptera punctata. The sequence goes on from JASPKZ010007908.1 coordinate 478,379, forward strand.
AAAAAAAATCACACAGAAACTTGTCCCGACCGGATATCGAACCCTGTCCTGCTATATACGAGGTAGCTACGTTACCCCGAGACCACAGTAATGGACCTTATTATAAAAATGATAATCAGAATGTTTTATATACAACCAGTGATAACGATAAAATACACGTTGTAAAAACTTAATTATTCTCGACTGGTAATTGAACATACGTAGAGGAAAATATGTCCCATTAGATCAATACCGCCTGCCCATGGGGTAGTGGAAGATTAGGGCTCTGGTATTTCTGGACAATCGGTAAGATATGTTAACCGGGTTATAAGCCCAGCGTGACGACTGTCTTTATCCCATAAAAAAGCATTTGGTACTCATTTCGCACAGAGGCTGAGTCGACACCAGACCGTGATCCCACTATAGAGCGTCTCACTCTTAAAAGTCAGTTCACGTTAAATGGAGCGCGCTGATGCCAGATCTACTGCAGAGACAAAGAACAGATGAGCGCGCTGATGCTAGATCTACTGCAGAGACAAAGAACAGATGAGCGCGCTGATGCCAGATCTACTGCAGAGACAAAGAACAGATGAGCGCGCTGATGCCTAGATCTACTGCAGAGACAAAGAACAGATGAGCGCGCTGATGCTAGATCTACTGCATAGACAAAGAACAGATGAGCGCGCTGATGCTAGATCTACTGCATAGACAAAGAACAGATGAGCGCGCTGATGCTAGATCTACTGCATAGACAAAGAACAGATGAAGCGCTGATGCTAGATCTACTGCAGAGACAAAGAACAGATGAGCGCGCTGATGCCAGATCTACTGCAGAGACAAAGAACAGATGAGCGCGCTGATGCTAGATCTACTGCAGAGACAAAGAACAGATGAGCGCGCTGATGCCAGATCTACTGCAGAGACAAAGAACAGATGAGCGCGCTGATGCTAGATCTACTGCAGAGACAAAGAACAGATGAGCGCGCTGATGCTAGATCTACTGCATAGACAAAGAACAGATGTGCGCGCTGATGCTAGATCTACTGCATAGACAAAGAACAGATGAGCGCGCTGATGCTAGATCTACTGCAGAGACAAAGAACAGATGAGCGCGCTGATGCCAGATCTACTGCATAGACAAAGAACAGATGAGCGCGCTGATGCTAGATCTACTGCAGAGACAAAGAACAGATGAGCGCGCTGATGCCAGATCTACTGCAGAGACAAAGAACAGATGAGCGCGCTGATGCTAGATCTACTGCAGAGAACAAAGAACAGATGAGCGCGCTGATGCTAGATCTACTGCAGAGACAAAGAACAGATGAGCGCGCTGATGCTAGATCTACTGCAGAGACAAAGAACAGATGAGCGCGCTGATGCTAGATCTACTGCAGAGACAAAGAACAGATGAGCGCGCTGATGCTAGATCTACTGCAGAGACAAAGAACAGATGAGCGCGCTGATGCTAGATCTACTGCAGAGACAAAGAACAGATGAGCGCGCTGATGCCAGATCTACTGCATAGACAAAGAACAGATGAGCGCGCTGATGCTAGATCTACTGCATAGACAAAGAACAGATGAGCGCGCTGATGCTTAGATCTACTGCAGAGACAAAGAACAGATGAGCGCGCTGATGCTAGATCTACTGCATAGACAAAGAACAGATGAGCGCGCTGATGCTAGATCTACTGCATAGACAAAGAACAGATGAGCGCGCTGATGCCAGATCTACTGCATAGACAAAGAACAGATGAGCGCGCTGATGCTAGATCTACTGCAGAGACAAAGAACAGATGAGCGCGCTGATGCTAGATCTACTGCATAGACAAAGAACAGATGTGCGCGCTGATGCTAGATCTACTGCAGAGACAAAGAACAGATGAGCGCGCTGATGCCTAGATCTACTGCAATAGACAAAGAACAGATGAGCGCGCTGATGCTAGATCTACTGCAGAGACAAAGAACAGATGAGCGCGCTGATGCTAGATCTACTGCGCAGACACAGAACAGATGTGGCCGCTGATGGCTAGATCTACTGCATAGACAAAGAACAGATGTGCGGCGGCGATGCTAGATCTAACCTTCATAGACAAAGAACAGATGGAGCGCGCCTTATGCTAGAATCTACTGCATAGACAAATTTCCAGAACAGATGAGCGCGCTGGCTGATGGCTTAGAGATCTACTGCATAGCACAAAGAACAGATGTGTCAAAAAACTCTTTTAAAACGCCTCAAGCTGAGTTGAAAAAACGAAAATACTCCGATACATTTGTTATTTTCATACAAATTCACCTTATGCCCTACTGATCGAATGACAATACAAGTAGGCTATTTAGGCCTACGAATTAAACGCCAAAAAGCTCAGAGCGAGATTTAAATGCACACATATATAATACAAATGAAAATATAAAATTATATAATTATGATATAAGGCTAATTAAGTTATAATATATTTAATTGATAATATAGGTATATATCAAGATCAAATATTCTACATAACCACCTATAGAAAATTATAAATCCCTTTTAACATATACTTTAGTTTAATTTTTTTAAATATAATATTTATAAGAAGTATATATTATTAAAATATTTAATAATTTTTATAATATTAACATTTTTTAAACGAATACAATAATAATTAATCTTTTATTATAATTAAAATTGTTCACGAATGTTCAATACTATATTCCCGTTGTTTACTGTGTGCAGTTTGCCAACACTCGGTCGCGTTAGGCTCCTATAGTTCATAATTAATATAATACAATAAAATAATAAATATGAAATTAAACAACTTTTTATGAAAAACACATGAACCAACGACAATTGATAGACACTCATAGTTTGACCTTCACTCAACAATTATCACACACATGAGCTCTGAGTCTGAGGAATTGCATAGTCAAACCGCGGTCTGAAATGAAAACCCCTTAAGTAAACAAACTTAAAAAACTGCGAATAACGTATGAATGCGCAAAGATACCGAGGTCTAGTTTGTTTTAATAACTATTTTAGACATTTATAAACACATCTTCTCGCTTTGTCATCAACATACAGTCAATAACAAACAAGTTTCTCGTTACGTAACTTTTTTGTGTTACCATCCGATAATTTTTAACAAGTATTTAACAAGAAATAAATAGCTCCCTTCTTATGTAAAAATTATTGTCCAGGGAAAGACAGTGTAATCCATAAACATCAGGCAGCCCACAAAAAAATCTTAATCTATCATTATCACTAGTTTTCTACCAATCGTGTGACAAGATTTTATCTGCAAAAATATAGATTCGCGCCAAAATAATGTTATTTGTCAAAACTATTCATTATATTAATTACTTAAGACTTCAAAATTTATACATTCAGAAAGAGCGGAAAATTCTCTATACGACCATATCATCATTTTATTTAATTCATCACTTTGCATTTATTAAAATTGGCAACATCGCGGGAGTAGAAAAGGGTGGAGCTAATAGCAGGACATAGGAGTGCGAGTGAGAGAGGTACATACTTCATCTAATTCCGTACTGCCTTTTATGGTTGAGACGTTCTATAGAGGGTTTAGGCCAGTTTAAACATAACTGACCACACGGGTACACTAAGCCCCGACCTTGCGGCTTCCACCATATTGAAATTCAATATAGAAAGAAAGTCAATTTAGATGAACACAATAATTTGCTATTGCCGCCATTTTGCAGAGGTCAGTCAGCTGTTTTATTTCAGCATTTGCGTCCAGCACTAAACCTACCCACATTGAATATATCTGGAGGTGATTGTCTGCTCAGCCCACATCTATTTACTGCCTTTTTCATTTGGAAGTAACAAACGTACAATTGTAATGTCCTTAGATTGTGGAAATGGATTAGTAGAGATTGAACTTATTTCTTTGTTCATTGTAATACCCTTTTTACATTATGGAATTAATAGGACTATATAACTCACGTCCACAAATGGTAGTCTGACCAATCAAGTTTCAATGAATTATATTTTACAACCATTGACAGTCGTGTTTCACCTCGCTGTTTATCGAATTCTCTTTACCAGCTCTTGCTTTTGTGATAAAGAAAGCACCTTCTTTTTAATATTCTGAATAGGTCAGAGCATTATTTTGTAGTGCCTGACTCTCCAATAAATACATTGAATATAGCAAAGAACGAACAGATTCAATCGAACTACACATTTGATAACTGTGTGTTCAATAATTGTTATTAAATAATGATTTTACTGAGTTGTTTCCTAAAAAATAAATTAATAACCTATAATAATGGTTATAATACACAGTTGGATATGTTTCATTTTTTCTCAACTAGGGTGCATTCTTACAACATTGCAATCGTTATCGACGATTGCGATCCTATTTGGCAATAAATAATATGATCAAGTTGCAGTGCATAAACAAATGAAACATATCCACACATTTCTGATTTGTTTTCAAACATCGCCGTTTACATTAAATATTAAATATTTAAACATTACGTTAACTATATTTAAAAATTATTTTTGAGTAAACAGCTTAATGTTATTCGTTAGATGGTCCTAATAAATGCCACTTTTGATTTTCAAATCCTCTAGATAATGTGAATTTATCGATGATTTGGAAAATACTCGTGACACTACTTACGATAAATATACTCTTTAATCAATTGAGTTGGTGTTTACTTGATGAAAATCCATATTTATTAATTAAATAAAAATAAAACTACGTTTTATTTTTATTTAATTAATAGATATACTCTCTGGTGTTATGGTGTTCCTGTTTCTACACACATCATGCACTCACACACATGACTCATACCGCCATTTATTAGGGCTGGTCCCAAGGCCTCGAGGAGGGGCTACAACCTTCCTCTTTGACCTAATTCTGTTCTAATTTAACAGACAGGCTCGTAGTCATAAGGAAGTACATGAGTTAAACTCCGTTGGATCATCACAAGCACATATTTTAAACACATGTGTGTTGGTTAAACCCAGACTTTATGTTTTACCCTAATGTGAGATGAGTGAACGTGACTTCGGTGGAGTGCAGAGGAATGGAGGAGGTTAGTGGGATGATATTAGGGAAATGGGAAGACCCCGATAAAAATTCGAAAAATCCCGGTGTGACTGACAACTAGTAATACTCCGGAACCGCCATGATTTGAACGTGAAATCCCAGTCAGGGCAGCTGCGCACGCTAGCCGCGCATCCAGTAATAGTGGTCATGGTCACTCCACTGGAAAGCATAGGGCCTTGATAAAAGCTCGCCAACGAACTCTGTTGTTTGCCAATGCCTTAATTTCATTCCAACTAATCTCTGAATATTCAGCGTCATCCCTGATGGTAAAACTCCATGTTGCCCTAGATTCTCCCCTTCGCCTTCTCAGTCCTTGGGAGTTCCAATCAAATGCCATTTCTGCGATGTTATCATTCTCTCTCATTAACACGTGATCAACCCGTTTGCATAATACAACAATCCATAGACTCGCTGCAGTATATAGAATATTCTCTGTGTAGTGAAATTGAAATCGGTTTAAGTTTTTATGAAATGGAATAACCCTATAGCATTTGGATCTCAGTACTGTTTATATATAATGAATAATTTATTTTTATTAGCGAATGTTGAATATTATCAGCTATATTGTTAAAGTCCACCGCTGTGGTCTCGAGATAGCGTGCTGCCTTGTCACGCAGCGGGCCCGGGTTCGATCCCCGGTCGGGGCAGTTCTTCTGGGTGCGGTTTTTATCGGGGTTTTTCCTCACCTATAAGACAAGTGTCAGGAAAACTTTAAGGCCCAAACGGTCCCCGCAATCATATGGCCATCATCATCATGATCATCCTTATCATTATCATCATCATCCTTCACCGGTGTGGAAAGCAACGGGAAGCTACCACACCTACACAATTACCTAGTAAAGCTGCAAGCATAGCAGGAAAATGCTATGATTGCAGTGAAGGACCTGCCTTCGGGCAGAATTACTATGGATGGATATTGTTAAATAGCTCGCTGTTTTGTAAGATTATGTACACTTCAATTCTAGTTAGCAGTGTTTACGCCACATAGCAGTAACATAGCATTTGGAGCTTGGTTGAATAATGCAATGTAGTCTCAGGAAATTGGGTGTTGCACAGTGTAGTAATAATATGAAAGACCGACATCTATTGAACTCTGACCTCAAAATAAATTTCCAGGGAAATAAAAAAATAGCCTGGCATAAGATCAATTTTGCAAATGCATGCTATTGTATATTAAAGAGAATTTTGTCATAATTTCTAAAAAAAATATTAAAATACGAATATATTATATAAAAATGAATGTTTTTTGTTTGTTTGTTGGTTTGTTTGTTTGTACTTTATGCGCGGCCGTACCGTTGATCCGATTGTGATGGGGCTTTTTGCAAAATGTTCAGCAGATTCCCGGGATGAACATTGGCTATAAGAGAGTTGTGATACTCAAATCCTACACCCTTAAAAATCGCCCTTTGTAGTGGAAAACGTGAAAAAAGTAGTTCTTCGGACGCTTAAATGGCTTGCGCTGCCTAAACCATAACAAATACACAAAATTAATGAACACAGAATTGAATATTTCAAAGAGCTCTACAAAGAAGTGTGCGACAGCATATGTTTATCTCTTACGGATAACTCACAATAACCATTTTTGTCTTTCATTGATATCAGGAAGATCCAGACAAGTACGTAGATTCCTGTGCAAGCATAGCAGCACATGGCGGGTATTCTTTTACGGATAACTCACAAAAACAAATTTTGTCTTTTAGCTCATTTATACCAAGAAGATCGAGGTAGTAGATTCCCGGCCAACATTGGGTAATCAGCACAGTGGTATCTAAAAATATAAATTTTTAATTATTTGTCCCTTGTCTTATTGAAACGAAATAATGTAAAGCACATTATTTTAATTTTAGTAGACGTAGCAGCGCATCGCCTGGGTGTTAGCTAGCATATGTGTATATATATATCATATCTATATATATAGTAAATATATACTATAAATATATATAAGAGAGAGAGCAGAGATAGAGGAAAAAAGATGAGAGAGATTAGAGCAAAACGTTCGGGTATGTAACCCTTCGTTTGAGTGGACCCTGTGTTACTTATTAAATTGGTGCTGCCCAGGAACAGAACATATTTTAATGTTTTTCCCTAACGACTTAGACGTGTTTTAGGCCGTTTCCTTTTATTCTTGTGCGAAGAAGGTTTTATTTGTGAGATTTAGAAACCATTTAAAAGTTTTTCAAGCTAATAATTAATTCTTAATTTTCTGCTGTAGAATATTATAAAGTGGAGAAAACTCCCAAATATATATGTAGATGCTGTTTTATATCTGAAGGTTTGATTGATATTATGTGACAGGCTGCTGTATAAAATAATAAGATAACAAAGGATTCGATTAATGTGACCCTCCCGCGGCGGGAAAGTTGACATGGTCTAATTACAGGAATACGTATATTTATCAATAAGGGTGATATATGTAAAACATACACTTAATTAATTTATTTATATCCTTCTAATTTACCAACCAAAGTTCGTTGCTGTCCCAAGGAATGACATTGAGAATGTATAATCAACGATACTTTCAAACAAATAAATATCAACGCTTTTAATTACGATCAGCCATCAAAACTTTCAGATTAATTTGTGCCTGACTGTATAAATTAATAAACTAAAAATAGTCTAAAGGCTGGGGTTCACTTTACCGTACTATAGAGTGGACGTTTCTATTAATATAACAAAATATAAATATGAAGATGTTTCCATATTCAATAAAATAACAAAGGCATTTCAAGTTATAGCACTAATGATATCCTATAATTAAACAAATTCAAATCCGTTAATTAAAAGAAGAAAAAAACAAATCAATTCAAAATTTGGGGTCCAATTTACCAGAAGTTCCTCTATATATATATATATATATATATATATCTATATATATATATATATTACATGAAACAGAAATTAACGCCTGAACCGGAATTTGAACCGAAGACCTCTAATTTTACAGTTGGAGATACCATTTCTCCAATCAGGCTTCCAGGGTAAAACTATTTTTCTGTCGTTGTATCAATTATCTATCATGAGATGTAGCGGACATCCTCATAGTGCCGTCTCGGCTTGTATACAGGAAAGCCTTTTAATGAGAATATTAACTTTATACAGCAACGGACCTGAGTGGAGAAGATGACATCTCACTAACTTTTAAATTAGAGGATCGGTTTCCAACCCGGTTTAGGCGTTATGTTTATATAAAGAAATTGGCCTTCATGGCTAAATGTCAAAATCTAATTTAGCGTTCAATATGTAAGTTAAACAGGTGATATATAAAATGCATAAACTTTTTTTAGTTATATTAATGAAAACATGTTTTTCATTAAAGGAAGAAGTAAAATATATACGATTTGAGAATAAAATTTCTGAGACATTTTGGACCAAAACAAGACAGACGTGAATGGGGAAAACACACAAGGTTAATTACGCAATATAAATGGGAAACCAGATCCAAGATAACAGTATTTACTATTACAAAGACTATTTAACTCATGCCCCAAATGGAGTCAATGACCATCAGTTCAATGATTTCTGTATTACAACCAATCAGAACGGTTTCACGAATAAGTATCAACGTTAAGGATAATATATATAAGCAAAGCTCCTCCTTAATATCTGAACAGGTCTGACGCTTTATTTTGCAGTGACGAGCCATAACAAATACGGCTACCAGATTGTGATAATAGTGATACATGTCAACATTTGTAGAATTGATATACCACCAAAAAGAACACTGTTTCAATTTCTTAATGTATACGACATCAAAATGATTAATATACAGATGAAGTGTTTCATTTTTTCTCCACTAGAGAGCATTCTTACAAGATGCGTTCCTTTGGCAATAAATGTATGATCGGGTTGCAGTGACAAAAAAAAAAGAAACAGTAGAAGCGTAGGCTACCTATCGTTTCTCATTATTTTCAAACATCACCGTTTACTTTAAAATAAAAATTTTTTAATAATGTGTTAATAAGATGTGTGAGTAAACACCTTTATTTTATCGTTAATAGTCCTAACAATGCCACTCTTGATTCCAAATTCTCTAGAGAAATTCACTCCTCACTTGTGAGTCGTGAATTATCGATAATTTGGAAACACTCGTGGCATTACTTATATAAATACCAATGAGATAGAATATAATAATAATAATAATAATAATAACAATAAGAAAAATAATAATACGTATTTATCGGCAGAGTTAAGGCCATAAGGCCCTCTCTCCACTCACCTGCACAAATACAAATAAATATTTGACAAATATAGAATACCATATGAATTATAAACATTAAGATTCAATAAATGTAGCAAGTAAATTCTGTACAGACAACATTTTATAGGGTAAATAACAATAATGATACGATAATAATAATAATAAAATAATAATAAATAATGAATAATAATAATAAAATATAAATATGATACATTATACGGGAAACAACAATTAATATAATATAATATCTTACCACTGGATAATAATGAAGTCGAAGTTTAGCACAAATATAAATTTAGATTTCTTTTAAAAAATGCCAATGTCCGGCAGCCCCTTATTTCTTATGGTTAGGGAATTCCAGTTGCGAGAAAGTGGAGATGGTATATGACAATGGAGTGATGTGATGTCCTATGTTGCGGTATAATTAAATAAGAGACTATGTTGTGATCTTGGTGTTTAAGTTATGGTTTGAGGATAGATACTGGAAACGGGATGATAAATAATTGGGAATCGAGGTATGTAGGATAACTGTCACTGATTGATGATCGGGGCAAGAGGTACTATATTAGGATTCTTAGCTAAATTTTGGAATTCCTTAGATTTGAACAGGGTGTCTCTTTCTAAAATTACAATCGTTGCCATTAGAGGATCAATTTCAATTTTGAGAAACCATATTTACAAAATTTCTACTTTATATTATGTATACTTCATTTACAAATTGAAATTTTTAATGTATTTACAAAATGTATTTCATCAATTTGAAAAATTAATTTTATGCATCATTTTATCCTTGAGGCAATCCACTAATGAGGTAAGTTATATATAATAAAAAAACTCGTAGATTTCGATGGCCAGGGCACGTTGCACGAATGGGGAAATAAAGAGGAGCATGGAAACTTCCCTTGTAGGAAAAACACAGGGACCAGTAGCAGACCAGACTAAGAATGAGAAAGTGAATAACATTAACAATTATTTGAATTCGGTGACTTATACAGGGAATGACTGAAAAATATTATCTCTGGGTAGGGGTCTATGGAGAACATAAGTCTGCGTGCTATGTATATATATGCACTTAGCCTTCACTTATATGCTGAGGAAAGATCATCGGGTATAAGAACGTTATACGATTATTTAGGAAATATGTGATTACATTTTGAGCATTATTTTTATAAACTGTTCTTCTCTTTTTATCGATAACAAATGATGACCCACCTTTAAAAACTTTTATTGTGATCTATTTAATTTTGTAACTTATTTTGAAATTTGAGTTTAATGGACGTGCAGTTAATTCTAATAATAAAGTTTACATATTATTTCTTCAGGGTGACCAAAATATCAATAAAAATGCCGACAGAAAATTGATTGCCTCCTCCAGCAAAATCGGAAGATGATGTATGAAGTTTCGATGCGGCAATAGCTCATGTTAATATAAAATGGAAAGACTAATGGGAGTGTTTAAATATACAGACATGCCTACAGATTGGAAACCAGCGGCCTACAAATTCATCAATGAAATCATTCCAACAGAGGAGAACAAATTTCACCATATCATTACAAATTCACCGATCTGCAATTCCTGTAGAAACGTAGATTTACCCAATATCACAGACTGTACGACTAAACCGTAACTCTGAGATAGGATATACGAGAAGTTGAGAAACATAACTGTATGAAGCAAAGCTAATGTTATCAAAAAGACAGTTATATAACTGGAAATCTAACATAAAAGACATCTTCTTGGAAACCTGACTGGTCATGGGATACATGACATATATTCTAACATACTGGCAACAAACACTACAAGATTTATAAGCGTAACAACGCAGAATGTAATCCACAAAGGAAATGGGTGTTTAATCATGAAATTATCATGAGTAATGGGTTGGATGATTTCCAACTTATCTAGAGGATTTGAAAATCAAGTGTGCCATTTTTTAGGACTATTTAACGAATAAAATTAAGCTGTTTACTCTTAAATCATTATTTAAATATAGTTATTTTAAAATGTTTATATATCTAATGTTAACGGCGATGTTCGAAAACAAACGAGAGATGTTTGGTTAAGTATCATTTGTTCGTCTACTGCAACTCAAGTATAGTAATTATTGCCAAATGGGATCGCAATACTCTAAGAGCCCACCCTTGTGGAGAACTACACACAAAACTGTATATTTTAACCAACATTATCGGTTATTAATTCATTTTTTTAGGAAAATCAGTAAAATAATTATTTAAAAACTCAATTTTTGAACACGCAATTATCAAATGTGTAGTTCGAAGGAATCTGTTCATTATTTGCTAGACCTATATTCAACTTATGTGTTGGAGAGTAAGTCACTGCAAAATAATGTTGTGACCTGATCAGAATATTAAAAAGGAGGAGCTTTCTTTATTTTGGTAAACATAGTTCGATAAATATTGAGGTGAAACACGACTGTCATTGGTTGTAAAACAAAATTCATTGAAACGTGATTGGTCGTTTACTCCCATTTGGGGCTTGAGTTAAATAGTAGGGACAATCAAATATGATAAACGCAGTGTTATTTTGTTTTTTGTCTTATTTACTTGGCATAAATTCCGACTATTATAAATAAACAGGGTCAAGATAAACGCTACAAAAAAAGGCAGGAAGAGAGATTTGTTCTACAAAAAGAATTGTAAAATTAATTCATAACTCTGTCAAATTAAATATTTTATATAAATGTTAAAAAAATTAAAATTCAATATAAAAAATGAAACATAATAGTAAGTAAATGCAAGCAAAGAATAGGATGTAATAAAAAGTGAGGAGTAACTCCGATTTGACGCTTCGCTTATCTTCTAATATATAAAAATCTATGTCTGTTTGTTTGATGGTTTGTTTGTTCGTATTCTCTGCACGGCCATACCGTCGATCCGATTTTGATGGGGTTTTTTGCAAAATGTTCAGGAGATTCCCGGCATGAACATGGGCTATAAAAGAGTTGTGATACTCAAACCCTTCACCCCTAAAAATCACTCTTCGTAGTGAAAAACGTGATATAAAGTTCCTATGTTGACGTTTAAATGGCTTACGCTACCTAAACCATAACAAATACACCAAATTAATGTACACATAATTGAATATCACAAAAACCTCCACAAAAAGTACGCGACGGCATATGCTTTTATTTTACGGATAACTCACAATAACTATTTTTGTCGTTCATTGTTGCCACGAAAATCGGGATAAGTAGATTTCCGGACAAGCGTGTACTGCCATACCGTTCATCCGATTGAGATGGGGCATTTTTGAAAAAAAATTTTCAGGAAATTCCGGGGAAGAACATAGGCTATAAAAGAGTTGTAATAGTCGAACCATTCGCCCTTAGAAATCATCCTTTGTAGTGAAAAACGTGAAATAAAGTCCTTATTTTGACGCTTAAATGGCTTACGCTGCCTAAACCATAACAAATACACAAAATTAATGCACACAGAATTTAATATTGCTAAAACCTCTACACAAAAAAGGCAGCCATAGCACATGTTTATCTTCTACAGGTAACTTACAATAACGATAAGAAGATTGGGATAAGCAGATTCCCGGGCAAGCAGAACAGCGCAAAGATGGTGGTAAAAACACATTACTATTTATTTAGGAGTAGCAGCGCACGCCGGGTAATAGCTAGTTACCAGTCAATTTCAGGATGATGTTCAAGTTTCTTTATTTTTTAGGATGCGATGATGAATCTGAAGAGGCGTCTCTCATAGTTTTAGACAAATATTATTACAACTAGTCCATGTTGACTATATTTTGTAACCCAACAAAGCGATAGAAAATCCTTGTGATAAAACAGAGCGTTAGGGAATTAGGATTTAATATACATGAAATTAATTACAGTAAATAATAGCCAGGGAACTAAAAGTTATTAATTTTTTATTTCACATGGATTATTTTCAATGAAACTCATATACATACAGGGTGTTAAAAAGTCACCGACAACGTAGGTGAGGTATATTGAAATATATTGATCATATTTTAATAAGAAACCAATGACCGGAAGTGATGCGTTTTCACACTAAGTGTGGCAAACTTCTCAAGAGTTCCGTTAGTTGGATTTCAAGACTCAATACATGACAGTACTGTCACAGTCACATCAAGTTTTCAAAATATCCACCTCCCATCTCACTGCAGAGCGTAGATCGATGGTGTAGTGATTGGCGCACACGTTCTAATACGCCTGGGCTCGTTTGTAATGTTTCTGCAGCAGCGTGGATTCGGGCTGTAAGATCCATACGTGACTCTACTGGATTCTGATAAACAGACTGTTTCATGTCGGCCCACAAGAAGTAGTAGTGAGGGTTAAGATCAGGTGATTTCGGAGGCCATGGGAGTTCTCCCCCTCGACCTGTATACGTGGTGCCCAAATGACCCCTCACATTGGCATGGAAGTGAGCTGGAGCTCCGTCGTGTTGCAGCCACATTCCGTTGCGAAGCCACGTATCACAAGCTCCTTATCTGTGAGGCGTTGTCAAGTAATGAGTCTTCAAATCCTTCGAACTAACACTGATCTTGATACAAAATTTACTAGTCATAGTGTGGAAACGCATCATTTCCTGACATTGGCAACGTCTTAAAACATTATCAACATATCTAATCTAATACCCTGCCTCCGTTTCGGTGTTGTTTGACAACCCCTTGTAATACTATAGTCCACCACTTTGGTCTCGAGGTAGCGTGCTGCCTTGTCACTCTGCGGGTCAGGTTTCGATTCCCTGTCGTGACAGACTTCTGGGTGAGGTTTTTTTCGAGGTTTTTCCTCACCTGTAAGACCAATGTCAGGAAGCTTAGGGCCCAACCGTCCCCGAAAAATCATTCGGCCATCATCATCATCCTTATTATCATCAACCTTCACCAGTGTGGAAAGCAACGGGAAGCTACAACACCTATAATTCCCTAATAAAGCTGCAACCATAGCATGAAAATGCTATGATTGCAGTGAAAGACCTGCCCTCGGGCAGAAGTATTACTATGGATGGATGGATGGATATCTCAATACAGTACCTCTCTTCCGTTTTTGGTTTTTTTGCAACACTCTATATATATATATATATATATATATATATATATATACATGCAAATATATGTATATATACACGCATACATATATACATTCATACATACATAAATATGTACGTACATAGGTACATACGTACGTATATGCAGAGAGGGTCTGTAACTTTCTCTAAGAAACCCGGCAGCAATCGGACCCGCGTCGGTGCTTGTCATGAAAGGCGTCCTCTGCAGTCGCACGCTGCAGTCTTTTTTGCTGTCTGTTTTTCCCTAAATTATCTCTCTTTCTCTACCTTTTGTCTTTCACACTGACTTCAACCTCTTTTCCTGCTTGCATGGTTAGTAGATAATATTTTTAAATGCCAACCCGAGCGGAACCCATTCACCGGGGATGACAAGCACTGGCATCGGGTCCGCTTGCCGCCGATTACCGTAGAGTAAGTGGTAGACTACACTGTGTGTAGAAACTCGTCGTAGCGTAGTTTTTTAACGCAATACGCTACATTGTCCAACCAATGATAATGATTCGATTCCCGAAGCGTTAAGTCTTATTTAATTGACTTGGATCTCCTGCTGTGACCATGGACTTGGGATCGGCAGTAACTCTAACGGAAATGGGAGTAAAGGCGGCTGTCACACGAGATACAAAATCCGACTGACAACTTGTGCCGGTAGTACAGATGGGTGGGAGTCTCAGCCGCCCATTATCCCAAGGGCCAACCAAGGCTTTAGTGAGTTTATGTAATGTGTTAAAATTGTGTGGTCAGAAATGATGTGTGTGATCAACAATTTAAAATCTCTCTCCCGACAGGTCGTACCACACTAGGACCAGGATGGCGTGTGGCATATAAAAAGTACCGATAAGGCAAGAAGTTAACTGAGATATAAAAAACATATATATGAAGGTCGGGTAGTGTGGACCCATCGGTTTAAGTGGACCCTCTTAATACCTTATTTAATAGGTGCTGCCCTCGAACAGAAAATATTTTATCTTCTTCCCCTTGTCAACTTTGACGTGTTCAAGCTTTCTTTTTTTTTCTTTTTGCGAAGAAGGGTTTATTTGTGATATTTATTAAAATAACCCTTTTTAAAGTTTTTCAAGCTAAGAATAAATTCTTAATGTCTGCTCTTCAGCATTAAAAATGTAAAAATACCTCTAAATATATTTTATTATGTAGATGCTGTTTTAATATACTGACGGGTTTGATTTGATATTATGTGACATGGCAGCTGTATAAAATAATAATTAAATATAACAAAGAAATTCGGTTAATGTGGACCCTCCACGTAGCGGTTAAAATACTCATATTTTATTCAATGAGGATTTTATCCGTAAAAATTCATGCACTTAATTAATTTTATTTAACATCCTTGTAATTTTTACTAAACAACATAAAAAAAACAACCCAAACCCAAAGCTCGTCGCGGTCTGAAGATGAATGACGCCTGAATGTTATAATAAACAATATTTTTTTTAAAACGTTAAATAAATATCTATGCTTTTAATTACGATCAGTCATAAATATTTTCAGATTAATTTATGTCTGTCTGTATAAATTAATGGAGTAAATAAACTTATAAATAGACTGAAAGCTACCCGAATATGGAGGTTAAAGTGGATCTGTGTTGTAATGTAAAGAAGTTTATAAATTATAAAAATATTTCGATTTTTAAATAAAATAACAATGCTATTTCATACTAATGATAACGCTGAGCAACACAAAATAAACTTTTTTTTTTGTCTCAGAAAGAAAAATATGTGATTCTGATAGTATTTTGTCTCCTGAATGCAAATATGATACCGGGTTTTCTCCATCACACAAGGTTTCCGAGAGACAGGCATTTATAATTTCAAACACTTTAATATTTTCTACATTTGTAACTACACAATATTAGAACATTCAGACTCACCTAGAAAGTAAGAAATGACGATTTTCTGATATATTTCGCCTGTGGAGCATCCCTCTTGATGGTCCAACAATAATAGGCCAGCATATTAGGATTCCATTTGCCTTGATATCTCTTTTCGATAGCTGAAATCTCCTGATGAAAGTGTTTCACGTGCTCATTGTTCACTGCGTCAAGGTTTACCGGAAGAAATCTAGGTTTATTAAGCAAATAATTATTTGACTTCATTAATTGAAATTGAAAAAAGAAACTGTGGATGATGGAGAACTTCCGAATACATATTTGAAAACACGATAAAAAAACTGCATTAGGTACAACTATTGGTACACATGAGACAAAAATCATGTTGACCCGTGTAATTACTGTAATTAAACAAAATTCAACTCTCTTAAATGCAAGAAGAAAAATAGCAAATTCAAAATAGGGGTCCACATTGCCCGAAGTTCCTCTATATGTAACACTAAATTTAATAGGATCAATTTTGCCATGTGCTCCCTCCGTTAAATGATAACATTAATGGATGATGGTAACATATTTTTTGCTTCAGGGTGTAGAAGGTTATTAAGATTGCGTTCCCCCTCATCAGTTGTAATGCGTAATATTTAACGATCTCAATTACCTTAATTACGTGATTAACGAGAACGGGTGCAAAGGGGAAGCGACTAGCACTGAACTCCCTGTGGCAATCTAAATAAGTTCGTCTAGAGTATCAACGGTTTCATGAGAAATATCAAAGTTTTGCATTAAACACTTCAGTTGCTCGAGCGCCAAATTGATTAACATGTCAATAAAAGTAATTAACTCTTCTAGTAGATTTAATCTTAATCATATATTTCACTTTCACATAAATTCTTCTATAATCCTTATTGTAAATAGCCAACGATATATACAGGGTGTAATAGGACCTCACCGACAAAATGATAGGGATGATAGGTCATGCAGAGAGGGTCATTTTTTGTGAAGGAACATGTAGTCACAAACACATAGTTTATGAGTTATGCGCAGATGAAGGTGTTAAACCGTAAGGGTCGGAATTGAATACAAACAATTGAACATGTTAGGGTGGGCCGTAAAAACTATTTTTTTTGAAGTTGTAGTAGCGCGGAAAAGTTGCGAATTTCATAGCTAAAACAAGAGAAAAATATCAAAATCTGTTTGACGCGCAAAGGCTCTGAAGTTTGGTAAAATATGAAAAAACCTTCATTTTTGCAAATATTTCTTTTTTATATCAAGTAGGTACTGCTGATCTTTGCTAAGCACGTTTATGTCTATCTGTGGGATATGGAAATCAATAATCTGGAAGTTATTTATCAAATACGAAAAATGCGTAAAAATATAACTTGTTCGTTATTCTGGAAAATTTTGTAACTTATGCGCGACCGGAAGATGTCAACTGAAATAAACCAAATTAAAACACAATGTTTTTAGGCTCTATTTGAAGACGTTACAAACTGTTACATTACGAAAACATCTAATTAAAATATTAAAGGAATAATCCCAAAAATGAAGTTTATTTTTCATATTTTGTCAAACGTTGGAGCCTTTGCGCGGATGATGTCAACAGATTATGATTTATTTTTTTCTTTTCTTTTGTCTATATAATTCCCAACTTTTTTGTGCTATTAAAATCTCGAAATAAAAAATGAGTTTTTTCGGCCCACCCTACTACACGTATCATTTTATTGAAAAAGACATGTTTTTACAATAAGTGTTCATTGCATGTTTGATATCGTCGCAGTAACGATTGGCCAGCACGGCCGAGCGTGGCAGGATTCTTTTTGACGTCGACAAACACTTATTGTTTGAAAGCTTATTGTAAAAAAATGTCATTTTCAATAAATCTATAGGTGTACATTTGTTTGTATTTAATTCCGACCCTTACGCGTGAACATCTTCATCTGCGCATAACTCATAAACGACGTGTTTGCGACTACATGTTCCTTCACAAAAAAAATCATCTCTGCATGGCCTATCATCCCTATTTTTTTGTCTGTGAAGTCCTGTCGCACCCTGTATATTTTTTTCTCGTTTATCCTATATCGAATCCGCAAATATTCAACATAGTGTTTTGAGAGAAAAAATCTTGAATTTTAAAAATACAGTATTCAGGTACGTCTGTTGAGAGTTAGGCATTTTCAGTTAAATTAACACCTATATGCCCTGATAAAATGAATATAACAGAACTTAGGCTATACAGAAGTACGGAGTGTAAACAATGGTATTTGTGAAATATCTCAAACCCATTTCATTCAAGAATTGTATCAGAATTTTGAACCCATTAATCGTTATAAAATTCGCCAAACGTTATTTTGAGGCGAATAATGACTTAACACAAATTTATTTCAAATGAGTTTTCCATTACTTCTTGTTATTCTTCTTATTATTCTCCTCCACAGTAGTTCAACTTAACACATTATGGATACATTTACTGTTTCAACCCCACTGACGGGAGAGTGAGTTTTTCACTTTGGATCACACACATGCATTTTGGACGCACACACATGGTCATGGAATGCCTCCTCCGAATGATGGTTTAGCTTAATTTAGGTCATTCTCCGAGACAACACGAATATTTAATACGAAACACGCCATTCACTCACACATTCATACTAAACATAGCAAATATAATAGAGGAAAGTGACCAAATACGAATAAGATTTTGTTTTGGGGATAAACAATTAAAATAAACATATTACAAGTTAAATATATTTATTAGTAAAATAAGCCGTATATCTTTGCTTTATTTAGTAGCAGTCTCATGTTTTATTACCAGTTAATTATATTAAAATCTATAAAAAAACTTCATGGCGCGACAGGCCTTGAAGGCTCTTGGCCTACCATCCGGCTGCTGGTCTCACATCCACGTGTGTTAATCACAGAGGTAGACGACCATTCGACCATTGTAGGGTTGACATGTTTTCAACATATCAGGTCCACAATACGTTATAGCTGATTTTCTCAAACTGGGCCGCTACTTCTTGTAACTACCCAAAGTCCTCACTTTGCTGGATGGGTAACGGTCCCATACTGACCGATAATTCCCATGCTAAAATTCTTCTTCCCCCTATGGAGACCCGAACCAGCGCAAGTCCCGTCGCTCTCCGCCCATTCTACTCGACTGTGGGATGGGACATTAAAGTCAATAGTAACCAAAATTATAAATAGAGTTTGGTGTACGATAATCCTGCCATCCATAAAATTCTGATTCTGCCCGAGGGCAGGAGGTTCTTTCACTGCAATCATAGCATTTTCATACTATGATTTGCAGCTTTACTAGGGATTTATAGGTGTGGTAGTTTCCCGTTGCTTTCCACACCGGTGAAGGATGGTGATGATAATGATAAGGGTGAAGATGATGGCCGGATAATTTTCGGGAACCGTTGGGCCCTAAGCTTCCAGAGACTTGTCTTACAGGTGATGAAAATCCCGAAAAAACTCTCCCAGGAAGCTTTTCCCGAACGGGAATCGAACCCGGGCAAGCTGCGTGACAAGGCAGCATTCTACCTCGAGAACACAGCGCGCTGCGGTGGACGTGTATGATATATGTACCCAAATATTGACTAAGAGAATAAGGCACAATATTCTTAAAAACAGTTTTAATTTTGTAATTGGTCAAATAACTTTGGCACTAAACTTATGAAAATTTAAACAATATTCACTTTTGGCTTCTTCTTCTCTCTTTTATTAGCCCACAGATTTTTTAATTCCAGAATTTACGAGAACCCGCAATTTCCTTTTAAATCTTCCCGTCTTGTCAGACGGAATTTCCTTACTACATACACTTATAATTCTGTCCGCAGCCACGCGTGATACATGAATGGTTTGCTTTCTGCTCTTTCTGCCTGCCTTCCGTCCACTTCAATCATATACTGCTTGGATATTTAAACTGGTATCTTATCATAAGTAATGCCACGATTGATTTCCAAAATATTCGATAAATTCACGACTCACACGAAGTGAAGGAGTGAATTTATGTAGAGAATTTGGAAATCAAGAAGTGGCATTTGTTAGGAATATTTAACGAATAAAATTAGAGCTGTATACTCACAACTCAATTATTTAACTATAGTTACTTTAAAATATTTATAGGCTATATTTAATGTAAACGAGCGATGTTTGAAAACAAATGAGAAAGGATAGGTACGCGTCATCTGCTTCTTTTGTTTATCACTGCACCCAGATCATACTATTTATTGCCAACGGAACGCAATATTGTAAGAATGCTCTCTAGTGGAGAAAAAATGAAACACATAAACCTGTAATATTATTTCATTTCTGATGTCGTATGATGTAAATATGACAATTATATTTTTATTGATTATTACCTGGGAAAAATACATTTAATAAAGTGCAAACAGTGGTTTCTTTTTTGGTGGTATAATCAATTGCTACAAACGTTTTTATATTAACTACGGCAAGCGCTATGTGTTGACATCTATGCACTATGTATACAATCTGGTATCCGTATTTCTTACAGGCTTAGTCACTGCAAAATAATGGTCAGACCTGTTCAGAATTTAAAAAGGAGTAGCCTTCTTTAATATGGTAAATTTAACACTGATAAATATTTCGTGAAACACGACTCTGATTGGTTGTAAAAATAAATCATTGAAACGTGATTGGTCATGGACTCCCATTTGGGGCATGAGTTAAATAGTCATAAGTAATGCCACGAGTGATTTCTAAATTATCGATAAATTCACGACTCACGAAGTGAATTTATTTAGAGAATTTGGAAATCAAGAATGGTATTTGTTAGGACTATTTAACGAATAAAATTAAGCTGTTTACTCACAAATAGTTTAACTATAGTTATTTTAAAATATTTATACATGTAATGTAAACGGCGATGTTTGAAAACAAATGAGAAACGATTGGTACGCTTCATTTGCTTCTTTTATTCATTAATGCAACGAGATCATATTATTTATTGCCAAATGATCACAATATTGTAAGAATGCACCCTAGTGGAGAAATTTATAACCAACATTATAGGTATTAATTAATTTCTGATGTCGTATGATATAAATATATCAATTATACAGGGTGGACCGCTCGAATGGACCTAATTTCAATTGCTTGTTAGTGGCAAACGGTTGAAGATAGAAACTTAAAACAACGTTCATATTACAGAAAAACTCACCAAGTTTTGATATCCAGATCACCACATCTCTATATGAGCCCCACAGCAGTCACTGTGACGATATCAAAGCGATGAACAATTTCTTGCCAAGTACGTTGGAGTATGTCTTCTGGAATGTTCTCAATAGCCTCTATGATGCGCTCACGAAGATCACGAAGGTCTTTGACTGGGGTGGTTGTAAACTTTATCTTTGACATAGCCCCAGAGAAAGAAATCCAGTGGTGTTAAATCGGGAGATCTCGGGGGGCCACGCGATTGGTCCTCTCCCTACCAATCCAACGGCCAGGGGAAAATGTTGTCCAAAGTCGTACGAACTTCATTGGACCAGTGGGGAGGAGACACCATCTTGCTGGAAAACGATGTTAGGCTTGCAGTTGTTCAATTTGTGGAAAGAAGAACTGCTCCAGCATGTCAAGATATGTGGTACCACGAACAGTTTTCTCGGCGAAGGGAAAAAAGAGGAGAAAAACGGTCCAATGACCTTATTATGTGACAAACTGCACCAAACATTCATCTTCGGACTATCACGAACATGCTCTTGAATAGCGTGAGGATTCTCCGATCCCCAGATCCGCACATTATGCCGGTTTACCTTGCCTGACAAATGGAAAGTGGCTTCGTCCGAGAAGAAAATCTTGGTCATGAAAGTCAGGATCAGCGCCGAGACGGTCCAGCATCGTATTGGCGAATTACACTCGTTTCGGCATGTCATTCGGCTCCAGACGTTGCACTAACTGCACTTTATATGCGTGCAGTTTGAGGCGTTTGTGGACAATCCGTTGTAATGTCGATTTTGGTATTTGAAGTTCCCGCGAAGCTCTTCTTAATGACTTCCGGGGGCTTCGCTCAAATGCGGCTTGAACATTTGCTACCATTTCATCGGATGCTCTGCGACCACCACCATGCTTCTTCAACACAGATCCTGTAGCTAATAATGTATCACGCCACTTCTTTATGCTTCTAGCAGTTGGAGCATCACGGTTAAACACACACGCCGGAACTCCCTTTGAACTCTAATGATTGATTTAAACTCCGCATACCACAAAACAGCTTGCGCTTTCATCTGCGGAGTCGCCATTTTCACAAACAATTAAATCTAAGAACGAGAAACGTATCTTTGTGCCATCTACCGACAGGATTCGAAATTGGTGAGTTTTCTGTACTATGAAACGTTGTTTTAAGTTTCTATCTTCAACCGTTTGCCAGTAACAAGCAATTGAAATTAGGTCCATTCGAGCGGTCCACCCTGTATTTTTCGCAACGTCATTTCCTGGAAAATAATTCGTTTAAGAAAGTGGAAAGAGTGGTTTCTTTTTTTGTGGTATAATTAATTGCTACAAATATTTTTAATATTATCTCCCGCATGCGCTATCTCCTGCTTACATTCATGCTATATATTTATATATATATATATATTTATATATATATATATAATATATATCTATATATATATATATATACAATCTGGTAGCCGTATTTCTTAGAGAGTCAGTGACTGCAAAATAATGCTACGACCTATTCAGAATGTTAAAAAGGAGTAGTTTTCCTTAATATGATAAACTTCGGTTGATAAATTCGAGGCGAAACACGATTGTGATTGGTTGTAAATAAAAAATCATTGAAATGTCATTGGTAATTGACTCTCATTTGCGGCATGAGTTAAATTGTCTTTTCTAATTTTATGCACAATTATTCTTAAAATGTTAATTTTGTTTGTCTCCAGAAACTGTTTCATTCTGGAAGTATCAGCTCCTGTCTCATAACTAAGACTAGGATTAGTGTGTGATTACATATTCTTTCTCTTTGTTCGTACGTGGGTAAAATTGATAAATGTCCACGAAATAGAAACTTACTTATCACATGTAAAAATTTATCATTACATATTTTTACTTATTTGATTATAATTACATATTTAAAAGATTTTTTATGTTAATTTACATATTATGGCCTCTTAATTAAAAAAAAGTATTTTCGTAAGCGGAAAATAATTTAAGACAATATTTGTGACAATATTTGTTTACATTAAAAAATAAATTAAAAAATAAGATACCTGATTGTACACTGAAACTTTTTTCAACTTATACGAAGGCTGCTGAACGGTCAAAGAAGAATTTCATTTACTAAACACGAAAAACATAGATACAGGAAGACTCTGAAGACTTGAGTATGGGTTCTACATACCATGATCTCTTTTAAAACCCGAACGATCTACTCTGTTTACGAATGAAATTGTAGAAATATATAAGGGGCACACTGTGGCACGCCGTAGCGTAGTGGTTAAGGCACTGCGCTACAAGCCGGAAGGTCGAGGGTTCGAGTCCCGGTGGTGTCAGGATTTTTAAACTGACCCAAACCTTCTGGCGGCACTATGGTCCTGGGGTCGACTCAGCCTCTAACGGAAATGAGTACCAGACGCTTGTTCTGGTGGTAATGATGGGCGTCACGCAGGGCTGACAACCCGGCTGACGTGAAGTGCCGATTGTCCAGAAAAGTGGGAGCCTTAACCTCCTACTATACCAAGGGCCTCCTGAAGCCTGTAGTGGGATCACTTTACTTTACACTGTGGTATAGTTGATTAAAAAAATATCCTACAAGTTGGTAAATTGAGGATCGAGTCCCGGTGGTGTCAGGATTTTTAAACTGACCCAAACCTTCTGGCGGCACTATGGTCCTGGGGTCGACTCAGCCTCTAACGGAAATGAGTACCAGACGCTTGTTCTGGTGGTAATGATGGGCGTCACGCAGGGCTGACAACCCGGCTGACGTGAAGTGCCGATTGTCCAGAAAAGTGGGAGCCTTAACCTCCTACTATACCAAGGGCCTCCTGAAGCCTGTAGTGGGATCACTTTACTTTACACTGTGGTATAGTTGATTAAGGAAATATCCTACAAGTTGGTAAATTGAGGATCGAGACCCGATGGGATCAGGATATTTAAGCTGCTTAATCTTCTGATGGCATCATGACCCTGGGGTCAACTAGCCTATAAAAAATTAATACCATTCTATGCTGTGAGGGTAAAGACGGCTATCACACAAGGCTGAAATCTCTTGTCGATTGTCTAGAAAGATGGGAGCCTTAACCTCATAATATCCTTAAGACCTGTAGTGGGATAACTGTATAATTCAAGCATGACAATACCCTTCTTAACACTTCAGAAATGTTGTAAACAAGCTTTAATCACTGCTTGGCATCATCGTTGTATTGAATTAGCCATTTTTTATTGTCTTATTTGTGATTTTATCGCATTATTCTCTAATGAAACGTTTTATCTCTTCTTTTGAAGTCCCTTTCCTTTTTTTCTTCAAATCGGACCAAAGATTCTCTATTGGATTTATATCAGCTGACTGTAGAGGTGTTCTCAGCTGCTTCGGATCGTTACAGATCAACAAAGCTTGTTAATATCTGCAGTGTGTTTATTGCCCTTGTCTTATTGGAATACGTAATTCTGTCCCAGTCCCATTTTTACGGCACTTTGTTTTATATTTTCCTTCAATATCCTGTTGTAATGCCACTTATCCATTATTCTGTCAATCAAGTGGAGGTTTACAACTCAGCTGGAAGACATACAGGCCCAGATCATAACCGAACCTCCCCCATGTTTCACAATCGGAAGAGTATTCAGCAGTGTTGCGTTTCCTCCAAACCCTTATCATACCATCTGATCCGAAGAGATTTATTTTGCTTTAATCGGAACAAATTACAGTTCCCAAAACTCTTGTAATTTGTTTTTTCATGCTCTTTTGTAAAGAGTAATCTTACGGTACAATTTTGTTCGCTTACATATGGCCTTTTTCGCGGTCTGCGGTCATGATAATTCGGCCACAGTACACGACGAACAGTCTGAATGCTCATCTACTTTCCGGACACTTCTTCCACCTTGGGCCTAAGTTCCGGGACCCTAATCAGAGGATGTGCTCTAACATGTCTGAGTATAAAACGTTATTCTCTTTCGTTAATTATTTTTCCCTATCTTTACGCTGAAAATGTTCTATGGTACCTTCATACTTAAACTTGGTAACTGCTCGTATGTACTCTACAGTTGCATGTATATTGCCTATTTCCCTCAGTGATTTACCTCTTAAAGCAAGGTTGACAATAGTTCCCTTTAAGTCAGACCTAAACTACAATCTTTTCTCCATTGTGTACACAAATGAAGAAAGCACGTTAAAGCTATGAAACAACCCTCTCTACTCGTTCACTTGAGTAGGTAGCGCAACATTAGTTTACAAACACAGAAGGGATAGAGGCAGCATTAGTTGAGTGTGTGAATAACACTGTTCCATCCATGTTGCTATGCTCAAGTAATTACTGGTTTATAAAATTAATTTAAACGTGCTACAATATAAAATTTATTATAATACATTTCCGTAACACAGCTTATACTATTACGCCGCATAGTATCACTTTTAAAACTTAAATAGGCCTAAAATTAACAAAAATATATGCTCTATGAAGAAGATTATTACTAACTGTAGCTTCTGCTTCATTTGGGGATTGTTCAGTTTTCTGACAAAGACGAAAAGAAATCATTCCAGTTACTTCAAAAATATTTCGATGCTTTCATAAGGCCCATTTTATTATGTCGGGCCATTTTTATAACTTCAAATATCTTACATTTATTTACGAGTCCTTTCGTTTAATTTTTGAGGCCGAAGAAAACAATCTGAAAAATAAATAATACATTAAAGTAACAGATATTCTTCCAACTATGTATTGAATCCAAATATGGAATTTTCCATAATTACACCCTTAATGATGGCCCATATTTGGAATTTGATAACTAAAAAATACTATTTTCTTACGAATAATAAGATATAAACATCAGAATTTCGAAATGATATAACAAGCACCACTTATACAACTATATAAACATGTAAGGAGGACTACGTTAATGAGAAACATCATGTTTACGCACAATTAAAACTTTCACAAAACAAAGCCCATCACAGAACAATGCCGTCCACCCGACGACGAAATTGAACATGTGTGGGCCTAAATAGTATAGAAGATGACTCTCTATTGCATCTTGAACAATTTTTCTGGGGAAATTGAGGTATTCCATTTTACGGATATTATTCAATGTTTGGGCACTTTCCTCAAATGATGGCTACGATATCAAGGTAATCAGCAGGGACATTTTGGTCTTAAAATTACCTGGCATTTGTCTTAGTGGTGAGGAAAGATAAGCTCAACAGAATCGATCGGAAAACTTGCCCCGACTTGGAACAAAGCTGGGAGCGCTACGTATGACGCATGTACACCCCGAGATCAGAGCAGCAAACTTGTTTCATTCAATATTTAATATGTCCGTCGCCGTGGCGTACTGGGTAGAGTCCCTACCTTCCACTCGGCGACCCGGGTTCCTTTCCTGACGGGGTGGGTGATTTTAAACCTTGACCTTTGGGTATGGGTGTGTGTGTCCTGTCTTTGTGTCTGTGAGAACTAAAGAAAATTAACATACAGGTAAAACAAAATATATATATATATATATTGTTGACATTTTTAAGTATTAGTAACAATATTTGGGGGCACGCCGTAGCATAGTGTTTAAGGCACTGAGCTATAAGCCAGAAGGTCGAGGGTTCAAGTCCCGTTGGGGGTCAGGATTTTTAAACTGACCCAAACCCTCTGGCGGCACAATGGCCCTGGGGTCGACTCAGCCGCTAACGGAAATGAGTCCCAGACGCTTGTCCTGGGGTAAAGGCGGCCGTCACGCAGGGCTGACAACCCGGCTGACGTAAAGTGCCGATTGTCTAGAAAAAGTAGGAGCCTTAACCTCCTACTACCCTAAGGGCCTCTGGGCCTGTTGTGGGATCACTTTACTTTTAGTAACAATATTTACCTTTCATATTAAGTTAAGTTGTATCGTTAATGTTTATAATTTTGTATTTTGTTTTCACTTCTCGAAGACATAATGACATCCATTTTAGGAAATTGACAATGTTTGATATAATTTGTGTTGTTATACCTGCTTTTTCTACATCCCGACATGAGTGAATGGAAAATAATAATTTGTTTATAAACGAAGTACTTCTTGAGGCAGAGGAGACTCTCATATCAGTTTCCTCTGGTTAATTTGTTTGAAAATTAACTGCAGAACTTAGTATTCCAATATTACTGACTCTAATTATTGGGATGTGTTCAGTATTACATAGCACACAAATAATTATGATCTTACGTTATTATGTTAGTTAATTCTGTACATTACTATTCTCAGTATAGTAGAATATTTAACCATACATTCCACTAACAAAGCACTTAATATCGCATTAAATAATATCGAATGTGTAATAATAATAATAATAATAATATAATAATAATAATAATTACATTAATAATATTTTAAGCCGTGGCTCCTGAGTATAAACATTTTCAGGCTCCTAAAATATCCTTAAGTCTGAATAAAAAGATCTCTAAGCAAAATAAACTGACCTCATCATCCTTGTAATATCTTAATTGTCTGTTAGATGTGTCATTGGGTTGGTATGTTGACCGCATACCATTCATGACATCTGTGGGCAAATAAGCTTAAATAATTAACTTGGTCTAGTAAGTCCATCAAAGAGAAGACTAAGATTCAACATTGGGATGTTACGCCATTATAGTAGGGGTAGTATTCTATTAACCCTTAAACTGGCAAAAGATTATTTGACAGCTATGGGCCTCTCGTTTGATTCTTCTCAAGGCTTTGTCTGTAAATGTAATTTCCAATTTTATTTTGTGCAAAATTTCAATGAAAATTATTGTACAAAGGAGGCTGTGATATACTGTAGAGATTATGCATTGAAATACTTAAGTTTATTAATAAAGATCTCCTTATTACTATAATTTTTGACATCATTAGTATTTTAAAATTATTACTTTAATCTACTGACACTAAATTTATAATTACTAAAATAATTCATTTTAATAATGTTTTCATTTATGATCTCCCAACTAAAAACTCCCAAAGGAAGACCTCGAAACCCGTGGGTGCAAGAAATAAGAACTGGAATGAGAACAAGAGGACTGGAGGACATAGTGTCGATGGATAGAGACGAGTGGAGAAGGAAAATAAAGCTTTAGGCACAGAAAGAAGTGTAAACATTGAAAATCTGTATATAAAAAAAATGTTATATGAAAACAGATGTAAGGACACAATGAACTTGATATTTTGAACCACTGTCAGGACAGAACTGTTTATAAACTCTCTTTCGCGTACACTATTATTGAGTATTACACCAATTAAAAAGTCATTATACACAAGGAATGAGAATAGCTATCTTAAAATAATTTATCTGTGCTGATTGCGAATATATTAAAATGTTTTCTTTTTACACGCTTTATATTAGCTTGACCTGTATCTCTCTATCTATCTATCTATCTATCTATCTATCTATCTATCTATCTATCTATCTATCTATCTATCTATCTATCTATCTATCTATCTATCTATCTATCTATCTATCTATCTATCTATCTATCTATCTATCTATCTATCTATCTATCTATCTATCTATCTATCTATCTATCTATCTATCTATCTATCTATCTATCTATCTATCTATCTATCTATCTATCTATCTATCTATCTTCTATCTATCTATCTGATCTATCTATCTATCTATCTATCTACTATCTATCTATCTATCTATCTATCTATATATCTATATATCTATCTATCTATCTATGTAACGGAATCTTTCAACGCGATTTTCACCAACTTAGAAACATTGGATCGACTTGAAACTTTGTATACTTGTAGAGGACCCGTGACAATACAATAATTTCGTGTTTATTTTCTAAAATTCTGGCCATAATCATCAGAAAATCAAAAAAAGTGTTTTTGTATCTATGTAACGGAATCTTTCAACGCGATTTTCACCAACTTAGAAACATTGGATCGACTTGAAACTTTGTATACTTGTAGAGGACCCGTGACAATATAATCATTTCATATTTATTTTCTAAAATCCTGGCCATAATCATCAGAAAATCAAAAAAAGTGTTTTTGTATCAATGTAACGGAATCTTTCAACGCGATTTTCACCCACTTAGAGAAACATTGGATCGACTTGAAACTTTGTATACGTGTAGAGGACCCGTGACAATACAATAATTTCATATTTATTTTCTAAAATCCTGGCCATAATCATCAGAAAATTAAAAAAACGTGTTTTCGTATCTATGTAACGGAATCTTTCAACGCGATTTTCACCCACTTAGAGAAACATTGGATCGACTTGAAACTTTGTATACGTGTCGAGGACCCGTCACAATACAATAATTTCATATTTTGTTTATAAAATCCTGGCAAGAATAATCCAAAAATAAAAAAAAAATGAAAACTGGTATAATAGGTTGCGAACTTGTCGAGTTTTTAGTCAATCGTTGTAAGAGCTCAGTTGGTAGAGCAGTGAACACTTCTTGGTATATAATTTGAGTAATCCATACGTCGCTGGTTCAAATCCGGCTAGGAGGTTTTTTTTATAGAAGAGTATTACTTTTACCTCATACTACAATAGTATCGAATTTAAAGATATTTACATTTTTATCTTATTCAGTAAAATATTAAAACTAAAAAATAAGAAATAAAAAATAGTTTTAAAAACTAAAAGGACATGCTTTATTAGAAAACTAAAAAATGAAAAACAATTTTAATTTCCAATACGCTTGGGATAAAATAAAGTGGTCAACAAAAAAATCATCTCCAACACATGTAGAATAAAATTAGAGTTATCAACAAAAATAAAATAATTTTATCATCACAAAGCGTGGGGTGCTTTTTATGATTTTTACATTTTCTTCTTAGAGAGCTTACTCCTACGAATATCTGTTTATTATCAAATATATTAATTGAATATAGAGCACCCCATGCTTTTGATGGTAAAATTATTTTCTTTTTGTTGATAACTCTAATTTTATTCTATATGTGTTTGAGATGATTTTTTTGTTGACCAATTTATTTTGTCCCAAGCGTATTGGAAATTAAAATTATTTTTCATGTTTTAGTTTTCTAATAAAGCGTGTTCTTTTAGTTTTTTAAAACTATTTTTTATTGTAACATATTTTAGGAACAATTTTTTTAGTCGTTGTTTCAGACTAAAATGTATAAAAACGCACGCTATTAAAAGACGAAGTATTCCTAATTTATGTATTCACGTAGACTTTCACGGCCGGAGTTGCTATGATGATCTTGAAGAAGACTTTCGGGCTGTAGGCTGTGGTCGTGAGGCTTATAGTTCCCCGACGTTTCGCCAGAGACCTTGAGAATGCCAGACTCAGTCTCTGGCGAAACGTCGGGGAACTACAAGCCTCACGACCACAGCCCGAAAATCTTCTTCAAGATCATCATATTCCTAATTTGATTATTTTGCAGTATTATATAAAATTTATCCACCGCTGTGGTCTCGAGATAGCGTGGTGCCTTGTCAAGCAGCGGGCCCGGGTTCGATTCCCGGTCGGGACAGGCTCCTAAGTGAGGTTATTTTCGGGGGTTTTCCTCACCTGTAAGACAAATGTCAGGAATCGTAGGGTCCAATGGTCCCCGAAAGTCATCCGGCCATCATCATCCTTATCATTATCATCGTCATCCTTCACCGGTGTGGAAAGAACGGGAAGCTACCACACTTATAATTCCCTAGTAAAGCTGCAAAGCATACCATGAAAATGCTATGATTTTAGTGAAAGACCTGCCCTCGGGCAGAATTATTATGGATGGATATAAAATTTCTGCCGTTTTGAGGTTCGTTTTGAAATATATTTTCACTTATGTAAATTGGTTAAGTGAGCGCATGTTGTTTATTACCCCATTTATGCGACCGTACACAGAATGGAACATGTCCGGGTATAGCTGATACAGGACTTTACAGCTGACTGTACACACTGTTGTTACATTGGAAGATAGAGAATTGCCTATTTAAAGACTACATTTGGATTCGGAATTGCTGTCAGGGGTACTAGCCATTCTGTAATGGTGTTGAATGGTATTCAATCGTTCGGGTAGAAATTCTCTAAATATGTAATGCTGTATCTGTGACAAATTAACTTTGAAATCACATCGCCGGTCACTTAAAGAAGTGCTATATTATAGACGCCTCAGTCATTTAGTTTGCAGGGCTATATTTTACGGCTAGGTAGGTCTATTTTGCACGCATATGCAATTAAGTTTTCAAGTGGCGTTGTCACGTTTAACTTGGTCCCATAATATTTGCTAGTCGGGTTGCGTTCATGCCATATTTTATTCACTGACACAAACGTACTATATTCTTTATATCTGAAAATGTAATAATATGTATTTTTATTGTTTCGTATATTATATCACATGTACATACAATAAAACTTGCTCAAAGCGGAATCGCATGGGACAATTTTTGTCCACATTACACAAAATTACGCCTTATAAAAAACTAAAATATATTAATAATCTTAGATTATAGAGTATCTTATACGTCTTTTTACATACCTTGGCTTAATTATAGTTCCGCTGCCGTTGAAAAGTGAAGTATATTATGTATGAGCGATTTCTACGGTAACGCGAGAAAAAACTGTCGCGTTTCGTCAGGCGCGTATCCTCAAATTAAAGTATGCAGTTTCGGTTTCCGCTCACTAACTACACTTTCGTCCATATCCTTTGATTTCCCGCAAAGTTCATTCCACACTTAAATTTTGTCGTCTTTTAAAACTGTCCAGCCAACCTGAAGATGCCTTGAAATCGTTATTCCCTAAGTATACAGCAAGAGCTAGGTGCTTGACTTTGGAACATTGGTCCGGGAATTTGGAGATTTTTCTTCAATCACTTTCACTTTTTCATTTAATGAGAAAGATGCATAAGTTTTAGCCAATTTATTCCGTAAATTCAGAACGCTACCTGTGAATGATAGGTCTCACAACTTAAACGAATATTTAAGATTTTACAGTGTAATGGTTATTTGTAAGGTAGATTGGCCTCTCTGTATTTCGCCTAACGGGTGTGCAGTGAGGCCGAAAGAAAATTTCAGGTGCAGGTAGAATCTCTAATTCACCCGGCGGCAGGAAACATTCCTTATTGTTTTTTTGGCCTAACGATATTCATTGAAATTAAAATTAATTTATTTCTCAGTTTGTCTTTCCGCTTTATAAAAACTATTTCATGAATTGTGTAGAAATATCATTTCGTTCCCGCGTTGGAGAGATTCCGCCTTATTCAAAATAAATACACATAAAATTACTATTATTTCGCCGGGACCAATACATTTGTTCACATTGGACAGATTTCCGTATTATTCACGTTTCGGATTAAACAAGTTTCACTGTATATATATATATATATATATATATATATATATATATATATATATTCTTTATTTAGAAATTAAGAGATATAACAATAACATATGATATATTATAATTAATCCTAATATTGTACATTATTTGCTTTTATAACTGTATATGAACTGATTAACTCACTGGTAATATCGAACCCGTAGGTTCATGGCCACTCGGACATAAGCTCTCCATAGGTTCCTATCCTGAGCAAATGTTTTCCAATCATCCCCTGTACAATCTACTTTCCTCAAATCATAGTTAATGTTATTCTCCCATCTAATTCTAGGTCTACCAACTGGGCGTTTTCCCTCTGGTTTTCATACAAGAAACTTCCATACACGTCTTTCATTCCCCATTCGTGCCACATGTCCTGCCCATCGCAGTCTAGAGACTTAACTGTTCTCATTATATCTGGATTCCTATAAAGACCATGTAATTCACTGTTAAGCAGTTTTCTCGATTCACCTGTCTGTTCATCTCTATGGTCCAAACATTTTCCTAAGAACTTTATTCTCAAATGCTCGTAATCTCCTTTCCTCCCTTAAAGTAAGAGTCATGTTTCGCATCCATTTAAAATAACTGATAGAATAATAGTTTTATATATTTTCAGTTTAACGTATTTCGAAAGGAGTTGGGAAGTCAAGAGTCTCTGTAATGCATAATAGCACGCATTTCCAGAATTGAACCTATGCTTAATTTCCTTGTGCATCTCATTCCTGTTTGTGATTATTGTTCATAGGTATTTGAATTCATCCACTTCCTCAAAATTTCCCTCATTTGTCATTATCTGTCCATTTACATTACATCATGTATTTCTATATGTGACCACAATATATTTGTACTGTATATGAGTAAATATAGAAATACAATTGAACTTTAATAGAAAGTACGAGAACTCACCTTATAATATGTATTCATCATCATCACTCTCCTTCAGGTCCACAATAAAACGTTCGTCTATGGCCTGAATTGTGTATTGTTTGCAACTTTAATGGTTGCTCCATACATGGTGACCTGAAGTCACCATTTATGTTGTCTACCCCTTCCCTTAACAAATCACACACACTAGCACTAAGGGTCGAATGTTTGAACGCATTAGACAGCAAAAGGCGTCCTCTGCTGAGAAAGTTTTATCCAAATACATTTTGCTTACTCAGAAATCTATTCATGCGATAATAATTGTAAGCTAGCTGACGAGGTACCTTAAGAACATAGCTCAAGATAGAAACTTATCGTGAAAATCCCGAAGGGAACCGATAGTAACCGATGTAGTTTGAAACCTTTGCAGCTTTATCCAAGATGTCGGACCTTGAAGACTTCGATCATGTTTTCGGTATATGCGGAGAAGAGGAATTTGATAGAGTCTACCAAAGAATTCAACTGGAAGAACAGGAGAATCGGCGTAATATTGCGCGACGCATACGTCGTTGTATACGGTATTATTTGCGGGACGCAAGCGTAAATGCGTTCGTCTATAGCAGACGAAAATAACGGAAGTGGTTTTATCGCTGATAATTCTGGGTAATTCGTTGCCAATATTACGAAACGTCAACTTTCACGCATGACCGGTAAGTCGGCCGTTAATTCGATCTCGGCAATTGCTCACGGTGAGTCAGCTCGCCAGTGATTGGAAGTAATTTGAGTAGAGACTAATGTATTTGCATGCGGCCCTAAGTGTCGGAGATGAGTTTTTCTTTCTCACATGAGCCCATACTAGTTCTATTGGGTTAAGTACACAATGAAAAGGGGGAGGCGCAGAACTTGATGCTCAAAAGAACCAGCTAATTGGTCATCCACAAAGGCTTTGTTTACATTGGCCTCTCTAATTATTTGTAACATTGCTGATTTAATGGGAATAGGAGGAGTTGTGGTAATTTAAGAACACACTGACATTGGAGCTGGGATTGGTGTATTTGACAGCTTATCTGGAATGGTAACTTGCATTGTCCATCATTGTGACACACGTTTTGTCCCTAGGAAGATTTTTTAATAATTTAGTCCTGAACCAGTTCTCGAACAGTTGTCCTGTAATTCCATCGTGGTTGTCTGCCTTGGAATGCCCGATGTTTTGAGCTGACGAATAAACACAATTAGGTACCCATCCCTCTCTTCCCCTTGCACCATGATGCGTTTACCTCTTGAAGGTGGTGATTTTAAAACACAATTACCCCATCCTGTCTTCAGTACATCGTGTGTGTCAAGATACACAGTTTGACACGCATCGGATCGTAGCTTGTTCAACTGTTGCTAATAATTGTAACGCCACGCAACAATCCGTGCAGACTCCATAATTGTTTGCATTTTCTTTAGAGTCCGAAAACGGAATCTAAGTTTTTTTTAACAGCAATCTTAGTGTTGTTATTTCATAAGGATACCCCGATGGTTTCAGATGCTCTAGAGCTCTTTAACTGTTAAGGAGCGACCGTTTTTGTAAAAACTGTATAATTCGTGGCGAATAAAGTCTCACGTAAAATTTTATCCCAGCGGTGAGCGTCTAACCGCTTGCGCCACGGAAGTGTTTTTAATGGTCTTGAAAAATGGCTCCTTCATTGGATATTAAGTTGAGTGCTTGTTGGTTTAAGTTGTCCACGTATTGTATTAAATTATGTTTTATTTTTTTTCTTTGAGGAATTAAACCCACTTGGACACGACACACACCCAGTCCGAAGGTTGAGATTTTAAAAAATCCCTTACCCCGCCGAGAATCGAACCCAGGTCACCGGAGTAGAAGGACTTACCGACTACGCCACAGCGACGGACTATAGTTTAGGTTTTAAATGCAGTTACAGTTTTTCACAGGCATATATCACAATAGTCCACCGCTGTGGTCTCGAGGTAGCGTGCTGCCTTGTCACGCAGCGGGCCCGGGTTCGATCCCCGGTCGGGGCAGTTTTTCTGGGTGAGGTTTTTATCGGGGATTTTCCTCACATGTAAGATAAATGTCAGGAAAACTTTAAGGCCCAAACGGTCCCCGAAATCATATGGCCATCACCCTTATCATTATCATCCTTACCATTATCATTATCATCATCATCCTTCACCGGTGTGGAAAGCAATGGGAAGCTACCACACCTACACATTTCCCTAGTAAAGCTGCAAGCATAGCATGAAAATGCTATGACTGCAGTGAAGGACCTGCCTTCGGGCAGAATTACTATGGGTGGGATATCACAATATATAAGAAATACCCAAGTAAATTTTCTAATTGTGTATATATTTGTTATTTAGATTTGTCTTACATCGGGATGGTGATTTCATCATTTTGCAACACAGTTTATGCAATTGCGGATAACCCAGTCCAAGTTCCAAAATAAATAAATAAATAGGCTAAGAAAGGGACGAAAGCTATTGACTTTTTTAAAAATTATTATTCACTGAGAGTAATTAATATTATAATTACAAAAAAAACGTTATCTCAGTCAAAACATAAATTGATGGTGTCGACGTTTCAATCTCCTGTTGTGAGATTATTTTCAAGACATGGTTGTTTATAAATTTATTGTACATAGTTACCATCACCAAGATAATTAATTTTTTGTTTTTTTATATAAATATATCTATACAAATTTAAATGTATAAATTTAAAATTTCAATTTATAATTAAAAATATTTTAGCAAGGAATCATATGTTCACACCATTAATTTAAATATTTTTGTTTATTTAATGCTTTATTTTGTTCTTTTTTATATAGGCCATTTCTGCTATTAAACGTTTTTGATAATTATTTTCTTTGTGTAAAATTTTTATGTCATTCCATTTCATTTTATGATTTTGATTAATTATGTGTTCACTGATTACTTCTTTTGTTTTTGTAATTATAATATGAAAGCTATTGAATTAGTTTCTAGAATTGTGATATTCTGAAATGTCAACATTTTGAAAATTTATTATTAACAATATTTCAAGAATAATCCATTAACACGTGTTAGCAACGACAGTAACCTCGACATTTACTTTCAAATGACGTTAAAATTTGTAAAAATAATATACATAAACCCCTTTGTATATAAACATATTAAAATATAATGACCTGTAAAATTGTTTAATTTCATTTGTGGCTTTTCGAGCTACGTTTATATTCAACAAGCTGAGAAGCGTTTGGAATTCTACCGTACTAATTACCTTATTTAATTGAATAACAGAACATTTGTACATCAGAATTAATTATCTTACGAATAACGCACGTGGAGCTCATAATTATAATAGTAGCCACAATTATTATTTTCACCAGTTACCGTTGGGCGACATGTTTTATGGCAAGACCCGCTTACTCTTTGTGCTTTATAGAGTGTGTACCAGTGTGTGATTTGTGTAAAGTGCGTGAATCAGAAATAACTACGTCAGTCAAGTTAGTTGTTCTGTGATATTAAATAAATTATTTCATGTGTAGATTATAGCGATGCAAATTTTCTCATTCAGAAATCTTTTGTATTATTATTATTATTATTATTATTATTATTATTATTATTATTATTATTACTATCATTATTACTATCATTATTATACTATATCATTATTACTGTATTGTTACTGTTGATTTTATTATGTTTTTCATAGTGTTCTGCAAATTCAGAATTCTCCACTCTTTCCTTAACTCAGCTTTCCTTTTTGTATATGCATAGAAACAATTTACTTTAATATTGTCTATCATATGATGTTTTTCCTGCCTCTAACATTCTTTCCGTTGACCATTCCTTCTAGGGCATCCTTCAGCAGGCCGTTTCTTCTTAGCCAGTGGCCAATTCAATTTCTTCTCCTCTTCTTTTTGAGTTCCATCATTGTTCTTCTTTCACCCACTCTGTCTAGCACATCTTTATTTCTTACTTTGTCTGTCCATTTTATATGTTCCATTCTTGTCCATATCCAAAACTCAAAAGCTTCCAGTCGCTTTTCCTCATTCCGTCGCATTGTCCAAGTCTCTGTACCATACAATGCTACACTCCACACAAATCCCTTCACTAGCCTTTTCCGTAATTCTTTTGCGAAAGTTCCGCAGAACATGCTTATCTTCTTGTTGAAAGCTTCTTTTTCCATTGCTATCCTCTGCTTTAATTCTTGACCGCTGTTCATGTTACTACTGTTAGTACAACCCAAGTATTTGAAGTTCTCTTTACTAGGGATGTATAGATATGGTTGCCTCCAGTTTCTTTCCACACCCCACTCTCTCTTTTGCATCTTAATATCCTAAAAGATCTAAAGATTTTATTATAGCTGTTCATATTATTATTGCTTTTATAAATACTATTAGGCTGTAACCCTCTTTCTTTCCAAATATTATTTTTTTATGGAAAAAGTGTTATAGCCGAGTGGTACTTTTAAATAAGTAATACCACGAGTGATTTCCAAACTTAACTAGAGGATTTGGAAATTAAGAACGGCATCTGTTAAGACTATTTAAGGAATACAATTAAGCTGTTTACTCTAAAATCACTATTTAAATATAGTTACCGGTATTTAAAAAATATCTATATATTTAATGTGAACGGCGATGTTTGAAAAGAAACCAATAATGTGTGGTTATGTTTATTCACTGCAACTCGATCACATTATTTACTGTCACATAGGATCGCAATACTGTAAGAATGCACACTAGTGAAGAAAAAATGAAGCATATCAAACTGTATATTATTCATTTATTTTTTTTTCAGTAGACAACTCAGTAAAATCATTATTTAAAAACCCAACTATTGAACACACAATCATCAAATGTGTAGTTCGAAGGAATCTGTTCATTATTTGCTATATTCAATGTATTTGCTTGAGAGTCAGTCACTGCAAAATAATATTCTGACATGTTCAGAATATAAAAAAAAGGAGGAGCTTTCATTGTCACAACCGCAGGAGCTGATAAAGATAAATCGCTAAAGAGCGAGGTCAAACACGACTATCATTGGTTGTAAAACAAAATTAATTGAAACGTGATTGGTCATTGATTCCCATTTGGGGTATGAGTTAAATAGTCAATGTAAAAATCATCCTCCGAAAATAATGTGGGTTGCAATCCTTTTTTGGAGGACTATTATTATTA
Organism: Diploptera punctata; assembly: GCA_030220185.1. Lineage (NCBI taxonomy): Eukaryota > Metazoa > Arthropoda > Insecta > Blattodea > Blaberidae > Diploptera > Diploptera punctata. The sequence continues at coordinate 517,008 of JASPKZ010007908.1, forward strand.
TTATTGCTATTCTATGTATCAGGATTTGAAAAATATATATATATATATATTTCGAAGACGTCATGATGCAATTGTCCACCGCTGTGGTCACGAGGTAGCGTGCTGCCTTGTCACGCAACGGGCCCGGGTTCGGCTCCCGGTGGGACAGGTTCCTGGGTGAGGTTTTTTTCGGGGTTTTCCTCACCTGTAAGACAAATGTCAGGAAGCTTAGAGCCTAACGGTCCCAGAAAATCATTCGGCCATCATCATCATCCTTATCATTATCATCGTTCGCCGGTGTGGAAAGCAACGTGAAGCTACCACACCTATAATTCCCTAGCTTAGCACAGCAGGAAAATGTTATGATTGCAGTGAAAGATCTGCCCCCGGGCAGAATTACTATGGATGGATGATACAATCATTATTTTTAATCAATAAATATAAAAATTATGGTTGATTTATCAATAAATATAAAAATAAATCTTCGAGTTTTATTGATTCAAATAAAAATGAACTCTCTTAGCAAAGTTATTTTTTTCGATTTAGATTTATACTTATTTCTCGAAAGAAAAAAGTTCACTCATAAAATAGAAATGCTTTTTTTCTCTCACATCGTTTACATGAATGGTCATTCATTAAGTTAGTATTTGCATACGTACCTCTCCCTCTGTCTTCATAATTACAAGTAAGATTAGGGATGCTAAGTTAACAAAGAAGCTTTTTTTCGAGTCAGTGCTAACAAAATCCCCAATTATGTGAACAGTTCAGTACACAGGTTATTCTTAATTATGTGTGTTTACGTAGTTTATAATCTACAAGTTGAAGTTAAAATGGGGCGAAATAAATAATCGTGCATCCGTGAAGCCTTGGTTACAAGCTCTGAAGAAAATACAAGAAAGTACAGAAATTGTATAAAAAATGTTATTGGTGTCTATGTTTCTATGTTTATGAGATGAAACGCCACTCTGACAGACTTGTCGAGGAAGGAAATTCACTAAAGAATACAATCATTGAGTAAAAGTAAATTTTGTCATTGAAACATTATATATCAGATTTTACAAATATTGCTCTAAAATGATCTTTATTATCGATCGAAAACATTTAGCTCTGAAATAATAATAATGATTTGAATTTTGAACATGTTGATAACAAAATAACAATCACTCTTGATAAAAATCATGTATCATTTTAAAAATTACCAGATCAAAATTTCGATCGGATTTAATTTGTATTTATTTATTTTTTAATTCTCGATTTCTAACCATATTTTTTAATATTTCTATCAGTATTACTATTGTAGTTTTTATTTCAATAATTATTTTTAACATCATTATTATCATCATAGTACATTCACGAAATCAGGTCATTTGTTGACCTGTTTCGGCCTCAATAGAAACACCATCCAGAAGTCTTTTGAGTGGACGTCCTGGTCTTCTTCTTCCTGCAGGTTGATATCTTAACATTTGTTAGGGTATCCTGTGATCTTCCATTCGATGAACATGTTGCATCCAACTTGACTTATAATCAGAAATTTTGTTTTCTAAAGGTTCCATGTGTAATTCTTCTAAGATGTCTTCATTATTTTTATGATCTCGTAACGTGTATTCTGTAATCATTTTTACTAGTGTATTATATTGTATTGTAAGCCTATGTTTTCCCTTTACAGAGATTTAGGCGCTCTCCCACTACAGGGAAGAATTTGAACCATACTAATTTAGTTACACTTGTTTTCGTATAGATGTCATTTTGAGTGGTACGTGGTCAGCGTTCCGCCTCATACTGACATTTAGGAAACCATGGTAGTACTAGGACGGGAAAGTTCGGTATATTTTGCTTAGAGGCCTTTTCATTCAGGCTTAAAGATTTTTTACGAGCCTGAAAATCTTCAGACTCGGGACCCACGGCTTAAAGTCCCTCCCGGAGGACTTGCTCCTTGGATTTTTCCGTCCTAAAAATCCATAGACCCCGGCCGGGTTTGAACCCGCGACTCTTGGGACCAGAGGCAAGGAGCATATCCACTAGTCCACCGCGGCCGTTTTTACTAATATCATTATTATTACCATTATTACTAATATTATTGTTATCGTTATTGCTAATGCCCCTATTTTATGCAACTACATACTATATTCCTGTATATTTAGTGAAAATAAAAGTTGAAATGTCGACGAATTACGTCGAAATTACCCTCATTCCAAAATTTTAAATTACATAATATATTTCATATAGTACATAATATTACATATTAGAATATTATTGCGGAATTATTATACATTTTCGTCGATCCCATTCATTTTCGTTTCATAGAAAGAAAGATAAAACAATTGTCAGTTTTATTATTGCTGTTCCCCCACATTGTCGTCAATACCATATATTACCGTTATATTCAAACTTAAATTGCACGAGTTCGATGCAGACAAAAATGAGTCATCTTAAACATTATCCTTTATTGTTCTCAAATGTTTCAGAATTTGTAACGGTCAATTGAATATAAGTTAAACATGACACTGGTTGCGTAGTCACCGAAGCTGAAAACGTTGATTTCTATTGACAGTGCTTTAACAGTCCTCTGCCAAACATTTCTTAAACGTATAGAGTGTAAGATTAAATCTCAAATTGAACAAAAGTTAGATAATAGGAATAAGCATCGGATATCTTCAAAGAAACAGGTATCGCTCAGACAATTACAGGAGCAGCCTAAATAATCTAATGGATTTTACAAAGAACTTTGCGTGGCATTAGTTGCAGGGAACATACCCTGGAACTAGTTTCAGTTGACTGAATTTAAACATTTCTTATAAGAAATACTGCAACCTCAACATTCCTGACGAGTCCACTCTCAGGAGGATTCTTGTTATGTTGGCATATTAGTAAAAATCGTGACTGAAGTAGGCAAATGACCCATATGCATTTCTGCTGCAGGCCTTTTCATCGGTATTCTAATCGTGGCCATCTTCGACTCTGAAGCTGCATCAAAACCCCATTTAATTTATTTAAACCTCTTTGAGGTAATAAATAGTTCCACAATTGCTAGTTTCAATAATGATGGACATAAGGTGCTATGGCGACATGACGCAGAAGAAGAGAGGGTCCCATTGATGTACACAGATGCAGCTCCATAAATGTTAAATGCGGGGAAATCGGTTGAATTATTTTACCCAAATATAGTGCATGTTACATGTACGACTTGTGCATTGCAACGAGTGGCAGAGACAGTTAGACGTAAATACCCAGATATAAATACACTGATATCAGCAACGAAGAAGGGTTTCTTGAAATATCCTTATCGTGTACAATCCTACAAGCGGCAGCTACCTGATGTAACTCTGTCTCCGGAACCAGTGATAACAAAGGTGAGCAACATGGATTGAAGCTGTGATTCTCTACTGTATGCACTTCGAAGCTATGAAGTCAGTGTTGGAGAACTTTTATAGTGATCCTGCAGTATCTGTGAGTGAATCCTTGTCAGCATTCAACAGTGCTCGGTTCAGTTTCATACATCGCAAGTTAATTCAGCTGACTTCCAGACGGTATCAAGAAACTACAAACTTAAAGTATGTCTCTCCAAGAAGCTGTGGGAATATGCAGTTTAGAAGGTCAGTGTTGTACCAGGTGAAATTGGTGGTGTAGTTCCTATTAAACTGAAATTTGAGCTGAATAAGAACACTGGATATTCAAATCCTGTATTTTTTTTCTGGCTTGTTCAATGGAGAAATTGTAGAACACCCTAACATTCCATGTTCCTAGGAACATGTCCCTGTGTTTGAGCCTTTGGCATGGGTTCCCTGAAGTAGTCCCCGCCCGGAGAACCGAATGGGGGACTATTTGACCTCCGGAAAATTTTACCCCAGTTGAACCCATGTCCGCATTTCTTGACGGTTGTATTTTTACGGTGAAAGATCGTCACTCTTTCGCCCAAGGTACTTTTTTCGTCTGGCTTATCACCTTCGACCAGTCCGGCATGGGTAACCCTATCGGTAGCAATGCTACCGCCGGCATAGCTCTCAGGATCATTTTAGCACGCAAGCCACTCCACCACGACAAGGTAAAGATACCATGGAGTGGATTGTAGAACACCCAGAGAACATTATTCCTAGCACACTCCTTCTGTATAAATATGAACCGTTGACTTACTGCGAAATTGAACCTAATATCTCTATTTATAAAATATATTGTCAGACTGAAGACTGTGCTTGCCAACAGAACTGGAAAATTGTATTATAATTAATTGTGCTTGCCGTTCAAATTTGACTTAAACTCTTGAATGGGTGACCCTTGTACTTAAGCAATTTGTAGAAGAAGGGAACTGATTAAGAATTAACGTAGATACTTAACTATCCTTCAAGTGAACTTCTATTTTGTAGCAAAGCAATGGCATTTTTTATATTACACATAATTACTTCATTACATATTTATTTACATATTTTCTCAATTTTAGTTTTATATATATATATATATATTATATATATATGTAGGCCTACATACTCGTTAATTTGATATTTAAAACATTAGGGACTTAATTATTACTTTTACTGTTTGTTATTTCAACACACACACAAACTAGAATTTATAAAACACTGGCCAGACCCATATTATGTTACGGCAGTGAGGCCTGAACAATTCGCAGGGTAGATGAACAAAGACTAATTGCGGCAGAAATGAAATTTATGAGACGTACTGCAGGTTCGTCAAGAACAGACCATGAAAGGAATTCTGAGACTCTCAATGGATTACAAACAGAATCAATCATGGAACATGTACAAAAATATAGAAACAACTGGAAATCTCACGTAGGAAGAATGAGCAGAACAAGAATAGCACTTCAAATAATAAATTATCAGCCAAGAGATCCTTGGGCAGATCCTTCGAACGTTGGATTGAGACCGTAATAGACCTCTAGATCTATCACAAGAAAGGAAGAAGAAGAAGAAGACTATTATTATTGTTGTTTTTATTATTAATTTTATTTCGAATGAGATCATATTGTACTAGGCAAATTTCTTTTAGGTGCTTCCTTTGACCTGAAATTATTATTATTATTATTATTATTATTATTATTATTATTATTATTATTATTATTATTATTACTAGCGTACCCGGCAGACGTTGTCCTGCCCGAACGTTCAATTCTCATGTCATGGCGGACGAAAAAAAAATATGTTACTTTTTTACCATAAAATTCAGCAATTAGGACTTAATTAGATATTATTAAATAAGTTCGCAAGAAAACCTCTTACAGCCTTCTGTTGTGTCTCAAGAAGTGTGAATGATGACGTAACATAGCCATAAACATTAGAAATGTACTCTTCCTTGCAGATAAGTTAAGACCGTCATATAACAATTATATTAGAGTGAAAAAAAAGATAAATTGATGAGAGTGAGTCAAAACGGTTTTTTTTTTGCCCGACATTGTACGTGAAAAAAATTCTTCCCCCGTAGAGACTCGAACCAGCGTAAGTCCCGTAGTTCTGCGCCAAAACGTCTTGCCTTAACCACTCGGCTACGGCGCGAGACTCTTGGTATCGATGACAGACAAAAATGTTTATTGTGAGTTATCCGTAAGAGATAAACATATGTTGTCGCGGACTTTTTTGTGGAGCTTTTTAAGATATTCAATTGCGTGTACATTAATTTTGTGTATTTGTTATGGTTTAGGCAGCGTAAGCCATTTATGCATCCAAAGAGCTACTTTTTTTTACGTTTTCCACTGCAAAGGGCGATTTTTAAGAGTGTAGGAGTTGAGTATCACAACTCTCTTATAGCCTATGTTCATTTTGCAAAAAACCCCATCACAATCGGATGAACGGTATGACCGCGCATAAAGTACAAAGAAACAAACAAACATACAAACAAACAAATATTAATTTTTATATGTAGGATTATGGCTATTAATATTTAATGTTTAATATTCTGCTTGTTTTTATTAATATTCCCCTGTTATATTGTGGTATGAGGCGTAAATTATATCGATCACATAAGAATACGGGAAAAAATAAATCGTCCATTCAGGCTACCATTTTCTAATGAGGTAAATTACTGAATGTTGTCTTTGTCTGTGAAATTGAAAGTCGACAAATACACCTTTTAAGGGTTGATGGTTGTGAAGAGGGGTTAAAATAATTCATCATGAAACAAAATGATATTTCTGATTCTAATTACTGACTTTATTACAAACTTAATGTTAAGAATAGATTTTATTACACGCTATATATTAGCTTGACCTGTATCTATCTACCTATCTATCTATCTATGTAACGGAATATTACAACGCGATTTTCACCCACTTAAAATCATTGGATCGACTTGAAACTTCGTATACTTGTAGAGGACCCGTGACAATACAATAATTTCCTATTTATTTTCTAAAATCCTGGCCATAATCATCAGAAAAAAAAGTGTTTTTGTATCAATGTAACGGAATCTTTCAACGCGATTTTCACCCACTTAGTGACATTGGATCGACTTGAAACTTTGTATACATGTAGAGGACCCGTGACAATACAATAATCTCATATTTTGTTTCAAAAATCTTGGCCAGAATCATCCGAAAATCAAAAAAATGAAAACTGGTATAATAGGTTGCGGACTTGTCGACATTTTAGTCAACTGTTGTAAGAGCCCAGTTGGTAGAGCAGTGAACTCGTAGTGGTATATAATTTCAGTAATCCATACGTCGCTGGTTCAAATCCGGCTGGGAGGGTTTTTTTATAGAAGAGTATTACTTTTAGCTCATACTACAATAGTATCGAATTTAAAGATATTTACATTTTTATCCTATTCTGTAAAATATTAAAACTAAAAAATAAAAAATAAATAATAGTTTAAAAAACTAAAAGAACACGCTTTATTAGAAAACTAAAAAATGAAAAATAATTTTAATATCCAATACGCTTGGGATAAAATTAAAGTGGTCAACAAAAAAATCATCTTCAACACATATAGAATAAAACTAGAGTTATCAACAAAAAGAAAATAATTTTACCATCAAAAGCGTGGGGTGGCTTTTTATGATTTTTACATTTTCTTCTTAGAGAGCTTACTTTTACCAATATCTGTTTATTATCAAATATATTAATTGATATAGAGCACCCCACGCTTTTGATGGTAAAATTATTATTTTTTTGTTGATAACTCTAGTTTTATTCCATATGTGTTGAAGATGATTTTTTTGTTGGCCACTTTAATTTTATCCCAAGCGTATTGGATATTAAAATTATTTTTCATTTTTTAGTTTTCTAATAAAGCGTGTTCTTTTAGTTTTTAAACTATTATTTATTTTTACAATATACTGGACAACATGATTTTTTGTCTCATTAGTACCAATAGTTGTACTTAATGCAGTATTTTATCGTGTTTTCAAATATGTATTCGGAATTTCAGCATCACCCACAGTTTTATTATTTCAATTTCAATTAATTAATTTAAATTTTTTTTCGTCCATTTGTCCATTGTAAATTAAAACCAACTGAACTAAAGCAAATGGTTCCAGCTATGGAAAAGAGATATCAAGGCAAATGGAATCCTAATATGCTGGCCGATTATTGTTGGACCATCAAGAGGGATGCTACACAGGCGAAATATAGCAGAAAATCGTCATTTCTTACATTATAGGTGAGTCCGAATGTTCGAATATTGTGTAGTTACGAATGTAGAAAATATTGAAGTGTTTGAAATTATAAATGCCTGTCTCTAGGAAACCTTGCGTGATGGAGAAGAACCTATTTCATATTTGAATTTAGGAGAAAATATACTATCATAATCGGAGACAAAAAAAAAGTTTCTATTTTGTTGCTCAGTGTTATCAATGTATTTTCAAATATATTACATAATTAATTCTCAATTATTTGTTAATAATTCTTGAAAAATTATGTTATTTCTACATTGTTCTTAGAAACTACTGTAGATAGGGCTATCAAAGTTTCAATGCATATCACTCACTGTAAGATGAAGCTCCAGTAAAAGGGTTACTAATACAGCCCTTAACAAACCAAGTTTTTAGAAATAACTTATATGAAAAAAAATATATATACAGTGTTTCGAAGTTAAAATTCAATCATATCGTGTGTTGAAAGCAACAATAAAACTGTTTGAGTAGATTCCACATTTGTATTTAAAAATTAACAACCTTATTTTTAACTGAAGATCATTAAACAGCGTCACAGTATAGGTATTATATTGAAATAATAATTCAGGCTTGATGGTATAATATATTGTTGCTAGTTGGCCGTAGCGTCGATATCAAGTCTTTTGGCGTAATTAATCACACAAATGATCTTGTAATACTTCAAACTCACTATAATTAATTCTACAAACTATCAGTAACAGTTTTCTCAAAATTTGCACTGACTATTTAACTCATACCCCAAATGGGAGTCAATGACCAATCACATTTCAATGATTTTTTTTACAACGAATCAGAGTTGTGTTTCGCCTAGAATTTACCAACTAAAGTTTATCGTATTAAAGAAAGCACCTCCTTTTTAACATTCTGAATAGGTCATAGCTTTATTTTACAGTCACTGACTCCCCAAGAAATACGGCTACCAGATTGTATATATAGTGCATGAATGTCGACACATAGCGCATGCGGTAGTTTATATATAAACATTTGTAGCAATTGACTATACCACCAAAAAAAGAAACCACTGTTTGCACTTTCTTAAATGTATTTTTTCCCAGGTAACAATCCAGAAAAATATAATTGTCATATTTACATCATAGGACATCAGAAATGAATTAATATACAGTTTGACGTGTTTCATTTTTTCTCCACTAGAGTGCATTCTTACAATATTGCGTTCCATTGGCAACAAATACTATGATCTGGTTGCAGTGATGAACAAAAGAAGCAAATGAAGCGTACGAATCGTTTCTCATTTGTTTTCAAACATCGCCGTTTACATTAAATATATAAATATTTTAAAATAACTATATATAGATAATGATTTGTGAGTAAACAGCTTAATTTTATTCGTTAAATAGTCCTAACAAATGCTACTCTTGATTTCCAAATGATCGATAAATTCACGACTCACGAAGTGGCATTACGTATAATAATTTATCTTGACTTAAAGTTTATCTAGAACACAGTTATTTTACAGTGCCTGATGAGTACACTGACTACAATTTGTTCTCACTTATCGCTGTCAACAACACAACTCACTCATTCCGTCTTCGCCACTGATTATATAGACGGGGAGGAACTTTCTAGGCTCACGATAGAGACGTTTCCAGAATGGAAATTACTCGTCGTCGATCCTTCCCGAAAAGGAAATTAGAAATTCGTAGAGATCTCTGGAATGAGAGCCTACACATTTCGATAATCTGCACGGGTCTTTCAACTTGAGAGTCGGCGACTCGTATATGTATTTCTATCAGTGCCACATCACTATTCTTGCCTTTGCCGCAACATTCAAACGTCGTTATTACGACGCGTCACAATATATAAAATGACATGCAAGTTTTTAAAGCCAAACATACTCTTAATTAACAAAAAATGTAATAACGCCAGGTGAATAGAATTAGAATTTTAATTGTTTCATTACGAATTATGTACCCTCCCCTTGACAACCCTCATCATTTAAATTATATGACGAATACCTCATTACATTGGATGCGAAACATGGACTCTTATTTTAAGGGAGGAAAGGGGATTACGAATATTTGAGAATATATAGTTCTTAGGAAAATTTTTGGACCAAAGAGAGATAAACAGACGGGTGAATGGAGAAGACTTACATAACAGTGAACTACATGGGTTTTATAGGAAGCCAGATGTAATACGAACATTTAAGTCTCCTTGACTGCGATGAGCGGGAAATGTGGCACGAATGGGATTGAAAGACTTGCATGGAAGCTACTTGTAGGAAAACAATAGGGAAAAGGCCCAGTTGGTAGACCAAGAATGAGGTGGGAGGATAACACTATGATTTGAGGGAAGTAGGTTATACAGGAGATGATTGGAAAACATTAGCTCAGGATTCGGATATATGGAGAGCTTATGTCCGTGCGGTCATGAACCTACGGGTTCGATTGTTCCCGTGAGATGGTTAGTTCGTTAGTTATTTAGTTAGTTATACCTCAGTACATGCAATGTATGACTGTAGAATTATTTTATGGTTTAGGATTCCACTCCCTAATGAGGTAGTTATCCACCTAACACGGAATAAACCCAGGAACCGCTTAATAGCAGGTTGTACTTATATGAATGATATGCTATTTCATTACCACATATGGCATTTACACAGGTTTTTTTTTACAATACTGAGGCATGTAAATACTTTTTAAATGGTAATATAGAATGCTGTTATTTGGTTAAAAACAAGTTTTTGTGAAATTTGTAGCACCAAATGTGTTGTTACTAAATATGAGTGAAAAGTAAAATCTACCATGCATTATGTAAATGAATAATCACAGCTTAAACACATTGCTGCATCATATAGTGTATGTATGTATGTTGGCGCTGCAATATACATTTTAATGTCAGCATTAATCTCTGTAGTCAGTGATTTCACTGATGACACTTAAAAAAATATTTCAATGCCAACTCACTGTAATATTCAACAATGTAATAAACAAAAGGTTAAAGTTCTGAATTATCAATCGTGTTCTTTTTTTTTTTGCAGAAATGCCAATATAAATATATTCGAGACATAACGCTCAGTCAATAAAGTCGAATTTAGACAAATGGTCCAAACCTAAAGTTCAATTCCTCGAAGTCCTTACAAAAAATCTAACATTCGAAAATGTCCAAACTTATAAAAGTGCACTCAGTAAAGTTCAATAGAACAGAAGTTCCAATCTGAAATATACATATTAATCTATTGATTTATAACACTGAACAATAAAAAAGATTTTTTTTTTGTCTCAGAAAAATAATGTCATTCTGATAGTATTTTTTCTCCTGAATTGAAATATGATATCGGTTTTTCTTCCTCACGCAAGTTTTCCGAGGAGACAGGCATTTATAATTTCAGACACTTTAATATTTTCTACATTCGTAACTACACAATATTCGAACATTCGGACTCACCTAGAAAGTAAGAAATGACGATTTTCTGCAATATTTTGCCTGTGGAGCATCCCTCTGGATGGTTCAACAAACCAGCATATTAGGATTCCATTTGCCTTGATATCTCTTTTCCATAGCTGAAAACCATTTGAGTTAACTCGTTTGTTTTTATTTTACAATGGACAAATTGAAAAAAAAAACGTTTATTAAAAAAATAATTATTTTAATCTATTAATTGAAAATGAAATAAAAAAAATATGGGTGATGGCGAAATTCCGAATACATATTTGAAAACACGATAGAAACTTCATAGTACAACTATTGGTACTCATGAGACAAAAATCATGGTGACCAGTGTAATCGAACCATGTTACAATTTATGTAAATATAGATTTGTGTATAAGATCTCTCAGAACTAGTTGGCTTGGATATTTGATCAGAATGGATGATCAGAGATGCTCAAGAAGCTCTATAAATGAAAACCTATAGGAGGCAGAGCAGTTGGAAGACCGAAGATCAGATGGGGGATGACACAATGAATGATCTAAATAATATTAAAGTGACTAATTTGAATATGGCAAGAGACTGATTGACAAGAAGGAGGATTGTTAAGAAGGCCAAAACTTTCACCTTTGAAGTTGTCGCGCATTAGGATGATGATGACTTAATTTAGTAATTGATAGTCAGGAATATTTCAGTTCCAAGTCTAGAAGCTGGATTCAACGGCCGATTTCGATTCTAAAGAATATTTACCTGACGTCTTAAAGTGTTCATAACAAGTAGATTTTGTATCAAATTTTCATCGTTTAGATTACCTATGTTTCTTCGCAACACCTGCGATAGAATTATATGAGAGTTCTCTTCTGTTAGTCATTTTATCTTGTTTACTTCCTTTCGAATTTCTCCTGCTACATCTGGGTTGTGTTGGTGTTTACTAGCATCATCTTAAAACACGTAAATATTTTCCAAACTGTGTCCAGTGACACACCGGGCATTGCAGATTCTTCTTTCTTGACTCCTCCAGTAACGCCTAATCTTTCCGTCGTTTCATAAGCTTGTGGTGGTAAGAATATCTGTTGTAATGAGGAACTGATTCATTTTGTTTTGAGAAAGTAAGGGTTTTGCCATGTTTAATATGAAATTTTATGCAAATCAGGCCACATTACCTAGAAACAAATGAATACTCCTAATAACACTAAGCAAAAAAAAAATATTTGTGTTTTGTCTCAGAATGAAAAATATGTGATACTGAGTGTTTTTTCTCCTGAATTCAAATATGATATCGCGTTTTCTCCATCACGCAAGGTTTCTGAGAGACAGGCATTTATAATTTCAAACATTTTAATATATTCTACATTAGTAACTACACAATATTCGAACATTTGGACTCACCTATAAAGTAAGAAATGACGATTTTCTGCTATATTTCGCCTGTGGAGTATACCTCTTGTTGGTACAACAGTAATCGGCCAGCAAATTAGGATTCCATTTGCCATGATATATATTTTCCATAGCTGAAATCTCCTGATGAAAGTTTTCCCCATTTTATTTTACAATGGACAAATGGACAAAAAAACGTTTACTGAGAAAATAATTATTTTAATCCATTAATTGAAATTTAAATAAAAAAACTGTGGGTGATGGAGAAATTCCGAATACATAGTCCTATTTGAAAACGCGATAAAAAAAACTGCATTAAGTACAACTGTTGGTACACATGAGACAAAAATCATATTCAACAGTGTAATATACTAACATCCAATTAAATCCACTGGCTATTTTGACGTGGATGTTCTGATGGTATGGATATTTTGGAATTAAAGTTTTTTTTTTTATTTGTCTGACTGTTTCATTAGAATTATTGCACATTTTAGTAAGAACGTTTTGGAATGGACCTTTTTCTTGGACCGTATGTCCAACTGGAGAATAATGAATGAGCTTAACATCCTCCGCTCGTTCAAGACTGAAAAATATTAGCTGATATATGTATTATGTGATACTGTTTATTCCCAAAAACGAAACATTTACTTGATCACAAAACATCCTCCACTAAATAGCTATTTATGCATTTCCAACAAGTGAATTGCAAACCATTGCGTGCCGAAACCAACCTTGAAATTCCATCCAGAGAAGCGCTGTGATGTATCAAGGCCATGTTAAAAAAAAATCTGCTATTTTTAACTCCAAGGCAATAAATATAGCGCCAAATGTCTCATTTAAATTATAGGGAAATAATACAACTCCTGACTTGGTGGATCCACACAACATCCCGAATGCGCCGAGCCCGCCTCACTCCACTCCGCTCTCATCAAGCAGGGACATCCATCTGCTTCGCACAGTGGGTTGCCATTGCTGCATTCCGGCTTCTATTTCTGTGATTTGCAGTTAAAAGCGACAGATAACGTTTGGTACATCACAACACTTCTTCGTGGAATATCTTATAGTTCATTTATACGACCTAGTATTTGATACATCACAACACTTCTTCATGGAATATCTTATAGTTCATTTGTACGACCTAGTATTTGATACAATATATCTTGTTACACGAGTCACAATTTAAATAATTTAAAATGATTTCATTTACGAACTCAGTATTTTCTCCGTCACGTTTCTATAGGCCTAAATATTTCATTAATAGCCTAATTCTGATATTTTGATAAAAAATTCTTCCTACCCGGTGATTCATTGTCTGAATCAGAGTTTTGTGTCTTATAACTTTACTGGATCCTTCCGGGAAATTCTCGATTAAGACTTGAAAGCATAATAATAGTCCCTTCGATTGGTTGCCGGCCAAAGGGAGGCAAGACCAGTGATGGGGCTGCCATCTTATAGCCTCTGGTCAGGCTTTTCTGGAGAAGAAAAGAAAATAAAGGAAAGAAGAAATGGAAGAAAGGAAAGACTCCCTGGCCCTCGGAATTAAACAGTACCAACTAAATTGGAAACACCATCTTGAAAGAATGAGTTCAAATCGGATCCCCAAAGCTGTTTATAATTATATACCAAGAGGACGAAGATCACTGGGCCGTCCTATGAAACGCTGGAGGGAAAATTTTCTATAGGATCGTAACAGGCCTTGGCCTAATACTTGGAAGGAAGAAGAAGAAGAACTTTACTGGAGTATTTTTTTTTCAGGGCTGAACATTTTGACCAAAAAAAAAACAGTAGTGTAATAGTTAGCCTGACTAGTATCCCAGGAGATAACGTATAAACATCTTGCGCACAAACGAGCAGCTACTTGAAATGAGAATTAGTCGAATCCGGAGAAGATAATGAAGCTAAAGTTGTGGAATTAAAGGAATGGCGTCCGATACGCCTGATTTCACGTTATAGTCTGTACGGATTCCCTCTAATTAGGAGAAAAGACGTGATTCTTGTCGTGGTAAAATGCCATTTAAATGTAATCTGAAGCCTAATGCAAGAGGCATAATACCAAAACATTTCAGTTGTTTCACGCCCAGTTCATAATGACATGATGTATTAAAAGTAATTAGTTTGTTACTGGAATAGAACTGTAACCGACATTTTGGAACTTTTTATAGCTCTATAAGCAGCTTGCAGAACAATGGGTTTAAAACAAGAAATGAAGGAATGAACAAGTACATTTAAATAGGTATTAAAACCAAACGAGTAAATATGGCACATATAATGAAAAATATTGTACACTAGCCAATACCCGGCGTGCGCTGCTACGCCTAAATAAATGAGAATTAGAGTGCTTTTATGTTTAGTTGAATAAGTAAAAGGAAAAATAATTATTTTTTAATTATATACAGAATTTTAATGTTTACACATCTTTCTGTGCCTAAATTTTTATTTTTCTTCTCCACTCGTCTCTCTCCATCAAATCCATGTCCTCCAGTCCCCTTGCTCTCATTCCAGTTCTTATTTCCTGCATCCACGACTTTCGAGGCCTTCCTCTCCTCCTTCTTCCAGGTGGACACCATTCCAATGTTTTCCTGGGTAATCTTTCTTCATGCATTCGTCATACGTGCCCATACCAATTTAATTGCTTATACCGTATATAATCTACAATTGAATAACCAATATTCATTTTTACTCTCATGACAATATTTCATATTTTGTCTAATTTTGAACATCTAACTGCTCTCCTCAAGAAATCCATTTCCATCTACATAAGTTTTTGTTCTAAGTTTTTGTTGAATTTCCAAACTTCAGCTCCATATGTGACAGTACTTCTGACTATTGAATTATATATTTGTAACTTATTTTTCCCGGTTATATGTCTGATCCATAAGACTCCATTCATCATTGCTGTTATTGCTCTACCTTTATTTATTCTGTTCTTAATATCACTTTCTTATTTATCCTCTTTATTTAATTTTACTCCCACGTACTCAAATTCTCCACATCCTCTAATATACCACTTTTCATCTTCTAATATCTAATCTTCGGTTTCGGCTCCACATCCCATATAAAATGTTTTTCTAAATTTATTTTCAAACCCTAGTTATCCTATTCGGCCAATAATTTCTGAACATAAACTCCATGTCTTCATATTCTTGAGCAATTATTATCTGGTCCATCCGCAAATAACAGTGTATATATTGTATCTGTTGATCCATCTCCAATTCGTACTCTCATTCCTGAACATTTTTGCTCCAGTTTGACAGTGCTTTGTGTATAAATATCTTAAATAATGTTGGTGATATGCTACAACCATGACGAAGGCCTTTGTTACTTTAATTTATTCTGATATATATTTTTCAATTTAATTTTAGATACTGCATTTTTATACAAATTTTGTATAGCATTAATAATTGTATCGTTTATGGCCATATCATCTAATGCTTCCCACAACTTTCGTAAAGGTACAGTGTCATATGCCATTTCTAAATCCACAAATGTGAAATGAACTTGTTGGTTGTTATTATTCGTCTTTTCAATCAATGGTTTTACCACGAATATGTGATCAATTGTAGATCTCTCAGACCTAAAGCCTGCTTGTACTTCATTCTCCTTATGTTTATAATTTTCGTCCAGATAGTATTTGATTATTTTTCCATATATATATATGGCTAAAATCATTCATTACGGTGATTCCTCTATAATTATTGCACTCATCCTTTCTTCCTTTCTTATGAATGACTGATATCAACTCATTTTCCATTTTACTGGTACATCTTCTCCGTTTAGGCATCTTAACAATTCAAATAATTTCCTTGTACCATATTTAATTAATTCTGGCTGTACTCCTTCTTCCCCACAAGCCGTTCCATTTTTTAAACTTACAATTGCTATCTCTACTGTCTCAATATCTAAATGTATACTCGTTCTGTTTTCATCATCAGTTTCCTCTGCAATTCCACTTAAAAATTCCAAACGATCTTCAGTCAATAGCTTGCTATAATATAATTTCCATTCATTTAAAGAAATTCCCTGAATATTGATTTTATTGTGCCCTGGCTTTCTTAAATTTTTCAAAGTTCTCCATGCCTCTGAACACCATTTTCCTCGAATATAAGTCTGAATTCTTTGACAGGTTCTTTCCCAATATTTATTCATTTCTTCTGTCACATTCTTTCTTATCTTTGCTTGTGCTTTTTTATACTCCATTTTGTCCGTCAAATGTTTTGTACTTAACCATTTAAGATATTTACTTTTTTATCATCTACATCATACTTAATCTCCTTGTTCCAAAAATAAGTTTCTTATTCTCCATTTCCTTTTCTCCCAAAGCCTCCCTAGCAGCCCATATGTATATTTTCGACAATATACTGATATTGTGTTTCAGGAGAATCAAATGTATTTTCAATTCACTTTTCGTCCAGCCTCTTGCGGTAAAGGTATGAAATACTATCTTCCTCCAACAACTGAGTATTATATAGAGGTGTGTGCGAAATTTTTGGGTCTCCAATTTCTCTTTCTTATCGTCACTCTTATTAAAATATGGAAAAAATATTTTTGAATTTACCAAATAATGATCATTGCCACAGGTTGGGCCTCTATACACTCTAATATCTTGTATTTTCAAATCCGTATTTTGTCCAACAATTATATAATCTATTAATGATCTCTGCTGTAAAGTAACGTGATATCTTGTGTATTTATGAATGTCTTTGTGGTGATAAAATCCGTTTGTAATGTATAACGAGTACTGCTCACAAATTATAATTTTATAATTTAGATACCCCGTGCTGATTAACCGACCTTGCCCGGAAATCTAGTTATCCCGATTTTGTTGACATAAATGATCTGATAGTTGAATAAGTAAAATGAAAATAATTATAAATGTATATCGTAATTATTTTAAGATCCCTCGTGCTGATTGTCCGGTGTTGCCCGGGAATCTACTTATCTCGATCTTCTTGGCATAAATGAGCTAAAATAAAAAAAACGTTATTGTGAGTTATCCGTAAAAGAATACACGCCATGTGTTGCTATTCTTGTACAGGAATCTACGTACTTGTCTCGATCTTCTTGGCATCCATGAAAGACAAAAATGGTTGTTGTGAGTTATCCGTAAGTGATAAATTTATGCTGTCGCGTACTTTTTTTAGATTGAGATATTCAATTCTGTTAAATTAATTTTGTGTATTTGTTATGGTTTAGGCAGCGTAAGCCATTTAAGCATCCAAAGAGCTACTTTTTCCACGTTTTCCACTACAAAGGGCGATTTGTAAGGATGCAGGAGTTGAGTATCACAACTATCTTATAGCCTATCTTCATCCCGGGAATCTTCTGAATATTTTTCAAAAAGTCCCATGACAATCGGATCAACGGTATGGCCGCGATTAAGAACGAACCAACAAACAAACAAACATTAATTTTTATATATTAGATAAATGGTAAAAGTTTCTAGATTTGTGTATCTATGGTCCCTAATAACTCGGATAATAATAAGTGAAGAGATTGACAGAAATATACAAAATATTCCTAAAATATATTTTGGATTAATTCACCATTTTAAAACTAAACTTGTAACATTAAAAATAAAATATAATTTATATAAAACTTTATAAAACCTGTGTTATTCTATGAATTTAGTTAGACTCTGGTCTCTATTTTGTTATTCTAATTAAAAAAAAAACATAACTTATTTCTGTGATACGAATTTATGTATAATCAAATAAGTAATCAATAATTGAAATGTTAGAAGAGATAAACCCACCCTTAGAAGTTACGTTCATGGTCATTCTTCGATGTGGCATAAGAATATTCCTCTGGCAGTCTTCATTTTTCAAATTATACAGATTTAGGTCAAACGTTGGTTATATTCTCTCTTCTGCCATCTCGTAAATAATAAATTTCATTTTAAATCATGACGGGTTTCAAACCAGGAAAACCTTCATATTCTGGTTATCAGGGATTTTAACCTGTTTAATATTTTGGTAGAATTAATTAATACTAGCTGAGTAATTAATTCTCTAGCTCTTCCAAATGAATGGGATGAATCTATAAGAAATGAGATAGAACTGATTGCATCAACTATAGGCTATCTCATTACTTTAGACTTCGTACAAAATTGTGGCACATATTTTAGTAAGAAGACATACAACCTATATTGGTGACATTCTAGGAGATCATCAATGTGGATTTAGATAAAACAGATCTACAACAAAGTAAAATTTCAGTATAAAAGAGATGTTAGAAAAAATAAATGGTAATATAATCGTACACTAAAACAACTGTAAGTAGACTTCAAAAAAGCATACGATTCAATTAATAGGGAAACGTATCCTGCTGGAGTTCCGAATTCCTAAAAAGTTCCGCAATGGAACGTCGCTTCACCTGCAAAATTCCGCCCTTGTTTATCTTCTGTGGTCGTGGTCTGGATCCTATTTTTGGTTAACATAAATAATATAGACTTAATGTATTTATACGAGTAAAATGGAATTGCTTAGAATATGTTAAAATAATTATTTTTTTATGTTAAATACATTATTTTCGCAATATGTATTACTCTTCTAATTATATAGGAAAGTACTTGAATAGCTCTGTTCCTAACTAGTTTGTTGCTATTGCTGCAGTAGTTATTTCTGACACTATTTGCTAGTAATGCAGCAATTTTTATATATATTTTTCTCTAACTTCGTCTACTGAGTATTTTTATCATAAGTAATGCCTCGATTGATTTTCAAATGATCGATAAACTCACGACTCACGAAGTGAGGAGTAAATTCATCTAGAGAATTTCGAAATCAAGAGTGTCATTTGGTATGACTACTTAACGAATAAAATTGAGCTGTTTACTGACAAATCATTATTAAAATATTTATATATTAATGTAAACATCGATGTTTGAAAACAAATGACAAACGTTTGTTATGTTTTACTTGTCCATCACTGCAACCAGAACATATTATTTATTATCAAAGGATCGCAATATTGTAAGAATGTACCCTAGTGGAGAAAAAATGAAACACACCAAACTGTACATTAATATTTTGATGCTCTATGATGTAAATATGTAAATTATATTTTTGCTGGAACGTTATTACGTGGGAAATAATACGTTTAAGAATGTTCAAACAGTGGTATCTTCTTTTGTGGTATAATCAATTGCTACAAATGTTTTTATATTATATCCCGCAAGTACTATCTGTTTACATTCGTGCACTATATATACAATCTGGTAGCTGTATTTCTTATAAAGTCAGTCACTGCAAAATATTGCTCTGGCCTATTCAGAATGTTAAAACGGAGGAGCTTCATTTAATATGACTATTTAACTCATGCCCCAAATGGGAGTCAATGACCAATCACGTTTCAATGATTTCTGTTTTACAACCAATCAGAGTCGTGTTTCACGAAATATTTATCAGTGTTATAATTACCATATATTAAACAAAGCTCCTCCTTTTTAATATTCTGAACAGGTCTGACCGTTATTTTGCAGTGACTGAGCCTATAAGAAATACGGCTACCAGATTGTATATATAGTGCATACATGTCAACATTTGTAGCAATTTATTATACCACCAAAAAAAGAAACCACTGTTTGACTTTCTTAATGTATTTTTTCCCAGGTAATAATCCAGAAAAATATAATTGTAATATTTACATCATACGACATCAGAAATGAATTAATATACAGATTGATGTTTCATTTTTTCTCCACTAGAGAGCATTCTTACAATATTGCGTTCCTTTGGCAATAAATAGTATGATCTGGTTGCAGTGATAAACAAAAGAAGCAGTAGAAGCGTACCTATCGTTTCTCATTTGTTTTCAAACATCGCCGTTTGCATTAAATATATAAATATTTTGAAATAACTACAGTTAAATAATGATTTGTGAGTAAGCAGCTTAATTTTATTCGTTAAATAGTCCTAACAAATGCCACTCTTGATTTCCAAATTCTCTAGATAAATTCACTCCTCACTTCGTGAGTCGTGAATTTATCGATAATTTGGAAATCACTCGTGGCATTACTTATGATAAACTTATTTGATAAATTCCAGGTGAAAACGACTTTGATTAGTTGTAAATCAAAATTCGTTGAAATGCGATTGGTCATTGACTCCCATTTGGGCATGAATTAAATAGTCCAGTTTAATACATTAGGTCGGTAGAAGAAACCTAGATTATCATTTATATTTAGATTTGTTTTTAACTGTTCTCCTTTTAAAGGTATAATTTAGATTTTTTTGCACCCTATATATATCTGCTGTTAAGAAGGCAATGATTTATCTCCAGAGAAGACATATATCAGTGACACACTAAGGCTTTGGATAAAATCGCTTCATTAAAGTTAATTCACCTTGGGGCTTACAGGATTTATTTTACATATCGACACACCTGATTTCAGTTTGACTCAAGTGTAACACTCAAATTTGTGATCGCGATCAATTACGTTTTGGACGAAAGAAGGGAACCCAATCTGAGTACTAAAATTAGAAAGTTGTGAAGAAATCCTTGGATTGATGTGGATGCAAGCTTCACTCAATAAAGGTTCTCTGCCCCATCAAGAACCAACTTGAAGCTATTTTTCTTCTTCCTTCGCCCACTTTTTTTTAAGAACTCGGTAGTGGAGGGAAGAGGGATAACCTCACGGGAGTTTTCGGTATCGACCAAGCAAGGTTCTTCTCTCTATAGACTACCGCAGTTTGACCAGAAGGTAACAAGCAGTTACACAAAAGTCTTCTTGTTAAAGAGATCTTCAAGAAACCGAAATAGACGTTTTCTTTTAACAACTTAATTCAAAATATATACTTTTAATTCGCGAAAAAATTAATTGTTGAAATACAAGTAAATTTAGTATAAATTGCATTCAATATTGATGCTATATTCAACTTCGTTTCAAAACGTATAGTATAATTCGTTCACACACACATTATTCCCAAGAACTGTCAATCCTGTATTAAACTTAAGCTTGCGGTATTTAGTATCTTTATACATTAGATCATAAATTGCTTTACACTTTTGATTATAAAACTATTATTCTACCAGTTATATTATATGGGTGTGAAACATGGATTCTTACTTTAAGGGAGGAAAGGAGATTACAATTATTAGAGAATAAAATTCTTAGGAACATTTTTGCACCAAAGAGAAATGAACAGACTGGCGAATGGAGAAGACTGCATAACAGTGAATTTAATGTTCTTTATAGCAAGCCAGATATAATGAGAAAAGTTAAGTCTCGTAAACTGTGATTAGCAGGACATGT
Source organism: Diploptera punctata (assembly GCA_030220185.1). Lineage (NCBI taxonomy): Eukaryota > Metazoa > Arthropoda > Insecta > Blattodea > Blaberidae > Diploptera > Diploptera punctata. The sequence continues at coordinate 538,628 of JASPKZ010007908.1, forward strand.
GGCACAAACGGGGAATGAAAGACGTTCATGGAAGCTTCTTGTAGGAAAACCAGAGGGAAAACGCCCAGTTGGTGGACCTAGAATGAGATGGGAGAATAACATTAAATATGATTTGAGGACGTAGATTATACAGGGGATGTTTGGAAAACATTGGCTCAGGGTAGGGATGTATGGAGAGCTTATGTCCGCGCGGCCATGATCCTGCGGGTTCGATATTACCAGTGTGTTAGTTAGTTATACTTTTGATATTCAGTTCTGATATAACATTGCGAGGCCATGATCCTGCGGGTTCGATATAACATTGCGAATTTGAAGAGCACGTTGTAATTTTTAACCTTGAAACGTTTTATGTCCACCCGCTGTGGTCTCGAGGTAGCCACGCAGCAGGCCCGGGTGTTTGATCCCCGGTCGGGGCAGTTTTTCTGGGTGAGGTTTTTATCGGGGTTTTTCCTCATTTGTAAGACAAATGTCAGGAAAACTTTAAGGACCAAAACGGTTCCCGAAAAATCATCCGGCCATCATCATCACCCTTCATCGGTGTGGAAAGAAACGGGAAGCTACCAGGCATACAATTCCCTAGTAATGCTGCAAGCATAGCATGAAAATGCTATGATTGCAGTGAAGGATCTGCCCACGGGCAGAATTACTATGGATGGATGGAAACGTTTTATATGTTATTACGGCTACAAACTTAGCGGTTCCCAACAATTGCAAATTTAAAAAAGAGGTAAAATACATAATAAAATAAACTTGTCTATTATTGTTATATTATCTTAAACCCCTCTATCTCTTTCAAAAAGTACGTGTTTGTGTAACGTGGTTTCTTAAACTTCGAAATACATTTAAAAGCGGAAGCGAATTTGAGGATATAACATGTTTTAATTACAATTTTTAGTACATGCTCTTCAATTTTTTTAATAAATAGTTACGTCTATCAAAAATATTTCCTTATTAGATTTGTTACCGGTATACTGTTGTTTTGATATTAGTTGTGTCTATAGGGAGGTAATTATTGTTTATTTGAAACCCTGGCCGCTGTCAGTTTCTTATGTTTCCGTATTTGTACTTCTATTCTAAAATATGTATTATCTGTTACCCTGAAGTTAGACTCCGTGCAACGTCAACCTGTCTGCCCAAAGGATCTGTGCCCCAGTAAGATATGCGAACTAAAACCTGATTTCTTTTCTGCCTCGGCAAATCATTTCTCTCCCTGCATTCCTACATCTTTCTCGTTTCTATCTCTCTCTGGAGTTGGACTCCGGTGTTGTCAACTCGACTCCAATCTTGCATTTTTCAATATTCAATATCCATGACCTTGGGGGAAGTTTGGCAACATCCCTACTCGATAAGTCACTGTGCGTTTTGTTTGACGTAATGGGAGGGGAGTGCGGTGAAATGGTGTGGGTACTGACATGTACTTTTCTAAGAACGATGCCAGCGCTATAGGGGCCGAGTATTAAGAATCTAGCACTGCTCTCAACAGAAGTTTAAATTATTCTTCACAGGCGAAATTGGAGCATTCATTGGCTACTTTGTTAGGTAACATCTTGTACTCTGCTGCTCGTAGTTAATGAAAGAGTAGCTTATTTTCAAAACGTCTCTTGTTCATTTTCATGAATTTATGAAAAGTTTTCTAAGGTACAAAGTTTACTAAGGTTTTCTTTCAATACAATAATTTCATTATTGGTTTTAGATCATGGCCACATTCATCAGAAAATTAAAAAGAAATAAAAACCGGTGTAAAAGATTGCGGACTTATCGACTTTTTAGTCAATCGTTGTAAGAGCTCAGTTGGTAGAGCGGTGGACTGTAGTGGTATACAATTTCAGTAATCCATAGGCCGCTGGTTCAAATCCAGGCTGGGGGACTTTTTTTAGAAGAGTATTAAGCAATTAAATTTTCATGGGATTCCAGTTTATGACAATCAATTAAACTAAAAATAAAAAATAAATAAATAATAGTTAAACTGAAACAACACGCTTTATTACAAAACCATACTAAAAAATTAAAAATAAATAACAGTTAAAAAAACTAAAACAACACGCTTTATTAGAAAACCGAACTTAAAAATGAAAAATAATTTTAATTTTCAACACGCTTGGGATAAAATTAAAGTGGTCAACAAAAAAATCATCTCCAACACATCTAGAATAAAACTAGAGTTATCTACAAAAAAATAATTTTACTATCAAAAGCGTGGGGTGCTTTTTATGGTTTTTACATTTTCTTCTTAGAGACTTTAATTTTACCAATATCAGTTTATTATCAAATATATTAATTGACATAGGGCACCCCACGCTTTTGATGGTAAAATTATTTTTTTGTAGATAACACTAGTTCTATTCAAGATATGTTGGAGATGATTTTTTGTTGACAACTTTAATATTATCCCAAGCGTGTTGGAAATTAAAACTGTTTTTTATCTTTAGTTCGGTTTTTGTAATAAAGCGTGTTGTTTTACTTTCTTAAACTATTATTTATTTTTACCTTGTATACTACCGTCTTCCTCAACTATTTAACATTTTCGTTGATTTCACTTTAGGCGTTTCGATGCATGCTTCATCTTTTGGAATTGTTGTAGTATTAAATTAACTGTTTTTCTAATAGAGGGTTTTGCTCATTAGGCATATTTTCGTTGAGAATATTTGTATTTTTGGCCTTCTTGATAATTTCGATTTCTTCTAAAATGTTAATTTTGTGTCTGTTGTTTTCCCTGTGTATAATTGACATTGTATTATCGATATTGTTGAAACTGTGGCCGCTTTCTGAAATGTGTTTAGCTAAATTTGATTTGATTGTTGAAGGAGAAGGCAAATCAAATTTCGCTGCTCACCTGATTTGAATCCAATCGAAAATTTGTGAGCTAAGATGAAAATAGATGTAAACTCTAATTGACCTGCAGATGCACGAAAGGCGAATGATCGCTTTGGCACAAATTCAAGACGCCTGGGATACTCTAGACGATTGTCCACGTGACTGTAGAAATTTGATTGCATCAATCCCCCAAAGATTGAGGGCGGTAATAGATGCTGAGGGTTCATACACCCCATATTAATTTTGTTAAATTTTTAATTTTAGAAGATATTATTTTCTTTCTTCATTTAATTATTAGAAGGTTTTCATTTATGTGTTTTGTGTGTGCATTAAAGCCATAAAACTCAAACATAATATTAAATATGAAATTATATTACAGAAGAAATGCTATCCTAACATTCAGTAAAAAAGTAGAACGGGAATCGAACCCGTGAGATTACGAACACAAATATTGTGTGTTAAAACTCTCGACCACGAAAACACACAAAGGCAAGCTCTCTTTTTTATGTTACTTGAGTATGTACTGCATTAACTAGCAAACAACACAGTACAATTACTGAAAACGTGTTAATGTGAATAAGGCTTCTGCGAGTGCTCACGAAGTTCCCCGATCGGTTGATAGAATCAAGATATGACTCATTTTTTGTCTAAGAGTGTATGTCTTAAGGTACGTACACATATGCGCGCCGCGAACACGAACGGCGCGCGCGGCGCGTGTTATGGTCGTCGAAATTATTAATTTCAACGAACCTCCTGCGATCCATAGGAAACCCACAAACCTTCAGTAGACATTTTGCAGAGCAGGTGTAACCAACGATGTCTATTCCTTTTCCGTTCTCCCGCTTGTCCTGCATTCTTTCCCAAAATAGGGACATTTTTTTTAAATGCCGCGGGACGCGGGACAAATTGTTTAAAAATCGGGACTGTCCCGCCAAAATCGGGACGTCTGGTCACGCTTATTACTTATTACATCTTATAACTTTATTTATTTTAACTTTTTCAAATATTATAGCATTAAAGGAATTTAAAAAAAATATATGATTTGTATATCCATCCATAGTAATTCTGCCCGAAGGCAGGTCCTTCACTGAAATCATAGCATTTCATGCTATGCTTGCAGCTTTACTAGGGAATTGTGTAGGTGTGGTAGCTTCCCGTTGCTTTCCACACCGGTGAAGGATGATGAGATGATGATGATATGATAATGATAAGGATGATGATGATGGCCATATGATTTCGGGGACCGTTTGGGCCTTAAGTTTTCCTGACATTTGTCTTACAGGTGAGGAAAAACCCCGATAAAAACCTCACCCAGAAAAACTGCCCCGACCGGGGATTGAACCCGGGCCCCGCTGCGTGACAAGGCAGCACGCTACCTCGAGACTACAGCGGTGGACATGATTTGTATATATATGTTTAAAATTATTAAGAATCTATCTCACCATAACATGGCCTTAATTTTTAATAAAAATGTACATGATTATTATACTAGAGGTTGTACTTTATTGCACAAAGATACTAGTTTCTAAAAAAAAAAAAGGTATAAAAGGGATTCGTTATGCATTAATCAACCATTAAAATAACTACTTACCTATTGAATATCAACATTTCACGAATGTTAAACATTTTTCTAATTGTATTAAAAAATATTTTTTCTCATTGCTTTCTTAGTTAATTTTGTTAATTTTATTATTATTAATATTATCCTGTTTAAATATTGTATTTATATGTGTATATATATTGTGCATCTATAGTAGTTTGTATTACTTAAACTTATGCCTGAATTTGTTTTCTTGTTTTTATTGTTAATTGTTTTATGGCCATTATTTTTTGTATATTGCCCCTTAACATGAGCAGTCTTGCTCTTTGGAGTCTTTGAAGAGATAAATAAATAATTAGCAATAAATGTGTTTATATATTGTATTGTTTTGTGATACTTCATACATAATATTATGAAATGAACGTCTTAAATAAATAATGTTTTCTAAATAATTCTAATTTATTTATACAATTACAGTACACACGAAAAAAAAAACACATATCATTGAAAAAAAACAGGCATCTCCTTTCAATGATTTTTTAAAATGATCCTTATGTTGTGGATCCCACAATAATTGCTTGCTTCTATAAATGTCAACAAGTTTTAACACGTTTTTCTCTGACCACTCCATACTCAAATAATAGGTGCGCACCGAAAGCAACGAACCTCTCAGGTACCCGTCCAAATCTAAACAGCGAACCATCAAAGTGTTCGTGGAAAAAACCGACAATGAGTGGATCGTGGTGAGAGACGCGCGCGCGGCGCGCGCGCCGTTCGCGCGCACCTTAAAACCCCGTCCAAATCTGACGAACATGGTGCGGCGCGCGCGCCGTTCGTGTTTGCGGCGCGCAGGTGTGTACGTACCTTTATATCATTGAACATAGTGGCGAGTTTAATCTTCAATTGGCAAATGTATCCTGAAATATACGTTGCTCAATTATGTAGCTTTTTTAATAAAGCTAATGAGAATATCTAAATTTGTATCCGATTAATGTACGAGTGTATTCGTTTATACAGCCGATTTTAATATTTTGCTTTTGTATGCAGAAGGTTGTTTGATATTTGTATCTCCCTCCATTTATGACGTCATGTTACTTCGCATCACTCGCAAGGAATTGTGGGTTGGCGTCATTTAGTATCCGATGGAAATTTGCCATGTGATGGTCCCTGTTGAATGTGAATCTTTATTTACTTATTCGATCTTGAAAGAATTTGAAAGTTAATGTTGTCATGTTGTGTTTATATCGAAATGCGAAAAGTTATTTTGTGTTGTGACAACAATTTGTTTGTTTTAATCGAACTGGATAGCATGATAACGAAAGCGGAATGATGTTGTTTAGGATGGACTATGAAAGGTAAGACTCCATACAAACACAATTTATCCAATATGTAGAATTGATATTTGCAGTTAGAACTGTATAAATACATCACTGAAAGATTTTTAGATTATCGTCTCGGCTTGTAAATGTGGAATAGTTCATGTTGTGGACACGTGGCAGAGGGAAGAAGGTAGTTTTGCTCACACAGTAAGTAGACTGAACCACTGCTTAAGATACAATACGCTTCTTTGAAATATCATTTGTAATATGCAGTAGCCATTTCTTCTTAGCAAACATATAAAATATTTGGATAATTACTTACAGACATGAAATAAGTTAAGATTTGGTAACAATTTAGATTTTATTTATAACAAATATATAAGCAATTCAATATAATTCAGATATCTATATTTACTAGAAAAACTACATTTTATGTTTTAAAAGTGTTCCGATAGACACTATATTTTTAAAGGAGCTCGTGGCTATTGTGCTCACCTATGGATTCGATATTAGCCGGTTCAAACCCTGCCGAACTGAAAGGCTGAATCATCATCATCATTATCCCGTAGCTCTATTTAGGAGAATATGACATCAGTAAGAGCTTTTTAACGGACTCAATTACTGGCAACAGCCGTCATTTCATTTCAGATTTTTTCTATTATCTTCACCTCATCAAAGACAGCTCGCCACGTGTATGTCCTCTGTTTATGGGCCCCTGAGGATTCCAATCAAAATTACGTCTTTCTACAGAATGAGGGTTTTTTGTTAAAAGTGTGGCCTATCCAGCAATGAGAATGGGTGAAGGCTACTTTCTTTTATTTGCCATAAATCTACGTGTCGAGACCCATGACTTACTTCCCTTCCAAAAGAAGTCAGCGTCAGTAATTTTACGCCGTTATACATCCATTGAACGAGACCCATCTTCTGTAAAAATAAATTACCTATCTTAGAATCCTGAGGGACCCAAAAATAGAGGAAAAAAGGAAGGCTGAGTTAAACAAAGAGTGGAGAATACTGAGTTTGCAATGAGAAACCTGCTTCTGGGCAGAACACTATGTTTATAAAATAATATTATAGCCTACATACTGTGACTGTTTTATTCTAATGTGACATGTTTGTCCTGATCAGTGGAAGAGAAGGCCACATGGTTTTAACTTTTCTTCTTTATGAGTCTCAACATTGTTCTTCCTTCACCAGGCTAAGTAAGGAAAATGAAATAAATATTTGAACTTTTTTCCTAATGAAACCACGGATATAATATTTGATCAAGAGTAAGATCGATTCGTTTATCAGAAAAATAGGAAGCGTTATGTGAGGGGTTGACATGGAAAGCTGAAATTTTTTTGTGAGTATTTTCAGCACCCCAGTGGTCGGTTAATTTTTGCAGAATTGTACAGTTGTTGAGCGTTTGATTGTGTTGTGGAATTAATAGAATATGGCCGTTAGTCGGTAAAACATTGCTGATAAAAAAAAAACTTCTCAGGATTTTACAATCTCTTTGCACATCTTTCGTTGCCACATTCCAGATTGTTTCCTTCCATTTTTCAGATTACTCCATGTGTTCGTGTTAGTTATACCAGGATTCGAACCTGGGACTCCAGTCGGGGCAGCCACGCACGCTACTTAGGGCTATGATACTTATCTCAAATGGGTTTGTATTTATTGCGACTCTTTCTTCTGTGTGTGACCATTTTATACCCTGTATGAGTATATACCATGTACTCTTAATTATTAGAATGAAAAGCCTATTTACAGAACGTAATGTAGTTAATCATTATCACCATCTTCAAGGTCATGGGCCTGTTGGCCCGTTTCGCTCGCCGGTGCACTATATGCTGCAGGTGCAGGTCGTCTTTCCAACGACGTTTTGGTCTTCCTACATTTCTTCGCCCTAGAGGTTTATAATGAAGCAGCTGTTTCGATAAACGATTATTTGGCATTCTTGTATATGTTCAAACCAATTACATTTATTTGTGTATTCTCTCGTTTATGTTATATATTTGTAACTCATCTCTGATATCTTGACTTCTCTTTGCATCTCTTGGAGATACACCTGCAACTGAATTGAGAAATCTCATTTCTATTGTCTCAATTTTATGTTTATCAGAGATCGTTAAAGGCCAAGTCTCAGACCCGTATGATAACGTTAGAACGGCTACTGTTTAGTAAAATTTTAATTGAGTTTCCCTTGTGGTCTTATTTCACAAATATTTTTATTGAACCACACATCTGTTGAAATTTCCCTACTTTCTTCTCCATGTCCTAATTTTGCAGGTACGATATCATTCATCCCAGATAATTGAAACAAGTTACTTGTCCAATTATGTTCGCTCTAATTACAATTTGTGTCCTTTAATGCAGAGTTCCAATAAATTCCATTGTTAGTAATGTAGTTCAATTTATATTTTTGTATTCAGTCTCTGTATCAACAAGAAAATAATTACAAAGCGAAAATTATGGAGAACATAATATTTATATTAACATTTAGAAATAACGTAAAAGAGGAAATCGTAATGATTCTCAATTTTTGCAACGTTTATATTTATACAGTCCACCGCTGTGCTCCCTTGTCACGAAGCGGCCCGGGTTCGATCCCCGGTCGGGGCAGTTTTTCTGGGTGAGGTTTATATCGGGGTTTTTCCTCACCTGTAAGACAAATGTCAGGAAACCTTTGATGCCCAAACGGTCCCCGAAATCATATGGCCATCATAATCATAATCATAATCATCATCCTTATCATTATCATCATCATCATCCTTCACCGGTGTGAAAAGTAACGGGAAGCTACCACACCTGTAATTCCCTAGTAAAGCTACAAGCATAGCATGAAAATGCTGATTGCAGTGAAGGACCTGCCATTGGGCAGAATTACTATGGATGGATATTTATACAAGGCAGGTAAACATACTTTTTTTTAAATTTGGAGGTGAAATTTGACAGTAGGGGTGAATCAGTGGATACTTCTAGACATTCTAGAGAACGAATACATTACTGAAAGCAGAAGGGCTCTTCTGTGATATGTACAAGATCATTTGTAAATCTTCCTGTTAGAGAATATTAAACAATAAAGAATGATGCTAAGACAAGGTGGTCACATACGACACTAGCGCATAAAAAAACGCTAAGGCGACAGGCCTAGAAGCCTCTTAGCCTACCAGCCGGCAGCTGGCAGCTGGCCTCACGTCCACATGTGTTAATCACAGAGGTAGACGATCATAAGCCAGTGTAGGGGTAACATATGGTCAGCATTCGGGTCCCTCCTGCCGTTATAGGTGGTCTTCTCAACCTGGAGTCGCTACTTATTGTAGCTACCCAAATGCCTCACGATGCTGGTTGAGCACCGGTCGCACACGAGCCGAAATTCCATGTGAAAATGTCTTCCCCCATGGGCACTCGAACCAGCGCAAGTCCCGTAGCTCTGCGCCAAGGCATCTTGCCTTATCCACTCGGCTACGTAGCGGGACGACACAAACACGCACATTAAAAAAAACAAGAAAAGTACTGTCAATTATATGATTTTCTTGCAATAATAAAGAAATTGAAAATATTCAAGTAACATATTCACAGATTCAATAATTTCATAAGATTTAAACCAGTATACATATATGATATCAGACAGCTGCCCTTAGGTTTCCAGGGATGAAACCACTGAATAATATCCTGTAAGATGCTATGTAACAGTCAATTAATTCGTTTCAATAAAAATATGTTTCTAAAAGAGGTTTTCAATGGGCCAACTGCGACTTGATAATATGCTCGAAGAATTACAGTGTGTAACAGTCTTGTCTGTACAGTAGAGTTTTAATTTTAGTCCGTCGCCGTGGCGTAATCGGCGACCCGGGTTCGATTCCCGGCGGGGTAGGGGATTTTAAATTCCACCTTGGGTCTGGGTGCGTGTCCTGTCTTGTGTTTGTATGTGTGAATGAGGTAAAAAAGAAGGTTAACAAAGTTAAACAAAGAGGAAAAACAGTGTAAACCGAAAAAAAAATCTTGTTTACTCAATACATAGTCACTGTTTTGTACGTCCATACTTAAAAAATAAAATACTATGACTTTTCGTTATCTTGTTTATCACAGGACTATAATAGCATAAAAAGTAAACAAATTACTTCATACTACTTATACATTTTATTATTTACTGAAACAAAAATTGTAACTTTTCTTGAAACAGTCTTGTTTGTACACTTACTAAACACAATTAATAAACCAAATAAGTAATACTTTTCACTAGAAAAAAAAAACTTTAATATTTGCTTCAATAACCCTTAGCTGTGATAACAGTTTTACATCGTCCCTTCAATTAACTGACAAGATTATTGCATGTTAAGGGATCAATTTTGTTCGATTCTTCAGAAATTAATTGTTTTAGTTGTTTTGAATGAAAATTTGTAGAATAGATACTTTTTTCAATGAAGCCCACAAATGTTGAATGGGATATAAGTCCGGAGATTGAGCAGGTGGTTTTAGCTGCTTTTGAATATTCCAGATGCACCGCAGTTTACAGACATCAGCTGTGTCTTTTTGGTCATTATCATACTGAAACATAACCGGACATAAACCGCATATTTTGTGCACTTTATTTAACATTTTGGTTCAGAATATATAAGTACTCCCACTTGTTCATAACACCACCACCAATAAAGTAAAGGGTTCCCACTTTCTCGATAACATACACCCACAAAGTAAAACGGACCCTCTCCGTGTGTGGAAGTGTGTTTATGTGCTCATAGGACGTATTCGGGTTTTTCCGCGCCTGTTGATTTCCATATGAACCAGAAAAGTTTATTTTTGTTTCGTCAGACCAAATTACATTATTCCTAAACTATTGATTTTTGTTAACATGCTGGTTAGCAAATTTCATGCTGGCAATTCTGTTTTTCTTATTTACAAATGGCCTATTCCGTGCTGTCGTGTCGCGATAACCATATTTACACAGTTCTCTCGTATTGTATGATTAGATATATCTTTTGATACTTTTTCTGCCAATATACGAAGTTTTTGTGAACTTAATTTAGGGTTATTCTTAAGCCATCTCACAACATAATCCATGTTTCAGTTCATTAGGCTTATTTCCTTAAGATTTTCTTGGCAAATTATTGACAGATCCATTGTATGGAAATGTTTTAAATACATAATTAAGCGTAGAATGTGGTTTATTCACCGTGAGCCCTATTAGCGTCTTAATGCAACATTAACAATTATATTCTTCTATTCACTACTCAGTTATCTCCTTTTCTCCATTGTGGACAGCAAGTTCTACTTGGTAAGAGTAAACAAACATCTAATGCATCCCTTAGTAGGCATAAATAGATATTAAGTGCTCCAGTCCGCGCCACAATTGTTTAGTGGGTGTAGATACTGTAAGGTACTAAAACGTTTCTTGAAGTGTACAAACAAGACTGTTGCATGGAATTAAGATATTTTATAAGAAATCCCCCCACCTCTTTTTGTAATTATAATAGACTTTTATGGGTACTATAAGTAAATATATTTCTAAAACAGTATATACCATTAATTCAATAGATTTTATTTCACGTTTTGAGGAGATAGTTAATGTATTCTGCGTAAAATAGTATTGTAGAAACCAGACTGTTACACACTGTATCACTATCTAGTTAGAATAGATACTACTGGAGTCCAATATAGAATTATCGCGAATTATGTTAACTCATGTCCCAAATGGGGGGCCAATGAGGAATCACGTTTCAATGAATTTTGTTTTACAACCAATCACAGTCGTGTTTCACCTCGATAGTTATCGAATTTTGATTACCAAAATAAAGAAAGTTTCTCCTTCTTACACGCTTTATATTAGCTTGACCTGTATCTGTCTATGTAACGGAATCTTTCAACACGATTTTCACCCACTTAAAAACATTGGATCAACTTGAAACTTGCTGTACTTTAAAGGACCTATGAGAATACAATAATTTCATAATATTTTTCTACGGTCCTGGCAAGGATCATTAGGACATAAAAAATAAAAACCGGTATAATAGGTTGCGGACTTATCAACATTTTAGTCAATCCTTGTATAGGTCACTGGTTCAAATCCGGCCCGGAGGATTTTTTTCTAGAAGAGGATTTTCATTTTAGTTCATACTACAATAGTACCGAATTCAAAGATATTAAATTTTTACCTTATTCTGTAAGATATTTATGACAATTTTGTAAACTTACCACATTGCAATTTTTCCAAAAAATATGAGAAGGATACGATTAACTGTAACTACTTATCTATATTAAAATATTAAAAAATATAATAATTATGTTAGATAATAATAATTTTAAAACATAATTATATTCGTGCCTAGTCTAAAAATATCGTAAGCAATTTTCATGGGATTCCGGTTTATGAATAATAATTAAACTAAAAATTAAAAAATAAATAACAGTTTAAAAAAACTAAAACAACACGCTTTATTAGAAAACCAAACTAAAAAAATAAAAATAAATAATAGTTTAAAAAAACTAGAACAACATGCTTTATTATAAAATCGAACCACAAAATGAAAAACAATTTTAATTTCCAACACGCTTGGGATATAATTAAAATGGTCAACAAAAAATCATCTCCAACACATCTAGAATAAAACTAGAGTTATCGACAAAAAAGAATAATTTTACCATCAAAAGCGTGGGGTGCTTTTTATGGTTTTTACATTTTCCTCTTAGAGACTTTTACTTTTACCAAATATCTGTTTATTATCATTCCACGCTTTTGATGGTAAAATTATTTTTTTGTAGATACATCTAGTTTTATTCTAGATGTGTTGGAGATGATGTTTTTGTTGACCACTTTAATTTTATCCCAAGCGTGTGGGAAATTAAAATCATTTTTCATTTTTTAGTTCAGTTATGTAATAAACTATATTTTAGTTTTTTAATCAATTATGTATTAATATTCTGAACAGGTCAGAGCATTACTTTGCTGTAACTGACTCTCCAACAAATACGTTGAATATAGCAAATAATGAACAGATTCCTTCGACCTACACATTTGATAATTGTGTGTTCAGTAATTGTTTTTAAATATGATTTTACAGAGTTTGTTTTCATTTTTTCTCCACCAGGGTGCACTCTTACAATATTGATATCCCAATTGGCAATAAGTAGTATGATCAAGTTGCAGTGGATGACTTATGAAACATAACTAAATTTTTCTCTTTTGTTTTCAAACATCGCCGTTTACATTAAATATATATAAATATTTTAAAATACCTATTTAAATAGTCCACCGCTGTGGTCTCGAGGTAGCGTGCTGCCTTGTCACGCAGCTGGCCCGGGTTCGATCCCCGGTCGGGACAAGCATCCTGGGAGAGGTTTGTTTCGGGTTTTTTCCTCTCCTGTAAGAGAAATGTCAGGAAGAGTAGGGCCCAACGGTCCCCGAAAATCATCCGGCCATCATCATCATCATCCTTATCATTATCATAAACAACCTTCATCGGTGTGGAAAGCAACGGGAAGCTACCACACCTATAATTCCTTAGTAACGCTGCAAAGCATAGCATGAAAATGCTATGATTGCAGTGAAAGACCTGACCTCGGGCAGAATTACTATGGATGGATGGATATTTAAATAATGATTTGTGAGTAAACATCTTAATTTTATTCACCAAGTAACTCTAACAAATGCTAATCTTGATTTCCAAATCCACTAGATAAATTGGAAATCACTCGACACGTTACTTATGAAAAATACTCGTTTGAAAGACTGTTTTAGATCTATGTACATATAGAGTGTATTTCACTTAATGTATTTCATAAATTACATTAGATTGTACAAATTTCTGTTTGATTAAAAATATGAAAAATATCTAGTGGTAAATGGGGAAAATATTAAGTAATATGTCAAATATTTGAAAAATACATTTTCACTTGGAAATAAAAGCATATACTCAAAAAGAGTAACAAAAATTGTAAATTATATGTTTCAGTATAGATGTGTATCACAGAATGTCACAGAACGGCTGCAAAAAGAGGAATCGATTGTCGCGCATTCTAATCGTGGTTCTTGTTTTTGCTTTTACTCTGGAATTCAATCTGCTCCACGTGTTCTGCGGGTCGAAACATACACTCGAGCTTGAAAAATCCGCGATATCGTGCATGTTACCCACTCCCTGAGCTCAGCTGGTTCACCAGTTACTACAGCTCTTAAAAACAGTGGGTGTCATCGCATTATGTACACTAGACCGGGTTCAACATGTGAAAGATGAATCATTGAGGAATACAAACGAAAATTTAGACGGCTGGTTTTGTCCTCTTTCACTTATATTTCTGTCTTGATTATTTTCATTATAGCGTCACTGATGTCCTTGACGGGCATCTTGCTTTTTTCTCTGCTAATAATGATTTTTCATTGTTGAACGTTCATCTCAAAATAAACCGCTGATTGTATCCGATTGACCCACAATCGGGCGGCGACTTTTTTAATCCTCAGATTGGCTAAAACGTAACTAATTTTTCGTGTTAGTTATTTAAATATATTGTATCGCAGTGAAAACTAAATCATGCATAACTGATATTATTGGTTATATCGTGTAATTTTACACATATTTATCTAATTTCTACTCGTTCGTTTTCTTATGATTTTCATTAAAAACGTTACTTACTTACTTTTTTACGGTGAAAGATCGTTACTCTTTCGCCCAAGGTACTTTTTTCGTCTGGCTTATCACCTTCGACCAGTCCGGCATGGGTAACCCTATCGGCAGCAATGCTACCGCCGGCATAGCTCTCAGGATCATTTAAGCTCGCAAGCCACTCCACCACGACAAGGTAAAGATACCATGGAGGGTAATTAAAAACATTAAATGTAATAAATCAAATTATGCACCCTAGAGGACACATTGCAAAATTTAGGGTTAATTTTGATTGTCAACGTGATTAAGGGACGGTGAAATACATGTCAAACAAAATTGACAGCTCTACGCTCTCAGCAATGCAAGACTCCAGCTATACTTGAACGGAAATACCAGATGTACAGTAACATTGTCGTGAATGTAGCTTCTACATAATACCTGCTCATGGTTTTTATTCACTGCATTTTCGAACACTCTTACTTGCCAAATTTCGTTCTTGCCAGATTACGTAAATGTATTCGTGGATGTCACATATTAGAACTACGGAGCATTTATCATAAGTAAAGCCACGAGTGATTTCCAATTTATCTAGATAATTTGGAAATCAAGAGTGGCATTTGTTAGCATTATTTAACGAATAAATTTAAGCTGTTTACTCACAAATCATTATTTAAATATAGTTATTTTAAAATATTTATTTATGTAATGTAAACGGCGATGTCTGAAAACAAATGAGAAGTGATGTTTGGAATCAAATGAGAAACGATTGTTACGCTTGTTCATCACTGCAACCAGATCATATTATTTATTGCCAAAGGATCGCAGTATTGTAAGAATGCACCCTAGTGGAGAAATTTATAACCAACATTATAGGCATTAATTAATTTCTGATGTCCTATGATGTAAATATCTCAATAATATTTTTCTACAACGGTATTTCCTGGGAAATAATTCGTTTAAGAAAGTGCAAACAGTGTTTTTTTTTTGTGGTATAATCAATTGTTACAAATGTTTTTATATTGCCTCCTGCAAGCACTATCAGCTGCCATTCGTGCATTATATATACAATCTGGTAGCCGTATTTCTTGAAGAGTCAGTCACTGCAAAATAATGCTATGACCTATTCAGAATGTTAAAAAGGAGGAGCTTTCTTTAATATGATAAAGTCCTTTGATAAATTCGAGGTTAATCACGGCTGTGATTGGTTGTAATTAAAATAATCACTGAAATGTGAAAGGTCATTAAATCCCATTTGGGGCATGAGTTAAATAGTCTATTTAATTCGAGCTGCCGTGCCAATAACTTTGGCAGCGAACAAAATATAGTACTAATAAATTATTGCCAGAACTGTACATTTCTCTCTACCCAGTCCGATGTTCCGCCCTACCTCTCTTTCTCAGCCAATCAGCGTCAATACCGTTCTCACCTGAATATTATCAGTAAAGCATTGCTACGCAATAAACAATAATAACGATGATGATGTAATTGAACTCCTCTCTAACATAACTAATGCATATATTCACGAAGAATATCTAGCAGAGCCTGACCGGAAAGAGACCATTACTTCATATAATTCTATCACATGTGCAGCACTACTGGAGTTTGTTCGTTGTCAAGTATCTAATTTATAGTAACAAATCCTAATGCACTGCTAATAATATTCCATATATTGGGTAAATTTTGGACAGGGGTGTAGCTTTTGACATTTTCCCTCATGAGTATCATTCCATTTTTATTTATTTTTCAACTCTGTACTAATTTACCTTTGTGCGAATGTATGCCACTAAATCCGAATCAGGATCCAGTCCCCCATGAAAAAAATGGATTCACTTTTTCATTTTCACAGGGCTTTACTTCCCGAATCTTGAAATAACATGAAATGTTGTATTTCAGTGTGTTTCAGAACTAGAGCTATAGGGAATCGAATTTTTCAACATTTTCTTCCCAACGACTTGTACAAAAGTAAACCTCTAACAATACACGGTGATTACAAATGATTGGAGCGATTTCATGATTTTATTGTAGCGATCTTATTTGACATATCTTCACAGAACTTTAAAGTTATGTATAAAAACTCATAAGGTTTTTTTTGTTTTCTCTCGCAGCCGTGTTTCAGCTTTAAACCGAGAGAGCGCAGCAGTTATCAAAGATGGCGACAGGCGAGGAGAAAGCATATGCTGTGCTTGAATTCATTCAACTCAATCTGTGATAACTGTGCAACGACACTTCAGAACGAAGTTCGAGAAAGATGCACCGAGTGCCAACTCCATTCGGCGATGGTATGCGCAATTTAAAGCTACAGGATGCCTCTGTAAAGGAAATCAACGGGTCGTCCTTCAGTGAGTGAAGAAAAGGTTGAGAGTGTGCGGATGAGTTTCACACGTAGCCCACAGAAATCAACACGAAAAGCGAGCAGCAGAGAGCTGAACATTCCACAACCGACCGTTTGGAAGATCTTGCGGAAAAGATTGAAGCATAAACCTTACCACTTGCAATTTCTACAAGCCCTTACGCCCATTGACAAAGTGAGTCGGTTTGAATTTTGTACACAAATGCAGCAGTTTATGGATGAGGATGGTTTTTGTGAGAAACTTGTCTTCAGTGACGAAGCAACATTCTTTGTGACAATTCTGCCCTGTTATATTAAAAATATTTTTTAAGATCAACAATGAAATCGAGTAGATATAAAAATAAAGACATGACTTGAAGAAATCAATATTTTCGGAAACCACTTCTTTCAACGTATTTAAAAGGAAAAGAAAGTAGTACAGCGTATGCAAGGTCTGTTTTATTTGACGCGAATGGATATTTTCTTCACGTAGTAGTAAACTTCTACAGTGATATGAAGAGAATAAAAATAAATTTCAGCATGAGGGGAGTGTTATAGAGTCAGATAAGTCCGCAGAGGTTGTGTTTGTAGAGTGGCTCTGTATTCGCGCTTATTGAACACGCTGTATTAGCGTCATATAATGAATACCGTGCGTAGAATGTATGCAGACTGTATCATAATTGGATGATAAGTGATTATTAAATACAATTTCTATCATAGACTGCAATTATTCAAGGTAATATTCATCATTATGGTAATTCCGTGAAAGAACAGACTGGACAAAAAAGACTTGCCGTTCACTCCAGAGAAATATTATAAAATAATATTCCGCACTGCAATGCCGTGGAAGTAGATAATATGCAATGAAAATGTACCGTTCACGCCAGAAAAACACCATGAAGGAATATTCTTCACTATAATGCAGTGGAAGAATGAAATGGACAAGGTAAACTTACCGTTCGCACGATAAAAGTATTATGAAGGAATATTGTTGGCTATAATGACGTGGAAGAACGAAATGGTCAAAGAAAACTTCTCGTTCACACCAGAAAAAAAAACCTTATTAAGGAATATTCTTCGCTACATCCTGCATGTGTGAGAGTTTGTCAGAGAAGCATATCTTCAAATTATTAGGTAGATGTTGAGAGGGTTGCCACGCGTGCAAAGAGATACAGAATAATTTTAAGAAGATAACTGTAAATAAAACATGGATTATCGTTTTGAAAACCTTATCATTTACATTTGGAACATTTTTATCGAAATTACACCTAGTATTTTCTTTCAAATACTTTGCAATTATTGGCAAAAATAATCAAGTGACTCATTTTTAGCTGGTGGTATAACTTGCTTGTATAGATCTGTCGGGAGAGGATTTAGATTCGAGTGTTCAATATGTTTAATCTGAACAGGAAACGAGCGGAAGTGCTGAAATGTTCTACAGTTCTTCTTCCAGAACTCTTTTCATCGAATGAACCATAACTTGAATGGAAATGTTGCCACTTCTCGAATATCCAGTAGCCGTTTCTTTCAGGTTCCTCAGAATATCGGTTCCAAAAGGAATCTTGATTCCGTCATGGATGCGCTGTTAACATATCGTAGACCCATTGGTCTCTTCGTATAATTTCATTGAGGCATCCAGCCTCAATTCAAATAGTATTTAGGTAATCGTAAATGTAACATACTTGTTTCATTATATTTTCCAATATTTCTAACAAGGTCGTTTTCACTGCCTTCAATTTTATACATCTTATTCGACAGTTTCTTGAGCACATCAATGACGGATTCTGCATTCAATTCTTTGCCCCTTCCCAGGGTAAACCAGGCAGGTGTAGCATATGTTAACAGCATAAGTTTTAAAGGAAGCTACTGACGTTCATTCTTAAGCAAGAGCCTCAACTTGCCCAGTCGTATCTAACACTTTCTTTTAAGTTCGTTCAAATGTTGGGCCCAGTTTAGTCCCTTGTCATAAATCACCCAAAGATATTTCACAGTGGGCCAGTAATTAAGTATTTCACCTTTATATTCCAAGTATACAATATATTCTAATTTGATCTTTTTTTAAAAATTATAGCCATTGATAATATGTGTTGATCACATATCCCTACCTATAGCTCAAGTGCAATGCTGGACCAAGGAAAATGAACCCCAGAGACATCATAAAATTAGCGACCCATGGTTTCCAACAGGAATTGTGCGAAAACAAAAAATAACACGAGCCTTGTGAAAGTTGTGTATGTGAACTGTGCAAGAAACAGTGTGAAAGATATCACATCCTGAAGTGTGGTAAAAGAGAAAAATCTATCTCCAAACTCAGCAAGATCAAAAAACTGAAATATTCCTAATGCCTATTTAGGTGCACCTTCTCTCTTTATTATATATATGTGTTTTATGCCACCCACTGCACCTTACGTGCTTCGGGATCCACTCATGGCGGACAAATGATATTAATGGGTTTGCTTTAAATTTACGGACGTCTTCGGTACACGACTTTACGTAAATAATGTATTCTTGTATACAGAGAGGAGTATAGGATGAGTATATGTTTATATGTGTGTGATGTTGAAGATAAGAGAGAAGCTGAAATCCTGTGAATGCACGTGACCTACTCCTATCCAAAAGCACCAAGGGGACCACGAGGCTAAACGTCCCCATCCTGTAGACGAATCGCTATCGACAGTATCACGTGCCTTCTCAATATATCTACTGCGGAGTGATTTGCAATTTAACGCAGGAATATGGTGCACAATCTAGTGATTAAAAATGATACACCCACCACTCCTCTTGAACCCCGAAATTAAAAATTTTACACTTAAATTAATTTAATTAATTACATAAATAACTTTTTAACCCCACCGAGTAACCCTATCCTCCCACCATAAATAAAACACACGATCGAGAGAAAATTTAACTCTAGCTGTTCCTCTAACTTCCTTGTTTCAGCCACCCGACTCTGGAATTCCCTCCCCTCGTATATCAAGAACTGCCTGACTCAAAAACAGTTTAAAAGAAACTCACTTCATATTTCCTTAGACAATATAATATATAACGGTATTCCATGTACACTTTTATTATTCCTTTATATTTTAAAATTTCTTTACCAAGCCATTTACTTAATCTAATTGTAGGTTATTATTATTAGCATTATTTTATTATTATTAATTTTATTATTATTACTATTATTATTATTATGATGCTGGGATATCAAGAAGAGAGAGAATTAGAAATTATGTTCTAAAAGAGAACACGAATGTGCAAAACTCGATTTTTGAATTTATCCAAGAAAAACAACTAAAATGCTATGGGCATATGAAGCGAATGGAGGATGAAAGATTGCCAAAAAAAATAGTGGAATGGACACCATTAGGAACGAGAAAGAAAGGATGACCAAATCTCACGTGGATCCAAGGGATAGAGAAACTTTGAAGGACAGGGAAATAGAGGAAGAACTGTGTTATAATAGAGAAGAATGGAAGAAAATTATAAAATGAAATCGAAGACAAATCATCGGTGCCGGAAAAATGTGTCAACATTTTATAAAGCGGAAATATATTATTATTTTATTGTTAGTTTATTATTATTATTATCATCGTTTTTCTTTCTTCCGCTTATCAACTTCACATTGTGTAGTCTATTTCTATTTTGATCATTAATCATAATTCATATTGTATGTATAATTTAACCCTGGTGAAGTGGAAGAGAATACCATACGGTCTTAACTCCATCAGAGAAAAAAATATAAAATTTGGTGACTTATTTTCCAAAACTTATTTTGGGACGAACTTTCCAAATTGTCCATCAAAACATACGTAAAACTTTCTCCATGTCTAGCAATCATTGATGTCATGACACGAAATGCATAAAACTGAGTGAAAGAAGCAAACGACTGAACTACAACTTCTATTGTACCCCTTTCCCCCTTTTGATAGCCTATTACCTTCATTTGGTATGTATTGAATACAAAGTATATTTAATTTTATTTTCGTTTATGTACTCTACATCTTCTCCGTGTAAAACACTTCACTTTTATTGTTGGATTGGTACGCCGATTTTATTGTTACAATTCTGCTTTAAGGCTCTTTCCTCTATAAGCAGTTTCTTTACTTGAATAAACACTTCAATCGACTCGGGACCTGCAGGGACTCTAACAAAGAAAGATTGGGGGGGGGATGAACGCTATATTCCCGCTTACAATGGAAAGTTATTTTATTTATTTGAATAATACAAAACCATTACGACTTTTAGTAATATATGTCAATATTCGAGTTCTAATTAGCAGTTTAAATAATACACCTAATTAATAACTGTATTGTTATAAATTGCTACTTTAAGTGATAAGAGTTGTCCCAGCAGAATGTGATGCCAAATTGAATTAATGGAAAACACTTTCGGCAGAATCATTGTAGTAGATTGCTATTCATTGCTTTGTATTTATTTAAAATTATATTTTATCGTTAGAACAACTTGAGTTATCATCCAATCTCTAATTACTTGAAGGGGCATTTTGACACAATTAGTACACAATCTTATGGTTTAGCTGTTGTAAGTTAGATGCATCCATAGTAATTCTGCCAGAGGACAGGCCTTTAATTGCAATCATGGCATTTTCATGCTATGCTTTGCAGCTGTACTAGGGAATTATAGTTGTGGTAGCTTCCCGTTACTTTCAACACCGGTAAAGGATGATGATGATGATGATGATAATTATAAGGATGGTGAAGAAGGATGGATGATTTTTGGGGACATTTGGGCCCTACGCTTCCTGACATTTGTCATACAGGTGAGGAAAAACCCCGAAAAAAACCTCACCCAGGAGCCTAACCCGACCGGGAATCGAACACGGGCCCGCTGTGTGACAGGGAATCACGCTACCTCGAGACCACAGTGGTGGGCTTAAGTTAGATACATGACAAGAACATATTATTATGAATCATACTTGATTTCAATCTCTAGGTTTTACTAAGGTTCCTCGCTGGTAACAAGCATCGAAACCATTTGTTTACAACTTTCCAATATATATTGACAATAATAATACCCGTCAATATTCTTAATAATAGATCCTGGCAGGCCCGGTGAACTTCGTATCGCCTTTAAATATTTTTTCGTTCATTTTTTTTTCCGATGTTTTAATAGTTATCCTGTCTATTCGGGGCGGAACCCAATCCAACAAATCAACAGCATTAATAAAATCGGTCCAGCCGTTCTTGAGTTATAAATAGTGTAACTAATACGACTTTGTTATATATATTATATCTATATCTATATATAAGTCCCGGCCACGCGTTGCTATGGCTAATGTATACGTATACATTATGTTTGTAGTAACTAAGTGAGAAATCTAAATCAGAAACTTTTTGTTTAAACAACATTTTTTTAATGTCTGGTACGTTAACTACTACACCCAGTATTCAATATGTGTGGTCCCGTTTATGTGGAAGTGGTTTCGTTGATTAAGATGAAATTATGTTGTCTGCATTCTCAGTATCATCCATAAGTGTATTAAAGGATTATATACATTTATTGATGGAATATTTTGAGGAGGTTTGTTGATTTCATTATACTTTCGTTTTTTTCTATGAATTTGTTGGCAGTTTGGATTCTCATCATCATCAAGAAGTCTCTGTATAGTAATATCATCTTGTGATATACTATAGTCATCTTGTTTTTCATTTAATTGAGGCATGAAGATTGTTACTGTAATATTAGGCATATTATTATAACTAACAGACTTACTTACAGTTCTGTTATTCCGTTTCTTAGGACCTTCATATGTTTTTGAATTGACATTTTTCTTAAATGTAAGATTTATGTCACACAGGCCTATACCAATTTTCGGAAATTCACTTGATATCTTATCATTCATGGTCTCTAGAACTGATTCGGCATATTGTTAAATGTCCCTTCTCGGTCCAGTTAAATTTAAATTAAGTTGCTGTCTTTCAGCCGGATTACTTAAAACTAATACTTACACACGAAATTAATATTATTATCAATATATTGGTAATAAAATAAACACAAACACACTTAAATTATGAAATAATCAATATTTGTAATTCAATTGAAATTCGCGGTTGCAACAAAAAGCACAGCCACCTGGTTAAATAATAACTGTATAGTAATATCATCTTGTGATATATTATAGTCATCTTGTTTTTCATTTAATTGAGGCATGGAGATTGTTTCTGTAATATTAGGCATATTATTATAACTAACAGACTTACTTACAGTTCTGTTATCCCGTTCGTTAGGACCATCATATGTTTTTAAATTGAGATTCTTCTTAAATGTAAGATTTATGTCACATAGGCCTATACCAATTTGCGGAAATTAACTTGATATCTTATCATCAATGGTCTCTAGAACTGATTCGCCATATTGTTCAATGTCCCTTCTCGGTCCAGTTAAATTTAAATTAAGTTGCTGTCTTCCAGCCAGATTACTTAAAACTAATACTTACACACGAAATTAATATAATTAATAAAATATATTGAAAATAAAGTAAATACAAACACACCTAAATTTTGAAATAATCAATATTTGTAATTCAATTGAAATTCGCGGTTGCAACGAAAAGCACAGCCACCTGATTAAGTAATAAACAAATTACCTTACAGGGCCATCTGTTAGAATCGTATGGAACTCACAGATAATTATAACTCTTTGTTAAATAATAAACAAATAATTTGCAATAAAAATAATGCGACTATAAATTTAGTTATAAACAACCGTAGGTCTCAAGTTGGATCAAACTGCACACAGTGTGAAAAATTTTATTAAAATCGTTTCAGTAGTTTAGGATTCCATCGCGGACAAACAACGTGACACGTAATTTTTATATATTAAGTTATTTTACCTGGCTGATTTAAGGCCTTATGGACTGTCTACAACTTATGTTATTCTACGGAAAACGTTTCACTGTGCTTGCAATGAGATCTAAAATAAGTTTGGGGATATATATATATATATATATATATATATATGTAACTTATATACACACACAGTCCTGGATTTAAAAAGAGATCAGGGCATGGTTGGGGGCATGGAAATTTCTAAAACTTACCGACGATCACGATATATGATTATGTCCAATATGCGGAAGCTTCTAAGACGAAATACATACGCATTATTAGGAATATGTACGGTAACAATTTGGAATACTGCAGGAATCAGTTGTGCCGGAAAGATTGTAAATTCAAATCGCCATAGACTGTAATTCTATAGTAAATGGTAAACCCAGAAAATTGGATAAACGTGGCTAAATTTCTGGACAAGATGCTGAAAATCAGAACAATAATAATTCCTGAATAAATAAATATGTATACTAAATATAACTTTAATTAAGCTAGGCACAGTAATTAAGTTTAATAATGTATAATGTATTGTAATGTTATAGGTCTACATTTTTTACTAGACTTTACTGATACGGACGGCCAATAGCACGTACGACGCACTGGCCGTGCGAACCATATTTGTAAATAAAATTGTATCTTAATTTTAGTCTAATAGAATCCTACTATTGCTAACCAGGTTAAAAAAATACAATAATTGTTCTTATATCTAAATTCTAATGAACATAAATTATTACATGGAATTTCTACAATACAATTGTTACTACAATATATGTTGATTTACTCTAAATTTAACAAATAAGATATATGATAGAAAAGTGAAAATAAAAGTACTAGTGACATAGAATAAATTTAATGCTGTAGAAAATTGATTATTTAACAAGAAGTAATTACATAATCGTGTCAAGCTTGTGGCAATCCCTGACATCTTGAGGAAGGGAGTTCTAAGAACAGGCAGAGGTTTCTGTGAAATAATTAGAATAAGAAGACTTGCTGTGGAGAGGAATTGCTAACAAAATGCTATCCTTGTGACCTAGTGTCAGAATATGGCTCGCAGTATATTTCCACCGAATCAAAGGAATAATAATAATAATATAAATAATAATAATAACAATAAGAATGTTAGTAATATTAATAATAATACTAGTATTATTAATAATAATATTAATAATACTAATTTTAATGTTTCTTCTTCTTCTTCTTCCTTCCAAGTATTAGGCCAAGGCTTGTTACGATCCTGTAGAAAATGTTCGCTCCAGCGTTCCTTAGGATGGCCCAGAGATCTTCGTCCTATTGGTATATAATTATAAGCAGCTTTGGGGATCCGAATTGAACTCATTCTTTCATGATGGTGTTTCCAATTTAGTTGGTACTGTCCGTATAAGACTTGAATGCATAATAATAGTCGCTTCGATTGGTTGCTGGCCAAAGAAATGCAAGACCAGCGATGGGGCTGCCATCTTATAGCCTCTGGTCAGGCTTTTCTGGAGAAGAAAAGAAAATAAAGGAAAGAAGAAATGGAAGAAAGGAATGACTCCCTAGCCCTCGGATGCCCTAATAGCGTCGGGGTCGAAAAAACAAGAGTTTACCAAGAGAGGTTAGATAGTAAAGTTAAGAGTCTGGTATAAGTAAGTGGAAGAAAGGAAGAAATACCAGATCGGTTAAAGATAAAAGTAAGGAGCAAAACACAAGTAAGTGGAAGCAATGTTTTGCTCGGCTTGGGCACCTTGTGGTCGCCATCCACATGTCCCCTAGATGGGCACCCCTGTGGGAATAATTTTAATGTTAATAATAATAATAATAATAATAATAATAATAATAATAGTAATAATAAACAATGTTACATTTTTATTGATAAAATTTAAATATATACCTTCTTTGGTCAGTGCCGTCGTCCTCAGCTTGTAAAAAATATGTGTGTGCTTTTATTTTCCTGAAGGCCTTTCGAATATCCATTCCATCATCAGCAGGTATATTTCTTCGCTGCATTTGTTGAAATGTTCTCGATTATGTTGGTCTTGACGTAGTGTTGTCCGTAACTAAAGTGTTCTTTCTGACGATATCGTATAGCGGTTTGTTCAGTTGTATAGTGTTTTCATCTATTAAAAACTTGTTATCTATCTCTTTGGTAATTTGAAAACCCTCCAATATGTTAATTTTTCTCGGGTTTCCCTCTTTGTGTATTATTGTGAGGGTGTCTTGTATTGAATTCATTCTATGACCGGCGTTTATTATGTTGTTTATTATTTTGTTATGAATTCAATAGAAGACACCCTCACAATAATTCACAAAGAGGGAAATCCGACAAAAATTAACATATTGGAGGATCTTGATTTTATAGATAACAAGTTGTTAATAAATGAAACGAGAACATCTCAACAAATGTAGCGAAGAAATATACCTGCTGATGATGAAATAGATCTTCTGTTAAGGCTTTCGGGAAAAGGAAAAACTTTTTTTAAAAGTTGAGGACGACGGCACTGACCAAAGAAGATATATATTTGAATTGTATCATATGACTATCCACCTCAACGGTATTAAACAATTAATTTTATTAGTATGCATTTTTATATAAATTTCGTGTGTCAAAATATCACAACATGCAGTATAGAGATAATGAATCTAATTAATGAGACACAGATATAGTGATGTCATTTTGTTAATAGCGTACTTCAGCGCATGTGCACATGATTTTGGCGATTAATAAAACTAGGAATACTTCATTGAACGACATTTATTTTTAGCATATGAGTTAATTTATGTTGTCTCATGCAACACACCCTGTACCTCATGTTGCTCTACAGCCATTTTATGTTTGAATATTTTTTACACTGAACAATTTTTGGAACTTTCCTCATAAAACTCCGGCAGTAGAATTCAAGCACCAATAGTGACAGGATCACGTAGGTCTCCCTGCGGTAATTTTTGATGTCCTTCAATTTTTTCTCCTGCCAGTTGTAAATGTACCTCTAAAATGAACATCTCACCTTACCTCATCCTTCCTTGTTTCAGCCACTCGTCTTTGGAATTCTCTTCACTCTTATATCAAGGACTACCCTATTCAAAAACAGCTAAAAAACAGACTAAATATTTACTAGACAATATAATATATAGCCATGTTCTACGTATTTTTTTTATTATTTGTTTATATTTTTCACCTTCTTTACAAAGTCATATTTAATCAAATTGTGGGTTATTATTATTATTATTAT
Organism: Diploptera punctata; assembly: GCA_030220185.1. Classification (NCBI taxonomy): domain Eukaryota; kingdom Metazoa; phylum Arthropoda; class Insecta; order Blattodea; family Blaberidae; genus Diploptera; species Diploptera punctata. The sequence goes on from JASPKZ010007908.1 coordinate 565,269, forward strand.
TATTATTATTATTATTATTGTTATTATTATTATTATTATTATTATTATTATTATTATTATTATTATTATTATTGAGCAGTTCCATATGTTACTGACATTTACAATACATATTTGCAGCAAAATGCTTGCATAAATATTACAATTGGTGGAAATTAGGTGTGTTACCTACGTGATATGATAGACGAAAAGTGTGTGATGAAGATAGTATATAATTATAAAACTCCTGAAGAAATGCAATGTTATTTATTATCTATCAAAGTATGTGTGACCGACTGACATAAATGTCAATTCATCATGCAGCTTAACATGTTCATTTACATCATTCTCTAAAATCTCATTCCTAATTCAGTTTTCCAAAATACCGTTTGGAGGGCATATTTCAAGTTATGTCTTAAATAAATAACTAAACCTAAATCATAATTAGTACCTAAGTTATGACCTAATATCTGATGTGTGACTGACTGGCATATGTGAATTTTATTTAAAATTTCAAAATGCATAAATAACTCAAATGTAACAAAATGCTATGAAACTAGCTTCGGTAACAGAGATTAATAAATAACTGCAAGTACTTTATCAATTCTACGAAAATTGTTAAATTTAATTTTGCTGTAAAATAAATATTAATTTAAATCAATAATGTAATTAAATTAACTCGCTTACCATGTACCATTTTAAATTATAGAAAGTAAGGTAAAATATTAAATACCGTACTTAATAATAAGGTGCCTTCTCTATTGTTAAATATACCTACTATAATTTTATGTATGTATGTTTATGTATAGTAACTGATTACAATTTACCCCTGATGCAAGATTTAATATTTTTTATTTCTAGATTGAACTACTGAAATAAAAAATACTAACAGAGTTCACAATATCTTCCAGAATGTATACACATTCTCAATACGTTAGTTATTTATCAATGTGCATGTACTTTCAAAACAAATTATTATAAATCTCATCTATCCAATTGCTGACGTAGTGAATTATATTTTTAAACAACTATAGAACAAAACTCTAATTAGCCCGTCAAAACAATCTTCTGGTGACTCATCGATGTATCAGATTCGCTTATGCAGTTGTAATATCTTCGCCGCTAACTTGACTTGACTTTACTTGACCTATTAATAAAAATGATATTTCCTGTCACGCATTAAGTCCCACGCTGCAACTGAATGATTTGAGTCAAGATGCCACAACAGAGAGTACTGGTTCGAGTCCCATGAGAGAATAAATTTTCTCATGGAATTTCGGCCACAATGGGACTGGTTCCCCCCCAGTCACCCTATATGTCACCCTATATATTGGTTATATGATTGTCTACTTCTGTTATTGTTATACTCGGATGTGAGATCAGTGGTCAAGTGCTATCTAGGCCTGTCGCGCCATTGTTTTTTTACACACGAACTTATGAATTTGTTGCGCTGAATATTTGTTTGACAGTTGTGCGTACTCTAAATATACGGATTCAACGCTTTCACATTGTGTACGCAATGAGTCCGTGATAGATGCAAGATATTCAAATTGTTTTTCTAAACATTTCTTTCCTTCTTCTATATCATTTTGTGACTCCTCCTTAATAGTTATTTGGTTGGTTTTATAGCTCAGATTATATAATTCTGCACCATTTTGTATCTTTTTCCCCGATTTTTCATACATCCATGCCATCCTTCTTACTTGGCCGCCTATCGTATCTATTGCCCCCTTTCCATGGTACGATACAAAGAAGTTCCATTTTATGTCAAACTCCAAATATGCATGTAAGCAGTATCACATTGCTAAATGTATTGGCCCATTTCTATTACCTGCTGCTCCAACTGAAAATTTTATCACCTCAAGTTTTGGAAGATGTCCCTATAGTTAAAAACATTCTGTAGTAAACATCTACCATAGCACACTTGCTACGTGTCACATATCCTGACACTAGAATAAAGTATTTCTTCTGAACCTCTCTGTCACCTTTCACCTGAACTAGGCAGCAGTAGTTAACATTGAGATATGCTATTTTTTCCAATGAACTGTCTGGATCCCATTTTGTTCTTTGTAGGTATAATTTTCTGAGAAATCAACAAGTATGGCTGCTTCACTTATTGCAACATTTTCGTGAATATATTTAAATTCTTCTGCTGACTGCCTTTTAACTCAAATTGACACACAAAAAGTGTCAGTAATTATTTTGTGGAACAAACTAAGCCGAACAGTCTACCAGATTTCCTAAACCATGTTTATGTTAATCCTCAGCGGAGTGCAGCAAGCAACTGACTGCGCCATGCGTATTAGCATATATATGACAGGACAAAAAGCCAGTCAATCACGGGACTCTAGCGGGAAAAATAATAACTTTACAAGAAAATATCATCAATACGTTTTTGTTAGTTGTGTACCGATAACGTAGATTGCAAGAGGAAATTTTAATCCATCAATTATTATGTTGTGTACAGTAATTTTATACGTTTTCCGAGACTAACTGACCATAGCTTACAGTTAACAATTATAGGACACATTTAAGGTACAGAGAACTTTAGAATGCAATTAATATTACTACATTTACGACCAGGGAGGACGAAAGTATGGTTTAACAAAAGAATTTGTGAAATAAAACGAATTAATACGACCAAATGTTTACACAACAAATTGGTAAAATGTTCGTTTTTTTACAGGTTTTGAATATGACAAGTTATACTACTGATATTAGAATAAAATAGTACACATTTGAAACATTATCTTATAGAATCAGAAAATTTGATCCTTAAAGATATAGGCCTACATATTGTCAACAAAATTATTTCTGCATCAATTTCAAAATGTTCACCTCTGTATGATATTTTCATGGAATCGCTCTATTATTATTATTATCTTTCCGTGTCATCTCTACCGTATGTTATATAGCCTATGCCTATTATATACTACTAATCAAGTTGCAGATATTTTGTAATTGTTACTATGTGTATAATATAACTCTGTTGAAGAGGAAGAGATGATCCTACGGTTTTAACTCCATCAGGCAAAATACTATTCTATAGTAATTCCGCTCGAGGGCATGTCTTTCACTGCAATCATAGCATTTTCATGCTGTGCTTTGCAGCTTTCCTAAGGATTTATAAGTGATGTAGCTTCCCGTTGCTATCAACACCGGTGATGGATGATGATGATGATGCCGGTTGATTCTCGGGGACCGTTGGGCCCTAAGCGTCCTGAAATGTGTCTTACAGGTTAGGAAAAACCCCGAAAAAATCGTTACCCAGCAGCCAGTCTCGATCGTGAATCGAACCTGGGCCCGCTGCGTGAGAAGGCAGAACGATAGCTCGAGTCCACAGCGGTGGACAGCAATAAATTAAGTCATTATTATTATTTTTTTTTTATTCTTTTTATTTTTAAAATAAGCTATTGCTATTATTTTTATTTTGGCGAATATGATAATGATCGTCATGATGACAGATACTATTCTGGGACTGTTTGAGCCTTACGGTTTCTGAAATTTATCTTACAGGCGAGGAAAAAAACCGAAAACATCCAACACTCAGGAAATTTGTCCTGATCGGGGATCGAAAACTGGTCCACTGCGTATGTAGCTGCGATGCTACCCCGAGACCACAGCGGTGGATAACTAGTTCCTCAATGTAACATAATTGTGTTTGCTTTATTTAATTTATTTCTACATTATGATACAATTAAGCGAATAAAGGCATGTTTAAAACCTGCGTCAACTCACCAGTATAAGAAATATAAATATAAATGTTCTTGTTGAAAATTCAAACTGTAGTCATAGAACAGGCAACAGTAATTTTTGCAACGAGCAAAAGTATTTTTAACAATACTCATATACATTAAATTACTATTTTGAAATAGGCCTATATATTTTTTTATTCAGTGCCCCAAGTTGTCATTTCGACATTTCTGGTTTCTCTCCTGGCATTGGCGTAATTGTAACCCACGCCTGAAAGGTGGAGTTACGCTACCCCGATGATATGATGGGTGTCAGAAACGCTGACCACTAGCCCATGAGGCTGGTCAAAAATCTGGTATGTTTTTTATTCAATACCTCAAGTTGTCATTTCGACATTTCTGGTGTTCTCTCCTGGCATTGGCTTTATTGTAACCCACTTTAGAAGTTGGGGCGCCTAGAAGGCGGAGTTACGTTACCCCGATGATATGAGAGATGATAAATGATAACGAAGCACCAGGAGAGTTCTTAACCTAAACTTAACCTAAATTCCAGACCATGTGCAATCACAGGAATAATTCCCTTTAAGGAAAAACTCCTATGGTTTGAACGGGAATCGAACCCGGACCTTATGAACAGTAGTCAGAAACGCTGACCACTAGCCCATGAGAGTGACCTCTAATTTAAAATATCATCATCCGGTATCATGACAGCCACAGTCTTCGGAAACTAAACGCCATTCCTCTCTGTCCATCCACTGATCTTCATCCAATCCTCTGATATTCATAGCTGCTTGTACCCCATCTATCTAAGTTTTCTTCGGTCTTCCTCTCTTCTTCCTTTCCATTGGGATCCATTCCATAACAGTTTTAGGCAATCTTTGCTCTGGCGTTCTTTTGACATGGCCATACCACTGTAATCCTTTCGTTTCTGTAATGTCTATGATGTCCGGCTCCTCTTGTACACCCATATTTTCCTTTATTTCTTTATTTCGTATTCTATCCTTTTTAAATTTTCCAGCTGATCTTAAAACATCCATTTCTGTACTTAAAATTCTTTTCGTTTCCCTGGTAGGAATTTGCCAGACTTCAGCACCATATGTTAAAATGCTCTGAATTATGGTTTGATTTATTCATAATTTTTTATTTTTTTTAAAGTTCTTGAAATATAAGATATGTATATTGCTTACCCATCACAGATCACTTAAGGGAATTTTTGAATTGGGTTTGTAAAACTGAATTTTATTAAACTCTAATGTTTTCTGTTCTTTGTTTGAGTTTTATTAGTTGGGTATCTAGAGTGTATTGTGTTAAACTGTATGTCCATCACTACATCATATCAAATGGTGCAACATGCATGACATTTATGTTCAATATAGTCGTATCTGGTGTTAAATAACGCTTATTATTTATACAACATTATTCTGCGTATTCAAACTGTGTCCGGGATTTCATTATCAACATATTCTATGCTCGAGGCAATTTAGTTATTTTGCATAATCATATCGCGTATTCAAAACAGGTGCAGCGCTTCCATGACCTCCCGTGTCCTCAGGTACAGTAGGTGTTGTGTTTATGGAAATCGCCGAGAATTTTTTTAATGTTAATTATTTTTACAGACTCTCCACTATTAATCGGATATAGAATGGGTTGTTAAGATAACAAATAATTACTCGTTAAATGATGCAAATTAATTTGTTCAAATATTGCCATTTTACTTAATTTATTGATGAAAATTATCCGTTCTATACAAGAAAGTCTATTTAATTTCCTGCTCCTAATGGTCAAATTTTTCTGGTTAAAGAACTCTACCTTACCATTTTTAATTAAGGGGTGATGGGTGAAATTTCTCTTTTTCTACATCTTTTGAGCTAGAGACGGAAGGTTTTGTACAAACATTCACAGCATGATACATAATGACGTGTTTATGTTTCATTCTTCTGAGATATTTATTTTATGAGTAATTAAATATTATATTTTAAAAAATTGTGTATATTATAATTAAATGGGTTCCACAATTTTTTAGTACAATGTCTGATTTGTTTTCTACAAGACCCCTAAAATATTTAGAAAAACGTCATGCATTAGAATTCTTATAATGTGAATATGAAGGGAGAAAAAATTACCACATTCGTGGAGTTACAAAAAAAATATATATATTAATTGTATACATTTTATTTTTATTTCTTAAAATACTACTTCAATCATAAAACCCATGTACCACGTTGTTACCCATTGTTTTTGGGACATACAGTAAAAATGTTAAACTTCTAGGACAAAATTTCTGAATTCCATTCAATTTTGAATGTACAAAAATGCAGTGGAAATAAAAGTGTGGAAAAACAAGTCTAAATGTTTGCATGCAGGTGGTATTTAACTGGCGCAGCCTTTTAACCCTGACGTATTTTAGGGCACTTAGAAGCGCCATAGGCCTCTGAAACTTTACCAACATACACATTAGAGTACAGGCTATTGTTTAGTACAAAAACAAAAAAAATGCCAATTTGATCTCAAATGGTCAATTTTTCACCCATCACATCCCTTAATTGATGTATGCCAACTTGGTTTTGAAATATAAAATGTGGCTACTAGAGTGTTAACAACACACACACACACGCATATATATATATATATATATATATATATATTCATCATGATCATTTTCGGTGTCTACTAGGAAGGATCGTTGATGGTAATTTTCTTTTCAAAAATTATTCTCGAGAACAACTCGATAGCTTCATTCCTATAGAATTCGATAAAAATAAAACCATATTCATAATTTAATATATTTAAATATTAAAATAAAGGCTGACAATGATAAATAATTATGGTATAATAAAACAACATTTCTAAAAACCTATGTAAGTGCTATTTTTGTTATTAATGCCATGAATTATTTGATAACTTGTAAAATATTTGTAAACATTTTATTATATGGGTCCGAAACCATGAGAGTAAATAGAAAACAAGCCAAGAAACTGTTAGCAGTAGAAATGGCTGTTTGGAGGCGTTCGACAAGAATTTCAAGAAGGGATAAAGTCAGAAACAGCACAATAAGGGAAATTATGCATGTTGAAAGAAACAAATTAGAATAACATAGAAGAAAAACGTTTGAAATGGTATGGACACCTCAAATGAATGGAAGAAGATAGAATACCAAAGAAGATCATTGATTGTAAAACTAATGAAAGAACTGGAAGAGGCAAACCTAGAGAACGTTAGATAGATAGATAGACTGAGGAGAAGTATGGAAGCTAGAGATTTGAGGGTAGAAGAATGCTTTAGACAGGAACCTGTAGCGACAAACCACTTTTTGGCGAAGGAGGAATAATGTATTGTTGAATATTCCTAACAAAAATAAATAAATACATAAATAAATAGCATATATGTACAGATCCATCCATCCATCAATATTAATTCTGCCCGAAGGCAGGTCCGTCACTGCAATCATAGCATTTTCATGCCATGCTTGCAGCTTTACTAGGGAATGGTGTAGGTCTGGTAGCTTCCCGCTGCTTTCCACACCGGTGAAGGATGATGATGATAATGGTAAGGATGATAATGATAAGGGTGATGACCATATGATTTCGGAGACCGTTTGGGCCTTAAAGTTTTCCTAACATTTGTCTTACAGGTGAGGAAAAACCCCGATAAAAATCTCACCCAGAAAAACTGCCCCGACCGGGGATCGAACCCGGGCCCGCTGCGTGACAAAGCAGCACGCTACCTCGAGACCACAGCGGTGGGCTATGTACAGATAAGTATAGGTATATAATTCCTTTTAGTATATAAAACCATTATATTTATTTTAAGGTCGGTCGTGGTTGTCTAGTGTTTATTTTCCTTGCCTCTTGTCTCGAGAATCGCGGGTCGAATCTCAGCCGGCGTCGATGGGTTTCTCGGATGGAAAATCTAAAGATAAGTCCTCCGGCAGAGACTTGAAGCCGTGGGTTCCGAGTCTGAAGGTTTTCAGGCTCGTAAAAGAAACGCAAGCCTGAATAAAATTACCTCTGTGCATAATTTAACCGACTTTCATCCATCCAAGTAATACCTTTGTTGCCTAATAGATGTCTCATTGAGGAGATGTGTTAACAACATGGCACTCCTTGGCGTAACAAAATTAGCTTAGTTACTAAACTCCAGCTAGGGAGCACACGTATCCCACGAGGAAAGCATTGAGTATATAGGCTACATACATATATAGGTCTACATATGTCTTTTCAATAGGCCTACTTTAGGAATTTTGAAAGAGGTCAGAAAATTTAACATATTAAAAGTCTACCATGTCCCGCGCCGTAGCCGAGTGGTTAAGGTAGGAAGCCTTGGCGCAGAGCTACGGGACTTGCGCTGGTTCGAGTCTCCATGGGGGAAGAAATTTCCTCATGGTATTTCGGCCAGTATGGGACCGGTGCCCACCCAGCAACATGATGCATTTGGGTAGCTACAATAAGTAGCGGCTCCAGGTTGAGAAAACCAGCTATAACGGCTGGGGGACTCGACATGCTGGCCACATGTCACATCTACACTGGCTGATTATCATCTACCTCTGTGATTAACACATGTGGATGTGAGGCCAGCAGCCGGCTGGTAGGCTAAGGGCCTTGTAGGCCTGTCGCGCCAGGAGAAAAAAAAGTCTACCATGTACTGTAAAGTTAATAAAATGGCAGTTACCCTCTCTAATCTATGAATCCATCCATAGTAATTCTGCCCGAATGCAGGTCCTTCACTGCAATCATAGCACATTCATGCTATGCTTGCAGCTTTACTTAGGAATTGTAGGTGTGGTAGCTTCATGTTGCTTTCCATACCGGTGAAGGATGATGATGATAATGATTATGATGGTGGCCATATGATTTCGGGGACCGTTTGGGCCTTAAAGTTTTCCTGACATTTGTCTTACAGGTGAGGAAAAACCCCGATAAAAACCTCACCCAGAAAAACTGTCCCGACCGGGGATCGAACCCGGGTCCGCTGCGTGGACTTAATCTATGAATAAACCACGGTAAAGAAAAGTAGTGATTTTACAAGTAAACGTGCTGAAACATGAGATGCACGAACCTCCTTAGTTCCTTGTAAATTATTTTACATTAAATGTACTGAATAGTCTTTTCACGAACAAATCCTCATTATATACTTGGTACTGTAATATTCGCACAAATGCAAGCCACTGTATAAACTATGGCAAAAAAATTAGCCATTGTACATGTAAACGAGCTAAAAAAACTTATGAACAAATTCTCTTCATTTCGTTGTAAAATATTTTATATTCAGAGAGTGAATATCCTCATCACTCACCACGGAGGTTCTCCATGTCCTTTTGTAGTTAAAATAGTGTGTGTTTGTGATCCTGAAATAGTGTGTGTTTGTGATCCTGAAATAGTGTGTGTTTGTGATCCTGAAATAGTGTGTGTTTGTGATCCTGAAATAGTGTGTGTGTGTGATCCTGAAATAGTGTGTGTTTGTGATCCTGAAATAGTGTGTGTTTGTGATCCTGAAATAGTGTGTGTTTGTGATCCTGAAATAGTGTGTGTTTGTGATCCTGAAATAGTGTGTGTTTGTGATCCTGAAATAGTGTGTGTTTGTGATCCTGAAATAGTGTGTGTTTGTGATCCTGAAATAGTGTGTGTTTGTGATCCTGAAATAGTGTGTGTTTGTGATCCTGAAATAGTGTGTGTTTGTGATCCTGAAATAGTGTGTGTTTGTGATCCTGAAATAGTGTGTGTTTGTGATCCTGAAATAGTGTGTGTTTGTGATCCTGAAATAGTGTGTGTTTGTGATCCTGAAATAGTGTGTGTTTGTGATCCTGAATTATAAATCCTCTCCCTACAAGTCGTATCTATTTAGGCCCGGGTGGTGTGGGGCATATAAACGTACCTATAAAGGGATATGTTAAACTTATGTAGAGAGAGAGATAGTGAGGATACAGGGCGGACGTAATATATATAAGATTTTAAGTTTGTTGGCCTATTTCTTGGGGCAAATATAATCAAAATATCTCACATTTTGGATGGCAAATGTACGGTTTTCTCAGAAAAATAATATTTTCGTACAGAAATTAATTGGTGGATTACTTTACAATGATATCGAATATCGGTCTGAGTTTCACACAGAACATACGATATTTGAAGTGGAACAACTTTATCGAATATCGGTCTGAGTTTCACACAGAACATACGATATTTGAAGTGGAACAACTTTTTTTACTTTAGTAATTTTCAATAATTTTCCCGTTATAGTACTACCTTGGTTTCTTTGATGTCTGTATGAGGCGGAATGCTGACCACGGACCACTCAAATGACATCTATACGAAAACAAGTGTAACTAAATTAGTATGATTCAAATTCTTCCCTATAGGGGGAGAGCGCCTCAATCTCTGTTAAGGGAAACATGGGCTTACACAAAAATACTCTTCAATAAAATACATAGTAAGTCCCTGTAATGTTGTCACACACCCCTTGTGAAATATTATTAAATATCTTAATTTATTTATTTTCATTTAATTTAATTTGTACTCAAACTGGCCATGGGATAAGAAAATTACTCCACGACGCGAGAAGCCTGGAAGGCCCTTGGCCTACGAGTCGGCTGCTGGCCCCACATCCACATATTAATCTCAGAGGTTGGCGATCAACCACCCAGTTTAGGGGTGGCATGTGGTCAGCATATCAGTCCCCATCCGTTATAGCTGGTTTTCTCAACCTGTACCCGATATTTAATGTAACTACCCTAATGCCTCAAGATGTTGGGCGGGCACCTGTCCCATACTGGCCGACATTCCATGATAAAAATTCTTCCCCATGGAGACCCGAACCAGCGCAAGTCCCATAGCACTGCGCCAAGGCATTATGTCTTAAAAACCGGCTACGGCACGGGATTGGTATCAGAAATACCAAAAGAAAAAAATCCTTTCATATCACTGTCCTATGTTCTTTCTGAAACTTATACCAGTACTTGCCATTATTATAAAGTAGTCCAGCGCTGTGGTCTTAAGGTAGCGTGCTGCCTTGTCACGCAGCGGGCCCGGGTTCGATTCCCAGTCGGGACCAGCTCCTGGGTGAGGTTTTTTCGGGGTTTTTCCTCACCTGTAAGACAAATGTCAGGATGCTTAGGGCTTAATGGTCCCCGAAAATAATCCGGCATCATCATCATCCTTATCATTATCATCACCAACCTTCACCGGTGTGGAAGGCAACGGGAAGCTACCACATCTATAATTCCCTAGTAAAGCTGCAAAGCATAGCATGAAAATGCTATGATTGCAGTGAAAGACCTGCCCTCGCGCATAATTGCTATGGCTGGATTGATTATAAAGTACTTCACCAATAAATATCAATACAATTTTTGGTGCAAAATGTGTAAGAAATGTTTATTATATTTACCACAAGGAATTCATATTTAAATTATGCGTACTTCCATTCTGTATACTCAATATAGGCCTACATTGTGTAGACAATTCTTATCTTCTTTACAAAATATTCCATTTTTAAATTTATACAATTTGGCAATTTTCAAGAAATTTGCATGAATATATTTGCTAAAAATATAGGACGTAATCAATTATAACAAAAATAAAAGCATTTTAACATTTTCATATTATATTTAAAAAAGCACTAGATAATAACAAAGAGATTATAGTATAACATTTAGGCCAGTAACATAATTATATGTTCTTCATACTATTCTACGGAAGATTTCTTCTTTCATTTCTGGAAGTTGTATACTGTCATTGTTCCGTTTTTAGAATTTCAACAAAATGTTACACTGTTCGCATTATTCAAGATACTTTAAATGTACCTCGAATAAAATAATATACGTATTGTATAGCAACCGAAGCGCTTTTCCGCTCCTCCAATGCCTCTAAAATAGATGCATCAGCACCTGCATTTGCCAATATTTTAACAGATCTACGGCGGAAATAGTGACCCGTATAGCCTGTATAACCAGTAATTAGACAAAAAATAGCTGATATAATGCATTGAACAAACTCTTGTGTCTCGATATATCAAAATATTTATAAAGCTCTATTATTGACTTAAGCATAAAATATATCGACTATAGTGAAGAAAACAATTCCTTGGACTGTTACAAAGTACCAATTAAGTATAAATCAGATACATCATTCTTCCATGGCGCGAAAGACCTTGGCCTACCAGCCAGCTGCTGGTCTCACACTGAATGTAATAATCACAGAGATAGACGATCATACAACCAGTGTAGGGGTGACATGTGGTCAGCCTGTCGGGTCCCGCAGCCGTTATAGCTGGTTTCCTCAACCTGGAGCCGTTACTTATTGCAACTACCCAAATTCTTCACGATACTGGGCGGGCACTGGTCCCATACTGTCCTAAATTCCATGAGAAAATTTCTTCCCCCACAGGGATCCGAACCAGGGCAAGTCCCGTAGCTCTACGCTAAAGCATCCTATCATAATCACTCGGTTACGGCGCGGGACAAGGCGGGACGTTATCAGATTCAAACCACATAACTGTAACGATTTACAAATCTTGCATTTGAGCTAGCATTACCACCACATTAGCATTTTTTATCATTCGGTATTTCCGATGAACAGATTGCTTGATATTTTTTTTCATACCTTTCTTTCGATTTACTTGGTAATTTTTTACCATCGCCATATTGTTTTTCTGACTATTTAACTCATGCCCCAAATGACCAATCACATTTCAATGATTTTTAATTTACAACCAATCACAGTCGTGTTTCGCCTAGAATTAACAACTAAAGTTTATCAAAATAAAGATAGCACCTCCTCTTTAACATTCTGAATAGGTCAGAGCATTATTTTGCAGTGACCGACCCTCTAAGAAATACGGCTACCAGATTGTATATATAGTGCATGAATGTCAACACGTAGCGCGTGCGGGAGTTAATATAAAAACATTTGTAGCAATTGATTATACCACCAAAAAAAGAAACCACTGTTTGCACTTTCTTAAATGTATTTTTTCCCAGGTAATAACATTCCAGAAAAATATAATTGCCATAGGACACCAGAAATTAATTAATATACATTTTGATGTGTTTCATTTTTTCTCCACTAGAGTACATTCTTACAACATTGCATTCCTTTGGCAATAAATAATATGATCTGGTTCCAGTGATGAACAAAAGAAGCAGATGAAGCGTACCAATCGTTTCTCATTTGTTTTCAAACATCGCCGTTTACATTAAATATATAAATATTTTAAAATAACTATATTTAAATAATGATTTATGAGTAAACAACTTAATTTTATTCGTTAAATAGTCCTAAGAAATGCCACTCTTGATTTCCAATTTATCTATATAATGGAAATCACTCGTGGCATTACTTATAATAATCCTCTGTTAGTTCAGAATATTCATCGATGTCTCCCTCCAAGTTTGTTACAACATGGCATGTGCTTGGTAAGGAGTGTGGTTTATCATAAGTAATGCCACGAGTGATTTCCAAATTATCGATAAATTCACGACTCACGAAGTGAGGAGTGAATTTATCTAGAGAATTTGGAAATCAAGAGTGGCATTTGTTAGGACTATTTAACGAATAAAATTAAGCTGTTTACTCACAAATCATTATTTAACTATAGTTATTTTAAAATATTTATATATTTAATGTAAACGGCGATGTTTGAAAACAAATGAGAAACGATAGGTACGCTTCTACTGCTTCTTTTGTTTATCACTGCAACCAGATCATACTATTTATTGCCAAAGGAACGCAATATTGTAAGAATGCTCTCTAGTGGAGAAAAAATGAAACACATCAATCTGTATATTAATTCATTTTTGATGTCGTATGATGTAAATATGACAATTATATTTTTCTCGATTATTACCTGGGAAAAAATACATTTAAGAAAGTGCAAACAGTGGTTTCTTTTTTGGTGGTATAATCAATTGCTACAAATGTTGACATGTAAGCACTATTATATACAATCTGGTAGCCGTATTTGTTATAGGCTCAGTCACTGCAAAATAACGGTCAGACTTGTTCAGAATATTAAAAAGGAGGAGCTTTGTTTAATATATGATAATCCTAACACTGATAAAATATTTCGTGAAACACGACTGTGATTGGTTGTAAAACAGAAATCATTGAAACGTGATTGGTCATTGACTCCCATTTGGGGCATGAGTTAAATAGTCATTTAAACTCAGCAGTGTACAACGTACGTACGTAATAATATTTATTTATATAATGGTCCCGCGCCATAGCCAGATGGCTTATGGCATCACGCCTTGGTGCCGAGAGACGTGACTATCACTCGTTTGAGTCCCCATAGAGACTTTGCTCATGAATTTCGGCCATAATGGGAACGGTACCAGTCCAGTATTGTGAGGAGTTTGGTAGCTAAAGCAAGTAGCGCTCCAGGTTCAGAAAATCAGCAATAAGGGCTGGGAAACTGATATGATGTCCACATGTCGCCCCTACACTGGCAGGACGATCTTCCATCCATTTGATTAACACACGTGGATGTGAGGCCAGCGGCCTTCTAAGCCTGTCGTGTAATGGATACAGAGAGAGAGAGAGAGAGAGAGAGAGAGAGAGAGAGAGAGAGAGAGTGAGAGATAGACTATTTAAATAATAAAATTGATCGTATTATAAAAAAACTTTTTCTTGGCCGAAGTTTGAAGGATTGACAATATTTAACGAACTCTTTTCGAAATGTTCACAGCTATGCTTCTGGCTTAAAAATCTCAATTCATTGGTAAGATCTCATTTTGCCATTTATCGTATATATTTTTATAATTCGTACACGTTTTATGCTGAAATAATGATTCTGGAAAAAAATGTTACTCAGTGGAGTGATGTTGCTCTGACGCTTTACGGTCATGCCTTGATCAACTTCCATATATACACATTTTGTTAGGGATATAACTTTTATATTGCAGATTTTTTTAACCCTACCACACGCCTATCTTAGACGGAACGGAAGGCCTTCGAAGTAATGCTCATCTTCGAACATTCCTTATCCCATTATAAAAATTATATTATAAAATTAGGTAAGCGTACCTTGTAACAACTGGCTCCTCAACAATAAAATTTTAAAAACTCTGTGGGCCTTTCAGGACTAATCCCAGCCTCTGCATAAGATTGATTTTTAAAATAATTAAAAAAATAGTAAAAGAGACAGTAAGTACAAAGTACCTAAATTTATAATCTTATATTACAATATTTCTAAGAAATGTGGTCTTGAAATAAACTAAATACTGTATCTGGTCACTCATAAAAATACATTATACAGTAAAACTTGCTCAAAGCTGAATCGCATGGAACCCATTTTTTTTCCCCTCATTAGACAAAATTCCGCATTGTAAAAAAACTAAAACGTATTAATAATCTTACATTATAGAACACCGTAGATGTATTTTTACGTACTTTGGATTAATTGTAGTTCCGCTGCCGTTGGTATGTACGAGCGACATCGACGGTAACGCACGATAAAACAGTTCCGTTTCGTCAGCGTTAAAAATGTCTCTTAGACGCGGATCCAAAAATTAAACTATGCAGTTTCGGATTCCGTTCGCTAATGACGCTTTGTCCACATCCTTTGATTCCTCGCAAATTTCATTCCACATTACTTTGTATCGTCTTTTAAAACTGTACAACCAACCTGAAGATGCCTTGAAATCGTTATTCACTAGGCATTTAGCAAGAGCTAGAGCTTGACTTTGGAGCATCGGTCCGGACATTTGGAGATGTTTTGATCGTGCAACTTTAATACACCTCCCACTACTTCGTTAATCTCTTCATTTCCTGTTTTCTTTCTTTCTTTCTTTTCTTTTTTGCTTTGATTTCTCTTCATTTGGCCATTTCCTTGCATCAGTCATTCACTATTTCTTCTTTGTGTTTTAAAGTCCCATAAACTTGAGTATTTCGACATTTAAATTTCGTCATTATTTCGCGCAATGATAGTATTTTTTATCTTCTCCACTTTCACCTTTTCGTTTAATGACAATGATACAGCGTTTTAGACATCTTTATTCCGTAAAATTCAGAACACTACCTGAGAAAGGTCGGTCTCAGAACTTAAACAAATTCAAGATTTTACAGTGCAATGGTTATTTGTAGGACAGGTACAGTATCTGTATTTCGCATAACGGGTGTGTAGTGAGGCCAAAATAATATTTCAGGTATAATCTCTACTTCACCCGGCGGCAGGAATCATTTATTATTGTTTTTTTTCCTGACGGGAATTAAATGAAGTGGAAACTAATTAATTTGTCCCTCTTTCTGTCCGCTTTATACATTTTTTCATGAATTATGTAGAAATATCCATCCGTTTCCGCGTTGGACAGATTCCGTTTTATGCAAAATAAATGCACGTAAAATTACTATTATTTCGCAGGGACAAATACATTTGTTCACATAGGACAGGTTTCCGCATTATTCACGTTCCGGTTTAAACAAGTTTTACTGTATAATGAAAACGGACAGTTAATTACAAGTGAGGGGAATTTTGAGAAGTAGCTGAATTCGAATACCCTAATAAGTAACTCACTGGCACTATCGTACCCTTAAGTTAATGGCCGCGTGAACATAAGCTGTCCACATATCCCTGTCTTGAGCCAATGTCTTTGTCATCTCCTATATAATCCTCCCAAATCATCGTTAATGTTATTCTTCCTTATCATTCTTGGACTACCAACTGGGCGTTTTCCCTCTGGTTTTCCTACAAGAAATTTTCATGCCCCCGTTTCATTCCCCACTCGTGTCATATGACCTAGCCATCGCTGTATACATAACTTAACTGTTCTTATTGTATCTGGTTTCCCATTCCGATCATCTAGATCGCCGTTATTTGGTCTTATCCATTCGCCTGTTGCTAATTAGTGTTCATCTGTGACACCAAAGCAACTATTGAGGCAATTTACTGGCCAACAAATTTTGACTGCACATAATGCCATGACATTATTACCGACCTGCAAAATTATGGAAGAGAAGTTGTCCTCCATTGGCTACTCTCCCACTGTGGGATTGCCGGTAATGAAACAGCCGAACTCCTCATCAAAAAAGGATCTTGCATTGAACAAATGCCTGAATCTGAACCAACACCTTACTCCTCAGTGAACTGCCACATAAAGTTAAAATTCAAAATTACGAATGACAATAGACTTCAAACAGTAGCCAGAAACAAAAAATGGGAATACCTAATAAAACATAATTATTTACCGAACATACCAAGAAAAGTAGAAGTAGCACATTTCAGAATGACAACGGGCCACGACTGCCTGGCAAAACACCTTCACAAAATCAATGTTCTGCCTTCACCGAAATGCATTTTATGCAATCACCCCGATGAAGAAATGGACGGAGGTCATCTGAACAACTGTATCGCTGTCAAACATGAAGATTCTAAGACCTCAAAGTATTGGAGAGCAAGACTGTGTTAGATGCAGCACATTAGACAACAACAACAACAACAACAATAACAACCTATCTGTTCACCACTCTTTGGTCCAAAAATTTTCCTAAGAACTTTGTTCTGAAGTATTCTAATATTTTTTCCTCCCTTAAAGTAAGAGTCAACATTTCGCAACCATATAATAAAACTTGGAGAATAACAGTTTTTGTATATTTTCAGTTTAACTTTTTGGGAGAATTTGGGACAAGAGTCCCTTGCATAATAACATGCGTTTACAGAGTGTAACCTCTGTTTAATTTCTTTGTGTACCTCATTCCCACTTGCAATTATTGTAACTAGATATTTGAACTCGGCCACTTCTTAAAATGTTTCCTTATTTGGCATTAACTTGAATTCAAATACCTGGGAATAATTATTACAATCAGGAATGCGATCCACAAAGATATTAAACATAAGCTCAATTCTGGAAATGCATGCTGTTATGCATAACACGGATTCTTGTCGTCCCAGCATCTCTAAAAATACATTCAATTGAAAATATATAAAAATGTTATTTTTCCAGTTACATTACATGGATGCGAAACGTGGACAATTACTTTAATGGATGAGAAAAAACTACGAGTACTTGAGAATAAAGTTCTTAGGAACATTTTTAGACGAAAGGGAGATGAACACACAGGTGAATGGAAAGACCACTGAACAGTGAGCTATACGATCTATATAGGAAACCAGATATAATAAGAACAGTTAAGTCTCGTAGATTACGATTGGTAGGACATGTGGCATTAATGGAGAATGAGAGGGACATGGAAACATAATGTAGGAAAAGCAGAAGGAAAAGGCCCAGTTGGTAGACCAAGAAAGAGGTGGGTGAATAATATGAATCATGATTTGAGGGAAGTAGATTTGTAAAACATTAGCTCAGGACAGGTATGTTTGGAGAGCTTATGTCTGCGCGGTCATGAACCTATCGGTTTGATTGTGCTATTGAGTTAGTTAATTGATTTATATTTTGACTAATATCTCAATGAAACATTACCGTACACTATATTAGTAATATCTCATCACATTATTGAATGTCCTTGTTCGGTATCGATTCCGCAACTCTCGGGTTCCTAGACTGACAACATTCACTATAGTTACCAATCCGACTTCAGGAAATTAAAATATTTATCTCGTTACCAATAATTTGTGCAGAAAACATTCAGCTTATTCTGAAAACAAGTACAATTGAACAGCTGTCCAGAACGAGGCTGCAGCCCTCATTTTTACGAAAGCTAACACTTAAGTGGAAAAAGGTTTGTTAATGGCATGTGAGACCTCTATTATGTAATAGTCTACTTCAGGGGAAGAACTGCCCGTCTTTTATAGGACATCTATTCAATTTAAAACATTTTTTTTATTTCAGGATTGTTTCTGTTATGTACACAGGTATCCTGAACCAAAATATACAATTTTTTTCTTCCACACTTCCCGGTCTTGCGTGTCTACTTCTGTCATATTTCTCTTCTTCATGTTGTCTTGAATTCCCTTTATCGACGTTGGCTTTGGTCTACCACGGTTCCCTTTTCGAGGCTATATATTTTGTTTTTTTTAGCATTAAGTTATTTTTACAATGTATGAGGAGCTGGCCCATAGCATCAACCCCCCAACCTGGAGGACCTGAGACTTTTTCTGGAGTCCATCGTAGATCAGTTTTCACTGTAGCTAAGAGTCTGATGCACCCTTCTTTGCCTCATCCACCGTCTGCACCTTACCGTCGGTCTCCTACTCTCCTACATCCGCCGTTGAGGTATTCACCGTAACCCTGGTTAGGGACTATTACAAGGTATTAAAAATAAGATCCGGAAATTAATTGCATATACACAGTGTTATAGTGTTAACAACTATTACGTATTTGGGTTTCTTGTTGGATATTACAAGTTATTAATTCTTCTATTACACACAAAATCTGTGTTATAACGCAAATTAGAAACTTTTCTGATATGACACGTATCATTTTTCATTTATGCCACTTACTTATTGGTTCCGCGGACATTTGGGTTTAGCCATAGCCTCTCCTACGTTTGGAGTTTCTATACTAAGGTAGTTTACTTACTTACTTACTCACTGGCACTATCGAACCCGTAGGTTCATGGCCGTGCGGACATATGTTCTCCATACATCCCTATCCTGAGCTAATGCTTTCCAATCATTCCCTGTATAATCTACTTCCCTCAAATCATAGTTAATGTTGTTCTCCCACCTCATTCTTGATCTACCAACTGGGCGTTTTCCCTCTGGCTTTCCTACAAGAAGCTTCCATGCATGTCTTTCATTCCCCATACGCGCAACATGTCCTACCCATCGCAGCCTACGAGACTGTTCTTATTATATGTGGCTTCCTATGAAGACCATGTAGTTTATTATTATGTAGTCTTCTCCATTCACCTGTCTGTTAATCTCTCTTTGGTCCAAAAATTTTTCTAATAACTTTATTCTCAAAAGCACGTACCGGTAATCACATATCCTCCCTTAAAATAAGAGTCCATGTTTCGCTTCCGTATAACGGGTAGAATAATAGTTTTATATTTTTTTAGTTTAACGTTTTTTTGAAAGGAGTTGGGGCATGAAAAGTCTGTGGAATGCATAATAGCATGCATTTCCAGAATTGAGCCTATGTTTATTTTCTTTGTGCATCTCATTCCTATTTGCGATTATTGTTCCTATGTTATTGAATTCAGCCACTTCCTCAAAATTTCCCTCATTTGTCATTAGCTGTCCATTTCAATTATATAATGTATTTCTACGTTTGACCATATATTTAGTTTTATTTATATCAACTTCCAATCCTAATTTCTTAGTGTTACTCAATAGTGTGTGCGTGTTGTCCTTTAGTATCTCCTCGCTAAAGTAGTTAGTTTAGTTAAGCTTATTTACCTACAGATGTCATGAAGGGATGTGGTCAGCATACCGAGCCAATAATACTTCTACGGTATTACATGGATGGTGAAGGTCCGTAAATTTTGGTTAGATGTGTCTTTTCAGGCTTAAGGTTCTTTTACGAGGCTTGTAAATTTTAATTAGGCTTACAAATAACATCATTTTATTTTCATACATTTTCCTTGTGATTGTCTTGTTTTATAACTGTATTCATATTGTATTAGGTGTGCACAGATCTGTAATTCTGGGTCTGAAGAAATTAATGAAATGTATAAAGGCAACATCACACTGAAATATGTGGTAAAAGTTTTCGTTAGTTGTATCAGAGTGAGATGTTAATTATAAAATTGTTACCTGGTAAGTCAGTCGTCCTCAACTAAATTATTAATCTCCAAGTTATTCTTATTACATAACCTCAACGGCGCTTCAATATGAAATTCAAAAGTGTTCATTGTATTAGAGTAATATTAACACACGAAATTTAATGCTGTTACGGCGAAACAGTTATACATGGAACTTTCGGTTTACATTTCCTCATAATCACGTTTATGCCGAATGTTCGGAAATCCACACTACAGTCTTCTAGTGCGTGTAGAGGGGACTGAATAGATAACGTATTGAATAAGAATGTTTGTCCGGAAATGTGCCGTTTTCGTGCTGCAGCTATAGCAATTTCGTTATATGCATTAAATCTCTCGCGATAGGTCGATAGTAATTTAATGATTTAGGACTCAATTAATTACATTTAAACAATCCACTGATTTCGTGACAATGTCCAATGTCAGGCCAAACATAAAGGAAATTCACTTTTTCACTGTAAGAATAATTGTTTATTTGAAAATTAATCAAAATTCTCTATTGAACTTAATATTGTGGTTAGTATATATCCACTACCACAGGTACAGGTAGCCCAATTGCATGGACTCCATGCTCACCTGATTTTGATCCATACCGGTTTAAACTTGTAGGGCCATTTAAAATCATTGGTGAATGTGTTTCCGGTGCCCTTTCCCTACGAAATAGAATTGTGACAGTATGTGTGCAAATAAGCAATACACCTGAAATTTGGGGTCGTGTTCGCAGGACCACGAAACATCGATGTGAGTCCTGTATTCAAGCAGAAAGTGGATATTTTGGTTATCTTCTGTAAATACAGCTATCTGCGGGAAGAAAAATGTTCCGGCGAATAGCACTCTTTTGAAGGTCATAACTCGCAAATCAAGCATTTCCGGATACATGTTGTAGTAAAATGCTTTTGTCTACATATGAGGAACGCATGCGCGAAATTATGTTCTGTGTTGCCTAAGTAATTGCAAAGTCAGAAGATAATCTGCAGAAAGGTCTGTATGGACTTAACAAAATTACAGAAGATTATGGATTGAAGATATCTACAGAGAAAACTAAAATTATGGCATTTCAAGGTCTAGATCCTGTCAGAAGTAAAATTGTACTGGACAATAAAATTTTGGAGCAGGTGAATAATTTTACATATCTAGGATGAAATATGAAGAAGAAAAGGATGTAAATGCAAAAATATCTAAATTTTTAAAAAAATTTAGGGTTAATAAATTCTATCTTCCAGCCACAGTTAGTCTAAAAACATTCAAGACTAAAGTGTATAAAACACTGGCTCTTCCAAAACTTTTGTATGGTAGCGAAGTATGGACGTTGAAACAGAAGGATATGCAGAGACTTAGATCTGCTAAAATGAGATACCTTCGGAAGACTGCAGGGTAGACACTACTAGATCACAAAGAAAAATGAAGACATCTTAGAAGAATTACACATGGAACCTTTAGAAAACAAAATTTATGATTATACGTCAAGATAGATGCAACATGTTCATCGAATGGAAAATCACAGGATACCCAAACAAATGTTAAGATATCAACCTGCAGGAAGAAGAATACCAGGACGTCCACTCATAAGACTTCGGTATGGTGTTCCTCTTGAGGCCGAAACAGGTCAACAAATGGCCTAAATTCGTGAATGTACTATGATGATGATGTTTCTGAAACATCCTGTATAGACATAGATGGATGTAAGAGTTAAGGTATTCGTGGAAGTGAAGTGGTTATAGTTTCTTGCTGATTCAGTGTGTTGAGTTAGCAGCTGTTTGTTACAGACTCGGACGATGTTTCTTGTCACTACACACTTTGTATTCTGGTTGCCAAGACAAATGATTCTCCCGCATAAAATTGTCCAGTATTTTCTTCGGTGACATAGGTTTTGCCGCAAGATTGCTGCGTATTGTAAGCACGTATTTCTTATCATCGTGTTTTTAGATAATCTGGGGTAATGCCGACCAGTTGGTTTTGAGTTGTTATATAACAATCTACCATATTATTTATTTCACACTACTGCTCTGCTCAAAACAATAAAACTAACGAACATAGCTATATATATATATATATATATATATATATAATTATATATATATATAATGTGTTGCTAAAATGAAAATCATTTCTCCAATTAACATAAGCAAGAAAAATTAAAAGTAGTGAAACAATGTTCCACAAACCCTATGAGGATACTGAGTGAGAATGGATATTTTGAGAAGCAAGTAAATTACTGTCACAGATGACCAGGACTTTTTTTGTGTTGTTTTGGCATACATGAACACAAATATGTTGTTTAAAGTTTCACTTAAGGGGAGAAGGTGCCGGTATCTTATAAATGGGCAAAATTTGATTTTTTTTCGCTCATTTTCATACTTTGAAGTGTGTTCTATATAAATATAAATTGGTTTTGCACCACAAACTTATTTAATGTCCTAAGTGTGGGTTTAAAGGGCGTGCTGCAGGGTAGGACTGTGAGTAGTGTAAAACTTTAACTGAATTTCCCGCTATTTTTGTTCTTGCGAGCTTTATGTTCCCTTTCTCTGAAACTGTTAATCCCATAGAAATGTAGTTTTCACAGGCTATTTGTCTGGTTCTTAGGCATAAACGGGCATTTTCAACATTTTAATGTTATTATTAAGGGCACCAAAAAATATTTCCCTTTTCAAAGTGCACCAAGAAATATCATTATTTTTAAAAAAATTCTTACTGTTTTATTTTTAATGCTGTGTTCTGGAAAAAATGTCATTTTATTACCAAATAGGGAGACATAAGGTACCTTCTCTCCTTAACACTTTATTTCTTTTTTACATATTATCAGTAAACTTATTACCACAATTTTCACTCACAATTAATCTTCTTTCAATTATTATCTCAATCATAATTATTTCACAGTTTCTGATGAATCCATTCACCACAATTTCTCTTACACTTAACTTCTCACCGTCCAACACAAGTCCAACTGCCCTCTGTCCACGCCTCATGTTATGTAGTCGGAAAGAATTTTCTAGTCTTAGGTTCGAGATACTTCGAACCGTAGAAGCATCTGGTCGCCGACCTTTCCCGAAAGGGGAGGGAGATGTTGGCAGAGACGTCTGGAATCACAGCACAGATAATTCGATGTTTGCGCGGGCCTTTATCTCGCGATTGGTGACTTGCAAATCTATTCTAACCAATGCGAGACCACCATTCTCGACTAGCCTCCGTAATTTAAAACTTCGTTATATGACGCCTTACAATATCTAAATAAGAATCTGCAATAAACTCATCAGTCTGCCAGTCGAAATTGTGAAGGCTATAAGAAAGTACGACGTCTGTTGGATATTGTGATACTTGAATTCATAAGTCCAAATTTTGGGTCACATTTTATGCCTAATTCGTATTATGTGACGTGCTCTATGAATCCTAAGTAATATTTCTCACATTTTTAAAATGGTGTTAACTTTCATAGGTCTATCTATGATTTTTTTCAATGCAAATACGTTTATGAAATTGGGCGTTCTTATAATTAATTTCGGCAATGCATATATGTTAAATTATGTAACTCTCTCTAGAATGTCATTGCATCGATGCTCTTTCATAATAGTCAGGAGCCCTATTGACAACATTGAAGGGGGTAATAGCGACGAGATTTTCATTAACATAGAAAAATAAACTCAAGGACATTTTGGAAATAAGAAAAGATGGAATTACTTAATTTACATATTTTTTTTCTTCGATGTCACTAGGTTGTCTTTTATGACATTTCTGGTTTTCTCCTCTGGCATTAGAGGAATTGTAATCCATTTCTTAAGTTGGGTAACCTGGAAGACGGAGTTAAGTTACCTCGATGATGTGAATGGTGATAAATGATAATGAAGCACCAGGAGAGCTCTTAACCTACATTGCAGATAATGGGCAACCACAGAATACTGTATTGACTTAGTCTTTCACGGTCGGAGCTGCTATGATGACCTTGACGACGATTTCCGGGCTGTAGGCCCTTGAGGATGCCAGATGCAGTCTCTGGCGAAACGTCGGGGAACTTCAAGCCTCGAAACTACGGCCTACAGCCCGGAAATCTTCTTCAAGGTTATCATAACCACAGGATAATTCCCTATAAGGAAAAATGCCTATGGTTTGACCGAGAATTGTACCCGGGACCTCATGAACTGTAGTCAGGAACGCTGACCACTAGCCCATGAGGCTGGCCTTATACATGTTTTAAGTGAATATAAAACTACAATACAGACGAACCTAGAAAGACATCCTTATCATTGCATTTATAGACTTTCAAGTAACTAATAATTCTGTAGAGACTGTAGTGTTTAATGAATGAAATATTTAATCACTCTTTTAGGAACGAAACGCAACTGTATTTGATTATTTGGAATTTTTGCATGGGTACAAAGAGAGTATGTGTATATACAAGTGCTCTGAGGTCCAGTGATTATAGTGAACATAATTCATAAACTGCTACCATACAGTTTCAAGCTCAGGGATTTGAGTAAACTCTAATACATATACGTAAATATAATATATATATATATATATATAAAGATTATAGCGTAAATAACTATCCATCAGTATGACCTAACATCATATTTGTGGCATATCTGATGAGAACCAAAAGTAAAGTAGAAAAAATAATATAAATTTCGAAACAGAATCCGTGGCTGGGCTCAAATTTTCACGGACGCATTACACTACTTTAAATTGGCTGACTACTAGGCACAAATAATTAGAATTTTTAACAAGTACAATGAATGATCTAATCTGAAAAAAACTAATATTTTATAATCGTGGGTCTTCATGGGGATATTAAAAACTATAGTGCTTGGCTACTGCTATACTGAGGTTCACGTTATCTACTATACAATAATATACCAGCATGTAAAATATAGAATAATATTTAACTAAATAAGTAAATATGAGCCAATTTTAATGAAATAATATAAATTAAAAATTAGTTCCTTCTTTACAAACATTAACTGAAATGAACATTAACAAATAATATCGCATAGGCCTACTATAGCAGTCTCTAAAAGTTTGACAAATAATATAATATAATAAATGATATAACGATTCATACCAATATCATTCAATCCATACAGCATTCTCTCCTAAATAAACCTCGGTTACTCGCACGGCATCTCCACACTAACTCCATATTCATGTAAGCCGGAGGAAACCATAACCCGGCGATATACGCCGCAGCGTAACTTGAAACCAGAAGGGAAGACTACATGATCAGCCCAACGCTAATAATTAACTGACTGGCCCTGGTCCTTCCGTGTCGCGGGACTATTAAAGAAAGGGCGAATTGAGGAAGGATGGCACAGATATACAGAAACATTATCGGTGGAATAGTTATATCGCTGGGGCAACACACAGATATATATTCAGCACGGTTAATTTTATTTAATAAATTTCTGTAACACCTCAAGTCATATGCAAGTAATTCAAAAATATCCGTGAAGTACTTGATAAATGGTGATCAGAGGCCTAATATTACAGTCAAAATGTTCTCTTCGTGCCACTAATCTATGTCAAGGGGAACACTGCTTTACTTCTCTTCCGAAGAACAACAGAGTAAAGAGTTTTACGGTCTTAAAATATCCTTCGACATCAGCAGGTTTAGAACCCGCGAACCTGATAACAGCTGCGAGTATTGTAACCACATCTCCATCGCGTCCGAACACGAGTAAATTTGGAAGATGGTGATTACATAAATGTTATGTCAACATGCACACTGCTGAACTATTTAGCAGATGTAAACACAATTTTAGGGACAATTTACAATTTTTTTACATAAAATATATTTTCTTTCAACCATACATAGCATCGTCCAACAAATGCCGGTATCTCAACTAATTTTACACGCATTATATTAGCTTGACCTGAATCTATCTATGTAACGGTACCTTTCAATGCGATTTTCACCCACTTAAAATCATTGGATCGACTTGAAACCTTGTATATTTGTAAAGGACCCGTGACAATGCAATAATTTCATATTTTTCTAAAACCCTGGTCAGAATCATCAGAAAAATTACGCGTCTTTGTATCTATGTAACGGAATCTTTGAACACGATTTTCAGCCACTTAGAAACATCGGATCGACTTGAGAGTTTGTATACTTATAAAGGACCCGCGAAAATACAATAATTGCATATTTATTTTCTAACATCGTGGCCAGAATCATCAGAAGATGAAAAAAGAAGTGTCTTTGTATCTAC
Organism: Diploptera punctata; assembly: GCA_030220185.1. Classification (NCBI taxonomy): domain Eukaryota; kingdom Metazoa; phylum Arthropoda; class Insecta; order Blattodea; family Blaberidae; genus Diploptera; species Diploptera punctata. The sequence continues at coordinate 591,783 of JASPKZ010007908.1, forward strand.
GTAACGGAATCTTTGAACTCGATTTTCACCCACTTAGAAACATTGGATCGATTGAAACTTTATATACTTGTAAAGGACCCGCGACAATACAACATTTTCACATTTGTTTCTAAAATCCTGGCCAGAATCGTCTGAAAATCAAAAAACGTGTCTTTGTATCTATGTAACGGAATCTTTGAACACGATTTTCACCCACTTAGAAACATTGGATTGACTTGAAACTTTGTATACCTGTAAGGGACCCGTGACAATACAATGATTTCATATTTTGTTTCTAAAATCCTGGCCAGCATCATCAGAAAATCAAAAAAAATATAACTGTTGTAATAGGTTGTGGACTTGTCGACCTTTTAGTCAATCGTTGTAAGAGCTCATTTGGCAGAGCGGTGAACTCTATTGGTACATAATTTCAGTAATCCTTTGGTCGCTGGTTCAAATCCGTCTTGGATGAATTATTTTTTTAGAAGAGTATTACTTTCAGCTCATACTACAATATTATCGAATTTAAATATATTTACATTTTTATCTTATTCTGTAAAATATTTAAACTCATCATCATCATAGTACATTAACGAATTTAGGCCATTTGTTGACCTGTTTCGGCCTCAAGAGAAACACCATCCAAAAGTCTTTTGAGTGGACGTCCTGGTCTTCTTCTTCCTGCAGATTGATATCTTAACATTTGTTTGGGTATTCTGTGATATTCCATTCGATGAACATGTTGCATCCATCTTGACTTATAATCAGAAATTTTGTTTTCTAAAGATTCCATGTGTAATTCTTCTAAGATGTCTTCATTTTTTTTGTGCTCTAGTAACGTGTATCCTGCAGTCCTCCGAAGATATCTCATTTCAGCAGATCTAAGTCTCTGTATATCCTTCTGTTTTAACGTCCATACTTCGCTACCATACAAAAGAGTTGGAACTAAAAAATAAAAAATAAAAAATAGTTTTAAAATACTAAAACAACACGCTTTATTAGAAAACCGAACTAAAAAATGAAAAATAATTTTAATTTCCAACACGCTTGGGATAAAATTAAAGTGGTCAACAAAAAAATCATCTCCAACACATATATAGAATAAAACTGGAGTTATCAACCAAGGGAAAATAATTTTACTATCAAAAGCGTGGGGTGCTTTTTTATGATTTTTACATTTTCTTATTAGAGACTTTACTTTTACCAATATCTCTTTATTATCAAATATATTATTTGATATAGAGCACCCCACGCCTTTGATGGTAAAATTTTCTTTTTGTAGATAACTATAGTTTTATTCTATATGTGTTGGAGATTATTTTTTTGTTGACCACTTTAATTTTATCCCAAGCGTGTTGGAAATGAAAGTTATTTTTCATGTTTTTAGTTCGGTTTTCTAATACAGCGTGTTTTTTAGTTTTATAAAACAATTATTTATTTTAAATGTATCTAACGATAATAAATAAATAGCAGAGTTGAATTAAAATTAGTTAAATATCTATATGATTTACTTAATGCGGGCGTTTTGTAGGATATTAAGCATAATGCTTACTTTGTTCATTATATCATAGTGTATTTCTAATATACATTTGTAATTACAAAAGTCCCATTATTATAGTTTGTATAAACACGAAAATTACAATGAATATTTTTTCCAGAATTCAATAATCGATGTATTTTCAAGATTTGTTTTCTTCACTGCATCGCTGTGTAATGAAACATGTTAGTAAAACAAATTGTACGTGAATTCGGAATAATTTAGCATGTACAGAGTATTGTTTGCATTATGCTTCCGCTAACTCTTTGCTTTTATATACAGTTTTTTTTTTCGGTTTATAGTATCATGACTATTTTTGCTGTTCATTATGTTTTAATTAGTTTGATTTTCTATTACGATTAAAACAATTTTAAAAATATTCAAATATGTGGTTCTACTGATGATTTTACAATTTAAATGAATTGAACAGAAGTAGGCTACCTGGTGTCACGCACAAACAATTTTAGTTCTCTGTTTGTAGTCAATTTCCTACCACGTATGTCACCGTTCTCGATATTTCTCAATTCAACCTTGCAGAGATCGGTTGATTTTTAAGGTCGTACATTTCTGAGTGTAGCTTAAATCTACTTCGGATGGGAAGTTAAAGCCCTGTAGCATCTGTCTTAATATCTTTAAACCTGAATTATGACGCGTCTGAGAAAAAAAAGTTGACTATTTTACGTCCAGATATTAATTACAACACCAATCATTTATATTGTTGAAAAAGTCTTTAAATAAAATGATAACAGTTTGAGATTGAATACCCAGGAGGTCAAATAAAATAGAGGCCAATCTGATTTAACCTTAGGGGAAATAATTCATATTTATTACGCATAAATCAGTATTAAAATCAAACAATGTTATGAGATGGTTTCTGAGCGGAATTAAGGATTCGATGAATTACAGGCATCAAAATTAAACGATATTTAAACATTAAGAGGTGTGGGCGAAAAACGACAACCCACAAAATTATTTTACTGAGACTATTTAACTCATGCCCCAAATGGGAGTCGATGACCAATCAGATTTCAATGATTTTTTAAATACAACCAATCACAGTTGTTTTTCATCTCGATTTTATCATAAGTAATGTTACGAGTGAATTCTAATGTATCCAGAGAATTTGGAAAAGAAGAGTGGCATTTGTTAGGACTATTTAACGAATAAAATTAAGTTGTTTACTCACAATTCATTATTTAACAATAGTTATTTTAAAAAATGTATATATTTAATATAAACGGCGATGTTTGAAAACAATGAGAAACAATTATTACGCTTGATTTGTTCATCACTGCAACCAGATCATATTATTTATTGCCAAAGGATCGCAATATTGTAAGGATGCGCCCTGATGGAGGAATTTATAACCAACATTATAGGTATTCATTAATTTATGATGTCCTATGATGTAAAATATCAATTATAATTTTCTCCAACGTTAGATCCTGGGAAATAATACGCTTAAGAAAGTTCAAACAGTGGTTTCATTCTTTTTTTTTGTGGTATAATCAATTGCTAAAAATGTTTTTTTATATTATCTCCCGCAAGCACCATGTGTTAACATTCGTGCACTATATATACAATCTGGTAGCCACATGCAGTCACTGGAAAATAATACTATGACCGATTTACAATTTTAATAAGTGCGAGTCTACAGGCTGTACAAAGTGGAAAATGAGGAAATTATGGAACCCCATTCTTCACCATATACAAAACTACCAGAACAGCTGGGAAGCCCATCTTCAACGGATGCCGTCTTATAGAACTCCAAAAGCCAGCTTCGCTGGGACGTCCAAAAAAGCGCTGGATGGAAAAACCATTTTTGAAACTGTAACAGGCCACACGGCCTAATACTTGCATGGATGATGATGGATGAAAAAGGAGGAGCTTAATTTTCAAGTGATATAATTGAACTGACTATTTAACTCATGCCCCAAATGGGAGTCAATGACCAATCACATTTCAATGAATTTTGATTTACAACCAATCACAGTCGATTTTCACCTGGATTTTATCAGTTTAATTTTAGCAAATTAAAGTCGAGCTCCTCTTTTTTAACATTCCGAATAGGTCAGAGCATTATTTTGAAGTGACTGACTCTCTAAGAAACACGTCGAATATTACAATTTATATATAAAGATGTAAGAATTCTAGGATGCTAGTGGTTCCCAGATTGTATATATAGTGCACGAATTTATCCAGATACTGCTTGCGGTATATGATAGAAAAACATTTGTAGCAATTGATTATACCGCAAAAGAGAGAGAAACCACTGTTTGCACTTTCTTAAACGTATTATTTCCCAGGTTTTTACGTTCCAGAAAAATATAATTGACTTATTTACATAATAGGACATCACAAATTAATTAATAACCTGTAATGTTAGTTATAAACTTTTGATGTGTTTCATTTGTTCTCCACTAGGGTGCATTCTTACAATATTGCGATCCTTAGGCAATAAATAATATGATCTGGTTGTAGTGATGGACAAATGAAACATAATAAACGTTCCTTATTTGTTTTCAAACATCGCCGTTTACATTAAATATATAAATATTTTAAAATAATTATATTTAAAAAATGATTTGTGAGCAAGCAGCTTAATTTTATTCGTTAAATAATCCTAACAAATGCCACCCTTGATTCCAAAATTCTCTAGATAAATTCACTCTTCACTTCGTGACATCATGAATTTATCGATAATTTGGAAATCATTCCTGGCATTACTTATGATAATGTACACTTTAATTAAACCCTGGAAGTTACAAAAGACCTTACGGGATACGCCAGTGTCCCCCTACGTACAGGGGTAGATGTTGCCAAACTCATAATAACGGTATATGTTTGTTTAGGGAGAGTGGAGGGGCAAGGTTAGCAGTACTTTTTCCAAATGTATGTACTATACATTTAAAAAAACATAGTTTTTATTTTACGGCATGCAGACTAGTTTTGTAGTAATTATGAGAGTCGAACACTTTCACACAGTTAGTACAGGTCCGCACGAGCTCAGTGATAAGTGGTAACTGTTTTATTCTTTAAGATGTGGTGGCTTTGACGGCTACAACCGACAACTCTGTACCTGCTTGTGTTGCACACTTCAGTTGTATTTAAGAATTTTCTGAAGAAAATACTGTTAAAATGGCAACCCAGTTCCCTATTCCAAACACACAGTAACTTCCTAAGTTAAATCTGATTGTAGGTTAAACTATAAAATTATAGAATATTTACCTAAAAGGTCTGTGTCCTCAAATTTATTAGTTATTATCTGTAGCGCTTTCGGGACTAGTCCCATCATCAGCAGGATCCAAAACTTTAACAAGTTGTAGGTTAAAGTTTGATATGTACCGGTATATTGTACAAGTTTCAATTTTTTTATGTTATGATTTATACACTTCACGTAGGCTATATATGTGAAGTATTGTAGCAAATCTAAATATGATCCAATTATAACTCTAAGTTACTTATTTCATCAGGTGCCCTCCACTTTGATCTACTTCTTCTTTCTTCATATATTTCGTTTGTTGCATCGTCTTTTTTTTTCGTATCTTATTCATTTAACGCTCTCATTTCTCATCACGTCTTGCGATGCGTTTGCTTGTGCATTTATTTCAGCGCCAAGCTCTGCTTATGTTGCACAGCGCCTCGCGGTGGTCTTCAATTTCTACAATATACGTGATTCACTGTGTTTAAGGATTTTTATCAATATGTCAGCCACTGGATATCCCAGTCCATTACTGCAGATTAACCACTCATTTTATAGCTACACTAGCTAATACCCGGCGTGAGCTTCTACTCCTAAATAAATGTTAGTGTGTTTTTACCACCAGCCGTGCGCTGTATACTTGCCCGGGAATCTGATTATCCCGATCTACTTGGCATCAATGAAAGACAAAAATGGTTATTATGAGTTATCCGTAGAAGATAAACATATGCTGTCGCGGACTTTTTTGTAGAGTTTTTTTTTTAATATTCAATTCTGTGTACATTAATTTGGTGTATTTGTTATGGTTTAGGCAGCGTAAGCCATTTAAGCGTCAAAATAGGGACTTTATTTCACGTTTTTCACTACAAAGGGTGTTTTTTTGTGGTGAAGGGGTTGAGTATCACAACTTTCTTATAGCTTATTTTCATCCCGGGAGTCTCCTGAACATTTTGAAAAATCCCCTATCAAAATTGGATCAACGGTATGGCCGCGCATAGAATGCGATGAAAACAAACCAACAAACAAACATTCATTTTTATATATTAGATTTAGGTACCACACGCTGCACGGATCTTAGAGTGACACTACTTATAGGGAGAGATATTTTAACTATGGATCATACACATACTTTTGAATACACAAGGACATGAAAAGCGTCACGGAATGAGTAATCAGCTCAATATCAGGATGTCCTCCGAGACAATAGGGAATTCAGACGAAACATTCACTCATACTAATCATGTCGAATTCGATAATGATAATTATGGTGACCAGATAATGATCTGTGACCTTTTGGGCCTTGGCGTTTCTTAATATTCGTGTTACAGTGAGAAAAACCCCGATAAAAAGAACATCAGCCAGGAAACATGTCCTGACAGGGATGGAACTCGGGTCCGCTGCGTATGAGGCAGCGACGCTACAATCAGACCACTGCGGTAGCCATTGGATATATATTACAAAATTAATAAGTTTGTCATAACATAGTATTGAATTTACATATTCCTAAATATCGATGGTCGTATCTCTATAACAACAAATCAAATTCTAGTTAATGACAAAATTAATATGTGCGGTGATTCTGATAATTTTCATCCTGACAAATTTAATTTGCACTAATGAACAATCCAACTACACGATAGCGAATTCATTCAAATATCCCAGTCTCTCTCTCTCTCACTCACTCATCACAGTCGTGATTTATATAGATTTTTTACACGCTTTATATTAGTTTGACCTGTGTCTATCTATGTAACGGAATATTTCAACACGATTTTCACCCCACTTAAAAACGTTGGATCGACTTGAAACTTTGTGTACTAGCAAAGGACCAATGACAACACAATAATTTCATTTTTTTAAGATCTTGGCCAGGATCATCAAGACATCAAAAAGATAAAGACCGGTATAATAGTTTGCGGGCTTATCGAATTTTTAGCCCATCGGTTGTAAGAAATTAATAGTATAATCCTCTGGTAGCTCAGTTGGTAGAGTGGTGGACTGTAATGATGTATAATTTCAGTAATCCATAGGTCGCTGGTTCAATTCCGGCCCGGAGGATTTTTTAGAAGAGTATTACTTTTGGCTCGTAGTACAATGGTACAGAGTTTACAGAAATTTACAATTTATCTTATTCCGTAAAATATTAATGACAGTTTTGTAAACTTACCACATTGTAATTTATCCAAAAAATATGATAAGGATACGATTCACTCTAACTATTTATCATCATCACCATCATCATCATCATAGTATATTCACGAATTTAGGCCATTTGTTGACCTGTTTCGGCCTCAAGAGAAACATCAACCAAAAGTCTTTTGAGTGGACGTCCTGGTCTTCTTCTTCCTGTAGGTTGATATCTTAACACTAGTTTGGGGTATTCTGTGATCTTCCATTCGATGAACATGTTGCATCCATCTTGACTTACAATCAGAAATTTATTTTTCTAAAGATTCCATGTGTAATTCTTCTAAGATGTCTTCATTTTTTTTGTGATCTAGTAGTGTGTATCCTGCAGTCCTCCGAAGATATCTCATTTCAGCAGATCTAAGTCTCTGTATATCCTTCTGTTTCAACGTCCATACTTCGCTACCATACAAAAGAGTTGGAAGAGCCAGTGTTTTATACACTTTCAGTCTTGAATGCTTTTGGACTAACTGTGGCTTGAAGATAGAATTTATTAACCCTAAAATTCTTAAAATTTAGATATTTTTGCATTTACATCCTTTTCTTCTTCATATGAGATATTGCATCCTAGATATGTAAAATTATTCACCTGCTCCAAAATTTTATTGTCCAGTACAATTTTACTTCTGACAGGATCTACACCTTAAAATGCCATAATTTTTGTTTTTTCTGTAGATATCTTTAATCCATATTCTTCTGTAATTTTTTTAAGTTCATACAGACCTTTCTGTAGATTATCTTCGGAATTTTGCTATTATTATTTGGTCATCTGCAAACAATAGGGTGTTTAATTTTCTATTTTCTGATATTCTTATTCCAAATTTATATTGTTTTGTTCCAGCAACATATTACTTCATTGATATAAATTGCAAAGAGTGTTGGGGATAGGGGGCAGCCTTGTCTCACACCACGATTAATAATTCCTTCTTCAGAAAATCTGTTATTTAATTTAATCTTATGGTATTGTCTTTGTAAATATTTTGTATGTTCTGCCGAAGTAAATTTGGTATATTTCTGTCTTCCAATATATTTAAGAGTTTTGATCTCTTGACTGTGTCGAATGCGTTTTCAAAATCTATGAAAGCAAAATGTGTTTCAAAGTTGAATTCTCTTCTTTTTAAAGCAATAGTTTAACAGAAAATGCTGAATCAATACAAGATCGTCCTTTCCTAAATCCATTTTGACATTCCATAAGGAATTTTTCACTGAAACTTTTCAATTTTCCATTTAAAATATCTGCATAAATTTTGTAGCATGTGTTTAACAAACTGATTCCCCTATAGTTGTCCATTTTTCTCTTGTCTCCTTCCTTGAACAGGGGTATAACAATGCTTGTCTTCCATTCTTGTGGTATATCTGCATTTTTGAATACATTATTAAAGAAGGACAAGAGTCTTTCATGGAACTGTTTGCCTGCATATTTGTAGAATTCAGAATTCAAGCCATCTGTGCCAGTTGCCTTTTTTTAATTTCTTTAAACTATTGTTCAATTCTTCCAATGATATTATGGAATCTGACTCATTATTATTTCGGAAAATTGTATCTTCATAGCTATTGTCAGTCCAAAGACTTTTATAATAATTCAAAAAATCTTCTTTTGTTACTCCGCAATTAATTTTGGTAGATTCTTTAATATCTTTATTCAAATGTTGTAATATTTTGAAGGCATTAGGTTGGAGCTTATGGAAATCTGATTCTAAATGTGTAACAAAATTTAACCATGTTTTCCTATGTCTCTTTCTTATTTCCCTCTTAACAATAGCTCTACAGCGATTGAATTCTATTTCATTTTCTACTCTCTTTGTGTTCAAATATTTTTTGTAAGCTGCATTTTTTTCTTCAATCAATTGTTTTATTTGATCATCCCAGATTTTTAGAGTTCTATTTCTTCTTTGTTGTATATTTACTTTTCCTAAAGTTCATTAGCTGCATTTTGAATTATCATTTCAATGTTTTTCCATTTTCTTCGACATGATTACTTTCTGGAGTTGTAGCCATATATTGCTGAATTCTTCTCGAATATAACCATTTAATGCTGTCATCATAAAATAATTTTACCTTGTACTTTTGTTCTATGCTCTGTTGTTGTTTCTTCTTTTTTAACCTTCCTCTGGCGGAAATCTTATTCTTGCTTCTACTAGGTAGTGATCTGAACCAATATCATATCCTCTAGTAGGCTTTGACATTCCAGTAAGTGTAGTGTTGAATATTATTTCTTATGGTTTTATTAATCCAAATCATTACTCCAGCTTGTCCATGGGTTTTCGTGTCGACACCGCTATATATTTGTACATAATTTTGTGTTTCTTTCGTTCCTTTAAGTTTCTTCTTAGTTTCTGTAGTTACTGCAATATCAATGTTTCTATTTTTAAATATACTGTCTAGTTCCTCTTATCTTTCATGGATGCTTCGGACATTCCAGGTTGCATATCTTACACTATCATTGTGCCGTTTTCTTTTAACCATATTTCTTTTTGTGTGTCGTTATATTTCAATTCATTCTGGATTTTTTCGTGTTGAGACTTGAAAGTAGTTTTGAAGTTCCTTAGGACAGGTTACTGGCCCGACGCTAAGTAGTCCAGTGGTAGGGCTGCTACCTTTTAGTCTCTGGACAGACATTAGGATACTGCATTTACTCAGTACCCGATGGAACGGTTATACCGCCGTGACTCGGTCCTCAGAGCCTCGTTTGTGAAACAGGTTGTACCACGAGAAGGTGAGGATGAGAATTGGGTAGGAGACGTTATACACACGTCACTACCCCTTACAACCCTCTAACTATTTATCTACATTAAAATATTCAAAAATTATTATAATAATGTTAGATGATAATATTTTTAAAAATATATAATTATATTCGTTCCTAGACACTAAAAATATCATAATCACTTAAAATTTCATGAGGTTCCGGTTTATGACAATCATTTAAACTGAAAATTAAAGAATAAATAATAGTTTAAAAACTAAAACAACGCGCTTTATTAGAAAACTGAACAAAAAATAAAAAATAAATAATAGTTAAATAAAACTAAAACAACACGCTTTATTAGAATACCGAACTAAAAAAAGGAAAAAAGGAATTTTAATTTCCAACAACCCTTGGGATAAAATTAAAATTGTCAACTTCAAAATCATCTCCAACACATCTGGAATAAAACTAGAATTATCTACAAAAAATTACCATCGAAAGCATAGGGTGCTTTCTATGGTTTTTACGTTTTCTTCTTAGAGACTTTGTTTTTACCAATATTTGTTTTTACCAATATTTTTTTATTATTAATTGATATAGAGCACCCCACGCTTTTGATGGTATTTTTTTTGTAGATAACTCTAGTTTTATTCTAGATGCGTTGGAGATGATTTTTTTTGTTGACCACTTTAATTTTATCCCATGCGTGTTACAAATTAAATTTATTTATCATTTTTTAGTTCGGTTTTAAAATAAAACGTGTTGTTTAGTTTTTTAAGTATCATTTATTTACATAATGAATACTTGAAATACGTATTCTGTAAAATCTTGTTTGTAAATATTTGATGATATTTCATGGAATTACCCGCTGTGGACTAGTGGTTATGCTCCTTACCTCTAGTTCCGAGGGTCGCGGGTTCAAAACTGGCCGGTCTCGATGGATTTTGTAGGACGGAAAATCCAAGGGGCAAGTCCTCCTGGAAGGACTTTAAGCTGTTGGTGCCGAGTCAGAAGAATCTGAGGCTCGTTAAAGGTCCTTAGGCCTGAATAAAGAGGCCTGTAACGTCCTTGTAATACCTTAGTTGCCTGTTAGATATCTCATTGGGTCGGTAAGTTGACCGTATGCCATCCATGACAACTATGAGTAAATAAGGTAACTAAAAATTAACTTGGTCAAGTAACACCTTACAAAGGAGAGGCTATGGCTCAACAATGGGCTACGAAATTATAGATGGGTGTAGATCACGAAATTTCAATTTTAAGATTAGTGAGAGTCAAAACAAGTGCAATTTTGTTCTTTGAATCATTTAATAAAAAGTACTTATTCTCTCACCTCTCGTCCCATGGAAGAAAATTATCGTAACATTTTCGTTGGAAAAAAATAAAGACAAATAATCCTATAATGTTAATATTATTGCAAGTATCATTATTATTATTATTATTATTATTAGTTACTATTATTATTATTAATTATTACTACTGACATTATTAATTATAATTATAATAATATTTATTATTACTTATTATTATATTTTATTAATTTCGAAAATAAATTTAAAAAATGGGATATGGAGCAGAAACCGAAAATTTAATATTAGAAAATCAGAAGGGGTATATCAGAGGATGTGAAGAATTTGAATATCTGGGAGTAAAAGTGGATAAAGAGGATAAACAAGAAATATATATTAAGAACAGAATAAATAAAGGTAGAGCAGTAACAGCGATGATAAATAGAGTCTTATGGAAGAGACATATAACCAGAAAAAATTAGTTACAAATATATAATTCAATAGTGAGTAGTAATGACACATCTCGAGCCGAAGTTGGGAAATTCAACAAATAATTAGAACAAAACTTATGTTGATGGAAATGGATTTCTTGAGCAGAGTAGCAAAATAATCAAAATTGTAAGAAAATAATATACACTGTCATATGAGAAAAAATTAATGTCAGATATTCGATAGTAGATTATATTAGATTCAAACAATTAAATTGGTATGGACATGTACGACGAATGTAAGAAGAAAGGTTACTCAGAAAAATACATTGGTATGGTGTCCACCTGGAAGAAGGAGTAAAGGAGGACCTCGAAACTTGTGGATGCAAGAACTAAGAACTGGAACGAGAACAAGAGGACTGGAGGACATAAAGAGTCGTTGCATAGGGAGGGGTGCAGAAGGAAAATTAAACTTCAGGCACAGAAAGATGTGTAAACATTGAAAATATGTAAATTATTTTATTAATTTTACTATTATTATTATTATTATTATTATTATTATTGTTATTATTATTTTTATTGTTATTATTATTATTATTATTGTTATTGTTATTCTTATTATTGTTATTATTATTATTATTATTATTTATTTATTTATTTTATTGCGTTGTCCAATGAATCCTCTTAACTATATTTATCGCGTTCAGAATCAGTATTAGACGTATAGATGAGATTAAAAAGAACACTGCAGTTAGTACAACTGTGGGGAAACGAAATCGTATAAGTTAATCCACAGAAACGTTGACCTTCACGCCGGCACCTCCAATCTTACTGTTTTGTTCTTATTGTTCCGTAAGTTTTTAAAATGTATGGTTCTTCTTGGCAAACCAAGAAAACGATGGAGTATTGAGCCGGAACAGGCCATGGAGCCTATACCGTGAAGATGATGATAGTATTTCTGTGTGAACACGCTCACCCGATCCCTCACGTCACTGCTTCATAAGTACCCATACAGCGAGCGGATTGTACATACATATATACATATGTACTTTATTAAACTAAAAGTAAGATACATACAATGATATTTACAAATATGGATCGCACGGCCAGTAAGCCGTACGTGCTGTTGACAGTCCGTTACAATAAGTTGATGTTTGGTAATAATATACTTAAAACAAAAAAATAAAGAAAACACAATAATATTACAATTAGATAAACAATACAATTACATTACACATTAACTTAGTTAAGTAGAATTATTAAGAATTAATGGTATTGCAATGTAATATAATGTACAGTTAAAAACTATAAAATAGTTACATTGTAGGTCCGTCTCCTCAACTTAAGTTATTTTAAAACTCTGTAGGCCTTTCGGGACTAGTCCCATCATCAGCAGAATGCATTAGGTCCGTTCTTGTTGACCCTTGTTGAAGCACTGACTTGGTTGTGAGAATTTTGTAGAGAGGATTGTGTGGACTGGGAATGTGTTCATTTAGAATCAGGTTGTTGTTGATTTCTCTCAGGTTTGCGATTTCCTCCAGTATATTTATTCTCGTTGGAATGTTTTCTCTATGTACTATTGCGAGGTTGTTATCGATGTTATGCATTTGGTGTCCAGCCTGAATTATATGTTTTGCGTAACTTGATTTTCCTCCATTAAAACTGAAATCTCTAAAATGTTCCTTGAATCTAATGTTGAAGCTTCTGTTAGTTTTCCCAATGTAGAATTTATTGCAGTCTGTACATGTTAATTTGTAGATGCCTTTATTGTTGAATTCATCTGTTTCTTCAATGTTGTTGTTTATTACTAATTTTACTAGTATCGGTACTGCAATGTGTTAACATATTTATTTATTCCTGAATAAGTGTTGTTCTTATTTTCCGCGTTTTGTCCAGAGATCTACCAAGTTTATCCAATTTTCTGGGTTTACCAGTAACTCGTAGCAGCCAATCTTTCACGATTTGAATTTACAAATCTTTCGGGTAATAACTGATGCCTCCAATATTCTAAATCGTTACATTTTCCTAATACATGTATCTCGTGTTCAAAGCTCCCGCACATTGGACATATTCGCATATCGTGATCGTCGCTAATTTTTTAAAATTTCCATGCCCCTAACCGGAACCAAGCAAGCCCTGATCTCTCTTTAAATCCTAGATTGAGTATATTTCCCCAAACTTGTTTTAGGTCTCTTTGTAAAAACAGTGATCGTTTTACCGCACATTCGGCCAAAATATTTTGTCGGTTTGTATCTAAGTAATACACATCTGCACTTAACCATGAAAGACCATGAGTATAAATAAATAAAAAAATAAAAAAGTCTCATTCTGTACATCAATCATGAGTATGTATATAGCGTGTGATATGTGAAGGATAGCGGTTAAAATGGAGAAATCGTCCTGAAATAACATTTTCCAATCGATCAGTATACAAGTAACAACATTGATTATGTATTCAATCTTTTCTAAACTCAACTCTTCATTTTCTTCTTTAACTCAGTTTAACCTCTCACCTTATATGTACACTTAGCGACAAAAAGAATGGGCCGACTCTTGATCTCGAATATTTCAAGTTCCAACGCGCGATTCACACGAGTAAATTAATTGCACAGTAGAGCTACGATACGTTTCCATTCTTCCGTTGAAGTGTACTATTTCAAGCTCAAATAACCAGCGTACGTTTAACTCAGTGCTTAGTGGCTTGATTCGTATGCTGAAGGTCACAGGTTCGATTCCCGATGAGGTTAAATTTTTAATTGTTAAAATGCTTTCTATTTTATTCAGTCTGTCCATTCTCAAAGAAACAACGTACTAATTATTTGGAAATATTACAATTTTTATTATTATCAATTAATTAATTCGTTTTTAAACAGGTTTACAATGTGATAAAACATGTTCCTGTGCCCAAAACTTTTTTTAATTGTATCTTCTTCCTCAATTCTTCTCTATTTTAACTAGCTCCCTCATATCACTTCTTACATCATCCATCTCTTTACTTTCCCAGGTGGAATCCATTCCAAAGTTTATCTGGGTAATCTTTTCTTTGGTATTCTAGTGTCTAATCTCACAAATTCTAATATTGAATTTTGGACTTTCATTTGTTGTCTGACGATTGTATTTCTGATTTCTTTCTTCCAATTTGTAATATCTAGTTGAGCCCTAGAACAATCCATTTCAGTAGACATTGGCTTTAACTCAAAATTTTATTTAACTGCCAAGTTTCTGCACCGAATTTTAGCGTGCTTCGAATTATATGGATTTATAAATTTCTAATTGGTATCCATTCATATGTTCTTATCCCACAAAACGCCCGTTTAACATTGTTATTACTGATGTGCCTTTTTGAATTCTATATTTGATGTTATTTGATTCGGTAGATCAGGGGGAGGCGAAGGGGAGCCCCAGGTAAGGCACAGGGCGGCACAGAAGGGGAGACAGCCCAGGAGGAGGAGGACGAGGAGGAGGGAGGAGGAGGACGAGGAGAGGAGGAGGGAGGAGGAGGAGAGAGGGAGGAGGAGGAGGGAGGAGGACGAGGAGGAGGAGGAGGAGGAGGAGGAGGACGAGGAGGAGGGAGGACGAGGAGGAGGAGGATGAGGAGGAGGAGGAGGAGTAGGAAGAGGAGGAGAGGAGGAGGGAGGGGGACGAGGAGGAGGAGGACGAGGAGGAGGAGGAGGAGGAGGCGACGAGGAGGAGGAGAGGAGGAGGACGAGGAGGAGGAGGAGGAGGAGGAGGAGGAGGAGGAGGAGGAGGAGGAGGAGGAGGAGGAGGAGGAGGAGGAGGAGGACGAACGAGGAGGAGGAGGAGGACGAGGAGGAGGAGGACGAGGAGGAGGAGGGAGAGGAGGAGGTAGGAGGAGTGAGAGGGAGGAGGAGGAGGAGGAGGACGAGGAGGCGGAGGGACGAGGAGGAGGAGGACGAGGAGGAGGAGGAGGAGGAGGAGGAGGGACGAGGAGGAGTGAGGACGAGAGGAGGAGGACGAGGAGCAGGATGACGCGGAGCAGGAGTACGAGGAGGGAGGAGGATGAGGAGGAGGAGGAGTAGAGGAAGGAGGAGGAGGACGAGGAGGAGGGACGAGGAGGAGGACGATGAGTCTGAGGAGGAGTATGAGTATGAGTATATTACTATTATGAGTATGACTATGAGTATTATTATATTATTATTATACTATTATTATTATTACTATTATTATTAGTAATATTATTTTATTACTTAGTATTATATTACTATTATTATTATGATTAGTATTATTGATTATAAAGGATGATGGAAAATAATAATAACAATATAATTTTTTTTATTATTGTCCATCTAGTTCACCGCTGTGGTTTCGATGTAGCGTGCTGCCATGTCACGCAGCGGGCCCGGGTTCGATCCCCGGTCGGGGCAGTTTTTCTGGGTGAGGTTTTTATCGGGGTTTTTCCTCACCTTTAAGACAAATGTCAGGAAAACTTTAAGGCCCAAACTGTCCCCGAAATCATATGGCCATCATCATCATCACCCTTATCATTATCATCATCCTTCACCGGTGTGGAAAGCAAGGGGAAGCTACCACACCTACAATTCCCTAGTAAAGCTGCAAGCATAGCATGAAAATGCTATGATTACAGTGAAGGACCTGCCTTCGGACAGAATTACTATGGATAGATGGATTGTCCATCCATGGGCTGGAATTGACAGATATTAACTAAATATTTTAATTCACAGGTGAAACGTTTTCCTCACTAATACGTAATAAATAAATGCACATAAATATATTATCTTTTATTACATAAATTTGTAGCAATATTATTAAAACGTGGTACTGCACATACAATTACATATTTACCGGTAGCTAAATAGTGTTATAGAGATTACGAAGGCAGGAATATTACTTAATATAGTGTAAAGTGCACCCTTGATTACGTGGCTGGAATTAATTGTTATAGTACGTATCGGATGTATTTTGCGAAAATACAAATTAATAAAAATATATGGTTGAAGGATTGGCACACTGGCTTTCATATATATCTCATCTTCTTGTAAGTGGTTTAACGGTCTGGGCTGTTCGAACTTCGGATACAAGTTGTCTAAATATTGGTTGTCTTTTACTTTTGCACGATGAGCGAGAGTTTAACTTTATTTGAAATGTCGCAATTTGAGTAATATTGCATTTGTGAAATACTCGTAAATATATAAAAACCTCTCTCTTCTCTGTTTATCCAACTATCTAAGACGATTAAAACCAAACACAGCATATTTAAAACATTTAACAGTACCTTAGCTGGTGAATCACAGCTTTAACTTTTCGAGCATGCGCAGTGGGCCATAACAGGGACTCTGCCTTTTGCAGCGGCTCTTTCTTTTTGTTGCAAAGTGTACACTTAGCGACAAAAAGAATGAGCCGCTTCAAAAACCAGAGTTCCTGTTATGGCCTACTGCGCATGCTCGAAAAGCCATAGCTGCGGTTCACGAGGTAACGCATTGTTAAATGTTTTAAATACGCTCTATTTGGGTTTAACCGTCTTAAATAGTTAAAGCACAGCGAAGGAGACGTGTTTCTAGATATTTACAAGTTTTCGACAAATGCAATATTACTCAAATTGCGACATTTTAAATAAAGTTTAACTCCTGTTCATAGTAGAAAAGTAAACACGGCAACTAGTATCCGGCGTTCGAGTAGTGTAGATCGTTAAACAGCTTACAACGACACGAAATATATGTGAAAGTCAAGGTTCGAATCATCCGACAATATTTCTTATTCATTTGTATTTTCGCAAAATACATCCTATAACATTTAATTTCTGCCACATAATCTACGTCCACTCTACACTATCTTAAGTAATATTTCTGTCTTCGTAAACTCTGTAATACCATTTAGCTACCGGTATAATTTTAATTGTGTGTGCAGTACTACATTTTGAAAATAATGCTATAAATGTAGGTAATAAAATATAATATAGCTCCATATATGTATGATTTTATTTACTTATTACATATTAGTGAGGAAAAAAATTCACCCTTCAAATAAAATATTTGGTTTATCTATAACAAGTCCAGCATAATAATATCCCATAGATGATTGACAATAATAGAAATAAAAATAATAATAATTATTATTATTATTATCCATCATCTATAATAATATTAATAATAATAATAATAATATAATAATAATAATAATAATAATAATGAGATATATCAAATTATGTAATTACCTGGGGATCAAAACGAACTGAAAATGTACCCAAGAAGAAGAAGATAAATTTTTTTTAAAAACTTTGGGCATAGAAACATGTTTTATTGCACTGCAAACCTGTTTATATATAGATAAATAAATAATAATATTAATAATAAAAATAGTAATACTTCCAAATAGTTGGAATTTTTAAGAATGGGCATACGGAATAAAATAGAAAGCATTTTAACAATTAAAAAAACATACCTCACCGGGAATCGAACCTGTAACCTCTTGCATACGATTCAAGCCACTAAGCACTGAACTAAACTTTCGCTTCCTTGTAGTGTTTAGAAAGAATGCTCTTGAATTAAGAAGGGAAACGTATTGCAGCTCTACTGTGCTATTAGTTTAGTCGTGTGAATCGCGCGTTAGAACTTGGAATATTCGAGATCAAGAATCGGCCCATTCTTTTTGTCGCTAAGTGTACATGTTACATGCCACATGCCATCCGGCCATTATAGAAGCTCGACCTGTCGGGAAAAGGATTTGAAACTATGGCTCACACACATCTTTAGAGGGCCTCCCCGAATGTGTTATGAGCTCAATGTGAGGGCCTCCTCCGAAACAACACAAAATTAAGACGAAACGCACCATTCACACTCACATTCATATTAAACATGGCAATATCAGAGCCGGTCAAATTCACATTCACTCTAGGTCCAATCTCGCTCCCCGAGCTTCCCAGACTCTTTGCTTCTACGGATGCACTTGGCATGGGAGGGGAATGCCAAACGCATGCGCGGGAGTAGAATCCAAATGAGAGCGACAGGGAATCCCGTTGGAACAGATTTTCCGTGAGAAATAAACAGTCTTCATAAGCAAAATAATGTATACATTGAATGACTAAGCTGAAGAGAATGTATGAAGTAAACATTCTGAGAGAATCTATATTCTATAAGCCTTACGGTTTGCATATAAACCTATATAGGCCTATTACATGTGAAAAATGTAATCAACTGTGTACTTAGTGCTGTAAATAAAATTTACTCCGATATCACTATACGTGTCTACAATGTAGCCTACATCGATTTATTCCCATGCAAAATTGTTAAGAAAATTATAAACTATGAAGTTTTCCTTCATCTACGAATAAATATAATTAACATACGATAGTTAGTCAGTACGGTATAACATATTCTTTTTTATTTATATAAACTGTTAAAATGACCGTTTAGAAAAATTAAATATTAGCATACTGATTTTCAAGCGACAGTGCATAATGTGACTATCTTTCCAATTTCAGGGAGTGGTTAAATATATGTTAATGTGACTATCTTTCCAATTTCAGGGAGTGGTTAAATATATGTTAATGTGACTATCTTTCCAATTTCAGGGAGTGGTTAAATATATGTTAATGTGACTATCTTTCCAATTTCAGGGAGTGGTTAAATATATGTTAATGTGACTATCTTTCCAATTTCAGGGAGTGGTTAAATATATGTTAATGTGACTATCTTTCCAATTTCAGGGAGTGGTTAAATATATGTTAATGTGACTATCTTTCCAATTTCAGGGAGTGGTTAAATATATGTTGATGTGACTATCTTTCCAATTTCAGGGAGTGGTTAAATATATGTTAATGTGACTATCTTTCCAATTTCAGGGAGTGGTTAAATATATGTTAATGTGACTATCTTTCCAATTTCAGGGAGTGGTTAAATATATGTTAATGTGACTATCTTTCCAATTTCAGGGAGTGGTTAAATATATGTTAATGTGACTATCTTTCCAATTTCAGGGAGTGGTTAAATATATGTTAATGTGACTATCTTTCCAATTTCAGGGAGTGGTTAAATATATGTTAATGTGACTATCTTTCCAATTTCAGGGAGTGGTTAAATATTGAAAAAAAATTGAAACAAAAGGCTACTTTTTAAAAATACGTTAAACTGACAGACATATTTTCCTTTAATTACGATATATCAAACTGAAACCTGAAATTCAGTTAATGTGTTCAATGCAACGTAACGTTTCACTATAAGAAGTAGCCTAAACTTTTGAAGGTGCGAATTCAGTTTATATATTTTGCCAGTTTCATGTGGAATGGCCTTTAAATGCTTTATAGATTTATATTTCGGTAATAATAATAATAATAATAGTAATAATAATAATAATAATAATAATAATAATAATAATGGTAATAGTAATAATAACTGTTTAATCGTAAAAGAATGAATTCCTTTGGCTATTGAGTAATATAGTCTTCGGCTTCTTAGTTGCAGTAAACATTTCGTAAATGGCACGAAAACTGCATGACTTCATCATTCGTACACACTGCGAGAATGCCGGGATTTCTCATTCTCGAGTTCTTGTTGCCGATACTCGAGACTATAAATCCGTTAAACATGAAAATAACATTATGATTGACAAAATCTCAATTCAGGATTCACATAAAAGCCCCCCAAAATTGTTTGATACCACCAAACAAATTATTTGGCTCCCTAGAAACCTATTAAGCACAGAAATGAGCGTACATGTTGTTAAACTTTTCTTCGGGAAGCTCTGTAGGGTATTAACCAATTACACTACGACTGTCATTTACTTAACCAATTATACCACTAATAGTAACATAATACTGTCATTAACTAATGAATAGCAGTTGATTGTTTTAACTGCAGACATGTTAAGTACAATAACGAATGTAATGACATACGATGCAAAAACATGGGAATCGAAATCAAGAAAAGTAACACTGTTCAACATGACTTTGTCAACCGATCGTTGAAATTAAAGCAGTTTTTATCGTGTTTTCAAGTATGTATTGGGAATTTCTCCATCACCCACAATTTTTTTAAAATTTCAATTTCAATTAATGCATTTAAATAATTATTATTTTTAATAAACGCTTTTTCGTCCATTTGTCTATTGTAAAATAAAACGAAATGAGCTAACTCAGGAGATTTCAACCATGGAAAAGAGATACCAAGGCAAATGGAATCCTAATATGCTGGCCGATTATTGTTGGACCATCAAGAGGGATGGCTCCACAGGTGAAATACAGCAGAAAATCGTCATTTCTTACTTTCTAGGTGAGTCCGAATGTTCGAATATTGTGTAGTTACGAATTAGAAAATATTAAAGTGTTTGAAATTATAAATTCCTGTATCTCGGAAACTTTGCATGATGGAGAAAAACCGATATCATATTTGAATTCCGGAGACAAAATTCTGTCACAATCACATATATTTCTTTCTAGAGAAAAAAAAGTTTCTTTTTTGTTGCTGAGTGTAATTAAATATAATTTGCAGAATGGATTTTTGTTGGCTTAGGTGGAATTTTTAGAAGCGATGAAATAAGAAGTAGTGTAATAAACAAAATATGATTGTTCAAATTTAAATTGTGAATTTCAAAAGAAGGAAGAAATAAAATTGTATAGTGATGTAAAATGAATAGCAGAAGTTAAGAATACCATGAAACACATTAAAAAGAGTGCCACCTGGTAGAAGAAGAAGAAGTAGAAGTAGAAGAAGAAGAAGTAGAAGAAGAAGAAGTAGAAGTAGAAGAAGATGAAGAAGAAGTAGAAGAAGATGAAGATGAAGAAGAAGAAGAAGAAGAAGAAGTAGAAGAAAGCAGCCGATAATAACGTGGATTCATGGTGTTTAAGGAGCATAAGGGGAAAAATATTTGACGATAAAGATGGCAATGAAATTTCGGAGAGAATGGGAGCTCTTTAATTGGGCACAGGATGATGTCAAACTTTGCGAAATCTGATAAATAAATAATAAACAAATAAATAATAAACAAATATATAGATATTCGACAAAAACCGCAAAAACGTGACACGTTTAACGGAATTGTGACATGCATTTTCTGCTGTATGTCGGTGTTTAAATTTTACATTTTATATATTTGTTCCGTTAAGTAATCCTAGATATTTGAAAATATTCACACCTTCATAATAATTATTGCATCATCATCATCATCGTCCTTTCAAGTATTAGGCCCAGTGGCCCGTTACGGTCTCACGCCATCTCCGAAAAGGTCAACCCACAGATCTTCTGCCTCGAGGAATGTAGTGAAGAATTTGATTTGGTATTCTGTGACGATCCATGTGCTGAATATGGGCTAGCCAATTGTTTCTATATTCTTGGAGGTATTCAGATATAGGTACGATGTTTAACTCTCTGGCTATTGTTGAATTTCTTTGGTGGTCTAGAAGGCTATAACCTGCAGTTCGTCGCATAAATTTCATCTCCGTGGCTGTAATATGACGATCATCCTGAGTTCTGATGGTCCAAGCTTCACTGCCATAACATATTATGGGTCTAGCGAGAACTTTATAGATTTTCATTCTTGTGTGTCTCTGCACTTTTGATGGTTTAAAAACTTGGTTGATAATTCTTAAAGCTTTATTATAGTTTTGTGTTTTAAAGGATATATCACATTCCTCACATTAAGTTAGATTATATCCTAAGTATTTAAATGGATTAACTTGCAATTGTTGCATATAGTTCTCTTATCTGTTGTATATCGATTATGTACTATTTAATGATCTTTATTTTTACTTTTAATGCGCAAAACTCCTAGCAGAATATTAAGCTTTGTTGATATACATAAGTAATTTGTGTATCCCCACTTAAATGCTAAAATTTGATGGAATTTTAATATTTGATCAGTTGTTCGTCTATTTTGTCTCAGGTCGTACAGGCAATTTATAGTTTCATCTGCTTAAAAGAGTTAATTTCGTTGAAATAATATTATTAATTAAATAAAAATAAAACGTAGTTTTATTTGAATTTCATATTTATTATATAATTCAGTGACAGCTGTTTCGGTACACTAAATTAAATAATAAATATGAAAATCAAATAAAACTACGTTTTATTTTTATTTAATTAATAATTATGGATTTTTCATCAAGTAAACACAGACTCAATTGAAATAATATTAGATAGATTTTAATATTATGTCGATAATGTATCAATTATAATATATTATGATAGACTGGATTATTAAAGTATATTTTTAGGGGGTACATTGATAGATGTATAGCATTCTTGTGCCAATTATCATGCATCAAAATGTATGAATTAGCGCAGTTACATCATTTTACAATTTGTTACTATGCTCTCGAATCAACTCAGCTCAAATTTCATGTTTGTAGGCGGACTTGCGTTCTTTAGTAGGTCTAACAATTTCTACTCCCATCCCGCTAGGTTCAGGAATACCTATCTCTATGTTACTTTCTGCATAAAATGCTATATTGATTCATATAAATATTTTATTCAAGAACTCTTCCCATTCACTGGAATGTTATCCGTATCTGAGGCGAATATTCACAATTAACACTCCAGTCCCTTGGTATCCTATGTCATACAAAGGCATTTACTTTTTTCTGGATCTTTGAGTAACTTAAAATGTTTTGTATCATATTATATGTTCATATTTTCATTTCATTTATAACTGTAACATTTTTATAACTGCTCTGTATAAATCCTGGAAAGATTGAAACAAATATGCCATAAATAATTAACTTCCAACCTCCATAAAATTACTACAATTTTTTCTATTTTTTGTAAAAATATATAGTACGTTCCTACTTCAACAGTCATATGTACACATCAGAATTGAGGTACCGATCAAACCTAGGTGTTATACACACAGAGTATAGATTGTTTGTAAATAAAAATAAAAGGTATTATACGACTCAACGGGACGTTTTCCTTATTCGTAGCAGCACTGTTGCTGCGTCGCTCGTATGTAGATATGAACTGTGTTCAGTCAGGAACAAATAGCAAATGAAGCACTTGCCGAGTTTACATAGCGTAATAGCTGCACGAATTGCACTACACTCCTCGACGCCACAGATTGACGTGAAGCGAATGTACGCGAGATGATGACACGGCATCAGTTCACAAATCATCCACAAACGAAGCAGGTCATTGTTCCGCTGTGTATGATAGTACTGTTTAAAATATAAACATATATCTGATCGTTCATACATAACTACAGTTAGATCAGTATAGTATTGGACAACACACGCGGGGCTTGTACTGTGCGATGACGAAGGATTACACGTGTAGACACAGGACTTAAAATATGCGCTGACACAGCAGTATACGAGTACACACCACGCATTCACGGTCACAGTCAGATAGTGTGCTTCGAGTAGGTAAGGTGCTCGGTCGCTTTTCCTTGTGAACTGAATGACGTATGTATAATGTAAACTGAATGTCGTGTGTATAAGTGTAAACTGTATAATGATCAATTACTCTTCTACTGTACAACGTGTATTTATTTATGATCAGTGCTTGTTAACTCAGTCTGCCAGCCAAGTACGAAGTGTAAAAATTCCATCACGTTCAACAGTTCATAATCTCTATAACAATTTCACGCAACGGGAAGTGTCGAGCCTAAGAAGCCACACAAGCCACATAGTGTTCTCACATAATAAACAATAGACGACATCGGTTATCGATTGGAGCAGTCTCCTAGAAAATCACTTAGGCGTCTTTCGCAACAAGTAGGACTATCTTATGGCTCCGAACAAACAGCTACTAAATTGTTAAAGTTGCATTCATACAAAATAACAAAGACACATGCCCTTCAACCGGGTAACCCTATTCGTAGACGTGGATTTCGTGAGTGGATGCTAATTAATATTTATAATGGCCTAATAGACCCACATTTAATATATTTTTGGGATGAGACGTGATTCCATCTCCATGGTTACGTGAGTTCGCAAAACAATCGTCTTAGCGGTCCTGAGAATCCTAATATCGTACATGAAGTGCCCCTCCATAATGCGAAAATTGGAGTATGGCGGGCCATTAGTGGCGAAATAATCATAGGCCCTATTTTCTTTCGGAATACAGTCGATTGTCGTACATATGTGAATGACATTCTGACACCCTTCTTCAGGGAATTAACCGACAGGGAGCGTGATTTCACATTCTTGCAGCAAGACTCTGCTACAGCCCATAAAGCTGATATTTCAATGCACGAAATTCACCGTGTGTTCCATGACAGAACCATTAGTAGGGATTTAGGGCCTGCTCGTCTCCCGATATAACCCCCTGAGGTTTCTACCTCTGGGGACAGACTGAGGAAATGTTGTGTAGAAGAAAAACCCACGCACTCTGGAAGAACTATAACGTAATATCCGTGACGAAATTAACAACATCAGTGAAGGGAACTACAGGGAGTTATGGAAAATTTTATAAAGAGGTGTCAGAAATGTATGGACAACGAAGGTGGACAGTTCCAGCGCCTGATTCAATAAAGTTTGTAAGTACGACAATTTGTAAAATAGGTACGAAAATGTGTGTGGTTGTATCACCGCGATTCTACGCTGTCCGTTCCCCGTCGCGAGTACGACAGCAGTGTATAGTGAAATCCCCGCGTCTGCTGTCCAGTGCACTGTACATTGTTCACATCCTTCAACTGAGTGTCCTTTAGTAGCGCTGTCTGACACGGTAAAGCTCTTTGACGTTTTGATTACCGATTGAAGTTGCAGCTCTGTTATCGTGTTTTTGACTGGAGGGTACGGTTTGAGATAAACATCAGATTCTTCAGAACAGTGTATTCTATAGAATAGCTAACACACTCTCACAATGTCACAAGACTACGTTTGGACTGCAACGATTCATTTCTACTGACCTGACCTGACCTGATCTGATCTTTCCTGTGCAAGCCGGCCCTCTACGTTCACCTTTCCCTTCCGACTTCAATAAATCCTACTTCAGTCGTCGGTAACGAAAACGTAACAAAACTATACATACGAGTATGTACTGCCTTCCCAGTTGTTTACGAGCTATTTATACGCTGTGTATACAATACATAATGTTGATCGGTGTCTCAATTCCGAAGTATACTCACATCACGAGAACAGAGTTATTTTGTGCTTAAGTACAAACAACCGGGAACATGGAGCGGCAGATAGTGCAAGTGATACTAAAAGACCGAATTCGTAACGTGGATGTATCATCGCGATCCCACGCTGTCCGTTCCCCGTCGCGTGTATATAGTATAGCATGAAAGACGCAATCACGGCATCCATACGGCTGAAATGGAAATGGGAAGGAAACGTAGCGAGAGTGAGTGGACTAGGTGGATATACTGAGCGATCATATGTGACCTCATATACAGCAAGCAATAGGCAGACAGCGATCCAGATGGGCAGATGAATTCATGCATAGAACAAGAAGGCAGCGGACGAGGAGTGCTAGCAGGTCAAATGTGGCAAAAAACTGACAAAGGAAATAGAAAAAATAATCGCACATTAAGTGAAGCTACTGATAATCGAAAACTTACCATTCTTACATTACTGGACTTCAGTAAAATATTCGACACGGTAGACTTGGACTTATTATTGCATAAACTTAAAAACCTCTTACTCTCGGATAGTGCCACGCAATGGTTCAATTCCTAGCTTCATGAGCGCCAGCAATCTGTTTAGGACCTTTGCTTTTTTCAATCTACATAAATGACATATCTAACTCCCTAAAGCATTGAAAACATAATTTATTTGCAGATGACATGCTAATCTACATCCACACAGACAAATATTCTCTAAATGACGCTGTTGCCAAAATTAACGAGGATCTTGACTCACTAATGACTTGGACAGTTAAATATGGACTGCAATTAAATCCTAGAAAGTAACAATCAATCATTATGGGTCACCAGAGACTATTATCTACAATTAACCTAAACACAGTCTCGCATGTGTCACTAAATGGAGTTCAAATCCATTATAGTGAGACTGTAAAAATTCTAGGAGTATTTATTGACAACAACTTAAATTGGAATACACAAATAAACCATACATGCAAAACAGTCTTCTCAATAATACATTCATTAAATCGCGTAAGAAATTGTCTGCCATTCGCTCTTAGGAAAATGTTAGTAGAAACACTTGATTATTATGACACTCTTTTTACAGACTTAAATATTATTTTCACTCAAAGACTTCAACGTGTTCATAATTCTTACGCACGTTTTATTTGTGGTATTCGCAAATTTGACCATGTTACACCGTCCCTGGAACAATTATCGTGGCTTCGTCTAAGAGATCGTAAACTGTCCATTTCCTATCCCTTCTCTATAAAATACTTCACACATCATCGCCTAATTAATTATCCCGCTTCATCAGACTATCCGACACATAATCTTGACACTCGATCCCATCAGCACATTGTCCTTTATATCCCTCCTCATCACACTGTATATTATTCATTACCTTTTACGGTCTCATTTACCAAAACATGGAATTCCCTTCCGCACTAAGTCAGAGACTGTCAAACTATAACATCCTTCAAAAACAAACTAAAAGAATTATTTAATAACAAACTAACTTATACGCCTCACTCATAGTATTCTTTTAACAATTAACAAATTAAATTATTTATGAAAATAATATTAAGAATAACAAATATTTTCATTTGTTTTGTTTTAAATATTGTAAAATTGTAAATTTAGTTTTCTATATCTCATTATTTTTCTTTATTTTTATATACATTAGACAGGGACAATTTAATATGTCTTGATTGTATACATTTTATTATTAGTTTTCGTCTTAATTTTAACTAACATTAAGTGGTTGTATTATAGATCGTAATATAATAGATATTATCTTTTTTATCAATTTTTTATTTAGAATTTAATATTGGAGTTAATTGAGATTGTTATGTTCTGATGTAATATATGTTTGTCCTGGTGAGTGGAAGAGAAGGCCACATGGCCTTAACTCCACCAGGCTAAATAAATGTAAATAAAAAAAATAAATAGATATATAAAAAGTGTTAAGCAGAGACTCCAGTGATGCAGTGAATAGTGACCAGAGATCAGTGTAAGTGTACCGAACTCCTACATGAGAGCTACTAGTATATCTGGCTTAATTTGGCAAAGAAAGAAATTTATATATAAGGGTAGATCGTTTGACCGCCATCGCTGTTACAAAATAAAGAATCCACCTATGTAATATGCGCCTTCCCAATTCGGTAGTTACTGATTTCAATGTCTTACGCTGTACTTACATTGTAAATGGCGGATCACATATCTCTTTTCATTTACTGTTCTACCAATATACCCATCCTATTCCGAGTTTTTACTGAAATATTCTCAACTAAATTAATTTTTAAAGGATGAAGTTGTTCGCCTCACTCTAAATCCAAAAGCAGAGGGGTCATTCCTTGTGGGCTGTTCAGTATATTCGCAGATGTATTTCGATATATTAAAATGCTTTTTAGAATATAAACAGGAACTAGTTTTAAGTACATAGACAAAATTGCTCTTTACATCCATGCTTTCTCGTGCCTCTGAATTAACTACTTGCCGATCTAGTTGATGGCCTGTTTTATATTAAAATCATCGTTCAGATAAACTGAGAGAAGTGTCTACCGATGTTGGATGTTGTACAAAGTAAATAGTTAATTAAATAGATGTTCTGTAAGTCAAACGCATTCGTATTATTGATATGCATTTTTTATTTCAACCATAACTTGTGTTGAACTGGATAACATGGTGCGGTGACAGCTATAACTGTCCTCTGATCCTCTAGCACAACTGTAGCCAGATGACCTCTTGTTGAGAAGAAAGTGGCCACCATTTTCTTCCCCACAATCCTAGGCCTTTTGACTTTGTACAAACTCATAATTGCCATCACATTGACTACAAACTGAACAGACAATCAGTGATTCTTTGTCCACGCGCTTTACTAAAGGATATTCCGCTCTTAAAGTGATCCTCATCGAAACAAAATCATGTGACCTGCTCGCTTTTCTTGTGTTATGGACACCGATGTACGATGTACAAACAGTAAGTATGCGAAAAAGAAAAAGTAGTTCCCTTCATTAAATTGAAAATATGTCCTCTGAATATTCTTGTTATTTTTCTTGAATGAAATTAATAATATTTAAAACATAGAAAATATTCTAAAATATACCTAATCGATAATAATTAAAACTTAAATTAGTTTATCACATATGGATGATTTATTTGGAAATTGAATCATGCTTCAGTCGATTCTCATTGCAACAAAATAGCTGAAGCTGTCGAGTGTGATTGCAACAAAATGGCTGAAGTTGTCGAGTCTTCTGTTGCTGTGTCGCCATCCATTTTTTTTAAATACATGTCTGGCAAAACTTTCACTAGTGCTAAAAAAAATTAATTATTTCATAAGTTCAGCGGAAAATCTCACCAGCTTTCTTAAAATCTATCCCATTCAATGATCACATATCTTATTTACTTCACACGTTCTCCCTGTCAATGTGACAGTAATTGTGGCGCGAATGGCGGAAGGATACAATTATCTTTTGTTTATGTTAGGATCACTCTTAAGAGCGGTTGAGGTATAAATAGCATTTTACGTAGTTACCGCTCACTTTTTTTTATTATCTACAGGCGAAGTGTTCTGCATGTAATGTTAATATATTCTAAAGTGAAGTAACCTGTAACAAGGATTTAATACAAGCTTCGGTGAATTTTTATCCACTCGAATGTAATTTCAGTTTAACCGATGGGCAATTGTGCGTTACATTATTCACAAAATAACTAGGCTGAAGCATACGCGTATAATAGAAACGAATTTTCTGCTTATTTCACACAACAAATATTACACACAAATAAAACTTTCAGAGAAAACATACTGACTAGACTCTCAGCATAATTATTTGTAAAACGAGCTTAGATTTTTTTTGGAAGGAAAATAATATTGAATACCTTCCTGTGATCAACAATATGGTATGAGTATGCCCGAAATGAGAGTCAATGACCAATCACATTTCAATGAATTTTCATTTAAAACCAGTCACATTCGTTTTCAACTTCGATTTTATCAATTTAATTATATTATGTTAAAATCAAGTTCCTCCTTTTTAATATTCTGAATGGGTCAGAGCATTATTTTGCAGTGACTGACTCTCTAAGAAATCCATTGAATATAACAATTTTTATATTAAGATGTAAAAATTCTAGAATGCATGTGGCTACTAGATTGTATATACAGTGAACTAATGTAACCAGACAGTGCTTGCGGGATAATATAAAAATATTTCTAGGAATTGATTATCCCGCAAACAAAACACTGCTTGCACTTTCTTAAACGTATTATTTCCTAGGTTTTTACGTTCTAGAAAAATATAATTGACATATTTACATCATGGGGCATCAGAAATTAATAATTGATAACATATAGGCCTAATGTTGGTTATGAAAAGTTTGATGTCTTTCTTTTTTTTTTCTCCACTAGGGTGAATTCTTACAATATTGCGATCCTTTGGCAATAAATAACATTATCTGTATGCAGTGATGAACAAATGAAACATAATAAACGTTTCTCATTTGTTTCCAAACATCTCCGTTTACATTAAATATATAAATATTTTAAAATATGTATATTTAAATAATGATATTTGAGTAAACAGCGTAATTTTATACGTTAAATATTCCTAACAAATGTCACTCTTGATTTCCAAATTCTCAAAATAAATTCAATCGTCACTTCGTGATATCTTGAATTTGCCAATAATTTGTAAATTACTCGTGGCATTACTTATGATAATATTTTAGAAAAAAAGATACATTAATGGACTGGTAAGTTATGTCATTTGCGCATGCCAGTTACTTAAGTTAAATGGTGGAAGATAAATAACAAAGTATACTTCATTCATTTTAAGTCTTAAAATCACATTTTAACAAATTGATGGTTAGGCCTACATCCTTTTTCAAGAGGATCTTCAATTATTATAAATCGATAAAAAATGGTGTTATAGGAAAATGAATGGATTAGTGATTTTACGGAAATGAAGGGCTAACGAAATGACTCGTTATTCTTCGTAATGCAATGACAATTCACTCAAATGCAATAAGTAGTCGGAAACATCAAATGATAATTTGAAAAATATCCTGGGAGATAATATTGCAGAGATAATTA
This sequence comes from Diploptera punctata, assembly GCA_030220185.1. NCBI lineage: Eukaryota > Metazoa > Arthropoda > Insecta > Blattodea > Blaberidae > Diploptera > Diploptera punctata. The sequence continues at coordinate 622,184 of JASPKZ010007908.1, forward strand.
GCATTGCGGCACACGCGGGATTTATATATTTTCGCTGTTGATTTACTTCATCTTACAGTAATTGGTTTTAAGATACGTTTAAATATTATAACATTTCATTATGTGAAATACCATCCAAGATTGAAGAAAGAAGTAAAATTTAAATTAGCCAATCAACTAAATAACTTACTAAATGCAAAAGTATTACCTTTCTTTAAAAAAAACACGCCAATAAATTCCATTAATACTGATACTATGGAAAATGGAGTATCACGTTCGCGCATACATAAGCACTTTATACATCCCTACCCTGAGGCAACATTTTGTAATAATTCTCTTAATAATTTATCTGTCTCAAATCATGTATTGTTATTCTCCCACCTCACTCTTGGCTTGTACACCGGGCGCCATTCTTCTCTTTTATTCTTGCAAGAAATTCCCGTAATCCTTCATTCATTCTCCACTCGCACTTCATGTCCTGATCTTGGAAGTCTATGAAACGTAATTGTTATTATTGCAATCTTTTACCCATAAATATTAAATTGCTCAGTGTTTCGTAGTTTTCTCCACCCACCTGTCTGTTGGCCTACTTTGCCCTATTTTTTTTCTCCAGCACTTCATTCATTACTACACATAATATTTTATCTTGAAATAAGATACGATATTTCACATCTATGTATTAGGCCTATAACTAAAAAAATACAAAAAAATGATACACCCACATTTAATTTTACCTTATTTGACATAATTTTAAATGACAAGTGTCACTGGAATACATAATAGCGTACTTCTTTAGAGCTGGAATCTGTTTCTGCTCATCAATTCTGTTTATTGTTACGTTGGTACGTATAAGAAATACATAACGTATACAAAATTCCCCTCAATTGCTATTATCTGTCACGTTTTCATTTTAATAATGCGTTTCTACTTTTGATCGTATATTTGTTTTCATTGATATTTAATTCCAACCCCAGTTTCTTAAAGGAATTTAGTTGAATGTGTATGCTTGTTTTAGTATTTCCTCGTAATCGACAAATAATTGTATAGCTTAATAATTCAGCTGACAAATACCGATGAGTTGTATGCCCTCTACATTCTCAAAATATTTCTTGCATGCTCCTACCTTCTTGCAAAATTATCTTCTCAATAATACACTCATTAAATCGTATAAGAAATTGTTTACCGTTTTCTCTAAGGAAAATGTTAGTAGAAACACTTGCAATGCGCAGTTTTGATTATTGTGATAGTCTTTTTACTGACCTAAATATTTTTCTTACCCAATGACTTCAACGTGTTCATAATTCTTGCATACGTTTATTTGTGGTATACGTAGATTTGATCACGTTACACCATCCCTGGAACAATTGTCATGGCTTCGTCTACAAGATCGTAGAACCATCCATTCCCTATGCCTTCTCTATAACGTATTACACACATCATTCACTTATTATTTATCACACCGCTTCACTAGACTCTCTGATACACATAAATTAGATACCCGATCCCTTGAGCACATTGCCCTTTATATCCCTCCTCATCACACTATTATTCGAAATATTTTAGAGTTTCTCTTGCTAGAACATGGAATTCACTTCCGCCCTATGTCAGAGATGCCAAACTTTACCATCTTCCAGAAACAAACTGGAAATAAACAGAATCAACTCATTAATAATTATTTTTAAAAATTAATAATTTCTTTTTTCATTATTTAATAAAAATAGATTTAAGATTTATCAATATATTTACCTAATGCCTTGTAAAATAAGCAATAGATTAATTCAATATAGTTTATTACTTTCTTTGTATTTTTTCTTCTTTGATTTTTATGTATAGTAGATTCGAGCTGTTTTTCCTTTCTGTATAAATTCTATCATTAGTTTAATTTTAATTGTGTTTAATTTTATTGTATTATTAGACAATATTTTCATTATTATTCAATTCACAGATAATTAATTGTTTAGTATGTACTATTATTGTAATTTCTTTATTTATATGTAAACAAATGTTTGTTTTGGTGAGTGGAAGAGAAGGCCACATGGTCTTACCTTCACCAGGCTTAATAAATATATTCTATTCTAAATAAATCTATTCTATTTTATTCAAAATTTATAACTGGAGAAGATACTGTTCCTCCTAATTTAACCCACTGTGATTTTCCTGAGTATCAGAAAACTGTTAGCCAACTCGCACACTTATACATTAGGCACAATTGGGTAAGTAAAACTAAATTTTAAGGAATTCCGTATTCGAGTAGAATACTAAAAAAAAAATCCCTCTTAATTATATCGTATGACGTTTGGAAGACTTGATATGATGGGTCCAGTGAATGAAACAGATAAATCACTTTCTTGTCGAAAATGAGCTTGAAATACCATTAGATTCTCTACAGTCTACAGGAAGCACTGTCTTTTAAAAGTTGTTTCAAACAGTAAAACAAACTGTTTATTCATAGATTTACTTAAATTTAAATGTTGTAATACAGAAAAGAAGTATGTGTTTCGTATAATTAAAATTGTTTTTTTAACGATTTCAAGGAAAAGTGATTTATTTTTTTTTTCATACAAGCCTAGTTTATGGATAGTGGAATCATATTCACGCTTCTCTTCAACTAATGTTCTTATACTAAAAATTCAATCTATTATAGATCCACCCTTCTTATGAATCTACATCGATGATTGCCAATTACGTCGTTAATATCATGACTAAGTCTCGTTATCAATATTATGTTTAATTTTATATGAAGTAGAAGTTAATGAAATGCTCGTATATTTGTTACAATTAGTTTTATGTAAATCTTTTTAGATTGATACGATAATTAGTTCTGTTAATTCATTTGGAAGAGCTTCTGTATGCTGATTCATACAAGTAATCGTGTATGTTCTCCATCATCCCCCCTCATTTATAAGTTCTGTAGTACGTATACCGTGTGAACCTGATGCGATATAATTACAGCTTGCGACCCATATTTGTATATTTCTTACTTTTAGTCTAACAAAGTCCTATTACTACTACTACATCTTTAATTTTCTGTCGCCATTAAAGTAAAGCTATCCCACTACAGGCCTTAGGAGGCCCTCGGGATGGTAGGAGATTAATGCTCCCACTTTTTCTAGACAATCGGCACTTAATGTCAGCCGAGTTTTCAGCCCAGCATGACGGCAGCCTTTACCCCAGAACAATCGTCTGGTATTCATTTCAGTTAGAGGCTGAGTTGACCCCAGGGCCATAGTGCCGCCAGAAGGTATGGGTCAGTTCAAAATTCGTGACCACACCGTGATTCAAACCCTCGACCTTCCGGTTTGTAGCGCAGTGCCTTAACCACTACGCTACGCCGTGACCCCCTATCGCCATTTTAACCTCTAATGTACACCGTGTCCCATTCAAACCTTCCCCATTTTAATTAATCATAACTCTCGAAGCATGCGGAATTATGAAATGAGGTTGGTATTAAAAGAAAGAGAAACACAAAGGATTTTTGTTTTCGTTCTCCCAGTTTATTAATCTGTGGCATGTTGCACAAAATTTACATAAAACCACGTTCGCCAGAGATCACTCCACTGGACTTCTTCCTCTGGTGACATGTAAAAGGCCGTGTGTTTGCGATTCCGTTACAAGATCTTCATGATTTACAAACCCCTATCCTTGATACAATTGCAACATTACCAATGGAAAAGTTGGACAGAACGTGGCACAAAATCGAATACAGACATGATATCGTTCGTGCTACTAATGGTGCACATATAGAGGTGTTTTAGTGTGTGGCAATGAAAATTCTTTGAGATTCTGTTTCGTTTAATATCGGCCTCATTTCATAATTCCGAATACTTTTAGAGTTTGCTACCGGTTCTCGGTGGTAGGCTAGAGATCTCAGGGTAGTGAACTTTTCTATAAGAAAAAAACAACGTACAAATTTTCTACTCAATTTTAACGAATCCGAAACCATTTATTTACGGAGAATTACACTTTTGTTAATACAATTAATAAAGTTTTATTAATGAGTGGAGTCGATGAAGTAATTAGAGGTCCACGTGCTTGAATAAAATATTTTCAAAGTCTAAATGTTTAACGGACTTAATCTTTATAAAGTCGTAGATACTTTAAATTTAACAAGTTCTCGGACGAATCTAAATTTTACTGGATCGGAGATCGCGGTCTGTAGATCTACGATGTTTAAACACTGAACACAGAAATGATCGAGAGTGAGGAAATTTTGATATATGTTCTCGCTTAAAAAGACAATAGCTCCTCCCACTTCTTTCGATTCCACTCGATACAATTTGATTATACATATGTTAGAATAATCTTATTTGCTAGTCATCTGTTTCCTTAGAGGGGTTTTACGCCCTTGGAGTTCCTGAAATGTAAATTTGTCATCGCCGCTATGTATATTTTTGATAATTTACAAGTGTGGTTCTTTTGCGTGTAAATGTTATCCTTATATCTTGGAATTTCTGGTTAATAGCGTTAATTACAGCTTCCAAGAACTGGGTTAATTGCATTTTTATATTGTTAATAGATACATGTTTTCAGTTTCTTTCCATTTTGTAAACTGTCGTATTAATGGACTTATTTTTTCTAAAGGGGGGATGAATGTCTATTGGTACCTGCATTAGCAATGTAGCATTTTAACAGTATTTCTTTATATTCTTATTCCTTGGAATTGCTGGTTAATAGCGTTAATTTCAGCATCTATGAACTGGGTCAATTGCCTCTTTGATATTGTTAATAGATAACTGTTATCAGTTTCTTTTAATTTTGTAATCTGTCATATTAAGAGACTGTCATCTTTTCTAAAGGGGGATGAATGTCTTTTGTTACCTGCAGGAGTCAAGTAGCATTTTAACAGTACTTATTTATATCCTAGGCATGTAGTGGAATTTTACCTGGGTATATTTCTACTTTTCCACACACGTCTTTATAGCGTTATTAATAATATATTATATTTTGATTATTTTTGTTTAATTTAATTTTAATAAACATTTCGATATGATTTCCCTAATCCTTGTAATTTTCTGATTCTAATGATGTATTATAAGACATGTTTATCTTCTGGTATACTTTTATTATATTTTCGGAACATTTTAGTTTTAGATCTATGTATACTAGAGTTTTATTTTTGTTTATATGAATCCTATCTTATTTGCTACAAGTTATGATTAATTAAAATGTGGGATGTTTGTATGGGACACCGTGACTAGTATTATTGCTATCTATAAATCACCCCCTTCAATATTATATTCTGCATGTAAAGTAAAGTGATCCTACTACAGGCCTCAGGAGGTCATTTGTGTATTAGGAGGTTAAGGCTCCCACTTTTTATGGACAATCGGCACTTGATGTCAGCCGTTTTGTCAACCCTGCGTGAAGGCCGCATTTACGTCCAGAACAAGTGTATGGTATTTATTTTTTTATGTTAGATGCCGAGTCAGCCCCTTTGACATAGTGCCGCCAGAAGATTTGGGTAAGTTTAAAAATCCTGTCCCCACCGGGATTGGAACCCTCGACCTTCCGGCTTACAGCGCAGTGACTTAACCACTCGGCTACGGCGTGCCCCCTATATTCTGCATGTATGTATAATAAATGAAGATTTTTTATTCATCTCGTTAATAATTTAGAGAATTCTATGTCCATATCCAAATTTTCATCTTGATTATATTCGTTTTAGCCTGTAACCCTTTCCATTCGATCCGAATTCTTGCAAATAACTCTGAGGTCTTCCTACTTTTCACCTTCATATCAAAATCATTGATCTTCTCTCTCAAATATTTCATCATTTTATTCTTTAAAACGCTCGTGTTTACGTTCCTGATTTGTCCTAATTTTTCAAATTAATATAATTTAGCTCATCTACCCAATTCATAATTGCTAAGTTGCTTTTCATAAGTAATGCCACGAGTGATTTCCAAATTATCGATAAATTCACGACTCACGAAGTGAGGAGTGAATTTATCTAGAGAATTTGGAAATCAAGAGTGGCATTTGTTAGGACTATTTAACGAATAAAATAAAGCTGTTTACTCACAAATCATTATTTAACTACAGTTATTTAAAAATATTTTTATATTTAAAGTAAACGGTGATGTTTGAAAACTAATGAGAAACGATAGGTAGCCTACGCTTCTACTGCTTCTTTTGTTTATCACTGCAACCAGATCATACTATTTATTGCCAAAGGAACGCAATATTGTAAGAATGCTCTCTAGTGGAGAAAAAATGAAACCATCAATCTGTATATTAATTCATTTTTGATGTCGTATACATTTAAGAAAGTGCAAACAGTGGTTTCTTTTTTTGGTGGTATAATCAATTGCTACAAATTGTTGACATGTAAGCACTATTATATACAATCTGGTAGCCGTATTTGTTATAGGCTCAGTCACTGCAAAATAACGGTCAGACCTGTTCAGAATATTAAAAAGGAGGAGCTTTGCTTAATATATGATAATCCTAACGTTGATAATTATTTCGTGAAACACGTCTCTGATTGGTTGTAATACAGAAATCATTGAAACGTGATTGGTCATTGACTCCCATTTGGGGCATGAGTTAAATAGTCTCTATAATCTTATCATATTCCTCATCAAGTCATTTATTAATACCGCTTCTTTGTTTAATGCTCAAAATGTAAAGTTACATTCTCCCATTCTCTAATTTTGTCAGTTTCCCCATCTGCTACCACGTTTTAATTTTAAGATTTCAGGGTTTCGGATGTATTGACTGTTTGACGTAGTATTCCTGCCACAGTTCACCGCTCAATTTTTAATTCTAATTTTCATTTTCGCTTTCTGCGGTTGATTGTCTCATATGTGGCAGCTGTTCTCTTCTTTTCACCCTGAGTAGATGTTGATTCTATTCGTCTAAATCAGTGATATCCAATTGTAATGAACTCGGGGCCACAAATGTTATCTAATCGAGCGGGGGTCCACAAATTAAAAATAAAAAAAAAATATTATTCTACCAAAATTATAATCAATCACTTTAGTTACAATACTTGTGAAAGAAAATATTTCCAATTATTTTACAGGTCGTATCGACTACCTATTCAATGTGACTAATCGAAAACACAATCGCACTGTAGAGGAAAACGCGTTCCTAATTATGATTTCGGTTCTAATCTATAGTACAACATAAAACGTTGATTTCCTATTACCTTCTGTTGAGCATCTAACTTCCTGCAAGGCTGATTGTATCCCAGTGAGTTTTAACTAATTATTTTTGTTAATATTTCTATCCCTCCGCTATTATATTATGTTCAAACATTCCTTGTTTCTTAGGAACATGCCCCCAAGTCTACGAAATCTTTGCCATGAATTCCCTAAAGTAGCCCAAGCGCAGAAATCCTAATGGGAATTATTTTAGCTCCGAAAAAGTTCACCCCAGGGGAAGGGAGCCATGTCCTCATTTCTTGACGGCTGTATTTTTACACTGAAATATCTACTATCTTTCGACCAAATATTATATTTGAATTTGGCTTTTCGTCTTAGACTGTCCGGTATGGGTTGACACTTCAGGTAGTAATGCTACCGCTGGCATACCTCGCTGGATCATTTAAACACGCACGCCCCATCACCACGAAAAAAAGTAAAGATTTCATCGGAAAGGAATACAATTTTAGCAACAAATTTTATTATCAGAATAACTAGTGAATGAGACATTATAAAACCCTATAATTACAGTATCTAACATCTTTTAATTGTATCCACCATTTGGTCTCGAGGTGGCGTGCTGCCTTATCACGCAGCGGGCCCGGATTCTAACCCCGGTCGGAACGACTTTCCTGGGTAAGGTTTCTTCGGAGTTTTTCCTCACCTGTAAGGCAAATGTCACGAAACGTTATACCCCAAACGGTCTCTGAATATCACGACACATCATCATCATCATCATAATCATAATTCATATTCGCCTTAAATTAAGTTTAGTATTAAGGACTCTCCTGGCGCAACGTTGTCCTTATAATGATCCAACATATCGTAACGTAACAGCAGCGTAACCTCATCTTCCAGGCATCTCAACCTACGCTAATGAAAAAAGAGAACACCACAAGATATCGATATTATAAATCTGGGAAAATGAATAAAACAAATATATGTAGATTTTAATTAAAAAACAACACAGTATTACTAAGAAAATATTATTAAAACATGATAGTGAAATATAACGTCAAATTATTGATTTAGCACTTTCAAACCTTCATAATGACTTCATAATTTCATTAATTATCATCTCCAACACCTTGCAAACAATATTGAAATATATTATTCCTTCTTCCTTTGAAGAAATGATCTCTTGTTTTATCCTCGTTTTCAGAATGGCCCATATAAATCAGGGTATGCGTTCTCAAGTGTCTGTCCACGATCCAAGTTGGACAGTGCTTTTAAATTCAGGCAATTTAAGTGTTAGAATATGCAGGCCTTTGGGATTCCCACTTTAATCATACTCTGTATAAAGATGTCCCGGGGATTCTTTACAACATGTGACACGAAGATTTTTCTAAGTTCTAATCGTATACCATGCGCATGCGCCAACAAACGCGAAGCTGTTTACACTATGGAATCATGGGATGCAGACAGGATATACAGGTTATTCAACGAACCTAAAATCTAATCTAACGCAATTTAAGTATTCTAACCTGTGAAAGACCAACCTAAGAGCGAACCTAACGCAATTTAAGTATTCTAACCTGTGAAAGACCAACCTAAGAGCGAACCTAACGCAATTTAAGTATTCTAACCTGTGAAAGACCAACCTAAGAGCGAACCTAACGCAATTTAAGCACTTTAACCTGTGAAAGAATGCAACGCCCAAAAATAAACAGTAAGTCCTGAAATTCTGAAGTATATGTGTACAGTTAATTAGAAATATTTTGAAAAAAATGAAACCCTAAGAATAAAATTTCACACGAGTTTATGAAGGAATAAGGGGCACGCCGTAGCGTAGTGGTTAAGGCACTGAGCTACAAGCCGGAGGGTCGAGGGTTCAAGTCCCGTTGGGGTCAGGATTTTTAAATTGACCCAAACCCTCTGGCGGCACTATGGCCCTGGGGTCGACTCAGCTACTAACGGAAATGAGTACCAGACGCTTGTTCTGGGGGTAAAGGCGGCCGTCACGCAGGGCTGACAATCCGGCTGACATAAAGTGCCGATTGTCTAGAAAAAGTGGGAGCCTTAACCTCCTACTACCCCAAGGGCCTCCGGGCCTGTTGTGGGATCACTTTACTTTTTTTATGAAGGAATTGAAAACATCGCGTCACAGGTTATAAAGAACGCCTACTTACCATTTTTATAATGTTTTAAATTACAGACCGTTTTGTTAGAATTCTCGTGGAATTAACGAATGATTACCATGCCGCTCACAAATATACAGCCCCTGTCAACAATGGCTAACACATTAAACAAATTATAACAATTATATTAAAATCGTATATCATCATACATTTTCTTACACAGAACCCTTCCATATCTATCTTTACCTAAGGAGATATTTGTATAATATACAGTCTAAGAAGTCTTCATCCCTATTAAATAATTCGTTGCAAACATCATTATTTAGAGCGTCTTTTGGATACTCCTTCAAATGATATCAATATATTACAAAATGTAATAAAGTTAGGAAATTCTATAATAGCACATATTCTGATTTAATATACAGGATGTAACTAAATTCCCATTACAGACTTTGAAGACATGTAGTTGGGACGAAGACGATTACGTTTAGCGTAGGAACACATGTCTGAAAAAGTACCGTTTTCCCGCTACACACAAAATATCAAAACACGGAATATTCTCTCTGACGCCTGCTACTTGTCGTTTGAGTAAAAAATAAGGGCTCGATGTGACGACCATCTACGTCAAAACGGATTCGGTATTTCCGTATCATGTTCTGGTACACATGATTACCAATTCTGTGTCCTGCCATAACCCGCGCAATTACGGTTTTCTCAAATGCCAAAGGGGTCACTTAAATAAGGGATATCATGTTACACCACAGGTATTACTCGACAACGTTTACTTCCAATTCGGAAAAAACTGTGAACTAAAAGAATGTGGTAAGGATGAGTAGGGGGTTGGAGGTAGTAGACACTTGTCTCAGGTTGCAGTGACAGTGTTTATTATTCTTCAGTCGTGTATATTCAGTTCTTAGTGACTACGTCTGCAAGGCAGTAACTGAAAATTAGTGCTGATTTAATTTATTTGTACGTGACATTATCCGGAAATCCGTAGGCATACAAACTGCGATGATATTCCATTAACTTCATCTCCTATTTCAAATAGGTCTACCAATATATTTTTCCACTGATTATACCATTTGCCCAGTCATTCGCTTGTACCAACGGTGGAAGGAGACACTTTTCCCCTCTTCAACACTAGCGCCATTGCTTCCCCTCACCGGCTAAAAGTTATTGCGGTCGAGTAATAGTTGTCAAACTGGTTACGTTTACAGAATGTGAAGGGTCTTGGCGTCGATCCATCCATAGTAATTCTGCCGGAAGGCAGGTCCTTCACTGCAATCATAGCATTTCATGCTATGCTTGCAGCTTTACTAGGGAATTGTGTAGGTGTGGTAGCTTCCCATTGCTTTCCACACCGGTGAAGGATGATGATGATAATGATAATGGTAAGGATGATAATGATAAGGATGATGGCCATGTGATTTCGGGGACCGTTTGGGCCTTAAAAATTATCCTGACATTTGTCTTACAGGTGAGGAAAACCTCACCCAGAAAAACTGCCCCGACCGGGGATCGAACCCGGGCCCGCTGCGTAACAAGGCAGCACGCTACCTCGAGACCACAGCGGTGGACTTGGCGTCGATAATGCGGGAGAATTGAACGCGTGTGTTGTGGTATTTTGCGTGTGTGTAGCGGCAAACAGTAGTTTTCCGTACATGAGTTCCTATGCTAAACATTTCTGTCTTGATCACCACTACACTTCCTCAAAGTCTGTAATGGGAATTTAGTTACATCCTGTAGATTCCTCATTTCAAATGTCACCAATAAACCCTCTGAACTGCTAAAATGAGTATTATACTAAAAGTTATGAATCTAATTTTGATATTACTTTCAAACATAATTCACAGTTTAAGTGAAAATTTCGGATCACGCTTCAGAAACAAGACTCCCATTAAAGAGTTTATTTTTATACACAGAATTCACTTCTGCTGTTTAAGTTTTCCGTATTCACATACGGGTAACGCAAACATTTCGTAAGATCCTTACGCCTGAAACTTGTTTTAGCTTTTAACAATCAGCAATCGATTTCTTATAGAAACTCTTTTGAGAATAAACTTACTTCTTGTGCTTACTTAGCCTATTCCCTGAGGTATTGCTACATGCGTCTGAAAAATATAGTGGCAGTGCGACATTCTAAAACAAATGTAGAATTTATTTTCTGCAATTAATATAATTCAATTTGATCTGCCCTGTTTATCTCTTTATTTATATTATGAATTACACAATACAAATTCTATAAATATATGGCAGTACGTATTCCAACATATGCTTGCGAAAATTCGACACTTAATAGATCATATAAAAGGAAAGCAGAAATAGCTGAAATTAAATTCATACCTTCAGTAGCAGATTATACATTGTTAGATAATAAATTAAAATTCAAGATTTATCTGACTCCAGCATATAAAAAGAATGACACACAATAGACTCCCACAAATTTTGCTTCACTATCAACCCAAGGATGAAGAAATATTGGGCGTTCTGTAACTAGATGGAGGGATGTGGAAATAGGTCTATGGTCAAATTCCATAACGTAGAATATTATACTTTATTCCAGTTTGGGCGTGTTTAAGTGTTCCCTGTCTTTTGATATCCTGAGATATCAATAGGCAATGCTATCCTAACATCCAATTAGACCCAAAATTGAGTACATGTCTAATTATATTATCAATGTTCCAAACCGAGAGATGACCCGCCATAAAAAAATAAATTACCCTCAGGTTAAAATTGTACGGACGTTATTCAGTTGCAATAACGCAGTTTAACCAATCATCTTGTGGCTGCTTTTACGAGCAACGCGCCACCCAGGCTTTACAATGGCACGAACTGTCGGAAGATGGATTTTAATTATGGGTCACATAATCACAGGGAGATGAAGGTCTCCCCGAATGAGGGATGAAATGAATGTGAGGGCCTCCTCCGAGACAATACAACAATAAGACTAAGCACACCATCCGCACACACATTCATACCAAGCACGAAGAATTTTATGATGATGAAGATTATGATGGCCGGATGATGTTTGGGGACGTACGGAAGTTATGGGACTATAAACTTTAATATTTACAGACAGTAGACCAATAGTCGGAAATTGACATCTCATTCGCATCGAGATCTTAAATTTACAAGACACTATCTTATTCAGATCACAGAGGTGGAAAGGACGGCAAAAATTGGATTTAGATGGATAGATGGTTTCAGTAGACATCCAAATTATTTTACCTCCAACAATTCTTTGTTATTTGACAAAATTCTATGTAACGCATTTGTTTTTTCTTTATTTACATGCCATTTTACCAGCAACTCCAGTTTCTGTAAATTACACTTGGTCAACATGATTTTTGCCTCATGAGTATCAATAGTTGTACTTAATGCAGTTTTTTATCGTGTTTTCAAATATGTATTCGGAATATCTCCGTCGCCCACAGTTTTTATTTCAATTTCAATTAACGGATTTAAATAATTATTTTTTAATAAACTTTTTTCGTCCATTTGTCCATTGTAAAACCAAATGAGCTAACTCAGAAGATTTCAGCTATGGTAAAGAGATATCAAGGCAAATGTAATCATAATATGCTGGCCGATTATTGTTGGACCATCAAGAGGGATGCTCCACAGGCGAAATATAGCAGAAAATCGTCATTTCTTACTTTCTAGGTGAGTCCGAATGTTCGAATATTGTGTAGTTACGAATGTAGAAAATATTAAAGTGTTTGAAATTATAAATTCCTGTCTCTCGGAAACCTTGCGTGATGTAAAAAACCTATATCATATTTGATTTCAGGAGAAAAAATACTATCAGAATCACAATTTGTTCTCTCTGAGACAAAAAAAATTATTTTGTTGCTCAGTGTTATTCAAATTTCAACAAATCTCTACAGAATGGTAAAAGAACGCAAGCCTGAATAGAAAGTCTTGTGTGAAAAATGTACCCGACCTTCACCCATCCAAGTAATACCTTAGTTGCCTATTGAACATCTCATTGAGGCGATGTGCTAACTACATGTCACTGATTGACATCTGTAGGCAAATGAGTATAATTAAATTAACCTGGTTACGAAACTCCCACTTATGAGTACCCATATCTCCTTGCGGGACGTACATTTGCGTACTTTATAATATAAATATGTTGGTCAATTTGTTCATATGTCGGTCTGATTTGTTTTGGTTGGTACATTAAATTATGCAACTGATATTGTATGTTGGCCAGATATCGTAGAATGACAGCTGTAACATGTTGGAGAAATATCTTTGTTTAACAGATATGAGAGTGTCAGTTTGGTGTGCGATATCAACAGCCTGTTGACAATAATTTGATATTGATGATGTAGGTACTTGTGTGTTGGATGGAGTCTATTCAACAGTGACTTACGCTGTCATCTTAACAATATTTATATCGAGAATGAGTTAGGTAATGAAGAGCGAGGCTTCACATTTGAGGATAAGTGAATCTTTGATTTATTATCACTGACACTCGTGACGTTCTCAGCAGTCGCCATTTAGAGTTTTCGTGGAATAAAAATTGTTATGGATTTTTTATACCCATGTCATTGCTATTTTACCAAAAGCTAATAAAGGACATATATATGCCTATTTAATTCAAGCCCCAAATGGAAGTCAATGACCAATCACGTTTCAATGAATTTTGTTTTACAAACAATGACAATCGTGTTTCACCTCGCTCTTTATCGAATTCTCACTACCAGCTCCTCTTTTGTGATAAAGAAAGCTCCTCGTTTTTAATATTCTGAACAGGTCAGAGAATTATTTTGCAGTGACTGACTCTCCAACAATTATTTTGAATAATATAATAATAATAATAATAATAATAATAATAATAATAATAATACTTTATTTATTCTGGCAGAGTTAAGGCCATAAGGCCCTCTCTTCCACTCAACCAGCACAAATACAAATAAATATTTGACAAATATAGATATACACTATACTAATTATAAACAGTTAAAGATACAATAAATGTAGCAATGTAAATGTCATGTACAAACAACATTTTATAGGGTAATAACAATAATGATACGATAATAATAATAATAATAATAATAATAATAATAAAAATAATAATAATAATATAAATATGATACATTATACGGGAAACACCAATTAATATATATATATATATATATATATATCTTACATTGGATAATAATGAAGTCGAGTTTAGAGCAAATATAAATTTAGATTTCTTTTAAAAGATGCCAATGTCCGGCAGCCCCTTATTTCTTGTGGTAGGGAATTCCAGTTGCGAGAAGTGGAGATGGTATATGACATGGAGTGATGTGATGTCCTATGTTGCGGTATATTAAACAAGAGACTACGTTGTGATCCTGTGTTTAAGTTATGGTTTGAGGATAGATACTGGAAACGGGATGATAAATAATTGAGAATCGAGGTATGTAGGATCTTAAATAAGATAATTAGACAGTGCGATTTTCTTCTCTCTTTTAGATGTAGCCATGACAATTCGTGGATAGTAAATAATGAACAGATTCTTTCGAACTACGCATTTGGTAATTGTGTGTTCAATAAAGTGATTTTATCGAATTGTTTACTGAAATAATAAATTAATAGCGTATAATATTGGTTATAATATATAGTTTGATTTTTGCACCACTACGGTGCATTCTTACAATATCACGATTCTATTTGGCAATAAATAATATGATCAAGTTGCAGTGAATGAACAAATGAAATACAACCAAACAGTTCTAATTTGTTTTCAAACATTGCCGTTTACATGAAATATAAAGACGTTTTATAATACTGGTAAATGTATTTAAATAATGATTCTTTAGTAAACAGTTTAATTTTATTTGTTAAATAGTCCTAACAAAAGCCACTCTTGATTTGCAAATCCTCTAGTTAAATTCACTCGTCACTTCATGACTCATGAATTTATCGAAGGTTTTGGAATTCACTCGTGACTTCATGACTCATGAATTTATCGAAGGTTTTGGAATTCACTCGTGACTTCATGACTCATGAATTTATCGAAGGTTTTGGAATTCACTCGTCACTTCATGACTCATGAATTTATCGAAGGTTTTGGAATTCACTCGTGACATTACTAATACAAATTAAAAATTTAAATAAATTTATCTCTAGGTGTGTCAACCATGGCCTACTGACGTCTTCTTTGGAAACATTAATTTCTATAACACGCTTGTAATTAGCTGACGATACAGTGAAACTCCATCATAATGGCTTCTCGAAATATAAGTGTCCCCATTAAATCTTCTGAAAAAAGTTTCATCTTGTTAATGGGCGTATCGTTAATTAAAAGAGAAAGAAACATTTAAGCTGCTTCTGGAGATGTCCCTAAATAGCGCAGTAACAGAGCGGTAGCACATTGAGCTTAAGATTTTGAGGTCAAACTCCGGGTCAGATGAAATTTGCTCTTTAGACATGTCAATACAAAACTACCAGAACAACTGGAATGTCCATCTTCAACGAATGCCGTCTCATAGAATTCCAAAAGCCATGCTTCGTTACTGCAAAAGATCGCTGGGACGTCCAAAAAAGCACTGGATGGAAAATTCCTCTTTGAGACCGTAACAGGCCACACGGCATAATACTTACATGGATGATGATGATAATGATGAATCTATGACCTACAGGCGGATTGTCTGGAAACAATATCTGTATCATGTTGTTAGCTGTACCCTTACACCAAAACTACATTATAATTAAATCTGGCAGTAGAATAACCCGTATTAAACCTTGTTAGAAGTTTACTCTTTACGGCCGAATCGAGTATTTAAATATATATATGTGTTTGAACTCGCTCCTGAAGGTATGCCTAACAAGGGAACTGTCAACCATTTCATGTTGAAACCTACTTGACATTTCTCCCAGAGAAGTGTTGTGATGTACCCGGGTCGTGTCCAAAAAATATCTGCCGTTTTAAAATGCAAGGCACTGAAATTGAATCCAGAATCCAGCAATGGCAGCCCGCTGTACGGAGCAGATGTAGGGCTATATCCCTGCATGAGTTATGCACAGAGTGGAGTGAGTTGGGACGCGGCGCGCACGGCAGGTAGTCAAGGTTTTCCAGTCTGCCAGCACAGGAGTTGTACAGGGTGGACCGCTCGAATGGACCTAATTTCAATTGCTTGTTACTGGCAAACGGTTGAAGATAGAAACTTAAAACAACGTTCATATTACAGAAAAACTCACCAAGTTTTGATATCCAGATCACCACATCTCTATATGAGCCCCAGCAGTCACTGTGACGATATCAAAGCGATGAACAATTTCTTGCCAAGTACGTTGGAGTATGTCTTCTGGAATGTTCTCAATAGCCTCTATGATGCGCTCACGAAGATCACGAAGGTCTTTGACTGGGGTGGTGTAAACTTTATCTTTGACATAGCCCCAGAGAAAGAAATCCAGTGGTGTTAAATCGGGAGATCTCGGGGGCCACGCGATTGGTCCTCCCCTACCAATCCAACGGCCAGGGAAAATGTTGTCCAAAGTCGTACGAACTTCATTGGACCAGTGGGGAGGAGCACCATCTTGCTGGAAAACGATGTTAGGCTGCAGTTGTTCAATTTGTGGAAAGAAGAACTGCTCCAGCATGTCAAGATATGTGGTACCACGAACAGTTTTCTCGGCGAAGAAAAACGGTCCAATGACCTTATTATGTGACAAACTGCACCAAACATTCATCTTCGGACTATCACGAACATGCTCTTGAATAGCGTGAGGATTCTCCGATCCCCAGATCCGCACATTATGCCGGTTTACCTTGCCTGACAAATGGAAAGTGGCTTCGTCCGAGAAGAAAATCTTGGTCATGAAGTCAGGATCAGCGCCCGAGACGGTCCAGCATCGTATTGGCGAATTCCACTCGTTTCGGCATGTCATTCGGCTCCAGACGTTGCACTAACTGCACTTTATATGCGTGCAGTTTGAGGCGTTTGTGGACAATCCGTTGTAATGTCGATTTTGGTATTTGAAGTTCCCGCGAAGCTCTTCTTAATGACTTCCGGGGGCTTCGCTCAAATGCGGCTTGAACATTTGCTACCATTTCATCGGATGCTCTGCGACCACCACCATGCTTCTTCAACACAGATCCTGTAGCTAATAATGTATCACGCCACTTCTTTATGCTTCTAGCAGTTGGAGCATCACGGTTAAACACACGCCGGAACTCCCTTTGAACTCTAATGATTGATTTAAACTCCGCATACCACAAAACAGCTTGCGCTTTCATCTGCGGAGTCGCCATTTTCACAAACAATTAAATCTAAGAACGAGAAACGTATCTTTGTGCCATCTACCGACAGGATTCGAAACTTGGTGGACCAGTAGCTCGTAAAGTTCAAATCCCGGGTCAGGTGCAAATTTTTGTCTCTTATTAGGTTAACAGACCTATATTCTGTAGTTGAATTTCCAAAAAAAAATGTAGTCTATGTTATTTACTTTCCCAGGAGATTGTAATGGAATCCAAATGTTAGTTTTTATTCGCCTACACAAGGGTAAATAAAATATCTTTGTTTTATCATAAAACATATTCTCTGTTTGTAAATTTTTGTTACTTAAATCTTAATTACCTCGTCACTGTGGAATTTGTAAACTCTACGGAGTAAAGACGTCCTTTCAGACTCCTGAGAAATTGGAATTGCGTTGTACCTAAACCTAAGGCAATACTTTACTCACGTGATATCCAGGCATTGACAAAAAATATTTGAAGTAGCCTACGGTCATTCAATGTATGGTACCACGAATTAATGTGTGTTCATAAAATGAAATTACGTAACTATTCACGTAGAAGAATTCAATTCAATTACAGGCCTATATAATTTATAACAAACCCTAAGCTAGGAGGCAAATAACGAGAACACGCAGTGAAGTGCATTGCCGTAAAATGTACGTAAATTTTCAATCAATTGGTGGTTGAACCTTTTTTTTTTTTTTTTTGCTGTGGTAATATTTCAGTTTTTCTATATTTGTATCACTGCACTTTATTATATAAATGTCCAAGTATACTTACTTATTTACTGGCAGTAAGGTACTAGTTCGTTTATGACCACGTGGACGTAAGCTCTCCATCCCTATCCTGAGCTAATATTTTCCTATCATCTCCTGTGTAATGTATCTTGCAAGCCCATGTTTCCCTTAACAGGAATTTAGGCGCTCTCCCCCTACAGGGAAGAATTTGAATCATACTAATTTAGTTACACTTATTTTCGCATAGACGTCATTTGAGTGGTCCGTGGTCAGCGTTCCGCCTCATACTGACTTCTAGGAAATCAAGGTAGTACTTGGACGGGAAAATTCGGTAAATTTTGCTTAGAGCCCTCTTCATTCAGGCTTGAGGATCTTTTACGAGCCTGAATATCTTCAGACTCGGGAACCACGGCTCAAAGTCCCTCCCGAAGGAGTTGCTCCTTGGATTTGTCCATCCTAAAAAATCCATCGACCTTGTCCGGGTTTGAACCCGCGACCCTCGGGACCAGAGGCAAGGTGCATAACCACTAGTCCACCGCGGCCGATTCCTGTCTCATGTACTTCCCTCAAATCACGGTTAATGTTATTCTCCCAGCTCATTCCTGGTCTACCATTTGGTCGACACCCCTCTAGTATTCCTATCACTTGCATTCCCCATTGTTGCCATATGTCTTGGCCTTCGTAGTCTACTGGAGTTAACTACTACTATTATATCTGGTTTCCTATAAACATCATGTAGCTCATTGTTGTGTAGTCCTTTCCATTCGCCTGTCTGTTCACTCTCTTTGGTCCAAACATTTTCCTAAAACTCTGTTCTCAAATTGTAATAATATTTTTTCATACCTTAAATTATAAGTCCACGTTTCGCATCCATACAATATAACGGGCAGAATAACAGTTATATATATAATTTTAACGTTTTTTTAAAGAAGCTGGAACGACATGTGTCCCTGTAATGCATAATAGCATGCATTTCCAGAATTGAGTCTAAGATAAATTTCGTTCGGATCGCATTCCAGTTTGTAATTATTGTTCCTAGGTATTTCAATTCATCCACTACTTCAACTTTCTCTCATTTGTCATTAACTGTTCATTTCCACTACATAATTTTTTTCTGTTTGCGATCATATATTTAGTATACTTTCGGTCTTAATTTATTTGTTATTGAATAGAGCGTGCGTGTTGCATCTGTACACTGTAATTTGAAATGGACTACTTTTTATGTGGAATGTTGCAATAATGCTGGCGAGTATCGCACTCACTACAACAGAAGAACGTATTGTATGATTGTCCTCCAGAAGTGAACATAAATATTCTGTTAGATTCTAATCTAATCTAACGGATTGTACTAAACGTAGCTACGTTCAATCGTATTGTGTTTATAGCTGTTATATATTTTCTAAACTTTTTCTTTTAAAGTATGCAAATTACAGGTGTAACCAATTTCTTAGCGTTTCTTTAGAAATTTCTCTTTAATATTCCATTACATGCCGCCTTATCCAATATCCATCAATGGAGTACAGTTAAGTTAACAAGAAAGTTGTGTGCCATGTTGGCTTTCGTAGTAGTTACGTGCATTCTCTATCGATTATATAGCGTTTTCACTATACTCATTTGTCTGCCACGGTGGTCTAGTGGTTATGTTACTTGAGTAAGTCCCGCGGGTCATGGGTTCAAACCCGGCCGTTGTCGGTGGATTTACAGGATTGAAAAACCGAAGGGACAATTCCTCGAAAAGGGACTTTAAGCCGAGGGTTCCAAGTCTGAATATTGTCATGCTCTTGAAAGAACCGCAAGCCTGAATAAAAATACATCTGTGCAAAATTTAACCCACCTTCGTCCATCCGAATAATACCTTAGTTTCCAAGTAAGATGTCGACTCGAGGCGATGTATTAACAACATGTCCCTCGCTGACATCTGTGGAGAAAAAACATGATTAAATTAGTATGGTCGAGAAACTTGTAAATAGGGAAGCACCCATGCCCGCACTGTGGGACGAACAAGAGAGTAAAATAAGATCTATATCAATTTACTTTGAAAACATATTGTTCACAATAGTAACATATATTTAAAGTAAACCCACTAGAGCTACCTTTCTATACAATCGGCAAGAAATGTCCGCTGGATTGTCAGATACGTGTGACGGCTGTCTTTTTATCCTAGAACATGCATCTGGTACTCGTTTCAGTTAGAGTCTGAGTGGAATCCAGAGCTGTGGTATCGCCAGGAGGTTTCGGTGAGATTAAAAATACTGTCCTCATCGGGACTCGAGTCCCTTGCCTCAACCTAATACGCTACTACGCGGCGTGCCCCCCCTTAGTGAAGCACAAAAGTATAAATAAGTCAAGTTTTGTATATTTCTGAAATGATGTTACTTGAAATAAATTAACATTTATTACAATGTCGACATTTTGAATTATTTAATAAATTAAGTTCACCAAAATAAGAAGTGCGATATATTATCCATAACTGGCGGCTCCAAGCGCACGCGGTTGGCTGCGGTCCCGAGATCGAGGATCGGTCACTCCATGTGGGTTTCGTGGTGGACGAAACGGAGCTTGGGCAGTATTTTCTCGAGGTTTTCTCCCATTTTCACCTGCCACAATTCCATTCCACCATCTCATCCGTTTCGTTTAATTTCCTTCATGTGCCCTGTGATGTGCGTCAGGCATGGTCGGCCGACAAACATGTAATTCACAGACCTCTAAATAGTGACCTTATCTCATCTCATCCCTTGACCCGACCCTGATTTGGACACGAGTTGAGGATATTATATTTTATTTTATTATCCATCGTCTTATACACAGCATCTGGTTTGCTAATGCACTCTATTCAATATCAGTGAAGTTACAAATATGACCTAAGGGTAACGTTTTTCTTCAGTTTTAACCGCCCGGGTTTGTTGCCTGGTGGGGAATTGTTTCCAGGGTAACTTTTTTCAGGTTTTATCATTACCTGTAAGATAAATGTCGGGAAACGTTCAGGTCCATATATAGTCCCTGAACACTACATGGCAATCATCGCCTGTATCATTCTGATAGCTTAATATAAATGTATGAGTGAATATTCGGTTGTATCAAGATGGCGCTAACATTGAGCTGATCCCTATTCCGAGGGGCTTTCCATGTCCTCGTGCAATAAAAATGTATATATATATATATATATATATATATATATATATATATATATATATATATATATGTTCCATAGTTTTAAAATCCTCTCGCGATAGGTAGTGTTCCTGTAAAATCCGAGTAGCATGTAGCACGTGAAATTACCTACAAAAGAAGGAGTTAAATCAAGGAATGATGAAAGATATTTCAAAAGTTTGCCTTAACTTATTAAAAAGTTATTTCAGTAAAATTAGCCTTTATGGACGCTTCCATTTCACATATAATTCTTTAAATCGTCATTCTTATATCCCAATTAATCCGAGTACACCGCTGTGGTCTCGAAGTAGCCTGCTGCCTTGTCCCGGTCAGGACATGCTTCCAGGGTGAGTTTTTTTCGGAGTTTTTCCTCACCTGTAAGACAAATGTCAGGAAGCTTTGAGGCCCAAATGGTCCCCGAACATCGATCTGGCCATCATTCCACGGTGTAGAAAGCAATGGGAAGCTACCTTACTTACTTTACTTACTTACTTACTTACTTACTTACTTACTCACTGGCACTATCGAACCCGTAGGTTCATGGCCGCGCGGACATACGCTTTCCATACATCCCTATCCTGAGCTAATACTTTCCAATCATTCCCTGTATAATCTACTTCCCTCAAATCATAGTTAATATTATTCTCCCACCTCATTCTTGGTCTACCAACTGGGCGTTTTCCCACTGGCTTTCCTACAAGAACCTTCCATGCAAGTCTTTCATTCCCCATACGTGCAACATGTCCTGCCCATCGCTGTCTACGAGACTTAACTGTTCTTATTATATCTGGCTTCCAATAAAGACCATGTAGTTCATTGTTATGTAGTCTTCTCCATTCTCCTGTCTGTTCATCTCTCTTTGGTCCAAAAATTTTTTCATAAGTACTTTATTCTCAAATACTTGTAATCTCCTTTCCTCCCTTAAAGTAAGAGTCCATGTTTCGCACCCATATAATATAACTGGTAGAATAATAGTTTTATATATTTTCAGTTTAACGTTTTTTCAAAGGAGTTGAGACATCAAGAGTCTCTGCAATGCATAATAGCATGCATTTCCAGAATTGAGCCTATGTTTAATTTCTTTGTGCATCTCATTCCTATTTGTGATTATTGTTTCCTAGGTATTTGAATTCAGCCACTTCCTCAAAATTTCCCTCATTTGTCATTAGCTGTCCATTTCCATTACATAATGAATTCCTACATGTGACTATGCATTTAGTTTTATTGGTATTTACTTCCAGTCCTAATTTCTTAGTGTTACTCAATAGTGTGTGCATGTTGTCCTTTAGTATCTCCTCACTATCGGCCAATAATACTACATCATCAGCATAAACTAACAGCTTATTAATACCATTGAGTTGTAAGCCTTCCTCATTCTCTAAAGATTTAATTGCATGCTCTAGTACAAAAGTAAATAGTAGAGGAGATAGTGCATCTCCTTACTTCAACCCATTCTGGATTTCAATGTGTCCGAAAAAATGTTTGCCTACTGTGGGAAGCTACCACATCTATAATTTCCTAGCAAAGCTGTAAAGCATAGCATGAAAATGCTATGATTACAGTGAAAGATCTGCCCTAGGGCACAACACTATAGAATAGAATTAACCCGAGTGGCGTTGTTCACGTGTTATGTTTCTAGCCCCACGTTCTGAGATTCTCAGGTTCAAACCCGTCGGGGTAGATGGAGTTTTAGGATAGATAAATCCAAAGAAAAAGTTTTTCGAGACGGACTTTAAGCCATGGGTCCCGAGTCTGAAGATTATCCGGGTCGTAAAAGAAGCTCAAGTCTAAAAAAAGAGGCCACTAAGAAAAATTTAACTGACTTTCCTCGAAGCAAGTAATGCCTTAGTTTATACTCGATGTTTCATTGAGGTCACATGCTGACCACATGCCACTCACGGTATCTATAGGAAAATAGGTTTAATTGAATCAGATTGATCAAACTACTACAAAGGGGCGGCTAAGGCTGGACTCATAAAGCTGGAGGAAGGAAGGAATGGAGAATTAGGAGAATTTGTGCTAACGTGTTCCTAATCGAAGAATCAGTTTTTTTTACGTAGACATGAGTTATATCAAGAGAAAATTGAATAAACATTTTTGTTCGTCTTTCAACCAAAACTTAATCCGTGTAAAGTAAGAGGATTTTATATACGGAAAACGAGATTTGCGTAGACTATTTTAATTAATCCATTGTTGTAAAATTTCTGAAATTGACACCTATGTCCTACTCATATTAGCTGTTGATTTTCGGACGAACGACGCATTAATTAAATTAGGAGATATACCGGTTATTTCGAAAAATTCTCAACATGCTTCGCGTAGTAGAAAATGGTTTAATGTTAGTAGAAATGTTTCAAAAGAAACTCTTTCATTCAAATATGCGGTTTTGCTGCTGAGAGACATGAAAGTCACTAGAACATGCCATTTCTACACGACAACAGTATACAGAAATAAAATCAGCTAATTAAAATTTTGTGCAATGATTATCTCAAAACGAATTATCCATTTCATATTTAATTACGTGTAAGAAGTTACATCACTGAAGCTTGTAAAATTATTATACTGCATACAATGTCGAGTTATGCGTACATTAAAGTATGTTAACAAGTGATTTACGGATCAGGATGTTGAAATGTATTTCTATTTCTTAAATGTGAGAGCAAAACGTGAGGAATATTGATTACTCGTGCCTAAAGAATCTTCATATCACTGGATGCTCAATTAAATTAACATACTTGTAACAAATATTAACCATGATTTGAGGGAAGTAGATTATACGGAGATGATTGGAAAGCATTAGCAGAGGATAGCGGTGTATGGAGAGCTTATGTCCGCGCGGCCATGAACTTACGGATTTGATAGAGGCAGTGAGTTATTTAGTCAATAACAAGTAGCAGAGAAAAAGTTCAAAGCTCAAGGGGATCGACAAGTGAATTTCAGTTTTTTTCTTTGTTTTAAGAATTTTAAGAATTTTAGGGTTAATAAATTCTATCTTCAAGCCACAGTGAGTCCAAAAACATTCAAGACTGAAAGTGTATAAAACACTGGCTCTTCCAACTCTTTTGTATGGTAGCGAAGTATGGACGTTGAAACAGAAGGATATACAGAGACTTAGATCTGCTGAAATGAGATATCTTCGGAGGACTGCAGGATACACACTACTAGATCACAAAAAAAATGAAGACATCTTAGAAGAATTACACATGGAATCTTTAGAAAACAAAATTTCTGATTATAAGTCAGGATGGATGCAACATGTTCATCGAATGGAAGATCACAAAATACCCAAACAAATGTTAAGATATCAACCTGCAGGAAGAAGAAGACCAGGACGTCCACTCAAGAGACTTGTGGATGGTGTTTCTCTTGAGGCGGAAACAGGTCAACAAATGGCCTAAATTCGTGAATGTACTATGATGATGATGATTGTTTTCATCTGATTGTTTTGAAAATTTTGACACGTAGATTATGTGCTTATTGAAGTGTTTGTGTGACGTTTGGTGTTCATTATAGGTAAAATAATTATTATTTAAAGATATATATTTTATATTTTCGAAACAATGCTTCTTACGATGCATTTTTAAATATCCTCTCATGAAATTTGTGATTCAGAATCTTTATGAATCCACAAAATATATTTGCTATGCAAATAATTCAAAAAGAGAGGATTCTGCTTGTTTTTCATTTTATAAAAACAAATATGATTTATTTTTTATCCACTCTCACGTATTTCCATCTCAATTTAAATACCACATGTGCCTCAGACTAGTAACTGCATAGCAAATTTGAATTAGTATATATTGGGGAGTCTAACTACAAAATTTCATTTTGATAACATAAAAATTGCATCGTAAGGAGCATTTTAAGTTTTGAAAAATGTCAAAAAAAATCCTACTAAAGTTGAAGTAGTGAAGC
The DNA here is from genome assembly GCA_030220185.1 of Diploptera punctata. Classification (NCBI taxonomy): domain Eukaryota; kingdom Metazoa; phylum Arthropoda; class Insecta; order Blattodea; family Blaberidae; genus Diploptera; species Diploptera punctata. The sequence goes on from JASPKZ010007908.1 coordinate 647,427, forward strand.
GGACCACACTTGCACGTGTACTTCAACTTGTACGTCGCGGACTTAATTTTGCTCCTACAATAAAAATATTTACGTGAAAATGATCCTAAAGAACCATAGTTATTAAAAAGCAAATAAAAATGTATTTTTTAATTTTTTGTTTCAAAATTTTCACCATTCGCTGCCCTTAAATATTATTAATTATTGCCTGATTAATCTCCAGATCGCTGCAATTCTTATTTATGTACAACTGACAAAACAAAATTGAGCCTTGATAGGTCTGTATATTCTTAGTCCATTTCGAATAACACTGTTTTAAAGAATGTTCTTATTAATGCACACCTGAAGTAATTTCTACTATCCATCCATAGTAATTCGGCCCGAAGATAGGTCCTTCACTGCAATCACAGCATCTTCATGCTATGCTTGCAGCTTTACTAGGGAAGGGTGATGATGATGATAATGATAAGGATCATGATGACCATATGATCTTCTTCTTCTTCCGAGTGCAGTATTGGGTGATGATGCCCGTTCTGCGACTACAAAAACTGATCTTTCCATCGGTTGAAGGGTCTTCCGAGGTCTCTTTTGCCTTTAGGGTTGAGGTGGTAAATCATATGATCATATGATTTCGGCATTAAAGTTTTCCTCACATTTGTCTTACAGGTGAAGAAAAACCCCGATAAAAACCTCACCTAGAAAAACTGCCCCGAACGGGGATCGAAACCGGTAGACTATTTCTACTATATTGTGACGCATTGTTGGGCTGGTTTTTAATATCGCGGACGACGATGAGTATCCGGTCTCGTCTTGTATGGTATAGAGCGATTCGTGAGCTCACGAAATTTTCACATGTCTGGGTTTATAAACCAGCGAAGCGATCTCAAGTGTGAAGACAAGATGATGTTCTAAGTGAAACCATCAGCGAGTAGGAAGAGCTAGACGATCAAATAAATAGTCAAGGAAAATCATTTATTAACAGGGAATTATCTCTGAAGAATCAGTGAAATTCTGTGGGATGAATAAAGTGAATTTGGAGGTTTTCTTTAGACATTTGTGGAGTTTCAATGTGAATCCTACGAGACGGCAAGACGCTGCAATAGTTGGGTATAGCAATAATGTTTCGATATCTGCCTCTTGATAAACAGGGGTAAAGCACACACGTCTTCATTATATAATGGAAATGGACAGCAAATGACAAATGAGGGAAATTTTGAGAAGTGGCAGAATTCAAATACCTAGGAACAATGATCACAATTAGGAATGAGATGCATAAAGAAATTTAAACATAGACTCAATTCTGGAAATGCGTGCTATTATGCATTGCAGAGACTCTTGATGTCCCAACTCCTTTCAAGAAACGTTAAACTGAAAATATATAAAACTATTATTCTACCAGTTATATTATATGGATGCGAAACATGGACTCTTACTTTAAGGGAGGAAAGGAGATTACAAGTATTTGAGAATAAAGTACTTAGGAACATTTTTGGACCAAAAAGAGATGAACAGACAGGTGAATGGAGAAGACTGCATAACAATGAACTACATGGTCTTTATAGGAAGCCAGATATAATAAGAACAGTTAAGTCTCGTAGACTGCGTTGGGCAGGACATGTTGCACGAATGGGAAATGAAAGAGTTGCGTGGAAGCTTCTTGTAGGAAAGCCAGAAGGGAAACGCGCAGTTGGTAGACCAAGAATGAGGTGGGAGAATAACATTAACTATGATTTGAGGGAAGAAGATTATACAGGGAATGATTGGAGAGCATTAGCTCAGGATAGGGATGTATGGAGAGCTTATGTCCGTGCGACCATGAACCTACGGGTTCTATAGTGTCAGTGAGTAAGTAAGTAAAGCACAAACGTCATACCTCATGATTGAACGTTTGCGAATTCGATTAGAGCTCAAGTTTTCGTTTTTATTTTTCTACGATAACTTGGAAGATGACGTGTGTAAAATATTTGATTAATTCATTTTGAGAATTTTCCTCATCATTAAGGGTTTTCTTCAATCAATCTTAGTAATTAACATGAGTTTAAAAAACACATGAATGACCACGTTCCTCAGTTTGTAACGAACATTCACAAATTGCCCTTAATTAAATTTCTTCATCGTTCTGTGTCCTCTGTGTCTTCATCCGTTACACCAAATTTCCTTATTGAATTCTGAATGTTATTCTTCCAGGTTGTACTTGGTCTTCCTTTTTTCTGCTCCTTGTTTCAATTTTCCATGCACAGACTGCCTTTGGCAAGTCTTCCATTCTGCATTCTTCTTACGTTCCCATACAATTTTTGCCTTCTGTGTTAAATCTCATCAATTATACTTCTTTCTGAATTCATCCATTTTCTTATTTCTGTATTTTCAAATTCTTTCCAGTCGAGATTTTCTGGCAGCTCTTCTCCAAAAATCTATTTCAGCTGCAGTTATTCTGTTGGTATGTTGCTGTGTCATTGTCCAAACTTCCAAACCATGTAATATTATACTTTCTAGTATGGACTTATAAATTAGTTGTTTTGTTCTGTTAATGGTGTTTTTACTCCATAGTATAGAGTTTAACATTCGTATGTTTTTTCCCCTTTACTGATCCTTTTTGCTATCTCTTTATTTGATGTTCCATCTTTCTCTATAATTGATCCCAAATAACAGAAACTATCTTTATCTTTACCCCATCAATATATAATTCATCTGGATCATTTGTTAAATACTCTGTTTTTTTAAAACCCCACTTGTGATATGTTGTTACATATAATGTGCATCTTCTCCATCCTGAGTTATAATTATCTGATCATCGGTAAAATGTAAGTGATGCAGATATCTTCTTTCTGTTAATTCTAGTCCCAATCTTGCACACTTACACGACCATTTTACTGAACAAATGTTTATATATAGGCCTATATATATTAAACAGTGTCGCTGACATCGGACATCCTTGTAACAATCCTTTACTGGTTCCAGAAGGTTCTGATGACTGAGACCACATTTTAATTTGACATTTATTGTTCTTATATATTTCTTGTATTAATTGAATTAGGGATTCATCTATGTTTGCTATACGTAATGCCTCCCATAATGTTACTCTTGGTACACTGCTATAAACTTTTTTATAATCTATAAAATAGAATCCAATCTCTTTTGATTTATTTTCACATTTCTCCTCGATTTGTCGTACTTCAAATATATTATCTATACAAGATCGACCTGGTTGTAAATCCACATTGTTCTTCTGTTCCACTGTAACATTTTTCTGTTTTGTTCTTTATCATTTTTCCTAGGCATATCTTCAGGGAATTGATAACACATATTCCGCGGTAATTTTCGCTGTGTAAAATATAAAAATGTATTATGCATTGTACAGTTATACATTTACGAATTTGTCATATATGGATTCAAAAATTTGTGATGAGATTAGTGTACCTAGAGTAATAAAGGGCAACTATCATACTGCATAGTTTATAGAAATAAAACACAAAAATTTCGTATTTCACTCTTACCAAGAAACATGTCAATAATTTGAGGTGACATTTTTTTTATTCATTCAATTTTGTGCGATTTCTACTTTGAACCCCAAATAGGATAAATAAAATTGCAACTTATTTGTAAGATTTTGTTTCTGTATCAGTTGCTCTAGATTATATTTACTTTTCCTTAGTTATTGAGAGCTCAATTTTAAGTTAATAATGTGTTTATTTAGTATTTCGATCGGAATAACTATATTTTACTTTAAATATTGTGACCTGGACATGTTTTTATCCTTATATATCCAGATGAGAGGTCTGCCATACATTGTTGTCACATCCAATTCTATATTTTTTTTCAATATTGATTATATTGCTGATATAAAATTAATGAATGTTCTCGACATAAAATGTTTGATTTAATAGAGGTATAAAATGATTTCTTGGACGTTAAAAGAGACGGTTTCGGTTTAGCATCCATACTTAAAGGACATTAGAAGCGAGATAGGCTACGTAGTGCTAGAAAGTGAATAATTTCATGGTATTGTGTTATTACGTAATAAAGGTACAATGAAAATTGCACTAGTGTTTAAAATTGATTACACTGGTATTCGAGAAGTGACGATCGAGATATCAGGAACGTAAAATACAAGAAATTATAAATGAAAATTCCGAAATGGAAGCTAATACCTCAATGCAGTTCGATTCTGTTCGAGGTAGCATCGATAGTATTAAAACAAGATTAATAACGAAAATTAATAATGTAAAAATTAATTTTAAATCTAAAATAAATGGTAGGAAATACAAAACAAGGTGCGTTAATTTAAGGTAGCATGTGCGAAATACAAAACGAAAGCACTAAACTGGATTAAATCTGGTGAAAATAAAATAATACCTTCACAAAACTTCATAACTTTAAGGACTAATTCCGAATTCTGAAAGAAATAATAGAAGGTAAACCAAGAATAGTAGCCAATTAGGAAGTTCGGATGGCCGTTGATAGACTCCACTATTAGGTTTTGTCAGCGTCATAAGTTCACAACCATTGCGAATTGAATAATATACATTATAATTATGTTAAAATATCAAAAGTCGATGCAACAATTTCGTTCAAATTATTTAATCCTTAATTCGAGGACAGCGTCGTCCACAATGGATGAATTCCCGAGGAAATACCCATTCATTTGTTTGCTACCATACAAGCTCAGGTGTAGCAAGTTCTTCGGAGCATCTCCTTTGAAGAAAAGGAGAGGAGATTATGGAGACCTTGGAAAATTGATGACATGATGTAAATAACTTGCACACCACTAATTTAACTGCATAAACTGTGCGATGTGTTAAAGGAAAAAAAAACTTAATCTCTCGATTTATGGATTATTTAAATGTCCTATTCGACCAGATTAATGTGTTTATATGAAATGTGTTTTTGGTTTGTAGTTAGTTTGTAATGAAGGTCATGGTGTTGTATAAAAGATCGTGTACAGTTGGAAGGTTGCAGGATTGAGGAAGGGTTTAGGGGTGTTTGGGAGGAAATTGTTAATATAAACTTTGTTTTTGGTAAATTGCGATTTGTTTAGGTTATTAGGGGCCGTGAGATTCGATGTTTTTATTTTAATATTTTTAAATGTTGTGTTTTAGATGTGTTGTGTTACCGTGTTTATTTGGTGCATTTGCTAATATGTTTTAAAACAATTCATGTGTATTAGTATTATGAATTTTGTGTTCATTTTTTTTGAGAAATTCGAGAATTGGAGTCGTGTTAAATTATGTGTGTAGTTGTGGATTTCTGTAGTATATTCGTGGCCTGCATATGTGCTTTAGTGTAGATGTTTCAATTCGTTTAATCGTGTTTTCACACACAACCCGAGTTTATTCATTACACAGGACAGAACAGCAGCACTCGTCTGGTCGTGGAAAGGAAGCAAAAGTGAAGGGCAAGTCATATATGGAGGAGAATTGTGTAAGTAATTTGAGTTTACTGGTCTACGGATTGAAATTTCCAAGTTGTAACTCAGTGACTGAAATGTTTGTCACTTACTTACTCACTGGCACTGTCGAACCCGTAGGTTCATGGCCGCACGGACATACGCTCTCCATACATCCCTATCCTGAACTAATGTTTTCCAATCATTCCCTGTATAATCTACTTCCCTCAAATCATAGCTAATGTTATTCTGCCACCTCATTCTTGGTCTACCAACTGGGCGTTTTCCCTCTGGCTTTCCTACAAGAAGCTTCTATGCAAGTCTTTCATTCCCCATACGTGCAACATGTCCTGCCCAACGCAGTCTACGAGACTTAACTATTCTTATTATATCTGCCTTCCTATAAAGACCATGTAGTCCATTGTTATGAAGTCTTCTCCATTCACCTGTCTGTTCATCTCTCATTGGTCCAAAAATTTTCCTAAGTACTTTATTCTCAAATACTTGTAATCTCCTTTCCTCCCTTAAAGTAAGAGTCCATGTTTCGCACCCATATAGTATAACTGGTAGAATAATAGTTTTATATATTCTCAGTTTAATGTTTTTTGAAAGGAGTTGGGACATCAAGAGTCTCTGCAATGCATAATAACACGCATTTCCAGAATTGAGCCTATGTTTAATTTCTTTGTGCATCTCATTCCTATTTGTGATCATTGTTCCTAGGTATTTGAATTCAGCCACTTCCTCAAAATTTCCCTCATTTGTCATTAGCTGTCCATTTCCATTATATAATGTATTTCTACGTGTGACCATATATTTAGTTTTATTGATATTTACTTCCAGTCCTAAGTTCTTAGTGTTACTCAATAGTGTGTGCGTATAGAAATGTTTGTCACGCCACTGATTATTTCAAATTAAATTGGATCTGATAGTACACACAAACTATAACTTACAACATATAATACGAGTTCAGCTCAGTGGTTATAGCAGTAGTGCTAGTGTCAACGAATGTGAGATTGTGTCACGTTCGAAACTTTATATTTTTTATTATGAACGTCCTATAAATTAGTTTCGTATTTGTTAGTCTAAATAGGCCGCAATAAGCGTGATTTGGAACTACGGTCTTTGAAGTTAAGTCTACGTCACAAGTACTTCAGGTTCTTTTTACCTAATTCAGTCGTGTACTTTTTGGCGTTAGTTCAACTATAATGCAGCGAGAGAATAGGGAAGCAGTGCATAAGCAAACTAGGCAGATTATATACTACCTATGTTTTTTAAAAGCAAAAGTGTCAAATTTATTTCGCACATCGCGCTCCATGTTTCATGTTTTGCAGACTTCTCACTCCAAGTCTGTCCTTATGTTTTCCGCTCTATCTGCTGGCGACACCCATGTATCCTGTTCCGGCGTTTGTAAACTTAATATTTTAGTATAATTGTTTATTATCTATTATTTGAGTGTAGAGTAATTTATATGGTATTTAAATCTGGGTGCACTTCATGAGTTACAAACTTACTTACGTATTGTATAGAGACTGTTCGAAAGGTTGTAGTAATAATGTACAGCCTTTGAAAGAAATGATGGCGCAACTCTTGATAATGGAAAGTTAGTTTTGAAGAGTGATTCACACCAGTACATTGTTACATGTTCTGACTCGTTTGAGTATAAAGCGGACCTCGTAGGTCTCTCTCCATGCAGTATTTGTATCGTTGGTTTATAGAGAGCAGACGGTAAGATGTTGTTTTTCCGACGACGCGGGCCCACGAGGGATTCCGGTCAGGTAGATGTTTTTATTTATTACTATTTAGTAACGTCGTTAATTTTCATAATGCCTATATGTTACTAGGCTTTATTATATAAATTAATTTGTGTGTGTATATATATATGTATATATATATATATGGAAAAATTCCCGGTTGGGACAGGCTCCTGGGTGAGACGTTTTTCGCGGTTTTTCCTCACCTGTAAGATAAATGTCAGGAAGCGTAGAGCCCAACGGTCCCCGAAAATTATCCGGCCATCATCATAATCCTTATCATTAGCATCATCATTCTTCTGGTGTGGAAAGAAACGGGAAGCTACCACACCTATAGTTCCCTAGTAAATCTGCAAAACATAGCATGAAAATGCTGTGATTGAAGTGAAAGACCTGCCCTCGGGCAGAATTACTATGGAATGGAATATATGCAAATAAATTAATTAAAGAAAACAGATCATATATATATATATATATATATATATAGAAAATGAATAACGGTTGTAACGTCTCATTACTTTGTTTAAAAAACACATGGCATAATAAAATTATTTATTCCTATTACTAATACAAAATGCGTCTGATTAATTTAAATTAAGTTAATATCTAATTTCATTATACGATAAGTCCTGAAGTACTGTGTCGCTTCATACAGATAATTTCTAGGAGAGATGGTTGTGGTCTAGTGGAGGGAGCTTCTGTTTCCCATGCCTGAGGTCATGTGTTCGATACTGCTGTCATGCTTTTTTTCTCGTCCTTATTTCAATTAATTATCTTTCTTTGTTTCATTTATTTTGCTTTATTTTATTTTCAGTATTAACCGCACTACTTATTTACACGAAATTATTTTCCATTTCACTACACAAAGGAAATATAACGGATTTAGTTTCTGAAATATTTGTATACTTGTGAACCAAATATCTGATCTCTGATCATGCGCAGTGGCTTCGTTCTGAGACTTGAATATTATATGTGCGCCATCAATTATTTCAAAGGCTGTACATAGAGTACATTTGGTTTTAAAAATGAAATGGACAATTGAACTCTACAGTATGTAAGTAGATAAATAATAGTACAGTGATTTTAACAGTAATAACTAGGAGAGTACTGTTCGGTATACCTGGCAATGGAGAATGTTATTGAGAAAGAAGAAAACGTATACTTGACTAAATCAAAAAAGAAAACGTAAGCACCTGCACACTCACAGTAATATAATGTACGGTTAAAAACTATAATATAGTTACCTTGTAGGTCCGTCTCTTCAACTTAAGTTCTTTTGAAACTCTGTAGGCCTTTCGGAACTAGTCCCATCATCAGCAGAATGCATTAGGTCCGTTCTTGTTGACCCTTGTTGAAGCACTGTCTTGGTTGTGTGAATTTTGTACAGAGGATTGTGTGGATTAGGTGTGTATTCATTGAGAATCAGGTTGCTGTTAATTTATCTTAGGATTGCGATTGCCTACATTATATTACTGTGAACTAATACCTCAACGGAAAATCACCATGAATTTTACTAGTATCGATTCTGCACACTCATTAGAGAAATGCCTGAAATTGTCGACCATTATTCTCAGTTCATTGACTACATTGGCAAAGAAATAATTATAGCACCAATTGAAGATACCTGGTTTCTCGCGAATTAATTCATAGACTGAGATTATGCATGCAAATGACAGTTCGCCTATATCTAAACTTATCTCACACATCATGAGTTGTGAGGTGTCCCCACAAGAAAAATCAAGCCGACAGAGATCTGGAGAGCTTGATGGCTATAGTACAATATGACTACCTCTTCCCATCAAAAGGCCTGTCGAAATAGGTTCGCAAATTTTGACAAAATGGGGAGGAGATCCGTCGTGCTCAAACCATAAGTGAAGCCTGGTGTGGGGAGAACTTCATCTACAAATATAAGTAGGACGTGCTGTAAAAAAATATTTATAAATGACGCCGTTTAATCGCTGCAGAAGAAATTAGAGGTCAATAATGTGGTCAGAGATTTTGCCTCCCCATAAATAGACGGGAAATCTGTGCTGGTGACCCATCTTGAAGGTGGAATGTGATTTTTCATCGGTTCAAATATAACTGTTCTTTGAGTACAGAATCAGCGCATTTCCACTATTTCGTCATCAGGGAATAATAATGAAGGGAAAAAGTGCATTTGGTGTGGCAAAGCCCAGTTACAAATTTGTACTCGGCGACCAAAATCCACTGGCAGTATGGCTTGTAATTTTTTTTTTCAGGTAGAAGGGATAGATGTGGTCTTCATGCAGGACTTGCCATACAATTTTTAGTATCGTGCTCACTGCGCTGCATAAATACTGCTAGAAGGATCCTCTTCCACCGTACGAAGAAAATTTTCTTTGAATTGAGCAGTGAGGCGGATACGTTTTGCACCAGCGTCTACTCTGTTTGCCTTCATTGTCCAATGCTCCCGCTGACGCCTGACAACAGACTCAAAGCTTGTGTGATGAGGATGGCGTCTACTGGGATACCATTTCCCTGTATCAGGCAGCAGCTCCTACAGTATTATCGTGTGCTGCAACATAAATAGATGTAGATCTATATCTAGTTGAGAATAACTGTAGCAGTGGATGTTTCATGATGCTTTAATGTAAAGCAAATGATAATGAATCAGATATTCATGTAATCAAAGTACGACAAGTAATATCTTGCACATGCACGTACAAGTTTCAGTTTAACTTACCACGATGTGCACACAGGGAAGGGGGATAAATATAGACCTGCCATGATTTGAACCTTTAGCGTATGAATCACAAATACGTCGCTTTAACCATTAATCCATACGTTAACATCAGAGATACTGCATGTTTCACTCTGATCTAAGACCCTCATTGCACTCAAGTCAGTAAAGTGACATGCATTCATCTGATTTTTTCGAAATTTTAAAGATTTTGATAATGCTTCATTTCGTTAACGTTATAGATGAATTATTTGCAATCAGAATCACAGAATACGTACTAAGGTCTGAAGCTGTTTTAGTATAAATTATTCTCCTGTTGATTTATCTCTGTTAAATGTCGATTATATGGATCCCTTGTAAATCGCCAATTTTTACTCGTAAATCATAGGTTCCGTACCTCAAATTAGGCCTACGTCTATAATTCCTCAGTTAAAATCCTGAGATGTAATTAATTTACTCCCTGTATGTAACTCAAGTGAACAGCAGATTTCAATAGTCCGAAAAGACCCTTCAATAATACGCCCGGCAGTGCAGAAGCTGTTTCATATAAATTTCGTTGGTCTAACATTCGAGTTAATCTGCAGTGAATCAGCATGTGCATTTATATCTCCGGCTTTAAATACAAGTAAATTAATCATCTCCTGATGGTCAAGTATCGATCCAAATTATCCTCTACCTGTGACGCTATGGATAGAAACGGTTCATATCACTGTTAACAAGAGAGTCACATTTCGAATGAGAGACAGAAAACTACAAAGGCAAACAACTTCCATGAAATCAAGAACGTCGACAAAAGGGAGAGTTTGTCTATTGAATATGCGACAATTGATTTTTCGCACATGATGCTAATATTTCATTGTGAACAATCTTGAGCAACTGAAAAAACAGAACGTTCGAATGGACCAATAAAGTTGAGACACCATTCCAAAGCTTCAAACATATATTGTACACTATTCCTGTTTTGGGGTACCGAATCCCTGTCAATAAATTATTCAATGTCGCTTAGGATTTCAGCAGGCTGGGATGGGTATGCTGTCACACGAGCAGGAATAACACGAGAAATATATCGGTAGAACGTAGTCTGAGTTTAAGTGAAATGCCGTTTGTCTCCTTAGTGTACGCCCTGAAATATTTCCTCAAATGTTTATATCGAGAAGAATTTGATCTGAACAAAATATAATTTTGCTTTTTATTAGTTCTTCAACATTCGCATACTGGAGGTAGGGAGAGAGAGCCGGTTGGGTTTAGCGTCTTTGGGAATACATTATTACATCATAACACAAAAACAAAAAAGTCATTCAAATTCCGATTATTCTTCACATCCCCGGTGTGTAAACGTTGAGCAGCAAGATACCATCAAAACAGTCATCACCGTCACTTCACTTCCTGTTCCTGCTTGGGATGACTTTACTTAAACTAGAATAGACCGGAAGACGTAGATATCGCTAAATAATAGGGCACGAAGACCCAGATGTGAGGTATGTAAGGTCAAATATTGCCGCGCGTAGAATAATGTACATGAGTCATTAACCCACTAACAATTTGTCGTAGAGGAAAATTGGGTACTAAAAATAATAATGTTATTTGCTGATAGGATGTATAATATTGGGAATTTGTCTTATTGCAGATTGAAATGAGAGACGTAAAAGAAAATACACCTGCCGGGTTATTTTGATCCAAGAACTGTCTTGGAAAAATAACACGCAGATTTTAATACGTACTTAGAGCTACCAAGCATCTAACAAGGGAACTGTCAACCATCGCATGCCAAAACCTACCGTTAAATTTATTCCGTAGAAACGTTGTGATGTACCAAGGCCATGTCCAAAACGTTATATGCCGTTTTTAATATCAAGGCACCGAAATCCAGCGCCAAATATCTCATTTAAATTATAGGCAAGTAATACAACTCCGGCATTGGCAGATTGGATAACCCTCACTTCATGCCTTCCGTACCGCGTAACGCCTGAATCCACTCGCTCTTGCTCAAGCAGGGAGTTCATCTGCTCCGCACAGTGGGCCGCCATTGCTGGATTCTGGCTTTGATTTCTGTGCCTTGCTGTTATATACGGCAGATTTTTGGACAAGACCTTGGTACATCTCAACGCTTCTCTGGGAGAAATTTCAAGTTAGTTTTCTGCAGACAATGGTTGACAGTTCCCTTGTACGAATGAGACATCTAAATTCCAAAGTTCTTCCGACTGAAGTAATATCTTTTGATGCACCCCAACTAATTTACAGAATCACTGCAACTTCACCTTTATGTATACAAATGTTACGTTTGATAGTTTAGTATATTTTTAATGTAGATTAATTTTGTGAAATTATTAGTAATTACACTAGCAGCTTGAGCATATGTTATGTTACTAGTTTGAAACCAAATCATTAATAAAGGAAATATATTGTGAAAATACGTACTTACAATACATGTGTTCACAAAACAAAACACGCTTCTGAGCTTTCCGATATCTGGAATTTATGTGCCAATTCTTAGATTTACATGGACTATTTAATTCATGCCCCAAATGGGAGTCAATGACCTATCACTTTTCAATGAATTTTGATTAGAACCAATCACAGCCATTTTTCACCTCAATTTTATCAATTTTATCACTTTAAAATCAAGCTCCCTTATTTGACATTCTGAATAGGTCAGACCATTATTTTGCAGTGACTGACTCTCTAAGAAATACTTTGAATATAACAATTTATATTTTAAGATGTAAGAATTCTAGAATGCATGTGACTACCAGATTGTATATATGTAGTGCACGAATGTAACCAGATAGTGCTTGCGGGAGATAATATATAAATGTTGCTTATACCACTAAAGAAAGAAATCAGTGTTTGCACTTTAATAAACGTATTATTTCTCAGGAATTTACGTTCCAGAAATATATAACTGACATTTTACATCATAGGACATCAGATATTAATTAATAACCTATAATTTTGGTTATAACTTTCTCCAATAGGGTGCATTCTTACAATATTGCGATTCATTGGCAATACGTAATGTGATCTGGTTGCAGTGACGAAAAAATGAAGCATTACAATCATTTGTCATTTGTATTCAAACATCGCCGTTTGTATTATATATATAAGTATTTTAAAATTACTAAATTTAAATAATGATTTGTGAGTTTGTGAGTAAACAGCTTAATTTTATTCGATAAATAATCCTAGCAAATGTCACTCATGATTTCCAAATTATCTAGATAAAATGGAAATCACTCGTGGCATTACTTATGATAGAAAAGATACTTTCAGGTGTATTCTACATCTGTTATTATTTTTTAATTAAATATTTATTTTATCACAGAGAACTGTTTACCATTATTTAAAAAAGCGGTCTTATTACTACGATTTTTTGGTAAAGCGTTCATGTTATTTCTGCTTGAAAATTTGAGATATTCATAAAGTGACAAAATAATGAAGGATAGAGAGTATAATATATGCTATAATTGAACATGTGTTTTGAACTTCTGATGTAAAATTTATATACAGTCATGTGGAAATGTTAGGAAGTAGCCGAATCACAACAGGACTACAAATTAATGACACGTGTATAAATTAGTTCCTTTCAAAACGCGCTATTCGAATGCAGCTGTTAATATTTCTAGGCACGACCAGATCATGAGATATCGTTTGAGGGCCGCTTTGAGATTTTGATGTGCCGTTACCACAGTAGCTGATAAAGAAATGAGAAATAGTGATAATTTCTAACAAATTCGCCTTCTCTGTTTTAAAGGAAGTTGTAAAATACTCTGTACTTGATGCGACCGTCATTCATACCTCTGATAGTTGCATTTCTGTATTGTATTTGGGTAAGATTTCTCTTATAAATCAAAAGAGAAGAATTATGAAATGTTGTAAGAGAGTTGTAAAATGGTATCGTAACCGAACGGTCTTCAGTTTCGGAAGATTATAATTATTCAGTCCACGCACCTGAGAATGTTTGAGACTGATATTCTTGAGACACCATATGAAATTAAGAATTGGTTGTTCTTTGGAATTTCAACTCTAGAAAGACAGAGAGGATAAATTTATTTTATGAACAGCTTTACAATGTAATTTTTATCTCCTTTCTTCAATCGTTTCCATCTTCCCATTCCAAATATTCCCGACCTAACTTTTAAAGTAATTCTCTCCCTTACATTTGGCCCAAATGACTTGCAGTTTTATGACATTTAATTCGATATAAATTTTACTTCCTATAAAATTGAAATATTATACAAAAATGTAATATAAAATTACAAAATGATATGCCTTGCAAGCAGTCACTTCAACTGCTAAAATAATTAAAAGAGTGCAGATCTTTCGGATCCAAACCCATCCTCAGCTAAACGTTGTTCCCACTGTTCTGCCTCTGGCTGATTTGTGATGGTCTTGTAGATATCGTTGTGTATGCTTGGTACGTTATCGTTTAAAATGAAGCTGTTGTAGACTTCCCTTAAATCTGTAGATATCTGGGTTCCATACACACTATAATGTTGTGAGGGTTTTACCTATATCTTACATATGGTATACTCGTATTTATTCCATTATATGTTTGGCATAACTTGATTTAACTTTTAAATGTGTAGATATGAAATTATTATGGCATGAGGGTATTAAATTATCTTATATAGAACAATAACACTGGTCAACATCACTTTTGTCTCATGAGTACCAATAGTTGTACTTAATACAGTTTTTTTATCGTAATATAATGTACGGTTAAAAACTATAATATAGTTACCTTGTAGGTCCGTTTCCTCAACTTAAGTTATTTTAAAACTCTGTAGGCCTTTCGGGACTAGTCACATCATCAGCAGAATGCATTAGGTCCGTTCTGGTTGACCCTTGTTGAAGCACTGACTTGGTTGTGAGAATTTTGTACAGAGGATTGTGTGGATTAGGTGTGTATTCATTGAGAATCAGGTTGCTGTTGATTTCTCTTAGGATTGCGATTTCCTCCAGTATATTTATTCTCATTGGAATGTTTTCTCTATGTACTATTGTGAGGGTGTTATCGATGTTATGCATATGGTGTCCAGCTTGAATTACATGTTTTGCGTAACTTGATTTTCTTGATTTTTTTTTTAAGTATGTCCGTATAATAAGTGCTATTATTTTATGTAAATGAAATTTAATTAAATTTGTGTGTGAGCAAAGTGCATTTTAGTGAAATTATGGAAATTTTAAACAGCTTTCAAAGAAAAAACTGAAGGAGTGTGGTATATATCACGAGATTTCCAAAGATCTTCCTTCTGCTATATACCAAGATGCTGTGTAACTTTTGTTTAACCGACAAGCAACACACTAGCCATTAACAATAAATCGAGACATCCTTTTCAACATAAAATAAGTACATTCAAAAGCCTAATAAACAGGATGTTAAAACTCCCTCTAAATAAAGACAATTATAATAAAGAATTAAATTACATCAAACACATGGCAAAAATTAACGGCTACAACAAACAAATAATAAATAGCATTATAAATAAACAAAAAAGAAAAAACAACATTACCAACATAACCAAACTTGACATACAATCCAATGACAACAAAAAATGGATAACTCTCACGTACACTGGTAAAGAAACATTCAAATTGGCCAACACACTAAAAAAGCTCGATAAGAATATTAAAATAGCCTACAGAACTGACAACAAACTAAACAATTTAATAAACAACAACATCGAAGAAATAGATGAATTCGACAATAACGGCATCTACAAATTAACATGTACAGACTGCAATAAATTCTACATTGGGAAAGCTAACAGAAGCTTCAACATTAGATTCAAGGAACATTTCAGAGATTTCGTTTACAATGGAGGAAAATCAAGTTACGCAAAACATGTAATTCAAGCTGGACACCATATGCATAACATCGATAACACCCTCACAATAGTACATAGAGAAAACATTCCAATGAGAATAAATATACTGGAGGAAATCGCAATCCTAAGAGAAATCAACAGCAACCTGATTCTCAATGAATACACACCTAAATCCACACAATCCTCTGTACAAAATTCTCACAACCAAGTCAGTGCTTCAACAAGGGTCAACAAGAACGGACCTAATGCATTCTGCTGTTGATGGGACTAGTCCCGAAAGGCCTACAGAGTTTTAAAAGAACATAAAGTTGAGGAGACGGACCTACAAGGTAACTATATTATAGTTTTTAACCGTACATTATATTACTGTGAACTAATACCTCAACGGAAAATCACCATGAATTTTACTAGTATCGTTTTTCTATCGTGTTTTCAAATATGTATTCGGAATTTCTCCATCACCCACAGTTTTTTTATTTCAATTTCAATCAATGTATTTAAATAATTATTTTTTAATAAACGTTCTTCGTCCATTGTGAAATAAAACCAAATGAGCTAACTCAAATGTTTTCAGCTATGGAAAAGAGATATAAAGGCAAATGGAATCCTAATATGCTGGCCGATTATTTGTTGGACCATCAAATGGGATGCTCCACAGGCGAAATATAGCAGAAAATCGTCATTTCTTACTTTCTAAGTGAGTCCGAATGTTCGAATATTGTATAGTTACGAATGTAGAAAATATTAAAGTGTTTGAAATTTTAAATTCCTGTCTCTCAGAAACCTTGCGTGATGGAGGAAACCCGATATCATATTTGAATTCAGGAGAAAAAATACTATCAAAATGACATATTTTTCTATCTGAGGCAAAAAAAAGTTTCTTTTTTGTTGCTGAGTGTTATATAGAGGAAGTGCGCCAAAAGCGGAATATGTTCGCTAACTGGAATACCTCGATATGTTCTTGAATAAGGTTGGCATTTTTGAGTTGCTTGTTGCAAATGGATGAGAGAGACAGAGGCTTCCCGCCAGTAGTTGAGTAAGTGGTTGTAAGAAGTGTGGATGTGTTCTAGATCGATTGTTTTATTCCTTGGAATTCCGAGTTTTTTGCACGTAAGTTTTGAAACTCTCCTCATGCTTTTACTTTTTATTAATCATACTTCAGTTTGATGTAATTTGTTAGTCCTTTAGATGCATGTTTGTTATGCCCATGTTATAACACGAGTCGTGCCACAGCGATTATAATTTAAATTAGGCTATGTGCTCCTTAACTGGAATGCCATGTATTCCACCTTAGGGACACAAAACACAGGGAGTGATTCCCCTTTATCATCATTTGAATGTGAAGAAAGGCCGCTGGAATCACAGGAAACAGAATTAATTTTTTGTGGGGGTTTGTTTTCTAATGAAGTGGCGGTGTGTGTAATATGTGGCGTCATGTTGATTGTACCGGGGTTCAAACGGATCCTTATGTATGTGCCTATTGCAAATGAACATACAAGGACCATGGTGGTATTTGTGAACTTATTCTATTGTTTTTCTGTATAAATCAACAAGTTGGTTGAGAATCAAATGGTTATGCCACCTTAGGAACACTATTTTAAAAATAACATAATTATGAGTTTTGCTAAATATATTTTTTCTATGAGAGTAAACTTCTAATTTAAAACATTTTGAAAGTGGGGTGTTTTTGTGTAATAAATTTGCTTATGTATTCCAATTATGTAGCCTAACTAATTTATATCTTAATACTTAGCAAGTATATTTATAATATAAAACGGTATTCCACACTTGGCACACTTCCTCTATTAAATTATCTTGTACAGAACAATAATTTAACAAGTTCCTTTCCTATACTTTTTTTTTATATTTCAGCTTACGTTTTTCAGTTACAATGCCAATATTAGTAATAATGGTGTTTAACCTCACTACATTTTGTTAATATAAAATGAAATATAACGGAGGACGATATCTTACCGAAGAACAAATTTAGGTAAACTTACGATGATTAGAAAATAATATAGGCCAGTTATAAAAGTGAAAGAGTGCAATATACAGGGTGTTTCAGAATAAGTATTTTTGACTGCTAGGGGTTGTAGAGAGGACTTAGTGGATTACATTTTTATATGGAACCCATGGCCGGAAACGTAATATTTCGATGTAATATAGGTTCGAAAATCGAAACACAGCTGATACCGTGTGTCTTGTGTTTAACAATAAGTGTTATAGGTTAATAGAGTTATGCTACAAGTGTGGTTCCATGTAGCGACCCTGTTGTTCGTTGCACAAAGTGTACTTGCGACGCACATTTTCACACACACGCACACGCACACGCACCACAAGACCTGTTGTGTGCTCAATAATTAGCCTAATGCTGCCCTCAGATCTTCCTCCGACTCGACAGGTGTAGTACAACCCGTACAAGTCTGTATTCTGAAAAAAGACACACGATATCAGCCCATAGTGTTTCAATTTTCAAACTTATTTTATATCGAAATGGTACGTTTCCGGTCATGGGTTCCTTATGAATATTGTATCTACTTAGTTCCGTTTAAAACCCTTTGAAGTCTGTAATACTTATTCTAAAACACCCTGTATACCAGCCAATATTTATTTTTCGCATATGAGTTATTTTTACAAGTCCCTTGCAACATGCTCTGTACCTCATGCTGTTCTGCAGCCATTCCACATTTAATTACTTCCTACACTGAAAAACATTTTTGAAAGGTTCCTCACAAACCATCGGAAGTAGCACTAGTAGTTATAATTCTCGGAAATTCTGGATGTCCTTCAACATTTTTTTTTCTGATGGTAGTGAAAACTCAAGTGATTTTCCTCTTTTAGGGAAAAATTCGTGATGTGTTCAACGTGTAAAAACATTGTAACCGGACGGCAGAACCACTGTTGAAGCCACCCACACTTTCCACATCTCTATATGAAGTCGAAGCACGATGTAGAATACCAAGAACCGATTTCATCAACACTCTGTAGAACGACAATAGTTAAAGAGCGTAATGATTGAAAGGTATCTTTCATAAGCTTACTTATGTGCAGAAATGAAGTGTCATTGAAGGAAGTATTCTAAGTTTTTGATAAGATGCGCCACTTCACAGCCAACTCGCAATTGATAAACGCCGTCACTTGATCTGTGTCTTCTAAAACGATTCTTCTATATTTACGATCGTACGTATCTCTATAGTACAAGTGTCCACCGCTGTGGTCAAGAGGTAGCGTGCTGCTTTGTCAAGCAGCGGGTCCGGAACCGATTCCCGTTCGGGACAGGCTCCTGGGTGAGGTTTTTCGGGGTTTTTCCTCACCTGTAAAACTAATGTCAGGAAGCTTAGGGCCCAACGGTC
Organism: Diploptera punctata; assembly: GCA_030220185.1. Classification (NCBI taxonomy): domain Eukaryota; kingdom Metazoa; phylum Arthropoda; class Insecta; order Blattodea; family Blaberidae; genus Diploptera; species Diploptera punctata. Next base: position 666,425 of record JASPKZ010007908.1, read on the forward strand.
CCCGGCCATTATCACCATCATCCTTCACCGGTGCGGGAAGCTACCACACCTATAATTCCCTAGCAAAGCATAGTATGAAAATGCTATGATTGCAGTGAAAGACCTGCCCTCGGGTAGAATTAATATGGATGGATGGATAGTACATGTTGTGATATCTTGTTATATGAGATTATTGCAAATTTGGATGACTATTATTATTATTATTGTTATTATTATTATTATTATTGGAAATTTTCATTTTCCACTAATATAGTGAAAATGTATAGTAACCCATAACAGCATTTCAACTTGTGTGACTTTCTGTTATACAACATTTGACGCAACATTCGCCGGTGTGGAAAGCAACGGGAAGCTGCCACATCTATATTTTCCTAGTAAAGCTGCAAGCTTGTCATGAAAATGCTGTAATTGCAGTGGAAGACCTGCCCTATAACAGAACTCTATGGCAGAATAGACAATCTTTGACAAGTCTCTAAACCTGGTAAACACTACATATTAACTGAACTCAATAATAAAAATGATTTCTTGTCATATAACGCAATTACAAACGCATACATTATATGAAGACTATGCATTATTTGGAATTTAATGAAGGTGTCAAAATGACGCCTGTCAGTCATTACAGGTGATACATCAATACTTCAGTGTTGCTAGTATTATACCATATGAAAATATGAGGACGAAAATTAAATAATATATAACACAAATTTTGCTCATTCCATAAATGCCTATTTCAAAAGTTAGGTTTTCAAAAATTCAATAAAATCTTATTTTATCCTAGAAGCTTGATTTTTTAAACATTCAGCATTTTCTCCTCTTTCCAATACAGTAAAATATCCATCCATCCATAGTAATTCTGCCCGAGGACAAGTCTTTCACTGCAATCATAGCATTTTAATACTATGCTTGCAACTTTACTAGGGAACTGCAGGTGTGGTAGCTTCCCATTACTTTCCACACTGGTGAAGGATCATGATGATGATGATGATGATGAAAAGGATGATGATTATGATGGCCGTATGATTTCGGGGACCCTTTGGGCCTTAGAGTTTTCCTGACATTTGTCTTACAGGTGAGGAAAAACCCCGATAATAACGTCACCCAAAAAAACTGCCCCGACCGGGGATCGAACCCGGGCCCGCTGCGTGACAAGACAGCACGCTACCTCAGGACCACAGCGGTAGACACAGTAAAATGTAGAAAATTAACATTTGCTTACATAATTTGGGTTTTCACAGTCACCCTCACAAATATTGATTATTGTTATTTTAATTAATAACTTCTAGTTGTTTCAATGTTGTAAGGCAGTCGTCACGATTATAATTTTAGTTGAAAATAATGTACTTTATCTCTCATATTTTCCAACATAATGTGACAGAGAATATCGATACGTACAGTGAGTTTCACTCGACTTGCGGCCAATAGCGTTGACACTGCGTGGGCAGTGCGAGATGATGACTCAATACTTGCAGGCACTTTTCCTGCTATCGGCCGTAGGTCGAGTGAAACTCGCTGTACATGAGAATAGTTAATTCTTTAGTTTAGTGTTTGTTACTAAAAACATTAAAACACGGACAGGCTAATTCGGAATACACTTTCTCTCTCTCTCTCTCTCTCTCTCTCTCTCTCTCTCTCTCTCTCTCTCTCGTGTAGGACTTTACTAACACCAATTCACTATGTTACAAATTACCCATAAGATTAACAAACAAAACCTTCATATTTTTAGATAATGAGTCACTTGGTAGCTGTTCAGGAGATTGAGGGAAAAATATAAACTCAAAAGTGAATACAAGTATAATTTATATCAACTAAAACTAATTTAAAATATGAAATAATCTACTTTAGTTCTATTTCTTTGCTTTATAACAAAATAATCGTTTTTATCAGATTAACTTAAATAATTCAATTCGAATGAAGATCGAAAATGTAACCCAATGTGAAGCATACGGGAACACAAATCACGCTTTCTTACTTTACGATATTTGAATTTGCTTTCTGTGCTCTGAAATGAGAAAATATTGTTTTGATTTCACCTAACTTATGCTTAGTGCATTGAACTGTATCATTGCAGAATATTGTAGGTTAAGGGAAAAACTTGTATCTAGAATATGTTTTGCAGTATGTTGTCTGTAAAGGAGTGCCGCAAGGTTTGTTTCCTCTAACCTCGTTAACAATTATTTTATTGTGCAATGGACGAAGTTACGGCACAATTAGTTATATAACTTAGAGATTGGTTTATGAACGAGAGTATTTTTATTTTTCTTACATTTATGTACGTCCACCGCTGTGGTCTCGAGGTAATGTGTGCCTTGTCACGCAGCGGGCCCGGGTTCATTTCCCGGTCGGGGCAGGTGAGGTTTTTTCGGGATTTTTCCTCACCTGTCAGACAAATGTCAGGAAGCTTAGGACCTAACGCTCCCCGAAAATCATGCGGCCATAATCATCATCCTTATCATTATCATCAACATTCCTCACCGGTGTGGAAAGCAATGGGAAGCTACCACACCTAAAATTCCGTAGTAAAACTGCAAAGCATAGCATGGAAATGCTGTGATTGCAGTGAAAGACCTGCCCTCGGACGGAAATACTATGGATGGATGTTTATATATATATAGTATTTTTATGTATGAGTGTCGATGTATGCGCTAAAGACGAGTGACACGTAGATAGGTGCATAGATGAGAGAGAATGTTTTGTACTTATTTTTTTTGTACGAGTGTAAGTGTGTAAATACTACAGACATGTATGCATTTTATATGTATTATTCTTTATTTGTGGATTATAAATATGCACGTAAGGCCAAACAGCCTCGTGCGCAATGTCATTGCGAATGTGTGTTCTATTCTTTTCTCCGAAAAATGTCACTATATTCCCACGGCTACTAGAATAGCATTATTCGACCGAATTCATTTTCCAAAACATTTTAACTAAGATTATTAAGAAATAACTAACAGTACGAGGAATGTCGTAATAACATAATATATTAACACTAATTAGTAAGTATTGATCCCACTATAGACCTCAAGAGGCCTATGGGTTAGTAGGAGTTTAGGTCCCCCAACATTTTATAGAATAGGCACCCTTTACTCCAGGACAAGCGTCTGGTACCCATTTCCGTTAGAGGCTGTCCGGTCTTATCAATGTTGAAACATTTTCCGGCATCAATGATTTGTCTTAAATTTCGCTTTATAATTTCCCTCCATTCGTCTCTATTATAACAAATTACTTCCTCTATTTCCCATTCCTTCAGAGTTTCTCTAATCCCTTGGATCCACGTGGGATTTGAACGTCCTTTCCTTCTCGTTCCTGATAGCGTCCATTCCATTATTTTTTTGGTAATCTTTCATCCTCCATTCGCCTAATGTGCCCGTACAATTTTCTTGGATAAATTCTAAAAATTGAGTTTTGTACATTCATGTTCTCTCTTATAACATAATTTGTAATTTTCTTCTACTTGATTTCCTAGCAAATCTTCTCCAATAGTCCATTTCAGCAACCATTAATTTTCTTTTTATATGATAATTTATAGTCCAAACGTCTAAACCATAAGTCATAATACTTCTAACTATTGTTTTAAAAATTTTAAATTTAGTTTCTCTTTTGATATTATTATGGTTAACGGAATCTATTTATAGAACTGAGCGTGTTTGCACTAGCTGTAAGTCAGACGGCCGGACAATGATGAGTTTGCTTTCTCCATGTTGAACACGTATCGTGCTAACATTGGTCACAACATGTTTATAGATATAGTCATTCAAATATGCAGAACATATCTAGCAAGAGAACAGTCAACCATTCCTTGCTGAACCCTACCTTTAAATCATGTCGCAGAGAAGCGTTGTAATGTGTCTGCAGCTGTTAATTGCAAGACATCAAAATCAGCGCCAAATCTCCCTATATTTATGACGTAATAGATCATCAATATGGATTTAGAAGAAACGGGTTTATAACTGATTATACTTTTAGTATAAGACAGATTTTAGAAAAGAAATGGGAATATAATGTCACTGTTCATCAACTATATGTAGACTTCAAAAAGTCTTACGACTCAATAGAGGGAAACTCTATATAATATCCTGCTGGAGTTCGGAAAACTAGTTAGACTTATTCGAATGTGTCTAAATGGCACAAAGAGTAGGGTACGTGTGGACAAACATTTTTCGGATACTCCTGAAATTCACAATGTGTTAAACAAAGAGATGCTCTATCTAGCCTACTATTCAATTTTATAAAAGATCATGCTATCAAATCTTTAGAGAATGAAGAAAGCTTACAACTCAATGGTATTAATAAGCTGTTATTGTATGCTGATGATGTAGTATTAGGTGATATCGAGGAGATACTGAGGGCCAATAATCCACTATATTGAGAAATGCTAAGAAATTAGGACTGGAAGTATACATCAATAAAATTAAATATATATCAATCATAGAAGTATATTATGTAATGAAAATAGACAGTTAATGACAATCCTTAAGACTTGTTTTTAATTTCCTTATATTTTTATATAAACAGAACAATTATAGTTTGGTTCTACATGCTCCGTATTTAGACAATCAGTGTTCAAATTATCCAGCCCGAAAGTCTTAAGTTTTTTTTTTAATGTTTCAAAAACTTAATTTTATTCTTCTGGAGTTATTAATTCTTCTGAATCTGATGTTGTATTATCATCATCATCATCACCGTAATCATCGCCATCATTTGGTTTTGAACTTCCAATTTACTATCAAATCATAATGATTTATAAATTATCCACTCATTCATTTTAATATTGTTTATTTCGAGATTATCTTTATTTCAGTGCCCATATTTCTGAGGATCTTGAACCCCCTTCTTTGTGGTCCTGTTATATCACTTTCGAGAGATTTTGCATTCTAATTTTTTGGTTAATTTACTAAATTCTGCTCTTAATTATTTGTGCTGGATATGGTAATCGGTATATTTTTTAATGCAACCTATAAGTTTGTTTCTTTTCATGAATAATATGTTTAAATAAATTGTATCCATTTCTTGATTCCCGTAAAACACACCGTGGCTCTTACTAGCGCTCTCTGAATTATCTTATCTCTTTTAAGAAGATACAGCAATAATAATAATAATAATAATAATAATAATAATAATAATAATAATAATAAAATAATAATAATAATAATAATAATAGTAATAATAGCTTTATTTTCCTGGCAGATTTAAGGCCTTAAGGCATTGTCTGCCACTTAACCAAGTTTTAAAAAATACAAAAAAAAGATGTAATCATGAACGTTTTCCTTCGTTTGACTGAATGCATAATTAAATGAGATTTGTTGTTTTAAATAAGGGTTTAGTACGAGATTATTATAGGTGGTACTGTACACAGTGTTCTGAAACATACTATATCTGTTCAGCAAACAAATTCTTGACAAATAGGCCCTACATTAATAAAAATATTTTCCTTACTCATATGTCAAAAATCACAGGCTGTTATCTATTAGCAATAATCAGTATATACTCTCTTTTCTATTCATTACAATTATCATGCAAAATCAAATATTAAAAAAATAGTTGTTTCAGTGCTTAGGACGAAATTGTTATACGAATTCTTAACAAATTTAAATTCTTGCAATGTACATGATTTTATTTCATATTTTGTCATGTTTCATAATATTAATAAGTGTCAGATACCGTATGCGCTGTACATTACCTAATACAAAGCGACATCCGTAAATGTGCTCACTAGTTTGGAATGTTGAAGTTGTTAGGTCTATTTCTGGATGAAATACGAACAAAAGTAATGTATCCAAAATACACGTCAAAAAAATTAATCATTAAATAAAATTACAGTTATGATTCAACAGTCGGTCATTTGCATTATTACATTTAACAATAAAATTAATGATAGTCGTTTCTATGAGTATTGCCAATTGACAACATAAAACTCAAATTATATCACAACTATTAAAAATACACTCTTGTAATTGAATTATTTTTATATAGCCTTATGGTATGATATTATTAAGTATGCCCATACAATTTGCATAGATTATCTTTGCTTGTTTACTCGTATAATTACTAATTAAGCTTATCATCGCTTATTCATGTTGGCTAACGTTGGATCAGTTTTAGTGAATATTACAGGTCATGGTAATGTAATGTACCATTTTTGGCCATTTTGTATAATCGTAAAATACAAATATAAAACATAGTATGAAATAAAACATATACTACAACCATTATAAATATAAAGCTAACAGAAAATTGAAGGAAAATTAATTCATGATATATCAACTTACTTCAGTCACTAATATTAAAAATATACGATTTAGAATATGCATTCCATAATTTATACCAGTCATGGATCTCGTATACACAGCTTTATAAAGAGTTACTTTATAAAGAACAACAAATTAATAATTTTACAAGAAATCCGTGGATATGATCCCTTTAGTGCGACTCTTTAATTCACGCCCCAAATGGGAGTCAATGACCAATCACATTTCAATGATTTTTAATTTACAACCAATCACAGTCGTGTTTCGCCTAGAATTTACCAACTAAAGTTTATCATAAGTAATGCCACGAGTGATTTCCAAATTATCGATAAATTCACGACTCACCAAGTGAGGAGTGAATTTATCTAGAGAATTTGGAAATCAAGAGTGGTATTTGTTAGGACTATTTAACGAATAAAATTAAGCTGTTTACTCACAGATCATTATTTAACTATAGTTATTTTTAAATATTTATGTATTGAATGTAAACGGCGATGTTTGAAAACAAACGATTGGTACGCTTCATCTGCTTCTTTTGTTTATCACTGCAACCAGATCATACTATTTATTGCCAAAGGAACGCAATATTGTAAGAAAGCTCTCTAGTGGAGAAAAAATGAAACGCATCAAACTGTATACTAAATTCATTTCTGATGTCGTATGATGTAAACATGACGATTATATTTTTCTGGATTATTACCTGGGAAAAATACATTTAAGAAAGTGCAAAGAGTGGTTTCTTTTTTTGGTGGTATAATCAATTGCTACAAATTTTTAATATTAACTCTTGCAAGTGCTATGTGTTGACATCCATGCACTATATAAACAATCTGGTGGCCTTATTTCTTACAGAGTCAGTCACTGCAAAATAATGGTCAGACCTGTACAGAATATTAAAAAGGAGGAGCTTGCTTTAATATGGTACATTTAATATTGATAAATATTTGCTGAAACGCGACTGTGATTGGTTGTAAAACAGAAATATTTGAAACGTGATTGGTCATTGACTCCCATTTGGGGCATGAGTTAAATAGTCATAAAAACATTCTGAATAGGTTATAGCATTATTTTGCAGCGACTGACTCTCCAAGAAATACGGCTACTAGATTGTATATATAGTGCATGAATGTCAGCAGAAAGCGCATACGAGAGATAATATAAAAACATTTGTAGCAATTGATTATACCACAAAAAAAAAGAAACCACTCTTTGCACTTTCTTAAACGAATTCTTTTCCAGGAAATGACATTCCAGAAAAATGTAATTGACATATTTACAATAGGACATCAGACGTTAGTTAATACCTATAACGTTGGTTATAAATTTCTCCACTAGGGTGCATTCTTACAATATTGCGATCCTTTGGCAATAAATAATATGATCTGGTTGCAGTGAAGAACAAAAGAAGCAAATGAAGCGTACCAATCGTTTCTCATTTGTTTTCAAACATCGCCGTTTACATTAAATATATAAATATTTTAAAATAACTATAGTTAAATAACGATTTGTGAGTAAACAGCTTAATTTTATTCGTTAAATAGTCCTAACAAATGCCACTCTTGATTTCTAAATTCTCTATATAAATTCACTGCTCACTTCGTGAGTCGTGAATTTATCGATAATTTGGAAATCACTCGTGGCATTATTAATGATAAATTTTGGTCGCTACGGCCACTAGATTTTGAGCACCTTCATATCAGGTGGGGAGTTATTAAGAAGAATGTTATCAATAACTCAAATAATAATAGAGTATCTTATCTCACTAAACCACTTATGAACAAACACACAACAAATGACCTTGGCTTTTGAGAACGTATGCCGATTTCTGCATCACCGATGAATACTTTATAACAACGTTGAATGTTGAAAATACACAAAGAATTATACGACATATACAATGAATCTGACCTTGTGAATCTGACCTTGTGAATCTGACCTTGTGAATCTGACCTTGTGAATCTGACCTTGTGAATCTGACCTTGTGAATCTGACCTTGTGAATCTGACCTTGTCACTTTTATTAAATTAAATAAATTGGATTGGACTGGCCATGTACAAAGGCTCTCAACGGACCAAGCACTAAAAAAGGTGCTTACAACACGTTTTATGGGGAATAGACGAGTTGGTAGAAAGAAAAAAACGATGGGAGGACGGTATTAAGGAAGATGCTGCAAACCTACTTGTTGCAAGTGGAGGCTTGTCGAGCAAAATATAAATGATTGCAGGCAGAACTTAAGGGAGGCCAAAGCTCGAATTTGAGCTAACCAGCCATTGGATGGATGGATAGATGTTAAAACTATTTCAAAATTAAAGCATGTGTGTTTGGTAGAAGATTCTTCGGACTGTATTTAAAGCTTGAACGTCATATTTGGACTTGTTACTCGTATAGTAGCCCAGTGAAACCACACAATTTGTTGAAAAGTACTTCCATTTCGGACAATGGGAAGTTACTTGTCACTTATGTAGAGGCTACGGATTCGGTTTTTTGTAATTCTCGAAGACATATAATGGCCGCCGAGCTTGGAAATAAGAGACCTTCTGCAGATTTATCCGTAAATATCGAAAAAAAAATCCGAACAATTCTGTAATTTATAATATTCGTTGAAACATCTTACTATCTTCTCCATAACTAAAAAAAATCTTAATATATTTTATATAGGCCTATACACTGCATTTTAATAATAATATCAAGAAAATGCGTACAAGTTGTTCATAAGATGTGGTGTAATCATACCGCCTAACGCTTTCGTTACTTTCGGTCATATTATACTGTGTCCCGGGTGTAGATTTCGACTAGAGATTTTTTAGTTTCTTACATGTGGTAATGTGGTAGCGGTCACAGTGTTGGTCGAATATTTTACACACACATCCATCGTCGGGATCGTGAAACGCTGGAGTTTACAATTTTATGGTGGTGACCATTCACTGCTAGCGAGTTCCAAGTTCTTGATTTGTGTCCGTCTAGAATCTTTACATCATTGCTCCCGTCGTGTAGAAGATCAGTCGGATGTCGTTTCTCTTCCTCCCTCTCTTTCGTGCAGCAGTGTCTTTTAGTTGTCTGTAACTTCAGAGTAGGTCTTCTATAAAGGAGGTCACTTTGACGAATTCATAAACTACTCACGATCTTGTATATGTTGATACACCAAGGGCTGCCTTTAGAAAGCCCGATTTGACAGCTTCTAGTGTCCTTATGTCATTAATGCTTAACGTGTCCCATGTCTATTATATATGTGGTGATATGGACTATTTTCGCTTACAACAATACCATAAACATTTTGAATCATTAACAGAATTATCTTGTTTGTAGAATTAGACGAAGTGCATGAACCGGATAAGCGCCATTACAAAAATGGTATTTTTATGTCATGTGCTATACTGGCTCAAGAAATAAGTGTACGCTCACTTTTAGCCACAACTCTTTAAATATAAACTCAATACAAAAGAAAAATATCAACGCCGTCAGTCCTATCAGAGATTCTATGTTTTGCCACAAACGGCTATGAAACAATATCTTCATAAATTATATCTAAATTTTGCCCCACGCAGGTAAGTGCCAAATGTTGCCGCTCTTAGATTGTTGATCCATAACTGTCAAACAAGGAAAATAACTTGCAGGATCCAGTATTGTTAGTTTGGCGCTACAATAAATAGTGTAGATTGACGTAAACTTGAAACTTATTTTCTCGAAACTTACATAATGGCGCATAGCCGGTTGATGTATAACGCCGTCCAATTGTATATACGATTTAGTGAATATTTATTTTTACACCCCCTAGTTTGAATTTCCATATATTGTTAAATAAACACAACAGTTATAATTTGTTTGTATGTGATGTGTAGTGTATTGGACGACATGTGGTCAATCCACAAGTGATGCAGAGGATCAGAAAAGTCCAAAGGCATTTACTTGCAAGATGAATCGGGGGTGAATATTCCAAAGTATGGACAGAAATTCCAAAATGTTATGTGAGGATAGGATGCCTGTTATGAATGAGCTACTGCGGCCCAGAAAAGTGGCAAACCTGTTGACTAATATCTGTTACAGTGCAGTTCTGCTTCTTTAGCCGCTTTTAAGAGGTCGACGGTGTATGTGCCGTAAGAGGGGATGGCGAGTTGCAGGTACTACCAGCAACTACCGTCCGATTAGAAAACAATAGTTATAAACGTTGCATTTTCTTGTTTTGCGTTAGTGAATATTTTTGGTTTTCTAATAAGTTTAGTGTGTTCATTATAGGATAGTGTTGTTTTTATAACAATTTATTTTATTATTATTATTATTATTATTATTATTATTATTATTATTATTATTATTATTATTATTATTATTATTATTATTATTATTATTATCTGATTGCAACAACTACAAGGGCATCTCATTACTTTCAACTTCGTACAAAATTCTAACAAATATATTAGTCAGCAGACTTACTCCCTATATTGATGACATTCTAGGAGATCATCAATGTGCATTTAGAAGAAACAGGTCTACAACAGATCAGATTTTTAGTATAAGACAGATTTTAGAAAAGAAATGGGAATATAATGGTACTGTACATCAACTAGGCTATATGTAGACTTCAAAAAAGCATATGATTCAATTAAGAGGGAGACGTTATAGCCTATAGTATCCTGCTGGAGTTCGGAATTCCTAAAAAGTTAGTTAGACTTATACGAATGTGTCTAAATGACTCAAAGAGTAGGGTGCGTGTAGGCAAACAATTTTCAGACTCGAAATCCAGAATGGGTTGAAGCAAGGAGATGCACTATATCCTCTACTATTTAATTTTGTACTAGAGCATGCCATTAAATCTTTAGAGAATGAGGAAGGCTTACAACTGAATGGCGTTAATAAGCAGTTAGTTTATGCTGATGATGTAGTATTATTGGCCGATAGTGAGGAGATACTAAAGGCCAACACGCACACACTATTGAGTAACACTAAGAAATTAGGACTGGAAGTAAATATCAGTAAAACTAAATATATGGTCACACGTAGAAATTCAGTATATAATGGAAATGGACAGCTAATGACAAATGAGGGAAATTTTGAGGAAGTGGCTGAATTCAAATACCTAGGAACAATAATGACAAATAGGAATGAGATGCACAAAGAAATTAAAGATAGGCTCAATTCTGGAAATGCATGATATTATGCATTGCAGAGACTTTTGATGTCCCAACTCCTTTAAAAAAACGTTAAGCTGAAAATATATAAAACTATTATTCTACCAGTTATATTATATGGGTGCGAAACATGGACTCTTACTTTAAGGGAGGAAAGGAGATTACGAGTATTTGAGAATAAAGTTCTTAGGAACATTTTTGGACCAAAGAGAGATGAACAGACAGGTGAATGGAGAAGACTACATAACAATGAACTACATGGTCTTTATAGGAAGCCAGATATAATAAGAACAGTTAAGTCTCGTAGACTGTGATGGGCAGGACATGTTGCGCGTATGGGGAATGAAAGACGTGCATGGAAACTTCTTGTAGGAAAGCCAGAAGGAAAACGCCCAGTTGGTAGACCAAGAATGAGGTGGGAGAACAACATTAACTATGATTTGAGGGAAGTAGATTATACAGGGAATGATTGGAAAGCATTAGATCAGGATAGGGATGTATGGAGAGCTTATGTCCGCGCGGCCATGAACCTACGGGTTCGATAGTGCCAGTGAGTAAATAAGTAAGTATTATTATTATTATTATTATTATTATTATTATTATTATCATTATCATTATCATTATCATTGTCATTATCATTGTCATTGTCATTGTCATTGTCATTGTCATTATCATTATCATTATCATTATCATTATCATTATCATTATCATTATCATTATCATTATCATTATCATTATCATTATCATTATCATTATCATTATCATTATCATTATCATTATCATTATCATTATCATTATCATTATCATTATCATTATCATTATCATTATTATTATCATTATTATTATTATTACCGTTAAGATGTTTTTTTTTCGTGGCTATACTCGGCAATGTCCCCTCCTGCCGCGCGCCTTTGGTTTCACCGAACGATTACAATTATCAGAACTGGACTATATGTTACAAGGTATCTTCTGTCTAACATTTTGGAACTGGGAGTGGTATGTTAGGACCGATGGTGGATATATGTGGAACTCCATTAGTTTCGATCTTTCTTAAGTCCTAGTCTACATAAATATCACGTTTAATGTGCTGCTGAAAGTCAGTAACATTTATATGTTTAGGGATTTGATAGGCAGCCTGTGTTATACTACATTCATGATATTTGACATATTTAGTATTACAATACGTACATCTTTCCAAAACCAATATTTATTTTTGGCACAGCTTCAAGAAAGCATATTTCGAAATTGCATTGCAGATATTAGTCAGATCATCTACTACCCGTTGAACGGTACTATTTAAATAGCTGTGTTGTTATAGATTGGTCCACCGCTGTGGTCTCGATGTAGCGAGCTGCCTTATCACGCAGCGGGACCAGGTTGGGTTTCCGGCCGGGACAGGCTCTACGTGAGGTATTTTCGGAGTTTTTCTCACCTGTAAGACATATGTCTGGAAGCTTAGGTCCCAACGGTTACCGAAAATCATCCGGCCATCATCATCATTATTATCATTACCATCATCATCCTTCACCGGTGTGGAAAGCAACGGGAATCTACCGCACCTATAATTCCCTAGTAAAGCTCCAAAGAAGAGCATGAAAATGTTATAATTGCAGTGAAAGACCTGCCCTCGAACAGAATTACTATGGATGGAATATAGATTTTCTCTTTTATTCCTTCGAATATTTTAATATGCTTGTTTGTAAGTGAGATAGTTCCAGTGATAACGTGCGGTTTGTTAAGAATCTCTGAAATAAATATGATTGAACACTTCAAAAAACCATCGGACAAACATAAAAATCCCCAGAACCTGCAGGATCAAAAATAATAATTATGAAAGTTCAAAACGAGTGTAACAGAATGAAGCTTATAATTTATTTATTAAACAAAACTATCAAAGTTTTATTGATTTTTATAAATATTTATTTTAATCTATATTCACGACATCTGAAGAAGGTACAGTGTATCTAACAATATGTCATGAATGTTGATTAAAATAAATATTTATGAAAATAAATAAAATTATAGTTCTATTTAACAAATGAAGAATATGGATTTCCATCATGTAAACGCCAGATAAATTGATTAGAAAGCCCATACTATAAAGTAAGAAATCCGATACTGTTATTTTAACACAGTTCCAATAATGCATCATATGATAATATTATAATGATATTTTGAAAGAAATTGATATTATAATATGATCCATTATTGGAACTGCGTTAAAATAACAGTATTGGAAAATGTTAAATAACATCGTTTACTGCTTATAAAAGTGGTGGTGTAAAATTCTCAAATGTAGATACTTCTAAACGAAGCCGGCCTTTGGCGATGGTTGTGACATCTACCTGGCAGCGGACGAATCGAGAATTGTAGATTTGTATATGTGGAAAGAATTGTTAATATCTGCGCCAGGTCTATAATGGTGTAGTGGGCTGCACACTAGTCTAGAGAACTAGAGGTCCACGACTCGATTCTAGGTTCAGACATTAATTTTTCTTTTCACAATATCATTATAATAAGAATTCCGAATATCCCGGGAACATTCTATGTCTAATTAATTTAATGTCCAAACTTGACATTCCCCTAAAATAGTAGGCCTACATTGTGAAATTGGAAAATACGTTACTGGCATCACCAAATTTCAACGAGATCCTGATTAATAACGCTGCAACACAGAAGCAGAGGAGAACTCATCTACAAATCGCACCTTGGAAAGAAGACGGCCACAAGTGTAAAAAGTTTAGTTCCAAGTTATTCGCAATTGAAGTTTTTAAAAAAGTACAGTAAATTCAATTTATGATATGGACAAAATTTAATCCTGTCTCCATTTTCTTGCATGAAGAAATAAATTCGTAACAATTATTTCCAAACAGATAGTAGCCTTAACTCAATTTATGCCATTTTTACACTTCTTCCCAAGGAGCGAAATACGCGTGGCTGGTAAGCTTGCATCGTACGACATGTTAATAACATGTTAATAATACACTGCTCAAAACAATTAGAGGAACACTTGTAATAAATTGAATAAGTAATTGTTTTTTAAAGCTGTGATGCTGAAAGTTGGACAATATGTAAATTGAATTATTAATTTTATCATTGGATACAAATTTTAAAGATCCATGGCCTAAATACAGAGAACGTACCTCAAATAACAAATATAGAGATTTTTTTTTATTTTGGAAGGCACTGGCCACTTCTAATTGGTAAGCTTCCTGATGTTGCTATAGTGACGAATGTTGATTATTGCCTTGTTTATTGAAGTCTCTGACAAAATGAGGCATTTAAATGAGTTTGAAGTGTATCATGCTCTACATCTTTTACGACAAGGTCAATTTATGCGACAAGTGGCTAGAGAGCTTGGGGTTTCTCCTTCCGTGGTGTCCAGGTTACGCAACAGGCACAGAGAGACAGGTCAGTATTGTAGAAGACGTGGCCAGGGCCGTAAATTTAAAACAAGCCCCCAGAATGACAGATACGTTGTTCTTTCTGCTCTTCGACAGCGTACAAAAACTGCAAAAGACCTGCAGAATGACCTTCATATGGCTTCCGGAATCCGGGTTTCAGACCAAACCATAAGGAACAGATTAAGGAAAGAGAATATTCGTCCAAAAAGACCCGTTAAAAAACCACGCTTAACAAATGGGCATAAAGCAGCAAGACGTTCGTATGCTGAAAACCATGGTGATTGGAACCTGAACCAGTGGTAGTCTGTGCTCTTCTCGGACGAATCCAGGTATCGTCTTACACGTTGTGATGGTCAATTGAGGGTGTAGGGACGGCCAGGAGAAATATTTTCTGCAGAGGCTGTACAGGAAATTGATAGATTCGGAGGAGGTTGCATAATTGTGTGGGCCGGAGTTATGTACAACAATCGTACGGACCTTGTACTTGTTCCCCAGCGACTGAATGCTGTCCGATATATCGAGCACGTTCTGGAAGAGCATGTAGTACCTGCTGCCATTGGAGTAGGCCCTGGATTTCTGTTTATGCAGGATAATGCCAGGGCACATTCTGCGTCTGTCACCAGGGATTTCCTGAGGAGGAATGAAATTGAGGTAATGGAGTGGCCAGCGGTCAGCCCAGACCTCAACCCTATTGAACACTTGTGGGATCTTCTAGACAGGAAGGGGTCAGGAACCGACATCAAGCTCCACAAACTCTGCAGCAACTTGGAGATGCTCTGAAGGAGGAATGAGAGAATATCCCGCAAGAGGAAATCCAGAATCTTATTGGGAGCATGCCACGAAGGTGCCAAACTGTCATCGAATGTCGTGGAGGCCATACACGATACTAACTCTATATAACGAGTGTTTAACTTTGAAAAAATAAGCACAAGATTCAATTGCTTACAAAGCGGAATTATTTGAAAAGTTAATTGTCAGCGTTATTCATTTGTTTTTACTGACATGAGCAATAAATAAATAAATAAATAAATAACCACAAATAATGTACTTTATTAATTTCATGTTTGTACTTTTATCCAATGAAAAGATATTTGCATATTTCATAGTGTTCCTCTAATTGTTTTGAGCAGTGTATTTGTGCATGCTTCTTTTTAAATTATCAAATTGATACTCTAGGGACTCCCACGATTTTGAGTTCATGAGCCGCGCAGCTCATGTAAAATTAGGTCAATAGTATGTATGTTTTCAGAATAGTAGGACAAAAGCAATGACGTTCTAAAATGGGACGGTTTATGGTAGAGCAGAGGAATGAAAATACAGAGATCAAATACTTCAAATCGTGAAACATTTTGAATATCTTGGTACGGCGTTGAAAATGAACGGAAAGTGGAAGAAATATACTGATATAGCATTATTCAATGGGAGGGGACAACTTTATAGTATTCTCAGTATTCTGGGTAGAGTGCCCGATATTCCAGTTAGTACATTAGAAAAAAATGTATGGAGCGATGGTGAGGCAAGTAATGCACTATGGTAGTGCGATTTGGGGTTTTCAAAGAACGGAAATATTAAATAAGATATTTATGCATTTTCTAAAATATATTACAGCACTTAGTAAGGCCGTTTCTAACTGTGGAATTTTATATGAATTTGGGTCATTTCAGGACGACATAAACTGCAAAATTCGTGTACTCAATTACTGGTTGCGGCTAATCCAAGGTGAACAAACAATGCCCAGAGCAATTTGTTACGACCACCAAATTAGGAACGCAAATGGGAAATTCTGGGCAGACGAGGTTAGGAGAGAACTCCAAATGATTGGGATGGGTTGGGTATGGGAAAAAGGGACTGAAAATTGCAAGAATGTGTTTAGAAAAATAAGGAGGTACTTAGATATAAACCGACAAAATATTTTGGCCGAATGTGCGGGAAAACGATCACTGTTTTTACAAAGAGACCTAATACAAGTTTGGGGAAAAGAATCTTATATGCTCAATATACTCGTAGGATTTAAAGAGAGATCAGGGCTTGCTTGGTTCAGGCAAGGGGCATGGACATTTATTAAAATTAGCGACGATCACGATATGCGAATATGTCCAATGTGCGGGAGCTTTGAAGATGAGATATATATATTAGAAAAATGTAACGATTTAGAATATTGGAGGCATCCGTTTTTACTGGAAATATATCTAAATTCAAATCGTGGAAGATTGGCATGTTACGAGTTACTGGCAAACCCAGAAAATTGGATAAACTTGGGTAGATTTCTGGACACAGCGCGGAAAATAAGAACTGCACTTATTCAGGAATAAATAAATATGTTAACAAATTGCAATACCATTAATTCTTAATAATTCTACATAACTAAGTTAGTGTATAATATAATTGTATTTATACCTAATTGTAATATTATTGTGTTTCCTTTTTTGTTTTAAGTATGTTATTACCTAACATCAACTTATTGTAACGGACTGTCAACAGCACGTACGGCTTACTGCCCGTGCGATCCATATTTGTAAATAACATTGTATGTATCTTACATTTAGTTTAATAAAGTCCTTATGTATGTATGTATGTATGTATGTATGTATGTATGTATGTATGTATGTATGTATGTATGTATGTATGTATGTATGTATGTATGTATGTATGTATGTATGTATGTATGTATGTATGTATGTATGTATGTATGTATGTATGTATGTATGTATGTATGTATGTATGTACGTACGTATGTACGCATGTATGTATGTAAAGTTCTATGATATACGACATTCATTTTTATGGTATTTTGAAAAAAATCAAATAAATAAATGTAAAACTCGTGTGTCTTTAAAAAGGAATGTGTTTACTATTCTTGAAACTCAAGACCGCATTAAGGCGCAGCTCGTCGACACATGCGTAAGTTGTTAGAAAGAAAGCACATTTTGCAGAGTAGAAAGAGGTCCCAGGTGCCCAAGGCCGCTTTATACAGACTACTGGAACCTTCTTCCTCTCTTCTCTTCTTCTCATCCAGTTCTTACGCTCGTAGGAGCACTTCATTACTATTTAATATTTGGCTTCTTTATTTTCCCCGTTTAATGCAATGGAAGTTTTGAACTTTTTATTACCACTTTATTTGCTCTTCTTATTCATGTAATAATACAGGCAATAGTTCTCTAAAGATTAATTTTATTATTAGCAACGTGATATTTTCTGGGAAACCAATAATAATAATAATAATAATAATAATAATAATAATAATAATAATAAGTTAAATCTCGTAGGATGATGTAGTACTATTTGGCGAAAGCGAAGAGATACTAAACGCCAACACGCACACACTATTGAGTAGCACTAAGAAATTGGGACTGGAGGTAAATATCAATAAAACTAAATAGTATATGGTCACACATAGAAATGCATTATGTAACGAAAATGGATATGTAATGAAAAAATGACGGAAATTTTGAGGAAGTGGCTGAATTCAAATAGGCCTATCTAGGAGCAATAATCACAAATAGGAATGAGATGCACAAAGAAATTAAAAATAGGCTCAATTCTAGAAATTCGTCTATTATGCATTGCAGGAATCTTGACGTCCCAACTCCTTTAAAAAAAGTTAAACTGAATATATATAAAACTTTTATTCTACCAGTTATATTGATGCGAAACATGGACTCTTACTTTAAAGGAGGAAAGCAGATTACGAGTATTAGAGAATAAAGTTCTTAGGAAAAATTTTGGACCAAAGAGAGATGAACAGAGAGGTGAATGGAGAATACTACTTAACGGTGAACTACATGGTCTTTATAGGAAGCCAGATATAATAAGTGCAATTATGTCTCATAGGCTGCAATTTGCAGGACATGTGGCACGAATGGAGAATGAAAGACGTGCATGGTAACTTCTTGTAGGAAAACCAGAGGGAAAACACCCAGTAGGTAGACCAACAAAGAGGTGGGAAAAGAAAATTGAGTATGATTTGAGGGAAGTAGATTATACAGGGAATGATTGTAAAACATTAGCTCAGGATAGAGATGTATGGAGAGCTTATGTTCGCGCTGCCATAGTCCTACGGGTTCGATAGTGCCAGTGAGTAAGTAAATAAATCTCGTAGAGTGTGATGAGCAGGACATGTAGCGCAATTGTAATTTGGGCTTGAGTTTCTTTTAAAAGCCCAAAATCTTCGGACTCGAGATCCAAGCCATTGCTTTAAGTCATTCCTGAAGGACTTGTCCCTTAGATTTTCTATCAAAAAAATCATCAACCCGGGCCGGATTAGAAACGTGAGTATCTATCTCATATTTTAGAACGAAGTCCTAGTTTAGTGAATTTAAGATCTGATGATCTAAAGAGACCAACAGTCTACACACAACGAGATGTACAAGTTTGTAGCTTTATCAAGTCTTACGACTTCAAACCATTCTTTTTAGAGGATTTAGGAGAACTAGAAAACATTAAAGCATTCCGTCCATAGTAATTCTGCCCGAAGGCAGGTCCTTCACTGCAATCATAGCATTTTCATCTATGCTTGCAGCTTTACTAGGGAATTGTGTAGGTGTGGTAGCTTCCCGTTGCTTTCCACACCGGTGAAGGGTGATGATGATAATGGTAAGGATGATAATGATAAGGATGATGGCCATATGATTTCGGGGACCGTTTGGGCCTTAAAGTTTTCCTGACATTTGTCTTACAGGTGAGGAAAAACCCCGAAAAAAACCTCACCCAGAAAAACTGCCCCGACCGGGGATCGAACCCGGGCCCGCTGCGTGACGAGGCAGCACGCTACCTCGAGACCACAGCGGTGGACATTAAAGCATTAATTAGGTAAAAAGAGAAAATTTAGAGAATCATGTAAATGCGTTGTCTTTTTATTGAAAAAAAAATCACACAATCCGGGGTTAAAATGTGCAGATATTTCGTGTATCAGAATATAAGGACATGATGCAATATCCATCAGCTGCTGGGTTGTAGATAAGCAAGTTCTGACATGTATGAACTAAGTATTTCATTTCCATTTTGCAGCTTATCCTACATTTCGAATCAGTGGGCACAGTAGATCAAAATATTAATTAAAGTCATGGTGAAAATCAACTGGGATTATGCATTGGGATCTCTTACATTTATCACTGCTATGTAATTAGAGAGGACGAATATAAGCCATAAACCGATATCAATGAGCTTATATTCGTTGTGTCTATCTGTTGAAAGTAACCGACCCGGTATCACACAGAGCCTTACTCTGTAGAA
Source organism: Diploptera punctata (assembly GCA_030220185.1). Classification (NCBI taxonomy): domain Eukaryota; kingdom Metazoa; phylum Arthropoda; class Insecta; order Blattodea; family Blaberidae; genus Diploptera; species Diploptera punctata. The sequence goes on from JASPKZ010007908.1 coordinate 686,432, forward strand.
CAGCGTGGACATTAGTAATGTACGTACGTATACTGTTGGTCTTAGAAATCAAGATCTTGCAAATCATAGATACTGTTTTCCCCAGTATATTGCAGATAGCCCAGATTTCAAGTAGTATTATGCACCTATTTACCTTAGATTATTTGAAAATTATTTTTTTACAGATACGTTGTCAGGTATTTCGGAACAGATTCGTAAAATATATTCATTGCAATGTACATAATTATACAGTAAAACTTACTCAAAGCGGAACCGCATGGGACCAATTGTTTTTTCCGTATTATACAAAATTCCGCATTATAAAAAACAAAATATTAATATTCGTAGATTATAGAGTACCGTATATGTCTTTTTTACGTACCTTGGATTAATTGCAGTTCCGCTGCCGTTGAAACGTGAACTTCGACGGTAACGTGCGAAAAAACAGTCCCGTTTCGTCAGCGTTAAGAACGTCTCTTAGGCGCGTATCCTCAAATTAAAGTATGCAGTTTTGGTTTCCGCTCACTAACTGCACTTTTGTCCACATCCTTTGATTTCCCATAAATTTCAATCCACGCTACATTGTGTCGTCTTTTAAAACTCTCCAGCCAACCTGAAGATGCCTTGAAATCGTTATTCTCTAAGGATTTAGCAACAGCTAGAGCTTGACTCTCGAGCATCGGTTCGGAAATTCGGAGAATTTTTTTATCGTGAACTTGTAAAACACTCCAACAATATTTCGTTGATTTCTTTATTTCCTTTTTTTTACCATTTCCTTGCATCCATTCATTGATTATTTTTTCTGTGTGATTTAAAGTCTCATAAACATGAGCTTTTCCACATTTAAATTTAGTAATTATTCCGGGCACTGGGTATTTTTTATCTTCAATCACTTTCACTTTTTCGTTTATTGATAATGAAACAAACGTTTTAGTCATCTTTATTCCATAAGTTTAGAACGCTACCTGTAAAAGATCGATCTTAGAACTTAAATTAATTTAAGATTTCACAGTGCAATGGTTATTTGTAAGACAGGTACAGTATCCGTATTTCGCATAGTAGGTGTGTAGTGAGACCGAAAAAAATTCAGGTAGAGAAAATATTCACTCGGCGCGGCGGCAGGAAACATTCCTTATTGTTTTATGGCCTAACAGGCATTTAATGAAGTGGAAACTGATTTATTTTTTCTCATTGTCTTTCCGGTTTATATTTTTTTCATTAATTGTATAGAAATATCTTCCCGTTTCCGAGTTGGACAGATTCCGTTTTATGCAAAATAAATGCACGTAAAATTACTATTATTTCGCCGGGACCAATAAATGTCTTCACATTGGACAGATTTCTGCATTTTGCACGTCCCGAATTAAACAAGTTTTACTGTATTTAATATTAAGTCTTATTTCATAACTTTAATAAATGAATCTTAACATTGGTTACATTAATATGTCGGCCGCGGTGATTTACTGGATGTGTTCCTTGCCTCTAGTCCCAGATTCGCGGGTTCAAACCCGGACATGGTCGATGAATTTTTTTAAGGATGGAAAAATCCAAGTGACAAGTGCTCCGGGAGGGACTCTAAGTTGCGGGTCGCGAGCATGAAATTTTTCTGGCTCGTAAAAGAACCTAAAGCCTGAATAAAAATGCCTCAGTGCAAAATTTATCGAACCTTCCCATCCTAGTAGTCATTATGAGGCGAAACGCTGACCCCGGGCCACTCAATGACATCTATACGAAATCAAGTCTGAGTGAGTTTGGTAAAATTTCTCCCTAGTAAGAGGAGAACGCCTAAGTCTCACTGAGGGACATAAGGACATACTACTGTATTCAAATTAGTATACTGAGGCAGACTATTAGCCTGCTATAGATATTACAACAAAAAAGAGAAAAGAATTGCTTGAACCTGGATTAGAAACCTTGATATCCAACTTAGTGAGCTGGCGCACTAACCAATTGTGATGTTCAGGCAAGTCAAAAGCAGATACAATTGTTTATCTATTGAAATTTGCGTATACCTATTGCCAGTGAACTACTGTTCCCATCACAACGGGTTTATCGTATTAGAAATAGCCCTGTTATATTGAGAATAGAAGTTCACTACTATTGGGTACACACCACGGGAATTTAGAATACAGAAAAATCAGTATCCCCTCCTAGATTGATTAACAGCACCATTTTTTTAGTCCGCCAGCGCAAAAACCTGGATATATTGGGTTTAAATTTCGGTTCAGGAAAAAATTGAACAATTAGACCCTAATTATAGGCCTATTAAATATTAACATGTGCTGTACCAAACCTATTTAACAACTGATAAATAATGACAACCCATATAGGTGACATTAGATTCCCTACTTTATGACCTATATTTTAAGCGTGAAACACTGAAAGATACAATTTATCCGTATGTTTCTATACCTCCAAAATTTGGAAATATAGATGTTGTAGAAATTAAAAGTTTGTTTTCTAGGCTTCAAGTAAAAGTACTTACGTGGGTTTTTCCTGTAACCTTCAGGTTTCTTTTCAGTATTTCCTTATATAACAATTTGTAACCATCGTATGGGAAAAAGTGCAAAATATGAATAAGTATGAATTGTATGTTGTTATAATATTAAAGGACAAAGTTTGAAGATGGTTTATTACAAATCGCTACACTTTTTAGATTCGATTCTAATGATCGTAATATCTCTATGACGGTGACAACTAACTAACTAACTACCTGACACAGTGGCACTATTGAACTCGTAAGTTTATGGTCGCGCGGATAAAAGCTTTCCGTACATACTTCTCGTGAGCAAACATTTTTCAATCATGTCTTGTGTAATTTATCTCCATCAAATCATGTTTAATGTTATTTCCCACTTCATTCGTGACCTACCGGGAGCTTTCCCTGTGGTTTCCCTACAGTGAGTTTCCATGCCCCTCTTTCTCTCCCTATGCATGCCACATGTCCTGCCGTTCGCAGTTTACGAGAGTTAACGTTTCGTATTACATTTGGTTTCCAAAAATGATAATTGTCTCAATGTTAATTAGTCTTCTCCAATCACCCGTCTGTTAGTCTCTCTTTGGACCCGGAATTTTCCTAAGCACTTTAATCTTAAATACGTGTAATCTTTTCTCCTCCCTTAAAGTCAGAATCCGTGCTTCCTATTTACAATATATCTGGTAGAATAACAGTTTTATATATTTTCATTTTAACGTTACTTGAGAGAAGTTGGAATGACAAGAGTTTAATTTTTTGTGTGTTTCATTCAATTTATAATTAGTTCCTAGATATTTGAATTCAGTCACATCTTTAAAATTTCCCTTATTTGACATTAACTATTCATTTCCATTATGCAATTAATTTCTGTGCATGGGCTTATTTTTAGTTTTGTTCGCAATGGTGGTGATTAACATTATAATTATGATCTCTGAATATAACAATTTACTTGCTCAAGGCTCCGACTTGTATTCAGTTGTGGCAAATATAATTCTTAACACAAAACAATAAGCCTCTTATTCACTTTCGATATACAAGGAATTTTGTACATTTCAATTAGTAGCGATATTCACTTTGATATCATTACTATTCAAATACTTATTTCGTGAAATTTGTTCTGTTTGATATCTAAAAAGTGTTGTGCAAATAAATTACCATCTAACGCAAACAACATGGCACTTCTTTTTTGTACTCGAATTTTGTACCCATACTGGAGTGTACACGTATACAGAGTAATTATAGATTACTATGGAAGTCTATTGTTGCAGTGACAAAGTTTGCTGCTGAGTATTAATAAATGTGATATACATTAAGTCTGATTAATCTCCTACATTTTAAGTATTTGTTTACTTTCCACTCGAGCATTAGAATGGCACGACCTGCCGGGAGGGGGATTTTAAACTATATATCACACGTGCGTTTTTTGTTCACACAAGGCCATGTAAGGCCTCGCCGAATGAATGATCAGCTCAATTTCACGACCACCTCAGAAACAACACAAAGACATACACATTAATATAACTAAATTATCTGCCACATTTTCATTATTTAATATTTAGGCTAAATTATATGTTATTAAAATGTAAAATGTTCGATACATTCAAAAGTGCATTTCCTCTAATATTATTTTTAATTTCGGCAGTGTATCTTGTGTTTACTCATGGCTCTGTTTTAACATTCCAAACTAATCGTGCATGTTGCAAGCGCTCCTTAAAAGGTTCAGTAAATCAAAAAGTGGGAAAGGAAATGATGAAGTTAATAAAACATAGCTTTCGCTACTAGGTGTTGTTTAGAGATGGGATATTAGTGTCAATTTGTGCCAGTTAATGAAGAGTTACATAAGGTTTACTAAAGTGGTTACACACATTTTAAAATAGTTGAGCTAAAATCTAAGAATGAAAAATAATTCTGGCACTATGAGTTGTTTATCATAAGTAATGCCACAAGTGATTTCCAAATTATCGATAAATTCACGACTCACGAATTGAGGAGTAAATTTATCTAGAGAATTTGGAAATCAAGAATGGCATTTGTTAGGACTATTTAACGAAAGAAATTAAGATGTTTACTCACAAATTATTATTTAACTATAGTTATTTTAAAATATTTATATATTTAATGTAAACGGCGATGTTTGAAAACAAATGAGAAACGATAGTTGCGCTTCATCTGCTTCTTTTGTTTATCACTGCAACCAGATCATACTATTTATTACCAAAGGAACGCAATATTGTAAGAATGCTCTCTAGTGGAGAAAAAATGAAACACATCAAACTGTATATTAATTCATTTCTGATGTCGTATGATGTAAATATGACAATTATATTTTTCTGGATTGTTACCTGGGAAAAAAATACATTTTTGAAAGTGCAAACAGTGGTTTCTTTTTTTGGTGGTATAATCAATTGCTACAAATGTTTTTATATTAACTCCCGCATGCGGCATGTGTTGACATTCATGCACTATATATATATATATGTTTATATATATATATATATATATATATATATATATATATATATATACAATCTGGTAGCCGTATTTCTAGCAGGCTCAGTCACTGCAAAATAATGGCCAGACCTGTTCAAAATATTTAAAAAATGAGCTTCCTTTAATATGGTAATTATAACATTGATAAATATTTCGTGAAACACGACTCTGATTGGTTGTAAAACAGAAATCATTGAAACGTGATTGGTCATTGACTCCCATTTGGGGCATAAGTTAATTAGTCTGCACTATATTTTCAGCCTAACAGCGGGTTGTACGAGTGTGTCGCCTATATTTATGATAGTAATTACTACTAGCTTACAACTGTTTTCCTATATTGTAGTGCACCGCTATACTTACGATTTGGAAAAATTTGATTACTTATACGAATGTGTAACCTAGAACACAAATTTACTGAAATAACTTCATAATTCTTTTCTTTTTAGAAATTGGTATTAATTTTATATAATCGATATTCTAGTTTATTATCCACGAATATTGTCACTCTTAAAATTTTATAAATATACTTGTACAGAACTCTATAAAATATGTGTTTATAATTGCAATTTTCTTTTTAACTCTTGGCATTTTCATTGTATTCTTTATTGAGAATTATATTTATAAATTAGCAAGTAAATCTGAAATATGTACCTTGTACGCTGTGTTTCCAACGAAAAAATACTCCAGTTGAAAAAATAACCAGGTTTAAAAAGATTGACGATTTTAGAGTGACGACCTTTTACTTTAAAATTACAACCGTCAAGAATCTCGTACTTGGGTTCTACTGGGGTAAAAAGTTTCCGAAGTTAAAATAGTCCTTCATACGGATATTTAAGCTGTTACTACTTCAGGGAAACTATGGTAAAGGCTCAGACATAGGGAGAAATAACTAGGAACAGGAATGTTGGAACGCTATATAGTAGAGGGGCACTAGAAATATTAACACGGCAATTAAATAAATCTCATTTGGATAAAGTTGGATGGCCAGATGAAGGTAGTCAGTCATCCGGGAATTTCACAAAATAATATGGGGGAGCATCAAGTTAGAATTCGGAAGGGGTTTTTAGACTTAAGGTGGATTATCTCAGCTATCCGATATGTAAACACTGTTAGCTAGAATATCATACATCATTCGAAAGGATAATGACAAGGTTTCGTAATCGCAAATATATATGGTCTACCAAAGTTAAGGGTGATAAGATCAGGGATCAGTTCTATAAAGAATTAGAATGCGTATTTCTTAGGCTTTTATGTAATCAATTCAAAAGAGTTCTAGGGAATTTTAATGAAAAAGTTGGTTGGTTGGTTGGTATCTAATGTCGAGCACTTGATAATGAAATCATTCGCTCTCTTGCACTCCAATATTTAGCAGAAAGGCTGGTCTCTTCTACAAAAGCTGGACAACGGAGGAGATGGTTTCTTTCCATATCTTCATTTAAATTGCAAAAAGGGCATTTAGGTGAATCTGTTATGCCAATTCTGTGTAGGTGTTTATTCAAGCAGTCATGTCCCGTTAGCAGTCTGAATGTTGCTACTGCAGATTTTCTTTGTAATGTAGTAATGTCATAAGCTTGTAGATTTTCCCATTCCTTTCCAGATGTTTTGGTGGTGGTATTCTTCTCTAAGTTCATTGATGTTATTTATTTGAGATAATTATTTTGATAGAGTGAAAGGAAACTGGAGCAGAAATTGGGTTTGAAACAATTTTGCTACCCTTCTTGGCTAGAAAATCGGCTATTTCATTGTCTGTCACTCCACAATGGGCCGGAATCCATTGAAGTACATCTTTTTTATGTAGACGGGATAAATGTTTTATCATTTTGTGACATTCGATAATTTTGATGCTTTTGGGTGTTGTGTCTCGTGTTATAAGCAAGAATGGCTGCTTTGGAGTCACATAGAATTACAACTTTTGTAAATTTTTGGATGTGATATAAAAGATTTTGTAAACTTAAGAAAATTGCTAGAATTTCAACCATCAAAGTTTGTTGAATTTGTGTTTAGTTTACGATAAAAGGAAAAAAGTGGACATACTGCACCAGCACCAGTGCCACCATCATTTGGTAGGCTGTAGCCATCTGTAAAAATATGTATCCATTCAGGAGCTGGGTATCTTAGATTTATCATTTCCAGTGACATTTGTTTTAAAATATATGGAGGAGTTTCAGATTTCTTGATGTCTTCTGTTAAATGAAGGTTATATTCGATTTCCAAAAATTCTAGAGGGTTTGTTTCTCATCTGCATATTTTCTTTTGAATGTGGAAGTTGCAATTTCTGTTTGATTTCTTGTACAATGCTTAGGAAGCTTTGCTGAGATTTTAAACATACTTGTGGTTTTCTTTGGGTCCAGTTATTATGGGGTAGCCTTAAAAATTTTTCATACTGTGTGACTGCTGTTTTCTCAATTTCAGATGAAAAAGTTGAAAGGGATATAATATTCAGGGCATCTATGGGCAAATTAAGTCCTCCTGAAGATAGTAGCGACAATGGGATTTGATTAGTCACCTTTCCCAAGTCATAGAATCTTCTTGCTAGGAGCACAACATTCCAGCTTAAGAATATTCATGAATATACCTGGACGTCTCCAGATGGTGAAACAAGAAATTAGATTAATCATGTAATAGCAGATAAACGCTTGCACAATAGCATCATCGATGTTAGATCGATTAATTGGAGAAACGGACTGCATTGCAGATCATCATCTGACGATGATAAAAAATTAGAGAACGATTATCACCTATGAGAGGAACAAATGCTAAAGATGCCTCAAGCATTTAAATTAAACATCTTGAGAAATGATGAACTGTTGCCAGAATACGAGGTCAAAATTGGAACAAACGAAAAAAAAACTAATATAAATAGAGAATGGGAGACCTTAAGATAAAATATTAAATTGTCAGCATCAGAAAGAATAGTGTATCTATAAAAAGGGCAGATATAAGATTTTTTATTATGAAATTGCTGACATTGTAAAGAAGGGAAACGGAGCCTAATGAATACAATTAGAACGATTGGGTAACATCGGACCGGAACCCACTGGGATTTTAAAGAATAGAACGAGGGAAAATTTATGAGAGAAATTTAATGATCTCAAAATGAATGCAAAATATAGGAACTTCAGATGATTATATCAGGGAATTGGAATACAAAAACTGATTAGAAATTAAATTGGGGATATGATTACAGATTCAAGGAATATATTAAACATATATGCAGAACACGCCCAGTTGGTAGACCAAGAATGAGGTGGGAGAATAACATTAACTATGATTTGAGGGAAGTAGATAATACAGGGAATGGTTGGAAAGCATTAGCTCAGGATAGGGATGTATGGAGAGCTTATATCCGCGCGGCCATGAACCTACGGGTTCGATAGTGCCAGTGAGTAAGTAAGTATGCAGAACACGATATTGAAGAGCGTAAATTACAGACAGCAGAAACATTAGTCACAGCGCCTAGTGCAATAGTTTAAAATTACGGTAGAAAATCTAAAACCTAGTACACACTGGGATCCCTCATTTGGACTCTATGTTGCGGAGCTGCATCCTGGATTCATTTTCTTGTATGTGGGACACTCCACGATAATGAATATTGTATGCGGTGTGTTGCGTTTTGTATATTTTTGAATCCCATCCGAAATTGGATTCTTTATACAGTGTCGCACAACATTTAGTCAATGCGGACGTGAATCTCAAACCAAGTGGACCACTTTTAACCATTCTCGCACAGTTTTCCGTAGGTTTTTTTTTCGTTTTTTTTCGTTTTTTGTTTGATAAAATATGGACAACAAATTCAACTTTACAATTGATCGAAAATTTAAAAATGTAGCGATGTTTGTGGGACGTTTCTTCAGACGAATATAAGTACGGGGGAAGAAAGTATAAGCTGCGGCTGAGTTAGCCCAAAAATATGAAGTAACAACAACAGGCTTTGCAATGTATGAAATCCTTGACTGAAGTGGTGACAATTTTTGCAGAGCTCATGAGCGATTCTTTACGATCCGTCAATAGACTACAGGGCAAAAGTTAATCGCGCAAAACAGAATATAACTCAGATATTTTTTATCTTACTTACTTACTTACTTACTTACTCACTGGCACTATCGAATCCGTAGGTTCATGGCCGCGCGGACATAAGCTCTCCATACATCCCTATCCTGAGCCAATGCTTTCCAATCATTCCCTGTATAATCTACTTCCCTCAAATCATAGTTAGTGTTGTTCTCCAACCTCATTCTTGGTCTACCAACTGGGCGTTTTCCTTATGGCTTTCCTACAAGAAGTTTCCATGCACGTCTTTCATTCCCCATGCGCGCAACATGTCTGCCCATCGCAGTCTATGAGACTTAACTGTTCTTATTATATCTGGCTTCCTATAAAGACCATGTAGTTCATTGTTATGTAGTTTTCTACATTCACCTGTCTGTTCATCTCTCTTTGGTCCAAAAATGTTCCTAAGAACTTTATTCTCAAATACTCGTAATCTCCTTTCCTCCCTTAAAGTAAGAGTCCATGTTTCGCACCCATATAATATAACTGGTAGAATAATAGTTTTATATATTTTCAGCTTAACGTTTTTTGAAAGGAGTTGGGACATCAAAAGTCTCTGCAATGCATAATAGCACGCATTTCCAGAATTGAGCCTATGTTTAATTTCTTTGTGCATCTCATTCCTATTTGTGAGTAATGTTCCTAGGTATTTGAATTCAGCCACTTCCTCAAAATTTCCCTCATTTGTCATTAGCTGTCCATTTCCATTATATATTGAATTTCTACGTGTGACCATATATTTAGTTTTACTGATATTTACTTCCAGTCCTAATTTTTTAGTGTTACTCAATAGTGCGTGCGTGTTGTCCTTCAGTATCTCCTCGCTATCGGCCAATAGTACTACATCATCAGCATAAACTAACAGCTTTATTTTTTATCTACAAAATGGTTTATACCCTAATACGTCATATTCATTGTACACTACTCCTTCTCACTCCATTTTATCCAACTACGATAGCCCTTCCTATAGTAATAGCACACACAATTACACCACGCAGACATTGACACCATACTTAAGCAACTTTACGTAAATGTAAAATGATTAGTTTTAGATTTCCTTTTTATTTTATTTTTTTGTAAATGTACGTAAGTGAGCAATAAATAATTACCAAAAAAATATCTCCTATTATAATAAAAAATAATGGAATTTCGTATTTTATTTTGATAGGACATCGCGTAGTAAATAATTGACTCGTGTACCTACTCCATACGTTCTCAGAGCAAAGATGACGCCTGTGCAGACCTAAGGAACGATCTCGAATATTTTAATTTGTGTATTTATTTATATATTTAGCCCGGTGGTTTAAGGCCATGTGACCTTTTCTTCCACTCACCAGGACTGACATATATTACATCAGAATACAACAATCACAATTAACTCTAGTATTAAATACTAAGTGAAGATTTGATCAATAAGATATCTATTATATTACGATCTGTAATACAACCAGTTAATGGCAGCTAAGATTAAGACTAAAACTTATAATATTCAAGCAAAATAAATTAAATTGTTGGTAGACTGTCCCTGTTTAATGTACATAAAAAACAAAGAAAAATAATGGGATATAGAAAACTAATTTTACGGTTGTACAATATTAAAGCAAATGAAAATATTTGTTAATCTTAATATTGTTTTCCTAAATAATTTATTTTATCGATTGTTAGAATAATACTATAAGTGAGGTGTATAAGTTAGTTTATTACTAAATAATTCTTTAGTTTGTTTTTGAACGATGTCATAGTTTGACAGTCTCTGATATAGGGCGGAAGGGAATTCCATGTTTTAGCAAGTGAGACATTATATGTTTATAGACTTTAAAAGTATACATGAGGCTTGTATATGAGTTTCCATTTGCGAAGAAACGGAGAGTGATTGCTAGCCTGTTGGTAGCACAAACTGGTACCCTAAAATTCGTCTCCTTTTTTGGGGTGTCCAATCATTCCCAGATGATATTCGAAGTCAACTGGACTCATCCGTAGAAAATTTCGAAATCCCATTCCGTCCTTCAATCTCAGTGTGCCAAAACGATCGCGTCCATACCTATTCCGACCTTGAATATCCCACCAATCCATCAACGTGATGTTTTCTTTGTTAGTAATGTTTGTACTTCGTACAGTTAGGTAAAGTGCTATTGCGATTCCAGAGAGGCGACCTCGGCATGGCTCAGAAATTAGATGCGGACCAGAGCAATGTTGCGGGACGAAGATCTGCAACATGTATACGAAAGTCTACGTCAAAGAGTTCAAACAAAGTATTCCAGTGCGTACAAGGCTTTAAGATGTACAAAACGCTTATTCATCCAGTTATATAATATGGATGCGAAATTACTTTAAAGGACATAGAAAAATACGGGTACGTGAAAATAACTTCTTAGGAAACATTTTGGACCAAAGAACGACGAACAGGGAGAGGTGTATGAATAAAACTTACTTCAGTGGTCTACATGACCTTTGTAAGAAACCAGATGTAATAATAACAGTAAATTTTCTTAGTACACTGCGATAGGCAGAACAAGTGGTACGAATAGGAAATGGAAGAAGGGCATAGAAACTCCTTGCAGGAAAACTGGAAGAAAAGTTTCGAATAGATCGGCAAGTTTGAGGAAAACCGGAATGAAAACTTCCAATAGAACGGCAAGATCGAGGCGGGGATTCACATGACCCATTAATGAAGGTTATTTTTATAGGGGATGATTGGAAAACATCTCAGAATATGGACGCAAGGGTAGTTTGTGTTCGCAGCCATGAACCTCCTTTTTTATAGAGTCAGTGAGTACTTGTATATCCAATAAAGCAGGGATACTTTTAAAAAATGTATATATATTGAGGGCTTATGTCCGCGCGGCCATGAACCTACGGGTTCGATAGTGTCAGTGAGTAAGTAAATATATATACACCGTGTCCTTTAAAACAATATAATAAATGTTTATAATTGCCAAACTGAATTCTGTCTTCAGGACTGGTAGTGTACATCTTGCAATCTATATAACAGTGGTTCCCTTGGAGGTGTAATATTGAACAGTGAATTAGCAAAGCAACAACAAACTGTAAATTCTGTAAAACTAGCCGTGTGCAGAATTTAACAGATTGACTCCTGTTAACAGACACAAGGTCTGTGAAGAATGTACATCATCGATATCGTCAAAAATATAGCCTTCAAAGATATTTCCTATTTCTGATGGTCAGAGAATAATAGTATGGGATACAAAGTTGAAGCTTATCGAGAAGTGCTGAAAAAAAAGAGTGTGTAAAGAAAACATTGAACTCTTAGGAAACTGTTTCACAAGAAGGCAAAAGAAATCAATCCAAATGCAAGTTTGCAACACCAGTTTCCTAGTAGTGCTTTTGAATTTTTTTACAAAAAAATACTAATTCTGCGAGCATACAAAATTTAAATCTCAATGACAAATACCTTCTTCTTCTTCCTCTTCTTCTTCATCCAACCAAGTCTTAGGCCTATACGCCTGTTACGATCTTATTGATGAATTTTGTATCCAGCTTTTCCTTGGACGATCCAGGATCTCTTCCATGTTGGACAATAACGAAGCATGGCCTAGGGAACTCTATCTTAACTCATTCGTCGCAAATGACTCATCCAGTTGTTCTGGTAACTATGTACGTATTCAATGGCCGGTTCTAAACCTAGTTCCTTCAAGATATCATCATTGCGTTTGTGATCCCCTTTTGGTATATCCTGATTTATATCTCATGAATCTCATTTCACTAGAAGTTAACCTGCTCTCTTCTCCTTTCCTCAAAGTCCATGCCCCACTGCCGTAGCAAAGTGCAGGTCTTGCTAAGGTTTTGTATAACCATATCTCTAAGGGTCGGTTTCACCAACAGAGGTAACTGTATTGCGCCAGTTTAAGCTATGCATTATTTACGGGGGAAATTGGCGTAATACAGTTATCTCTGTTGGTGAAATTGACCCTAAGAGGATAAAATGTGCTGCGAGTGTTTTTTACAAAATCCGAGTATATTGATGAAATCAACTCGTACTTGGATCAAGTGTTTCTCTGATGAGTAAACTTTCCACGTAAGTCAAAAGACACAATTTAAAATCTTGGGAAATGAGATTTCGTCTGTTTTGCTTCTACACGAACACTATTCGCCCAAAATTAATTTTTGGTATTGAATGCCAGAGTGACTGCCCTAACGTATCTAGTCATATTCCGTGACACATCTACCTCCTGGAATTATTTACTAGCGTTGGAGGTAGGTAAGTCTTTTAATGACTATTTTCTTGGAAAATGAATTTGCGCGGAGGATCCGAGGTAATACCTTAGCCGCAAAGATCAACTTATTTAATAACCTTCGACTTTTTTACTATGGCAATTTTTCAAGGATCCAATATTTAGATAAACGGTAGCTGAACCCGATGGTTTCAAGCTATAAAATCGAGTTCGGTTTCAAAATTTCATTCTTCAAACTCTGAGAAATGCCTGGATAGAGGTGGAGAATCGGACCGACGTTGGTTGTACCGTAAGAGCTAGTCATATAAAATGTTAGCCTGTAGGTATTAGAAAATATTAACAATTGTATTAAGCATGCTTTTAATTTTAGGTATGAAATTTAAATGTATTGGTGTTTTAAGTGGGATAAAGTGTAGCCTATAATGTAAATAGTGTTTTATGGAAAACTTCATTTTTTACACAAAATATAATATGAATTATTTTCCAGGTAGTTTTTTTTGTACTGTCTACAATATGTTTCAGATGAAAGTACTAAGTTTTTTTTTAATTGCTGATATACACTGGGAGGAATTTCTCGGATATGGATAGCGTATAGCGTCCAATAGGCCTAACATATAGAATTGTGGAGGTGTTTTCTTTTTATAATCATGTCCCTTTAATGAGAGTATTTAGTACCAGAACAAAATAAAAAATAATAATTTGATGGCAATATATAAGTTTGAGTATACATACTGAAAATACTAACGCTATTTAAGCTAATATTATTCTATTTTATTATTTTTAGAAACATGATTAATTAATATTTTCAAATTTAACTTTTTGTCGAAATTCCTAGAACTGGAATTAATACATTCCAATACTACTCAAAATTACTAAATTTAACTTTCTTAATTTCTATAAAGACATTAAATGAGTGGATAAAAACTTTTCTCCATTCACCAAGAAATATACGAATGAGTAAATTTAAGAAATGTGTTTAAGGGCCAGGAATCTTGGGCCTGAAGACAATCTAGTGCGATCTCTCCAGAGAGAATGTAGAATATTACGAATCGAGAATATACCTACCTAAAAATATATTGAACTGAGGAAATGTAATCGTTTAGTTTGTACTAAGCCTGAACAGAGTATATGCATATTTTAATTAATGATTGTGTTTATGCGAGTAATATTAGAGAAATAATTATTAAGCAAATATTAATATTGGGTACATTTGATTGATTACATTCTAGCAAGAGTCCACCGCTGTGGCCTCGAGGTAGCGTGCTCCCTTGTCACGCAGGGGGCCCGGGTTCGACCCTGGTCGGGACAGTTTTCTGGGTGAGGTTTTCATCGGTGTTTTTCCTCACCTGTAAGACAAATGTCAGGAAAACTTTAAGGCCCCAACGGTCCCCGAAATCACATGGCCATCGCAATCATCATAATTCATATTCATCTTAGATTAAGCTTAGGATTAGGAACTATCCTGGCGCACCACTATCATCATCATCATCAGCCATTCACCCATCATATCATCGGGGCAACTTAACCCCGCCTTCCAGGCGCCCCAATCTCAGAAGTGGGTTACAAGTACGCCATGCCAGGAGAGAAAACCAGGAATGTCGAAAGACAAGACATCCTGGGGCATTTGCAAGATGAGAGTAGCGATACTACTTATGAATTAGTATAAGTATTGGTTAGTGACCTTGACCTTCCCTAAAGAGGAAGTAGGTTCATTATTCGATGACTATTACCCGTGTTCGCATTGTCATTATCGTTGAGTTTTGGGTTTAGGTTAAATCTTATTAGTTCCAACGAATACATAAGAGCCGACAGAACACTACATATGATTGGCTGAAGTTGTGAATCTGCCTGCTGTTATTACTATAAATCGAAGAATCATTTGCCCTTTACTGGTTATGTATAAATAAATTCATATTTATATTCTGAATTTTATTGCAGGCTGAGGGTGTGAACAGCATTAGATCTGCAGAATGAATTTGAATCACAGAGCAGAGAGGCACAAGTTTCTGCTTTTAATTTCATTCCTCTGCAACAACCAAGGTAAGTGGATTTGACACCAGTACTGAGACCTACAACGAATACAGTGAGTGTAAAAATCGATCAACAGTATATAACATTTTACTAAAAGCCCTAAATATTATAAAGCGAAAAAAATATTTAGTGTAAAAAATATTTTCACGTGTTCCATCGTACGTTATATAAAATACTTACGTTGTCATGATATATGAGCCATGTAAATAAACAAATACAAAAGTCCAGGCATTTTTCTATGAACAAGAAATGAGTGTACAGTGTCCTCCCCCTCTCCCTCTCCCTTATAAAACTTCGCAACGCACACACTACCTACCAACCATAGCCGTGTACCCTTTACATTTATACAGAATACACAAAGCAGTCAAATTACTCCTATACGAAAATAAAGAACAGAAGATCAACCTAGAATTATCAGTAAAATTTTGCATAATATGAAAAAAATAGGTAAATGACTCCGAAATGAAAAGAAACAACAGAGGAAAAACCAACAATTATATTTTGGTTCCATAATAAATGAAAATCGGCATCTGAAATATCTAAAATAATTCTACAGATAGTAATTTCCTATGAGAAATTGGTTACTTGAATGAGTGGTCTTTATAAACTAGGCCTCTCTTGCCAATTATAGAAAAATAAATAAATAAATTGATGAGAATATCCACTGTACGATCACTTTTTACACTCACTGTATGTCATTGCAGAAAGTCACTTCAATGGCAGTTTCAGGAGATTTAAAAAAAATAATTCTAACACAATAATAAAGGGATATAAAATATGACGATCATACTCTCATTATCGAAAATAGATCCTGTATTGTATACGCACGTTCTCGCATTTGAAATAATTTAGCGTACCAAAAATATGTAACATGTTCTTAGCGTATGCATCTTTCTGAAATGAAACGGCTTTTAGGGACCACTGAAAATACTGGACAATCTGGTTATCAGAAATCCTGCATAGACAGATGATCATATTTAAAATAATTTAGAGTATAGAAAATGCAATGTCAGCTGGATTAAATACCTTTTTGAAATTAAAAACATTATGTATCATTCCTAAGTGAAATGTTTTTTACATATTTATATTCACAACTCTCCCTCTTTTGTAGGGGTCTACGATATCCCTTGCCTTGTTGCAACTACGTCTCCTAAGTTGGGACCCAGGGCAGTACTTGTTATTCTTCCTTTCTTTGTTTAAGCCAAGTGGCCTGTTCCGGCCTAATTCTATCTCTATCTTGGTCGTCGAGGATCCCATCGACCTCTTGGTTCATGTGACAGAATTATTTTAAAAATTTTACTATCATCCATTCTTTCCAAATATACCTTCCATTTATGTCAATATGTATCAATTTATTAGCATATAGCAGATATATTTCTAATTTATGGCTTATTTATTTTATCTAATTTTGTATATCCCAGTAATGATCTAAAAAACTCATTTCTGACGCTTGAATATGGCTATAATTTTTTTTTCTTATTATCCAGATTCGCTGCCATATTATGTCAAAGTCGGCACTGCCACTACTTTACAGAAATTTATTTTAGTGTCTGTTCTTGTTGTTTTTAATGTTAATTTAATTGTTCCACACTTCATTTGATATCTATTTAATTTACATATTATATCTAGATCCAAATCATAAGTAACGGCGCAAACCAAACAACTAAAATGTTGGACTTCTTCCAGACACTTTTCATCGAATATATTCTTTGCTGTTGCTGGGTACTTATCCTGAAATTCCATAACCTTAGCTTTGGATGTAGAAATTTTAAAATTGTTTTCCTTTCTGATGTGATGTAATTAGACTTTTGAAGTTTATCACTTGAATCCTGAATAATTACGTGGTCGTCTGACGACATATGCTTGAATTTTCACATCAGTTCTTTCAATACGGACACGTGATGGTGCTCCCTCGTTCCTCCTATTTAAAATATCGTCCAGGTAAATGTTAAAAAGAGTGGTGATAATATACACCCTTGCCTTTACACCATGAAGAAAAGTACTTGTGTCAGAGAATTTCTGAAGTACATTTCTATACATGATTTGTTACACTCGAAAATTAATGACTTCGACATTTTTCTGTTGAGAATATGCGTCTATGTGTATGTATTGCAAAAAACAGCAAAATCCCGTTTTCCTTTCTGCCATGACACATCCAAATATAGATTGAGGAAGTGGTATCGATTATAGGAACAGGCGAAATATTATGTTTTTTATCATGATTATTTTAACAGGATTTGATAGTGCGGTCATGTAAGTCCACAAATTATTATTTGGGATAATAGTGTTTAAAAAACTGCGGTAATTACCTATACGGTTCTTATATATCGTAGGACACACCTAACATAGTTAGAATTATGTGCTATCAATTTTTATGTTTAATTTTTTCAAGTTCCTTATTTATCCATTCTGAATGTTAGTTTCAGCAATTACTATTGTTTTGTGTAATATACATTTGCAGCGAGACAATTAATAAAAACTCGAGGGCATCAAACCAAAATATTCCTAAAAGAGGAAGATAACAAGTTCAAGTATAAATTCATGACTGATTATTAGTTTTATATTTTTGTTAATCCTACTTATTGGCTTGTTACGTGAAATCTTGAATGAGCTTCAACGATAGCCCTGTCAAGAGCATATTGACATAGAAAACGGTTCGTGAAAGAACATAAACATATTTTTAGACGATGATGATGATGATGATTGCAATATGAAGTGTTCCTGCAGTGTAAAACATTCACGAGAATATCTAGAACAGTAATGAAATATAATTATTCTGCTCTCGGTAGGTACACATCATTTTTTTATGAATACAGAGAGAAGGAAACCTTATTATTAAGAATATTTAACATTGGAACTTTATCGCTCGTAAACGCAAGAACTGAAGTTAAATATAAAAATAGAGACGACAGACGTATTATATAGCACAACAGGCTCTATATTGATATTTTATTAAACTGAAAAGCGCCTTGTTCAAAAGTGAAAGTTAATAGCCCTAACTTGAAATTTAATAGTCTAAACTTGAAGGAAAGTTAAAGCAGTGTGTGCAATATTCGTAAGTCAATTATAAAATATTTCGGATCCGCTTGTCTGGGTTCAGATTCTCACCCTTTGGCACGCTCACACCCATTCATATGTAATCGTATATGCAGGATGTAAATGAACAAACCGCAACAACTGCATAGAGAGGGGTATTATATAAGCAATTTGACATTATGAACTAATGGCCTTAGAATAAAAGTGTTCATGTTATGATTAAGTTCATAAAATGGTTGGCACTCCACTGATTATTTCAAATTAAAATGGATAAAATATGATACAGGTGATTGTAACTGGCAATATGCTTGCGTCTTTAGCTCAGTGATTATAGCATCTTAGTACGAATGCAAATGTAAGATTGATGCATCAAGTTCGAAACTGCGTACAGTATGTGTACTTTTTTTCTTTTCTTCCTTAAACTTGTACGTACTGAAAATCAGTTTTATATACGTAGATTTATTTCTGGTTTAGTTGTTTATTCATTATTTTACAGAATACGGTAATGGAATGTCGCCGCAGGACATGAGTTACAAATCGTATTGTTTTGAATTGTGTGAAAAGTTTTACAGTAATAGTAATGCACATACTATAGAGTACAATAGGTTTCGCAACTGAGATGTGCAATTGTACTGTACAGTGATAGTGTAGTGATCACAAGAGTAATAACATGAAGAGGTACAGCGTATGTGCACATGGCATATATAATATTTTTGGGAAATAAGAATCAATACACTTGAATAAATAAAAAACGTATACTTACATACTTACTAACTGGCTCTATCGTAACCGTAGGATCATGTCCGTGCGGACATAAGCTCTCAATGCATCCCTCTTATGAGGAAATGTTTTCCATTCATTCCCTATATAATCTACTTCCCTCAAATCGTGATTAATGTTATTCTCCCACCTCATTTTTGGTCTACCAGCTGGACGTTTTCCCTCAGGTTTTCCTACTAGAAGCTTCCATGCTAGTCTTTCATTCCTCATTTGTGCAACATGTCCTGCCCATCGCAGTCTACGAGACTTAACTGTTCTTATTATATCTGGTTTCCTATAAAGATCATGTAGCTCATTGTTATGTAGTCTTCTCCATTCACCTGTCTGTTTATCTCTCTTTGGCCCAAACATTTTCCTAACAACTTAATTCTCAAATACTCGTAATATTTTCTCCTCCCCTTAAAGTAAGCGTCCATGTTTCGTAGCCATAGAATATAACTGGGAGAATAACAGTTTTATATATTTTAAGTTTAGCATTTTTGAAAGGAGTTGGGACATCAAGAGTCTCTGCAATGCATAATAGCACGCATTTCCAGAATTGAGACTATGTTTAATTTCTATGTGCTTCTCATTCCTATTAGTGATTATTGTTCCAAGGTATTTGAATCCAGCCACTTCCTCAAAATTTCCCTCATTTGTGATTACCTGTCCATTTCCATTATATACTGTATTTCTTCGGGTGACCATATATTTAGTTTTATTGATATTTACTTCCAGTCCTAATTTCTTAGTGTTCCTCACTAGTGTGTGCGTGTTGTCTTTTAGTATCTCCTTGCTATCGGCCAATAATACTACATCATCAGCATAAACTAACAGCCTGTTAATACCATTGAGTTGTAAGCCTACCTCATTCTCTAAAGATGTAATGGCATGCTCTAGTACAAAATTAAATAGTAGAGGAGATAGTGCATCTCCTTGCTTCAACCCATTCTGCATTTCAAAAGTGTCCGAAAACTGTTTGCCTACACGCACCCTACTCTTTGTGCCATTTAGACACATTTGTATAAGTCTAACTTTTTAGGAATTCCGAAATCCAGCAGAATACTGTATAACTTCAACTTCTTAATTGAATCATATGCTTTTTTGAAGTCTACATATAGTTGATGTACAGTACCATTATATTCCCATTTCTTTTCCAAAATCTGTCTTATACTAAAAATCTGATCGGTTGTAGACCTGTTTCTTCTAAATGCACATTGATGATCTCCTAGAATGTCATCAAAATAGGGACTAAGTCTGCTTACTAATATATTTGTTAGAATTTTGTATCAAGTTGAAAGTAATGAGATGCCCCTGTAGTTGTTTCAATCAGTTTTATCTCCTTTCTCATAAATTGGTACGATAATTAATTCTTTCCATTCATCTGGAAGAGCTCCTTTTTCCCAAATCATACTAAGCAGCCAGCGTATCTTGTCCATAAATTTTTCTCCCCCTAATTTTATCAGCAGTTCTGCTGGGATCTCATCTGAACCTAATGCTTTATACATCTTCTATTTTTCAATTGCCGTATCAACCTCTAATGCACATGGTTCTGTGACTAGCATTTCTGCTGTCTGTAAATTATCCTCCTCAATGTCCTGTTCTGTATGTACATTTAATAGCTGATTAAAGTAACTTTTCCATCTATTTAATCTACTCATGGAATCGGCAATCATTTCACCATTTTCATTCCGAATTATGTTTCTTCTAGCCTGAAAACCTTTCGTCTTTATACTAATTCCCTGATATAATTCTCTAATGTTCCTATTTTTTGCGTTCATTTCAACATCATTATTCTTCTCTCTCAAATATTCCCTCTTTTTACCTTTTAGTAACTTGGTGGTTTCCCGTCTAATACTACACAATTGCTCCAAATTTACCTCATTTGACTCGCGTAACATTTCAGTTTGGCTAGCTTTCTTTTCTATACAATGTCGGCACATTCCTCATCAAACCATTTCTTGTTTTCCTCTTTTTTAAACAATCAATGCTTTCTGATGCTGACAATTTAATAGTATCTCTTATAGCCTCACATTCTTTATTTATATCAGATTCTTCTTCGTTTGCCACATTGTCATCTGAAGATTCCAGTACTTCAAATCTATTAGCAATTTTCATTTGGTATACTTGCCGCATTTCATCATTTTACAAATTTTTGAATTCAAATTTTACAGAATCATCTTTAGCGTTTGTTCCTCTCATAGGCGATAGCCGATGTCTGATTTTCACCCTGACCAGATGATGATCCGAATTGCAGTCTGTCCCTCTAATTGATCTAACATCGATGATGCTACTGTGCCAACGTTTATCCACGAATACATGATCTATTTGGTTCCGAATTTCGCCATCTGGAGACGTCCAGGTGTATTTATGAATATCCTTATGCTGAAATGTTTTGCTCTTAACAATGAGATTCTTTTTAATGTGGCAAAGTGACTAATCTAACCCCATTGTCGTTAATATCTTCATGAAGACTGAATTTGTCTATTGTTGGTTTGAATATATCTTCCCGCCCCACTTTTGCATTAAAATCTCCTAAGACAATTTTCATATGATATCGTGAAAGGCTATCAAATAAGCATTCTAATTCTTCATAGAACTCATCCTTGATCTTGTCATCTTTATCTTCTGTGGGGGCATGTTCATTTACAATTATGAATTCATGTCGTTTACCCTTTAGAATTATGTATGATATCCTATCACTAACAAACTTAATATCTCGGATAGGGGATAGGATTCTTTTCCTGATTAAAAATCCCGTTCCATATGCAGGTCTTTCGCCACCCCCGGAGTATAATGCAAATCTTCCTGATTCCTGACTACCTTCTTCTGGCCACCTAACTTACTGTAAAGCGACTATATCCAAGGGCGATTTATCTAATTCCTGCGTTAATATCTCTAGTGCCCCGCTATTGTATAAAGTCCTAACATTCCTTGCTCTTTGGAACATGCCCCTGTGTTTGAGCCTTTAGCATGGATTCCCTGAAGTAGTCCCCCCCCGGAGACCCGAATGGGTGACTGTTTGACCTCCGAAAAATTTTACCCAAGTTGAACCCATGTCCGCATTTATTGACGGTTGTATTTTTATGGTGAAAGATCGTCAATACTTCGACCAAGGTACTTTTTTCGTCTGGCTTATCACCTTCGACCAATCCGGCATGGGTAACCCTATCGGCAGCAATGCTACCGCCGGCATAGCTCTCAGGATCATTTAAGCACGCAAGCCACTCCACTACGACAAGGTAAAGTTTGTTCTAATCTCAAATCCATCGCTTTAACGATTAAGCCACACGTTAACAACACAGATTCTGCGTGTTTCACTCTGTGTTCAGGCTCTCAACTACCGATTCTACTGTAACCAGTGCAGTGGCGTGTAATCATCTGCTAAGTTCGACATTTTAAGGAATTTGATAATCCAAAATTTAATAAACGTTGTTGATGAATTATTAGCTATCAGGATCTCGGAATTAATACTAAAATCTCAAGTTCTTCTAATACAATTTTCTCTCCTTCTTTTCTCTCCTGTTGATTTATCTGTATATCAAATGTCGATTGCTTTCATTCCCTATAACTCGCCCATTTTCCCTCGTAGACCATTAGTCCCTATCTCACTAATAGATAGATAGATAAATACATATATATATATATATATATAGATAGATAGATAGATAGATAGATAGATAGATAGATAGATAGATAGATAGATAGATAGATAGATAGATAGATAGATAGATAGATAGATGGAAAGTTCTGCGGCCATCACTTAAATGTTGGCGGTGAGCGATCCATGTAGGTCCTCCTTAATAGGTATAACCCCGGGTTCCTGTAAAATAAATTAGCCCCGGATTAAATTTTGAATTCAAATTTGAAGTTAATTAGCAGAGTGAAGTCGGAAGCGGACCTTTTGGGGTTATATTCCAGCATTTCCTCAAATTACTTGTATAATACCCCTCTGTAAGCAGTTAAATTTGTGCGGTATAATTCATTTACACCCTGTATATAGAATTGTACAAAGATCGTTTTCAAATTTTCAAGGATGAAAAATGAAACGTGGATAAACAACATTTTATGATAAAATTATTTGCATTGAACGTGATTCCACTAAGTTTTGTCATTGAACGTTTCTCACAGAGTATTCGCATATAGCATTTAAATACGTTGCTGAAATTTTTGGTTAGCATAGACATCAACACAATAGCATACTCTGTGTCTAGTGCCTTCAAATATGATATTCTCTGTCCAGCGTAAGAAACACACTTGAGGAAAATAAATTGGCGGGTAATCCACGAAGCACATGGCTGCTGCAGTTACTGCGATTCTTTCGAGACCAAAGCACAGTTCAGCGGAAACGAAAAAAATAGATAATGTACTCGATTAATATAATTACGTTCTTAAAGCTATTTATGTTAACTATAGTTGATAAGAATGCAGTATACACCTACATTTTTTCTAAGATCGAAGAGTAACAAAACAAATAGCGTTTTATTGAAGATGATTGATTCTTGAGAGAAATTTCAATGTCCGTTACAAATGTGGTGGCTGTCGTAGAGGTTATAGTAACTTAACTCGGCGATAGAAATGTGTGATCAAATTTATAAAAAGCACTCTAATGGGAAATTGTTAAGAAGTGGTGAAAAAGGATGGTGTTAAATATTAAGTCTATGGAGTATAATCCTGACACTGTATTGAACATTGTAGTTAAATTAACTGCAGTGTGTCGGAGAGTGGTGTTGTACGTATTCGCAGGGAATTAAAACAAATTGTTATTATCAAAACGGTCAACAAAAATAAGAAAAGGCCTAACCTGTTTAAGAGTAGTGCACGATTTTCTGAAGAATGCATATTTTCATTATTTTATTACTGTAAGTGCAATATGCATTACAGAGACTCTTGACTTCCCAACTGCTTTCAAAAACGTAAAAATGAAAAAATATAAAACTATTATTCTACCAGTTATATTATATGGATGCCAAACATAGACTCTTACTTTAAGGGAGGAAAGAAGATTGCTAGTATTTGAGAATAAAGTTCTTAGGAAAAGTTTGGGACCTAAGAGAGATGAACAGGCAGGTGAATGGAGAAGACTACATAACAGTTAACTACATGGTCTTTATAGGAAACCAGTCTCGTAGACTGCGATGGGCAGGACATGTGCACGAATGGGGAATGGAAGACGTGCGTGGAAGCTTCTTGTAGGAAAACCAGAGGGAAAACGCCCAGTTGGAAGACCAAGAATGAGTTGGGAGAATAATATAAACTATGATTTGAGGGAAGTAGATTATACAGGGAATGATTGGAAAACATTAGCTCAGGATAGGGATGTATGGAGAACTTATGTCCGCGTGGCCATGAACCTGCGGTTTCGATAGTGCCAGTGAGTTAGTGAGTTAAGTGCAGTTATTTTAATTTACATTTTTGATTTGAAGTAATTTGTTAAATATTTACAATTATAATTTAATTCGCTTTCCACATACCAATGTGTGTCAAAACAACCTGCAACATCACAAATTAAAGCGATTGTTGTGAATTAATTTATCAGCTTGTAACCAACAGCTGACAGAGATCGCATGAACACGTGCTGCGTGGAATAATACATTCGGGAAGTTAAATGTCAAAGTTTTTTTCTTAGGCTGGACAGACAATAGGAGTTTACAAGATGGTTATCGCATTTGGAACAACAATGACAACCAATTCATCTTTGGAATCGGCAGGAAGCTGATGAAGTAGATTTTTCATCTTCCTCAACTGTAGACAATCTATTAAAGTAATTTTAGTTTATTGAGCCATTCTACGCCCAGGCGTATCTCTGTTAATCAGATTAAATCGAAACATCTCATTTTTGCAGTTCCCGATGGTTGGTAAACATTAGTTCAGGTTAGGGATGAATGGGGAGATTATGTCCGAGGAGCGTGAAACAATCATTTCGATGGTGCCAGTGAATTTGTCAGTTAGTTCTTATTTATGTGCAATTTGACTTTCTTCCAAAGGAAGAAGCGTTGTTGTATTTTCTTCTCAAGGATACTTGATATCGGCTAAGGAAGGCACTAATCCAATAAACCTGTGTTCCCTAGCTCGTAGCTGCAAACCGTTAATGCGTGCATGGATATTCGGTCATTTATCTCTAGTGTGTGAGATAGATCTATCTATGATTTAAAATAGCGTAACCCAATTTTGAACCATAGCCTCTCCTTTGATAGGAGTTACTAGACAAAGGTAATTTAGTTACCTTATTTGCCCATAGAAGTCCTGAATGGTATGCGGTCAACATACCGACTTAATGAGACATCTAGCAGGCAATTAAGGTATTACTTGGATGTTGAGGTAGGTAAATTTTGCTTAGACGCATTTTTATTCAGGCTTAATGACATTGGTCAACATTATTTTTGTCTCATGAGTTCCAATAGTTGTACTTAATGCAGTTTTTTTATCCTGTTTTCAATTATGTATTCGGAATTTCTCCATCACCCACATTTTTGTTTATTTTAATTTCAATAATGGATTTAAATAATTATTTTTTAATAAACGTTTTTTCGTCCATTTGTCCATTGTAAAATAAAATCAAATGAGCTAACGCAGGAGATTTCAGCGATGGAAAAGAGATATCAAGACAAATGGAATCCTAATATGCTGGCCGATTAGTAGCTGCCATCTAGTAGCTGACCATAACAAGTAATCGAATTAAAGAGAATATTTTTACTTTATAGCAGTGACGATTTATCGAAGACCAAGTTCTCGCGAAATTTAGTAATAATGGAGAATATAATACATATATAAGAAAGATAAGTGTTTGAATTGGATTCGCCTGGTGGTGTAATGGATAACACGCTGAGGTACAGACTCAGAGTTCCGGGTTCGAATCCCGTCCAGGCATTTTTTTTTATCATACCATATTAAGCTTGCATTGCTCAGTGTAAACATTTAATTATAACATATATACGGGGGCATTTCGTAGAGTAGTTAGTTAAGGCAGTACGCTATAAATCGGAAGGTCGAGAGTTCGAATCCCGGTGTGTCAGGATTTTTAAACTGACCCAAACCTTCTGGTGGCACAATGGCCCTAGGATCGACACAGCCTGTAACGTAAATGAGTACAGGACGCTTGTTCTGGTGGATAAAGCCGGCCGTCGTGCAGGACATCCGGCTGACATCAAGTTTCCAATGTCTTGAAAAAGTGGGAGCCTTAAACTCTAACTAATCCAAGGGCCTCCTATGGCCTGTAGTGGGATTCATTTACTATATACATATAAGCAGAATCAAAGCAACGGAAATGAGATTTCTCAGGACATCAGGATACGCTCTTTTAGTTCGAAAAAGCGATGAACAAATTTTATTACAATTAGAAGTAGAATCAGTAGGTGAAAAAATCAACAGATATAAATTAAACTGCCTAGACCATGGAAAACGAATGCATAATTCAAGAATTCCATAAATGATGATGCAATATAAACCCAAAGGACATCGTCGACCAGGAAGACATCTTAAAAGACTGCTAGATGGGGACAAAACAGGTCTACAAAGGCCTGATTCGTGACGGATAATGATGTCGATATACTCAAAGTGCAAAAAACACCGACAAGGAGGTGAGCTAGTATATGGAGATATAATTTTTAATAATTTAGCAGTGCCCGGAAATTGTGCGTTTTCACACTATGACTAGATAATTATGTCACAAGATCAGTGTTGGTAAAATCAAAAATAAAGTAGGAATCAAACTTCTTTAAAAAAATAAGTAAAAAGTAAAACATCTTATTCTTCTAAAGGTACAGACTAATAATAATAACACAGTAATTCAGTAATTATAAATACAAAAAGTCACCAAAATAACTTACCCGAAATTTGAAGACTTGATGACACCTAGCAGGTACGGAACCTGTGATACGTGGCTTCACAACGGAATGTGGCTGCAACACGACGGAGCTCCAGCTCACTTCCATGCCAATGTGAGGGGACATTTGGATACCACGTATCCAGGTCGAGGGGTCCAGTCCTGTGGCTTCCGAGATCACTTGATCTTAACCCTCTCGACTACTTTGTCTGTGGGGAGACATGAAACAGTCTGTTTATCAGACTCCCTAGAGTCACATATGGATCTTATAGCCCGAATCCACGCTGGTGCAGAAATAATTCAAATGAGGCGTATTTGAACGTGTGCGCCAATCACTACACCGCTGATGTACGCTCTGTAATGAGATGGGAGGTGGATATTTTGAAAAATTGATGTGTTATTGAGAGTATTGTCAAGTATTGAGTATTGCAATCCAACTAACGGAATTCTTGAGAAGTTAGCTACTCATAGTGTGAAAACGCATCATTTCCAGACATTTGTACCTTCTTAAAAATAATCATTGTGTCTGAATACGTCACCTCACCCCCGTTGTCGGTGTTTTTTGCAACACATTGTATATACATATGTTGATCATGATCATTTTCGGTGAAACTAATTAGGATCGGTGAAGATCTATAAAAATATTTGATAAATATTTTCATGAGAACAATCTCAATAGGATTCATTTTGTTATTGAAAAGAAATTCACCAACGGAATTTTATTTTAGTTTTTTTAGAAATTTGATATTCATACAGTTTACTATCAGCTTTGTTCTACAAATCTCTTTTGCATGTCACGAAAGCATGATATACAGGGTATATATTCTGTAATATAAAATGTTATGCAAATATTGTTGAGCGAAAATTAATGTACTTTGTAAGTATTTTTATGTGTATTGTCATAGATTGAAAGATATAAAACCATGATACAGGAAAGTAGGTCATAATAAGTCACCATGTGATACTAACTTTTCATGGAAACTCAGTGGACGCCACGTGCTATCTACACAATCTGAAACCACATCCGCGCTTTGATGAATGCATACCGCTGTAATTACGCGGCAATGTCTGTAAAAACCGTTGGTGTAACGTTACCCCCCATGAGGACTCCAAATATATTGTGGTTTCACAAATATGTCTGTTTCCAATTTGAATTAAAAACACATGCCTTCCTGTTATATTTACTGATAATAGCTGATTTATGGATCACAGCCACAGTTGGCTAGTTAAAAAAAATAACGTACAATCCTTTATTGTTATCGATTTTTGTATAACAGAAATAATTGTAAATTTACTAGTATACCTCTCTAATTGGTTTAAAACTAATTCAATTAATATATATATATATATATATATATATATATATATATACATTTTTAATTACACAATAGCAAGATAAAATATGTGAGTTCCTCTATAAAATGTTCGTATTAAGCTATTGTGAGAGAAGGTTCACATTGGACCATAATGCTATAATGATGATTGTTATAAAATGTATAAAACGTAAAAAAAATTAAGTCTCATCATCGCTGATTAGATTATATATTATTAAATTCATAAGACAAAAACTATGGCTTTTCAAGGGAAAATACCGATACGAACTAAAATTGTTATTAACAACAATATAATAGAACAAGTTAATAACTTATCTTGGCTGCAATCTTTCCTACGACACATGTAAAGACATAGACATAAAATTGGTCAAATTTCAAAAACTTATAGGAACAATAAAAATCAGTCTTTTCAAAAAGTACGTCCAGATCCAACTCTACTTTATGGTTCTGAAACCTGGACTCTTACTACAGGTAAATTAAATAGGATAGTAGCTGCAGAAATGAAGTTATTAAGACCTTTAGCGGGTTATACGCTTTATGATCACATACGTAATGAAGATACCCGAAAAGCTCTCAACACACAAGCAATATCTGAAATCATTCAAAAATATCAAAATAATTGGCATGAACACCTTCTGAGAATGCCAAACAATAGACTACCTCTGCAGCTATTGAACTACAGACCCACAGGGCGAAGAGACCCAGGAAGACCTAAGAAGAGATGGAGGGATCAATTTATTTCCTGAAGCGGAACAGGCCAATGGCCTAATCCATGACTGCCACTGATGATGATGATGATGATGATGAAATTCATAGCTAGGCCAAAATTAGAAATTCACCATAAAAGAGAATAACAAAAACTTTGCTTGGATTCCATTAAAACTGTAGGTAATTTTTGTGTCTAATTATATCGTCTTCCAGTCGAATGAGTGATGAGCTCAATATGATGGCCTCCTCCGAGACAACACAACATTAAGTTAGCACATCATTCACACACACACATTCACACTAACCATGGCGAATGTGATGATGATGCTGATGATGATGATAGCTAGATGATGTTCTGGGACCGTTTGGACTTCAAAATTCCTTGACATTTGTCTTACAGGTGAAAATATAATAGTTTAAACAAACTAAAACAACACGCTTTATTAGAAAACCGAAGTAAAATATGACAAAAATCATTTTAATACCAACACCCTTCGGATAAAATTAAAGTGGTCAACAAAACATCATCTCCAACACATCTAGAATAAAACTAGAGTTATCTACAAAAAAGAAAATAATTTTACCATCAAAAGCGCGGGGTGATTTTTATGGCTTTTAAGTTTTCTTCTTAGAGACTTTACGTTTACCAATATCTGTTTATTATCAAATATATTAATTAATATAGAGCACCATATTCTTTACTTACTTACTCACTGGCACTATCAAACCCATAGGTTCATGGCCGCTCGGACATAAGCTCTCCATACATCCCTATCCTGAGCTAATACTTATCAAACATTCCCTGTATAACCTACTTCCCTCAAATCACACTTAATGTTGTTCTCCCGCCTCATTCTTGGTCTACCAACTGGGCGTTTTCCTTCTGGCTTTCCTACAAGAAGTTTCCATGCACATCTTTCATTCCCCATATGTGCAACATGTCCTGTCCATCGCAGTCTACGAGACTTAACTGTTCTTATTATATCTGGCTTCCTACAAAGACCATGTAGATCATTCTTATGTAGTCTTCTCCATTCACCTGTCTGTTCATCTCTCTTTGGTCCAAAAATTTTCCTAAGAACTTTATTCTCAAATACTCGTAATCTCCTTTCCTCCCTTAAAGTAAGAGTCCATGTTTCGCACCCATATAATATAACTGGTAGAATAATAGTTTTATATATTTTCAGTTTAACGTTTCTTGAAAGGAGTTGGGACATCAAGAGTATCTGCAATGCATAATAGCACGCATTTCCAGAATTGAGCCTATGTTTAATTTCTTTGTGCATCTCATTCCTATTTGTGATTATTGTTCCTAGGTATTTGAATTCAGCCACTTCCTCAAAATTTCCCTCATTTGTCATTAGCTGTCCATTTCCATTATATAACGAATTTCTACGGGTGACCATATATTTAGTTTTACTGATATTTACTTCCAGTCCTAATTTCTTAGTGTTACTTGATAGTGTATGCCTGTTGGCCTTTAGTATCTCCTCGCTATCGGCCAGTAGTACTACATCATCAGCATAAACTAACAGCTTATTAATATCATTGAGTTGTAAGCCTTCCTCATTCTCTAAAGATTTATTGGCATGCTCTAGTACAAAATTAAATAGTAGAGGAGATAGTGCATCTCCTTGCTTCAACCCATTCTGGATTTCAAAAGTGTCTGAAAACTGTTTGCCTACACGCACCCTACTCTTTGTGCCATTTAGACACATTCTTATAAGTCTAACTAACTTTTTAGGAATTCCGAACTCCAGCAGGATACTATATAACTTCTCCTTCTTAATTGAATCATATGCTTTTTTGAAGTCTACATATAGTTGATGTACAGTACCATTATATTCCCATTTCTTTTCTAAAATCTGTCTTAATACTAAAAATCTGATCTGTTGTAGACCTGTTTCTGCTAAATGCACATTGATTATCTCCTAGAATGTCATCAATATAGGGAGTAAGTCTGCTTACTAATATATTTGTTAGAATTTTGTAAGAAGTTGAAAGTAATGAGATGCCCCTGTAGTTTGTTGCAATCAGTTTTATCTCCTTTCTTATAAATTGGTACGATAATTGATTCCTTCCATTCATCTGGAAGAGCTTCTTTTTCCCAAATCATATTAAGCAACCAGCGTATCTTGTCCATCAATTTTTCTCCCCCTGATTTTATCAGTTCTGCTGGGATCTCATCTGAACCTGATGCTTTATACAACTTCAATTTTCAAATCGCCATTTCAACCTCTAATGCACTTGGTTCTGCGACTAGCATTTCTGCTGTCTGTAAATTATCCTCCTCAATGTCCTGTTCTGTATGTACATTTAATAGCTGATTAAAGTAACTTTTCCATCTATTTAATATACTCCTGGAATCTGCAATCATATCCCCATTTTCATTCCGAATTGTGTTTGTTCTAGCCTGAAACCCTTTCTTCTCTATACTAATTCCCTGATATAATTCTCTAATGTTCCTATTTTTTGCATTCATTTCAAGATCATTAATCTTCTCTCTCAAATATTCCCTCTTTTTACTCTTTAGTAACCTGGTGGTTTCCCGTCTAACACTACCCAATTGCTCTAAATTTACCTCATTTGGCTCGTGTAACCATTTCATTTTTGCTAGCTTTCTTTTCTTTACAATGTTGGCACATTCCTCATCAAACCATTTCTTGTTGTGCCTCTTTTTTAATCAACCAATGTTTTATGATGCTGACAATTTTAATATTATCCCTTATAGCCTCCCATTCTTCATTTATATCAGTTTTTTTTTCGTTTGCCACACTGTCATCTGAAGATTCCAATACTTCAAGTCTATTAGCAAATTTTGATTTGGTATTATTGCCGCATTTCATCATTTTTCAAGTTTTTTAATTCAAATTTTACAGAATCATCTTTAGCGTTAGTTCCTCTCATAAGCGATAGCCATTGTCTGATTTTCACTCTGACCAGATGATGATCCGAATTGCAGTCTGTTCTTGTAACTGATCTAACATCGACAATGCTACTGTGTTAGCGTTTATCCACTAATACATGATCTATCTGGTTCCGAGTTTCTCCATCTGGGGACGTCCAGGTGTATTAATGAATATCATTATGCTGAAATGTTGTGCTCTTAACAATGAGATTCTTCGATTAGGCAAATGTGACTAATCTAAGCCCGTATTCATTACTATCTTCATAAAGACTGAATTTGCCTATTGTTGGTTTAAATATATCTTCCGACCCCACTTTTGCATTAAAATCTCCTAAGACAATTTTCATATGATATCGTGGAAGGCTATCAAATAAGCATTATAATTCTTCATGGAACTCATCCTTGATCTTGTCATCTTTATCTTCTGTGGGGGCATGTACATTTACTATTATAAAATAATGATGTTTACCCTTTAGAATTATGTATGATAACCTATCACTAACATACCTAATATCTCGGAGAGCGGATAGGATCTTCCTTCTGACTAAAAAACCCGTTCCAAATGCAGGTCTTTCTGCACTCCTGTAGTATAATGCAAAGCTTCTTGATTCCTTACTGCCTTCTCCTGACCATCTAACTTCCTGTTATAACGACTATATCCAAGGACAATTTATCTAATTTGCGCGTCAACATCTCTAGCGCCCCTCAATTGTATAAAGTCCTAACATTCCATGTTCCTGGGAACATGTCCCTGTGTTTGAGCCTTTGGCATGGGTTCCCTGAAGTAGTCCCCGCCCGGAGAACCGAATGGGGGACTATTTGATCTCCGAAAAATTGTACCCCAGTTGAACCCATGTCCGCATTTCTTGACGGTTGTATTTTTACGGTGAAAGATCATCACTCTTTCGACCAAGGTACTTTTTTCGTCTGGCTTATCACCTTCGACCAGTCCGGTATGGGTAACCCTATCGGCAGCAATGCTACCGCCGGCGTAGCACCATATTCTTTTGATGGTAAAATTATTTTTTTTGTAGATAACTCTAGTTTTATTTTAGGTGTGATGAAGATTGTCTTTTTGTTGGCCACTTTAATTTTGGGCCAAGCCTGTTGGAAATTAAAATTAATTTAAATTTTTTGTTCGGTTTTTTAATAAAAAGTGCTGTTTTAAATTTTTTAAACTATTATTTATTTTTTATTCTATAGTTTGGTTTTCTAAAAATGTAAATATATTTAAATTCGATACTATTTTAGTATGATCTAAAAGTAATAATCTTCTAAAAAATCCTCCTGGTCGGATTTGAACCAGCGACCTATGGATTACTGAAATTATATACTACTACAGTCCACCGCTCTACCAATCGAGCTACCAGAGGATATGGTATTATTTTCTTACAACGATGGACTAAGAAGTCCATAAGTCCGCAACCTATATATATTATATATTATATATTATATACTTCACCGCTGTGGTCTCGAGGTAGCCTGCTCCTTGTCACGCAGCGGGCCCGGGTTCGATCCCCGGTCGGGGTATTTTTTCTGGGCGAGGTTTTCATCGGGGTTTTTCCTCACCTGTAAGTCAAATGTCAGGAAAACTTTAAGGCCCAAACGGTCCCCGAAATCATATGGCCATCATCATCATCCTTATCATTATCATCATCATCCTTCACCGGTGTGGAAAGCAACGGGAAGCTACCACACCTAAAATTCCCTAGTAAAGCTCAAGCATAGAATGAAAATGCTATGATTGCAGTGTAGACCTGCCTTCGGAAGACGTACTATGGATGGATATGTTATATATTATATATTACATATTATATTTTAGATAATATTTATTATATATTATATATTACATGTTACATGTTATTATATATTATATATTATATATTGTATATTATATGTTGTATATTATATATTATATGTTATATATTATATATATATTATATATATATATATAAATATATATTATATAATATATATTACATATTATATATTATTTATGAAATTATTGATTTTCATTGGTCCTTTATAAGTATGCAATGTTTCAAGTTGATCCAATGTTTTTAAGTGGGTGAAAAACGTGTGGAAGTATTACGTTACATAGATGGATAGAGGTTAAGCTAATATAAAGCGTGTAATAAATTAATAAAATAAATAAAACCATCACCCAGGAAACTTGTCCCGACCGACAACAGAACCCGGGCCCACTACATACGTGGTAGCGACGCTACCTTGAGACCAAAGCAGTGGACTTAATACAAAACAAGAAAATAAAATCTCTTTTCCCAATGTCTCATAATCATATACGTTTTTGTAAAATTTGAAGTTTCGTGTTTTAAAACACTAGTTTCAATCCTGAAAAGTCGCGATATCACATTTTCTTCATCCTTTTCCTTTATCTCGTGAGAATAACGCAGCTGTCGCCGGTATAATCCGTTGTTCCTTACTACTACTGCTCTCTTTCATGTTAAACTATCTGATTCCAGCAGAACAACTTTATTTTCATCATTACATTTATATTAGATCAGCGTAACTGATATAATGTGAGGAAGGTGAAGTGAAATCGTAATTGAAAATTCGTATCTATATACTGTAGTGTGGAAAATAATGTGTAAGATATAATATTTTTCTAACAAGAGAATTTTCTCCCATTGAAAAACCAGATCATCCATATACTTTGGTAGTGTCGGCACGTAACCTACTTCTGTCTAATAGCACCAAGGAGGCCACTGGGCTTAACGTCTTCATCCGAAGAACGAATCGCTATCAACAGTACATGTAATGTTACATTTCTGATTTTCTCAGTACGCGAGCTACGGAAGTTCACTCTCAGCCATATTTACCTTCAAATCCTTAATTCTCTTTGCATGTGAATATGCATACTGTCTCTCATAGTTCGATTCAATATTTCCTGAAACATATTTTCATAGGTTAGTTTTAAAAACTAAGAATTATGGTGGCCTTACTGATGGAAGTACATGTAACGAAAACATTACTTATGGATTTATTTAATATATTCAGGTTTAATACTTTATAACAGAAACAGTACAAACAATATATTTAAAATAATGATAATGATAATAATGATGATAATAATAGTAATTTTAACAGTAAAAATAGTAAGAGTAAAATAATAATATAAATAATAATAATAATAATAATAATCCATACATAGTAATTCTGCCCGAAGGCAGGTCCTTCACTGCAATCATAGCATTTTCATCTATGCTTGCAGCTTTACTAGGGAATTGTAGGTGTGGTAGCTTCCCGTTGCTTTCCACACCGGTGTAGGATGATGATGATGATAAGGATGTTGATGATGATAAGGATGATGATGATGATAAGGATGATGATGATGATAAGGATGATGATGATGATAAGGATGATGATGATAGCCATGTGATTTTGTCTTACGGGTGAGGAAAAACCCCGATAAAAACCTCACCCAGAAAAACTGCCCCGACCGGGGATCGAACCCGGGCCCGCTGCGTGACAAGACAGCACGCTACCTCGAGACCACAGCGGTGGACAATAATAATATTATTAATAATAATAATAATAATAATAATAATGAGTATTAAAAATAAAAAATCATAAGAGTATTAAAATAATAACAATAATAATAATAGTAATAATAACAATAAAAGTAATAATAATAAATGTAAAAGTAACATAATTTATTATTACAAATTAAACATTTTGCGGCATTATTTTGTTCTACAATAACTTATGTTTCCTCCAATGAAATGTTGGAGTTGATGATGTACCTTATTGATTATAATAGGTAAATGGATCCCACTACAGGCCTTAGGAGGGCCTTGGGGTTGTAGGAGATTAAAACTTCCATTTTTCCCAGACAATCGGCACTTGATGTCAGGCGGGTTATAAGCCCTGTGCCGCCTTTACTCCCAGAACAAGCGTCTGGTACTCATTTCCCTTAGAGAATGAGTCGACTCCAGGACCATAGGGCCGCCAGAAGGAATCCTGACCCACCGGGACTCGAACTCTCGACCTTCCGGCTTGTAGCATGTTGCCTTAACAAGCACGCTATGGCGTGCCCCCTCCTTGTAGATTATAGTGAACACGAACCAAGAGAGGGAAGGTAAAGTTTTCCTCATCCAAGTACTCGCTTACCCCGCAACTACTGTTCAATTATGTTCCCAATCCAGCTGCTCACCAGTTGATGATGGCTGACTTAGGGTCGGTTTCACCAACAGAGGTAACTGTATTACGCCAGTTTAAGCTATACATTATACACGAGGAAAACTGGCGTAATACAGTTACCTCTGTTGGTGAAATTGACCCTTAGAATATACAACATGCATGTTAAATAAGACGTAATAATTAAAATTCACACATCTGCTTTAGAGTCACAACAAAATAATCTATTAGAAGTTTGTCGATTGTAAATGACTATATTTGATAAACATTTGAAAGAGGAAGTAGTTCGTAATATCATCCAACGGTTACAACAGTTTAATAATTCGACTTACCCAACAGCCACACTTCTTTATCTTGTTATGCCCACTATGCGATGACCATGAAAACTGGCAGCATATTATAGCATTCTGTGGAGAGACAGAACAACTTAGATTACAGATGCTGCCGGAGAGATTTCTCAGGTCGGATCGAGGGAGAGTGGCTTGTTGGGATCTTTTAGGACGGATCGAGAGTGAATCAAAAACATGCAAATTTTTGGGTACAGTAAGAAAATTGAGATATAACAAAACTGTATATTAAGGATATATGTATTAACAATAAGAAGAATCTCAATATGGTCTTTGTTTTCGATCTTTAATTATGTTATATAATAAGTAGGTCCGATAAGTTGAATAGTCTGATAGTGTATTTGGTGCCTGCAGGGACGGGGGCGGGGGGTACGAGCGTGCGGTGTATATATGTGTGGGGGTGTGTGGATGTATGTGTGTGTATTTTTTTTCTAATTTGTTGTCTAGCATTTTTTTTAATATTAATGTACGGAATATGGATGAATGTAGATATGCATTATTGTGATTTAGTGTAGACATAGATTTTACTTATATGTAGTCTGTTATTGTTTTTTGATACAGGTGTATTTGTAGGTATTTGTTTATATTATTAGTTTTATTTTTTATTCATGGAAAAATAATGCATGTACGGCCAAGCAGGCCCGTGCGCAATGTAAATGCATATGTATTTTCTTTATTCTGAAAAAAAGACAATAAATTCCATTATCTATCTATCTTATCTTGTATTAGCTGCATGCAGGTTGTCTCGTCTCTTGTGCATCAATGCGTAGTCTGACAATATATGTTCTCTATTTTATATATATATATATATATATATATATATATATATATATATATATAGTTTTATTTGTCACTGTTTTTTCAACCTCGAATTACTACCTTGATTTAATAATTTTGAAAAACGATACTAAAGGCCAACACGCACACACTATTGAGTAACAATAAGGAATTGGGAATGGAAGTAAATATCATTAAAACTAAATATATGGCCATTCATACAAATAGTCTATATTATATAATGGAAATGGACAGCTAATGGCAAATGAGGGAAATTTTGAGGAAGTGGCTGAATCCAAATACTTGGGAACAATAATCACAAATAGGAATGAGATGCACAAACAAATTAAACATAGGCTCAATTCTGGAAATGTGTGCTATTATGCATTACAGGACTTTTGACTTCCCAACTCCTTTCAAAAAAACGTTAAACTAAAAATATATAAAACTATTATTCTACCAGTTATATTATATGAATGTGAAATATCAACTCTTACTTTAAGGGAGGAAAGAAGATTACAAGTATTTCAGAACAAAGTTATTAGAAAATAATTTGGACCAATGAGAGATGAAGAGACAGGTGAATGGAGAAGATTACTCAACAGTGAACTACATCGTATTTATAGGAAGCCAGATGTAATAAGAACAGTTAAGTCTCGTAGACAGCGATGGGCAGGACATGTGGCACGAATGGTGAATGCAAGACGTGCATGGAAGCTTCTTATAGAAAAATCAGAGGGAAAACGACCCCAGTTTATAGACAAAGAATGAGGTGGGAGAATAATATTAACTATGATTTGAAAGGAAGTAGATTATACAGGAATTGATTGGAAAACATTAGCTCATGATAGGGATATATGGAGAGATTATGTCCGCGTGGCCATAAACCTACGGATTCGATAGTGCCAGTGAGTTAGTTAGTTAGTTATAATTTTGAAAATAGTGAATGTAAAAAGTGATCATTCAATGAGTAGTTTGATTAATTTATTTATTTTTTATGATTCACAAGTACTTTCTTCCGGCTAGTCTTTCATGACATCCATTTTCTCTTAGGAAATAACGAACTGGGGAACAATTTTCCATATTTCTGATACTGATTTGCATGTATTTGCAAAGGAAGTATTAATTTTAAGATCTTCCTCTGTTGTTTCTCTTCGGAGACATTTAACTACATTGTGTATTCTGCACAACTTTACTCATAATATTAGGTCGTTATTCAGTTGTTTCTTTTCTTTTCGGAGCCATTTAACTGTACTGTGTATTCAGCACAACTATACTTGTTACCCTGCTGGGGTTGGTATTGTGTGCTATGTGAAGTCTTTATATGAGAACGTGGAGAGTGCTGTATTCTCACTTCTTAATTATTGTAGAATACTGGCTGCACTTCCATTTGTTCATTTTCACTACTCATAAATCATGGAAAGTAACTATTTTTGTATACTGATTTTAATGTACCATGAAATATATTGAAATGTATTTTATACTAATTATATCTAGCAAGTGTAATATTTTCGATTTGTAATGAAAAAAATATTTAATTTTATGATCACTTTAGCACTGACTGAAAATATTAATACACGTTGAATGTTTCATTTTCTGTTAGCATTGTGGTGCAATATTTTGTTATTCTTAGGTTAGGTTTTAGTATTTTATTTATATTAATGAAGGAGGATTTAGTTGTGTTCTCCTTTCGTACCTTATCCCACTTAACGTGCAACTTTCGCCTTTCAATTTACTCAATATAACACACTTAGACACTTTACTCTAGAACTCCGTTACGTTCTGGTTTACATTCCCTTCTTTCGACAATAAATTTATTTTCTCTTCCATTCCCATGATTACCAGCTGAATTCTGCCATCCAGTGGTTCAGAATACATGTAAGGTACATTAATTGGCATGGACCAACTGCATGGAAGCGCCTTGTAGGAACATCAGAGGGAAAACGCGCAGTTGGTAGACCAAGGATGAGGTGGGGGAATAATATTAACTATGATTTGAGGGAAGTAGATTTTACAGGGTTAATGAAGTAGCAGGAGAATTATTCCAGAACAATATAGATATTGCAGCAGTGACGGAAACAAAAAAGAAAGGATCGGGAAATTCATATTTAGGAAACTACATACATTTTTGGTCAGGTGTAAATAAATCCAAAAGAGCTAAAGCAGGAGTATCAATGTTTGTAAAAAAGAAATACAGTAAAAACATAACAGAATATGAACATATTAATGAAAGATGCCTAAAGATTAAAATGAAGCTTATGGGAAGAACAATGGTGTTCTTAGCAGTCTACGCACCAACAGATGATGCTGCACAGAGTCAGAAAGAAAAGTACTATTCAGTATTAGTGGAACAAATAGAGAAAAATACGAAGTAATGAAGAATTAATACTAATGGGAGATTTAAATGGGAAAGTGGGTAGAAGAAACAATGATGAAGCAGTAGGAAAATATGGGGAACAAGAAGTCAACGATAATGGAAATAGAATCATAGAGATGTGCAAACAACATAAATTAAAGATAGTAAACACATTTTTCGACCATAAGGATATTCATAAATTTACTTGGGAACGACCTAGTCTCAATCAGAAATCAATAATAGACTACATAATTGTAAAGCAAAATACTTCCTTATTTATTAAGGACTCAAGGGTTAAAAGAGGAGCAAATTGTGGTTCTGACCACTATCTACTCACAGCACAGATCATCCCCAAATTCCCTACAGGGAAAAAAGTGCATGATGAAGCAAGGGAATCAACAATGCAACCGAAGCAGGAAGAAAAATTTAAACTGTATTTATTTAATCAGGATAGTATCAAAAACTTATATAAAGAAAGACTGAGGATTAAAATTGAGAATTTGGATTACAAGGAAGACATAGAAGAAGAATATAATCAATTAAAGGAAATAATACATTCGGCAGCAAAAAGAAGCATTAGGCACAATAAATAAAAAACAAAATACCCAAGATTGGTGGAATGATGATATTGAAGAATTAACCAAAAAGAAGAAAAAATGCTACTTAGAATGGTTGGCAAATAAAACAACAGAAAATTGGATAGAATACAAGAGAACAAACGCCAAAGTTAAAAGGAAAGTGATAGAAGAAAAAAACAAATTATGGAAAAGCAAATGCCAAGAAATAGAAAGTTATATAGGAGGATCACAATCATCAGAAGTATGGAGATTTCTAAAAACACTGAAAACCAACCAAGGACCCAGCAAGATAAATTTGTTAGCAAAATCAGACGCAGAAAAACATTACAAAGCTTTACTGTCAGAAACTAGAAATGAGTTTATGGAAACAACAGAAAATCCATCCATAGAAATGAACGCCCTGGAATTTGATACAATAGATATAGAATTAGAAATTCAAACCCTAAAGAATAAAAAGGCACCAGGGCCGGGAAACATACCAAATGAGTTAATTAAATATGGCCCAAAAAATTTAATAGGTAGATTGAGGGACTTGTATAATAAGTGCATTGCAATACAGAAGATTCCTGATGAATGGAAAATAAGCTACATAGTACCAACATATACAAGAAGGGCGATAGAAGAGACGCAAAAAACTACAGAGGACTAAGTATAAATAACACATTATATAGAATATTTACGAAGTTATTAAAAACAAAGTTACAAAAAGATGTTAAAGACAAATTAGGAGAAGATCAAAATGGATTCAGACCAGGAAGGTCATGTGTTGACAATATATTTGCAATACAACAGTTAATTGAAAAACGGACTGCAGTTGGAGAAGAAACCCATTTGACAATGATAGATTTAGAGAAAGCTTATGACTCAATTCCGAGGAACAAATTATGGGAAGTATTGGAGAAATACAATATTGACAGAAACCTAATAGAAATTATTAAACAAACCTATAAAGATAACTCCGCTTATGTTAAAATGGGAAATATAATGTCTAATCCTATAAACACCTCAAAGGGATTGAAACAAGGGTGCAGTCTATCACCAATTTTATTTAATATTTATGTAGAATTTATATTAACGAAATGGAAACAAAGCTGCAAAGGTATGGGGATCCCAATAGGCAATAGATTTTTGCTGACATTACAATTTGCCGATGATCAACTGGTTTTAGCGCAAGACAATTTTGATATGGAATTCATGATAAAAAGGTTGAAAAGCACATATGAATCATGGGGTCTCACAGTAAATTTACAAAAAACAGAATATCTGGCAATAAATAGCAATGAAAGAGAAAACTTAGTATTGGAAGATGGAATCCAAATAAAGCAAGTGAAACAAACTAAATATTTGGGAATGATTATGGATAACATCGAAGGTATAGGCAAAGAGAACATAAAACATAGAATTGAATTGAGTAGCAAAATAATATCATCATTAAATTCCATATGGTGGGATAAGCATATTTGGAAAGACACAAAAAAATATATTGGTAAAACATTGGTGGAATCTGTTGCAATGTACGGAAGTGAGGTATGGACAATCAATAAGTACTACAAGAATAGACTAATAGCTCTAGAAATGGATTATTTACGAAGAAGTGCCAGAAAGTCTAAATTAGAACGTGTCACAAATAAGGAAATTAGAAACAAAATGGAAGCAGAAGAAAGCATAATTGAAAGAATTGAGGAAAAGGAATTAAAGTGGTTAGGACATGTTTTAAGAATGGAAGATGAGCGATGGCCGAAGCAACTATATGAATGGTATCCTAACAGGAAGAAGAAAAGAGGAAGACCAAGGTTAACATGGAAGGAAAACATGAAGACAGTAATGCAAGCTAGGGGGCTAAGCATCGAAGATGCCCAAGACCGTAGGCTTTGGAGGTTTGGCACGGGAAGACGGCAGCAGCTGTAAAAACCCGAAGATAGATAGATAGATTTTACAGGGGATGAATGGAAAACGTTAGCTCAGGATAGGGATGTATGGAGAGCTTGTATCCGCGCGACCATGAACCTACAGGTTCTATAGTACCAGTGAGTTAGTTAGTTATATCCTATAGTTACTTCAGAAAATACGTTACATGTTGTAAGTATATGATGTCAGAACAGACAGAAAAGATATCACTGAAAAATGATCAGAAATGTGAAAATTATCTGTCACATACTAGTGAACTGCATTTTCCTCAGGTGTCATTTTGAATGTGAAATTATTATTATTTTTATTACTATTTAATAATAATAATAATAATCATTGTCACCGCCACCGCCACCTCCACCTCTACTGCCGCGGCCACCGCCATTGTCGCCTCAACCGCCGCTGCCGTCGCCACCAACACCGACGCCGCCATCGCCATCACCAACACCGACGCCGTCACCACCACAGCCACCACCACCACCGCCGCCACCGCCGTCGCCACAACCACCATCACCGACGCCGCCACCATCACCGACGCCGCCACCGCCACCACCTCCGCCTTCGCCAACCACCACCACCGCCGTCGCCACCACCACCATCACCGACGCCGTCGCCGTCGCCGCCACCGCCGCCGTCGCCGCCACCGCCTTCGCCTTCGCCAACCACCGCCACCACCGTCGCCACCGCCGTCGCCGCCGCCGCCACCATCACCGACGCCGTCGCCGCCACCGCCTCCGCCTTCGCCAACCACCACCACCGTCGACACCACCGCCGCTGCCTACGTCGCCACCACCACCACCACCGCCGCCGCCACTACCATCATCATCACATTAATCATCATCATCAACGATCATAAACAATCAATCGTCAATCACAGGAAGAAGCGTGCACAAATATGCATGAGATTTGGTCTCTGCTGTAGAGCAGCCAGCAACGATTTTGTTCTCTTTAAACAGACATTGAAATAGTATCTTGCACACGGGCTATCACAGAGCTTGCACACGCAGTCCATTGACGGATCATGATAGTTTGAAATTTCGCAGAATTTGTGGTGATATCTGTGCACTGCCAGTCTTGTTATTGCACTGAGTATCTTGCTGTTTGGTCCAGTTTCTTTTGATCTTTGCATCTGTTGCGTAAAACTCGTCCGGTATATATTTTCTCTTCTTTGTTTCCTCTCTTTCTATGTAGCTTCCTGTTTAATAGCTGGTAGCAGGAACTTTGTACGTAGATCTTCCACGAGAAAAGTTTCCCATGGCAATAGTGGAAAATACTTTGTGATTTCATGATATTGTATCTTAAAGAAGAAGTTGTCATAATTAATCATTCCAAATAATTATTTTATACAACTGCAAGTTTTTGAAAGAAGGAGAATAAATAACCAATTAATCTACAGTTCACTCACAATTTATTTTCATT
Organism: Diploptera punctata; assembly: GCA_030220185.1. Taxonomy (NCBI): domain Eukaryota; kingdom Metazoa; phylum Arthropoda; class Insecta; order Blattodea; family Blaberidae; genus Diploptera; species Diploptera punctata. The sequence continues at coordinate 729,764 of JASPKZ010007908.1, forward strand.
ACGTTTGAGTCACTTTATGGATTTTAGGACCTAATGTGTCATGCACAAAGTTTGTACCTTGTGTTATTGATGGTTTCTCTGTTGCTTCGTGATGGGGGGGGGTGATTCTGTGCTGTACTCATTGTCAGAATCAATCGTGTATGAGGCTCTAGGTTGAGATACAGGTAATTCATGGCTATGGGGCATAGGATGGATGACCGAAGCATTCTTCTTCTTGTTCATTCCATTCATTTAAATAATGGAAGGAACCATGCAAAAGTAGCAATCATATCCCGCACCTTTACACTTATATTTTCTTGCAAAACCTACACACTGGGGTCTCACAGACCCAGAAATTTTTAACGTGTTATAAAAAATCCAGCAAAATATGTATAATTAATTTGTGTGTAATTGTAGTTTATTTTTATTGAAGAACACATGAGGACTAAAAATACTTCTTCTTCTTCTTCTTCTTCTTAAACATAATTTGTAGGATTTTCTTCCTGTTTATTTCTAAAATCACTCCTCGGTGGAAGACGTATTGGATATGCATTCACTGTCTATCCATCTCTTGGCTGGTCTTCCTCTTGTTGGGACGGGCGGATTGGGTTCGTTAATCCTGCAAGACATCCCATCTAGGAGAAACAACTCCGAAATAAAGCGGGGCAGGCTGAGCTCTGGAGCAGGGTGAAGGCAATGAGCCTAGGGAGGAAACCTCGAATAATAAACCTGCCAAGAAAACGGGCTAGCAACTCGCTTGAAGGTGTATCTTATACATTGCTCGCAGTCCCAAGAAATAGAAGGCCAAAAAAATTGCAAAACATTATTAAAATTTTAAAAATGCCATTTTTTTAAAGGTATGCTCTTTCTAGAGTTGATTAATTACAAATGTGAATAGAAAATACGTTACAAAATGGAAATTATGTGAAAATGTTATTTCTTCAAATTATGCAACAGATAAAATTGTATGAGATTTTTTTTTTAATTTGAGTAGGTCCATCTTACTTACTTACTTACTTACTCACTGGCACTGTCGAACCCGTAGGTTCATGGCCGCGCGGACATAAGCTCTCCATACATCCCTATCCTGAGCTAATGCTTTCCAATCATTTCCTGTATAGTCTACTTCCCTCAAATCATAGTTAATGTTGTTCTCCCACCTCATTCTTGGTCTACCAACTGGGCGTTTTCCTTCTGGCTTTCCTACAAGAAGTTTCCATGCACGTCTTTCATTCCCCATACGTGCAACATGTCCTGCCCATCGCAGTCTACGGGACTTAACTGTTCTTATTATATCTGGCTTCCTATAAAGACCATGTAGTTCATTGTTATGTAGTCTTCTCCATTCACCTGTCTGTTCATCTCTCTTTGGTCCAAAAATTTTCCTAAGAACTTTATTCTCAAATACTCGTAATCTCCTTTCCTCCCTTAAAGTAAGAGTCCATGTTTCGCACCCATATAATATAACTGGTAGAATAATAGTTTTATATATTTTCAGCTTAACGTTTTTGAAAGGAGTTGGGACATCAAAAGTCTCTGCAATGCATAATAGCATGCATTTCCAGAATTGAGCCTATGTTTAATTTCTTTGTGCATCTCATTCCTATTTGTGATTATTGTTCCTAGGTATTTGAATTCAGCCAATTCCTCAAAATTTCCCTCATTTGTCATTAGCTGTCCATTTCCATTATATAATGTATTTCTACGTGTGACCATATATTTAGTTTTACTGATATTTACTTCCAGTCCTAATTTCTTAGTGTTACTCAATAGTGTGTGCGTGTTGGCCTTCAGTATCTCCGCGCTATCGGCCAGTAGTACCACATCATCAGCATAAACTAACAGCTATTAATACCATTCAGTTGTAAGCCTTCCTTATTCTCTAAAGATTTAATGGCATGCTCTAGTACAAAATTAAATAGTAGAGGAGATAGTGCATCTCCTTGCTTCAACCCATTCTGGATTTCAAAAGTGTCTGAAAACTGTTTGCCTACACGCACCCTACTCGTTGAGCCATTTAGACACATTCGTATAAGTCTAACTAACTTTTTGGGAATTCCGAACTCCAGCAGGATACTATATAACTTCTCCCTCTTAATTGAATCATATGCTTTTTTGAAGTCTACATATAGTTGATGTACAGTACCATGAGTAGGTCCATCACCTTACAAAATTACTCGGCAAATTCAGCACACTGGGGTCCAAAAAACCCCAGCCGCACGACTGACGAATTAACTTCCATTCTGAACTATGTATTAACACCAACTGTCATTGTAAGTTGAATGCGGACGGTAACAACATAATTCAAATTAACGTGAAGCGCCATGCTGCAATTTTCACAAACTTTTACTCAATGTGAATCCGAAATGCTGTTGCGGTGCGACAGACGCCAGTGTGTATGTGCAGGGATATATATGGTCACATCGTTCCCTCCAAAACAAGGGCATCTCGAAATTCATAGATCTCCCGTTTCCAATTAGCCACTGCCATAGATTTGTGGAACATGTGCGACCACTAATATTGGGTCAGAAAGATTGTCCTCATCACATACCTTGTATCCAAAATAAAGATGGCCTTTTTCTCATTGGGAGTTAACTGTACGTTTTGTAATTTAAAAGTAACTTCCTCACAGTTATAACCGGAGTTATTTGGGTTCTTGACACATTTACGTGGCATTTTACATCTTTAACGTCAATATGCATTACATTAATTATTTTACATCGCTCATAATGACGTTCAAATCACTTGGAAATTTAAAGCATTATGCAGCGCAGTTTTCGTAATAAAAAGAAAACAAATATTGAACTGAGTTTCTAAAGGAACGACAAGATGAGGGTTGGGCTTGACCTGCTGTACCATAAATCCACCCTCAAACTTATTTTACAGCTGTTTCAAATATATCTGCTCGGAGTAATTTCTGTTAATAAATAATGATAAAAAAAACTAACCAGACCGTTTAAGGATCACAGAAATGAAATGTAAACTATAAAGTATAAGGTAATTTTCGTGTTCAGTGACCTGAAATTAGTTTACTGTTAATAATAATAATAATAATAATAATAATAATAATAATAATAATAATGTTTTATTTATTCTGGCAGTTAAGGCCATAAGGCCTTCTCTTTCACTCAACCAGCACAAATACAAATAAATATTTGACAAATATAGATATACACTATACTAATTATAAAGAGTTAAAGATATATTTAATGTAGCAATGTAAATTTCGTGTACAAACATTTTATACGATAATAACAATAATAATAATTACGATAACAAAAATAATAATAATAATAACAAAACTAATAATATAATAATATTTTAATAATGATAATAATAATATAATAATATAAATATGATAAATTGTACGAGAAATGCAATTAATATATATATATATATATATATATATATATACCTTACACTGGGTAATAATGAAGTCGAGGTGAGAGCAAATATAAATTTAGATTTCTTGCGGTGGACTAGTGGTTATGCTCCTTGCCTCTGGTCCCGAGGGTCGCGGGTTCAAACCCGGTCGGGGTTGATGGATTTTTTAGGACGGAAAAATCCAAGGAGCTAGTCCTCCGGGAGGGACTTTAAGCCGTGGGTCCCGAGTCTGAAGATTTTCAGGCTCGTAAAAAATCCTTAAACCTGAATGAAAAGGCCTCTAAGCAAAATTTACCGAATTTTCCTGTCCTAATACCTTGGTTTCCTAGATGTCAGTGTGAGGCGGTGCGCTGACCACGGACCACTCAAACTGACATATATACGAAAACAAGTGTAACGAAATTAGTATGGTTCAAATTCTTCCCTATAGGGGAGAGTGCCTAAATCTCTGTAAAGGGAAAAAACATGGGCTTACAATACAATATACAAAAAAGATGTCAATGTCCGGCAGCCCCTTATTTCTTGTGGTAGGGAATTCCAGTTGCGAGAAGTGAAGATGGTTTATGACATGGAGTGATGTGATGTCCTATGTTGCGGTATATTAAGCAAGAGACTATGTTGTGATCTTGTGTTTAAGTTATGTTTTGAGGATAGATACTGGAAACGAGATGATAAATAATTGGGAATCGAGGTATGTAGGATCTTAAATAAGAGAATTAGACAGTGCGATTTTCTTCTCTCTTTTAGATGTAGCCATGACAATTCGTGGAATAATGGAGAAATGTGATCGTATTTTCGAACATTAAATATGAATCTGATACACACATTATGGACACGCTACTAATGTTATATCCAATACATTTTGGCTATTGACCAGTGCCATTGTTTAAGAAGGCCAATTGCGAAATTAAAAAAAAAAAATTAAAATAAAAGAAATTTGACATAAACTTTCTTCATGAAGTTTATTTTATATAAATACTGTTTGCGTTTGGAAAAGTTTTGTAAATCTAATTGCATTTGCAAAAAAATAAGTTTGTTTTATGAGGAAATGTAATAATAATAATAATAATAATAATAATAATACTTTATTTATTCTGGCAGAGTTAAGGCCATAAGGCCCTCTCTTCCACTCAACCAGCACAAATACAAATAAATATTCGACAAATATAGATGTACACTGTACTAATTATAAACAGTTAAAGATACAATAAATGTAGCAATGTAAATGTCATGTACAAACAACATTTCATAGGGTAATAACAATAATGATACGATAATAATAATAATAATAATAGTAATAATAATAATAATAATAATAATATAAATATGATACATTATACGGGAAACACCAATTAATATATATATATCTTACACTGGATAATAATGAAGTCGAGTTTAGAGCAAATATAAATTTAGATTTATTTTAAAAGATGCCAATCTCCGGCAGCCCCTTAAATGTAGGGACACTTATACGCTATTTATGATGATAATAATAATAATAATAATAATAATAATAATAATAATAATAATAATAATAATTATTTTAGCTGGCAGAGTTAAGGCCATATATACCAAAAAAAACATATAATAAAATTAAAATCATATAAAATAAAGTAAGTAGCTTCCTAGATGATTATTAATGGAATGCTCTATATAGTTGTTATGCAGTTAATATTTTCATTGTGTCGAACTTAAGATATCAGTTAATTTGGATTTAAATAATGATAGCGATTAACAGTCCCTGACATGACTGGGAAGTGAGTTCCATGCTCTAGTCATAGATATTGTGTAAGATTCAGAGTATAGACATGTCCTGTGCTGTGGTATCAAAAGTAAAGAAGAGTCTTGTGATCTTGTTCCTAAATTGTGATGAGCCGATAAATTTTGAAAACGTGTTGTTAAATAAGTTGGTAAATATGTGTGGAGAATTTGGAATAGTAAGGTATGTGAATGCAAAGTTTTCTGTCATTTAGGCGTAGCCATGATAAGGCCTGAAATGAAGGAGACACGTGGTCATAACGACGGAGATTGAATATAAATCGAATGCACGCATTATGAGTACGCTGTTTGATCTAAGTTCGTTTGTTTTTCGATAAATCCCTATGAATAAAGGTGACTTGAATATTCTCCCTCTCCCTCTGATCACTCACACAGAAGCTCACAATGTAAAAGCAGTAAGCCTAACTAAGTAACTCACTGCCACTATCGAACTCGTAGGTTCAAGGCCGCGCGGACATAAGCCCTCCATACATCCCTATCCTCAACCAATGTTTTTCAATCATTCCCTGTATAATCTACTTCCTCAAATAATAGTTAATGTTATTCTCCCACCTCATTTTTGGTAACTTCCTGTAAATCGACTATATCCAAGGGTGATTTATCTAATTCCTCCGTTAATACTTCTAGCGCCCCGTGATTGTATGAAGTCCTAACATTCCATGTTCCTAGGAACATGTCCCTGTGTTTGAGCATTAGGCATGGGTTCCCTGAAGTAGTCCCCGCTCGGAGAATCGAATGGGGGACTATTTGACCTCCGGAAAATTTTACCCCAGTGGAACCCATGTCCGCATTCCTTTACGGTTGTAATTTTACGGTGAAAGATCGTAACTCTTTCGACCAAGGTACTTTTTTCGTCTGGCTTATCACCATTCGACCAGTCCGGCATGGATAACCCTATCGGCAGCAATACTACCGCCGGCAAAGCTCTCGGGATCATTTAAGCACGCAAGCCTCTCCACCACGACAAGGCAAAGATACCAAGGAGGAAGCTTACACCGCGTAACATTAGGGGTATAATACGTCCCAGAATGTTATTTTAGAATCCCATATATAAGTTATTTGTCTTTTCCTAACACAGAGATATGTTTCCTTATCATTTTAAATGAATGTAATCTCTCCTTTCTACGTTTAGGAAGTCATTACTTGGCATCGTTTCTCGTTACTTATGCTGCTTGAAATGAAACAAATTTAATCACCGCGCCCACTTGGTCTCCCATAGATGGACGGAAACCCATTTTAGGATTTGTTATTAAGTAAATAATAGCTTTAAAAAACTAAAACAACACGCCTTATTAGAAGATCGAACTAAAAAATGAAAAATAATTTTAATTACCAACACTCTTGGGATAAAATTAAAGTGGTCAACAAATAAATCATCTCCAACACATGTAGAATAAAACTAGAGTTATCAACAAAATGAAAATAATTTTACCATCAAAAGCGTGGGAAGCTTTTTATCACTTTTTACATTTTCTTCTTAGAGACTTTACTTCTACCAATATCTGTTCTTTATCAAATATATTAATTGATATAGAGCACGCCACGCTTTTCATGGTAAATTGATTTTCTTTTTGTTAACTCTAGTTTTATTCTATATGTGTTGGAGATTACTTTTTTGTTGACCACTTTAATTTTATCCCAACCATGTTGGAAATTAAAATTATTTTTCATTTTTTAGTTTTCTAATAAAGCGTGTTGTTTTAGTTTTTTAAAACTATTATTTATTTTTTATTTTCTAGTTATAATATTTTACAGAATAGGATAAAAATGTAACTATCTTTAAATAAGATACTATTGTAGTATGAGCTAAAAGTAATACTCTTCTAAAAAACCTCCCAGCCGGATTTGAACCAGCGACCTATGGAATACTGAAATTATATACCACGAGAGTTCACCGCTCTACCAACTGAGCTCTTACAACGATTGACTAAAAAGTCGACAAGTCCGCAACCTATTATACCAGTTTTCATTTGTTTTATTTTCTGATGATTCTGGCCAGGATTTTAGAAACAAAATATGAAATGATTGTATTGTCACGGGTCCTTTACGAGTATACAAAGTTTCAAGTCGATCCAATGTTTCTAAGTGGATGAAAATCGTGTTCAAATTTTCCGTTACATAGATACAAAGACACTTTGTTTGATTTTCTGATGATTCTGGCCAGGATTTTAGATAATAGATATGGAATTATTGTATCGTCACGGGTCCTTTTTCATGTCGATCCAATGTTTCTAATTGGGTGAAATTCGTGTTCAAAGATTCCGTTACATAGATACAAAAACATTTTTTTGATTTTCTGATGATTCTGGACAGGATTTTAGAAAAAATATGAAATGATTGTATTGTCACGAGTCGTTTAAAAGTATAGAAAGTTTCCAGTCGTTCTAATGATTTTAAGTGGGTGAAAATCGCGTTGAAAGATTCCGTTACATAGACAGATAGATAGATAGATAGATAGATAGATAGATAGATAGATAGATAGATAGACAGATAGACAGATAGACAGATAGACAGATAGACAGATAGACAGATAGACAGATAGACAGATAGACAGATAGACAGATAGACAGATAGACAGATAGACAGATAGACAGATAGACAGATAGACAGATAGACAGATAGACAGATAGACAGATAGACAGATAGACAGATAGACAGATAGACAGATAGACAGATAGACAGATAGACAGATAGACAGATAGACAGATAGACAGATAGACAGATAGACAGATAGACAGATAGACAGATAGACAGATAGACAGATAGACAGATAGACAGATAGACAGATAGACAGATAGACAGATAGACAGATAGACAGATAGACAGATAGACAGATAGACAGATAGACAGATAGACAGATAGACAGATAGACAGATAGACAGATAGACAGATAGACAGATAGACAGATAGACAGATAGACAGATAGACAGATAGACAGATAGACAGATAGACAGATAGACAGATAGACAGATAGACAGATAGACAGATAGACAGATAGACAGATAGACAGATAGACAGATAGACAGATAGACAGATAGACAGATAGACAGATAGACAGATAGACAGATAGACAGATAGACAGATAGACAGATAGACAGATAGACAGATAGACAGATAGACAGATAGACAGATAGACAGATAGACAGATAGACAGATAGACAGATAGACAGATAGACAGATAGACAGATAGACAGATAGACAGATAGACAGATAGACAGATAGACAGATAGACAGATAGACAGATAGACAGATAGACAGATAGACAGATAGACAGATAGATAGATAGATAAATACAGGTCAAGGTAATATAAAGCGTGTAAAAAAGTATCAAAAAACGTTAGGTTGCTTTTTCAAATATTATAAATTGTTTAGAAGTTAGTGATAATCTTTTTTTTATCAAGTTTATCTTTTGAAATGTAATAGCTAAATTGTCAGTCCAACAAGACAGTGGATTGTTTATAGGAAACAGCCTTTTCTCCTGTTTGGAAGTGTTTGAAATACCTGCTTGCATTTAGATTCTAGCATTTCCAAAAAATCTGTTCACTATATTAATTCTGGTTTAATTACTTCAAAAGTGTAGGATCTCGCTGCGCCAAGTCCAAAAGGGCCTCCTGCCCAGTGGTTTCCTATCTTAAGATAACCTGTTCATATCCTTTTTTCGTCTATGCAAGTTTATTCCTGTGCATCTAGGACCACTATAAATTATAAAAAAAATCTTTCCCTTTTTACCGGAATACAATATTTTACAAACGTATATTTTTCTTTTAGAATCCACAACGCTACAAGTGTGTGAGTGTTGTTATTCAGTAAAAATATACCATTACGTGTTTTGCAACCAAATGAGTTCTGATTCAGAAGCGAACTAAACACTTGAAAATCACAACATGTGACTGGAGCATTAAAACCTAATTTTGTGACAAACAAAATGAGCCATTGAACTCATTGATCGTTTTGTCCACTTGAAAACATTTATAGTGCGTTTCACAATGTTGCAAAATATGCTTGTTATCTCTCATCGTGTCCTAGATTCGCGTAACTTCTAAACAAAATAGAAAACGATGTAGTTCTCTAATAGAATTTGCAACAGCAAAACTAATAGCTCATTTAATCTCTATAATATTCCGTTATTGAAATAACCTGATATATAAGTGGTCAAAGGAAATACGTTAGGTCGCAAAATGACCAGAATGAGCTAAATGTACTATAATAGCCTCTGAAGCCTTTTGCGTACTGTGAAGATCCTTAATAATTACTGAATTCTAAAAGTCTTGGTATCTTGTAAAAATAGTGTTGTACTTAACAGCTTATTGCCTAGGATCACTATATTTAATTATAAATCATATGTTCACTTTTTATTCAAGCTGTTTATAAAAATCAGTACTAGTTCGGGCGCTTCTTGATAAATTAAACCAGAGAATTATGAGAAACAAAGGCGAGAACTTAAGTTGTTCGTGTCCTTTCTGTTTTCTTAAATACATATTTTTTCATATATCGTCGTTGTGTTTCGCCTGCACCACCGTGCCTATGTGCACTTTTTGACTGAAAGTGAGTTATTTACAACGAAAAAGAAGCAAGAAACAGGCTAGAATCGGCTCCCTCAAATGGTGACCTGCGACCGGAATGTTTCAAAGTCGAGATTGAACAGACGATTAAGCATACGTCGGCCTATGTGCTGCTACTGAAAACTGTTCCGGCAAGATCAGCTATGTGATTCAGGCCAGGGATAGTGAATCCCACAGAGCCGACGGTGACTTATTGAAGGTTCTCTATTTTGTGCACATAGCTGATTAGGCACAATCTTTTAAATCTTTATTATACTGCTGTACAGTTGAAGAAAAACATTTTATGTGCACCGAAGGTTCTAATGCAGTACACAATTGACAAGTTACATCATATATGTTTTACCGTTACTACAAATATCATAAGGTCACCAACCACTAAATACAATATACTGGTGATACATAAAAAGAAAACTATTTTCCTTAGCAATGCGAATTAACAACATCATTATTAGTATATACATGAAAAATTTTATTATTATACTCTTCGAAAAACTACAGTCTCAGTGATATTTGTAATAATAGTTATTGCAGTCAATACACTGGCCATTTAGTAAAGAATTGCTATTCATGTCTTACAGACAGTAGGTTATCGATGTTCGTATATTTCATAAACTGTTTAATAGGTGATATCGGACGCAGTGCGACCAACATAATTTGCACTTTCATTTCTCTTCTGGGTTATTGGCGCCTCACAAAGGTGCGCCATAACTATGGTTTGAAAACCATGGACCGCGACTCTTGTCCACGGTGTGGCTGAGGTCGTATCTGGCTGCTGTCCATTCTCTGTAGATCATCGCATCCGTTGCGTAGAACTCAGGCCATATATGTTCTCTCTTCTCGTTGAATTTCCTCAGCAGTTCTTCTTTGTAGGCATCTGTTGCCGGCAGGAGAAGGTCCAGGTGGAGCTCTTCTATGAAGAAAGGTTCCTTTATCAGTATGTATGTTAGGCGTGAAGGCGTGTATTTTGATACGCTTAGCGCTATCTTTAAAAAGTGTGCTTTGACTTTCTCTATTTCCTCTAGGTTTGCCTTATTTAGGTTCTTCCAAATCACTTCTAGTCCATAGGTCATGATTGGTACGATTTTTAAGCAGAAGATGGTAATTGCTGTCTCCATTACTCAGGTTTTTAATACTGTTCGTTGCTATTCTGGCCACTAAGGCGCATTCTTTGATGTGCTTTGCGAAGGTGTCACCGCGGCTCTGTAGTGTGATCCCCAGATATTTGAAGTGGTTGACATTTTGCAGTGGGTCTCCCTTATACCGAATGCAGTCATTCGCTGCGAGTCTTCCTCCTTTCCTGAAGGTCATTTTACTGTTTTCTTCTCATTTATTTCGAGGTCGTTCTTTTCGGCCCATGCTACGAGTTTGTCAACGCTGATAGAGCTTTTTTAATGTCTTGAGATGTAATCACCATATCATCAGCGTATGCCAAAATTTGGACGTTTTCTGTTTCTACCTCTGTGGGTATTTTTGCTGTTGCTATTATGAAAAGTAGGGGGCTCATCGGGTCACCTTGGAGTACGCCGTTTGTCTGATCTATCTGCTTTGTTTTTGAAACTTCGTCGTGTATCTGCATTTGGTTTCTGGAGAGGATGTTCTCAATTAAATCGAGTTATTTGGTTTCTCCCTGCTGCTTCTTCCATTCTTCTTATTAACAGCTGTCTGTTTAAGAGGTCAAAAGCCATCTTGTAATCTATGAAGATGGCATGTAGTTTTCCTCTTGGTTGTTCTAAGGCAGTTTCGATGCTCTCTTGTAGACATTTAATTGCTTGTGTCGCCGATTTCCCATTTACAAACCCGAACTGTTGTTCCTGTATGACGTGGGCTGTCATCGCTCTTAATCTCTTTGTGAGTATTCTGGTCATTATTTTTAGTGTTGTGCACTCTAGGGCTATTCGCTTGTATGGGGTGTGGGTCCTTCGTGTCTCATTTGGCTTTGTATAGTACCTTCAGCGTTGATATTATCCACTTGTCCGGAATGCTTCCTTGCCTTAGGCATTCGTTGAAAAGCACTGTCCAGGTGTATGCGAGAGCTTACTCTGTTTCTTTGAGGTGTTCGAAGGCTATTTCGTCCGGTCCGCAGGCTTTTCTCTTTTTCGAATTTGCAATGTGTATTCTTACTTCCTCTCTTGTGAAGAGGCAGGGATTTCTCCACTTTCCTTCTTGCGTTTTCTGGGCATGTTTCTTTGGCCTGTAGTTTTCTTTAAAGTGTTTCTCCCACGTATATATTGGTATATCTCTTGGAAAGGATGGTTATTTTGGTGAGGTCACTTTATACCATTTTTTCCTCTGCTTTTTCTATGATTTTTTCTCTTCTTCCGCCTGGTACGTTTCTTTATACCTTTCCACCATTTGTTTATAGGCTCTCCTGGTATTTTGGTATTGTTGTAGGTCTTCGTGTGTTTTCGATAGTTTTGCCTTGTGGAGTGCTATGATCGCGGCTCTCGTCGCTACGTAGCATTCTTGTTTGAACCATGGCTTTGTTTTTTTTTTCTTTTCCATTCTTTCTTTACTATTGCTTGTTTTATTTGTTCAGTGATATTTTAGATCATCAAAAAATGGTATTGATTGTTCATAAACACTTTCAGAGCCTGAAGACTTAGAAATTTTGTTTTGTCTAATTTTAGAGGTTCATGATAGAGATTTTGAGGATCAGTCTCATTTATTCTCTGTCTTCGTTGTGGAAGTGGCTGCCATTCATCCCGGTGGTTGACTCTGTAAGACACCTCCCCTTCTGTGTAGAGTAGAGCTCTTATGTCTGTGACGGTGTGATCACCTGTTTTCTTTCCTGGTCTTATTGATGCAAAATTATGTGGAAGGTTTTCAACATTTTTTAAAAATAAATCCAAATGGTTTATTACATATGGATGGGCGCCTTTGTTCTTGTTTCTTGCTTCCTCCATCCTACTGACATAGTGTGCAGGGGTGTAAATTAGTGCGTTAAACAGCCACTCTAATCCTGAATGGACACTATCAACTTCCATCATTGTGTGTCCCTTCTCCAGGATAATTTGTTCAATTTGAACCTCACATTTTCGTGATGTGTCTGCCAAAGCACTTGCCAAGGTTTTATTTTTGTTCTGGTATAGACAACCAACGGATATCAGAATAATCTTTTCGTATGTGGAATGTTTCTCTATGAAATCAACAATGCAGGTTGTGAATTCGTTGGCTGTTACTCTTCCTTCTTCCTCGTGCCACACATAAGCCTATATCTTCCGTATTACACACGTAAATTGTAAAACTGTCCACTTGTAATTTTTGACTGTAGAATTGTTTAGAAACCATTAACTTTGGGCACAATAGAACACTTTGGACGTCCATTGTAGCCACAAGGATACTATCAGATGCTGAAGAAATAGCTTCTTCTTTTGCCTGACGTGCATCTTTTTTCTTCTGAATATGCATGTTGTAATATTCGTCTTTAAGGTTACCTTCTTTGAATGCAATGCAGCTGTCACACTGGTCTTTCGTATGTTTGTAGATGGAGATTTTCTGACTTTCTAGAATTTCACAATTTTTTTTTCTCTCCACAGATTCATTTCCGGTTCCCTCACAACATTCCTTATAAATATGATGCATGTGATTATAGGATCTTAATTCTGAATCAACATATACACGTGAACTACCTGCTCGTGCAGAAATGACTGCGATCTTTTGGAACCATCTATTTACAGAGTCTGACTTTAATAATTTTCGTTTTTATGATGACTCTTCTAATATGTTCTTCTTCCCAGTCTCCATAATCTTAATTTTGGATTCTTCGGTGCTGTTGACTTCATTATTGCTTATTGTTTTATTGAAAGTTTTGATCCAGTTGCTAAAAACAGTTTGATTCAGTCCTGTGGTAGACAAAAAAAATCACGACAGACTCTAACTTTTTATCCATTTTGTAATGGTAGATAACAATCATAAACATGCTGCTTGATAGAATTGTCTCCTTCTTTACCTTTTCGTCTTGTAATAGCTGGCGGAAAGTTCACTAGTTCATTAATATACACTTTTTTCTCTTCCCATGTATTAAAATTCCAAACTGTTTTATGCACCATTTTTCGTACATTTTCTCAACTTTATGACACGTGAAACTTCTTTCACCTGTTTATCTTTCATTGTGTGGGCAGGCCTAGGGTAGAATTTCCTTTCCTGACATTCTGTAATTTTGTAAGCATTGCCATCCTTTTTCTCTCAGCTCCTTATTTTCTGCTCTAAATTAATAGAGATTAAATCAAGTTATATTGAATTGCACAATACAACTTTCAATGTAAATGAAACCCCTATCTCTTACAATAACTTGATTGGTATATTTTTCTTTCCAAAATAACTATTAGTTTCTTTGTTGACATTTTCACTAGACCCATTCATAAAAATCTCATTTTTAAAGTATTCGATGCCCATGTAATTTTCTGCTATAGCTGATGAAAAAAATTTGGCGACTCAGTGGAAATTAGAACGTCATAAAGCTACGTCAACCGATTTTGTCTTAACTTGCATTGATGAAGTCATATCAATTAGGGAGAGTTGTTGCACTCGCAATGTCTATTGCTATCCTATTTATTCTTCCTTACTTTAATTCCAACTTCCGAGGAATCAAATTCACATATCATACCTGAACTGCCATTAACTTGGAAAGAAACCTTGCATAATAAATTAATAATAACTATACTTGTTTTATATCAATAAATGTCAATGTCAATAAATGTTAACATTTTTATTCTAATTAAACTCACAAACATATGCATACTGAATTACTACATTCTAAATAACATTAATTTCACATCTACAAAATTGGCTATGTGTAAAATAGGCGCATTTCTAATAGGCTATGGGAAGTGTCAGAAATTATTTCCTTTACTTTATTTGTTTCATTTAAATTATATTGATGTAACTTTGTGTGCAGTGTTGCTGAATGTATAAGAAATAAAATGGCTCAAGTCTTAGAGAGAAAAATAATAATTTAGGAACGTTCTGTTTCTCCTGTGAAATTACTTTCCCTTCACATAGCCGGTTCTGCAGGCGCAAAGACGATATGATCTCCGCTGCTAAAATTCATGATTTTCAATTCCAATGGAAATAATTTATTTCGTTTTTTTAAATGAAAACCATTACGCAGTAGTGAAGTGATAATCACAATAAATGTGATAGAATTAAAAATAGGCTACCAATAGTCTGCTTAAGAGAAAAAAATGTTCTTTTAAACCAGATCGTGCACTATTAATTACCATTTTTAATCACACGATTTTTTTTTGTTTATTGTCAAATAAATGGCTTCGTGTAATTCAAAGAAACGTCTTAGTTCGTTTCTTTCTTACCAGCGAATTGCAGCAAAACTATTACTTTTATCAGCACAATATAATATACTAGTAATAGTGATCAACTGATTTATAATAAAGACAATTTAAGAAAAATAACCTAAATTTGAAGCAACTGGTTTGCATCCTTTGATAAAGTTAAAACTCGCGTTTTGATGGATATTTCGCTTTAATAAGAATCTTTATTATATAAATAAAACAGCATGAAGAAGGAAGTACAACACAATAGCAGCATTTAACAAATGAACAGCAACTCTATGTAAATTGCATTACTTGAATATAATATTAATTGCAAATGTAATTCTTTACAATCTTTCGTCTGAATAACTGACATTGCTATATTATTTATAGGATGTGTTTCCGTTATGAAGATGAATATAAATTTTACTGTAATTAAAATATATTCCTTTGTCGCTTTTTGTTCTTGCAAACATATATCAGACATTTTAATAACTATTAATCCTCAATCATCAAATAAGATCGTAAGATAGTAAAATACCTTCCTTTTTCTCACTCTGAATTATATCTTCTGTAGCATTTCATGTTTGAAAATCATTATAGCATTTATTAAAATATATTACAATAAATCGTATTTTTTAATTCCTAATTTGAATATAAATTTCCAGATAGGTTTATTAACTAGGTTTGTTAACTGCATCCACAGACAAAAATAATGGACCACAGCCACCGTACTTGATGGAACATTTATTTTGTCTTTAGTACAAAACAAGAATATACCGTTACACACATTTTCTAGTAATAGACTTTTGAATGTCGTTTCTGTTACAAATCACATACCCTACAATAGCACATGTTAATATGTAATCATCATTACTCATATCCAAAATTTCAGAATCTATTTTCTCTATATGTCCATGCTACACTAATTTCAGAAACACGGCTTATAAACTTTCGCCCTTCTTATCTTATAAAATTTTATCATAAGTAATGCCACGAATTATTTCCAAATTATCGATAAATTTACGAGGTAACGAAGTGATGAGTGAATTTAACTAGAGAATTTGAAAATCAAGAGTGGCATTTGTTAAGACTATTTAACGAATAAAATTAAGCTGTTTACTCACAAATCATTATTTAAATATAGTTATTTAGAAATATTTATTCGTATTTAATGTAATCGGCGTTGTTTGAAAACAAATGAGTAAAGTTTATTATGTTTCATTTCTTCATTATTGCAACCAGATCATATTATTTATTACAAAAGGATAGCAATATTGTAAGAATGCACCCTAGTGGAGAAAAAATGAAACACATCAAACTGTTTATAACCAACATTATAGGTTATTAATTAATTTTTTATGTCCTATGATGTGAATATGTCAACTATATTCTCCTGGAAAGTAAATACCTGGGAAATAATACGTTTAAGAAAGTGCAAACGATGGTTTATTTTTTGTGGTATAATCAATTGCTAAAAACATTTTTGTTATATCCGCAAGTAGTATTTAATTATATTCGTATACTATATCTACAATCTGGCAGCCACTTGTATTCTAGGATTCTTACATCTTAATACATAAATTGTTATACTCAACGTATTTCTTAGAGTGTCTGTCACTGCAAAATAATGATCTGACCTATTCATGATGTCAAAAAGTAGGAGCTTCATTTTAATATTATGATACGATTAAATTGATAAAATCGAGGTAAAAAACGACTGTGATTGTTGTAAATCAAAATTCATTGAAATGTGATTGATCATTGTCTCCCATTTGGGGCATAAGTTAAATAGTCATAATAAATAATTCCTCAAATTTATATATACTCTTTTTGAAACACATATTCTCAATAACCAGATGGGACAGAGATTTTTTTATGGTTTTGTATTCCACTAGACCACACACATTGAATATGTTCCCTTTCCTCCACAGTGCAATCCCAACAAAGATACAGAACAGTGAATTTCTGACTAGATTATTGCAAATGAAATATTGCAGGCATGTTTAATCTGAACTCAGTGTCTCCACTGTGTGCGGTTTAGTGGCGCACACTTGTTTTTTTAAAGCTCACCAAACGTAGAAGTCTGGTAGAGTTAAATCAGGAGATCAAGACGGGACTACATAGCAGTTCGTCTTCTTCATATCCATATCGATATCTGATTGTGAGATCCAGAAAATTCTTCACATTGACATGAAAATGAGCGGGTATCCCCTCTTATTGATAGTGAAATCTATTTTCACTGTTAATATGGCCATTAAATGTTTCTAACATTCAAAGGCAAGTTTGACCGAAGAAAATCCGTTCTTACCTCATACGTTTGGAAGACAGACCACACCATACTTGCTGCTGCAGGTAGATTGACGAACGTTTCTTCAGATATACTTATATTTTCTTTTGCAGAGTAGGCTACACGCAGTTGTGTCAATTAATTCTGTCATTAAGTTTAAATGTGCATTCATCTGAAAAAAAAATGTCAAAAATATTTCGTCGCACAAGTTCATGAACCAATCACAAAATTCCAGACGCCTAACTTTTCGTCTTTATTTAGAGCATGGAGAAGACTCGACATGTAACGCTTCCTTATGTGAGCTCACAGAATTACCATTAGTAGCCTTCTGTTGTTTCATACAATGTCTCTGGGGGAAAGAAGAAAAACAGCGCTCTCTCAATCACAGGATCCATGATTATATTCTTCTAATCTGGCAAATATTTTGTTGCCTGAACAAACTTGAAGATATGTTTAGGAACATTTTATTTATATACAGAATTTTAATGTTTACAAACCTTTCTGTGCCTAAAGCTTTATTTTTCTTCTCCACTCGTCTCTCTCCATCCAAACCATGTCCTCCAGTACTCTTGCTCTCATTCCAGTTCTTATTTGCTGCGTCCACGAGTTTCGAGGTCTTTCTCTCCTGCTTCTTCCAGGTGGACACCATTCCAATGTTTTCCTGGGTAATCGTTCTTCTTGCATTCGTCGTTCGTGCCCATACCAATTTAATTGCTTATACCGTATATAATCTACTATTGAATAACTAATATTCATTTTTTCTATTATGACAGTATTTCTTATTTTGTCTAAATTTGAACATTTTGCTGCTCCCTCAAGAAATCCATTTCCATCGACATAAGTTTTGTTTAGGAACATACTTACCTTAAAGTCGAACTAGACAATAGTATACGTCTTCATAATGTGGTTTAGAGGTATCTTCAGTTCGTTTGTGGAACCTGTTTGGGAAATGAACAACCATAAGACCAGGTTTCAACATGTCAGCCATCACGAATTACTAAGATATTCAGAATAAGGAGCACATTTCTTTGTCTAGAATGTTCCAAGAATATCAATAAGTTACTTACGATCTTTACTATGACTATTAACTCATGCCACAAAAGCTAGTCCATGACCAATCACGTTTCAATGAATGTTGTTTTACAACCAATGACAGTCGTGTTTCACCACGCTTTTTATCGATTTCTCTTTATTAGCTTCTGCTTTTGTGATAAAGAAAGCTCCTCCTTTTTAATGTTCTGAACACGTCAAAGAATAATTTTTCTCCAACAAATACATTGAATGTAGCAAATAATGAAATGATTCCTTGATTTTACTGAGTTGCTTACTAAAAAAATAAATGAATAACCCGTAATGTTGATTATGATATGTAGTTTGATGTGTTTCATTATTTCTTCACTTGGGTGCACTCTTACAATATCGCGATCTTATTTGGCAATAAATAATATGATCAAGCAGCAGTCAATGAACATAACCTCACATTTCTCATTTGTTTTCAAACATCGCCGTTTACATTAAATGTATAAATATTTTAAAATAACTATAGTTAAACAATGATTTGTGAGTAAACAGCTTAATTTTATTCGTTAAATAGTCCTAACAAATACCACTCTTGATTAGTTTTATTTACATCAAAATCATCTGATTCGATTTCTTTGTTTCTGACAAACAGACAGTTTATTAATGAGTTGTATATTTTGACTCACTTCATACTTCTTGAAGAAATATGAGTCAAAATTGACAACTCATTAATAATTAAATGAAACATCATAGTGTTATTTCCTACATATATGTAATACAACAGACAGATGTTTGCTGATTTTCCCAAATATGACGCTAATCTCATCGTCTCTACATCCAAATACTTCATTGACCGAAAAGGTACTCGTTTTGGGCGGAGGAAGCAAATAGACAATTACAATAGGCAGTGAATTGTAACCTCTATATAGCGGATATCACCCTGTATTTGTTGCTTGGTTAACACAATCCATCGCTTCAATTCATTATTGTCAACATCATTTACCTTCTAGGTACTTGCAGATGCGCTTACAAATTTCACTATCGGTTCCACCCGCCGATGAGACATTACCATTACCCTACCTAGGCTCGCGAAGTGCTAATCTTTCCTTACTCTTTGGCATATTTTTGCTCAATATACAAGATCGCGGTCAGAATAATTGCTAGAAGCAAGCTTAATTGTAGATTAGGTTCGGTAATATAAATAGACGTAACGGTTGTCTTAATTTATTACAAGAGTAAAACATTGCGTAGATTAATAATCGTGAAATAGTGAAACTACCATTAGTCATCAAAGTTAGAACATTTTAGAAACGTTACATGTGCTTTATTAAAATATTTCTTCTATTATCACGTATGAAAATAATTAAATTAGACATTATTGAATGTCAAAAAATGTTACCTGTATATTTTGACCATAAAAGTAATATTGGCGTTATTTTTATTTTTACGAACTGCAGGACTTTTGCGCAAACTCACTATCAGACGTATGATTTTGTTTATTCTTCCGTTGGTTAACATGAAAATGTGCATCTTTGATTAGTATTATAATTATTCTATTCTCAATAAATCGATTTTTTCGATTCACCTTGTTGGCCATATTTATAATACTGAAACAAGCTAAGATATGTGTGTGCAAAGTGCAAGAATCGACGTCCCTCTCCTCGTTATCCATTCCTGCATATGCATTGCTTGAAATTATACCGTATCCTTTGTAAAATGTGATTTTGAGCATAGTGCTATTTTAAACGTTAGGCGATCAGCCTAGCATCGCTGTACTTGTAATAAGAAACCAGTCGTGACCCATCGACGAAAGGATCCAATATTCGCTTTACATCCAAAGGAAACCATTGAAAACCCTGGTCGAAAGAGTGACGGGAATTTTGATCATGTTCCAAATGCAGCATAATACTGGTGGGGTTTGAGCCCAGCGGCTAACTGAAGGCTTTGGAGAATAAGTGCTGATGGTGAAGACTTTTACAGAGAGCAAGGAAAGTCCCAGGACGATCTGAGTTCAGAATGTACGCAGTGTTTGTAAGAATGGAGTTAGACATTCGCGTCCGGATTGCGCTGGTATAGTCCGGTGGAAAACAAATATGGAACACTCTCACACGTTTTCTTGATAGAGTATAATGAAATGAATGGGCTTTCATTACAATATATTACAAAATACATTTGCAAATACAATACTGCTAAGTTGGTTCCTCTATCAGTGTGAATGTTTCTTTACTGCGAGAAGAATCGCATGATGTGTGCATATTTAAAATACTCACTAATGTCACAAATTCTATTAGAATGCGCTAATGTATTATACTTTTTAATTGGACAGTTTATTCTGAGATTGTTTTTCCTCACCTGTAAGACAAATGTCAGGAAAACTTTAAGGCCCAAACGGTCCCCGAAATCATATGGCCATCATCATCATCCTTATCATTATCATCATCATCATCATCCTTCATCGGTGTGGAAAGCAACGGGAAGCTACCACACCTACAATTCCCTAATAAAGCTGCAAGTATAGCATGAAAATGCTATGATTGCAGTGAAGGACCTGCCTTCGGGCAGAATTACTATGGATGGATACTGAGATTTTTTCTAAAGAACGTTGTGCCATTAGGAACTTCGTTGTGAATTGAGTGTGACACACTTTGAACAGCATTTAGGATGGAATGTTATGCCACAGTCGATTTGTCAGGAATACATGGACGATGGCATACTTCATATTCTTTACGATGCATAAAAATATACCTGCGTCTTTAACCGAAGCACACTGGACCACAACACGTTTGTAATTGCGGATTACCGTATATTGACAGGTGACAGGAAAATAATCTTGATATTATGTTTTCGAGGTTTCCATTATGTAGAGCTTTCCCACAAAGATACTATTGTTTCACTTGCCTTTATATAGGAATTGTATATTTTTTTGTCCTTTATAGTAGAATAATTCGTCCTTGTGTTACGTGTAGTTAGATTTACGTTGTCGGAGATGACGTAGCTCGATGGAAAAGAATGGAAAGTACTGATTTCCTTTTGGGTAGGATATTGAAAGCTGATTGCATTTATATATATATATATATATATATATATATATGTCCACCGCTGTGGTCTCTAGGTAGCGTGCTGCCTTGTCACGCAGCGGGCCCGGGTTCGATCTCCGGTCGGGGCAGTTTTCCTGGGTGAGGTTTTTATCGGGGTTTTTCCTCACCTGTAAGACAAATGTCAGGAAAAACTTTAAGGCCCAAACGGTCCCCGAAATCATATGGCTATCATCATCATCATCATCCTTATCATTATCATCATCACCATCATCATCCTTCACCGGTGTGGAAAGCAACGGGAAGCTACCACACCTACAATTCCCTAGTAAAGCTGCAAGCATAGCATGAAAATGCTATGATTGCAGTGAAGGACCTGCCTTCGGGCAGAATTACAATGGATGGATATATATATCTTAGGGTACTCGTTACATACTTCGTGATCCAGGCTTCCATACATTTTCGTTATGACTTTAATATCAAGAAATTGTGGCTTATCATGTACTTCCAGGCTGATCAACAGACGTTTCACCTGTTAGTTAGCCCAAGAAGACATTTTATTAATCAACGTCGGGAAAATTATAAATGAGGAAACATCGAACATACTTTGTGTGTGTGTGTGTGTGTGTGTGTGCGTGTGCGTGTGCGTGTGCGTGTGCGTGTGTGTGTGTGTGTGTGTGAGAGAGAGAGAGAGAGAGAGAGAGAGAGAGAGAGAGAGAGGAGAGAGAGAGAGAGAGAGATTTTATGTATCCGTGATTGGGAATGGTAATTAGAATCGAACTAGTTGGGCAAAACGGTAAGGTTTGACAGTAGTATTCGGAAGAAATGGAGTTAAAATGTTCGGGACAACCACACTAATTACAGATTTTTGTGGTTTTACTCAGATACGTGTAAAATGGAGGGTTGGGATTTCAATATCACATTTAATTGCACCATTGATGGTCATTTCATAATTTCTTAAGACGTTAATTGATTAGGTATTTAAAATGGGGCACCCCCCCAGATAGACTATGGGACAGGTAAGATTTATATTATTTCGTTAGATAATGCGGTTTCAGATTTGGGATGAAATCAAGCCTATGAGGTTCAAGCAAAGTATTCTTGGTAATATGAAAAAAAGTAAAGAAATTCAAGGCAAACTAGATTTAATTAAACTTGTTTTGTTCGTAGTTCCAAACATAATTCACCAGTGTTAATATGCTTTAAAATGATTTCCAGTAGCGGTTTTTTTTTCGTTTACAAACATGTAAACAAATATAGAAACTACTGTGTCATTGAAAATTATGAATCTTTGTTTTTCGTTCATTGATAACCATGTTCACAGACAAAATAGGTGACACCATCCATGTCAGCCCCCGTCAGACATTGAGTCTATCCATCACAGTGCACAATTGTACATTATCGTGCTTGAAAGACCACCGCAAGTACCGCACGGTCTCCTCAGTAATGTTTTGAAGTGCTTTGTTCTCATGTTCGCTTCCAAGTTTTTTTTTTTGGGAGTTCGTTGTTAAAACTTTTCTAATCTGCTCTTATCTCTTTCTTTCCAAATTATCATTCTCTTGAGAGATCTACTTACGACACCTTAAAATATTTTGGAATCTACAGAACATTTTTGTCGCTGAAGTAGTGTCCTGCATTAATATTTGTTCTCTAAGAAGAACGAAAACAAAATTCGGGATGGCGCTTTACCATTCCACGATAGAACCAGTTTTGTGCTGTCTTGTTTGTTTTGTTGAACAGGTGTGATATTTTACATTGTTCAGGAAGATCATAGAGCAGATTCGAAAATTCTGACCTCTTCATTGGAGAAATCAAGGCTCCAGTTATATCAAATAGTACATTTTATAAATAATCAAATGTAAATAAAAATCTCCCCATTGAAGCTTTCATTTTAATAGTAACACCAATTTTAATTGCACAAACACGGTATACCAAAGTACTTTCCGATACAGCGAAGTGACCATCTGCTTCCCTGACATTGGATTCCACTTCCAGAATACTAATTAACAGATATTTTCATCTTCTTTTCTCTACACTTTTCTTCTAGGAGCTGCTATCCCGCAGAAAAATATCTGAACAATTGATGATCTTACTTCATTTTTGTTTAGATCTCCGGTGCTGCTAACACTAGTGGTGACCGCTACTGATGCTACAGACGAGGTTGAGTAATATGACTATGCATTAAAACCTAATGAATAATGAGACAAAAATTTAACTTATCTTACTGTTTACTTGTTTAAAATGAATAATGAGACAAAAATTTAACTTATCTTACTGTTTACTTGTTTAAAATCTTCGGTAATATATAATATTTACATTAACTTATCTAAAGAGTGTCGACAAATTATACAAACGTTAACTAAGGAACTAGCTTAAAACACGATGCACTCATAAAAAAAGTAGGCCTACATATTCTCAATGGCCGAGGAGAGTCGTGTGTGTTTGTACATCTGCACTTTATTGCCTAGCTCAACAACTGCTCAGTATGCATTTCTATTAAGTATATAAAAATACAGAACATCTTATTGTCCAGTGCTGTAGCACAACCGGATATGAAAAATTATTCTTACGCATACTATTGATGTACTAATTGCACTGAATTGCTCTACAACGGAATTCAAAGGAAATTCTGGTCGTGTCATTGATGTTGTGTGTCGGTGCCGACTATCTTGCGGAGTCATGACCAGTATTGAAGTGCTTGTCTTTTGGTGTTCGGGAGTTGTGTTTTAGCTAGGAGAATGATCTCCTAGTTGTTTGATGTTTGTGTACCGGCAAGGATGCCTAAATTTTTCAGTCCTAAAAGAGTTCTTATGTGATTGTTCTTTAGGTTTAATCTTGTTGATTTAAGGTATTGTATGATAGTTTAGTCAGAAGTGTGACTGTTGTCTGTAGTAGCAGCGTGTTTTGGAGAATTTGGGTTGGTCGAACAAGGAGTTGTTGAATTATGTTAGTGTTTGAAATTGGGGGTATGGGTTCAGGGTGTGTTGGGAGAGCAGGGAAGTTGTGAATGCCAAGACTGGGTGCTGGTGCAGCTTTCTTATGTGTTGGTGTTTCTGTCGTTGGTGTTTGTGTTCTTGTCTTTGGTGTTAGTTTTGATATTTTGTTTGTGTACTTTTCGTATGTAGTGCACTGTCCGTAACTGGTTGGATGTTGTTAGTTGAAGTTGACATATGTTGGTGTCTTGGCCGTGCAGTTGGCAACCCTATGATTGCCAGCGTATCGGTCACATCGCTCAGCTCTCAAAGGAAATGTTTTCAATTGAGTTTAACTTATTTTACTACATGTTGGCCTGTTTTTTATGTTTAAGTTGACTGGAAAGCTCTCCAATTAAATTAAGCGGAAGAATTACTTGCCAGTAATCTCAACTAATGGCAACCTTTTAAAATCGATGCGTGTGTAATATCATGTGTGATTATAAATGAAATCGCAACACGTACTTATGCAGCGCCTTTTTTTGTATATATCAACATTTTTATTAGCTATAAGGATATTAAAGCGTCAAAATAAAATATAAACAATATTTTCTTATTTTAATAAGAATGGGGTTCTATTGTAAATTGCCCAAGAGTTCGTGTAATTTCTATTGGATGTGAATATAGTATCATCATATTCGGATAATCTTAGCAAAACGTGAATGGATTATATCACAGGTAGGTGCAAGGAGTATACTCAAGTAATTAATTTTTGTTTTCTGTCTCCATCAGAATTCCTGCCAAGCACATAAACTCAGAGTGCAGCTTAATTCCAGTGATAAATGTTCCATTCTTAATGAAGCAACAGAGTAACAACACAATAAAACAATCTCATTATATTCAAATATTAAAGTACAACTCTCATTTACAAAAGAATGGTAGAGTAACAAGTGAAAACTCTATAAATTATCTTCGCGGATATCATGATCAAAAATGGATAAATGTTTTGTTTATTACTTAATCCAGTATAATTCTTAGAATGTTTTCTTTGCGTTATTATCCCTCCATTACGACGGAATGAGGAAAAGCGACTGGAAGCTTTTGAGATGAAGATACGGAGACGGGTGGAAAATATAAAATGGACGGACGAAGAAAAAATAAAGATGCACTAAAGAGAGTGGGTGAGGGAAGAACAATGCTGGAACTCATAAAGAAGAGGGGATCGAACCCGGGCCCGCTGCGTGACAAGGCAACACGCTACCTCGAGACCACAGCGGTGGACACTGTTTTATCATTAACACAATATTCCTGCGACCTCATTTATACTAATATGAATAGGCTATCATATTAAAATCATACAGTGCTAAAATGATTTTAGTGTTTATAAGAGCGATACAGTACACTGGCTGTTGATCATCTACCTCTGTGAATGACACATGTGGATGTGAAGGGCCAGAAGCCGGCTGGCAAAAGGGCAACCGCTGAAAAGTGGAAAGACCCTCAATCGGAAATAAGAGCGATACAGAAGAATTACTACTTCTAATATTCTCATAATAATTTCAATTTATATTCTGAACGAATGTAGAAATTTTGCCTACAAGGTACAGGAGATAACCTAGAGTCAACCTTGAGTCCAGTTGGTGGAGCAAACTTTGCAGGAAGTAAAATAGCTTATTTCGTCTGGACAAATCTTGATAAGGCAGCGTGCTAGTAATTATGGAATACCAGAGAGTATATTCAGAAGGTAAAATTAATAAATTGTGATCTTGGCTCATAGGCGTATTTGATAGACAGAATGAAACACTGTTATTGATTCGAATCAAATGACTTCCCTTCGCTTAGAGTTGTGCCAGACCTATGATCAGTGCGACTCACTGGCACTATCGAACCCGTAGGTTTATGGCCGCGCGGGCATAAGCTCTCCATACATCCCTATACTGAGCTAATGCTTTCAAATCATTCCCTGTATAATCTACTTCTCTCAAATCATAGTTATTGTTGTTCTCCCACCTCATTCTTGGTCTACCAACTGGGCGTTTTCCTTCTGGCTTTCCTACAAGAAGTTTCCAGGCACGTCTTTCATTCCCCATACGTGCAACATGTCCTGCTCATCGCAGTCTACGAGACTTAACTGTTCTTATTATATCTGGCTTCCTATAAAGACCATGTAGATCGTTGTTATGTAGTCTTCTCCATTCACCTGTCTGTTCATCTCTCTTTGGTCCAAATATTTTCCTAAGTACTTTATTCTCAAATACTTGTAATATCCTTTCCTCCCTTAAAGTAAGAGTCCATGTTTCGTCCGTGCGACTATTGGTATTCTAATTTGTACAGTCGTGGGAAATAAAGCATCAGCTCTACGTGGAATATGAAAAAACTGGCTCTGAGTGCGTAACTTTTTTTTTAGGAAATCTTGAAATTAGTCTCATCTCAGATATTAACAAGCCCTGTCTTTTAATATGACAGAGACTGTATAGAGAATATGAACACAAAAGTTTGTTTTTGTAAGGAAAATAATGATAAAACGTGAGTTGCTTGGGAAACCTGATAACATGTTTAACATACTTATTTTGATGATAACATTTTTATTCGGGCGACATCTGTCCAATATTGTGAACTTCATTATTTTCGTCAAAGGGAGATAGCGAAACACCGTATTTTGCTAAAATAGTGTTTTTTATAATGTTGCACTGAACTAATTCATTCAAAAATATATTACTGTTAAAATTAGAAAACTGATTGACATCCTAATTTTTAACCATAATTAAAACTATTGAAATTAACTACGTTATTTTAAAATGTGAGCCATCTCTCCCTCATTCACTGCAGTTGGAATTAGTATTGACGCAGGCCTAATGAGCTATTTACAATTTGGTTTCAGTAAGAAGTGGGAAACGTTAGCTGTCATTAAAATATGTTTGTATTTTGACTGAATTAATGGGATACTTAAATTCATAATATTTCTACAAAGATAGATTCCGATATGTTTACATTAGCGTGATGATAGCAATTACGTTTTAGCTATAGTTTATATAAATGACTACATATGGGAGTAAAAACAAATTGCTTCTAAACCATATTTGAAGGGTCAATATAAAACTTCTGGAGAAACAGCACTTTAGGTTGCCTGATATATTTTCAGAGTCCTGTAAAACAACAGTGCGCATGCACCAGAGTTTATAGAGCCTGCGATAACCCACGATCGAACTACTTGTCGATTATCGCTCTGAAATTTAAATGACCGATCTTTGCAATAAATCCCCAAATCTATGTTAAAAATATATTAATAATATTAAAATTACCAAAAGTTTATTAAAAATGGGTGTACACTTACTTATCACTCCCTAGCGCCGATCCAACCAGCGATAACCCAAACCAGCGATCGAAAAATCATAGACAAAGTAATATACTCTGTGGATAAAATAGCAGTCAACATCACATTATTGTCTAACAGTGTCATAACGCTGTGATTTGCGTATTTAAATAAATACTTAAAAATTATCAAATAATGTTATAAAAATTGTTTCAAAAAGTTTAAAATATAAAAAAATGTAAGTAAGTACAGAAGAAGAGCTATAATTTACAACAATAAACTGAAAAATCAAAAGTAACCTAAAGTGCTGTTCAGCCAAACTTCTTATCATTTAAAAGTGTTACAACTTTGTATGTGTTCGAATCTTAATAAATGATAATATTAAAAAGTTAACTAATTACAATTTATGTAATAATAATAATAATAATAATAATTAATAATAATAATTAATAATAATAATAATAATAGCTTTATTTTACCTGGCAGAGGTAACGTCTTAAATCCTTAAGGACTTGTCTACCACTCAACCACATTGGGAATATGCAGGAATTATTCTTACATCTAATTACAATAAAAATTAATGTTACGTACTAGGTCTACAATATAATTATTATTTACAAAATAGTTTGAATTTAATCTAGTTTGAGCAAATGAAGTATAAAATATAAAAGATAGAAAAAAAATTGAAAAAAAAATTGCCATACTAGATATTGCAGCTATTTCAGACATTTGTTCTGCGGTTATTCTACAACTATCATAAGAAATGTACAAGGTGAAGTGAGAAAAAACCTACAACCCTTAATATGTGACGCTATGCTGATCATTTTACATTTTATTTAGTAACACAATTTAATTATGGATGATATCTTATGGATTATCTTTGTAATGAGCCATGCAATATATTCCATGATAATTTTTGTAAAATTAAGGGAGGAATTAAAAAAAATAGCATTGATGAAATTGGAAAACATTGTATTCGAATTCCACGAATCCCATATATAATTCCAAGTACATATTATCAATAAAAATAACCTGCATTTTACCCTTATCAAATATCAGAGTACAATACTTCTAAAAGAGTAGCCAATATTTTTATTTTGTGCAAACCAAATTAATAATATGGGCTATATTTTTGATCCGTCTGTTGAAAAGATAGATAGTTTTAAATAGGCCTATGTTTCGAGTGGTTAAAATTATCAACTCCGAGCGCGACTGGCCTAGAAGGTCCTTGACTAAACGCCAGCTGTTTGCCTCAAAGTCACAAGTGTTAATTACAGAGGTAGGACCCGAATTAATCTAGCCATTCCTACGGGTGGACCATTGAGGGCGGTCCCCCAGCCCGTTTTGAAACGGGTCTTCTCGACCTGGAGTCGCTACCGTATTGTCGCTACCCAAATGCCTAACGATGATCAGTGGGCACCTGTGCCATACTGGCAGAAATTCCATGAGAATTTGTTCCCCATGGGTACTCGAACCAGCGCAAGTCCCGTAGCTCTGTGCTCAAGACTTCTTTTCTTAACTGACTGATTAAAATTATACTTGGTATGTAGGCCTAAATCTGCAATTCTACTTGTCATTTTATGATGGCTGTAATTTCCTTAAAGTTCACCCTTAAAAGAATAACCAAGAGAGGGGGAGTATTTTTATCTCATTGTAATGTCGGAAATTATTTCTATTCGACCCGAGAGGTTCTAACAGGAAATAGATCACAATTATATTTCTGTGGAAAAATCAGTTACGTTATTTACGGTCTTTATGTGGGTGGAGTTACATTGTGTTATATTTTATTTCCATATACAACATGGAATTCCCTTCCGCCCTATGTCTGAGATTGTCAAACTAAAACATCGTTCAAAAACAAACTAAAGAATTATTTAATAACAAACTAACTTATACACATCACTGATACTATTCTTTTTAAGAATTAAGAATGGAATCATTTATGAAAATAATATTAAGATTAACATATATTTTCATTTGTTAAAATATTGTATAACCGTAAAATTAGTTTTCTGTTTCTCATTATTTTTCTTTCTTCATTTATTTCTTTACATACATTAGACAGCGACAGTCTACCAACAATTTAAGTTATCTTGCTTGAATACATTTTATTTTTAGTTTAGTCTTAATCTTAACTATCATTAACTAGTTGTATTATAGATCGTAATATAACAGATGTTATCTTATTAACGTAATATAATAGATATTATCTTATTGATCAAATCTTCATTTAGTATTTAATTGTGGTTCATGTAATACACTAGCCTATAATTATGTTTGTCCTGGTAAGTGGAAGAGAAGGTCACGTGGCCTTTATTCCACCAGGCTAAATTAATGAATAAATAAAACTCACATATCTTAATAAGTTCTGAAAGTGTATAGCAATGACGTTGGCCTCGGGACGGGACCATGTTATCAATTGTTCAGGTGAGCGCAAACATCAACAATGAACAGTGAAATATAACAATTGTTTGTCTATACATTTCATTATAGTTTTCGGGGTCGGGGGATTTCATTTGGGAGAGCCCCAAAGAGTTATTCATAATTTGGGAGAATATAATGCACTCTATTCCCATTCGTCCCACTGCTGGAACATGGGTGCTTCCTTAGTGGCAAGTTTCTAACCTCACTGATTATGTTAAGCTTATTTCCTTACAGATTTCAGCGAGAGACTTTTGGTTAATATCGCCTAGAGACGACAACTAGCGGGAAACGAATGTATTACTCGAATGGGCGAAGGTAGGTTAAATGTTGCTCAGAGGCAATTTTATTCAGGCTCTTTATGAGCCAGAAAATCTTCAGACTCGAGACCCTCCAGGAAGACTTGTCCCTTGGATTTTACAATCCTAAAATTTCATCGACCGCGGTAGAACTTGAACGCACGATCCTCCGGAGTAGAGACAAGGAACATAACCACTATACCACCATGGCCGACCCACATAAATCGCTTTGGCGATATTTTGACGACTTGCAAAGAAAACAAAGTAATACTAATACATAATTCCTACATTAATTTTATATAATATTAAAATGTATTAACCAGTGAAGACCCATTTTCACAGACTATGAATTTCTCCCCCCCTCTCTCTCTCTCTCTCTCTCTCTCTCTCTCTCTCTCTATCTTATCTATCGACCTATATATGTATATATTCTTCTCCTTCCAAGTATTAGGCCAAGACCTGTTACGATCCTATAGAAAATTTTCCCTCAAGCATTTCATACGACGGCACAGAGACCTTCGCCCTCTTGGTATATAATTATAAACAGCTTTGGGGATCCGATTTGAACTTATTCTTTCAAGATAGTGTTTCCAATTTAGTTGGTACTGTTTAATATGTTCCAAAATTGGCGTAGTTTGTCTTAATTCTTTTAAGTTATCGGTGTTTCTTTTCCGATCCCATCTGGTGTAACCCGCTGTTCTGCGCATGAATCTCATTTCACAAGCCGTTATTCTGCTTTATTGTTTTCTTCTTAGTGTCCATGCTTCACTACCATAGGTCAACACTGGTCTAGCCGAACGTAATCTGGTGTTTTTTGTACAATGAACGGTTTCATAACTTGATTAATAATTCCAAAACTTTTATTATAACTAGTATTTTTTTCAGGGATCCTTTTCATCCCAGATAGAGAGATAATATCCAAGATGTTTAAACTGGTTAGATCTCTCCAAAATTTTTTCTGGAGACATATTTTACTTTCTATGGGGTTCTTCCCATAAAATGCCATAAATTTAGTTTTGTTAATTGATATTTCCATATTAAATTTAGCAGCTATTTTTTGTAAATTATGAATTAATCGTTGCAAGTCAATTTCGGAAAGTGCCAGAAGAGCTAAATCCTCTGCAAAAAGAATAGCATCGAGTTTGAGGTTCCTATTGATGGGTATATTCCCCGTTGTTTTTCCTCCATTCGATTTATATATATATATATATATATATATATATATATAGGGTGTTCTGAGAAAACACAAATTTTTTACTCTTTATTGTATGTAATATGAAATATGTTGACTATGCAACAACGAATAGACGTCGTAAGTTGGAGATTCAATGGACTGCCCTTCGCTGAGGTACAAGATCGGTTTCGCCGACGGCTTCGAACAGAAACTCCAACGCGAACAACCATAAGAGGTTTGGTGAAACAAGTTCAAGAGAACTGGGAATGTTTGTGAGACGAAAACGTTCTGGACAGGAACTGACATCACAGACCACTACGACAGGCGATACGAGTAGCAGTCCAAAAGCGTCGGTACGTCATCTCAGTCGGGAACACGACATCCCAAAATCCACTGTGTGGCAAATCTTTGCACTTCGTACTGAAGAAAAAGGCTTACCACATCCAGCTGCTCCATCATCTTGAACTTAAAGACTATGCGGCACGCATGGCCATGTGCCACGACTTAATTGAGGCAGCAAACAATGAAGATTTGTTGGCACACGTCCTATTTAGTGATGAAGCTACCTTTCATACCTGTGGCCTCGTCAATCGCCAGAACAGCAGTATATGGGTTGATGAACAACCAAACATCGCCATGGAATTCGAACGTAACATTCCAAAGGTGAACATATGGTTGGACCTCATACAAGAGCGGATTTACGGTCCATTCTTTTTTGCCGAAGCAACATTCAATTCAACATCTACCTGGACATGCTTGAGCTATTCCTGGAGCCCCAATTGTTTGCCGACAACATTCTGGATTCGATGGTGTTCCAACAAGAAGGCGCCTCATCACCCTTTGCTCACATTGTGCATGATCACCTCAACCAGATGTTCCCAGGACGCTGGATTGGACAAGGCTCACCACGGATCTGGGCAGCACGCTCGCCAGATCTAAAGCCCTTGAACTTATTTGCATGGGGTTACATCAAGAGTCAGGTTTACAAGGTCAAGATTAAAGATTTGCAAACACCTGCGTGAACGTATTTCGGCATCGCATCGGTGCGTACAATTACCCCAGCAATGATGCGGCGTGTGTTTAGGTGCGCTGAGGAGAGATGGCAACTCTGCTTCGATATGGAGGACAGTCATGTCGAACTACAGTGATTTCGTCCTATTACAGCGTCTTGTTTGATACTACAAACATTTGATTTTAATTAAAACTGCTCCATCCCGGAAATGGTTAGAGACTTTTCGGACACCCTATATATATATATATATATATATATATATATAAACTAATGCAAGTATGATTAATTTTTTTACAGAAATGGATATACTCCATTTTGTTAGGTTAGGAAGGGACAAGGTAGTGTAGTCTACACTCGATTAGTCATTGAATAAGTATGTAATTAGTTAAGGTTAGTAACAGGCAAATTAATGTACATCTATTTCTTAATCATGTTTGCCATGATCTACCTGAACACTCGTTCAATTAATTTCCCGATGATCAGCCCGATATTTAACCATTGTTTCGACAAATAACAGGTGACTCGCCCACATCAACGGCCATTTTCGGGGTATGTACTTGGTTGTTAAGAAAATTTAAGTGATTTTCTTTTATATTTCTAAATAATTGAAAACTTTCATTCGCTCAAAACGGACATCGATATTCATATTTCTGTTTTCATTACAGTTAATTAGAGAACCTTCCCCCATGAGTACGAATGTGATTGACTTCCAAGAATCACTGTATAATGTATGATATTATTACAATAACAAAGTTATCAACTTTTCTATTTAATCGCAATGTTCTACATTTGGACTTTTCATTGTGTTGATTACAACTTTCCACGAGTTAATAGCTTATTGTTGAACAGTTAAATAAAAGCAATGTTACAACGTGCCACAGGCTATATTGTTTACCATTTATTCGATTATATTCAATTACGTTACATTCTGCTAATGTAATGGGAATTGAATATTTCTACTATGTGGAATATGTCAAGGTTAGGGTGAGTTATTTCCGTTGGCTTTTAAGTTTAATTGCTATAATTGGAATCCAATTCTAGTAAATTGCGAAATTCTGGAATAATTTGTATGTTAAATATTCTGGCTAACCCATATTCTCGTAAGTTTGCAATCCTGCTCTATCCACGGTTCTTAGCTCTCTTTCCAAATTCCGTACTGTTAATATTGCGTCATCTATATTATTCTATCTCAACTTACAACTCGTTGTTTCACAGTTTTCCGCACTTTCAGAAAATCAGACACACACACAAACACACACACACACATATATATATATATATATATATATATATATCACAGATACTCGTGTAACACTTCACAATAAATTTAATTAATTTTACTAACTGTATATAATCAGTATCAGTACACTCACAATTTGCATATGTATATGTGTGTGTGTGTGTGTGTGTACATATGTATATAATTACTTACTTACTCACTGGCACTATCTAACCCGTAGGTTCATGACTGCGCCGACATAAGCTCTCCATACATCCCTATCCTGAGATAATGCTTTCCAATCATTCCCTGTATAATATACTTCCTCAAATCATAGTTAATGTTATACTCCCATCTCATTCTTGGTTTACCAACTGGGCGTTTTCCCTCTGGCTTTCCTACAACAAGCTTCCATGCAAGTCTTTCATTCCCCATACGTGCAACATGTCCTGTCCATCGCAGTCTACGAGATTTAACTGTTCTTATTATATCTGGCTTCCTGTAAAGACCATGCAGTTCATTGTTATGTAACCTTCTTCACTCACCTGTCTGTTCATCTCTCTATGGTCCAAAAATTTTCCTAAGTACTTTATTCTCAAATACTTGTAATCTCCTTTCCTCCCTTAAAGTAAGAGTCCATGTTTCGCACCCATATAATATAACTGGTAGAATAATAGTTTTATATAATTTCAGTTTAACGTTTTTTGAAAGGAGTTGGGATATCAAAAGTCTCTGCAATGCATAATAGCACGCATTTGCAGAATTGAGCCTATGTTTAATTTCCTTCTGCATCTCATACCTATTTGTGATTATTGTTCCTAGGTATTTGAATTCAGCCACTTCCTCAAAATTTCCCTCATTTGTCATTTGCTGTCCATTTCCATTATACACCGAATTTCTACGTGTGACCATATATTTAGTTTTACTGATATTTACTTCCAGTCCTAATTTCTTAGTGTTACTCAATAGTGTGTGCGTGTTGTCCTGTAGTATCTCCTCGCTATCGGCCAATAATACTACATCATCAGCATAAACTAACAGCTTATTAATACCATTCAGTTGTAAGCCTTCATCATTCTCTAAAGATTTAATGGCATGTTCTAGTACAAAATTAAATAGTAGAGGAGATAGTGCATCACCTTGCTTCAGCCCATTCTGGATTTCAAAAGTGTCCGAAAACTGTTTGCCTACACGCACCTTACTCTTTGTGCCATTTAGACACATTCGTATAAGTCTAACTAACTTGTTAGGAATTCCGAACTCCAGCAGGATACTATATAACTTCTCCCTCTTAATTGAATCATATGCTTTTTTTGAAGTCTACATATAGTTGATGTACAGTACCATTATATTCCCATTTCTTTTCTAAAATTTGTCTTACACTAAAAATCCGATCTGTTGTAGACCTGTTTCTTCTAAATGCACATTGATGATCTTCTAGAATGTCATCAATATAGGGAGTAAGTCTGCCTAATAATATATTTGTTAGAATTTTGTACGAAGTTGAAAGTAATGTGATGCCCCTGTAGTTGTATTAGATATATATATATATATATATATATATATATATATATATATATATATAAAGGATAGATGTTTGTATTGGATCTGCCCGGTGGTAAATTCGATAGCAAGCTGGGGTACTTACCCAGAGGTCCGGGTTCAAATCCCGTCCAGGCATTTATTTTTCTTATCATGTTATATATATGTTTATATATTTACTTATTTATTGTGAACTGTCGTAATAATGACGTTTGAATTTGGCGGGCTAAAGGCTACAATAGTGGTCTCGCATTGGTAGAAATAGATTCGCGAGTCAGGCGAGTCGAAAGATTCACGCAAATTGTCGATGCATCGAGATGCCAGTTCCAGAGGCTTCTCCTAG
Organism: Diploptera punctata; assembly: GCA_030220185.1. Classification (NCBI taxonomy): domain Eukaryota; kingdom Metazoa; phylum Arthropoda; class Insecta; order Blattodea; family Blaberidae; genus Diploptera; species Diploptera punctata. The sequence continues at coordinate 765,315 of JASPKZ010007908.1, forward strand.
CCTCACCCTTCGTATTCGTCAAGTTCGATAAACAGAAATTTCCATACTGGAAATGTCGATACGGAGGGCCTATAAATTTCCCTCTTTGTCCTATATACTCGTATGTGTGGCGAAAGTAGGAAGCGAGTAAGTTGTGAATTGGTAGCAGTGTACTGAACACCGATAGAGAAAAAATTGTAACGAGTTGATTCGTTAGAGTCTGACTATAATCGTTGTGCTAGACAAACATTAAATGAAGATTAATTATTAGTGTAAATTGTGTACTGATACATACAGTTTGTAGAAGTAATTAAAGTTATTGTGAAGTATTACACGATTATATGTGTGAATTATTTACGCCAAATTTAATTGAAGACGATCCTGTGGCCTGATAGTGACGATAAATAGTAGTAGTAGTAGTAGGACTTTATTAGACAAAAAGTAAGATATTTACAATATTATTTACAAATATGGGTCGCACGGGCAGTAAGCCGTACGTGCTGTTGACAGTCCGTTACAATAAAGTAATAATTGGTACTAGTGTAAAGAAAAATAAACAACACAAATAACATGACAATTACATAAAGAAAACACAATAATATTACAATTAAATAATAACACAATAGCATTATACACTAAAAAAACATTAACATTACAATAAAGAAAACACAATAATATTACAATTAAATAATATATATATAGGTACAGACTCAGAAATCCGGGTTCGAATCCCGTGCAGGCATTTATTTTTCTTATGATAACATAACTCCACCAGGCTAAATAAATAAATAAAAATAAAAATAAATATATATATATATATATATATATATATATATTATATATATATAGTCCACCACTGTGGTCTCGAGGTAGCGTGCTGCCTTGTCACGCAGCGGGCCCGGGTTCGATCCCCGGTCGGGGCAATTTTCTGGGTGAGGTTTTCCCTCACCTGTAAGACAAATGTCAGGAAAACTTTAAGGCCCAAACGGTCCCCGAAATCATATGGCCATCATCATTATCATCATCCTTCACCGGTGTGGAAAGCAACGAGAAGCTACCACATCTACACAAATCCCTAGTAAAGCTGCAAGCATAGCATGAAAATGCTATGATTGCAGTGAATGGCCTGCCTATATATATATATATATCCATCCATAGTAATTCTACCCGAAGGCAGTTCATTCACTGCAATCATAGCATTTTCATGCTCTGCTTGCAGCTTTACTAGGGAATTGTAGGTGTGGTAGCTTCCCGTTGCTTTCCACACCGGTGAAGGATGATGATGATAATGATAATGGTAAGAATGATAATGATAAGGATGATGGCCATATGATTTCGGGGACCGTTTGGGCCTTAAATGTTTCCTGACATTTGTCTTACAGGCGAGGAAAAACCCCGATAAAAACCTCACCCAGAAAAACTGCCCCGACCGGGGATCTAACCCGGGCCCGCTGCGTGACAAGGCAGCACGCTACCTCGAGACCAAAGCGGTGGACATATATATATATATAGCTTTTATATGGTTACAACAGTAATTCTTCTATTTTTTGCTGTATTTTGAAATTACGTTTACGGTTACCAGATGTTTGCACTACAATCCACTCTTTATGTTATTACTGTCACAGAAGAATCATTCACTAATAAAACATTTTTTCAATGGCGTGAAATTCTAAAGAGCATTTGGTTTAGCATTGAGCTGCTGGACCAACGTCCTCAAATGTAAATTAGTGAGATAAATGTATACAGACTGTGTAAAAGTGGATTGTACCCAGGGTGTCCACTCCCCAAGGTGTTGTAGTTGGTTTTACCTACCTTGAGCTCCTTTGTATCATACCTACCCGCATTCGTTATGATGCTGATTGAACACCGATCCTGTATACTGACCAAAACCAATCAATCAATTCATTTTTACTTCTTCAAACCGAAGTCATTTTTTGGCAAAATCTCTTGAAATAATTCTTCCTTCTATTAGAACTTAAACCTTTGCGCGTCTCGTAATTTTGCACAAAGAAGGCAAGATTCCTTCGATCGCTCATTCCTTTATTTTGGGACTATCACAATACATGCAGTTTGTAAATATAGTGATTTAGGAATTAGTAGATACGTTTTATGAGCAGTAAATATTTTCAGGAGAATTTATTGGTAAAACATTCTAAATCGTTTTACCAGATAGAAAAAAAGAAAATTAAAATAAAGTAAAAGACACAACCAAAGAGTAAAATATACACCTAAACCGGGATTTAATTCAATATATACTCGCTGGCGCACTAACATTGTGCAAATTTGGTAATCCAGGAGATAACACACAATTTCCTTCGTTTGTTTAAAATGGAAAAAGTAAGATATAAAATCATACCACAAAAGACTGAATATTAAATATTCAATAGTAATTCTACCCGAAGGCAGGTCCTTCACTGCAATCATAGCGTTTTCATGGTATGCTTGCAGCTTTACTATGGAATTGTAGGTGTGGCAGCTTCCCGTTGCTTTCCACACCGGTGAAGGATGATGATGATAAGGATGATGGCCATATGATTTCGGGGACCATTTGGGTCTTAAAGTTTTCCTGAAATTTGTCTTACAGGTGAGGAAAAACCCCGATAAAAACCTCACTCAGAAAAACTGCCCCGACCGGGGATCGAACCCGGGCCCGCTGCGAGACAAGGCAGCACGCTACCTCGAGACCACAGCGGTGGACTGTATAAGATATCAGCAGTTAAATTGGTATGAGCATGTAAGACGAATACAAGAAGAAAAGTTACCCAAAAAAGCATTGAATGTATCACCTGCAAGAAGAATGAAAGAAAGATAAAAAGAAAAAAAGAGAAAGAATGAAGAAAGAAAGAAAGAAAGAAAGAAAGAAAGAAAAGAAAGAAAGAAATTGGTTGCCTTGTGATAAAACAAAATTTATTGGAAACGTGATTGGTCATTGCACTAACCAGCATTTGAGGGACATGAGTTAAATAATCTCTTAGATACGAAGTCCGGTATCAGGGAAATTGACTCGAACCTCCCAAACGACAGGCCCACAGATGGTATTATCTCTGTGTTTATGTTGTGACCACTTTCAGATGTTACAAATTCGTTACGCAGTTTTATAACAAATACATGTTTGTTTTTATTTACATTGAATATTGCACACAGTCACAAGTAACGTATGTGGCATTAATTTTCACTACAATGTTTCAACGTAACATTAAATTCCGTACAAATTAAAATTTCAAAGAGCCCTTACGTTGCTTTGTGAAATATCTTAAAGTAATGAAGTTAATAATTGTTTCTTAAATATTTATACTAACATTCAACACAGTCATAATATTATGTCAGTCATTTTGTTATGTTATATCTGAGATATTTATTGATCACACGGGTACACACGTACTCTTCACGGAGCCTGAATGTAGAAAGTTTCATAGCTCTTTGTTTTTTGTTTTTTTTTTTACTTAGTGTCAGTTGTAGAAGCTAAACTGAGTTTAGAACAAATAATTAGCCTTTCTCTAGGTAGAATTAAATGTTTTATTGTCTATATATAAACGAAAGATTATTTTGTCTTAACTGAAAGTTTTCTATTCTCTCCATTTTGGACAAAGATGAAGGAAACAGCGTTACTAGATTTCAGTAGATTATGCCGTAATTAAAGAAACATTATAAACCAATCTCAAGATAAAATGACGAATCAAGTTTATTTTTACATCATTGAGATATGTACAACTTGTTTTTGTTTTTCGATTAATGAACTTAAACTTAAAATTTGTGATATTTTATAGTTTAAATAATCTTGTTACAGAATAATATTATTTTCAAATTTCCGAATTTTCTGACATTTCTACTAATAATTGTACTCAATTTCACTGTGTTTCGTGTGTTTTATGAGACTATTTAACTCATGCCCCAATGGGAGTAAATGACCAATCACATACTTACTTACTTACTTACTCACTGGCACTATCGAACCCGTAGGTTCATGGCCGCGCGGACATAAGCTCTCCATACATCCCTATCCGGAGCAAATGCTTTCCAATCATTCCCTGTATAATCTACTTCCCTCAAATCATAGTTAATGTTGTTCACCCACCTCATTCTTGGTCTACCAACTGGGCGTTTTCCCTCTGGCTTTCCTACCAATCACATATCAATGATTTTTTATTTACAACCAATCACAGTCGTGTTTGGCCTAAAATGTACCAACTACAGTTTATCATAATAAAGAAAGCACATCCTTTTTAACATTCTGAATAGGTGATAGCATTATTTTGCAGTGACTGACTCTCTAAGAAATACGGCTACCAGATTGTATATATAGTGCATGAATGTCAATAGAAAGCGCATACGAAAGATAATATAAAAACATTTGTAACAATTGATTATACCAAAAAAAAACACTGTTTGCACTTTCTTAAACGAATTATTTTCCAGGAAATTACGTTCCAGAAAAATATAATTGACATATTTACATCATAGGACATCAGAAATTAATTAATACCTATAACGTTGGTTATAAATGTCTCCACTAGGGTGCATGCTTACAACATTGCGATCATTTGGCAATAAATAATATTATGATTTGTTTTCAAACATCGCCGTTTACATTAAATATATAGATATTTTAAAATAACTATAGTTAAATAATGATTTGTGAGTATACAGCTTAATTTTATTCGTTAAATAGTCCTAACAAATGCCACTCTTGATTTCCAAATTCTCTAGGTAAATTACTCGTGGCGTTACTTATGATAAATGATGACTTATTAAATGTGCACTGAGATATCACTTGCCAGATTTAATTTTTGAAGAACTGGAACAAAAATAAATAAACAGAATTCTTTGAATCTAATGTTCATGAGGTTATTGATTCTGAGATTATTTGCGACCGGAAGTTTCTGAATGGTTGAATGCAGGAACAGTCACTTGAACCACTCAAACGCTAAGAAAGAAAGTAGAGTAGAGGCTTCAAACATTTCAGATCATTATTAGATGTGATTCTAGACTTATACAATATTCGTAATTTTCCAGAAATTATATTCTATATAGGCCTAGACGGTACATATGTAGGGTAAGGTTGGCTAATTCCGTGATATGTTTTACGTTTTTGTGCTAATGTAACATTTTAGATAATGATAATAAAATGTGAATACAGGAACCTAGTATGAACCTTTCACGAGATTATTTATCGAATTCATTCCAAACCGTTCTACAGTTGTCCCAAAATACCTCATTCTTTTCCCAAAGGCAAGGATTCCTATATACGTGATATAGCTCCTAAATCCGTGATAGTGGTATTCTAACGCCGTAACTGAGTTCCCAATTCCATTATATTTTTAAAAAGAAGCTTATAAATTTAAAATACGGAGTAAATTGAATTCGCCGTTTGTTAAAGTTGGTAATCAACATTGTAAGCTCTGAGAGAAGATACAAAGATTTCATGAGTGATATCAAACGACGTATAATATTTAGTCCTATCTTACTCTAAAAATACACTTAACATTAGGCAATAATATTAAGAATACGCATGGTGACAAAATGTCGACAAACAAATTTACTAGTCCTACTTCCTACAAAAAAAATATTGCCCTCTAGAAACCTGAGCATGAAATAATAATAATAATAATAATAATAATAATAATAATAATAATAATAATAATAATAATAATAATAATAATAATAATAATGATAATAATAATCTATCTTCGGGATTTTACAGCTGCTGCCTTCTTCCCGTGCCAAACCTCCAAAGCCTACGATCTTGGGCATCTTCAATGCTTAGCCCTCTTGCTTGCATTGGCATAATCATGTTTTCCCTCCATGTTAACTTTGGTCTCCGTCTTTTCTTTTTTCTGGCCGGTTGCCCTTGATATAGTTGCTTCGGCCATCGCTCATCTTCCATTCTTAAAACATGCATTAACCACTTTAATTTCTTCTTCACAATTCGTTGAATTATGCTTTCTTCAGCTTCCTTTATGTTTCTAATTTCCTTATTTCTGACATGTTCTAATTTTGACTGTCTAAATAATAATAATAATAATAATAATAATAATAATAATAATAAATAATAATAATAATAATAATAATAATAATAATAATAATAATAAAAGTAAAGTAATCCCACTACAGGCCTTAGTGGCCCTAGGGGTAGTAGGAGGTTAAGGCTCCGACTTTTTTAGACATTCGGCACTTGATGTCAGCCGGGTTGTCAGCCCTACATGACGGCCGCCTTTACCCCAGAACAATCGTCTGTCACTCGTTTTAGTTAGAGGCTGAGTCGAGCCCAGGGCCATAGTGCCGCCAGAAGGTATGGGCCAGTTTAAGAATCCTGACCCCACCGGGACTCGAACCTTCGACCTTCCGGGTTATAGCGTAGTGCCTTACCATTTACGCTACGGCGTTGCCCCCCCCAATAATAATAATAATAATTTTGACGTCATAACAACGAAAACAACGAAAATTGGATAATACAGTTTACACTTAATAATTTAACGAGCAGTCAACCAAATGACTTTAGGGAAATTGGTTTAAATAATATATCTTATTTAGGTTTAGGCTTAATTATTATATCTATGTTAATGAGTTACCCCAAAATATTTAATACAAATGATTTCTACGTAATGTAACTAATACGTATTACAGCTTATTAACACCCATGATAACATCTCTCCTTACGGGTTCAATATTGGAAACAATCGCGATCCCCTGCACCTGTCACTCTCGTCATAAGGAAAAACGGGGCCACCCAACCTACCACACACGCACACGGACTCTGACAAGAATGCCCCCCATCACAACCCCCCCCCCACCCCTTACCATTATTATCCTTATATTGGTTAATCAATCCATTCCTAGCCAAAGCTGCAAAGCATATCCATGAAAATGCTACGATTGCAGTGAAAGAGAAGCCCTCGGTCAGAATATACTATGGATGGGATCGAGCGCCCCTATCAGTTGGTTAAGTTGATATTAAGATACAATATTAGAATATTATATTACTATTTAAATAGGACACCCAAAAATATGCAAAAATTTCTTCAAGGACCCGTCACTGAGAGAGGAAAAGTATTAGAGAGAAAAGATTTCAACCACTTTGAAATTCAACAATGGATTTCAGGCCCCCCCCCCCCCATTGTTTGGGCCCCCTTTCAAAAGGCGGGGCAAATCATTAAAATGGAAAAGAAGAAAGATTCTGTCATGTCTCGAGTAACCCAGGAACTCCTTTTTAAACAACGATTGACTAAAAAGTCGACATGTCCGCAACCTATTAGACCAGTTTTCATTTTTTTTCTGATGAATCTGGCCAGGATTTTAGAAACAAAATATTGAAACTACTGTATTGTCACGGGGTTCTTTACAAGTATACAAAGTTTCAAGTTGGAGCCTATGTTTCTAAGTGGCTGTGTGAAAATCTTGTCTCTTCAAAGTTTCCGTTACGTAGATAGAAATATCACTTTTTTGATGATCTGACGATGTTGGCAAGGATTTTAGAATCAAATATGAAACTATTGAGATTGTCACGGGTCTTTGAAAAGTATACAACGTTTCAAGTCAGCCCCGATGTTTCTAAGTGTGTGAAAATCATGTTCAAAAATTTCGTTACATAGATACAAATACACTGTTTTTGTTTTTCTGATTTTGGCCATGATTTTAGAAACAAAATATGAAATTATTGCATTGCCACGGGTCTTTTAAAAGTATTCAAAGTTTTAAGTCGAGCCAATGATTTCTGAAGTGGTGAATCTTGCAAAATTGCGTTGAAAAATTCCGTTACAAAGCTAGATAGATAGACCCCGGTCAAGCTAATATAAAGAGTGGAAAAATAATAATCAATGGCCGTGACATCGAATTGAAAAGTATCAAGGAATATTAAGAGATGAGTAACACCGAAAAAAATAGGTATCGTTACCCTACTTACGTTATTGCTTCGTGGAAGTAGTGAAAAGTCGTCAGAAATCAATATGGATGGTTTTCTTTCATCGTCCGAGCTGTTTGAAATTCTAAACTACGCTTTCAAAATTTGGCCACATGACCGGAATCTGCACTTGACTGTAATATATTTTTAAAATCCAGAGCACGCGCTGGTTTAAGGTAGGAGAGTTTACCGAATGATTAATTCTAGGAAATATTGCCTGTGGTGCTGCCAATACAAACTAAATCCGGTATTAAAAAACACAGGAAAACAATTGTACCCAGCAACAAATAAGATCAGATTAAAAAAAAGACTTTTGGTATCCTTAAAACACAAGTTCCCTATTTAAGTGTGAAATTTGGGTACAAATTACTTGGAATTCCATTAATAATATTTTTGAACATAATTGAGATATAAATTGTTGAAGACTTCACGCTCCCGAAATTCAATATGATATATCAGGAAAATATCAGGACCTAAATCCGCTGCTGCTAAATAGCCGGAGCAGAGGGGAAAATATATGAGGTGAGAAACGCATTATTTAACAACGCGTTATTCTTTTCAAATTTTCTTAAATTTATTAAAAAATTAATCTACTGATAATTTAATTTTCTGATACATAAAGTTATGGGTACGTTTTTACATGTTCTACTCCATTTCCCTTATATATAATACAAGCATCAAGTTTTTCATTTTTTACAAGTTCAGTTTCCAGATACTCTAATTTCCGTTTCTAAAAAAATGTAATTTATTCCCCTTTATTTGTGTAGTCTATAGTGTGTTGTTCGCTCCCCCCTATTGGACCCGACCTCAGATTTCTGTAACCTCAATCTCTTAATACTAATTGATCCGAGATCACTTCAAATAATGACAATAGCAATAATAATAATACTAATAATAATAATTTAAGAATAACGATAATAATAATGTCAGTGGAACTTATTTCGTTTCAATGCTTTCTTTCAAGAGTTATGTTAATCTCTGCTAATATCACTTCTCTGTTCCGCAACTTTCATCTTACATTTTCATTGTGTCGCTAGAAAATAAAAAATCAGCTTAACTCTAATATCCATTTCTAATGGTCGAATTGAACTCTTATAATGGTTGGATCATTTGTATCCCTATTATCTAGATGAAAATCCGTGTTTTTGGGTAAAATTGTCGCTAGAAATAAACATTCAGTAATAATAACTAACTCAAACTGGGCACTAGCGAACCCCTAGATTCATGGCCGCGCGCGGACATAAGCCTCCCATTAAATCACTAATCCTGAAGCTAAATGTTTTCCAATCATTCCCTGTATAATCTTATTACCTCAAATCATAGTTTAATATTGTTACTCCCACTCCATTCTTAGTCTATAAACTGGGCGTCTCTCGCCCACTTCTGGTTTCCTACAAGAAGCATTCATGCACCTAATTCATTTCCCCATACGTGCCACGTGTCCAGCCCATCGCAGTCTACGAGATTTAACTGTTCTTACTAAAACTGGATTCATCTCCTAAAGACCATGTAGTAAAATGTTATATTTTTCATCTCCATTCACCCGTTGAGCCTTTGTCATGTATTCCGGAAGTAGTCCCCGCCCGGAAAACGGAATGGGGGACTATTTTTCCTCAGGAAAATTTTACCCCGGTAGAACCCATGTCCACGTTTCATGACGGTTGTGTTTTTACGGTGAAAGATTGTTACTCTTTTGGCCAAGATACTTTTTTCGTCTGGCGTATCACCTTCGACCAGTCCGGCATGGGTAACACTATCGACAACAATGCTACCGTCGGTATAGCTCTCGGGATCATTTAAGCACGCAAGCCTCTGCACCACGACAAGATAAAAATACCATGGAGGAGTTAGTAATAATAACATGGTGAAATTCGTTATTGATTTTAATGTATTCTTTTAGAGATGTCTGTTAATGTGTAATCACAATTTCTCACAATTTTCATCCACATTTTCGCTGTTTATTTTTCAGCTACATTTCAATTTTCATAAGTAATGTCACTAGTGATTTCCAAATTATAGATAAATTCACGACTCACGAAGTGAGGAGTGATTTTATCTAGTGAATTTGGAAATCAATAGTGGCATTTTGTTTAGGACTATTTAACTGATAAAATTAAGCGGTTTACTCCCAAATCATTTAATTAACTATAGTTATTTTTAAAAATATGTATTATATTTATTGGTAAACGGCCGATGTTCCGGAAAACAAATGAGAAAAGATAGGTACGCTTCATCTGCTTCTCTTTGTTTATCACTGCAACCAGATGATACCCAGACATCTATTCCCAAGGAAACGTAATATTGTAAGAATGCTCTCTAGTGGAGAAAAAATGAAACACATCAAGAACTGTATATTAATTAATTTCTGATGTCGTATTATGTAAATATGACAATTATATTTTTCTGGATTATACCTGGGCAAAAACATACATTTAAAAAAATGCAAACAGTGGTTTCTTTTTGTATAATAAATTGCTACAAATGTTTTTATATTAACTCCCGCATTGCTGCATGTTTTGACATTCTTGCAATATATATACAATTGTGGTAGCCGTATGTCTAATTAGCTCCGTCACTGCAAAAATAATGGTCAAACCTGTTTAGAATATTAAAACGGAGGAGCCTTCTGTAATATCGGTAATTAATAACACTGATAAATATTTCGTGAAACACGACTCTGATTGGTTGTAAAACAGAAATCATTGAAACGTGGTTGGCCATTGAGTCTCATTTGGGGCATGAGTTAAATAGTCAATCATAATAGATTTGATAAGTGCCGAACCCATGTTTTGGATCATTCGTGTCCCTTTCATCTGGATGCATATCCGTGTAATTTTCGTAGTTAGAAATGATGAGTTATTGTGCGGAGATTACATTCTGCCCAGTTTTGGGGTCCTCTCCATAGTAGCCTACACGTCTCTTGAACCTAAAATTAAAATCTAAATTGAGATTTCATCATTTGCATTTACACGAAAATAATTTATTCGCATCGTCATAAAATCTACCACATCCTGTGAATTTCTTTGTTTTCTTTTTTATATTTCCGTAACGTGACTTGCAAGTTTTGCATTGCCTGGATTAGAGTTCTGAATTAAATTTCTAGAATTAAATTCAATTTACAGTTTCGCATCCAGGCACATCCTGTCCTTTATTTGTTTCCACATCTCCTACCTTTGATCGTATTATACTATTTAAAATGGGTACATTCGATTATTATATCCCTTCATTTTTACCATAGTTTGACGATCTAAACAGTATTCAAGAAGAAAAAAAAAATAAAATTTGAGAAGAATATCGTCGATTTTATACTTACGTCTCGTGTCCGGAATGTATGATTTTACAAAGTGGTTTGGAAATGGAACAATATACTACCACGATACAGTAATATTCTTATTATTTGATAAACAACATTCCAAAACACTAATTAGTAATTTTTACAAGCAAACAATCATCATAAAATCCCCCTACTTTCTTGTACTTTTTTATAGCAAAACAGTGACATTATTCAATATAAATCTGTGGCGTCGTGCGGTTGTCAGAGCAATTACCCCGCTCTGTATATGACGAAAAAATATGGACTTATAGTACCGGTGTATAAAAAACTTCCTGCCTTATTTTTTTCAGAGCCGGTAAATCTGTAGTTTAGTTTTGCATACCAGGATTGTATGAGGCAATATCTCTCGTTGAAAGTGAAAGGTCAGCACGAAAATGATCTAGTTATGTAAATGATAGTCCCGCGCGCCCAAGCAGAGTGGTTCAGGCCAAGAAGCCTTGGAGAAGAAGCTATGGGACCTTGCGATGTTCGAGTCCCCATGGGGGAAGGAAAGAAATTCTTCGTGGATAACTCCCGATCAGTATAGGACCGGTGCCCATCCAGCATCGTGAGGCATTTGGGTAGTTACAATAAGTGGCGACTCCTAAAGACCAGCTATAACAGCTGGGGGACCCGACATGCTGATCAGATGTCACCCCATCACTGGCTAGAAGATCGTCTACCTCTGTGACTAACCCATGTGGATGTGAGGCCAACAGCCGGCTGGTAGGCCAAGGGTCTTCTTGGCCTGTCGCGCTTGGAGTTTTTTAATTATAAATTATATAGTAATTTACATTCATTTTTACTAAATTGAAAAATCGCATTTATCAGTAACACTTTAAAACATATTAATAACGCATTTGAACGAACTCAGTGCTGATATTAAATTAAATTGTTCCTTTCCACAAATGATATATAATTCAATTGTTGTTATCCAGATACCGTATGTAATTTAATATAGCTTCTTAAATTAACAGGTTGCTATAGCTAATATAACGTACCGCATAATTATATATATTTTTTTATTTTTGTATTTTGTAAAAATATCTTCTTGTAATCCCATGTTTACCTTAACAGAGATTTAGGCGCTCTCCGCCTATAGGGAAGAATTTGAACCATACTAATTTAGTTACACTTGTTTTCGTACAAATGTCATTTGAGTGGTCCGTGGTCAGCTTTCCGCCTCATTCTGATATCTAGGAAACCCAAGGTAGTGGTAGTACAAGGACGGGAAAATTCGGTAAATTTTGCTTAGATGGCCTTTTCATTCAGGCTTCTTAAGGATTCTTTTGCGAGCCTTGCAAGTTTTGATGGCTACAGACACGGTGACCCACGGCTTAAAAATCCCTCCCGGAGGACTGTGCTACTTCGATTTTTCCATCCTAAAAAATCCATCGACCCCGGCCGGGTTTGAACCCGTGATCCTCGGGACCAGAGGCAAGGAGTATAACCACTAGTCCACCGCGGCCGAATTTGTAAAAATATAAATAACAAATTAAATATTATAAATTTAAAAAAATGTTATTTCAAAATAATACTATTATTGAGGAATTGGTGCTTTCCAAATCAGCCAATCGCGTTTCTTCGTCAAATAAATGTTTCATGAATCGATAAGTTGAAAGGTCGTTCGACGTTGTGTATTCTTATTCGAGTTGTGGCGTTTCTGGGTTCAGCTGGATGGTGTTCGATACCAAATCGATGTATGAATAAGACAGAAGCGTCATCTAGCGGGTTATCGCTGGTCTAGTGTGGGTTATCGCTGGACTTAGCAGGCAGAGTCAGTTTAGTGGGTTATCGCTAAGTCGATATGGCAGTTGATGAAACAGCTGGTGTGGTGTGGAGATATCATAGAGGAGGAAACACTCTATGCGATTCTCCTATGGAGATAGTGGATAGGTGAATACGTAAAACTCGGCAGGAAGCTCCGTCAAACCGGAGACAGCGATAGTCTGCTGTCGCGACGGGTTATTTTTAATTTTGATTGGGGGTCGTTGTACTTGATTTGTATGAAATTTGGCAAATATATTACATTTATTTTCATCAGAAATTATTTGATATACTAATTACCCCTAGCAGTTGCTTGGTTTTGAATGAAAGCCACGCAACTGTGATAAAAATTATAGGCCTATATACCAGTAAACTTTGTAAATTGTATCATTACATTTAGAAAATTGGTACAAGTGGATACACTTTTTAGTGACCGCTCCCCAAATTTGCATGAACATTATTGTTAAAAAACATATGTGACGTTATAAATTATAACTGCAATAGTTAAATCTTTATGTTATCACAATATTCAAAAATCATACAATAAAATGTGATAAAATAATTTAAGCTTAGCCTATGCAATGCTTATATATTGTAGTATAATTAACATTGTTATCACAAAAATCGTTGGATATCTCTTATTTCATCTGTGGAAGTCGTATCTTGCGACTTTTCAACATGTAGAATGTCATCAAAGTATTTTGTCTCCTAGGATCATGTAAGTTACATTGCTTTTACTTTGGATGGAGTCTACCACGTTTTACAGCATATATATTTGAAACCTTTTCCAGCCCTACCCGGGCATGCATCTTTAAAACGCATACTTCAGCACCTGCATTCACAGCACACGTGCGGAAGAGACGAAGCCACCTGTATATCGCAGAAATAAGTAAACCTAGGATATCGGCAATATTTAGTCATTTCTTCTATCGTATACATAGAAACTTCCAGATTAATTTTAATTCCCATTCTAGTATCTGAAAGAAATAAGATTGTTTAGGACAAATTGTTTGGTTATCGTTAAAAACAATTACAACACCGAAAATAAAGGATAGAAAATTTCGCCCCATCGGGATTAAGGTAAGTACAAAATTTCTTGGATTGTAATGATACACCTAGTTACAACTACAGTCATTATGTTCTGAGGACTTTACGCCCTGCAGAGTAGGCACAAACGAGAATCTGGATGTCGAACAAAGGATGCCGATAACTCGGCGTACACTTATTAAAACAGAACCACACCCTCCATCAAAAATAGTCGCCGGTGGCCGTTTTGCACATTTGCCACCGCTATTATAGCTGCTGGCAGCACCGCTTTTGGAATGAAAGATGTTTGGCAGGAAGGTCCCGTTAGGGCTTACTCTTATGGACGTCACAGAAACTATTCGGCAGAATTAAATATATGCCCATGTCGGATTGCTTTCATGCGAGGAAAGTGAAAAAAGAATCGCATGGCGCCCAGATCAGGTGAGTACGGAGGGTATTTTATGCCGCAAAACTGAAACCTCGTGAACTTGCAAGTTCCTCTTGGACAGGGAATGAACGATTTGAGGGGGGCGTTGTCGTGTATGCAAACAGCCAAATATTTGTACGTCAAAGGTGAGGTTGCTTATGGCGAATTGAATCGTATAAATGACCAAGGATCTCTTTGTAGCGCCGGGTTTTGTTTACAAGTGGCACCTTCTGATAAGAATTCCACTGTGAACAATACCATTAGAAACCGCACTACTGATGAAATCACCACAAATCTCCGTGCGGTCATCACGTTGAACTTGTGACAGGATTCGTGTCCACTGTGCTGGGTAACGCAATACATGTTCAGGTCGTGAGACAGAATTTAGTAGCAAGTACCGTGGCTGACCCCTACCGCTGCTACCAGATCGTCTATTGATTGGCAGCGGTTATCAAGCACCAACATTACAAATTCTTCTTCAATCTTGCGTTTTGTTCGAATTATTTGTGGCCGACCAGTACGCACATCATCTTCCAAATTATTTATTCCTTGCAAAAAACGTCGGTGCCACCTAAACACAACACCGCGACTCAATGTGTACTCACCGTAAACTTGCTGCATCATTTGAAACGTTTGGACAGCGGTTTTGCCTAATTTTTGTCAGAACTTGATGTTGCTCAAACTGTGACATCTCGAGTTCCGACATGCGCATTCAAATCACCGTCACAACAAAGACCGTAGTTCTGCTTGCAGTGAATCCACTCAACTGTCTCTTGCTTGGACAACAGACTAACTGAGAAGTACCATACCACGGCGCCACGTATGCACTATAGTGCATCACAGCGCCACCATGCGCTCAGTCACCTGTACCACGTATAATTATCAAAGACCATACCCCTGGGTACTTAACTAACTAATCGGCATTATCAAATCCATCGTATCATGGCCGCGCGGAACTAAAGACCTCCATTTATCCCTATCCTGAATTAATGTTTTACAATCACCACCTGTAAAATTTACTTCACTCAAATCGTGGTTAATGATATTCTTCCTCCTCATTCTTAGCCTACCTATTGAGTGCTTGCCCTCAAGTTCTCCTACACGGAGTTTACATGTACCTCTTTTATTCCCCATTCGAGGAAGATGTCCAGCCCATAACAGTATATGAGGCTTAATTGTTCTTATTGCATCCGGTTTTCCCATGAAGTTCACTTTCATGTTGTCTTCTCTATTTACCTGTCTATCATTGGTCCAAAAAATGTTCTATGATTTTTAATCTCAATATTTTCTCCTCCCTTAAAATAAGAATCCGTGTTACCATGCATATAACAGGTAGAATAACTGCGGTATGACAAAAGTCCTTGCAATGCACAATAGCGTGCATTTTCACAATTGACTCTATGTTTAATTCCATTCTGCACCTCATTCATGTACGTAATTATTGTTGCTAGGTATTTGAATTCAGCCACTTCTCCAAATTTCCCACATTTGTCACTAACTGTTCATTTCCATTATATATTGCACTTCTATACGTGACCGTATATTCAATTCTATTGATGTTTACTTCAGACCCTATTTCTTAGTGATACTCAATCCAGTGCGCGTGTTGGCTCTTAACTTCCCCTCGCTATTGCCTTATATTTTATCATCAGCATAAACTTTCAGCTAATTAATACTATTGTATTTAGGCATTCCTCATCTTCTAAATATTACATGGCTTGTTCTAATACAAAATTGTAGTCTATATCTATTGTGTGTCAATCATAATTCTTATTGTATGTATAATTTAACCCTGGTGAATTGGAAGAGAAGACCTTACGACCTTAACTGCATCAGGTAAAATAAATAAATAAAGAAAGAAAATAAAAAAAATAAACTTAACATCTCGGATTACTGAGGGTATCCACCTTAGGGATTAAAAAATTCGTTTTGAATTTAGTTCTTGCTGTAACCACATAGTATAACGCAGAGATTTCTGATAGCCTTCTCGTGGCCATCGAACTTCATGTAAAGCGACCATATCCAAGGGTGATTTATCTAATTCGCATGTTAACATTTCTGGTGCCCCACGATTATATAATGTCCTAAATTTCATGTTCCCAGGAACATGTCTCCAAGTTTGAACATTGCCATGGATTCTCTAAAGTAGTTCCCGCCCGTAGTTACAGTGAGCATACCGTCGCCCCAGTGCTGCAGCGCACTTACTAAAAATATCATTTTTTGAGGTAGTAAGGCTGTGTAAATGTACATTATATTTTCATAAGTAATGCTACGAGTGATTTCTAAATTATCGGTAAATTCAGGACTCACGAAGTGAGGAGTGAATTTATCTAGAGAATTTGGAAATCAAGAGTTGCATTTGTTAGGACTATTTAACGAATACAATTAGGCTGTTTACTCACAAATCATTACTTAAATATAGTTATTTTAAAATATTTATATATTTAATGTAAACGGCGATGTTTGAAAACAAATGAGAAACGTTTATTATGTTTCCCTTGTTCATCACTGCAACCAGATCATATAATGTATTGCCAAAGGATCACAATATTGTAAGAATTCACCCTAGTGGAGAAAACATGAAACACGTTAAACAGTATATTAATTAATTTCTGATGTGTTATGATGTAAATATGCCTATAATATTTTCTGGGACGTTATTAGCTGGGAAATAATACGTTTAAGATAGTGCAAACGGTGGTTTCTTTTTGTGTGTGTGTGGTATAATCAATTGCTAGAAATGTTTCATATTATATCCCGCAAGCACTATCTGTTTACATTCGTGCAATATATACCTATACAATCTGTTAGCCGTATTTCTTAAATAGTCAGTTACTGCAAAATAATGCTCTGCCCAATTCAGAATGTTAAAAATGAGCTTTTTTTAGTATGATAAACTTATTTGATAAATTCCAGGTGAAACACGACTGTGATTGGTTGTAGATCAAAATTAATTGAAACGCGATTGGTCATTGACTCCCATTTGGGGCATGAGTTAAATAGTCGATGTAATATTATACAGCACAATCTTCTAATTTCCTAACTGTGTATGTGTACGTCTCACTTGGGGATATGGGTGCTCCCTTGAGGGAGTTCCTCACAGTTCCGCTTATTTACCTACAGGTATCAACGAGTGACATGTGGTTAGCACATCTCAATGAGACATCTAGTAGATAAATAAGGTATTACTTGGATGGATGAAAGTCTGTTAAATTTTGCACAGAGGCCTTTTAATTCAGGCTTGCGGTTCTTTTACGAGCCAACATCTTTAGACTCCTGTCTCAAGGTTTAAAGTCCCTCCCGGTGGAATTGTTCCTTGGGTTTTCCATTCTAAAATTCTATCGATCATGGACGGGTTGAACCCGCATCCCTCGGAATGAGGAAAAGGGAACATAACCACTAGCCCACCGCGGCCGACAATTTCCTAAGTAAATGTATAAGATATCAATTGAAATTTGTATTCACAATATTTCTTTAAATCATTTCAAATTGTTTTTCCTCAAGATCCCAAATTTATGAATTCGGAGTTGGTGAACTATTACTGGGGATACCATATAATAAAATGTAATACAAACTACAATTGTAATTATTCTTACGGAATTGAACTTACATGTTAACATAATCTCCTCATTAACTTAGTTCATATAATTAGCTCATTTCCATGGATAAAGTCCTGATTTTTTCTGTATATTTGCTACGTTTTAATTACTTTGTTACATTTTTTACACATTTGTATTGATAGCTCACTATGTTCTCCAATGATTAATGAAAGACGTGCATGGAAGCTTTTTGCAGGAATACCAGAGGGAAAACGCCCAATTGGTAGACCAAGAATGAGGTGGGAGAATAACATTAACTATGATTTGAGGAACTAGATTATACAAGGAATGATTGGAAAAAATGAGATCTGGATAGGTATCTATGGAGAGCCTACATCCGCGTGGCCATGAACCTACAGGTTTGATAGTGCCAATGAGTCAGTTAGATTAATTACAGGGGTTACTTTAGTTCGTGAGTGATTCATATGCACGTCCCAGTGAAAGGCGTGATTTGTCTATCAAATGTAGGACTACATATGTATAAATCGATATGTAATGTACCTTTCTTTCCTACTTTCTTATTTTTAATTTAACCTCTCCTATCTAGGCTGTCTAATGTTACGTGACCCATGCCACTCGCGGCTTAGAGTCCACGTCCTGTCGGGGAGAGGATGTTTAAACTTTGGAACACGTGCTTACATTCTTGACCACAAGAACATGACTGGCCTTCCCGAATGAGAGATCAGATGAATGCGCGGCTACTTCCGAGACAGCACGAACATCTAGGATACATTCGTACTAATGAAGGCGAACATGACAGGATAGTTATGATGGCAAGGATGGTTTTAGGGAAATATTTTGGTCGTAATGATTCCCTACATCCGTCTCTTACAAACGAGCAAAAACCTCGGAAAACCTTAAGCAAGAAAATTTTCTCGACCGGTTTCGAACCCGGGCCTCTACGTACAAGGCAATGACATTACCCCGAACCCACAACTGCAGGCTTAGCTATACTTATTTACATATTTACTTACTTACTCACTGGCACTATCGAACCCGTAAGTTCATGCCCGCGCGGACATAAACTCTACATATAACCCTACCCTGAGCTAATGTTTTCCAGTCATTCCTGTGTAATCTACTTCCCTCAAATCATTGTTAATATTATTATCCCACCTCATTCTTGGTCTACCAACTGGGCGTTTTCCCTCTGGTTTTCCTACAAGAAGCTTCCATGTAGTCTTTCATTCCCCATTCGTGCCACATGTCCTGCCCATCACAGTATACGAGACTTAACTTTTCTTATTATATTTGGCTTCCTATAAATACCATGTAGTTCACTGTTATGAAGTCTTCTCCATTCACCTGTTTTTCATCCCTTTATGGTCCAGAAATTACCTAAGAACTTCATTCTCAAATACTGTAACCTCCTTTCCTCCCTTAAAGTAAGAGTCCATGTTTCGCACCCATATAATATAACTGGTAGAATAATAGTTTTATATATTTTCAGTTTAACGTTTTTCATTGGAGTTGGGACGTCATATTAGCACGCATTTCCAGAATTGATCTTATGATTAATTTATTTGTGCATCTCATTCAAAATTTCCCTCATTTGTCATTAGCTGTCCATTTCCATTATATAATATATTCCTTTGTGTAACCATTTATTTAGTTTTATTAAGATTTACTTCCAATCACAATATCGTAGTGTTACTTAATAGTGTGTGCGTTTTGGCCTTTAGTATCTCTTCGGTATCACCTGAGGCAAGAACTAATAGACTCGTGAGTATTAAAACGTACCATTAATAGTAATAACTGGAAGGCGCACAAACGTGCACACGAGTCTATTACCAACATAGAAACCCAAACGAATGGTACCTACCCTTCTAAGCTAACATATACACTGGGAGTGGGGATGGGAGGAGTCATCGCCCTTATAAGGCGAGGACACGTGTGAAAACACTCTCACTCTCACGCTCCTACGTTCTACAGTTCTACAAGTTCTTCAGTTACCGTTCGCGAAAGTGATATTAAAACACGTGGGCGGAATTAACTCATCAACTCCACTCCGTTAGTGAAGCATAATACATTGTAAATATAATTGTACACACAAAATTGTACAATAAAGTGAAATAAAATGTGTATAATTTAAAACATCCCTGAGTGATCATATTCTACCCTGAGCGAACCGGCACACATGGCGCCCACGTGGTAGGTTCGAATTAATCTAATAGTGGCACACGTTCGCCAACGAATGAATTATTGTGAAAAATAAAACCGAGTGAGCAGCACATGGCAACTACAGTGATGAATCATCTTACTACGGCCGATGAATGGTGAGCAAGGGATTGCAGAAACAACGATTGGAGCTCGCAAGACACCAGTAAATCAACACTATTTAAAAAAAAAGTGAGTAAATAAGTAAACTAAATTTTTGAAGTGCTAAAAAAATTAAAATGGCTGCTGTAGATCTAGGAGCACGTGGTGAGGATCCATTAGCCTTAGCAGAAAGTACACATGTCGATATAGCATTGGGGAATCAGGAGCCAAAAATTTCCTTATTCGATCTGTATCAGTTGATGAAAAACATAACGACAGATATAAAGTCGTTAAACTCAAACATGCAAACCACTATGAATATATTAGACACAGCAGAAACGAATAATGCAGAAATCCGTAGGGAGCTAATCAATTTAAGAACAGAAATCAAAGAAAATACTAGGGCCCTACACACAGATATTTCTATTGTGGAAATAAATTCAGCAGATGAAATAGGGTTAGGCAGTGAAGAGCACGAAACTAACGAACTAGGTAATATAGAAAATTGTATTGAAATCTCTGAAACAAGTGAGAGAATAAATGGAGGCCAGCTTATAGAAACTGGTCAAACTAATGAAAATTGTAGTCAGATAAGCGAGAAGATAGAAACCGTAGCTAACTCCACAGCAGCTAGTATCGGGCAAAATGAAAATAAAGTAGAAAATATATGTTCTAATGTTAACATAGTAGAGAGAGAACTTGGAGTTAACGAAAGGGACTTTAAAAATATTCATGTATTTGTCACGAAACAAGAAACATCAGAAAATGAGTATCTACCTGGAACATACCAGAAAAGTGAGACAATTGAAATATGCCGGAGGGGAATGCCAGGAGATAGCAACATAATCGCAACGCAGGTAGCAAATAGGAATAATTCTAAGAAAAGATATTTCATAGATAAGTACTTGAATTACTTGAAAGAACCTAAAACTGATGTTCCTTGGTTCGAAACCACGTGCAGTGATGAGCGATCGACGAAATTGTTTGCAAGAATCCTCTTTGCAAACAATTTGGTCATCTCAAATTCAGGAATCGAGTCCATTACAACAAGTATGTTCCTAACTAACGCAATATTTACATACCGTCCAGGGTGTAATATAACCCAAAACGCGATTGAAAAACACAAGAAAATGGCGGGAAATTATTGCAGTAAGATAAACGATGAGAGCGTTAATAATATTAATAACTTTGATAAACGATTAGCCATTATTATGGGCGAAATCGAATATGAAAGAATGAAATACTGACTCGATGATCGAATTTAATGTGTATATGAACCAGTCTTAACCGGGATCGAACCCAGCTCTAGATGAAAATTAGAAATATAATTATCTTATTAGTTAAAATAGTTAAGGATACGTATAAAAAAATGGTATTGAACACCAAAAATACTTATGAATAGGCTGATTTACTTGTATTATGATAAAGAATTAATTAATTATATTCTTTAATGATTGGGATAATTAAGAATGAGGAAATGAATACTGCATTGTACATCTTTGAATGAGAGAGGGGCAGGACCCATCTCTTATATATATATATATATATATATATATATATATATATATTGATACTCAATCAAATATCAACTTAAAAATAAATACGAGTAACATGCTATCACAGTAGATAATACCTATAATAATTAGCCAAGTAATATGATATTTGCAAATATTAATATCGCCCATATAGCAAAAGTTAGCACTTATATGATATAATAAGGTTACATTCAACTAGAACTGGGTGCGATATTTCGGAACATTTTGATCACTATAAAATAAGATGGATCTGTGGATATTAAACCTTAAATAAAAGAATCAAACAGCTATAAATAACTATTAAATAGAAAGAGAGAGAATATGTTTGCATATTTAATTAAATCGCTTATGCAGAATACTGTATTACCGACTCATCAAACTAAAGCTAGATACTCTAATGATTTAAATATCAAAACTAATTTAAAGTTATAATATTTTATACTCAGATAATTTGTTGATTAACGCTCCCAAGGAAACTTTTAAAATCCAGTATGCATAATAATACGCTTGGATAGGCCATTGTGATTTTATAAAACTTTATAATAATTACAGTTCTGTGAACAAACATATAGAACGATTTTAATATGAATTCTTGATAAAAAAAAAATGGAGACATCTTAAGCATATCAGTAAATGAAAGATGTTGAAGCTTAATCCATCTTAATGAACAGGTCAATTGACGTTAATAATTGAAAGCGTGTGGAATTTATTGATTACCGATTTTATATACAGGATTAAATTATTTATATGATGACCAAAGAGGCATCTAATTGTATTTGTGTATTACATAATAATTTGTGAGGTAATATTTTTGGGCAAGTGACCCAATTTTATCTAATTGATGAATGTTATTAATTTAAAATGGTGTTATTAATGATATATGAAATAGTCATTACCGCTGAGGGAACAGCGATGCTGACATGCTTATATAATTCTGTATCCGAGTAAAACGATTTTGCACGCATAAGACTGGAATGTTGTTTGACCAATTAATTATAGAGTCAATTCTGCTTTGGCAAATTAAATACGCTAATGTGCCGAAAGATGTTTAAATAAAATATTGAGAATGAAAAATATTCTATAAACTAACGATCACAATGTAATTAATAATAGGGAATACCTAAAGTAGATCACAAATAGTGAAGCGCCTATAATGCTAAAAATAAAATACAGGAGCGCGGGAGCCGTAAAACAGATTAAAAATATTATTCTAGTATGACTCAAATATGACACAGATCCACATAAATGCATTTTATTTAAATTAAACTTTTAAATTCCTTGAAAATATATCCGAGAAAATGAAACATATACTTAAATGATTAGTTCATAACACCGAATAATTCACACTGTATATATTTATGTAAAATTAGATTAGAATTTTAATTTTAAGACACATCAAGAATTGCGTGTGAATGTGAAAAGTGATTTAGTGATACAATATCTATTATCAGGGCTTAAATAGCCACATAAGTTATTTAAAAGTGTAAAACAGTGATGTATAATCTATTCAACAGCAAGAAAGATGGAACTAACTATGAAATCAAAACATTGATGAATCATATGTTAATGTGAAAAGGTCTGAATGAATGAGTGAGTGGTATGAATTGATTTGTATGTATAAGCTAGTATAAGGAATTTGTACTATTCAGGTATATTTATGTATTATCTTCAGGCCTTAGAAAAGGAAAGGTACTATTCTTATACTTCAGTCAGTGAACCCAAACGAGAATGTTTTCAGAATAGGTTACAAGTTGAATCTTATTACTTTGAATGAGAGATGAATATAAGTTCTACAAAATTTGTTCAGTAGAAAATTTAGATAGAATCTCATATGGGCATTATGAGGCAAGAACTAATAGACTCGTGAGTATTAAAACGTACCATTAATAGTAATAACTGGAAGGCGCACAAACGTGCACACGAGTCTATTACCAACATAGAAACCCAAACGAATGGTACCTACCCTTCTAAGCTAACATATACACTGGGAGTGGGGATGGGAGGAGTCATCGCCCTTATAAGGCGAGGACACGTGTGAAAACACTCTCACTCTCACGCTCCTACGTTCTACAGTTCTACAAGTTCTTCAGTTACCGTTCGCGAAAGTGATATTAAAACACGTGGGCGGAATTAACTCATCAACTCCACTCCGTTAGTGAAGCATAATACATTGTAAATATAATTGTACACACAAAATTGTACAATAAAGTGAAATAAAATGTGTATAATTTAAAACATCCCTGAGTGATCATATTCTACCCTGAGCGAACCGGCACACACCCAATAGTACTACATTATCAGCATAAACTAACAGCTTTTTAATACCATTGAGTTGTAGGTCTTCTTCATCCTCTAAATATTTGTTGGCATGCTGTAGTACAAAATTAAGTAGTAGATGAGATAGTGCATCTCATTGCTTCAACCCATTGCGGATTTCAAAAGTATCCGAAAAAATGTTTGGCCTGACACAGTCACCCTACTTCTTTGTGCCATTTAGACACATTCGGATAAGTTCTTTAACTTTTGGATCTGTAAATTGCGAACTCATGCAGAGATACTATATAACTTCTCCCATCTTAAATGAATCGTGATATGCTTTTTTTTTAAGGTCTACGAATAGTTGATGTACAGTACCATTATATTTCCATTTATTTTCTAAAATCTGTCTTATACTAAAAATCTGATCTGTTGTAGACCTGTTTCTTCTAAATCCACAATTGATGATCTCCTAGAATGTATATGTAAGTCTGCTAACATATATATTTGTTAGATTTTGTACGAAGTTGAAAGTAATGAGATGCCCCTGTAGTTGTTCCAATCAGTTTTATCTCCTTTCTTATAAATTGGTACGATAATCGATTCTTTCCATTCATCTGGAAGAACTTTTTTTTTTCCAAAATCATACTACGTAACTGGCATATCTTGTCAATCAATTTTTTCTCCCCCTGATTTTGTCAGTTATCATCTGAACCTGATGCTTTATACATTTTATTACAATAAATAACTTGTACACATTATAAAGAAAAATGATGTACCGTGCGTTAGAAGAATTGAAAGTGGTTATGAATTTGTTTGTCAATTCATCCGTAAAACATCATAATTAGGGGCTAGATTGTTCTTCATTTTCTTCACTTCCTGGTTTAGGAATTCATGGCCTGTTCCGTCTTCACTAATAGATCTAAGACCATCTCTTCCGAGGACGTCCGATATCTCTACTTCCTCTCCGGAAGTAATGTAATATTTTGTTTGGTAATCTACACCCTTCCACTGTTTCTTGTTATTACATATATTTTATTTTATGGAGTAGATCTGCAGTTCTTGACGAATACTGTAGTTTCTTATCTGGTTCATTCTAGTACACTTTTTTACTCGTCTTAAAAATTTCATCTCGACTGCTTGGATTTTACGGCTAGATTTTTATGACATGTAAATCATCAAAATATGCATATAAAGTATTTATATTTTTAACCTAACATTTATAAAAAATATGCAAAAAAGTTTCTAAAAGTGCTGTAATTAAGTAGGCCCCAATTAATTGCGGTTGTAGAATAAAAACAGTAAATCAGTTTATGAAAGTGAACTATTTTAGAATAAAATATAGCCTATATGAGAATTGAGAAAACCCATGAAATTTAATATTGTATATCGGCTCGTCAAGGGAGTATTGTCCCATCAGTCGAACACTCCCTTTTACCTTATTGAGACACAAACTATTCTAATTTTACTCAAAACTTTGCTTCACTTCAGAATGTTTCCTTAATTATCCAGCGCACAATTACGACTTCATCAATATTAAATGACTGTCTTATTATCGCGAAAAATATACACAAATATTAGCTCACTGGTTCATACGGGAAAAGTCCATATTCTGAATTGGAGCTAAATAGGGGAAGAAAGTAGATTCTGTCATTTTCCGAAAAAAACGCTGTATTCAATTCCTTGAAATTTAACAATTCAAACATGGAAGAAATGAAATCTATGAGTAAAGTTTTTTTCCCCTTGTGAACGACTTGAAATATGTCGAATATAATCGTTAACTGAACTAATTATTATCTTTCACGTTAATTTGGCCAAGTATGCATAACTATAAGTTAACAAAGTACATCAAACAGTTTTTCTTAGTATATAATATAATATAATATAATATAATATATATATATATATATATATATATATGTACCGTGTCCACAAATATAGTATCATACTTTAAACTACTACTACGTCGCTTTGGATAATCGTATCTAAATTAAATTGGTGACAATCAAAAGTAACTCAAAACGTTTTGTGCATTGTCAAGAATGGAGAATAATGGACAAAAATATAAAAACTAAACAAAATTTAATCATGTTTTTTTTTGTGGTCGATATGGGTTCATTGTTGGATATTTAGCAGACAGGTTAAAATGGACGTCTGCAGCGTCACTCGTGGGGGCCACATTCAATGCTATGAGGTGTAGCAAAACCGTTTTGATTTTATATTTTGATTGTCACCAATTTCATTTAGATACGATTTTCCAAAGCGACGTAGTAGTAGTTTAAAATGTGATACTATATTTGCGTGGCGCGGTGTATACATATAGGGGTATATCAGTCAAACCAAGATATATAAGCTACGTCACATAATTATATTATTTTTAGTCTGGACATCTTACCTCAATATTAATGTTGATTTGTTCTTGGACATGTTTCAAAACAATTCTGTTTTATCGTCAGCTTTCCCAGACTTGTTTTATTTATGTTGCATTATGTTGCACAACCTGGATGTCGATGTCAGCTCCATCCTGTGGTTGGCCAAAAAAAACCTCCAAACAAGGTCACGCTCCGTCGGAATATCAAAATTCATAACTCTGTCTCTGCTCTTCTGAATATAAATTTTTTCCCAAATAGTCAGCTCTTTTGTATTTTCTAACTGTTTTAATAATTTATTGTCTGAATTTATATTATGTTTTTCAGACCAAACATGAGCAGCAACTGCAGATTTTTCAATTTCTCCATTTTTAATATTTCTTATGTGTTCTGACATCCAGGTTGTGCAACATAATGCATAGAACACATAAGAAATATTAAAAATGGAGAAATTGAAAAGTCTGCAGTTGCTGTTCATGTTTGGTCTGAAAAACATAATATAAATTCAGACACTAAATTATTAAAACAGTTAGAAAATACAAAAGAGCTGACTATTTGGGAAAAAATTTATATTCAGAAGAACAGAAACAGAGTTATGAATTTTGATATTCCGACGGAGCGTGACCTTGTTTGAAGGTTCTTTGGCCAACCACAGGATGGAGCTGACATCGACATCCAGGTTGTGCAACATAATGCAACATAAATAAAACAAGTCTGGGAAAGCTGACGATAAAACAGAATTGTTTTGAAACATGTCCAAGAACAAATCAACATTAATATTGAGGTAAGATGTCCAGACTAAAAATAATATAATTAAAATAACCTCAAAATATAACTTCCTAAAATTAAATATTACGTCACATAATCCTAGCTCTACTCATAATCAATCCTTGAATCGTATATAACTATTCTGTTCTACAGTGTTCTGCCCTAGGGCAGGTCTTTCACTGCAATCATAGAATTTTCATGCTATGCTTTGCAGCAGGTTTGGTAGCTTCCCGTTTCTTTCCACACCGGTGAATGATGATTATAATCACCGTAGAGTTTTGGGCCTTATAACCACGTGACATTTGTCTTACACGTGAGGAAAAACCCCGGGAAGAAATATCACCCAGGAAGCTTGTCCCGACCGAGAATTGAATCCGGGCCCGATGCGTGACAAGTCGGCACGCTATATCGAGACCAAAGCTGTGGACCGTATATAACTATTACCTCTTAAACAACTAACTCACTGACACTATCGAACCCGTAAGTTCATGGCCGCGCGGACATAAGCGCTCCATACATTCCTCTCCTGAGCCAACGTTTTTCAATCTTCCCCGGTATAATTTATCTCGCCAGGATCATGATTCATATTATACTCTCACCTCATTCTTGGCCTACCTGGGCGCTTTTCCAACAACGAGATTTCATGCCCCTCTTTCATCCTTGGTGAATAATTGTTTGTTATTGAACACCAACACTCTATACATACAAATACCCCGCATGTTTTACGATTAGTATAAACTCAAGTTTAAATAGTCAGAGGTTATTTTATGTAAAGAAAGTCATTATTAACTTAGTGTTATATTCAATATAGAAGTTAATAGTTAACCCAATAACTTTTGTACAACTGTAAAGTAATATGAGAGTGAGGAATGCTAGTATTTTGTGAATGAAGGGAGAGTATTATTGCGGAATTGCTGGCATCTAGGGGGCACATGTCGGCTGTAACATATTGCTCTGTAACCAAGTCTGACACAAATCTGGCTGTGACCGCTCCAAATTGCAAACCTTCCCCTTCGCCCTTCGCTCTTGTCTTGTTTTAAAGGTTACGGTAACGCCGCTTATATCTCATGTCTGTGCAAATGTTTTATCCTCTAAATTGTCAATTCTGATGCTTATAAATAGATTTTCTTACCATTTAAAAGTACGGTATATTAAAATGAAAAGCGCTTTTCAAATGCATTCTACAATTTTTTCCCCCTTTACCTTAGTTTAATCTAGTCATTTCCAGGTAGTTTTACATATCCCCTGCCATCCGAGCGAGCCATAGGCCTACACGACACGATCTGTCTGGAGAGGATTTAAAAACTCTTGATCACACAGATACTTCCTTGACCACACAAGAAAATAAGGACCTCCTTGAATAAGCGGTTAACACAATGCGAGGCCTCCTCCGAGACAATACAAACATTTAAAACAAGTCACTCCATTCACTAACGCGTTCTTACTAAACAAGGCAAATATGATATGGATGAGTGTGATGACTAAACCTCCGATTTTTTAGGTTCTAAAAATCTTATTTTAGGTGCCTAAAACAAGTTCTGATCACATGCAAAATAGGTTCTAAAAATATATTTTAGGCAGATACAGATTTGCCAAATTTAGTATGCATTTATCAAATAAAAATATATTATTAATTATTATTTGGATTGACTGATAAAGTTTCAAATTTATGAAATTATACAGGGTGATTGAAAAGTCTCTTGACATTTTCGTCAGACCAATGTTTTATGGCAAACTTGTTATTACATATGGAAAGTAATGACTAGGGCTCAGACATGAAGTTAGATTAAGTGCACTCTTACTATACATAATATTGCTTGATGAGAGAGTGGTAGGGGGTGTAGTACACCAGTCTGACTAGTATGGCATTTGTGCTGTACTGTTTATAGGAGGTATAGGAGGGTAATGAAATAAGTAGCTAATTGTGGATTACAAGTTTATTTTGTTGCGTAAAATAGTTTTTCTCTTTTAATTAAACGCTACAGTACAACAAAAAGTTAAACAAATTTATAATTTCCGTATATTAATTATTTTTGTGCATCTAAAATACAATGCTGCATACAGTATTCCATAAAATAACAAGTTCATTATTTCTGCACAATTATTTTCTTCCTACAGTTTTAAATAAAGAGGTAAACAAAATTAGTATGTGCACTGTACATAATATTTTAAAACCCTGTTAGTTGAACTCGTTTCGCTTCTGTAGAGCTGTTACAATGAATAAAAATGTGTTTCCATAAAGTTTCAAAAGAAGAACTTCTTTGGTGACTGTTCAAGCAAAGTTTATATTTAGAAAAACTCCTTTCTACTTCACATGAGGTAAGCGGTGCAAAACGAAAGTAGGTTATATCTCAGGTATCTAATATGGAGACATTACATGCGTTCTTGTTGTCCATTAGAAAATCCTTTATATTGCAAATAGCTGAGATCCAGGGTTCTTCAGCAATACACTTTGCAATTTCTGCTTTGCAATTTCAGATGCCAAAACTACCTCCTGTTTCATCAAAATTTCGGGATAAATTTTCTATGAGTTTTATGGAATCAATCAATGCTATATGTGAAGATTCCAGTTTTTATTATTATTAAAAGTATATCTTTGTAGACGTTGTTGATTACCAGCAAATTTTGATACAGTTTTCCTCATATCAGAGATTTCACAATTTTTATCGCCGAACTTTCTTCAGCATCAAATTTATTAACTATTTTAGCAATCACTTCATCTTGCTGTAACTAGTATGCAGTGGTCTGCAACCAAGTCCCCCATCGAGTTAAAACAGGTTGAGGTGGCAAAGGGATTTGTGATGCAATTTCCTTAAATTTCTGTTTCCTAGAAGGGGCCTTTAAAAATATTTTCTCATGTTTGATACAAAATGTCCACATCAGAGAAATGCAACCTAATTCTTTCGGCTACTCGGTGAAGTCAGTGGGCAAAGCAAGTTAGATGTATCATTTTCGGATATCGTTCTTTAATTCTGGAAGCTGCTTTCAACATATAAGGGGCTGCGTCTGTTACAAATAGAAAAAACATTGTCTCTTTCAATTCATTGGGCCACAGAAGAGGCATAGTATTTTCAAAAAGGTTGTCGATTTCAGAATGGTCGACTTTATTTAAGACCTCGGTAGTTAGCAAAAATGTATTCTCGGGTTTTAAGGTGATAATATCCCCACTATCACATTTCCTACAGACCTTCTGGACACATCCTGGGTTTCATCGATTGACACCCATATTTTATGATCTGCCACAGTATTTCAAATGTATTTCAGAACGTCTTCATAACAAGGAGATAAATAATACCTGCGTAAAGTTGTTTCACAAGGTATATTTCTAAAAAAATATATAACCTGGATTTTGCACTTTATTGAAAGGAATATTCGCGGAAACCATCGTTTCGTATAAATCCTTGTAAAAATGACGCTTGTTACAAGTGTCTGAAACTCCTTGTGCAGATAACTGTATTTCATCGTCAATCTTATGTTTTACATACCCAATGTGTGTTTTAGATTTGCAATGGCTCTTGATAAAAATTCTTCTCTCCCCTTCAACTCTACATTACACAATTTACAAAACATTTTTTTAGGCAAATATACTCATGGCCGTACAGACGTACAAGTGAATTCATCTTCTGCGTGTTTGTTATCGGCATGTTATAATCATTCATCAGATCATGGTGATCGGTATTATGATTTGACTGCATACTATACTTGTAGCAGCACAGCAATGACGCCACTGACTGTGGCACTGTGCACGGGACAGGACTAACTACCAGTGTAGTCAACGGTTTGAAAGCGACACGGCAATGAAGTCCGAGCTCTAGTAATGGCTATTGGATGATAAACTCAGTACATTTCAATATGGTGGTCCTCCAAGTCACGGCACAGACTCCATCTTTCTTGTGTACAGCGAAACACTTTTTTGCCAGCATAGCTAGTGTGATTGCAGCTACCGCTGCAGCTATTTGGTTTCCCAGTTGCTATAAGGTGTTGATCTTCACTTCAAACACTTTGGACTTAACAAAACCCCAAACAAAGGAGTCTAGTGGTGTCAGATCTGGAGAGCATGCCGCCCAATTTCTCGGTGAACCTACCAGGGAAAACTTTGTTGAGGTGGTCACGAACAACGATAGCAAAATGGGGTGTGCATCATCCTGCTGGAAAACCATAGTATTTTGTACAGTATCCTGTGTCAGCTGTTGTCCCAGGTATTTTTCTAACATATGAAGATAGTTACTTCCAGTTACTCTTGTTTCCGCGATCATGCACAGCCTGTAATTTTTTTTTGTTATTCCCAGCCACACATTTACCTTTTGGTATGTCTCTCTGAAACTTTTATATGCCGTTTGGCTGTTCGCCTGCCCCAAATCCTACAATTATGCCTATTGGCGTGTGCACATGTGTGGAATGTTGCCTCATCACTGAACAACACATGTTTCATCATGTCTTCATTTTCAATGGCATCACACATAGCTTGTCGGGCTACATAGTCTTCTGGTTCAAGCTTGTGCATTATCTGGATGTGATAAGGGCGTTTGTTCAGTTTGAAGCGCAAGGTACACAATATAGTGCTTTGAGTCATCCCCAAATCTCTGCTAAGTCTTCTGGTTGATGCACCGGGACTTCGTGAGATGACATCTTCTGGTGTTGTAGCCGGCCTCCCTCTACATGCCTCATCAGCAACAGATCCCGTCCATTTCATTTTCAGTACCAGATTTCTTATAGATTGCCTGCTAGAATCTGGTTTTCTCAACTTTCTAGTGAATTCTTCTTGGACCTGCCCCTAAGTCACTCCACGTATTCGAGCGAAAAAAACAGCTAAATGTTCCTATATTGTTAGCATAGTTTCCACGTACATATAACAAATATACATAAATTAACGATATGAGGAAAATGTCAAGAGACTTTTGGATCACACTATATTATATTAAATATAGTGTATTATAAAAAAAAAGTAATTTTTAGAGGAACTTCGGGTAATTTGGACCCCATTCTTGAATATGTTTTTCTTCCTAATTAATGGATTTGAATTTTGTTTAATTATGGGGATTATAATTACTGTTGTGACTACGAAATAGCAAGTTATTTTATTCAAATATGGATACTCCTTCATAATTTATAAACTTTTTTACATTACAAGAAAGGCCAACTTTAACCTCCATATTCGGATAAAGTGGACCACAGAGTCCATCTTAGCTTTTAGTCTAATTTTAAGTTTATTTGCTCTATTAATTTTTACAGACAGACAACGATTAATCCGAAAATATTTATGACTGATCATAATTAAAATGCGTTGATATTTGTTTAATATTTTTAAAAACATATTGTTGATTATAACATTCACACGTCATTCCACTGCAGACAGCGACGGTCCTTGGATTTAGTAATATAACAATGATAATAAAATTAATTAAGTGAATGTTTTTTTTTACAGATAGCATTCTCATTTATAAAATATACGTATTCGTGTGAAGTGGACCCAGGTCCTCGTGGAGGGTCCACATTAACCGAATTCCTTTGTTATGTTTAATTATTTTATACAGCCACCAAGTCACGTAATATCAACCAAACCCGTCAGCATATTAAAACAGCATCTCCATAATATCACATATTAAGGAGTTTTTTCAACATTTGTAATATTCAACAGCAGAAATTAAGAATTGATTCTTAGCTTGAAAAAGTTTTTTAAAGTGGTCATTTTCATAAATAACACAAATAAGCCCTTCTTCGCACAACGAATAAAATAAACTGGCCTTGAAACCGTCAAAGGTGATGAGAGGAAGAAGTTAAAATATTATCTGTCGAGGGCAGCACCAATTAAAGAAGTTATTAACAGGGTCCACTCAAACAGAAAGGTCCACATTACCCGAACTTCCCTACAAATATTGACTTTTTATTTTGGTATAGTATATTCAAAATTGTAAACACAGAAAAACAGTAGGTCTGTGTATGTCACATTAAATCCACAGAACCAACTTTACAGTCAAATATAAAACATAATTAGTCCACCTCTTTATTGAAAACGTCACAGAATATAATTGTTTCATGCGTTGTGAAATGGGGAATCTCATGTATCCATCGTTTAAGTAAAGACGACTTGGAAGTTGGAATTTTCAACATGATTCAATTTTCTTACGGAATGTAATGAAGAGTTTTGTTTCCAGCCGATCAATGGACAGCACCCGCCTAATGACACACACATTATGGGGGTGTTTTCGGAGAATCCGGGGAGTTCAGCATAGCGTCCCGAGCATCTGGTTTTCTGAAAGGTTTTCCGGGGCGTGTTAATCGTTTTACAGCTTCTCGCTTAAAAGTCAAATTTTGTTAGAAAAGTATCTCGAGAACATATTGTTCAATGAAGTGAAATCTAAAATGTAAATATTTTAGTTTGTCGGAATGAAATAAAGACATTTTATTCCATTTTGTGATAAAATATAGGAATTAGAGGAATATAGGCAAAAACAGGTTCTAACATCAATTTAGGCATTTTAGGCACTATAGGACTACCATTTTGTATCATATAAATATATGAGTCGTTAGATAAAACTTTATTTTAAGTTATCTCTTCGTGAAGAAAATATATTTTTGCCTGAATTCCGAGGTCTAGAGATAACCAATTGCTATTGGTGACTTTCTGGACCCTACAGATTTCTAAAATTTGTCTTATAGGTGTGAAAAAAAAAACAAAAAATAATATCCAACTAGGAAACTTCCTTCCACAGGGGATAGAACCCGGTTCTGCAGCATCAGAAAACAGCCGTAGATTGTTATGAAACTTTCTATTATAAACTGATTGTTTTTAGTACAAAATCAAAAGGTTATTTGTATGGTAAACCTTTGAGGTAAATAAACTATGACTAAGCTGTATATTTTACACTTCAATATAATAGTGCTTTCCATGGAGATTCTAATTACACGTGAAACTCAATTTCAAAAAAGTGACTACCTGCGTCTATCCCTGTGCCCTTCAAATGAGCACAAATTATACAGTTAAATTGTGCTGAAGACACTGTTCAGAAATAAAATGCAGATCAACATTGCCCGTGCTATGCAATATATGAAGCAAACTTAACTATGAATTTCTAGATATATTAAGAGCAACTATAGGAGCCCATGTTCTAGTGACTACAATTGAATGAATCATTTTTTGAGTTAGTAACTGCAATGTAGAAAAACTCAAATTCTATCTTTAATGTTTTGTAGCCTAATTATTGTTAAATGAAATAACTTAGTAATTTATGTATTATTCGACCGCGTTAACTGTTTAGCAGGTGAGGGGAAGAAAAGGCGCTAGTGATGAAGATGGGGAAAGTGTCTCCTTCCACCGTTGGTACAAGCGAACGACTGAGTAAGTGGTATAATCAGTGGCAAAATATAGTGGTAGACCTACTTGAAATAGGAGATGAATTTAATGAAAGTTCGTAGGAGTTTATATGCCTACGGTTTTCTGGATAATATTATGTACAAAGAAATTAAATCTGTACTGATCTCCAGAAACTGTCTGTCAGAATTAAATGTTTATATACTGTGGATATAAGGTCTAACTTTCGCAATATGCATTGTAACTAACAACTGACTATACACAACTAACGAAAATAAACACTGTCACTGTAATCTAAGACAAGTGTCTACTACCTCCAACCCCTATTCACCCTTACCATATGCTTTTAGTTCTCAGTTTTTCCGCATTGAAAATTAATGTGGTCGAATAATACACAGTATATTAATGTACGTACAGGAGGAATCATTTGGACGGTGTTATGCACCAACCGGCTAAGCGCCATTAAAAAGGATAGTTTGATGCCATCTGTTGCACTGGCTCATGAAGTAAGTGTATATAATCTTTTAGCTCTAAATGTTTAAAGAAACATATAAACGTCATCAATCC
Source organism: Diploptera punctata (assembly GCA_030220185.1). Classification (NCBI taxonomy): domain Eukaryota; kingdom Metazoa; phylum Arthropoda; class Insecta; order Blattodea; family Blaberidae; genus Diploptera; species Diploptera punctata. Next base: position 800,389 of record JASPKZ010007908.1, read on the forward strand.
TATCAAGGATTCTATGTTTGTAATGAACGGCTATGAAACCAGATCTTCATAAATGCTAATCTAAATTTTACATCATGCAGCTAAGCGCCAAATGTTCCTGCTCTTAGATTGTTGATGCGTAAATGTCAAATAACTTGCAATGTCCAGTATTGTTAGTTTGGCGCAATAATAAATAGTGAAGATTGACTTAAAATTTAATGGTATATTATGATGCGAGGTTGAAAGTACTTTTTACAGAATGGAGGAAAAATGTTTAAAAACCGAGCAATAGGGAGGTTTTTAATTTCCGAGATTATGTAAAACACTTCACAAACGTGCGTTGTACATTATTTTTTCGCTATGGTGTTTTAAAAATAATAAATACTAGTAAAATAATATCTTTGTTGAAAATATTTGCGTTCATTATAAACAATTGACTAACGTTAACAGTGTAGGCAATGTTTATTAGTTGACACAACAGGAGGCCTTGAGAACAATTATTGATAACAAGTACGTATTTATTGTTTTATATTTTTTCAAATAAATTTCAGTTCATTTAAAATGCAGTGATTTGTTTCGTGTAATGTATATTAACACTGCCTTATGGATATTTTCTGTATATACATTGTACGTAGTATACATAGAGATTTACTTCCCGCACGTGGGTGTAAATGTAATATTACAGTATATTTTTATTTAGGTGGCAACCCCGAAATGTAGGAAGTTAAACTTTCAATAATTGTCGCCATTGCTGGTACGTAAGACAGGGTATTTTTCTCAAAATTTAGATAATGACACGTAGCCGGTTGATGCATAACGCCGTCCATTTTGTCTTGTGAAGACTACGCCTAATTTCGTGAAACATTATTGTCTACCAATACATTTTTTTTAATAGGACAGTGTAATTTTATGTCATATGTAATTTTAATGCTACCAGTTTTAAATTCATGTAAGTTTGAATTATTTTTATCTGTACACTGCTTTTTTTTATTAATTTATTTGTATTCCGCGAGCGTACTACTTTTAGAAGCCTGGAGCACAAGCCTGCAACAGTCACATTTTTCCTATCTCATTACAGCAATATCAAAATAGGATCAAGGTATTTTCATCATACGTACATCGAAATAAACAACCTATGGGATATTTGTTTGTTTACTGGCTTTATTTTGCGAGGCAAATTGCAACCCCAGTGATTAGTTTCCACAACTGGAAATGTTGCTAAGGATGTAGTTTCCATTTTCAAGACTCAGGTAATAAACCATATATTATCTCTTTGACGTGTCTCGCTGGATTTTAACTGTCCCTCTAAAGGAATTCTTTCGTTACAAGATATACTCTATCAGACATTCAACGGAATAAAACCCCTATCCTCTCTATCTTAGACGAACGTAAAACTGTAATATCACTGTAGCTAACATGTGGAACGACATCAGAAATATAGGCCTATATTAGTTAAGACCTCTAAAGAAAAGTGTTCAGTAAACAAATATCACCTTAATGCTAAGGTAAAATATATATATATATATATATATATATGTCCACCGCTGTGGTCTCGAGGTAGCGTGCTGCCTTGTCACGCAGCGGGCCCGGGTTCCATCCCCGGTCGGGGCAGTTTTTGTGGCTGAGGTTTTTATCGGGGTTTTTCCTCACCTGTAAGACAAATGTCAGGAAAACGTTAAGGCCCAAACGGTCCCCGAAATCATATAGCCATCATCATCCTTATCATTATCATCATCATCATCCTTCACCGGTGTGGAAAGCAACGGGAAGCTACCACACTTACAATTCCCTAGTAAAGCTGCAAGCATCGCATGAAAATGCTATGATTGCAGTGAAGGAACGTGCCTTCGGGCAGAATTACTATGGATGGATATATATATATATATATGGTATGATAAGAAAAATAAATGCCTGGACGGGATTCGAACCCGGATCTCTGATATATATATATATATATACTGGTTATTAGTTCAATAGGATTATACAAATCACCGCTGAGGCCCCGGTTGGGAGAGGCTTCCTGGGTGAGGTTTTGTTCGGGGTTTGTCCTCACATATAAGTCATATAAGACAAATATTAGGAAGCTTAGAGCCCAACGGTCCCCGAAAATCTTCCGGCCATCATCATCATTTCACCGGTTCGGAAAACTACCACGCTTACAATTCCCTAGTAAAGCTGCAAAGCATAGCATGAAAATTATATGATTGCAGTGAAATATCTGCCCTAGGTTAGAACACTTTAGGATAGAATAGAAGATTATACATTAAGACTGCGAAAGAAAATAATTGTAAATTAGAAACAAGAATTTGAATAGAGCCGATTTAGAAAGGAATTAGGAAAATTGCTCATTGGCATTAATCGAACCCGTACGTTGATGACCGCACAGACATAAGCTTTCCATACATCTCTATCCTGAACTAATGTTTTCCACACATCACCTACGCTATTTACATTCCTCAAAATCACGTAAAATATTATTCTCCCACTTCATTCTTACATTACACTGGACGCTTTTCCCCCAGTTTTTCTGAAATGGGTTTCCATTCCGCTCTTTAATTCCCCATTAGTGTCATATCACCACAGTCTACGAGACATGACTGCACTTTCTACATGTAAACTGTCATCAAGTATTCTACATTCACCCATCTGATTTTCCTTCGTCGGTCCAAATTTGTTCCTAAGATCTTCATTCTCACATACGCATAATCTTTGCTCCTCCCTTCAAGTAAGAATACCGCAAATTGAAGAATATAAATGTTATATATTTTCAGTTTAACGATTCTTGAAAGAAGTTGGATTACAAGATACCTTCCAAAGCATAATAGCATGCATTTCCGGAATTGAGCCTATGTTTAATTTATTCCTACACCTCGTTGCTCTTCGTAATTTATTATTTGTTTCTAGGTATTTGAATTCAGCAAATTCTTCAAGTTTTTCCTCACTTGGCATTAAGTGTCCCTGCCTTGTACGCAGCGGGCCCATATTCGGTGCCCGGAAGTTATAAATTTACTGGATTATTTTTTTTCTCGAGGTTTTCCCTCACGTATAAAACAAACGTTAGGAAACTTTAACCCCCAAAAGCTCCCCAACATCATCTGGGAACCATAATCATCATCGTATTCACCATGTTTAGCATGTAAAAAGTCTTTCTCCATTTTTATCTTAGACGTTTAAAGAATTTTCTCCCAGTTTCGTTAAAACAAATCCTTGTGCAGAATCTTGTGTTACCACACTTCGATTATTGTGACATTATATATAATGATCTAAACTATGACTTGTCGCAGACACTGCAGCGTGTTCATAATGCTTGCGTTCGATTCATTTTCAATATCCGCCGTTATGACCATATTTACGCACACTTTAATAACCTCTCTTGGCTCCGTCTTACTGACAGACGTAAATTGCACTCTCTTTCACTACTTTTCAAGCTTCTGAATTCCTACATCCCTACTTACCTGGCGTCCAGATTTGAGAAGTTATCCTCTTACCACAATATTGACACTAGATCACAAGATAGCAGTCTTCTAACAATTCTTCTTCATAGCACTTCTTCCTATTCTACTTCCTTCACAGTAGCCTCTGCCCGCTCCTGGAATCTCCTTCCTCAAGATATCAGGGGTTGCCGCACACTTGGTACCTTTAAGTCACGCTTATACAGTTACCTGTTGTCTAATAATTAATTTTTCTCTATTTATTTAATTTTATACTATGTCATTAATCTTTTCCTCGTTTTTTTATATACCTTGTACATATTATATATTTAATTCGTTAAATTTAGAGTAAATCAAAATACATTATAAATATTAATTGTATTGTATTCATAACTTGTAATCGTTTATATTATATATATATATATATATATATATATATATATATATAGCCTATATATTGTAATTTAGATTTAAGACTATTTTTTTGTTTGTATTTTTTTAAACCTGGTTGAGTGGTAGACAAGGCCTTAACTCTGCCAGGTAAAATAAAGCTATTATTATTATTATTATTATTATTATTATTATTATTATTATTATTATATGTGTGCGCATGGTGTGTTTGCTCTTAATGTTGTGTTATCTCGGAGGAGGCCTTGCCATCGAGCTGATCACTCATTCAGGGTGTCCATCCATCTTCTTGTGTGGCCAAGAAAGCAAGTGTGTAATTCACAATGTAAAACCCTTCCCTGACAGGTCGTGCCGCTGTAAGACCAAGGTGCCGTGTGCCAAGTAAAAAGTACTTATAAGGTAAGACGTTTAAATAAATTAATGAAATCGTTTATTATAAAGTAATTTTTAATGACTATTTAACTCATGACTCAAATGGGAGTCAATGACCAATCACATTTCAATGCATTTTGATTTACAACCAATCACAGTCTTTTTCACCTAGATTTTATCAATTTAATTTTATCACTTTAAAATCAAAGCTCCTCCTTTTAAACATTCTCAATAGGTCAGACTATTATTTGCAGTGACTGACTCTCTAAGAAATACGTTGAATATAACAATTTATATATTAAGATGTAAGAATTCTATAATGCATGTGGCTACCAGATTGTGTATATGGTGCACGAATGTAACCAGATAATGCTTGTGGGAGATAATATAAAAACATTTGTATTAATTGATTACACCACAACAATAAAGCAACGACATTTTGCACTTTCTCAAACGTATTACTTCCCAGGAATTGACGTTTCAGAAAAATATAATTGACATATTTACATATATGATATTAGAAATTAATTGCCTATAATGTTGGTTCATATTTTCTCCATTTTGGTTCATTCTTACAATATTGCCACCCTTTGGCAATAAATAATATGATCTGATTGCAGTGATGAACAAGTGAAACATAACAAATGTTTCTCATTTGTTTTCAAACGTCGCCGTTTACATTAAATATATAATTATTTAAAATAACTATATTTAAATAATGATTTGTGAGTAAACAGCTTAATTGTATTCGTTAAATAGTCCTAACATGCCACTCTTGATTTTTGAATTTATCGATAATTTGGAATTCACTCGTGACATTACTTATGACTAAAGAAAATTGATTTAAGTTATATAATGTATCCACCGCTGTGATCTTGGGATAGCGTCGCTGCCTCGTACGCAACGGCCCTGTTTTCGTTCCCCAGTCGGATCAAGTTTTCTGGGTGATAGTTTTTAAGGGATTTCTGCTCTCCTGCAAGTGAAATGTCAGTAAACAGTAAACCCAAAATAGTCCCCGAACATAATCTGGCCATCATAATGATCATTAACGTATTCGTCAAGTTTAATAATCTTATGAATGGTGTGTTTCGTCTTAAATATTCTTGTTGTCTGGCAGGATGCTCTCGATTGAGCTGATCAAAACTTTGGGGACGTTTTACATGTCCTTGTGTTGTAAAAGTTATGTGGATGTTCCAAGGTGTCCCGCGCCGTAGCCGAGTGGTGAAGGAAAGATGCCTTGGCGCTGAGCTGCGGGATATGCGCTGGTTCGAGTCCCCATGGGGGAAGAAATTTTCTCATGGAATTTCGGCCAGTATGGGACGAGTGCCGACCCAACATAGTGAGGCATTTGTGTAGCTACGATATGTACTAGCTCCAGGTTGAGAAAACCAGCTATAACGGCTGGGGGACTCTACGTGATTACCACGTGTAACCTCAACACTGGCTAGATGATCGTCTATCTCTGTGATTAATGTGTGGATGTGAGGCCAGCAGCGGATGGTAGGTCAAGGGCCTTCTAGACCTTTCGAGACTTCCATAAATGAATGTTCCAAAGTTGAAACTCCCTCTCCCGACAGGACGTGTCACTCTAAAATCTGGATGACGTGGGGCATGTAAACGTACCTGTGAGATGAGAGGTGAAACTGCGATGGAGAAGAAGAAGATGATGATTCATGTAATTTGAATTGAGAATCTTCAATTGCTTTCATGTAAATTTACTATTTGTTTGCTCTGAATAATATTTTAATGTTGGTATAAGTGTCTCTGTTATGTAAATATTTTAGTACAAGGTAGTGCAGTGTTCCATTTTATCGGCCACTTTCTAAAACCATATGACGCTTAATTGAGACATAGCCAGGAATAAAGTAATATTGCAAATGGGATAAGTTAATAAATGTTAGCTTCTACGCATAGAGTAGAAAGTATACTGTAATTACGTACTTTTAGCTCTGTATTCAGGAGGTATCTCCCGGGAGCATTATCATCATTTATCTTATTTTGTGTTCACCCAGATGTTTGAATGACGTCATTACTAATTACCATCTTACAAAACTTCTTCCATAATAAACTCCTCATCCAGAAACTTTTTGGCATACTTCCAATAGTCTATATTACATATATAATAATAATAATAATAATAATATTAATAATAATAATAATAATAATAATAATAATAATAGTAATAAAAGTTGTAATTATCTTCTCCTTCCTCTTCTTCTTGCTTTCATGTGATAGACCTAGCTTTTGCCCAACGATCTCTTGCCTGATGGCAGATAATTCAAGATTTGACGTGGTATACTTGTTCTGCTCGTTCTTCTTACGTGAGAATTCCAGTTGTTTCTGTATTTTTGCACATATTCCATGATTGATTCTGTTTGTAGTTCTTTGAGAATCTCAGAATTCCTTTTATGGTCTGTTCTTCAGTAACCTGCAGTACGTCTCATAAATGTATTTTTTTGTCGCAGTTAGTCTTTATTCATCTTCACTGCGAATTGTCCAAGCCTCACTGCCGTAACATAATAAAGATCTGGCCAGTGTTTTATAAATTACAGTTCGTGTGTGTTGCTGTACTGTGTTCGGCTTGAAAATGTTATTTATAATTCCTCTTACTCTGTTAAATTTTAAATTTTTTTTACTAATATCCTTTTCCTCTTCGTATGTAACTTGTATCCTAGGTAGTTAAATGTGTTAGTTTGTTCTAATTTTCTATTATTAATAATAATTTTACTGTCAACTGGGTCTTTTCCTAGGAAAGGCATGATTTCAGATTTTTCTGTTGAGATTTCCATGTTGTAGTTTATTGCAATTTGGTGAAAAGTGTGGACTGAACGTTGTATGTCTCGTGTTCTGAATTGGCTATAAACACAATGTCATCTGCAAATAACTTATTTATACAAATGCAGGGGACTTGACAGAAGTCATTGTCTATAATTATGAGAAAACAAAAATACATACAATAAATTAAAACAATAGAATATTATAGCAAACAGAAAGTTTGGCTCTTGCTTCCCAGTATATATCCTTCAGCGTAGCAGAGAGAAGTGCCTGACACTGTAGCAGGGGGTTTCTGTCCATGTTGGTGTTCGTGGAGCACAGTGGGCAATGAGGAATTCTGTAGATTCCAATCCGATGTAGATGGGCTGCGAGACAATCATGACCTGTGTTTATATGCTACAGCTTCCTTTCGAGGTGCATCTGGTGTAGTGTGTATGGTATTTCTCTACTGTTTTTCTTGAATTCGGATCTGAAGATTGGTTGAGAATGTGTTTTTTATCATATGTGTGATACAGTTTATTGCTGAGCGATAAGATGTGTTTAAATTAGGTTGCTGTAAACACATTGCTCCTCGTTTTGCTAGCATATCGGCTATATCATTTCCATTGATTCAGCAGTGAGGTGGTATCCAATGTAATATTACTGTCTTATGTTTTTGATATTGAGTAGATTGCAATCTACTACTTCCTTGCTTTGAGTTGATTTGAATGATGTTATTGCTTGTATGGCAGCTTTGGAATCAGACAGAATGACGATATAGTCATTGATTTGTTGACGGCATATGATTTGTGAAAGTGCGGTATGAATTGTCTTTCTTTCTCCATCAAAAGCCGTTTTATTTGGTCCTAGTGGAGTGTATAGAGAAAAGAGTGAGCAATGGATTCCAGCTCCCACAGGGCCATTTTGATCGAGTTTAGAGCCATCTGTATATATATGTAACCATTTAGAACAGGGGTATTTTGTTTTTATTGTTTCCAAGGCACATAATCTTAGTATTTCAGGATTGGTGTTTGCTTTAATCAGTCCTTCTTCTAAGAGGTCTAAACTGTGCGTAGGGATGTAGAGATTTAGAGGGTCATCTTGAACGGGTAGTTTTTCTGGGTTTTTTTGTATGTGATATTTACTTTCTACCTCTATAGCATGTTGCAGAAAGCCTTGTTGCGTTTTCAATGCTCTATTATTATTATTATGATAATTGGACCAGTAGTTATCATCTGGGAGCCTGATCAATTTTTCATAGAGTTTCATGGATGCCATCTCAGTTTCTGTTTTGATGTCTAGGTTCTGTGTAAAAAGCAGCAACGCGTCTATTGGAGTCGTCTTGATTGCACCTGCAATGAGTCGAAGGATTTGATTTTGTAGTTTCTGTAGTTTCATAAGCTGCTGAGAAGAAGCTGTGATGAGTGGTTCGCAACAGTAAAGCATCATTGGTTTAATGTACATTTTATAGGCAATGTTCAAGGTTGAAGTCGCACTACCCCAAGTGCTTCCAGCTAGACATTTAAGTACAGAAAGGCGTTTTTGAGATTTTGTGGTTATGTTGTCTATTTGTTTTTTGCAGGTTAGTTTGTTATCAAAAATTACACCACGGTATTTAGAATCATGAGACTGTGAAATTGGTTGATTGTTCAGTAAGAGATTCAATTTTGGGGCTTGATGACACAGTGAAGATACTTGGTAAGTCGTTTTATTAAGGTTGAATGTCATTGCATTTTCTTCTGCCCATTGTCCTATGGAATGTAATGCTTCGTTGAGTCTATTTGTTAGTGCAGATCTATTTGAGGATTTTTTTGCAGACGTCCAGATGACAAGATCATCTGCGTACATTGACTCCTCTCATGTTTTTTATGGCACATATGATGTCGTTGAGAAAGTGATTGAATAATGTACTGCTCATGACAGTTCCTTGTGGGACACCAGTTCTCAGATGTTTGAATTTTGATGTTTGTTCTCTATACTTCACTCTGCAATATCGTTGTCCTATGAAGTCTTGAAGCCACCTAAGCTTATTTTCCCTTATTCCATATTTAGCTAGTTTCAATATAAGTTCTTCTTTCCAAATGGAGTCAAATGAATTTTTAAGATCTATGAAAACTGCTGCTGTTATTTCTCCTTTATCTAGACTAACTTTGATATGATGACTTAAACTTGCAACATCTGCAAATAATAGGGTGTCTAAATGATACAGTCTATAACGTGGTATACTGCCATGCGGTTGTTGTCTCCATTCTTTAATAATTGAGTTCATGTGTATTATATATTATTATATTAGGCCTATTACAATTACATTTATTATTATTATTATTATTATTATTATTATTATTAGTATTATTATTATTATTATTATTATTATTATTATTATTATTAGTTCATTATTCCCATAACACAATTTAACCTCTCACCTCATTGGCAATTTACGTGTAACAAACCACTCGAACCATAGAGTGACACAACCTGTCGACAGGGACTCTTTAACAATGGATCACATACATACTTTCTGACCACACAAGGACATGGAAGGCCTCCCCAAATGAGTGATCAGCTCAGTGTCAGGGCCTCCTCCGGGACAACACAACATTAGGGCGAAACACACTATTCACACACACATTAATCCTAAACATGGCGAATACGATAATGATGGCCAGATGATATTCTGCAACCATTTGTCTCTTATCGTTTACTGACATTTGTCTTTCAAGTGAGGAAAAATCCCGTAAAAAGAACTATCACCAAGGAAAGTTGTCCTGCCCGGGATCGAATAGAGGCCCACTACATACAAGACAGAGATGCTACTCCGAGACCACAGCAGTGGATATAAATATAATTATAATAGTAATAACTATTATTGTTTAATAATATTGATGTTGAGGATAATAATAATAATAATAATAATAATAATAATAATAATAATAATATATCTTAAACGCTGCCAGATTCATGACCGCGTTGACACAACCTCTCCATACATCCCCACTCTGACCTAATATTTTCAAATCATTCCTTATACACTGCTCAAAACAATTAGAGGAACACTATGAAATATGCAAATATTTTTTCATTGGATAAAGGTACAAACATGAAATTAATAAAGTACACTATTTGTGGTTATTTATTTATTTATTTATTTATTTATTGCTCATGTCAGTAAAAACAAATGAATAACGCTGACAATTAACTTTTCAAATAATTCCGCTATGTAAGCAATTGAATCTTGTGCTTATTTTTCAAAGTTACTAACTTGTTATATAGAGTTAGTATCGTGTATGGCATCCACGACATTCGATGACACTTTGGCACCTTCGTGGCATGCTCCCAATAAGATTCTGGATTTCCTCTTGCGGGATATTCTCCCATTCCTCCCTCAGAGCATCTCCAAGTTGCTGCAGAGTTTGTGGAGCTTGATGTCGGTTCCTGACCTTCCTGTCTAGAATATCCCACAAGTGTTCAATAGGGTTGAGGTCTGGGCTGACCGCTGGTCTCTCCATTACCTCGATTTCATTCCTCCTCAGGAAATCCCTGGTGACAGCCGCAGAATGTGCCCTGGCATTATCCTGCATAAACAGAAATCCAGGGCCTACTCCAATGGCAGCAGGTACTACATGCTCTTCCAGAACGTGCTCGATATACTGGACAGCATTCAGTCGCTGGGGAACAAGTACAAGGTCCGTACGATTGTTGTACATAACTCCGGCCCACACCATTATGGAACCTCCTCCGAATCTATTAATTTCCTGTACAGCCTCTGCAGAAAATCTTTCTCCTGGCCGTCCCCACACCCTCAATCGACCATCACAACGTTTAAGACGATACCTGGATTCGTCCTAGAAGAGCACAGACTCCCACTAGTTCAGGTTCCAATCACCATGGTTTTCAGCATACGTACGTCTTGCAGCCTTATGCCCATTTGTTAAGCGTGGTTTTTTAACGGGCCTTTTTGGATGAATATTCTCTTTCCTTAATCTGTTCTTTATGGTTTGGTCTGAAACCCGGATTCCGGAGCCATATGAAGGTCATTCTGCAGGTCTTTTGCAGTTTTTGTACGCTGTCGAAGAGCAGAAAGAACAGCGTATCTGTCATCCTGGGGGCTTGTTTTAATTTTACGGCCCTGGCCATGTCTTCTACAATACTGACCTGTCTCTCTGTGCTTGTTGCGTAACCTGGACACCACGGAAGGAGAAACCCCAAGCTCTCTAGCCACTTGTCGCAGAGATTGACCTTGTCGTAAAAGATGTAGAGCATGATACACTTCAAACTCATTTAAATGCCTCATTTTGTCAGAGACTTCAATAAACAAGGCAATAATCAACATTCGTCACTATAGCAACATCAGGAAGCTTACCAATTGGAAGTGGCCAGTGTCTTCCAAAATAAAAAAAATCTCTATATTTGTTATTTGAGGTAATTTCTCTGTATTTAGGCCATGGATCTTTAAAATTTGTATCCAATGATAAAATTAATAATTCAATTTACATATTGTCCAACTTTCAGCATCACAGCTTTAAAAAACAATTAATTATTCAATCTATTACAAGTGTTCCTCTAATTTCTTTTGAGCTGTGTATTATTCACCTTTATTAAATTACGGTTAATATTATTCTCTCACCTTGTTCTCTGTTTATCTACTGGGCGCTTTCCTTCTGGGCTTCCTTCAAGACGTTTCCATGTCCCTCTGTCATTACCTATTCGTGTCACATGTCCTATCCATCGTAACTATGTGACTTAACTTTTGTTATACATACGTTTTCCCACAAATATCATGTAACTCAGTCGTAAGTTGTTTTCTTGTACTCACCTGTATGCTCGTCTTTCTTTCGTCTAATAATGTTGTTTCTAAGCACTTGATACTCAAGTAGTATTGAACAGTTATTATTGTAGAGGAAGAGACCATGTTTAGCATATATATATATATATATCCTTCCATAGTAATTCTGCCCAAGCGCAGGTTTTTACTGCAATCATAGCATTTTCATGATATGCTCTGCAGCTTTACTATGGAATTCTAGGTGTGGTAGCTTCCCGTTGCTTTCCACACCGGTGAAGGATGATAATAATGATCGGATGATTTTCGGGGACCGTTGGGCCCTAAACTTCCTGACATTTATCTTACAGGTGAGGAAAAAACTCGATAAACCCTCAGTTAGGAGCCTGTCTCGACCGGGAATCGAACCCGGTCCCGCTGTGTGACATGGCAGCAGGCTACATCGAGACCACAGCGGTGAACTATATATAACTGGAAGAAAAACCGTTTTAACATTTTTGAAGACAATTTGGGATGGTAAGAGTTCCTGTAATGCGTAATAAAAAGCATTTTTAGGGTTAAGCCACAAAAATAATGTTGCTACCAGCAGTGTACTCGGCAGTATGACTGTTGGTCGTGAGTTCAGGATATTGGGCGGGCAGCAAAAATGTCTCCTCTGAATACTATAGGTTACTCCTGCAATGGTCTATACACCGTCGTCACTGGGCAGTGATATATTGGTAATAACTGACTTTTAGCGACGATACGCATTACAAATTATAACAATCTGATCGATGTTTTTGGATGTGAAAAATGATATTGGGACGATATCTGCCAGACTTTATTGAGCCAAGTTTGAAAATTAGAGGCGGAAGTATAGCGTGGAAGTTCTTTCTTGTGCCACAGGTTTCGTCGCCTAGGAAAACTAAACAGCAATCAAAACACCAATTACACCGAGCAACAACAAAAAAACTTTTTTTTGTCTCAGAAAGAAAAATATGTGATTCTGATAGTATTTTTTCTCCTGAATTCAAATATTATATCGGTTTTGCTCCATCACGCAAGATGTTCGAGAGACAGGGATTTATAATTTGAAACGCTTTAATATCTTCTATATTCGTAACTATACAACATTCGAACATTCGGACTCACCTAGAAAGTAAGAAATGACGATTTTCTGCTATATTTCGCCTGTGGAGCATCACTCTTGATGGTCCAACAATAATCGACCAGCATATTAGGATTCCATGTGTCTTGATATCTCTTTTCCATAGCTGAAATCTCCTGAGTTAGCTCATTAGGTTCTATTTTACAATGGACAAATGGAAGAAAAAACGTTTATTAAAAATATAATTATTTAAATCCATTAATTAATTGAAATTGAAAAAAACTGTGGGTGATGGAGAAATTCCGAATAAGTCTACATATTTGAACACACGATAAAAAATCTGCATTAATTACAACTATTGTTACTCATGAGACAAAAATCATGTTGACCAGTGATTTAACGAGATATTCTGAGTGGTTTTGTACTTTCTACTGTAAATGACCAGTTTTGATAACGACCATTTCTTGTAACACCTCATTATAATGAAGCTTATAATGTTTTGGTGTGAAGGCAATACCATTTCGGAAATATATTAAATGGCTTCAATAGAACACTTGTGAGATGAACTACATCATTCACTTCGTTCCAGTCCCAAATGAGTCACGTCAATTCCACTTCTATTTACAGCCCTGCAATACAAATAGGCTGAAATTCTTCAACAAACATTCAAACAACTACCCCTATACCCCAGCCAATGATTCTCGGGCCCTGACATTTTCACGGCTGTGTTGCCGATATGGTTATTCAGTGGGAGGGACCGCTTTATGTATGTGGTTAGCAGACATACTTCTACATCAGACAACATCTCAGCAATTTCAAACCTTACTAGCGTGCTATAGCTGCGTGAAGAGCAATGATTGGTTGTGACAGACATCTACCCCATCCAACTATTTCCTTATTAATAGTAGAGGACGAGTTTCTCACTCTACCCCTCGTATAATATAAACTTCAGAGCCGGAGATCCGGCGGCTGTAGTGTAGTAGGCCCACTACTACTGGATAGTAGTAGTAGTAGTAGTAGTAGTAGTAGTAGTAGTAGTAGTAGTAGTAGTAGTAGTAGTAAAAAGTAAAGTGATCCCACTACAGGTCATAGGAGGCCCATGGGCTAGTAGGAGTTTGACTCATAATTTTTCTAGAAAATCTACACTTGATGTAAGCCGGGTTATCAGCTCTGCCTGACGGTCGCCTTTACCCCCAGAACAAGTGATTGGTACTCATTTCCGTTAGAGGCTGAGTCGACCCCAGAGCCATGATACCAACAGAATGTTTGGGTCAGTTTAAAAATCTTAGGACATTATTATACTAAAAGTAAGATGAGGCACTCGGTCGTGAAACATGGTAACCAACAGAATTATTATAACTTCTGGGAATTACATAGTTGAGTTGTGATGTTAATATTAAGTACTTTGTTTTATCAAAAATCACCTAATTTTGTGTCCATTGAAAAATATAATTTGTATTTGCTGTTTCTCGTAATAGTTTCCTCTACATATAAGAATTAATGATAGAAGATCACAAAGATACTTTGTTTTTTATCCAAGTAAGAGTTCCTCTTTCCAAATAGCTGTAATAAAAGTTTCACTTTGTTATTAATGTTCTGCAGAACATAATGAAATGTTTCAAACTTAATTTCCAATCATGCATTGCGTTTGTGATTTACAAAGTTAATTTACGACCACTCAAATCATAGTTGATGAATGAAACGTAAAATTTACTTTCTTTGCATAGGGACTGTAAAACTTGGTGAGTACAGTGCAAGCCATATTTTACTTCAAAAGGGTTAGGAAATAAAGGTATAATTTTTTATCTATTTAGGAGTAAGTTGGATCCGATCTGTTTGCACTCATATACAGCAATGGTAGTGCGGACCTTCATGTTTGTCATCACAAAAAGGCTGTTGTCAAAAATATTGCGAACATTTAAAACATACTTAAATTTCTCGTCGTTACAAAACAAACTGCGTCGGGCGACCATGTTTGTTGGTTACAATCTTTTACCTGCAAACAGCTGTCAGTTACCATAACTTCATACCGACTTTATTCTTAACAAAAAAATAATAATTTTCAACAACCTATGAAATCAGCTGCTGGGAATGTAGCCAAAAACTTCAATTCGAAGTAAAATGTTAGTTACCATGTTTACGAGGAGTGTCTCTAATATACAGGGTGATTCACGAATTGTTTTTGTCATTGTTATGTGAAAACCATATATTTTGAGTTTGACACTTGAAAAATGAATCATATAATGTTGAGTATGCGGAGATACTCACGGAAGGTTTCTTTATTTTTATCGAAAAGATACAACATCTCAAATGCTACCTCCTATTTTATTTTAGATGGAATGAAAGATCTATTTATTGGCTTTACAATACAATTTGAATTATTGGTTATGCCGTATTTGAACAGATCCTACAATATGTTAAATTGGCAAGAGCAATGGGCTGTATACCAATGTATAGACTTCTTGTTTCAAAATATATTACCCTATTAGTACAGAGACAGGTGTCTAATCACCAAGTAGATGTTCAAAAGTGCCACGTTATTGTTCAGGCATACCCGAATACATTTCCAAAAGGATCTTCGTACAAGGACTGGTTAGTGATCTGAAATGGACTGGCATGCTTCCGTGATCCGATGTTGCATATCGTTAGGAGTGGTTGGTTCCGTGGCATAGACACGTTGTTTCACATATCCCTAAAGAAATAATCCAATTATTAGCAAAAATTAGCAGTAATCAGATGTAAATTTTCACATGTCTGTAACACGTTAACCAATAGATACGAACCTCATTCCAACGGCAATGTATTTCCTTTTCAAGGATACTTCGAGCGAAGGAATGAAATGTGATATAATGAATTTAAAATATTGAAGTTCGAAGCCATAACTTGAACACGAATAAACATCAAAATATGCTGAGCATCTCCGCATAGAGGCACTTCAACCATTCACATGTTTCCACAATTCGTTTCACACTAATGTCCATTGTTTTCATATAATAGACGAAACATGATTCGTTAATCACCCTGTACAGTGTTATTTACAAATATGGTTCTCACGGACCGCAAGCCGTACGTCCTGTTAACAATCTATATCAATATATTAGTGTCTAGTAACAATATAAGTAAATAGATAATATTACAATTACATTAAAAAAATGTAGTTATTAAGTATTAATAATATTACAGTTTGCTTTCATGTTTGTTTATTCAGGAATGAGTGTTGTTTTATTTTTTTGCGTTTTTACAGAAGTTTATCCACATTTATCCAATTTTCTGGGTTCACCATTAACTCGTAGCATGCCGATCTATCACTATTTAAATTTAGAAACTTGTCTGTTAAAAACTGACGCATCCAATATTCCAAATCATTACAATATCCTAATACATGTATTTCGTTTTCAAAAGTTTCCGCACATTGGAAGTAACTATTATAATCGCATAACGTGATAGTCGGTAACTCCTGATAAAATTAAGAATACCGTAAAGATGAAAGGTGAAACAATGTGAGTGTGCATCAAGGAGAAAGGACTACTCTGAGTTGTTGGAGAGCGTTACTATACGTTCGAGAGTGAACCCAAAACTGCGTGGGCAATGATTATAGCATAACCTCACATAATTCTAACCTAACATCACAAATGCATCTATTCATAAGTTTCACGCATCTGAACTAAAGTAGCCAACTGACTCCTGTCTACCTTAATCTACATCCACGTGTCCTATCTGTGAACATACGTAGAGAGGTTATGACGCAAAGACATGCAATACAGTAATTGTTTTCATTCTGCACAAATTTATATATTTCAACTATAAGAAAATAGTTCGTCACCCAGGATCTGCGTAAAGTACGCGAATTCCTGATAAAGTCGAATTTACGATCTGATTTATGTTGATTCATGGTATTTTATTTCATTTAGTTATGTATCAAGTTTCGTTGCGAGAAAATAAACATGGTCGCCCCGGTAGACCCATTTCTAAATTATGGCTTTAATGGTAAAATACCATTTCTAATAGAACCTGCTAATTTTTTGGAGGAGCATATTGTGGTTTATATTATGAATTATGTATTTTTGAAGCAAAAAGTGAAAGAGTGCATTTCAGGTTAACATTACGATACAAGATTAAATTCGTATAAAAACATCAGGTTGAGATGAGATACCAACCAGCAGAACTGATAAAAATAAGGGAGAGAAAATTTAGACAATATAGGAGTACGTCAGTTGCTTAATATGATTTGGGTGAAAGGTGCTATACCAGCATGGAAGGAACCGAATATTATACCAAAATTAGAAGAAAGGAAATAAAACTGAATGCGATAATGGCAGGGCATGGGCATCCCATTACAATAAACTTCGTACAAAATTCCAACAAATATATATTGTATCCAGACTTACTCCCTATATTGAAGACATAATATGTGGTCATCAATATGGGTTTTGAAGGTATAGGTCTACAACAGATTAGATTTTAGTATAAGACAGATTTTAGAAAAGAAATGGGAATATAATATCATGCGCATCAACAGTATGTAGACTTCAAATAGGCATAAGGCTCAATTAAGAGGGATAAGTTAGATAGTAACTTGCTGGAAATTGAAATTCCTGAAAAGCTAGTTAGACTTATTCGAATGTGTCCAAATGACATACAAATTATGGCGCGTGAATGCAAACAATTTTCCGATACTTTTCAATTTCACAATGGATTAAAGCAACAAGATGCACAAGGTATTTTAGTATTACATTTTACACTTTAACATGCCAATAAATCTGTAGAGGCTGAAGAAGGCCTACAACTCAATGGTGTTAGTTTATGCTGATCCTATGTAGTATTTTTAAGTGGTATCGAGGAGATTCTAAGTGTCAACACGCACACTCTATTGAGTAACTTTAAGAAATTGGAGTCGGAAGGAAACATGAATAAAACTAAATATATGGTCACACATATAAATACTTTTTTACCAACATCACCAGATTGTATTTTATGAAATATCTGGTATTCTCACCTGATATGGCAGAATTTTAACTCGCATCTTAAGTTGGAGCGCATGGTAAGCAGAGTTACGTTACTGCGATTATATGATAGGTGATGATATACATATTGTAATGGAATTTAACAATTAATGACAAATGAGGAAAGGTTTGAAGAAGTAGCTGAATTCAAATACCTAGGAATATTAATTACAAACAAGAATAAGGTGCAGAAAGCAATTAAACATAGGCTTAATTCTGGAAATGCGTGCTATTTATCAGTTATTACAACTCTTGTCGTCCCACTTGTCTCACATCATTAAACTGAAAATATATTAAACTGTTATTCTCCCAGTTATATTGTATGGACGCGAAACATGGACTCTTAGTTTAAGAGATCAGAAAGGTTTGAGTATTTGAGAATAATGTTCTTAGGGAAAACTTTGGACCAAGCAGAGATGAACAGTGAGGCGAATGGAGAAGACTACATAACATTGAGCTACATGATCCTTATGGGAAACCAGATATAATAAGAGTTAATTGCCGTAGACTCCGATGGGCAGGACATGTGGAACGAATGGAAAATGAAAGAGGAGCATGGATATCCTTCTAGGAAAACCAGAGAGAAGGCGCCCAGTAGTCAGCCAAAAATTAGGTGGGAGTTAAAGTTAATCGTGATTTGAGAGAAGTAAATTATACAGGGGCTGAATGAAAAGCATTAGCTTTGGATAGGGAGAAATGGATATTCGGTTTCGATAGTGCCATTAAGTTAGTTAGTTATAAGTATTTTTATATTTTCGCTCGGATTAATCCCACGCTTAAAGGTCCGATTTTACTATTTAACGAACTAAAAGTTAATATTCTTAATTGATTGATATATTTCGAGTTTGGTTTCGAATAAAAATTGCAGCTGGTAGAACGATAACACTCATATGTATATGTAAATAAATAAATAAATATAAATATATATATACTATATGAAAAGAAAAATGAATGCTTGAGTCGGGATTTGAATCCGAGTCTCTAAACGTATATATAGTGTTTTTCGCTGACAAGTCACCCCATTGCACCTCGGCCAGCAATAGCAACCGATGATAACCGAGCTCCTGGCACTACAGCCGACTTGAATCCTCTTCGTACGAGCTCGGGAGTCATTCAGTCAATCTCACAGACGTTTTGTGTCGTGCTTTGTAGTGCTTCGTATGAAATGTTATTTCTGCATTGGTGCTACCAGTATTATTGTGCTTAGTACTAAATGTGATTTCTATATTAGTTACCCTACTACAGTTTACATAATACCTCGACATACTTACACATGACAACTCATTTTTTTAAGATTCGTATATATTAACAAATTCTTGCAGTGAAGTTATTAATTTAATATCCAGCTGTGTCTACCACACATAGAGGTCCTGTGATAAAATGTGTCACTAAATTTAGAAAAACGAAGGATCGAAGGTTTAATATTCGTGTGCTTACTATTGAGAAACTCGACGATGTGGGAGAAATATTAGAACATACTCCTGTGAAATCCTTCCGACGACTTGCACAGGAATCCGAAATTTCGATGACCTCAGAATGGCGAGCTACCAAACTCTTAGAATTGAAATCATACGAGTTCACTGTTGTTCAGGAAACTAATGGCAAATCATATTATTATCCATATAACCAATAAATTAACAAACTCCTAGGCACTATCTTCACCCGAGCTATCCATACATTCTTATCCTCAAGAATATCTATTAAAAGTGGTGATAAAAAACGCAATACATAAATGAGTTGCTTTTCAGTTGTCTTTATTGTTAAATGTAGTTAATAATTGACTATATTTCGGACTATGAGTTAATTTGTGTAAATTCACATTTCAACGGTCACCTTACAGCGGCGATCTTGCTTTCGATTTTCCGGGAACTGGGCTATGAGCGGTTGGTATCGCCGGCTGCCGCGCGCCATGCAATGAGACTACTCGGCAGCGAAATTCACTCTAATTCAGTTTCCTAATTATTTAAAAAAATATATCAAAAAGTATTTTTTTATCACAATACTTACCTTAAACTTACTTATATGTTGATAGTAAATATTTATTCGATATTTTATTTATGGGAATATTACTATAATAATAAATAATTCTTGAGTATATTAACGATATTATTTAGATTAAAGTGAGGTTTTATGAATGAATTGAGACTAAATTGGAAAGGGTTTCGTAAATCACAGTTCAATTCTTGTTGTATACATAATTTTATTTCATATGGCAAATTTCGTTATTTTAACAAATAAATAATAGGTGAATTGTAGGTTACGCATTCATGAAAGAGACACAAATTATCTTCTGAAATATGCTGAGAATTATCTGACTCATAGGTTAATCCATCCATAGTAATTCTGCCCGAAGGCAGGTCCTTCACTGCAATCATAGCATTTTCATGCTATGCTTGCAGCTTTACTAGGGAATTGTAGGTGTGGTAGCTTCCCGTTGCTTTCCACACCGGTGAAGGATGATGATGATGATGATGATAATGATAAGGATGGCCATATGATTTCGGGAACCGTTTGGGTCTTAAAGTTTTCCTGACATTTGTCTTACAGGTGAGGAAAAACCCCGATAAAAACCTCACCCAGAAAAACTGCCCCGACCGGGGATCGAACCCGGGCCCGCTGCGTGACAAGGCAGCACGCTACCTCGAAACCACAGCGGTGGACTCATAGGTTAATGGAACTCTATAAGAAAACGAATAAAATAAAATATATAGAACATGTCTTAAAAATGTTAACCGTACACAATCTCAGATTAAAGAATTTGTAATAAATAATTAGCAGAATTACTTTTCACAAAGTAACGGTTGAAGGTCATTCAGTCAGTGCTGCCAATTCACAAAAACAACTACTAATAGTGTAGCAAGTACAAAAAAATGTATATATTGAAATTATTTATTTGTAGTTACCCTCATAATAAAATTAGTGCACGCCGAAACCTGGACTACTCCATTGAGTCAATAAAATACAAACGTGAAAGTCTCGGATTCGATTGATCAGATTTTAAATTTGTCTAAACCTTCCGGAGAATATGGCTCCGAGGTCGACTGAGCCTCTAACGGAAATGAGTACCAAAATTGCGGTCCAGAGGTAATGAAGGACGTAACGCAGTTCTAACAACCCGGCTGATAACTGATGTCGATCATCTTGAAAGGTGAGAGCCTTAACATCCCACTACATCAGGAGTATCCTAAGTGCTGTAGTATAATCACTTCACCTTCCCGTGACACTGGGACAAGTAATATGCGCACAGGGTTAAACTACTGGTGCTTGGAATAAGTCAGTTACTGCGTTAAGCCCATTTCAAGGCACCGGCCGCTTCTAGAGTTGGATCACTGTTTATATACAGTACCGGCGCATAGTTCTGTTCATTCTCCTGATCCTGGCATGCGCTTTTCAGAGCTGTAGGACTGTATCATGAACTATACGACTGAGTTTCGGAAAGTGCCAGGTCTGTTTATAATGTTATAAGTAGGGGTAGGAGTTTTATGATACAGCATACATTTTTTGGTAAGAATGATATGTTTCATATATATATATATATTCATCATCATCATCACTTCAGGGATTAGGCAATTGCCCGTTCCGACTTCATAATGCATCAGCCCAACGTCTTCTAGGTCTTCCAACATCACGCCTTCCTCTTGCTTGATAATTTCTTGCTAACAATGGATATATCTCCTTACTCATTCCATCCATGTGATGAATCCATTTCTGTCTGTAATTCGTGACTTTATCCAATAAAGGCTGTACTTTCAATTCTTCTCTTATCGATACAAGTAAAATTCATGGTGATTTTCAGTTGAGGTATTAGTGCACAGTAAGATAACGTTCTCTTATATCCTCATTTCTTGTTCTATCAAGTCTTGTACATCCTTTTACTTGTCTTAGGAACCGCATCTCTGCCGTCTGTATTCTATCCTTCTGTCTTTTCACTGGAGCCCAAGTTTCACATCCATACAATATTGTGGGAACCGCCATAACATTATATATTTGTATCTTGGTTTCTTTTCTAATTTTATTTTTTGAATGTTCTTTGTATTGTTCCACACACCGTCTGAAATTTATTTATTTTGGGGTCAATATCTCTTTCCACATTGTAGCCAACATCACAGCCCAAATATTTGAAACTAGACACCTGTCCTATACTTTGATTTTCTAAAATAATTTTGGATCTCACTGGATCTCTTTTTCTAAAAGCCATGGTCTTCGTTTTCCTTACAGAAATCTTTAGATCGTATAATTTACATATTTCATTTAATGCATGCATTGATTTCTGTAAGTCGTCTTCATTTTTCTGTAGTATGATTACATCGTCAGCAAATAGAAGATTATTTATGCACACTTTATTATCCATTCTTATTCCTGGATTTACTAAAACTTTCCATTTATTTAAAATATCGTCTATATATATATTAAACAAAGTGGGTGATAAACTACATCCTTGTCGTAATCCAGTATTTGTTTTGATTGCATCTGTTGTATTGAATCCGGTATCTATAATTATATTTGTGTCTTCATATAATTTCTTTATTGTTTCAACAAGGCACAGCGGGTATCCTTTCATTCGTAATATTTCCCATATTTTTTGTCTGTTTACTCGATCGAAGGCCTTATCCAAATCTATAAATCCTATGTGAGTTTCTAAGTTATGTTCTCTTCTCTTTTCTACGAGTTGTTTCAGTGTAAAGACTTCATATATATATATATATATATATATATATATATATATATATATATATAGAAAACCCGTCTTGGCCGGAACCATTATAAGAATGAAACCTGTAGAGATGGAAAAAGATCTCCAGAACGATACGATTGTATATTTAAAATCGTCCTGCATAAGCCGGAAATCTTCATAACGCGGAAACGGAATGGTTTTTAAGGTACCAAGAGTTACTTTTTACCGCAGTAAGACGAGAAATTATTCTTAAGCACGTTCTAATTACAGTATTAATGACCACACGTGAAAATTATGCATATGATGCTTTCTGCATTATATCGTTTTACCTTCTTGTGTTGCCATTGTTCTGCGCGGATACCCATGCTTATATGTAACAGCGGGGATTCCCTCGCTTTTCCTTGCCTGCTTACGTTACCTGCAACGGAGTTGGGAAATTCTCCAGTCTTCCTGTAGTTGAGTTCCTTCTCGCGTTTGTGTAATAAAGTTGTTTTGTATTGTCGTGCAAACTGAGCTGTGTTACATACACTATTTTGTCTGTGTTTCAGTTAATACGTTATGTCTTTAAAGCGTGTATGTATAACCCTTACGCTGCGTGAAAAAATTCAAGCTTGTAATTTGGGAACTACCAAGATGGAAATAAATTTAAGGAACTGTCATGTTCCTTCAGAGACATGTTTTACTGTATATGTACTATATTTGAAGAGAAAAATTATTTTTCAAATATAACTTATCCATCATTGAGTTGTATGGAATTAATAATAAGAACATCGTTACAAAAACTAGATGAACTAGTCGTATTTATGCATATTTTGCCATTTGTATATGACAGAGCATATTATAAAGAGCATATTTGTCATATTCGTCATATTTTCACTATTTTAAGAATTAAAGAACTTTTATCCTACAATTTATTTATTCCGTGTTTAAGTTGTTATATTTCTCAGAATTTTATTTCTTGTAAAAATCTATCTTCCTCTACTATTTCGTTTCAATTCACAGTATCGACTCTTCCATTTCGTAGGCCTATATACTTGAGCAAACACTTACGTATTGTCTCGCGACAACCAGGTACATACTGATAATTTTAATATAACAAAATACATGCTACAATATCAAAGTCCATATTTTAGCTTGCTTCTCATTTGCATTTTGTTCCTAAATACAACTGAAATTGTTACATAATTATAATATTATTAGGTTCCATTTTTTACGTTACAGCACATTTTTGTAAATTTAAATTCATAACTGCATATATATATATTTTTTTTTTTTTTCATATTTCGGTTGTTTTTAGATCATAAAACTCCCAGCCCTAGTTATAATTATGGTATTGCTATGAATTTCTTAATTCCCATAACAATTCAATTGACTACCCTTACTTGGTGACCTCTAAAATCACAAAACTTCTTCTTCAGCCCTATAAGGATTTCTGACTCCTAAACGGACATCCATAATTCATTTTTTCTCAAAGTAGGCCTATATATTTTAACAATTTATAGTTCATTTTTCAATTTGATATAGAAGCTCACAGTCCCACATCTACATTTTCGATATTTAAATCTAATTTTTTTCTGGTAAAACGTAAACTGAAGAAATTAGGTGACCCTTTGGATAGTAGGAGGTTATGGCTCTCGACTTTGAAAATAACACTGAGCAACAAAAAAAAATTTTTTTTTGTCTCAGAAAGAAAAATATGTGATTCTGACAGTATGTTTTCTCCTGAATTCAAATACGATATCGGTTTTTCTCCACCACGAAAGGTTACCGAGAGACAGGCATTTATAGTAATTTCAAACACTTTAATATTTTTTACATTCGTAACTACACAATATTCGAACATTCGGACGCACCGAAAGTAAGAAATTATGATTTTCTGCTATATTTCGCCTGTGGAGCATCTCTCTTGATGGCCCAACTATAATCGGCCAGCATATTAGGATTCCATTTGCCTTGATAAATCTTTTCCATAGCTAAAATCTCCTGATGAAAGTGTTCCCCGTGCTCATCGCTCACTGCGCCAAGATAATAAATGAACGAAAAAAGTTTATTAAAAATAATTACTTAAATCCATTAATTAAAATTGAAATAAAAAAACTGTGGGTGATGGAGAAATTACGAATAGATATTCGAAAACAGGATAAAAAAACTGCATTAAGTACAACTATTGGTACTCATGAGACAAAAATCATGTGGACCAGTGTAATTGGCGCGATATCTCAGACGGGTTGTCAATTCCTACGTAATGACCCACAGATGATGTGTCTGATACGTATTTCCACTAGAGTGTCATAAAGTCGACAGATGCTTTATTTCATTTGAAAAATTTCGATCTTTTCGGGAATCGAAGTAACGAACTACTGACTTGTAGCTTACTACTTTAACCATCTACGATATTATTTGCTAAATCTTTGTGGGTTGTGCGAATATTTGTTTCAATTCCCTATAATGTCCCATTCTATTCACGTGTTCTTAATCAATATCAGCTTTGAATCTGGAAGTAGTTTGTACAGTTCCAAATTATTTCTCCTTCATTTTATTTTCTTTATAGCTGCAACTATGTTCTTAATATTTTACTTTGAAAGATAGGCCTATCAAGTCTGCTGATTGCTTTGTTTTTTAGGACCGATACTTCACATCGATTAGTTCTGCTCAGATAAATACTTTATGTTTTCAATTTGATGTTGTTAACTGACTTTAGTAAACGTACTTGCTTTTGCGTTATAAATGACAGTTTGAGTTTGTTACTTAATTGCGTTCGATACTTGTCTTCTTTAGGGTGACAAAATAAAGAGGGAGGCTTGAAAAATGTGTTTTATATGAAAGAATGGAAATGTGTAACGAGTGTTCCATATATATGGTATGATAAGAAAAATAAATGTCTGGACGGGATACGAACCTGGAAATCTGAGTTCCGGGTTCGTATCCCGTCCAGGCAATTATTTTTCTTATCGTACCATATTAAGCTTGCATTGCTCAATGTTAAACATTTAATTATAACACACACAGACACACATATACACACGTGTACTACACTTACACTATGGTCTGCTGTTTGGTTCAGAATGTTATTTGTGACGGACATGACTCTGTACTTGGGAGTTACAACATTATTGACGTGGTGGGGAATATTTATTTTTCTTAAAACTAGATTATGATTTGGAGGCCACTCTCTCCTTTATTTAAGAGTAAGATAATCCAAACCGAGATTAATATTTACAGGCTTATACACTGAGAGGAAACAAATGCAACACCTTCAAGAGCTGTGTCAATGGCACCAGGGTATAATTCGTGCATATTAATAATAATTAAAATTGTTTATTGGTTTATTTTACATAATTGAGTAATGACCGCAAGGTCTTGTCTTCCAGTTCACCAGGCGTCTTTACCACTATTGTTTGGAATCATGTATTGATACGAATGTAATAATTTAACTTTTTTTCTAATGAAATCTACGGATAGTTTAACTAATTTTTGTTTTATTTGAGCATAATTATACAGATATTAACAATTTAAATTATCTACAACTTGATTAATAATACTTAATAAGCATAGGCTACACAATATACAGATGATAAAGAAAGAAAAATATATATTAAAATATCACTAATCATAATAACGTATAAAAAATGCAAGGCGACTGGCATAGAAGGCCTTTGGCCTACCGGATAATAATATTGACCTATAATACGATTAAATAATTGGCTCCTAAAGAAAGTGCAAGATGTAAAAAAATAGTAAAAATATACCTAGAACATTGTTATATGCTGTATTGTCTGAGGAAATATTTAGTAAGATTTTTTAAAATTGTTTTTGAGTCGGGTAATCTTTGATATAAGAGGGGGGTAATTCTACAGTCGGATGTTTGAAACAAGGATGGATGAGGAATAGTTGGTTCTAGAGGAAAAGGTAGAATTAAAATTTTTCTCGGCGTGTGTGCATACGTTTTGGCGGGAAGATGGTGAATGGAAGCGAGTATCAACATAAAGGGGTAAAGAGGTTCACAAAGTGCTATATAAGAAGTTGAGGTAATATATCTTTCGCCTGTCTTCCAATCGGAGCCAATGCAATATTTCAAATGTTGAAGTTATGTGACTTTCCCTTCACTCACCAGAACAAACAAATGTTACCTTCAAATACAAAGACCATGGTAATAATTGATACAAAAAGATTATTTGGCTAAACTGTACAGTAATAATGGTAAGATCTGGTAACACTTTAAAGTTAATGGTAATTAATACTAATAAAATATACATACAAAGGAAGAACAGCCCCTATATAACTATACATGAAAATAATACAAAGGAAGTAATAAAATGTAATAAATTAATCTGTCGCTTATGTATATATTCTCATTAAAGTACTTTATTGTTATAGAAGCCGTAAAATGGCGAGACCAGATTCAATCCTTAATCTGGAAAATTATCCTGGGTGATGTTTGTTTTTTTTATTATATCCTCACCTGTAAGGCAAATGCGAGAAAACGTTAAAGGACCAAACTATCCTCCAACATCAACTGGCCATCATATCATCATTATATTATTCGCCATGTTTATTATGAATGCGTGTGTGAACGGTGAGTTTCGTCTTAATATGATGTTGTCTCGAAGGATGCCCTGAAATTGAGCCGATCACTCATTGAGGGAAGTGCTCCATGTCCTTGTGTGATCAAAAAAGTATGTATGTGATCCACGGTTTAAAATCCCTCTCCCAACACGTCGTGCCACAGTAAAACTCGGGTGGGATGTATGTACCTGGTGAGAGGTGAAACTGCGTTAATGAAATGGAATAACCTAAAGGAAAAAATATATAATTTCATACAAATTCTAGCCCTTACTAATGACTTTAGAGCTCACATTTTGTGATGCCCTACTATAAATATATGTAATGACTGTACAACATGGTACATAACATGTCAGATATTTTATTACTGGAAGCAGAGTCGATTTAGGAATTGCAAGTTGTAGACCTGTGACATACCAACTCAATTCATGCTGTCGCGACGCATCGTTAATCTTAACAAAACGTAGCCTACAAGGTGTGAGTCTGCTATCTCCCCTGTCATGCTCAAATGAAAGATTATGCTACACGTTTCTAAACTACTTTTTTCATCCTCACATGAAGTACAATGCAACCTACCAAAACTTAGCTGATTTCCTTATTAGTGACAGTATCAGGGAAGTAGTTTTTTCAAGTTTATACGTGGTGCTCGGCGGAATCATGAACTCTCAAAACCGGAAATGTCCTGCTCTACCAAATAAGCCAACTTTCCTGTTTTTCTTATTCCGTAAATTTTGAACTGAATTGATACAAATCTACATGCGGCTACATGGAAGTTTTAAGAAGATCAGCTGGAAAATCCAGAATGGATAGAATACGAAATAAAGAAATAAGGGAAATCATGGGTGTACAAGAGGAGCCGGACATCAAAGACATTATAGAAAACAAAATATTACAGTAGTACGGCCATGTCAAAAGAATGTCAGAGCAAAGATTGCCTAAAATTAATATAGAATGGATCCCAGTGGAAGGGAGGAAGAGAGAAAGACCAAAGAAAACTTGGATAGAAAGTGTGCAAGCGACTATGAATATCAGAGGAATGGAGGAAGATCAATGGATGGACAGAGAGGAATGGCGTTTGGTTTCCGGAATTCGGCGGCAGCTGTCATGATATCGGATGATGATGATGATGATATGTGGCTAAAATTAAAATGGTTTTAATCTTGCCTCATCATGTAGCGTATCGGCCTCGGTGGTCTAGGAGTTAATTACCTGCCTCAGATCCCGAGGGTGCAGGCTCAAACCCGATCGGGGCCTATTAACTTTTCTGGATGGAAAAAACCAAAGGAAAATCCCTCCGGAAGCCGATGGTCCCGAGACTGTAACAGAACTTACACAGAACAGGGTTTAGTGTCTGCTATATTTCTTTAAAATTAGTGAAATCCTGCACAGATAGTAATACAACAATATAATTTACAAATAAAATTAAGGAACCTTTAATTAACCGCTTAATAGTGAAAGGTCGTGACTCCATTTTGTTCCTATCGAGTTAATAATTTGTTTTAGCGTATTCTATATTCGTGAACGCATGTTTTGACAATACAAGATAATTCTACGATCCGTAATGAAGGCTCATGACTGTAGAAGTGCAAAAATATTTCAATTTGGAAAAAAAATTGCACTGAGATTCTTTCTACATAAAGGAACAAACAGGGTTTAGCGTCCGCCATATTTGTTGAAATTTAGTAAATACCTTTGAGTTTAGAATTTGGGTATTCTACATTCGTACATACATGTTTTGAACATACAAGATAATATATAAGCAATTAGTAATATTAATGGAAACACTTGATCGTAGAAGTACAAAAAAAAAAACAATTTCTTAATAAAATGGACTGAGGCCCTTTCTACATAGGGAATTCTTATTATTAATCGATTACACAGATATTTACCTTATTGAACATGCATTACGCACAAATTGTTATACAGATAGATTTTCTATTACTGGTATTTCCTCCTTTTTTAAGCACTTTTTCCGTTCACAGTTACATAGCTTAAATAAATTGATATTCAGTTCTTTAGTTCTTACTTGAGTCTGGGAGGGACGACTGCCCAGAAAACCGCGACCTGAAATATCTAGCTCTATCCGAATTATGGGCGACTAGAATGAAAGTCAATTTTACGGTGTCATAAGTTGTAGGTCGTCTTCCAGGTTCTACTCCCGAGACCCATACCGTCATTTTTGTGTTGCGTTCATGGCCCCATGAGGCACTAAGACCCTCCTGCTAACCCCTTCTGCCTTTTAATTATTTCTCAGTTTCGAAGTCATAAGGCAGCGCTCTGATGAGTCTCTCACCTAGATCCCAGTAACCACATGTTTTCCTAACATGAGATGAGTTAAAGGGTGAAATAAAAAAAAAGGGAAATGAAATTACATTTGCTAGCCACGCCGCCTGCAATAGCCAAGCTTCACCATCTGGCCCTCCTCTTCTACTTAATTTAATCTGAAATATTGAATTTGCTCAAGTGTGATTTCCACTTCATCCATATAAGTGCAATATGTGTAAACTGTTGTTTGGGTACCACATATTAAATTATTTGTATGCATGTATGTATAATATGCTAATCGCCTAGAAGTCACAAACAATATAATTATGAAACTGGCTGTAATTACCGTATAATTTATCGCAGAGAATACATCCCTAAGCAATATTTATAGATATCTTAGACTTACAGCCAATGATTGCGTTAGAATGTGGGTACGTATTATATATTAAACGAACATAATTCTCAAGGAAGATACAATCCAATATTAGAAACTGAATATTTACACATTTCGACTTCGAAAACTGAAATCTTAATGGTAAACGCTTTACGAATGAGACATGTCAAGTTTGATATTGTTCTGCTGGAAATTGCTTGACAGTACAATAAAATATTGTAAATCCCTAGCAAATCTGATATTCATAGAGTACTGTAATTATTTATACTGTGCAATGAATATTGATAGAAATTATTGTACTAGATATTCGGAAACTTTCCAGTTCAAAATAAGAGAAATTAAAAAGAGAGGAAATCTGAAAGCAATATTATTTAAAATGAAGCTCGCCATAAAAATTAAAATTATATTTTAAAACTTTCGAATTGAAAGAAATCTTATTTCATTATATATGATTATATTGCTTAAAATATTTAGGATCGCTAACATGCAAATATGTTGTGTTCTACATCCAAAACATTTCATGTACTGGATGAATTTCAGGTACCACGT
The DNA here is from genome assembly GCA_030220185.1 of Diploptera punctata. Taxonomy (NCBI): domain Eukaryota; kingdom Metazoa; phylum Arthropoda; class Insecta; order Blattodea; family Blaberidae; genus Diploptera; species Diploptera punctata. Next base: position 830,649 of record JASPKZ010007908.1, read on the forward strand.
AAGATTTTGTACAATATAAATGATAAAATCTGAAAATAACAGACTTCTTAAGAGATTTCGGACGAAAATAACTTGCAAGGAGTGGTAAAAGAAAGTTCATACAATTTGCAGATATCATATAAATAGAAGAAAATGAGGCGAAAACGTGGAACATACTAATGAAGTTAAATTGACTATTTAACTCATGTCCAAAATGGGACTTAATGACCAATCACGTTTCAATTATTTTTGTTTTACAACCAATCACAGTCATGTTTCACGAAATAATTATCAGTGTTATAATTACCATATTAAAGAAAGTTCCTCCTTTTTAATATTCTGAACAGGTCTGACCATTATTTTACAGTGACTGAGCCTGTAAGAAATACGGCTACCAGATTGTATATATAGTGCATGCATGTCAACACACGCCGCATGCGGGAGTTAATATAAAAACATTTGTAGCAATTGATTATACCACCAAAAAAAGAAACCACTGTTTGCACTTTCTTAAATGTATTTTTTCCCAGGTAACAATCCAGAAAAATATAATTGTCATATTTACATCATACGACATCAGAAATGAATTAATATACAGTTTGTTTCATTTTTTCTCCACTAGAGAGCATTCTTACAATATTGCGTTCCTTTGGCAATAAATAGTATGATCTGGTTACAGTGATAAACAAAAAAAGCAGATGAAGCGCACGTATCGTTTCTCATTTGTTTTCAAACATCACCGTTTACATTAAATATATAAATATTTTAAAATAACTATAGTTAAATAATGATTTGTGAGTAAACAGCTTAATTTTATTCGTTAAATAGTCGTAACAAATGCCACTCTTGATTTCCAAATTCTCTAGATAAATTCACTCCTCACTTCGTGAGTCGTGAATTTATCGATAATTTGGAAATCACTCGTGGCATTACTTATGAAGATGTGATCAATATGAGATGAAGGTAAACTTAATATAAAGGACACGAAAACTATGGTAATAGACATAAATCGAACAAGTTAATCGCTCGACTTCAAATAGAGACAATTTCAAATACATGCTATACCTCATAACCTACTTCCAAGAATTCAAAGAGAGTATAACAAAGGATAAACGTGCATTCAAAAGGAATTCAATTTTATTGTAAATATGGAAAAGTAATTAAAAAAGAGACCACTGAAGTGCTTTTTCGGAGCGGGGATTGTATGTGGCAGAGTACTAGGAAATAATACGTAATGAGAACAGAATATTAGAAGCACTAGAAATACGAATTTGGAGAATAATGGAACGTGTGAAAAGGACAGACAGCGTATCAATGAAAGTTGATCTAAGAACAGTGATTAAAAGAAAAACGTGGTTGAAAATGATAAATGAGAGAGAGTAAAGAAATTGTCTAGGCCCTTGCGGATAATAAGCTGTTTAAATTTGCTCTTGAAATAATGGTGCGCAGAACAACTGTATGGGAAGAAGAAAATATAAGGTGATAGGCAAGATTGGCAAAACTGAGCAACAAAAAGAAACCTTTTTTGTCTCAGAAAGAATAATACGTGATTCGGATAGCACGTTTTCTCCTGAAATCAAATATGATATCGGTTTTGCTCCATCACGCAAGGTTTCCGAGAGACTGGAATTTATAATTTCAAACAATTTAATATTTTTTACATTCGTTACTACACAATATTCGAACATTCGGACTCACCTAGAAAGTAAGAAATGACGATTTTCTGCTATATTTCGCTTGTGGAGTATCCCTCTTGATGGTCCAACAATAATCGGCCAGCATATTAGGATTCCATTTGCCTTGATATCTCTTTTCCATAGCTGAAATCTCCTACGTTAGTCCATTTGGTTTTATTTTGCAATCGAAAAAACATTTATTAAAAAAATAATTATGTAAATTCATTAATTGAAACTGAAACAAACAAAAATTGTGGTGATAGAGAAATTCCGAATAAATTTCCGAAAACACGATAAAAAAACTGCATTAAGTTCAACTATTGGTACTCATGAGACAAAAATCATGTTGACCAGTGCAATCAGTGTCCATGCATGAAGACAATAATAGAGTATACAGAAAGTTGAAAATTGTAAATTTTCAGCAAATGACCAGCTTTTGAGCATTAAACTATCAATGAATGACAAATATTTGTGTGTGTGTGTGATCCAGTGCCAGCCACAGGATTTTCAGGTGTTGCAGGATTCGCTAGGCAGATAGATGATATAGCGATCCAGATTTAATTTACGCACAACATTACGTAGATGATATATCAGAGAGGAGTGCAGGGTGAGTGTTAAGTTTTAATTACTTGTGTGATGTAAGTGTGTTATGTGAGGAAAGTTAATGAAGAGAAGGAAGAAGATGTGAGGTGTGGCCGAAACCACTCCTGTCGAAAATAAGCTAGGTGACCGCCAGGCTTAACGTTCCCATCAGAGGGGCGAATTACTATCAATAGTACCACATGCCGGCCGGTATATGCAGCGGAGATGTTTGAAATATAATCCGGACATTTGGTGAAGACTCTAGCAATTAAATATTGTAAACAACCACATCCGCTAGACCTTAGATTGGAAATTCTACAATTAAGAACTTTAATCACGGTCATCGAATCCTGACCAGCTAGTCAGGAAGAAGGCATGCTACCAACTAAACTGGAGTCGCGGATATGAACGAAATGTTTAAATCATTAACATATTTTTATGAGTTAAACTTTAACGAAAAGCTTAACCCATTAGAATCAATGCGGATGAAATTCGCGTTTATGCTTAGGGTAACCTAACGCTCTTCGGTATTCGTCAATATTTTGATATAAATAAGTTATTGGTGTTCCTACTTGTTCAGAAATTGAATCAAATATATATAACCCAAATTTAATAATACCAGTTTTAAGAAATCATATATCAAAACACTTCATACATATATACTACATGAAACTGCTCTCTTTGTTATGGCTAAGTACGTTCGTATGAATTACTGAGGTCATAAACTAAAGCACCAACTAAATTTATATACTTTTCTCTTCTGTGGATCTTTTTCCCATAAGATCTGCTCTCCAAACAGAAGACTTAATTTGTTAAATACAATTACAATTAAAGGAAGAATTAAAATTTGTGTGTAAATATATCGCTTATTAAGAGGATAAATAAAAAATTATAAATAAATCGTATTAGAATAAGTATAACGATATAGTACCTATTCACCACATTGAGAAAATAAGTTATATGCATAAAGAATTATGTTGAAATGAGTGTCGCTCCTACACTGGTTGAATAATTGTTTTCATCTCTGATTCTAACATTTTTATGTAGGACCAGCTGTATATTACCAGGCCTAAGTTCTTCTAGACCTCCCATGCCATGAGCTGTAACATATACCGGTAGTATAGTTTTATGATGTCTGCATCACATTCAATACAGAGGGATAATATACAAATCTAGGGCTAACCGAGGAATAATAAAGAAAGTCGATGTAATTATTTGCCTACAAAGCTCTAGTTTAAAATAGAGGATAATAACTTGATATGTAACATGACGTCATCACAACAAAATTCAATATAAATACACATCCTAATGATTTCATTGTCAAAATTAACGCATTTTTGTGTGCATTTAATGTTCGAAAGCTGTAGTACAAAATTCGAAACGTATACTCTCATGAATTTAGTTTCATATATTTTACCTGGTATCGAAAGTCCACACATATTATTAAATTGTTGTAATTTTGACTTCCTCGTATGTTGAAAATTCTAAGTAGCTTGCTATAATTACACAACTTTTTTGTGTAAAATGTTGACTTTGTACGTTTTATTTTGTCTATTTGATTGTTATGTGCCGCATTAAAAAAAACAATTTTTGTAAAATTCGAAGAATGTTGCTCTATTACCAAGTTTTAATAATACAAAATAATGTAGATCTATTTAAACTGGCAGAGTTAATGAGATAATTCCTCATCTTCCAGTCAACCAATAAATAAGATGTAAAAAATATGCTTTCACATTAATATTATTGATATAAAAATAAGCTTAAAAATTAATAAAATAGAATTAAGTAATATAACATTTCTAAATACTGTATAATAACTCAAATTGATTAAATAACTTAATGACATTCATATAAAAATGACACTAATATAGAACTTTCAGAAATATTGTTGAGTTTAGCTTGAAATATATTATTGGCCGATAACAATAGTAAATTAAAGTAATGGAACAGAGAGATAGTGAATTTCCATAGAAAAGTGCATATATCAAAAAGGTTTCTTTCATTTCTAAGAAATGTTGGTTGCATGTTATGATTTAACAAATGTTGTGGATTTTCTATTTTTGTTTCGAGGTAATGAAATCAGGGTTGAGTTGTAGTCTCTCGCTTGTTGGGATGTGATTTGGGCTTTAGGATCAGCGTGCAATGAGAGGAAGGAGGGAATGCGATTATTTGCACCTGACTGTTCCCAGAGCTAGGCCATTATCATGGCTGTGTTGTCCCCGGCCAGCAGTCATAACGAGCAAAATGCACGTATAATGCGTTGCAGATAGGATACAAATAGATCAATTATTTTGTGATACTCGTTCCCACCCCTCTGTGTTTGTTTAACACCAAATACGATTCACTCATTTAAGAGACATAGTGACAAGCTACTGTGTTGGAAGGCAATGATAAACATAGATCTGCCAGATTCACTCGCTGTTTTGTTGGCTAACAGTTTGTGTGACTGAGAAACCAGCTGCTTGTTCATTGAGTATATAAATCAGGGACTAACTACCTATTTTTTCTGATTTATGGATCGTTTACTTTTATGTATTGATACAGTGGCTGTTTGTATTTCGGCTTGTTGACTAAATATTTGGAAGCTTTATAACTGATTAACTGGTTTAATTTCTAACAAAATGTCTGCCTTTCTAGTGGATTGTTTGCAGTGAGTGTACTGCTAAATATATTTAGTACATTGTTGAGAACTTGCTTCCACATAAGTTGAAAATTGATTTGTATAATATTTGACAAAATCGAATGATTTATGAATCCAAAAGAATACAGACTCGTCGTACGATTGTGATTAAACAATATGTTTTGTACTTTTTTATTGTATCAAGTATTTATCATAGTCTCTATTATATAGTTATTTTTGTTTAAATGCCGACTGATTTCTAGATTGTTCCATCCACTATGCATAAAAAAGCACCAGATAATTGCAAGTTGTGATTTTAAGTACTTTTACGTATAATCCATCCTTCACCCCGACCTCACTTAACCACAATTCAATCGAAATCAGAGCAGCACGGGAGTGTAATTAGCGTTGGTCACAGTTTCTGGCAACATGTCTTTCGAAAAGAAACATTCTAAGCATTACGGATACTTCAGTTATCAAGAGCAGATCCACGGTCTCTTCTTCTTGTGATTATTGCCAGAACACCAATTAACGCTAAAGTTACAGCTCAGTTTACATGGGCAAAAAGCGTATGTATTTGTTGTGCTTTTCTTAAACTGAGATTGCAATTGGTGCTTAATTTTTATGGGAAATGTCCTTTTCGCACTCTAACAGTAATTGCCTGTACTGAAGTGTTTTTGTACATAGTAATGCCTTAGACTTAAATAAATTACGGAAAACTACACATTTTGAACATCATTACATTTCTAAGATAACATTTTTCACCCGATTAGACGCTTGATCTAACGTAGCGACAGTACGCCACTCATATTGACGTCCGTTTTGCAGGTTTTGGTAGATAAACCTTCAATTTGTGTGTCAAGTGTGGATACAGTGTTCGAAAACGGACGTTGCAAAGAAAATCATGTATTTTTTCTTGTGTAATAAAGAACAATGATCTGATAATTTTGAAAGAAAAAATGAATTAATGCTTTGGCAAATATGTGGTGGCAAATTTGGATATTTTTTCTGGTCATAGACTCCTCAAACAATTTTATTTTATTTTATATTTAGTGCCCTTGTTGCCATTTAGACATTTTTTGTGATCTCTCCTAGCATTGGCGTAAATTTAACCCACGTCTCAAGTTGTGGCGCCTGGAAGGCGTAGGTTACGCTGCACCCATGATATGATTAAAGCGGCTCGCCAAGAGAGTACTTAATCCTAAACTTAATCTAAAGCGAATAAAAATGATGAGGAGTATAATGGCCATACACCATTCCGGGACCGTTTGGACCTTAGATCTTCCTCACATTTGTCTTACAGGTGAGGAAAAATAACGAAAAAACCTCACCCAGGAAACTTGTCCCGACCGAGATTCTAACTCTGGCCCGCTGTGACAAGATAGCAACGCTACTTCGAGACCACAGTAGTGGACGACTCCAGTCATATGTCAGGAAGGATCTAATCGCACAACTTCACTCGAAAATATTGAGAGGAACTTCGCCGTGTTCTCCAAATTCTGTACCGTCGCGTCGCTGGAGCTTTAAATAGAAATACAATATTCTGCTGCCAGTTACATTCATATTTGTAATTTTTGTCGATGGCGCTACTTTCTTTGTGAACCAAGTGCGTTTTTTTAACTTTGGTCATTAATTAATTTTAAGTTTTTCTCATCTGAGAAGGTGAGAATTGTTTAGCATTTCATATCAGTTTTTTTTTTTTTTCCGGCCTGAGATTTACGTGTCCTGTTGTTATTATGTTGTCTTCAACTGTCTCCATGACCTTTAGAAAAGGGGACAGACACTAAAATCAGCAACTAGCTTCACATATCTGGGAGTCACTTTCCAAACTCAGGGAAACGTGGCTACACATCATGTAAATGACAGAGTAAATGCTGCGATAAGAGCCATAAGCGACATTAAGTCAATAAACAGACTCTCACTAGAAACAGCCCTACAACTTTTTGAACTTAAAGTTGATCCCGCTGCAACATATGATTTAGAGAATATATGGGTCGATTTAAAGAAAAAGAACCTTGAAAAATTAGAGAAACAAAAAGCCGTCATACCTAAAAAGGGTGCTCTGTCTCTCCAGATACAATAATAATAATAATAATAATAATAATAATAATAATAATAATAATAATAATAATAATAATAATAATAATAATAATACTTTATTTATTCTGGCAGAGTTAAGGCCATAAGGCCCTCTCTTCCACTCAACCAGCACAAATACAAATAAATATTTGACAAATATAGATATACACTATACTAATTATAAACATTTAAAGATACAATAAATGTAGCAATGTAAATGCCATGTACAAACGACATTTTATTGGGTAATAACAATAATGATACGATAATAATAATAATAATAAAATAATAATAATAATAATAATAATAAAAATAATAATAATAATATAAATATGATACATTATACGGGAAACACCAATTAATATATATATATATCTTACATTGGATAATAATGAAGTCGAGTTTAGAGCAAATATAAATTTAGATTTCTTTTAAAAGATGCCAATGTCCGGCAGCCCCTTATTTCTTGTGGTAGGGAATTCCAGTTGCGAGAAGTGGAGATGGTATATGACATGGAGTGATGTGATGTCCTATGTTGCGGTATATTAAGTAAGAGACTATGTTGTGATCTTTTGTTTAAGTTATGGTTTGAGGATAGATACTGGAAACGGGATGATAAATAATTGGGAATGGAGGTATGTAGGATCTTAAATAGGAGAATTAGACGGTGCGATTTTCTTCTCTCTTTTAGATGTAGCCATGACAATTCGTGGAATAATGGAGAAATGTGATCGTATTTTCGAACATTAAATATGAATCTGATACACATATTATGGACACGCTGCAGCTTGTCCGACAATCCGTCACTTATGTCAGTTTAGTAGAACGTCACAGTAGCCAAAATGCGGCATCCCTAAAGTTTGGATTAAAATTCTTTTAAGAGTTGTAGAAGAAGAAAAGGTTTAAGTCGCTTTAGGGAATGTATTATGGAGAAGATCCTTTTAAATGTTTGTTTTACTTGCACATGCCAATTTAAATTAGAATCTAAGTAAAATCCCAAGCTTTTAACGACGTCGGTATAAGGAATTTGTTCATTATCTAATATGACAGCCGGCATATTGCCATTGTTTATGAGGTGTAATAGCCTTGGATGTCCGATAATTATTGCTTGCGTTTTGTTTACATTTAGTTTCAGCCCATATTGTCTGGACCATAAAGATATATGCCTGAGGTCAGTGTTTACTTTGTCAATATATTCATTAATTTCGTCACCTTACACTTGTATATGAACTCTCCAGAGAACCATTCTACATAGTAGAGCTGAGGCTAAAGTTCCTACTACAGTGACACCAGCATACCATACCTCCTGCAAGAACTCCACGAGAAGTAGCGCAAAATATGGGAAGAATTCTATGTTACTGACGCCATGACATCCGTGAATGGACTCAGGGAGGATATGAATTGCGCCACGCAATGACCAGACTCGATGTGCATGGATTTCACCACAAGCTGTGCAGCAACCAGAGATTCCACGAGCTCGGGCCAGACTGCGTCTGTTCAAGATGTGGTGAACAGTGCGAGAAATATCATGTGTTAAACTGTAGGATGAGATCAGAATCGTTGGTTGAAACTCTGCAGTGACTACGAACAATATTATTTGCACGTTATGCGCATTTCTTATTTTATTATTATGTTCTCTTGCGGATTTGTAATGTTGTGGAGAGCGTTTCTTGGTAACTTCAGAGTTGCATATGCAGGTGCCTATAATTGTGGAAATATTTGCTTTTGCTACAATTAGGATTTTCTCCTTGTGTACTGCTTTCATTGATTCCAATGATGTTTATAGTAGATTGGTTTCCCTCCTTCTGAACTTCCCCTTCTATTTCTCCTTGTCAGTGAATACATAGAGTAGAGACTTCCTACGTTCATTTGTTCCGTTGCAAATTTTTCTGTTATTATCAGATGGGCCTGTGTTTCAATGATTTTTGGGGGGGTTAATTTTTAAAGACCTTTTAAGCTTCCACGTCCCATAAAATTATTTGTGCTCTGATATTAACAATGTCAGAACAATATAGTAACAGTGAGGTATATCAATTAAAGACCACCCTAACTGGCCCAGGAGGATATATGTTGCGCATTTCCAGCTGCATATAGGACATGACTGACTGCTTAGCAAAACATCTTCTTACATTCAATAGCAGATATTCCATAATTTTCCTGTGTGTCAACAACAAAAAGAGAAGGACCGACATCACCTTACACAATGCTCCACTTTGGCTGGAATAAATGGATGCGACCATTAATGGGAAGCGACGTACAAAATGAGATATTATCGCTAGACTCCTTCTTTAACTAACTATTTTAATTTTTCATTTTTTGCACATTTCTCATTTTTGTGCTTCAAGAATTTTTGGAAAACGATTCTTATCAACATACCAGCCATTGAATATAAAAAATAAATGCATAGAATTTGTCTGTGCATCTAATATTCAATTTCCGTGAAAACACCCATCATATAAAAATTCAGTATAAATAATCGATATATTGTAAATGCTTTGCGCAAAGCCGTATCCATATAAAAATGAGAAACTATTGCTTTCTGGTCTCGTAAATGGTGTAAAGATCTACAATATGTGATGTTACGTTAGACAAAAATGCACGCCACTGGAACGTGATATTGGAATCTATGAGAAATAACAGGGCGATCTCGCCTGTTTGCTAGGATTCTTAAAGTGAGGAAAACGAAAAATCCAGAAATGGACAGGAATAAAGCAAGTAACTCGTGGCAGGACAAGGGCTGCATGTGACAGGTCTCCAGTGCCCTTGTCACTTTTCTCCCCATCTCCTACCGTTTTGCAAAGACTGGGTGTTAGCAAGAAACTATTCTTTCTCTCTAGTACATTTTCAGCACCCAAATTAGGCAGATGTTTTAGATATATTTAAGCTATACAACTAATACAAAATAGGACAAATCTGTTGAATAATAATAATAATAATAATAATAATAATAATAATAATAATAATAATACATTTAGACCTACACATGCATACAATATTTCATGTAATTTTGTAATAGTTCACAATAATAATATTATTATTATTAATACATTGAGGGAGTTCGGAGTCTCAGAGTCTTTTTCTGTCTAGAATCACATGATCATTAAAATGGCGTCCTTATTCTTCTTCTTCCCTTGGTATTACGGTTCTCTTAAAACATTGGGCACTTTTTTATCATTGCTCATTCTTCTATATTCATACCTTTCTGTCTCCAACTTTTGACCTTCAGTTGCCTTAAGTCTTTTTAAACCTTGTCTACCTTTGTTTCTGTCTTTCTACCTTTCTTCTATCTTCCGGTTTCGCTTCTAAAACCCTTCTTGCCATTCTTTCCTGCTTCATCCGCAACACATGCCCTACCCACTGGCACTAAATTATTAGTTTGTTTTTATTATTTTATTAATATTTTATTATCATTATTGGTATTATATTATTATTATTATTATTATTATTATTATTATTATTATTATTATTATTATTTGAAAAGTAATTGTCGATTGTGTTTAAAAAAAACGTATCGTATATTGTGTATCACTTTCACTGCATTCACTTTACCTTACACTATTTTTCGACGTAGTTCTAGCATTCATTGAGGCACTTGTCGAAGCTGGACGTAAGTTTCTTACTCCTTCGTCATATTGTGATGCGGTCTGGGACGAAAGTCATCCCTACATTGTTTCTATGACGTTGTTATCGTCATCGAAACTTATTCTTCTTCAATCAGGGATAGGCTCTTAAGCCTGTTCGGGCTTCACATATTCTCCAAATAACATTTCCGTGGTCTTCCCAAATATCTCCTTCCTTCAGCTTTAAAATCAAAGATTCTTCTAGGAATACGACAGTAGCTCATTCTTTTTAGGTGTTCAATCCACAGATCTCTATAATGATGAATCATTTCCTCTTATGATATTACATTTAATCATTTTCTTAAGCCTTAACTGATCTCAAAAACCTAATTTCTGTAGCCTGAATTTTTTAATGTTATGTTGTGTCATGGTCAAAGTTTCTGTTCCATGTAGCAGAACTGGAATTGCTCTCACTGTATGGAACAGCGATGTAAAACACGAGCTCCGTGAGACTGTGCGCTCCGATATGCACCAAGAGCGCTCCGCTGGACAGGTAACGCTACCTGGTTACTATGTTCAGTTTTACTCGTCAAACGCAATGATTAGCATGGCTACGTTCAGCATGGAGACCTTGCGATATTTAAGCCTTTGTATCTTTTTGGCACAGAATATCTCCCCAATTTGCAAACGGTTAAAGTAGCTAATGCGACGAAAAAACAAGGCAAAAATATAAAAATATCCTTTAAATGTAATAACAAACTCAACATCGTACCAACAAAATTGAGGTAACAAATAAATACTACAATAAAAGCGTTTATAAGCTAAAGTAGAAAATTGCGATAAGTTTTACATCGATAGAACAACAAGCAATTTTATCACAAGATATACTGAACATTAAAATATATATATATATTAATAACGAAGAAAAATCAAGTTTTGCCAAACATATACTAGAAACGGGTCATCAGTTCGACAAAACGATAATACTATGTCAAAATTACACAGAAAGAATAACAACAAGATTAGCATCCTAGAAAACAAATTTTAAATGGAGCTCAGAATAAAGACTTGCTCAACAAGAACACGCCCTTTGTACAACATTAATAGTGTAGCCTCACTATGATGGTTGTCCAGCGGCTCGCTTTATTTCTCTACAGCTGTTACACATAATTAAATAAAAAGATTCCGTCTACTCCCATTATAATAAGTCCGCATGTCAATCATTGTCGAGCCACCCGCTGTTATGTAAACAGACAACCATCATAGTGAGGTGATAATATCAGTTGAAATGCAGAAGATGGAACATTGTTTTGAAAGGCCATCATATTTTTAACTACTTGACGAAGTTTTCAAACAAAACTTTATTTTAGATGAGGACGACTGGTTTATAGTTTACTCATTTTAAATTTTTAATTGGTGAATGGGAGTAATAGAGGAATAAATATTATTTCATTTAGACAATCGTCTGAAATTGGTGTGATATTTGATACCACAATCCGTTTTGAGACTCGTAGTACCAACCTGATGAAGTTGACTCTGAAAAGAATGCCATATAAGAGTCAACAGTTGACCATTACAAAGCCTATTTAACTCATGTCGCAAATGGTAATCAATGACCAATCACGTTTCAATGAATTCTGTTTTACACCAATGACAGTCGTGTTTCACCTCGCTCTTTATCGATATATCTTTATCAGCTCCTGCTTTTATGATAAAGAAAGCTCCTCCTTTTTTAATATTCTTAACAGGTTAGACCATTATTTTTCTCCAACAAATACAATGAATATAGCAAATAATGAATAGATTCAGTGATTTTACTGAGTTGTTTATTCAAAATATAAATGATTAACCTATAATGTTGAATATAATAGTTTGATGTGTTTCATTATTTCTCCACTAGAGTGCATTCTTACAATATTGCGATCATATTTGGCAAAAAATAATATGATCGAGTTGCAGTGAATATACATAACCTCACATTTCTAATTGTTTTCAAACATCGCCGTTTACATAAACTATATAAATATTTTAAAACACGGTAACTATATTCAAATATTTATTTTTTAGTAAAGAGCTCATTTTATACGTTAAATAGTCCTAATAAATGCCACTCTTGATTTCCAATTTATCGATAATTTGGAAATCACTCGTGGCATTACTTATGATAAATACCAATTAGATAGTATAACTGTCACGGGATTGATGATGGGGCAAGAGGTACTATACCAGGATTGTTAGCTAAATTTTGGAATTTCTTAGATTTGGACAGTGTGTGTCTTTATAAAATTGCCATCGCTGCCATTAGAGGACCAATTTCAATTTATAAAATCATGTTTACAAAATGTCTATGAAGAATATACTTCAATTACAATTTTAAATATATTAATGTATTTCATCAATTTCGAAAATTAATTGTCTGTATCACTTTGTCATTGTGGCAATCCTCTAATGAGGGAAGTTTTATATAAAAGATATAATATAATAAAAAAATATGTCAAGTCTCAAGTAAGAATACCCGTGAAGTAGCACTCTGAAAAGTGGTGATTTATTTTCCTAGAGTAGGAACAATAAATAAACCCACTGATGTTTTTTCTGTACCAAGAAATATTAAATCATGTTTGTTAAAGTGGTGTAGATACACATGATTATTTTAAACTTATTCTCATATTTTGTTGTGTTTGTACGTAGAGGCCTGTTTTTTTTTAATGTTGTTTTGTTTTTTTAAGGCAAATATTAGATATTGCAGATTAAAATATTTTGAGGTATTATTTAATACTCTAAACCAGTTAATACTATTCATTAATAAATGCTTTACTGCTGTTTGTGCGTTGATTTATATTTCGATCCCTCCTGCTATGAACGCTCGTGACAATGGTGGTCTTTCGTACAGGTCCCGCTGGAGAAGTGGGAAGTAGACTGCATGCTCCAGAGTTGGTACCGCGCTCCGGACGGAACTTGGAGCTCTGAAGTATGACATGCCTGGTAGAGAACTTCATACAGCATGAATTTGCTTTCTTGTAGTTCATTTGAACATTCTGTTTGTTTTACCGCATATTTCGTAATCAAAACGCCAAACAAATCAACACAATTCATCGACTGAGCTTTCTACGGCTTCCTTTTGGTTTCACATTTAGTTTCTTATTATCTCTCAATATTCGACAAGCAAAATATTTACACACCACAAGATTACAAGATCGTAGAACCATCCGTTCCCTATGCATTCTCTATAAAATATTACACACATCATTACCTTAATATTTATCACACCGCTTCACTAAACTCTCTGATACACATAAATTAGATACCCGATCCCTTGAGCACAGTGTCCTTTATATCCCTCCTCATCACGCTACCTATTATTCGAAATATCTTACAGTTTCTCTTGTCAATTTCATCGGCACTATTTTCACTTTAGGTTTCGCAACAATTTTCTTCTACAAGCTTCTAAAATGGATTCCAAATATTTAAATTTATTAACTTCATAAAAGCTTATTTTTATATATTCGGCTCCTTATCATCTCCTACCTTCCAAGTTAAATATTCAGTATTATTCATTTGATATTCAGTACCCATTTGTTATATTCTCTGAGAAATTTCCTGTCCATATATGACACAGTCCACCGCTGTGGTCTCGAGGTTGCGTGCTGCCTTGTCACGCAGCGGTCTCGGGTTCGATCCCCGGTCGGGGCAGTTTTTCTGGGTGAGGTTTTTATCGGGGTATTTCCTCACCTGTAAGACAAATGTCAGGAAAACTTCCAAACGGTCCCAGAAATCATGTGGCCATCATCATCATAATCATCCTTCACCGGTGTGGAAAGCAACGGGAAGCTTCCACACCTACAATTCCCTAGTAAAGCTGCAAGCATAGCATAGATACATGATACATATATACCATGTGGTATAGACAGTTGTTCGACAGCATATCTGTTGTTATTATTATTATTATTATTATTATTATTATTATTATTATTATTATTATTATTATTATTATTATTATTATTATTATTAAATAACCTTAAACAAAAGATGAATGTCAAACTTCAATTCTGGATTTCTTAAAAATACAATTAAAATGGTATCAGAAGACAGATTCGCAAGAAGAATAATATAATGAGTACCACTAGGTAAAAGAAGAAGAGGACGGCCAAAAGTAACGTAGATTGATAGTGTTTTGTGCAGAATTAGTGGAAAAGGATTGGTGGATGGAGATTGGAATGACAGAGATATTTCGAGGAGAATGCTAGTAGTTTAATAGGGCGCAGAAATATGTGAAGGTTTTTGCGAAACCTACCAAATTATAGTTATATAAATAAATAATAATAATATATAATAAATAATAATAACTATTATTACAATTTTTTGAATGCGGATGAGCCTATGTAGGACTATGCAAAGTACTTAGAGGCGTTTCCTTTGAGTCCAAATTTCTTTTATTCTCTTGCTATGAGCTTGTTTTCTATCTGTCCAAGTTGTTCCAGTTTTTTTCTTCGGTTTGTCCTTTTGGTCAACTTGCCACTTATTCACCTTAATTCTAAATATATCTCTGTTTGGGATATCTTCTTTAGTAATTCCTGCCAATTTCAAGTCCTTTTGACTTCTTTTGATTATTAAAATTATTATTATTATTATTATTATTATTATTATTATCTTCTCATCATAAAATGATGTGATTTCTTTTTTCAGGAGCGTAAAATTATTCTCTCATTGAGAATTTATTAAAATTCCAAGAGACAAATAATGTTTCATTTTTATTGCAGAAGGAATTGAAGAATTCTTCTGCTATATTAGGATAATCATGTACAGTTGTCAAATTAGACATTCGTTTTACCGAAGATCCGTAATTGAAATTTATATAATTTTTGGTATGTATTAGTCATAGAAACCATTTCTGTCGGTGCGTGACTAGTGAAAGTTATTCGTAGTTAAATCATGTTCAGAAACTAACTTCATTGTATTTACTTGATTATATTCGTTTCGGTTTATCAGAGGTTATTCCATTTTGTCCGCTTTTTTAACTACAAGTTATCATTATTACCATGAATACAGGTCTACTTGCAAAGAGTTGCAGAAGCAATCTGAAGTACAGAGGTTTACAAGGTAGAAGATGAAATCACAGTCTAGAGTTTTAGGTTTTGCGGAACACCAGTAACCCACACTCATAAAATTAATTACTCAACCACTCGAAAAAGGAGTTAGAAAATCCCAGACTTTAAAATTAGGTATATATTTTCTGCACAAAACAACACAATTTTATTTTCCACGCACAATATTAGAGTATGACGTTACATAAAGTAAAATGTAAGTAATAGTTCAACATGGTTATCATTAACATCTACAGTTGAGGTTTCAGCCTATTCCATCTCCTTGAAATCGATTGTTATAATTTATTCTTTTTTTCCCAGTGTGTATTGATTTACATAGGAACAAGATCACAAAATACTTCTTTACCTTCTATACCACAGCACAGGACATATTTATATTCTGAATCTTGCACAATAGTTATGACTAGAGCATGGAACTCGGTCATGTACTTTTAATAATACTTTATTTATTCTGGCAGAGTTAAGGCCATAGGGACTGTCAATCACTATTATTATTTAAATCCAAATTAACTGACATCTTAAGTTTCACGCAATGGAAATTACATAATAACTACATTCAAAATGTTGTATATACCTATAAATATTCAACTAGGAAGCTTTTCTCACTCTATTTTATGGTAATATTTTAATTGTGTTTTCTTTATGTAATTGTAATGTTATTGCTGTTTTTGTTTATTTTTCTTTACACTAGTACCAATTATTACTTTATTGTAACGGACTGTCAACAGCACGTACGGCTTACTGCCCGTGCGACCCATATTTGTAAATAATATTGTAAATATCTTACTTTTTGTCTAATAAAGTCCTACTACTACTACTACTATTTTATTCCATGTTTTATTAGTGTTAGCTAATATTAGACCACATCCGCATTGTCTTTTGTTTAGACTACATTTTAAAATTGTAATAAGTCTGTAAATTTTCTATGATTATATTATTTTTCCTGGTTTACTGGAAGAGAAAGCCTTATGGCCTGAACTCTCTCAGTTTAAATAAATAATAATAATTATTATTATGTTTTTGTCATACCTGACCACTCTATACAGTATGTCCTTTCTATTGTATTTTGTACTTTTTCATTATTTCTTTGATATTTTCCACAATTAGGTTTGTGTGCGTTATGTGGTATAGCGGTAACGTAGTTCTGCCAGTCATAGCGGGCCTGGGTTCGATCCACAATTTATTCTATATAATTTTTTCGGGGCAATTTATTCTATATGATTTCTTTTCGGGACAATTTATTCTATATGATTTTTTTTTCGAGATTTCACCTTACTCCGAACGCCATCTGTCCATCACAATCATACACATCATACTTGCCTTGTTTAGTATGGATATAAGAGTGAATGGTTTGTCTTGTAAATGGCCCTGGAATTGAGCTGATCGCTAATTCATGGAGGCCCTCCAAAACCTTACGAGGTAAAACATGAAAGTGTGTCATCCCACGGCAGGTGACGTAGTGCTTTCAATGTTTAAATAACATCGCTCTCCCGATAGGTTGAGCCATTGGCGGCGTGCGGCATGTAAAAGTACCTGTAAGTGAGAGATTAAACTACGATAGAGAATAATTAAGATTATTCTGTCAGAAACAATCACGTCGAATGGAAATCAATCAATGTGATCCAATATAGAAACGTATACATAAATTGGCCTATATTACTAATAATATAATCAAGAGAAAACTGTTCACATATTGTAAAAACAAGAGCCTCGAACGGATGCCGAGTATTTTCCGTTCCCGGCTTATATAAACTATTACCAGGGTTGGTTGAAACTCAGACTGTCTCGATGGTTACCAATAACAAACTCAACTGACTCACTGGCACTATCGAACCCGTAGGTTCATGGCCGCGCCGACATAAGCTCCGTATCCTGAGCTAATATTTTCCAATCATTCCCTGTATAATCTACTTATCTCAAATCATAGTTAATGTTATTCTCCCACCTCATTCTTGATCTATAAACTGGGCGTTTTCCTTTTGGAATTCCTACAACAAGCTTCCATGCACGTGTTTCATTCCCAATTCGAGCCACGTGTCCTGCCGATCGCAGCCTACGCGACTTAACTCTTCTTATTATGTCTGGTTTCCTATAAAGGTCATGTAGTTCACTGTTATGTAGTCTTCTCCATTCACCTGTCTGCTCATCTCCCTTTGGTCAAAACATTTTCCTAAGGGTTACCGATACATATATAAAACACGTATGTACCCGGCTCTCGGATATAAATATACATCCATAGTAATTCTGCCCGAAGGCAGGTCCTTCACTGCAATCATAGCATTTTTCATGCTATGCTTCCAGCTTTACTAGGGAATTGTAGGTGTGGTAGCTTCCCGTTGCTTTCCCCACCGGTGAAGGATGATGATGATAATGATAATGTAAAGGATGATGATGATGGCCATATGATTTCGGGGACCGTTTGGGCCTTAAAGTTTTCCTGACATTTGTCTTACAGGTGAGGAAAAACCCCGATAAAAACCTCACCCAGAAAAACTGCCCCGACCGGGGATCGAACCCGGGCCCGCTGCTTGACAAGGCAGCACGGTACCTCGAGACCACAGCGGTGGATTATATATATATATATATATATATATATATAATATATTATACATAACATACATATATCCTGGCATCTTCTAAAAGGAATCTAAATTTATATTTGCCCTAACCTCAGCTTCATTATTATCCAGTGTTAGGTATATATATATATATTATATATATATATATATATATATATAGATATGATATTATAAATATATTTTTGACATTTGGCAATGAAGGCAAATATGATATGAAAAGAAAAACGAATGCTTGAGTCGGGATTCGAGACTCGAGTTCGAATCCCGACTCAAGCATTCGTTTTTCTTTTCATATCATATATATATATATATATATATATATATATTGGTGTTTCTCGTATATTTTATCATATTATTATTATTATTATTATTATTATTATTATTATTGTTATTATTATTATTATTATTATTATTATGGTAAGTATTATTATTGTTATCGTATAAAATGTTGTTTGTACATGAAATTTACATTGCTACATTTAATGTATCTTTAACTATTTATAATTAGTATAGTGTATATTTATATTTGTCAAATATGTATTTGTATTTGTGCTGGTTCAGTGGAAGAGAAGGCCTTATGGCCTTAACTCTGCCAGAATAAATAAAGCATTATTATTATTATTATTATTATTATTATTATTATATCTCATTAGATAACACGGAGCCAAGAGTACGGGGCACAATATAGCTACCCGTATTCAGCCATGGGACCAATGATTGGTTATCAGTGTATTCATATATTAAATTACGTGTTCTCCTCGGCAATACACTTTTTTTTTGTTAATGGACTCAGTCTTCGTCCCCTTTGTTGGTTTAATGAAGCCGACAGTAGCCGCAATACTAGCCGTATTATGTACTGTGCATCTTGTTTCGCTTTTGACTTTTTGTAAGCGAGTCAGTTGTGAAGTGACAGCGATACAGTACGCTGTGAAAGTAAGAAGCTTCTTCATCGATCTTTCCCGACAAGGGAAGTAGAGGCTTAGAGAATCTCCGCAACTGAAGTCCAGATGCAACGATGATCTGCGCGGGTCTTTCGACTCGCGAGTGGGCGACTCACGAATCTATTTCTACCAACGCGAGACAACTATTCTCGTCCTCACTCGCGAAATTCAAAGCCGCTATTACGATGCGTCTCAATATATTACTATATTATAATGAAGAGAATGCTACTCACATATTGCAACATGAAACGTGTCAACACGGGTGGCTCAAGTGATAGCAGGTCCTCCTCCCAACACCTTGCACCAAGTTCGATATTCGGCAGAGATACATTCTATAGAGTGGAATAAATATCTCGTTATTAATTAAAGAACACTGGAAAAGAAAGTAAGAAAAGAAAACACATTTAACATTTTTTAAAGTATTGGCTGTACCTGCAATATTGTATGGCTCAGAAATATGGACTTTGAATAAACAGTCAACTAAAAGCATGGAAGCAGCAGAAATGAATTATATACGATTTGTGGCAGGATATAGTTAAATGGATGTGAAGGTATGCGTAAAGAACTACAACATATTCAGTTTGACAGATAAAACAGGAGAAAATGGTATGAACATGTCTGCAGAATGGATACCAACAGCTTACATAGGAAAAGTCTGAACTATCAACCAAGAGGAGGAAAATGAGATCGGAGACGCCCACGAAAGAAACGGACATAGTAGCTATAATACTTGGGGCCAGAACGAACCAAAACTGTTTAATCCTTGCAAGAAGAAGAAGAAGAAGAAGAAGAAACATTTTACAGGCTGTTAACTGTTCAATGCTGTTGAGTGAGTACAGTATGATGTACACATGGTGTCCAGTGACTTGTCATAGACATATGTATTATTTATGCTTTAGATATGTTGTATGTCATTTGGACAAAATGAGTTCTCTTTGATTTTAAAGTGAAATTAAAAATTAACAGCTTCTCTATAATATAAAACAGTACGTGGAAATTAAGAGTAGATATTTCGCAGAACAGTACACTTCATAATAACTGAGTTTTGTTCTTTATTTGTTTCCTTAAGTTATACTCGTGTAATATTTACGTCGTTTGTATTGTATTTCATGATTTTTTAAATATTTTCTTCAGGTAGTAATTAGTTGATTAATTTGAAAAATAGAAGGATATGCTACGTATCTAAATTATCAGTAATACATTAGTCTCTAATAAGTCGATGGAGACCACGTTTTTTTTATTTTTAATATCAAAATACTCAGCGAAGTTCGGAGAACAAGCAGTGAAAACTTGGTGGAGTTTTGTTCCAAACTTTATATTCAATTCAGGACTGACAATACAGTATGAATGGGTACATTTCTAGTGTTAGTAACGGCCATCTTTCTGTCTCATCTTGTGGTAGACGATTCAGGTTAGCATTAAAAAGAAAGGTCGTAACTAATTATAATTGCATAAAAATACCGATTTTTTTTGTTAATAGCGCACCAATCATCACGCTTGAAGTAATTCTAACTTATAGCCTGTAGTTCCGAGACAAAACAAAAAAGGCTCCTACTCAATTTCCAACCCATTTTTGGTTACACTGAGCAACAAAAAAGAAACTTTATTCTTTGTCTCAGAAAGAAAAATATGTGATTCTGATAGCATTTTTTCTCCTGAATTCAAATATGATATCGGGTTTTCTCCACCGCGCAAGGTTACCGAGAGACAGGCATTTATATTAATTTCAAACGCTTTAATAATTTCTACATTCATATCTACATAATATTCGAACATTCGGACTCACCTAGAAAGTAAGACATGATGATTTTCTGCTATATTTCGCCTGTGCAGCATCCCTCTTGATGGTCCAACAATAATCGGCCAGCATATTAGGATTCCATTTGCCTTGATATCTCTTTTCCATAGCTGAAATTTCCTGATGAAAGTGTTTCCCGTGCACCTCGCTCACAGCGCCAAGATTTTCCGGGAAGAAATCTAGGTTTATTAAAAAATAATTATTTAAATCAATTATTTGAAATTGAAATAAAAAACTGTGGGTGATGGAGAAATTCCGAGTACATATTTGAAAAACCTAGAAAAAAAAACTGAATCAAGTACAAATATTGGTACTCATGAGACAGAAATCATGTTGACCCGTGTTATTGAATAAGTATAACAAATTAGAAGAATTATTTGTAATTAAAATAGGTTTATAAGCTCCATTTCTCAAAACATAGGTTCTGTTTGCTTTCGATTCAATACACGTTTTAAAGAATATCGACGTTATTTTCCATAATAATTAGAATATTTTCACTTTAATGTAATGAACGCTAAACACAATTCTGCACGTTTTGTGTCTCAATCCATTAATTATTTGCATTCCTAAAATATTCCGCAACTTTAAAGAATATCAGAATAATTATATGACATGGTTCAACATCATACAAACCATTTAGATCCGGTGCTAATCTTAAATAGTATAATCATTAACAAAGTTGCATAAATGAGTTTTCTAGTTAGGACGGTAAATGTTATTTCTCACAATTTACACCATTTTCATCTGACGAGATTGCAATGCAAACATAAAAACTGAAGCAAATAAACTGAGTTTAACTTGTTTCGGAAAATGAGAAAAGCACTGGGTCACTTGTATATTTTTGGCACAAAAAAATAATCTGGTCCACGGCTGTGGTCTCTGGGTAGCGTCTAGCCTGGGTTCGTTCCCCGGTCGGGATATTTTTATGTGATGATTTTTTCAGTGGTTTTCCTCACCAGTAAGGCAAATGTCAGGAACATTTATGGCCCAAACGGTTCCCGAACATCATATGGCGATCATAAACATCATTATCATATTCGCCATGTTTATTATGAAAGTGTGTATATGAATGGTGTGTTTTATTTGTATGTTGTGTTGTCTCTGAACAGACTGATCATTGCACTGATCACTCATTCAGCGAGGTCCTCCATCAGCGTGGGCCGAAAACACTCATTTCTTTTATTTCTATGCTGTAGTAGCGCGGAAAAGTTGCGAATTTTATAGCTAAAAAAAGGGAAAATTATCAAAATCGGTTGACATCTTCCGGTCGCGCAAATGCTCTGAAGTTTGGCAAAATATGAAAAAAAAACTTGATTTTTACAATTATTTTTTTTAATATCAAGTAGGTATTGCTTATCTTTGCTAAGCACGTTGATGTATATCTGTGGGATCTGACAATCAATATTCTGGAAGTTATTTATAAAATACCAAAAATGCGTAAATATACATCTTCTTCATTATTGTGGAGCTGATGCTCGACCGGAAGATATCAACTCATCTAAACCAAATTAAAACACAATGTTTTTAGGCACTATTTGAATTGTGGAGCTAATGCTCGACCGGAAGATATCAACTCATCTAAACCAAATTAAAACACAATGTTTTTAGGCACTATTTGAATTGTGGAGCTAATGCTCGACCGGAAGATATCAACTCATCTAAACCAAATTAAAACACAATGTTTTTAGGCACTATTTGAATTGTGGAGCTAATGCTCGACCGGAAGATATCAACTCATCTAAACCAAATTAAAACACAATGTTTTTAGGCACTATTTGAAGACGTCACAAACTGTTATATTACGAAAACGTATAATTAAAATATTAAACAAATAATCTCAAAAATTAAGTTTTTTCATATTTTCTCAAATTATAGAGCCTTTGCGAGACCGAAAGATGTCAACCGATTTGATATATTTTTACTTTTCTTTTGTCTATATAATTCGCAACTTTTCCGCGCAATTACAATTTCGAAATAAAAAAATGAGTTTTTTCGACCCACCCTATCCTCCATGTTCTTGTATGGTAAAACAATATTGGTATGATCCGTAGTTTAAAATCCATCTCCCGGCAGGTCAAGCCACTGTAAGGCTCGGGAGGTGTGTGGCATATAAAATGTACCAATAAGTTAAACTAAGTTAATGGAAGTTAAACTAAGTTACTTGAATGAAATAAAATATTTTGAAACCTGAAGTATGGGTCTCTGAGAAAATTTATAGGCCCTTTGATACAAGATTTGATTTGCGACGTTTATGACCTGACATTCCGAGAGCGTCTTTAAAAAAATATATTACAGTATGTATATACCCCATATGTCCCACATTAGAACACGGGTGCTCCCTAAAGGGAGTTTCTTAACCAAGCTAATTTGGTTACGTTAATTTACGTTCATATGTCAACGAGTGATATGTGGTCAGCACATCGCCTCAATGAGAGACATCTAGTAGGTATCATAGGTATTCATGAACGAATGAGTCATTTTTATATCATACCTCATAGTTTATGTTCCTTTAACATAAGAAAACATAAACTACGAGGTACGATATAAAAAATTACTTGTTCATTCATGAATTAAGAACCTCATAATATTGTTTCCCATATTTAACTACGAATCTGAGGTATTACTTGGATGGATGAATGTCTTTTTATTCAGGCTTACGGTACTTTACGAGTCAGAAAATCTTCAGACTCAGGACCTTCGTCTTGAAGTCCCTCCCGGAGGACTTGTACCTTGGATTATACCACCCTAAAAATTCATCGACCCATGCTGGATTTGAACCCGTGACCCTCGGGTCTAGAGGTAAGAAACATAAACGATTTCAACAGTAGTATTTTATGAGAGAAAAGTATAAAATTCAAAACATAATTATTAGGAAAATATCGCATAGGTAGCAATCGTTCACATTTTTAATAGTCCGTATCGATACATCAATGTATAATAATCTAATATATAAAAATGAATGTTTTTGTCTTTGTTTGTTTGTTTGTTTGTCGGTTCGTGGTTTATGCGCGGTCATACCGTTGATACGATTGTGATGGGGCTTTTTGCAAAATGTTCAGGAGATTCCCGGGATGAACATAGGCTATAAGAGAGATGTGATCCTCAACTCCTACACCCTTAAAAATCGCCCTTTTTAGTGGAAAACGTGAAAAACAGTAGCTCTTTGGACGCTTAAATGGCTTACGCTGCCTAAACCATAACAAATACACAAAATTAATGTACACGGAATTAAATATTCTACAAAAAAGTCCGCGACAGCATGTGTTTATATCTTATGGATAACTCGCAATAACCATTCTTGTCTTTCATTGATGCCAAGAAGATCCAGACAAGTAAGTAGAATCCTGTACAAGCATAACAACACATGGCGGATATTCGTTTACGGATAACTCACAATAACGAAATTTGTCTTTTAGCTCATTTATGCCAAGAAAATCGAGATAAGTAGATTCCCGGGCAACACCGCGTAATCAGCACGGGGAATCTTAAAATAATTAGTATATACATTTTTAATTATTTTTAATTTTACTTATTCAACTAGTCATAAGTAGTACATTCATTTTTGTCTTTCAGCTCATTTATGCCAAGAAGATGGAGATGAGTAGATTCCCGGACAACGCCGGGTAAACAGCACGGGTATCTAAAAATAGTTAGGATATAATTTTTCCTCTTACTCATTTAACTAAACATAAAACATTAATTTTCGTATTTCAGCCCATTTATGTCAAGAAGATCGGGTAAGTAGATAGATTCCCGGGCAACGCCGGGTAATCATCACGGGTATTAAAAATATAAATGTATAATTATTTCTCCTCTTACTTATTGAACTAAACGTAAAAGCACATTAATTTACATTTATTTAGGCGTAGAAGCGCACGCCGGTTACTAGCTAGTAATAGAATAAACATATTAGATGATATTACAAGTACTGATTCAAAACTGAATAAAATAGAAACAAACTAACTAGTGAATGTGGAGTAAATGTAATTGTGTCCAGAAGTCTTGGACATGCTGTGCCGTGTCAGTGCGACAAGAAATTCCCTGTAGAACACGGCAATATATCACGCCGACAACAACTATAAGTTATACCTCAGCCCCCGCCTCATACTCATTCGTTGTATTCACTCGTGTCTTACGATTGCTTAACTCTCTTACTAGAAGCTCAACTTTGATTTTACCTTTAAATAGATGCAAAGTATTTAGATATATTAGTAAAATGAAACTCAATTTAGAAATACAATTTTATATTTCGTTATATGAGAATTCAGGAAAGAAAAATTAAGATTTATATTTGCAAACGTGGGAATAATGAAAATTTAACTAAAATGTTTACCTGCGTTTCATTAGCAGTGCATTTAATGTAGAAACTTATTGAATGTACGATTTATAAACATTAAACACAATAAAACTATCCCCTTTTAGCGATATCATGTCCAGAATAGAACGTTTGTTACAAGCTCACTACTTCGGCAGCATATCTGATCTCTCAACACAATCTTTTGTTTTTTTCTTTTTGGTGCCGACGATCTGTTAGGCGTAATAATTCAATACCCTTGTCCTATGACTCTGAGAATTTCCAAGAAATACTGCCCGGCGGAGTGACGCCTAGCCAACAGGAAAATCATGGACAAAGAGCTGTGACCACTTTTCAAATCCCTCATAGCTTTGTCAAATTTTCTGGAAATTCTAGAAGCGGAAGTAGCATTATTAAACATGGCGATACCTTTTGAAATAAAATAATAATTAAATTATAATACAAGCCAACGACAGGCTAATATAACAGAGAACGTTAAAGAACAGATCAGTACTGTCATATTAAAAAACGTGAAACAAAATATGCATTTAATCCAAGCAAAGATATCATAAAATCAATACTGATAATTACAAAACCTGATAATAGAAGGAGTAGCAGTACTAATATAAAAATGCATATAAATAATATAAAATCAAAGAAATTTGATTAAATATAATCCCAGCACCTTTTTCGCAAATCATAAAAAGCAACCGATTTATCTTGTGCACCAATGTTTCCACATCAGATATTATCAGTTCTGATGGGATCCCATTTGAATCTGATGCTTTATGCCTCTTTAAAGTTTCGATCGCCATTTCAACCCCTAATATGCTTGGCTGTATGACTAATATTTCTGCTGTCTGTAAATAATCCTCTTCAACGTCATGTTCTGCATGTACATTTCATTGCCGATTACAGTAATTTTTCCAACTATTTAATATATTCCGGGAATCTGCAATAATCTCCCCACATTCGGTCGAGCCAGAAAAAAATTCCTCTCTTTCCTAATTCCGTTTTACTATTTGTGCATTAATTTCGAGATAAATCAGATTTTCTCTCAAATACTCCCTCTTTCTGTAGTTTGAAAATTTAGTGTTTTCCCGTCTGATATTACCCAATTATCTTAATAACACTTCATTTGGCTCCTGTAAATATTATGTTTTCGGTAGCTTTATTTTTTCTCAAAGAAGTTGGCATATTACTCATGATTTCATTTTTTTTGCCTCATTTTAAAATAGCCGATGCTTTCTGATTTTGACAATTTAATAGTACCTCTTACAGTCTCTCATTCTTTATTTACACAAGATTATTCTTTGGTTGCCTCATTTTCATCTGAACAATCCACTACTTCAAATCTATTATATATTTTGATCTGGTATTCTTGCCGCAGTTCACAATTTCCAAAGTGTTTTTAATTAAAATTGTTCAGTCATCTTTTCAGTTTGTTTCTCTTGTAAGAGATAACCGTTTTCTGATTTTCTCCCTGACCAGATGATGATACGAACTGCAGACTATTCCCCTAACTGATCTAACGTCGATTATGCTAGTGTGCCTGCGTTTATCTAATAGAGAAACAATAATGTTGAGTGATTCCGGGTTATGTGGCCGTGGTCCATAGTTGGTGTTGATACCAGACGTTTCGCCCTCAACTGCGGAGGGCATCTTCAGTGGCGAGTGCTTCTATGCGTGTTTCCTGGTCGGAAGATCTACTTAGAATAAGTAGACACATAACCCGGAATCACTCAACATTACGATTACCGGCCGTGAAAGCCTGCATTCAACAGAGAAACAATAACTTAACTAGAAATTAATTAATTTCGGTATAAAATGATGTAAGCGTATGTTAAATCACAATGGATGATTCTGAAACATTCACGTTAGTGAACGTATCTTACTATAGGAATAAAAAAAATATTAATTTGTTATTGTAATAATTAGGTAAGAGATGTTTAAGTGCTTAAAGTTTGATAGCAATATTGTAGCGTATATTAAGTAATCAATGGACTGAAAATATATTTCATTCAATTTTATACAACTAACAACACAAAAATTTGCTCACTGCTTTTATCAAACTTTTCCATTCTACTTCAAACCCAGATTCATGGAAATTTTGTTCCTTGGCAGGTCATTATTTTCTTTAATTAGATACGTAATAAAGAGGAGTCACAATTCATATCTAAGATATGGGCTCTCTTCTCACAACTCAGTTAATAATATTTCTCTATCTCTCTTTCGTGCATTGTCTCATTTCCTCTCGTATTCACGGTAAAATGTTATAATGCAAATCCTTCTTGAGACTTTAAGATTGAGATCCCAGAGATAAAAATTAGAAATTCAAAGAATTAAAGTATCACAAAGCATTATAATTAGAGTAAAATCGACTTTACAATTAAAGGCCAGGTGTGTTATAATTAAAGCATACAGAGAAAAGCCAGGTAAGTCTCCCTTCCATGAAATAAAAAAAACGGACTTTTAATATACGAGGTATCTACTTCTTTCCCTGTATGCCAAAACCCATGATTAAACTGTTTTTCCCCCTATTTCACACTTCTATAATATAGCTCTTCCGATGGACGTGCCAGACAAATTTTTGCTCTCAAGATGATGAGGGAAGTAACCACAATAAGCGGTCAACAAACTAACTTGCTGGCATTATCGAACCCATAGGACATAAACTCTCCCTGTTCTGAACCAAAGTTATTTAATCATCCAATGTATAATTTAACTCCCCAAATCCTGATCAATATTATTATCCCATGTCATTCTTGGCTTATTACTGTGGGCTTGTTAATTTGACTCTAGTAAAGTGATCCCACAACAGGCCCGGAGACCCTTGGGGTAGTAGGATGTTAAGGCTCCCACTTTTTTTCCTAGACAATCGGCACTTTGTCAGCCGGGTTGTCAGCCCTGCGTGACGGCCACCTTTACCCCAGAACAAGCGTCTGGTACCCATTTCAGTTAGAGGCTGAGTCGACCTCAGGGCCATAGTGCCGCCAGAGGGTTTGGGTCAGTTTAAAAATCCTGACCCCAACGGGACTTGAACCCTCGACCCTCTGGCTTGTACCTCAGTGCCTTAACCACTACGCTACGGCGTGCCCCGTTAATTTGACTCTGGTTTCTCTAAATTTGAGTTTCCACGCCCCTCTTTCATTCCCCATTCGTGAAATATATCCGGCCCATCGTAGTACACGAGTCCACCGCTGAGGTCTCGAGGTAGCGTGCTGCCTTGTCACGCAGCGGGCCCGGGTTCGATCCCCGATCGGGGCAGTTTTTCTGGGTGAGGTTTTTATCGGGGGTTTTCCTCACCTGTAGACCAATGTCAGGAATTCTTTAAGACCCAAACGGTCCCCGAAATCAAATGGCCATCATCATCATCCTTCACCGGTGTGGAGAGCAACGGGAAGCTACCACACCTACAATTCCCTGGTAGAGCTGCAGGCATAGCATGAAAATTCTATGATTGCAGTGAAGGACCTGCCCTCGGGCAGAATTACTATGGTTGGTTGGTTGGTTGGTAGTATACGAGACTTAACTGTTAGTAGATAGATAATGGAATTTATTGCCTTTTTTCAGAATAAAGAAAATACATATGCACATTGCGCACGGGCCTGCTTGGCCGTACGTGCATTATTTTTCCATGAATAAAAAAAATAAAACTAATAATATAAACAAATACCTACAAATACACCTGTATCAAAAAAAAACAATAACAGGCTACATATATGTAAAATATATGTCTACACTAAATCACAAATAATACATATCTACATTCATCCACATTCCGTACATTAATATTTAAAAAAAATGCTAGAAAAACACACACACACACACACACACACACACACACATACATCCACACACCCTCACACATATACACACCACACGCTCATACCCCCCTCCCCCCGTCCCTGCAGACATTAAATGCACTATCAGACTATTCAACTTATCAGACCTACTTATTATATAACATGATTAAAGATCGAAAACAAAGACCATATTGAGATTCTTCTTATTGTTAATACATATATCCTTAATCTACAATTTTGTTATATCTCAATTTTCTTACTGTACCCAAAAATTTGCATGTTTTTTATTCACTCTCGATCCGTCCTAAAAGATCCCAACACGCCACTCTCCCTCGATGCGACCTGAGAAATCTCTCCGGCAGCTTCTGTAATCTAAGTTGTTCTGTCTCTCTACAGAATGCTATAATATGCTGCCAGTTTTCATGGTCATCGCATAGTGGGCATAGTTTAATGCCTTCATCATTTGTTAAATTATGGGCCATCCATCCCCCCAAATGAAACCATGCAATAGCACTTCTATCATCCCCATCCAAAGAGTCAATATATTTCTCCCTTCCCCACGAAAGTTTCAGTTCCGTCTGCAAGGTGAGCGATATTTTCTGGTTACACTCTGCTTCTATATACTGTCTGTCTATATCGATTAGTCTCTTCTTAACTGTCCTCCAAACATTTCTATTATTCCGCGTACTCCTCTCCCATACCCAACCCATCCCTATGCCCTTCAATCCCCTTTCTACACCGATTACCCAATCTCCCGAAACACACTGCCTTTTCTGTTCATTGTAACACTCTGCTCTAAGCGAGTCGTGATTCCCGTTTATTATGTCCAACCAATACTTAATAGCCATAATTTTGCCCCTTATTGTGTCCGAAAATGTACCGAATTCTTTCAGTATGCCACAATTTGAAGTCCCCGTTGCTAATCTCATCGCTTTCTTAAGAAACATAGGTTGAATTTTATCTAGTGTTCCCGTTCGTTCCCAACCCCATAATTCTGAGCCATACAGCATGGTCGCTCTCACAGTCGAAGAATAAACCTGTTCTAGTGTACGCATCGGTATGTTTCGCAATTTTGACATATTAGTAAGCATTTCGCTTGTCCGGCACCTAGCTCTCATTGTTGCATTTTCGATGTGTCTCGTCCATTTTCCATTCATTGTCAAAGTCATCCCCAAGTAGACAACGTTTTTAACATTTTCTAAATTCTCACCACGGTATGTCCACCTTTCCCTCCCGCTGTATACCGACCCGTTTTTAAAAGTCATGGCTTTAGTTTTGCTAACGTTAAGAGTAAGTCCCCAAGTCGTACAGTATGTCGATAGTAAATCTAAACCCTTATAAGATATCTACGTGGCACTGGAGTGGCAGTGAGTGAAGACCACAGCCGGAGAGTGAGAGAGGAGCGAGCATTCCTGAAACGACATCTAGTGGACGCAAGGAAGCAGGGAGCTCAGGCTTTCATCCGTTTCGATAAACTGGTAATAAATGGACGGGTGAGGACTCGTCGAGAACTGGAGGAGATGTCTGTGTCCACGAAGGAAGCGGCAGGGACAACGCAACGGGAGGCGACCTCTGAAAGGCAGAGTTCAAATCGCAATAAAACAAGGGAACGAGATGAGTCGCGTGGAACGACATCGGAGAGGCAGAGTTCGAGTCCCAAGAATACAACACGGGAACGAGAAGAATGCGAGAGAACTGACAACCCTGCAGAGAAGAGGACAGAAGACAGCAGTGTGAGGGATGAAAGCTCGGCGCGACAATTGAGAAGTAGGATGTCGGAAAAGCTTGCAAACACAATGCAGAAGGGCCGCCAAGAGCAGGTAAAGAAAACCATTAGAACATAGAGGACAAACCCCCCTCTCAGAATTGCTGTGTGGAATATTGAAGGTTTGAAAAAACGAATGTCTTCCGACAGATTTATTGATTTTGTTAAAAGTTTTAGTTTTATTTCAATTATAGAAACTTGGATGGGGGACAAAGAACATATTGAACTTGATGGATTTAATTGTATAAATAAGGGGAGGGGTAGTAAACAAAAAAGGGGAAGATATCCGGGAGGGATATTAACAATGTTGAAAAATAATACATTTAGACGTGTTCAAAATGTTCATGTTGAAATACAGGGTGTCACATGTATTCATGTAAAAATCGGAGATCTTTGTTTATGTATCCTCTCGGTATATCGTCACCCGGCTGGGTCTCGACACGCTATATCTACCTTTTTTGATGACCTGGAAGATACAACTGTTAGTATTACATATGGCTTTCCATATGCATTATATAGCTCAGTGTTATAGAGTCATCTCCATTTGCGTGTCTGTTCGTCTCAATTACACGTTATATTTTCTATTCCCTTAAAGTTAGAATCCATGTTTTAACTTCCATATAATTTAAGGCTGATATTCGATTAAATCTAATAATATATATAGTTTTGCTCCGAAACTTCGAAAATTGCGAACACTAGAGAGATTTTTAAATTTTCGTTTCAGGTGAACTTCTACAAATAATAATCTGATTTTAGTGGCAAACTTACTCAAACTTACTTTTTAATTGATAGCTATATGTCAAGCTTAGTTATGATGAAAAAAAAATATGCCCCCTAGAGCGTTAAGGGACACACGCACGCACACACACACGCACGCGCGCGCACACACACACACATTATTTACTTCAGGACTGTTTCTGTTATTTACACGAGTATCCTCAACCGAAATGTACAATTGTTTTCTTCCACATTTCCCGGTTTTTCGTGTCATATTTCTCTTCTTCATGTTTTCTTGAATTCCCTTTATCCACGTTGGCTTTGGTCTAGCACGTTTCCCTTTTCCAGGAGATGCCCTTTCGATACTTATTTGTTTGTTTCTGTGTCCCTCCTTCTCATTATTATATGTGCATACAACATTAGTTGGATTTCTTCAATCTCTTGAACAATATCCTTTTGTACATTCATTATTTCTCTTATTGTATTATTTTTTATTTTATCTAATTTTGATATTCTTGCCGATCTTTTTAAAAAGTCAATTTCTGTGACTAATAATTTATTTTTGTGTTATATACTAGTACAGTCATTAAGTTCTGAGACTTTACGCCTGAGGATAGGCTCCCACAAGAATCTGAATGTCTCACAAGATGCCGATAAATAGGCGTACACTTAAATAGAACCACATCCTCCCTCAAAATAGTCGCCTTTGGCCGTCATGCATGTTTGCTAACGGTGGTAGGTATAGCTGTTGGAAGCACCGCTGTAAGAAGTTGGCAAGAAGGTCCCGTATGGCTTCTCTTGTGGCAGTCATGTCCTCTTCGGAAGAATGAAATCTACGCCCACGTAGGATTGCTTTCATGCGAGGAAAGATAAAAAAAATCGTCATGTGATCATCACGTTGGTCTTGCGACAGGATTCCTGGCACACTGTGGTGGGTAAGGTAACACGAGACATGTCCAGGTCATCAGACAGAATTTTGTAACAAGTACCATGGTTGACCCCTACCACTGCTGCCAGATCGTCTACTAATTGGGAGCGGTTACCACGCACCAACGTCACAACTTCTTCGATCTTGCGTTTAGTCCGAATTGTGTGTGGCCGACCAGTACGCACATCATCTTCCAAACTGTATCAACTTTGCAAAAAACGTCGGTGCCACCTAAACACAACACTGCAACTCAATGCGTACTCACCGTAAACTTGCTGTATCATTTGAAACGTTTCGACATCGGTCTTGTCTAATTTCTGACAGAACTTGATGTTGCTCTAACTGTGACATCTCGAGTTCCGACATGCGCATTCAAATCACTGTCACGACAAAGACCGTAGTTTTGCTTGCAGTACATTCACTCAACTGTCTCTTGCTGGAACGAGAGACTAACTGACATGATACCATAACTCGGCGCCACCTATGCGCTATAGCGTAATACAGCGCTACTTTGGGCTCGTCTCAAAGCTTAATGACTGTACCACGTGTATATATATATATATATATATATATATATATATATATATATATATATCCATCCATCCATCCATAGTAATGCTGCCCGAAGGATGATCATGATGATGATGGCCATCATCATATATATATATATCGTTACATGTTGTATAGGATCGTTTAAATTACATGGACTAGACGAGAATGATGGTCTCGCATTGGTGAGAATAGATTTGTGAGTCGCTAATCGTGAGTCAAATGGCCCGCGCAAATATTGAAACGTCTAGGCACTCATTCTAGATTACTCTTCGAGACTCTGTTTTCCCGTTCGGGAAAGATCAGTGTCGAAAGATTTCTGTTTGGAAGTGTCCCGACCCTTCGTCTAGAATATTTCGCCTACTTGCCTATATAATCTGAGGCGAAGACGGAGGTTAGTTAGTCTTGTGTTGGAAAATTGTGGTGAACTGATTCATCAGTGACTGTGAAATGACCGTGACTGAGATAACCATTGAGAGAAGATTAATTGAGAGTGAAATTTGTGATTAATAGTTTACTGATAATTATAAAAAGAAATAAAGTGTTAAGTGAGATTTTAAACAACATCTGTGTGTTCATTTACGCCAAAATAACGTAGAGGAAAAATCCTGGGTCATCTGTCAATATATTTAGGTCATGGTCATGCTCGGTGTCTACAAGATAGGATCGGTGAAGATGTGTAAACATGTTCTAAATATATCGCTGAGAAAGACCACAAGAGCTTAATCCCTTCAGGATTCACTAAAAGGTAAATGAATCATTATTTAAAGCTTAAGGTGCATTTAGATTAAGTTGAGGTATTTTTAACATAGTCTGTTCGAGATAACTGGCCGGAATGGTATTTAATTAAAAGTTTAACTATCTGAACATTGTTTTGGATTAAGCTTCTCTTCACAGGCGGCTCTTGCATGCCATTAATGTTCGTGTTTCTTTTTGTTTGAAGTGTGTTTTAAACGTGGGCAACATTGAAAATGTATGTATTCTGGGAATGAAAGAGTGAGTTGAATTTACGTGAAAAACTCTCATTCATTCATAGATAGAGTTAAGGTGTAACAGATGTGGGGTGGAAACATTGCCACTTCCGATATATACGAGACTACATGATAATTACACGCCCTCCATTCTCCTCACTTTCACACTTATCAAACACGAGACTTTTACACTTTTCTTCACGGGTACAAACGAGAGACCAGAAATACGCGATAGCCACCTACCTTCGATGGATGTTACATATTTAAAAACTGTAGCTAGTTCAATATTAAACACATTATATAATGGGAATAGACAGCTAATGATAAATGAGGGAAATTTTAAGAAAGTGGCTGAATTCAAATACCTAGGAACAATAATTACAAAGTGATCGCCCGAGTGAATGACCGACCGACCGACCGACCGAGTGAGTGTGTGTGTGTGATAGGGGCTTCTTTTTAAGTCTGTACTGTTGCTGGATTTTTTATTCTGCAAAGAGTGATGTTACACTACAATTAGAAACGCTTTAGATATGTTTATGAAAGAATGTATGAATACAGCTGGGTGTGATTGTGTGTATATTGTAGATGTAGACAATAGTTATGAGAGGGTATTTGTAGATCTACTGTTATGGGCTATTAATGCTGCCATTAACACTAGGTCTAGATGTAGGTAAAGACGGTCGAGGGTTCAAGTCCTGATGGGTCAGGACTTGTAAAACTAGCTAATCCTTCTGGCAGTATCATGACATCTAAAAAATGTTGCAAAAGCATTTGTGTAATTGGGATATAAATTGTTAAACAGATTATTAAATACTATTTACTAACATTTTATTAACTACTGATACTACTACTAGACCTCTGTTACCAGCTCCTAATGCAGATCATTACCACTCTCCAATCCTATACCTAACCAAATAAATAAATGATAATAAAATGTATCATACGTAATGCCACGAGTAATTTCCAAATTATTGATAAATTCACGACGGAGTAAATTTATCTAGAGAATTTGGATATCAAGAGTGATATTTGTTAGGATAATTTAACGAATAAAATTAAGCTGTTTACTCACAAATCATTATTTGACTATAGTTATTTTAAAATATTTATATATAATTAATATAAAGGCGATGTTCGAAAACTAATGACAAACGATTGGTACGCTTCATTTGCTTCTTTTGTTCATCACTGTAAACAGATCGTATTATTTATTATCAAAGGATCGCAATATTGTAAGAATGAACCTTAGTGGAGAAATTTATAATCAACATTATAGGTATTAATTAATTTCTGATGTCCTATGATGTAAATATGTCAATTATATTTATTGCAACGTCATTTCCTGGAAAATAATTCGTTTAAGATAGTGCAAACAGTGGTTTATTTTTTTTGTGATATAATCAATTGTTACAAATGTTTTTATATTATCTCCCGCATGCGCTATCTGCTGACATTCATGAACTATATATAAAATCTGGTAGCCGTATTTCTTAGACTGTCAGTCACTGGAAAATAATGCTATGGCCTATTCAGAATGTTAAAAACGAGGAGTTTTCTTTAATATGATAAACTTTATTTGATAAAATTCGAGGCGAAACACGACTGTGATTGGTTGTAAATCAAATATCATTAAAATGTGATTGGTCATTGACTCCCACTTGGGGTATGAGTTAAATAGTCATAAGTAATGCCACGAGTGATTTCCAAATTATCAATAAATTAGAGAAGTCGCGATGTGACTAGTGAATTTATCTAGAGGATTTGGAAATCAAGAGTGGCATTTGTTAGGACTATTTAACGAATAAAATTAAGCTGTTTATTCAAAAGTCATAATTTAAATATAGTTGCCGGTATTTTAAAATATTTATATGCCTATTGTGAACGACGATGTTTGAAAACAAATCAGAAATGTGAGGTTATGTTTATTCACTACAACTTGATGATAATATTTATTACAAATAGGATCGCAATATTGTAAGAATGCACCCTTGTGGAGAAATAATGACACACATGAAACTGTATATTATAACAACATTATAGTTTATTAATTTATTTTTTTAGTAAACAACTAAGTAAAATCAAGGAATCTCTTCATTATTTTCTATAGCCTATTCAATGTATTTGTTGGAGAAAATATTGCTGTGAGCTGTTCAGTATATTGAAAAGGAGTAGCTTTCTTTATCACAAAAGCAGGAGCTAATAAAGAGAAATCGATAAAGAGCGAGGTGAAACACGACTGCCATTGGTTGTAAAACAAAATTCATTGAAACATGATTGGTCATTGACTACCATTTGGGGCATGAGTCAAATAGTCTTACTAAATACTCTTCAACTTGACAGGATTTGTGAGAACATGTTTCATTATTTTGAAGAAATCTCGTGTAACTGTTCTTTTTAACGCATTCCCATTTTATTATCCTGTGTATCAACTTTTGATAATGCAAAATTTCAAAACATAAATTTCATTATACAGCTATTTCCTATCGCCGTCTCGGTTACGCATGACTAGCGTTCGCGGCTGCCCCGAGATTACAATCCTGGAAGATCCAGAGCAGTATTGATAATGCGGCATACCGAGATTTTTGGGGTTTCTCTCGGGGTTTTAACGAATATCGTCCCACCAACACACACAATTCTCCCTTCCCTCCCTTTTCATGTCATTATTTCACGTGCAATATTTTCACATCATCCTTCACCTCATTTCATGTAAGAAATAGAAGTTTAGTTGGCACCCACAGGTGTTGAAAATATGTGATCAGGGATCCAGCAGGATACTGGCTCATGTCTCCCAACCTGAGCAATTCAAATGGGCACAAGGGACCAACGGGAGATTTGTAGCCCCTCCTCGCGACCTCGGTAAAAACCCAAAAATTAGGGTACGGTTCATGAGAGATGTAGCAAGTCATTTACTCAGCCTCCTTCGTATAGAGTAACTAAATAAATAAATCCCAATGTCGGGTAATACAAATCAGAAACAATTATAAAGATCATTGAAGGAAACAATTATTAGACTTAGGCCATATGTATATTCAAATTAATCAGGGAAGCGAGTAGAACCCGATTATGTAAGAGTAAATGTCGTATAAAATGATCCGAAGAAGTTAGTATCAATGGGAATTAAATGACTAGTCATTAACATGGGTAAC
Source organism: Diploptera punctata (assembly GCA_030220185.1). Lineage (NCBI taxonomy): Eukaryota > Metazoa > Arthropoda > Insecta > Blattodea > Blaberidae > Diploptera > Diploptera punctata. The sequence goes on from JASPKZ010007908.1 coordinate 867,741, forward strand.
TAGAACTCAGGTAAACCACCCTTTATTTCGTTAAGGCGGAAGTGGTCGACACATGTATAAAGAACTGAAATGTTGACAAATCCTTTGCTCGCAGAATTGAGTGGAAATATCTTGTAAGCTAGACGTTACCAGATTTATTGTTGACAGCCATAACACATTAACAAAATTTACAAGCGGGTATTTTATCTTGAGACAAACAACGCTAGCAAAAAGTGTGGGATGATGGCAAATACTAGCGTCTGAAGCCTAGAGATCAATGGCCTAGGGAAAACCCAAGCCTAGCTAATACTTGTGGACTTACTCTACGTCACGGATAGGGCCAACCTCCGACGGCATAAATCGTCAATAACAAATTTGTAACACCCTCTCGATTATAATGTAAGGGAACATTAACCAACGATATGTTTTGTTATGTGTGCCTAAGCACTGATCTCAGTTCCACGAGGTCGATATAGTGGGGGTACCGAGTTTACCTAATAGGTGAGGGAGACTTCTCCTCGTCACTTCTCTTATACAATTACACAAAGTCACTTCATATACATTTTATACAAAGTCACTTCGCCTACACACATATACTCTTCGACACACTGGCAGCCTGGTCACCAGCGTAAATTTAACACAAATTTAGTACTTAGCATTTTTCATCGAAATATCGTGACTTAAACATTATTTTTTATTAATCGCCTGAATATTTAGACTTCATAAGTGAAGTCATAAATCAGTGAGTGACTGGGCCATCGAATAATTATTAACGGGGCAAATCCACAACGAACGTCCTCGCCGATTGGAGATCAGTGCGAGGCAATTAAAACTAAAGCTTGTACAGTGTTCCAACATTTCGTTAGCTTCAACCAAGAATAAAATACAATTCACAACGAAGCATTCTATACAATAATTCTGCCTGATGAAGTCCTTGTGGAATCCCTGAGTGAGAACTCATGCCTACCGATACTTTGACCTGAGCGAACCTAATACCTAAATTCCCCAGTGAACCGGGGAAGTCCCTTTCGATACTCCTGGCGCCCAAACATCCTTTACTATCCAAACCATCCCCGGAGTAAAATCCTTCTTCAGAGAATAAACTGGTATGCTGCACCCAGAAGACGACCTATAACTCACATAAAACAGTACAGTACTTAATTCCATTCATCCATAATATACTGGGATAGAGCAATAGATCTTGCACATCGCGGTGCTTAGGGGAGTCTGCCCGCCCAGTTCGAATAAAGAACTAAATAACTATTTTCTCTCGAAACTAACTTTCAATTTCTTCCCCACCTCGGTCAAGTCAATAAATTAAAACAGTTTTGATTGACATAAAAAATGGAAAAGTGTCAGAATGAGATTAGAAACACAACGTTTTGTTTCAATAAGAAACTAAATTTTTAACCAATTGTTTAACAATCGGTAAGGGTATGATTATACCCTGTACATCCGGAGAACGCATTCAGGTTGGCACCAGCAGTTATGGCAACACTACAACTTCCATGACTATACTACTGTAACTGAGTGTACACAGAATAGACGACGTGTTTAATCCTCAGTATGTTTATTGGTATACCTACTACTGTAATGCTAGTACCCGCACACACTTTTAAGTCAGGAATAAATTGTGATGTAAACTTACAAACATTGTAGGTCGATCGCATTTTAATGGTAAAGCATTTTAACTTGATGCAATTACATCGTAAAGAAGACTATTTTCGTGATAAAATTCCAATTCGTTGAATTAAATGTTTTAAAATGTAGTTCCTGGGTTATTCCAGACATGGCATAAACTTTCTTATTTCCATTTTATTGCCATGTTCACCTTTTAAAAACCAATACAAAGCCTCAAAAGACACCGTGATGTTGAATCTGGTTATAAAAGTATTTTCTTCCCCCCCCCCCCCCCCCTCTCTCTCTCTCTCTCTTACTCCCTCCCTCTCTCGTGACTGTCCTTGAAGAAATGTTCTAAATTTTGGATGATTTCATTCGATAGTAACATAATATTGTAATTTAATATAAATTGAACCAACTTTCACATAACAATATAAAAGGACAATAATGGTACAGCAGCTTCCGCATTTACGTTTCTTATCATATTACTTATGATATGACTTGATGTTTAACGGTGTGACTGTAAACAGTAAGAAGAAATTACTTATGAATATTAATAAGCTTTCTAATTAGTTATATTACAATCTAATCAGTTCCATTAAAGTAACACATTTTACTCGTTAACATGGCTATAATAATTAAGTCTATAGCGGCTACTTGGGCATTTAACTGAAATCAATTTCCTGATGTAATTTTTTCATTGTTCGATAATTTATTCAGTTTTCTCTATATTTCCAATTTTCTTTGATGTTTCACTAAAATAATAATAATAATAATATTAATAATAATACTAATAATAATACTAATACTACTATTAATACTAATAATAATAATAATAATAATAATAATAATAATAATGCTAATACTACTACTACTACTACTACTACTACTACTAATAATAATAATAATAATAATTATTATATTATTATCATTATTATTATCAATATTATTATTATTATTATTATTATTATAAAATTATTATTAATATTAATGAGAATTGTCGTGAATACAGAGGTTTGTCTCCAGTCGAACAATATCAAAATAAAAAATATGTTACAATATTGACATAAATTACACAAAGTTAAATATTACTTTTCAGAACTCTACACTGTTTATGACGTCACGCCATTTGTATCTATCTTGTACATCATCCTCCACTCCCTCAAATCTTTCCCATGACATATGCACATTCTGTATCCAGTTAGTAGCAGGTCGTCCTCTTCGTCCTCCTCTACTCTTAATTAACTATTAATATCATTCTTTACAGATAATAATATGTATTCACGTAGACTTTCACGGCCGGAGTTGCTATGATGATCTTGAAGAAGATTTTCGGGCCGTAGGAACTACAAGCCTCACGAGAATCTTCTTCAAGATCATCATAGGTAGGTGTAGTAGGCCTACATTTGTTTGCGAACATGCGTATTCTTAATATTATTATTTAATGATAAGTATGTTTTTACAGGGAAATAGACCTAAATATTAAATGTCGTTTGATATCACTTATGAAATTTTTGTTTTTGCCCTCATGTAGATCATCAACTTTCATAAACAGCGAATTCAGTTTTATATTTAATTTATATAGCCTACTCCTGTTTTAGTATCACGGAAGTAGGACACCACTATCACGAATTTAAGAGCCATATCACGTAATTATGAATCCTTGTCTTGGAGAAAAGAATGAGGCATTTGGGAACAATTGTACATCGGTTTGGAGTGAATTTGATAAATTATCTCGTGGAAGGTTCATATTATGTTCCTGTTTGTCACCAATATCTATATTGTTACATTTGCACAAAAAAAAGTTTGAAAATTACGGAATTAGGCAACCTTACCTACACCTATTACTTGCTTATCCCTGTATTCCTCAAACTTTTGTGCCTTTAAATCTGTTCAGGTGACATATTCCCTTCGAGAAAAGAAATATAGAGATACCCTCGCGTGACTAAATGTGGTTTGCATAACTTTGTATGTGTGCCGAAAAAGTGACATGTTCCTGTTAATATATGCAACATGATCAGTTTTACGTTCCAACACGTGTTATGTTCATTTTGACCCAACTTGACTTCATACGAGCACATTTTATGGAACAGTTGATACTTCGCTACTTGTACTTAAATAGCTTACGCGCATTCCTCAGAGAAACTTTCATCTTATACCTTAGATGCATCGTGTAGCATGTCTGAAAATTAACTTGGATTAATGACACAAGTCTGCATTTTAAAACTTTTTCTCAGATTTATTTAAAATAGAAGTTTTTGAAAATCAATTGTTTACACTGATTCCAGAAATGATTTCCATTTTTGTCTATCACGTCAGGTTTTTGCACAAAATAATAATTTATATTTTCACGTTTTAGCTACTTTTTTAGCACTTTTAGCTACCTTCTCTTCTTTGACTTCCTTGAAGTTCCTCCATATTTAGTTCCCTCATCAACATCCAACAGTAGTTTCATTCTATGTTCCCTGGTACATTCTTTCCATCTCTTTAATATCCTAATGAAAACGTCCACCTTGCTATTCACTATAATATCCCAGATTTTCTGGGAAGTAGTCTGTATCGGAACATAGAAAGTGAAATTTCACACTCATGCTACTATTGAACTTTTTGAAAATTTCCAACATATTTTCCACAATTGCCTTGTAATTAGGATCTAGTTGTTTTTCTCTGTATCTGTACCATGAGTAATGTGTTCCTGGTTCCAGAAGATTCTTACTTTTAAGCCGTGAGCCAAGTAGTTCTGCAGATGCGTTTGGCAAATTCAAATCACGAACTAGATAATTAAGGCCAATTTGATGGAACTGTTTGTTGTGGAGTAAAGCCATCTTCAGGCTGACATATATTATCAGTATCGTCGTCAGTGATTGCATCAGGTTCACTTTCAACATTATATTCTATCAGGTACTCTAAAACAGCTGGAGGAAGAGAACAGACAGCTGTTCTCCATATGGAACTGTTTAATGGCTGAAAGGATGCTTGGTTATACAATTTGGTTCTTATTTTTTTTAAATTACACTCCTGAACATTAAGCAAACAGGAGTAACAGTCATTAAGGTGGACTTTAGGCTCCCTCCACACCATAGGAATCGCAGACGGCATGCACGTTTTCTTCCCTTTTGTTCACAATCTTGACCTCTCAACGCAATAGTGGCAAACTTTGTTCGGTGCCCACGCCTAATCCTGGTCATCAAGTTTCACTTTAAAATAAGCATAGTAAGCTTTTTTCACGAAGTCTGTAATATCCGTTCTTTGCTTCAGCATTGTATAATACCTCAAATATAGAACAAAACGATAGGATTGATCACACACTTGCGTGTAGACATTATCATACTTGCAATCACACAAGAGGGATAAAATGAGAACTGCAATGATAATGCAAGTGACTTCTAAAGTCTCCCAATAACAACCTCAGCAGCAGTTGTGCCAAACTAAAGGCTTAGAGGCTTGAAATGACTAATTTTCCTCCAACAATACTCATTACCGTCTGGCACATATTATTCTTTCACCAATAAATATATGAAAACAGATTAGGTCAATTATGAAAAAACTGTACGTGATAGAAGAAAACTAAGAACTGTTCTGGAATCAGTATAAAAAAGTGAACTAACACAACATATTAGTTCTGTCTTCTGATATCATGCAGACTAGTGTAATCTGTGCCATTAAAATGGGAATAAACAGAGGAACTTTTTATAAATTTTCACCCGAAATTAATAAAGTATTCATTTCGAATTATATTACAAATTTGTTACAATTTAAATCTAAATGTAAAATTATTCGGGTAAAGTAAAAATGTATGCATTTAAGGCTTAAAATAATTATACGATTAAAAGACTAAACTCAATTTGACAAATTTTACAAGTGACAGTAATGGTATTGCTATAAATAATTACTCCACAGATTTACTGGATAAAATTAAATTCATAATATGATTCCAGTATACCTCTCAATATTTTATTAATTCTATTTTTCAGTATTATCGTTGACAAATGGCAAATCTATAAACTACTTAAATATAGTTACTTGTTCTTGGAAACAGGAAAAATATAGATATACACTTACTTACTTACTTACTTACTTACTCACTGGCAATATCCAAACCTTAGGTTCATGGCCGCGCGGACATAAGTTCTCCATACATCTCTATCCTGAGCTAATGTTTTCCAATCATTCCCTGTATAATCTACTTCCCTCAAATCATAGTTAATGTTATTCTCCTACCTCATTCTTGGTCTACCAACTGGTCGTTTTCCCTCTGGCCGTTTTCCCTCTGGCTTTCCTACAAGAAGCTTCCATGCACGTCTTCCATTCCCCATACGCGCAACATGCCCTGCCCATCGCAGTCTACGAGACTTAACTGTTCTTATTATGTCTGGCTTCCCATTAAGACCATGTAGCTCATTGTTGTGTAGTCTTCTCCATTCACCTGTCTGTTCATCTCTCTTTGGTCCAAAATTCCGGAAAAGTTTACCCGAGTTGAACCCATGTCCGCATTTCTTGACGGTTGTATTTTTACGGTGAAAGATCGTCACTCTTTCGACCAAGGTACTTTCCTCGTCTGGCTTATCACCTTCGACCAGTCCGGCATGGGTAACTCTATCGGCAGCAATGCTACCGCCTGCATAGCTCTCGGGATCATATAAGCACGCAAGCAACTCCACCACGACAAGGTAAAGATACCATGGATATCCACTAATTGCAGTAATTGTTCGTTTCGCTGTTTAGACGAAGAGTAATTTTGTTTGCCATGAAAGGCTGATGCTTTTTAGCAAATACATATTGTCGGGGAAATACTTTTTTCATAGCCAGCATATGTTTCACGTTTCATACGTCTGGTACAGGACTTTCAACTGCTCTTCCTAAGGCTTCATCCTTTAAATGTTTCTCACTCTAAATATTAAAATGAAATTTATCGGCACCTTGAACGTTGGGTTCAGATATCCTAGACCTTCTAATGCTGCCCCGTAGCCACCGGTTAAGAATAATAATTTGATAGAGAAAGTAAAAATATTGGGTATTTTCAGCGAAATGTAGAGAACTGCATGCTAGAACGGAGCACAGGTTGCTATCTATACGGCCACAGGTTGTAAATTATCTCGAATGCCATCACTTGGACAGCATTATGCGTGAACCGGCTATGCGCCGTTATGTAAGTTTCGAGAAAAATACGATTTTTTTTTACATTTTGAATTCTAGCAAAAACAAATCCCACTAAGATGGTATGGACGTATAATGAGAAGAAGGGACACAGAAAGAAACAAAGAAGTATTAAAATGGATACCTCCTGGAAAAGGGAAACGTGGTAGACCAAAGTCAACATGGATAAAGGCTATTCAATGCAACATGAAGAAGAGATATATGACAGAAGCAGACACAAAAGACCGGGAAGTGTGGAAGGAAAAAAAAAAAGGTATGTTTTGGTTGAGGATACCTGTGTAAATAACAGAAACAATCCTAAAATAATAAGAAATATTGTAGCAAGAGCCATCTAATTATTTCTGACTTCAAAATCATTTATATGATATTCTATATCGCCTACTGATTTGTACTGCATGAGTAAATTAATTATATTTACTTTAACGGTCAATATTTCAAAACTGCACTTAGACATAATGAGAATGAAGTCATAATCGTTCTGCATCATTCAGTTAAGCGCCGCAAGAGGGCGTTTACACTCTTGATGCATATTAGTATGGGATATCATAGTATGTATCAATCAGCCTAACGTCACAGTAATGGCGTATTCACTGTTGATGTAAAATATTTTATATTATTGGTAGCATAGAGCAGTACATAGTATGCACAATACCATTATCGTTGATGTGGGTTTATATATTGTTTTGTATTCTTATATATTACATGTAACTCAGTATTTAACCACAATGATAGTTACAAATATACATGGGAAGCCAGAGGTCTTAAATCAATAATTGACTATGCTATATGTAATAAAAATTAGCATCTAAAGTTCTTGATACAAGAGTTTACAGAGGACCTGAAATCGAATCAGACCATTACTTACTTGTTTGTCCAATTCGTATGCCACCGAGATGGAAAAATAAAATTAAAATTAATAATGTAAAATTTGAAAAAGTGGACTATACTTATAAAGTAAGTCTTTTCCGAGATCCCACTATTACCTGGCTATACAAATGCAGATTAGATCGTCTAGTTCAAGAAACACCGGTTGGTTAAAATATTGAAGAAGAATGGCTTGCTTACAAAGTATTTTGACACAAGCAGCAAATGAAAGCCTGGGTATCAAAACCAAATGGAATCGAAAAAAAGGGCTACGGATATGGGATGAAAACATAAAAAAAGTAATTGATGATAAACGTGAAGCATACAAAAAATTTCTGTCGACAAAAAAAGATGAAGATAAAGTAGAGTATCATAGGAAGAGAGCCATAGTTAAAATTGAAGTTCGCAAAAAACCATAGACAAAACTGGGAACAATTTTTCTCATCTTTGGAAAATGATATCACTAGGCCTCAACCAAAAATATATAAAGTTTTAAAAAATTTAAATAATGATTCAAGAGAAAATGCACATTTAAATTGTATATCTAAAGAATCTTGGCTTACCTACTTTCATCATTTATGGACACAAAAGGATGATTTATTACAAATACCAATCTCTAATAACACTGCTTTGGAACAAATTTCTATAGATGAATTAACTGATGTTGTTAAATCGTTAAAAAGTAACAAAGCTCCCGGAGAAGACCACATTAATCAAGAATTATTTAAATTTTCAACTACAAATTTTTTAGACAGATTTCTTATTCTCCTTAATATGATATGGGAAGGACAAGAACCACCACAAAGCTGGAACAAATCCATTGTAATACCAATCTTCAAAAAGGAAAGTCGCAAAATCCAAGATAACTACCATGGAATTAGCTTGTTGAACTCTGGATATAAAATTTATGCTAATATAGTTAAGAATAAATTGAGAAAAATTTATGAACATATAATTGGAGAAGAGCAGAATGGATTCAGAAAGGGTAGATCTTGTACAGATGGATTCTTTACTCTAAAACTACTATTAGAAAAGCACAAGGAATTCAATATAGAAACTCATATCGCCTTCGTTGACTTCATAAATGCTTTTGACAAAGTAGACAGAAATATATTACTACAAATTTTAGCTGATGATAACGTTCCACAACAATATATTACAATATCTTCAACATCTATAAAGATAATGAAATCTCTGTTAAACAAGATGGCAAATTATCTTCTTGGGAAAAGATCAACACTGGAGTAAGACAGGGATGTGGAATTTCACCGGTGCTTTTCATTATATACATGAATAAATTAATAAATGAATGGAGGAAAACACAACGAGGATATATACCCATCAATAGGAACCTCAAACTCGATGCTATTCTTTTTGCAGACGATTTAGCTTTTCTGGCACTTTCCGAAAATGATTTGCAACGATCAATTTATAATTTACAAAAAATAGGTGCCAAATTTAATATGGAAATATCAATTAACAAAACTAAAATTATGGCATTTCATGGGAAGGACCCCATACAAAGTAAAATCTGTCTCCAGAATAAAATTTTAGAGAGATCTAATCAATTTAAATATCTTGGATTTTATCTCTCTATCTGGGATGAAAAGGATATCCCTGAAAAAGTTACTAGTAATAATAAAAGTTTAGGAATTATTAATCAATTTATGAAACCATCCCTTGTACAAAAAAACACCAGATTACGTTTATATAACACTTTGGCTAGACCAGTGTTGACCTATGGTAGTGAAGCATGGACACTAAAAAAACAACATGAAAGCAGAATAACGGCTTGTGAAATGAGTTTCATGCGCAGAACAGCGGGTTACACCAGATGGGATCGGAAAAGGAACACCGATATCTTAAAAGAATTGAAGACTACGCCAATTTTGGAATATATTAAACAGTACCAACTAAATTGGAAACACCATCTTGAAAGAATGAGTTCAAATCGGATCCCCAAAGCTGTTTATAATTATATACCAAGATGACGAAGATCACTGGGCCGTCCTATGAAACGCTGGAGGGAAAATTATCTATAGGATCGTAACAGGCCTTGGCCTAATACTTGGAAGGAAGAAGAAGAAGAAGATATATTACATGTCCACCGCTGTGGTCTCGAGGTAGCGTGCTGCCTTGTCACGCAGCGGGCCCGGGTTCTATCCCCGGTCGGGGCAGTTTTTCGGGGTGAGGTTTTTATCGTGGTTTTTCCTCACCTGTAAGACAAATGTCAGGAAAAAATTAAGGCCCAAACGGTCCCCGAAATCATATGGCCATCATCATCATCCTCCTTCAGCGGTGTGGAAAGCAATGGGAAGTTACCACACCTACAATTCCCTAGTAAAGCAGGAAGCATAGCAGTGAAGGACTTTCCTTCGGGCTGAGTTACTATGGCTGGATATATTACATTATGAAATATGCGTGTTAAATTAATTGTTTCTAATTCAATAAAATTTATTCATACAATTAAATAACACACAAAGAAAACATAAAAAGTATAAAATGAAAATAATAAAAACAGGCATGCAGTAACAACTTTGTGAAATTAATTTATTTTGTCCTTAGAGTAAAAAATATCGATAGACGTCCATCAACTTGCACACTTAATTTTTATTTGATACATTTTTAAAAGGCACAAACATGACTAATAATATGCTTATGTAACTGTAAACAATATTTAAAATATGTGGAACGAAATTAAATAATGAAGATTATTTGAAAATATATTTTTACAATATTCTATTTTCCTATCTTCAATACTTACTGCCTCATTGCACTTCGATTTTCATTGGAAGTCCATAAATTCTTTTGGCTCAACAAATTTCCCTCTTTGTCTCACGTAAAAAAATACTCAAAATCAAAATAACAACTTTAATATAAAATGAATATTGAACTAACTAGTGGATATGATTTAGATTGATATAATATTACGAGTACAATTAATTTATCTGATATTTTTAACATGAATTATTCGCATTGGAAATGTATATATATTGTGTTAAAATTAACATAGGTAAAATGTAGAAAAAATACAATTTTCGTTAAAAACAGGAGAACGAATTTTACTAAGTGATGTAGGCTGCATCTCCTAACTCCGTCGCCTATTACAATGAAAAGCGCCTGGCTTTTTTATCTTTATGTTTATAAAATTGGAGTATATGGGCTTAATGTATGATTCGCATAATAAATAAAACACTTACGTACCTGTAGTGAGACAGAAGGTACCTTTCCATTTTCAGGACACATCTTGTAAACATATCTAAAATTTTCTGAACTGGATGTCATTAAAAAACCACAATGACTTGACAATCTTCACTATTTATTGTAGCGCCAAACTAATAATTCTCAGTTGGCATCAACAATCTAAGAGCGGGAAATTTTGGCACTTAGCTACATGACGCAACATTAGGTTACCATTTAAGATGATCTAATTGTTGCAAAACTCAGAATCCCTGATAGGACTGATGGCATTTATATTTTTCTTTAATATTAAGGCTATATTTAAAACGATTGGGGCTAAAAGTGTGCACACACTTATTTCATGAGCCAGTGCAACGTCTGGCATCAAATTATCAACTTTTTTAAATGACGCTTGACCGGTTGATACATAACCAAATAGATTACGCATTACAATTGTGTTACTGTATGTTTTAATTGTTTATTTATTTGTCGCACGACATCTAACGATACATTTCATTACTACATGGTAATTTTTTATAAAACGCGACGTAGTTGAGATGAAACATTTTAACATGAGGAAAGGCGTGCCTGGAGTCTGTATTAATGTGTCCACTTTGCGGGGTTGATTTTGAAATATAATAATGAAGTATGTGGACATTTCCATTGATCTAGGCTGTTTGTTTTCCTTATTTTCGAGAAGAGTGTCGAGGTGAGTACGTTATGACATGTTACATTTAACTTGAATACTAATAAAATGCATTGTTTAAAAACATTGAGCCACCTCAATAGTCGTAAAATAAAGTAAAGTTAAAATGTACCTTCATAGGTCAGAGCCGTCGTCCTCAACATATAAAATGTGTATGCTTTCTTGTCTGACGGCCTTTCAGAATCTCTGTTCCATCTTCAGTAGGTCTATCTTCGCTACATTACTTGAATTTTAAAATTTAAAATTTTGAAAATTTAAACATAGCGTACAAAACTAATAATAAATTAAATAATGTATAAAGTAACAAAATAGAAAAAACCACGATAAATTTAATAGCAAGGATGTATATAAATTAGCGTGCAACGACTGTGACAAGTTCGATATAGGTAGAACGAAAAGAAGCTTTAACATAAGGTTTTAAAGAGCATCGTAACGATTTAGTATACGAATATGGAAAGTCTAATTACGCTAAGCGCATAATAAACGCCGGTCATAGAAAACACCCTTACAATAGTACACAAAGAGGTAAACCCAACAAAAATCAATATATTGGAAGACCTGAAAATTATCAAGGAGATAGATAACAAGTTGTTAATAAATGAAAGCGCTCCCAGACTAAACAACCCACTGTACGATATCGTCACGTACAACACTACATTAGGACCAGCACCGAGCATATCAAGTAATGTAGCGAAGGAAGACCTGCTGAAGATGGAATAGAGATTCTCAAAGGCCTTCAGACAAAAAAGTCATAGATATTTTATAAGTTGAGGTCGACGGCTCTTACTTTAAAAAGGTATATTTTAACTTTATTTTATTTTATTACATTTCTTACTTATCGGTAACTATACAAAAAGCTCACAAATTACCGTAGTAGAATTTAGTTGCCAACCTGAGTTATATATATATATATATATATATTACAGTTTTTTCGGAGAAAAAAGTACGAGAAATAGGGGAACAGTAATTATAATTTAACATAAATCTAATCTAAAATGCATGAAAAAAAATAATTTCCTTACGTTTCTGGTAAATTTGCGTAATTTGATTGAGATTTTGGTAAAGTTAGCTACATTTAGTACTTTACAAATTACATTTAGTTTGTTTTTTTGATTTTGTATTGTTCTACCGATTGAGGTAATATGATCGATCAGTATTACTGTACGAAGCCGTTGTGTTAGAAATTCTGTTTTTCTCTGATACTGACTTAACATTTCGAGTAGCCATATTTTCCTTGACTATTTAACTCATGTCGCAAATGGTAGTCAATGACCAATCATGTTTCAATGAATTCGGTTTTACACCAATGACAGTCGTGTTTCACCTTGCTCTTTATCGATTTCTTTTTATCAGCTCCTGCTTTTGTGATAAAGAAAGCTCCTCCTTTTTTAATATTCTGAACAGGTTGCACCATTATTTTTCTCCAACAAATACATTGAATATAGCAGATAATGAATAGATTCAGTGATTTTACTCAGTTGTTTATTCAAAATATAAATGATTAACCCATAATGTTGATTACAATAGTTTGATATGTTTCATTACTTCTCCACTAGATTGCATTCTTACACTATTGCGATCCTATTTGGCAATAAATACTTTGATAGATTTGCAGTGAATATACATAACCTCACATTTCTAATTTGTTTTCAAACATCGCCGCTTATATTAACTATATAAATATTTGAAAACACCGGTAACTATATTCAAATAATTATTTTTTAGTAAACAGCTTAATTGTATTCGTTAAATAGTCCTAACAAATGCCACTCTTGATTTCCAAATTCTCTACATAAATTCACTCCTCGCTTCGTGAGTCGTGAATTTATCGATAATTTGGAAATCACTCGTGGTATTACTTATGACTATTTTTAGGTTAGATATATACGAATTTCCCTATTTCTTGTACTAGGAGTATTTTCTCGCCAGTAACTACACATACACACACACACACGCGCGCGCGCATATATATAGTCCACGGCTGTGGTCTCGAGGTAGCGTGCTACGTTGTCACGCAGCGGGCCCGGGTTCGATCCCCGGTCGGGGCAGTTTTTCTGGGTGAGGTTTTTATCGGGGTTTTTCCTCACCTGTAAGACAAATGTCAGGAAAACTTTAAGGCCCAAACGGTCCCCGAAATCATATGGCCATCATCATCATCCTTATCATTATCATCATCACCATCATCATCCTTCACCGGTGTGGAAAACAACGGGAAGGTACCATACCAAAAATTCCGTAGTAAAGCTGTAAGCATAGCATGGAAATGCTATGCTTGCAGTGAAGGACCTGCCCTCGGGCAAAAGTACTATGGATGGATATATATATATATATATATATATATATATATATATGTCTAATGTGCTGCATCTAACAGTGAAGTCATTAGGATATATATATATATATAGGCCTATATATATATATATATATATATGTTCACCTTCAATGCCAAATGTCAAAATATTATTATAGAGGAAAAGTAAGCTAAATCAAGCTAATGGGTTCATACCCCATTTATAGAGGGAGACCCTCTCTTCAACAGTTTGATCAAAACATCGATATATATATACGTCAGGTCGTTAAATAAATTCTACAAAGGTTCTTCCTTTTTTCGTTTTTTAAAGTTTCTTTTATAAAATTATAATATTGCGTTTTTTTTTCAGTGACAATACCCAAAATAATAATTTCAACTTTTAAAATTTGAGCGGATATTTTGAAACCATGGTTCTGGAGCCACCGTCTATGTGTGAGATATTCCTGTTCATAATTTAACTTGTGAATGTCACAAATTTACTAAACTACAGTATATACTGTACACTTCAACAAAATTATACACAGTGACAAAAGAAAGTGTAGGCATTGTCCAGTGGTTTTCCTGCTTTCGGAAATCCGTGAAATGTGGTTAGTTATGGGCGAATTTATTGGTGAGAGAATAATGTTGCGGCATGGAAAACATTAAAATGCAGCCTAGCACCACGTACAGGGGGAATACAAAAAAGAATTAATGTCCATTCCGTTCACATTCGGACAAAGGACGTCAACGAAGCGTTGAGAAGTGAGTGGTAATGCGATGGAGTGTCATTCTTCTTTGTTAAAAAGTTCTACTCTGGTTATAATGCTCATTTGTTGAGTCATAAGCTCTATCAACCAAAAGCTTTCCGTTCAAGCAATGTCAATATTATGAATGAGCAATTTGTTACTAAGTCTGAAATGTATAACGACTCTCGGTTCTACAATTACAAAGTTACGTTTTTGCATTAGTAGCTAATTAAAATTAGATCGATAAACATGTATTGACATAATAAGAAAATCTAGCTACTCATTTCTTCATTTGTTAGTAATCCCAAGAAAAACGTTGGAAATATTGCACAAAATACTGCACTGTTAAGTACCGGATGTCCCATTCAAACCTCCCACGATTTAATTAATCATAACTAACAAAGTATGCGGAATTATGAAATGAGGCCGGTATTAAACGAAACAGAAACTAAAAGAATTTTCATTTCCACACATTTAAACACCTCTATATGTGCACCATTAGTAGCACGAACAATATAAAGTCTGTATTCGATTTCGTGCCACGTTCTTTCCAACATGTCCATTGGTACTGTTGCAATTGTGCCAAGGATACGAGTTTGTAAATCATGGAAACCTTGTACTGGAGTCGCAAACAAACGGTATTTTACGTACCAGAAAAGAGTTTGTGCTCGTTGCTGAGGAGTCATTTTGTTTTATATCATTATTGTCAACATGCGACACATGAATTAACTGCAACAATGAAAACTAAAATTCTTTGAGTTTTTCTTTCATTTAATACCAACCTCATTTCATAATTTCGCACACTTTGAGAATTATGATTAATTAAAATGCGGGAGGTTTGAATGTGACACGGTGTATAATGCTTCTGTGGTTTGAGCATTTATTTTTCTTCTTTATCTCAGTTAAACATTAAAGGTGCTCTTATATGCCACACGCCACTCGGGTAAAATTTCAATTATACATATTTTTTAAGAGTATGATTATATTAGGGGCAATTTTATAACTTGTTCTTGACGTTAACTCTTTAGGATACTTAAATCACATCTTTAAAACAATTCTTTTATTAAAAGGAAAATTTAATGAGGTTTTTCTAAGGGTGCAATTATGTTATTTTTACCGGCAAATCATGAAAATAAGACTCGTAATATACAACATAACCTTCCATTGGAGCCGGTCAAGTACAAAATCACTCCCTCTTGAATCTCGCTCCCCGATCTTACAGTCTCGTGGCTTCTACGGTGGCACTTGAAATGACAGGGAATGAAAAACGCATGCACGGGAGTGGAATGCTAGCGAGAGTGATCGGGAGTCCCATTGGATTATAATTCTTGCAAGCAATGGACAGTCTTCGTACGAAAATTAATGAAGACAATGACTGCTAAAGCTAGAGGCAATATCTTATCTTAATATATAAAAATTACGTGTCACGTTGTTATCCATGATGGAATCCTAAACTACTGAACCGATTTTAATAAAATTTTGCAGACTGTGTGCTGTTTGATCCAACTTGAGACCTACGGTTGTTTATAACTAAATTTATAGTCGTATTATATTTTATTGCAAATTATTTGTTTATTACTTAACAAAGAGTTATAATTAGCTGTGAGTTCCATACGATTCTAACAGATGACGGTGTAAAGGTAATTGGTTTATTATTTAACCAGGTGGCTGTGCTTTTTGTTGCAACCGCGAATTTCAATTGAATTACAAATATTGATTATTTCATAATTTAAGTGTGTTCAGTGTTTTATTTTATTTTCAATATATTGATAATAATATTAATTTCGTGGGTAAGTATTAGTTTTAAGTAATCTGGCTGAAAGACAGCCACTTAATTTAAATTTAACTGGACCGAGAAGGGACATTGAACAATATGGCGAATCAGTTCTAGAGACCGTGAATGGTAAGATATCAAGTGAATTTCCGCAAATTGGTATAGGCCTATGTGACATAAATCTTACATTTAAGAAGAATGTTAATTTAAAAACATATGAAGGTCCTAGGGAACGGAATAACATAACTGTAAGTAAGTCTGTTAGTTATAATAATATGCCTAATATTATAGAAACAATCTCCATGCCTCAATTAAATGAAAAAAAGATGACTATAATATATCACAAGATGATATTACTATACAGAGACTTCTTGATGATGATGAGAATCCAAACTGCCAACAAGTTCGTAGAAAAAAAAACGAAAGTATAATGAAATCAGCAAACCTCCTCAAAATATTTCATCAATAAATGTATATAATCCTTATGATACACTTACGGATGATACTGAGAATGCAGACACCATAAATTCATCTCAATCAACAAAACCACTTGCACATAAAACCGCCACCCATATTTATACCGGTGTGTAGTTAACGCACCAGAACTAAAAAATTGTGTAAAACAAAAACTTCCTGATTTAGATTTCTCACTTAGTTTACTACAACATAATAATTTAACGTATACCTTAGCTACAGCAACGCGTGGCCGGGACTTCTATATATATATATATATATATATATATATTATACACACATAAAACAAAGTCGGATTAGTTACACTATTTGTAACTCAAGAACGGCTGGACCGATTTTTATGATCTTTGATTTGTTGGGTTTGTTTCCGCCCTGAATAGCAGATAACTATTAAAACAGAAAAAATTAACTTAAAAATATTTAAAGGCGATACGACGTTCGCCGCGCCAGCTAGTGTTAAGTAAATTACCTGATGGAAGCTAAATTCCACAAAACCTTACGCCCTGAATATAAGCGTGCATATTACATGTGAAAAATTTAAATAAATGTGTACTTAGTATTGTAAATAAAGTGTACTCTGACAGCATAAAACACGTGTGTTCATAAATTACATGCATTTATTTTCATGCGAATATGTTATGAACATTATAAATAATGAGGTCTCCTTTCAACAATTAGTGATTAAAAATATCAGTTGGTCAGTACCAAATAACTTTTTTAATATATTTATATAATATGGTTAAATGGTCCATTATAAATTAATTTAATTTTCGCCGTTTAGAAAAATGTAAATATGATCGTACTAATTTTGAAGCGATAGTGCATACAATTGCATATAATATGACTATATTTCCAAGTTCAGGGAGTAGTTACAATTTATGAAATTTATTTGAAACAAAAGACTTTAAAACGATAAATTGACAGATCTATCATTATTGAATGACAGTACATCAAACTGAGACATAAAATTCAGTTTATATGTTCAGTGCACCACAATGTTTCAGTGCAAAAAATAAATGAAAACTTTTGTAGATGCGAGTTTAGTTTTTACATTTTGTTTTTGCACATTTCATACGGAATGATCTTTAAACGTTACACACACACACACACACATATATATATATATATATATATATATATATAATTCTGTAATAATAATGGTAATAATAATAGGCATAATAATGATAATGATGATAATAATAATAATAATAATAATAATAATAATAATAATAATAATAATAATAATAATAATAATAAATGTTTATTCGTAAAATGGCAAATGAGAAACGTACGGCCTGTTACATGCAGTAAACATTTCTTATGTGGAAGTAACACATGACGACTACATCCTCCGTACTCACTGCGAGAATGCCGGGACCTCTCATTGTCGGGCTCTTGTTACCAGTACAGGAGACTCTCGTGGCCGCTCAAAGAGAACAAGCGGGAGTAAGACTGAATTTGACCGCCTCTACTTTCCACAATATCTTTAACTTGTCTTGCGTGAGTAAATGACGCCGAGAGCTATGCCGGTAGTAGCATTACTGCCAAAATTGTTACCATGCCGGCTAGGTCAAAGGCAATAAGCCAGACGAATAAATTGCACACATCAATAAAACTAAATATTTGGTCACACAGAGAAATGCATTAAGCCTATATAATAAAAATCGACATTTGATAAAAATAATAGGGAAATTTAAAGAAGTGGCTGAATTAAAATACCTAGAAAAAATAATTACCAATAGGAATGAGATGAAAAAAGAAATCAAACCCCATATTTGGAAATGCATGCTATTATGCATTACAGGACTCCTGTCGTCCCAACTTCTCTCAAAATACGTTCAACAGAAAATATATAAAACTCTTATGCTCCCAGCTATATTGATGCGAAACATATACTCTTAATTCAAGGGAGGAGAAAATATTACGGGTATTTGACAATAAAGTTCTTTGAGCTAGCCTATATACTTTCTATAGGAAACCTGATTTAATTAGAACAGTTAAGTCTCGTAAACTACGTGGAGGATCTGTGGCATGAATGGGAATGAAAGAGGGAAATGGGAACTTGTTGTTGAAAAGCCAGAGAGAAAACGCCCAGTAGGTAGACCAGGAATGAGGTGGAAGAATTATATTAACCATGATTTGAGGGGAGTCTCTTATACTTGGGATGCTTTTAAAATATTAACTGAGGATACAGTTGTTTGAAGGGCTTTATGTCTGCGCAACAGTGAACCTACGAGTTCGATATTGCCAGTGAGTTAGTTATATTTTATAAACGAATTCAGAAAAAGTAGGAATCAAAATAATTTTGCACACTCAAAAAATATGTAATAATTTTTGCCTCATCACTTTCTGTAGAATCGTATTTACGAACGTTATTTAAAATGTAGATATGTTTTCGCTCGATTTTGATGAATCGTGTCTCAGAAATAATACAATAATGACAGCATCTGGCATTATTCTGTTTTAGTAGGATTTTTTTATTTCTTACAGTATTTATATTAACTATTTAACTCGTGTCCCAAATGGGAGTCAATGACTAATCACGTTTCAATGAATTTTGTTTTACAACCAATCACAGTCGTGTTTCACCTCGATATTTATCTACTTCTGTCTTTCATTTTAAAGAAAGCTCCTCCTTTTTAATATTCTGAAAAGGCCAGAATATTATCTAGCAGTGACTGACTCTCCAACAAATACGTTAAATATAGCATATATTGAACAGATTCCTTCGAACTACACATTTCATAATTATGTGTTCAATAATTGTGTTTCTGAATAATGATTTTACGGAGTTGTTTCCTAAATAAAATCAATTAATAACCTAGAATGTTCGTTATAATATACAGTTTGATGTGTTTCATTTTTTCTCCACTAGGGTGCATTCTCACAATATTGTGATCCTATTTAACAAAAAATAATATGATCTAGTTGCAGTGATGAACAAATGAAACATAACAAACGCTTCTCATTTGTTTCCAAACATCGCCGTTTACATTAATTATGTAAATATTTTAAAACTATATTTCAATAATGATTTGTGAGTATACAGCTTAATATTATTCGTTAAATAGTTCTAAAAAATGCCATCAGTGGTTTCCAATTTATTTAGATAATCTGGAGATCATTCGTGGCATTACTTATGAGAAATTAGTTTGGAGAATTCGTTAAAGTTTTATTTGTCTTTTCATGACAAATCTCTTTATGGATATTTTTGGTGTAAATTTAACAATTTTCGTCAGTATCTCTATTCCGTACAAAGTTTAATTCCTACAGAACTTACTAGGTATTTAGAACCGAACTAAATACACCTACATTTGAATGTATTTCATTTATGGAGTTTTGGTAGCCACATACCATTACTATCCAATCTGAATTACCTTTAGTAAATTGATAAGATTAGTTTCACTATAAATTTCATAATGCGTATGCTTGTAATGACGATATACAAAAACATACACGCAATTACACAAGCTAGATAGGATGCGAAGTGACCTGTGATGGATGTTCTGCCAAGAGCTTCACAAAACTGGATGAAGGACGAATCTGATAAGGTCCTTATATTCCTTTTTCATACAGGTTTTGTTAATGCATGGTTACCATCCTTTTTGCTTCACTCAACATCTAATTTATCTTGAAACAATAGAGATAGGTCTTGCTTCGCCTAACTCGTAAAACAAAATGACGCCATTAAAGTTCATGGAGAACGACATAATGGAGAGAGTGCTAACAGCTTTATGTTACGCCCGCCGCTGTAGTAATATCACAACTCCAAGTTTAGCCCCTCTTTCACTGGATTTTGAATTCAGCGATCAAAGTAGCAACAGTAATGTATACACCAAATTATGAGTGTAATTAATTTATAAAAAGTGTGAGTAAAATTAGTATCATTTCTATATGAAACGGTAATTTTAATTGAGTAAGAAGATTGATAAAGTTTATCCTCAAAGTGTATTTTTGAAGCACATGCCCATCTAAAAGTGTTTAGTGATTGAATAAAATAAAACTGTTAAAATACTATACGATTTTCATATTTATTTTAATAAAAATTCGTTACAGTTGTTTCAGTACTTTGTACCTTCTTCAGACGAATACTACGACTACAAATTAATGTATTATTATATTACACAATTGTCCACCGCTGTGGTCTCGAGGTAGCGTGCTGCTTTGTCACGCAGCGGGCCCAGGTTAGATTCCTAGTCGGGACAAGCTCCTGGACGAGTTTTTTTCCTAGGTTTTTTCTCACCTGTAAGGCAAATGTCAGGAAGCTTAGGGCCCAACGGTCCCCGACAATCATCCGCCCATCACCATTATCCTTATCATTATCATCATCATCCTTCACCGGTGTGGAAAGCAACGGGAAGTTACTACACCTTTAATCCCTGGTAAAGCTGCAAAGTATAGCATGAAAATGCTATGATTGCGGTGAAAGACCTGCCCTCGGGCAGAATTACTATGGATGGATATATACACTCACGTCGTAACAAGTGTAAGTAAGTAACTGAATATAAACAAAAACAATGTAACAAACATTCTCTTATTATAAATTTAAAAGAGGTGATATATTTAAATCCAGTTGGGAATTTAACAGCCTGTTGCTCTTCTTCAATTTATTTATTTCTAAAATTTCTAAAACATGTAGCATTTTTCCTTTGTTACAAAGGATCCTAAGAGATCTTCTTTAACTCTGCAGTTATAAAATAAAGCTTAAAATGGATGTGTGGCATTTTAAGTATTATTCCCACACAATGGGTAGCCCACGTGAGCTTGGTGTTAATGCAATGCTAATAGTTGCAAGATGTGCACAGTAAATCATAATAGATCCATTTAGAGCTAAGTTTCAGAGTTCGCCGCTCTAACTAAAAACTTAAGTTAGTAATTTTGAATTTAATAATGAAACGACGCCATTAGAACCGTGATAAGTTCTCTAAGTGGTATGATAATTTATTCTTGAATGCAAATCAAAGTAGGATCTTCAAGGAAGAATAGAGGCCAGAACGAGGATTAAAGTGGACACTTATATTAATGCATTCAATTGATTGCTATGTATCATTTGAAGTATTAACAAAAAATATAAATCTTGAAAACTTAAATATTGAATGTTAGGATATTGCGAGAAAAATATGTGAAATCATTCAACATTATTTAGAGCTATTTACTACAAAAGAAGCTTTCAACAATAAGAGAAGCATTTTCTGCGGACCTTTGGCAAAAGAATTAAAGATGAGGCTAGTGAAGTGCTTTGTGTGGAGTGTAGCATTGTATAGTGCAGATACTTGGGCATTACGACGGAATGCGGAAAAGTGACTGGAAGCTTTCGAGATGTGGATATGGAGAACAATGGAACGTACAAGATGGACAGACAAAGTAAGAAATAAAGATGTGCTAGACAGAGCGGGTGAAGGAAGAACAATGCTGGAACTCATAAACAAGAGGAAAATAAATTGAATTGACCACTGGCTAAGAAGAAACTGCCTGCTGAAGGATGCTCTAGAAGGAATGGTCAACGGAAAGAAAGTTAGAGGCACAAAAAGGCATCAGATGATAGACAATATTAAAATATATGGTTTATGTAGATACAAAAAGGAATGCTGAGTTAAGGAAAGAGTGGAGAATGCTGAGTTTGCAGTGAAAGATCTGCTCTTAGCAGAACTCCATGAAAAAATATCTTACTCTAAAAATAATTATATTCTGTTTTACATAACTTTATTAAGAGTAACAATAATTTGATTATATTTCTGATAATTTATTTCTATATTCTCATTATTTAAATAATTAATATCAATATTTAAGTAGTTAATATTAAAATTAAGAACTACCAGAGAATGTTGACTGGAAAAAAAATAGAAATACAGAAATTAGAAAATTGATGAATGCAGAAAGAAATATAATAGATGAGATTGAACAGAGAAGGCTGAAATGGTATGGACATGTAAGAAGAATGTAGGATGGAAGACTAACAAAGGCCTCCTATGCATGGAAAATTGAAAGAAGGAACAGAAAAGGAAAACCAAGAACAGTCTGAAAGAACAACATTCAAAATTCAATGAGGAAATTAGGTGTAACAGATGAAAACACAGAGGACAGAGAAATTTAATTAAGGGAAATTTGTGAATGTTTGTTGCAAACTGATAGTCTACTATAAGTCCGTAGTCACACACACACACACACATATATATACATATATATATATATATATATATATATGTCCACCACTGTGGTCTCGAGGTAGCGTGCTTCCTTTTCACAAATCGGTCCCGGGTTCGATCCCTGGTCGGAGCAGTTTTTCTGGGTGAGGTTTTTATCGGGGTTTTTCCTCGCCTGTAAGACAAATGTCAGGAAATATTTAAGGCCCAAACGGTCCCCTAAATCATATGGCCATCATCATCATCCTTATCATTATCATCATCATCATTCACCAGTGTGGAAAGCAACGGGAAGCTACCACAACTACAATTCCCTAGTAAAGCTGCATGCATAGCATGAAAATGCTATGATTGCTGTGAAGGACCAGAATTACTATGGATGGATATATATATATATATATATATATATATATATAGGGCGTATCAAAAAGGATGGCGCAAACTTACATAGTTGAAAGTACACGTTAATAGAAACAACAATGTCCCAGTAAACATGAGTCCGCAAATGAGCCGTTTGCGAGATAATTACGAATGTATGGTTACAAGCCGCCACTGACGTCATTGTTTGTAACATCGTACGGTTTACTCCTTGAGCACTAGAAGCCGTCCTATGTTCCTTGTTTACAAAACTGAACAATGCCGAGAGGTGGAGTTGTAATCAAACCATACACGCAGAACGTACAGGACGGATAGAGTACACATTCTCAAAAGTTATCAGTCTCGTCTGAGGAGTGCCACTTGTGCTGTGTTGTAGTTACAATGGAACCTTACAGAAACGAAGAGTATGCGGATATGCGTTTCATGTACGGTAGGGCTAATGGCAACGCACGGGAGGCTGCACGCTTGTACCAAGAAATATATCCTGATCGAAGACACCCCGAAAGTCGTACATTTAAAAGAGTCAATCAGCGCCTGAGAGAAAATGGGGGTTTCGCACATGGCAGAGCATTAGGTACGCCAGCTCGCATTACGCCTGAGGTTGAGGATATGGTGTTAGAAGTAGTTCAGCTCTCTCCAGGAACCTCGACGAGAGAATTGCCACACAAGGGCCTGTACTAAAGCCACAGTAGTGTATGGAGAATTTTACAGCGCAATTTACTGTACCCTTACCACCTCCAACGACTTCAATGTCTCAATGATCCGGACTTTGTTCCTAGAGTGATGTTTTTTTCAGTGGATGCAACAACAGACTGTAGTCAACCCTCGTTTTGCATGTAACATTTACAGACGAAGCAGGATTCACACGCGATGGTGTTTTTAATTATCATAATACACATTTATGGTGTGAAATAAAGCCACGTGCTGTTCACATGTCACCACATCAGCACCGTTTCTCACAGAATATGTGGTTAGGGTTAATAGGTAATCATCTCATTGGGCCACACATTCTTCCACGAAAACTTAATGGACGGAGGTACCTTAGGTTCTGCGGCGTCATCATCCAGGATTGCTTGAGGATGTTCCCCTTCAGCAGCGTCGGAGTTTGTGGTATATGCATGATGGAGCTCCGGCATATTTTGCTGCTGCTGCTTGTGACTGCAAATAAAATAAAAAAAACAAAAAACTGCCAATGAAAGAATTATTACAATATTTGAAAGAGTAATGCCATGTTAATAGATAAATCACCCGAGCCCTAGCAGACCGGTTTATGGCATCAAATCTTGGTGCAGAGCAACGGGACTTGCGCCATCGAGCTTCCAGGTACTATGGGGAAGATATTTTCTTATGGAATATCGGCCAGTATGAGACCGCTGCCCACCCATTATCATGAGGAAAATTATAAGGTACAGTAAGTAGGGACTCGAGGTTGAAAAAACCGTATTTAACGTTTGAGGGACCAGACATGCTGACCACATGTCACCCCTACACTGGCTGGATAATCATCCACTAATGCGAGTATCACATGTAAATGTCAGGACAGCAGCCGGCTTGTTAGCCAAGGGGTTCTAGGCCTGTAGCGCCATGGAGATGGAATATACGACATTCAATAAAAAATATTTTTAAAAATAGGGACCAAAATCTGAAACTAATAACTTATAACATATACATTTTTTCAATGTATATGTTATAAGTTACTAGTTCCAGATTTTGGTCCCCGAAATCTTTTTTTAATATTTTTTATTGAATGTCGTGTATTCAAACTCCATGGCGCGACAGGCCTAGAACTCCCATGGATAACAAGCCAGCTGCTCTCCTGACATCCACATGTGATACATGCATAATTGGATGATTATCCAGCCAGTATAGGGGTGACATGTGATCAGCATGTCTGGTCCCTTTTTTAAAAACTATTCTTCTTTTAGATTTTACAAACTATCCTGATACCATATGAGACACTCAGAATAAAAGTGGTGTAAGTAAAAAAAAAAGAAACAAAATTAGATAAAAGTCTTTTTATACTCTCCAGTATAGTACAGAGTAATATAATGTACTGTTAAAAACTATGAAATAGTATCTTGTAGGTCCGTCTCCTCAACTCAAGTTGTTTTAAAGCTATGTAGTCCTTTCGGGACTAGTCCCATCATCAGCAGAATGCATTTGATCCGTACTTGTTGACCCTTTTGAAGCACTGACTTGGTTGTGTGTGTTTTCTTTAAGAATCAGGTTGTTGTGAATTTTACTAGTATCGATCCAGTATAATACTTTTTCAGAAGACTAGTGAATGAAGTTCATAACTGAGTTGTACGATTTCAGTTGGTAGCACTTTACATGACAATAGGATCAGATGATTATTAATTCAGGAAACAAGTGAAGCAAGTCCACACTCCACGTTCGTGATGTTCTGTTACTCGAGCTCATAATTACTATGGATATAAATGAGACTTCAGAAGAAAATGAAGGTAAAATAACATGTTTACAACTTTGGAGTGCATTCATTCGATGAAAATAATGGTTTTATGTACATATGGAATGAAACTGAAGGTGAATGAGGATCACAGGATCTTTCATCTTGCCTAGGGAAACATCTATAAATACATGAGAAACATTGTAAGCATGTGCTATTGTATTCCAACAGCTGCTCTGGATAGAATCGGAATATCAAAATGGCACTTGCGTTGAAGAACCTGCCCCTGGTATGGACATTGAAGTTATATTGAATTTATACAGCAATTTAGTGTCAGGACATTCATACATGCATAATGACATAGATTTTGGCTTGATAGAAGCAAAAAGGAGGTTTACACATATTTATTCACAAGACATTATGAAGGAATCCGAGAGAAAGCATCTGTTCAAAATAGTTCAAATGAAATATAGTGGATTCTTGTCAATCAAGAAATTGGAAGAAGCTTTTGTGAATAGAAAGAAAACTGTTGATGGCAACAATGTTAATTGACTAGAAATGCCATGGCTAAGGTATGAAAAAAGAAGCATATTTTCACTCAAATATAAAACCAATCTTCATCCAGACATAGAGTTTTGTGAAGTTAATTTGGAAGAGAAAGGCAAAGGAAGACCAGCGCAACAGTTATCAGAACAAGATCGTCTGTACACCAAGCGCCTTGTAGTTACTAATGCTAAGCAGTATTTGTTGGATTTGCTCTTTTTCATTCTTCCCATCCATCACGCATTCTTTAAGCAATTTCCGAACCTTTCAAACATTCGTCAATCACATCTTGCTCAAAATGATGTGGAAGCTGATGAAAATGATGAATTGTTCTATGTTTAAATGTGTATGAGAATGAAAAAAATAGGAGATAGATTCGAGAAATGGCAAAAGAAACACTAACTTTTTAGAATCATTTAAACTTTGTGTAATAATTATTTTCAGTAGAAAACTGAAGGAAGTCCATATTTCTAATTTAAAACATTATTATAACATCATATCTTTATTATATGTCCACAAATTCAAATCGCATAAGTGAAAAACTATGTTCCTCTTACAAAAAAAAAAAAAAATTGATCTGTAAAATATACGCTGATTTTTCAATTCACTTATACCTTTAACTCTCAGCATCACAAAAACAGATTGTTTTGGACTTACACCACTTGCCTCATATATACGTTGTATGATAACTTATCATGCTTGATAAGGGAAGGGATGGTTATTTGAAACTACCAAGGAAGACTTTGTTAATTTAGTTTATTTTACTTGTTGTAAGCTATTGTTATATTCCAACAGATGACTGACACATACTGAAGCTTGTTAGATGAAATGTAAATTGAAAATCTGTCTTTTTTATGACGACAAAGAAGTTCAGGGACATTACAATCTCATTTAATGTGTAATGGTTAGTCAGGACTGTAAACAATATTTCTGAACAATATTGAACTGTTTCAAACGCTTGCAAAATATATTTTTGAAACAATACGTATGTATTTTTCCGCGTCCTTAATTCAATTTTCCGATGTTTCTCGTGTGACTTTGTGCTGCCAATTTACTTATTTATTTTCCTTAACGGTCAAGCAACTCTAACTAAATCACTGGCACTATCGAACCCGTAGGTTCATGGCCGCGCGGACATAAGCTCTCCATATATCCCTATCCTGAGCCTATGTTTTCCAATCAATCCCTGTATAATCTACTTCCATCAAATCATAGTTAATGTTATTCTCCCACATCATTGTTAGTCTACCAACTGGACGTTTTCCCTCTGGTTTTCCTACAAGAAGCTTCCATGCACGTCTTTTATTCCCCATTCGCGCCACATGTCCTGTCCATCGAAGTGTACGAGACTTAACTGTTCTCATTATATCTGACTTCCTATAAAGACTATGTAGTTCATTGTTATGTAGTCTTCTCCATTCGCCTGTCTCTTCATCTCTCTTTGGTCCTAACATTTTCCTAACGACTTTGTTCTCAAACACTCGTGATCTCCTCTCCTCCCTTAAAGTAAGAGTCGATGTTTCGCATCCATATATTATAAACGGTCGAGGAAATGGAGACAAAAAAATTAGAATGTGGTGGATAAGGATAGCACTAAATGGAAGCCACCAGTCACTGCAATGACCTAAAATTTGAAGAAGGTACAGATTTTAGAATTTTTATTAGGATGTTGCCAACTGATTTCGAATTTCGTTTGCTTATGATTGAAGGAAAAATACTATCTTTAGACAATTTATTCCTGAATCGATTAGGCAAGCTGTCGCAATTCGATTTCTTTAAATTGAATATTCCTTTATAAGTTTCATGTACACTTTCAAAATTTTAAAGCATTCAGTATTAGAAAGTGTTAACTGAAATGTATTAGGGTCTTGTAGCATCGATAAAACAATATGCCAAGCTGAGTGCAAATTTATAAAAAACTTTATTACATATCAAATTCACTGGTTTGGATCTCGTGGAAATATTGGTAAATATGCGATATTTCATTATTAAGTAGTCAAGTTGTAGGAGTATTTGCGCGGCCTGTTGAAGTCGTTGGATATGATATCTATTAGCTGATGCACTACTTAGTCTTGACAGAATGCAATTATGTGCTGATGAATTACTTGCCACAACCAAAGCTGTATAAGGTTGGTACATTTGTTTGCCATAGCTGCCTGCCCATGTCAAGTTAAATAAAATATTACCAACATAATTCTGCTCTATATCAATCTCCATAGCATTCCAGCCACAGCTTCTCAATTTATTTTCCACATGTTCTCTGTAAATGGGGACGTTACATCGTTTCGAAGCATTTAAATTATTCCTGTGCGGTTTTATAGTCATTCTGCATTACCTTAGGCATTTTGAGTTCGAAATTCGGTACTCCCTGAGCTGGCATCATAATTTTCTTCATTCTCGTAGACATTCATCTTCTTCTTCTTCCTTCCAAGTATTAGGCCAAGGCCTGTTACGATCCTATAGAACATTTTCCCTCCACCGTTTCATAGGACGGCCCAGAGATCTTCGTCCACTTGGTATATACTTATAAACAGCTTTGGGGATACGATTTGAACCCATTCTTTCATTATGGTGTTTCCAGTTTAGTTGGTACTGTTTAATATAGCCTATTCCAAAATTGGCATTGTCTTCAACAATTCTTTTAAGATATCGGTGTTCCGTTTCCGATCCCTTCTGGTGAAACTCGCTGTTCTGCGCATGAATCTCATTTCACAATCCGTTATTCTGCTTTCATGTTGTCTTTTTAGTGTCCATGCTTCACTACCATAGGTCAACACTGGTCTAGCCAAAGTGTCATATAAAGGTAATCTGGTGTTTTTTTGTACAAGGGACAAGTAGACATTCATCCACATCAATAATAATATTTTCATTGTCTTCACTGAACACAACCTGGAAATAAAACTTAGAATATATAGCACACTAAAATTAATCAACTTTTTTTTATAAATGTGTTTTTGCAGACGCCGTAAATGAAATATGAATGAAAAAAATCTGTACAAATTTTGTCAAACTGATGGAATTTCCGTCACTGTAATTTCATTATTGATGGGGGAAATATATATATATATATAATTGCTCCTAAGCATAGTGGAAATTAGTATTTCAACTGTAAAAGTACACACAGCATTGTGTTGATAGCTGTTGCAGATTAAATTACAACATCAGATAGGCAGATTTTGGTTGTTAAGGTCGTATTT
This sequence comes from Diploptera punctata, assembly GCA_030220185.1. NCBI lineage: Eukaryota > Metazoa > Arthropoda > Insecta > Blattodea > Blaberidae > Diploptera > Diploptera punctata. The sequence goes on from JASPKZ010007908.1 coordinate 897,199, forward strand.
CGAATGGCGAAAGGTTGAAAAATGCAAAAGGAACGTTGTAGTTGCCAGTCCTACAATCGAGAGAGAAGATTTTTTTTTATTTCGTAGCTCATGACTCATTCGCATTATCAGATAATATTATGAAGCTGTATCTGAGTCACTACCCCGAGTTCTCATCACCATAACATGTATTCTTTTCACCAAACACTTAAGAATATCGCATCATACCGCTATCTCAAGTCAGCTTTTAGTAACACTTTCAAAACCCCAGCTCTAAGAATTTATTTTATTTACAGTGTTCTGCCCTAGGACAGGTTTTTTCACTGCATTCATAGCGTTTTCATGCTATGCTTTGCAGCTTTACTGGGGAATTATAGGTGTGGTAGCTTCCCGTTGCTTTCCACACCGTGGATGATAATAATGACGATGGCCAGATGAGGGTCGGGGACCGTTTGAGCCTCAAAGCTTTCAGATATTTGTCTTACAGGTGAGAAAAACCCCCGAAAAAACCTCACCAGGAAACTTTTCACGACCGGGAATTGACCCTGGGCTCGCAGCGTGACATGGCAGCGCGTTACCTCGAGACAACAGCGGTGGACTATTTGCGACATCTTATTTCAGGACAAGTGTCGCCTTCTGTTTACTGGATTTTATTAGTGGAAAAGAGAGGGGGTGAGTGCAAGCTACTTCTTGGGACTGAGGTTCGTAAGTTTTGGCGAAAATTACATTTATTTATTTATGTATTCTACTTTATTTATTTAGCCTGGTAGAGTCAGTGCCTTCTCTACCGTTCGTCAGTACAAGCATATGTCACATTAAAGTACAGAAATCAAAATAATATTAGATACCAAATGATTATTTGGCCAAACTGGACAATAATAAAGCTGAGATCTAATAACACAATTAAGTTAATGATAATTAAAATTAAAACAAATGTAAGAAAATAATCCATCGCAGTGCTCTCGAGGTAGCGTGCTGCCTTGTCACGCAGCGGGCCCGGGTTCGAATCCCGGTCGTCCCAACTGTCCCCGAAAATCATCTTTATCATTATCATCATCAACAACCTTCACCGGTGTGGAAAGCAATGGGAAGATGCCACACCTATAAATCCCTAGTAAAGCTGCAAAGCATAGCATTAAAATGCTAAGATTGCAGTGAAAGACCAACCCTCGGGCAGAATACTGTGGAATGGAATGGATAAGAAAATATACACAAAATAAGAACAGCTCAAATCTACTATAGGCTACTTGAAAAATACAAGGAAAGTAATAAACTGTAATGCATTAATTTTTCTTTCGGTATATTCCCTTCTCTTAAAACCTGATTAAATAGTTTTTTTATGAGTTCGATTAAAGTTTTTCCTCCATTTTTCAATATTCCTAAATGCACTCCTCCTGGTCCTGGTGATTTGTCATTCTTCGCTTCCATTATGGCTTCTTCTTTTTATTCCTTTGTTATTTCCTTTTGGATTCTTTCGAATAATTTTTCTGTTTTAATCTCCTTATATTCTTCTCTATTTTCATTTAATAATTCCTTAAAATATTCGAACCATTCATTCAACTTTATAATCTTGATCTTTGTTTCATGTTGTGTTTGTTGTCTAAGTGATTTCAGTACTGACCATTCTTCTCTTGATCAGCCGATGCCTAGTTTACTATTAACATTTGAACATATCCTTTTCCATTCATCATTCTTTGCCTTTCTTATTTCCATACTAGAGAGTATAATGTTGTATGGATCGAATGTTTGCACAATGGCACAACATGTTAATAGAATAACTGCAGTTGAAATGAATGTTTTTTAGAAGAGCTGCTAGAAAATCTCGATTGGAAGAAATTAGAAGTACATAAATTAGAAAATGGTCGAACACAGAAAGAAGTATAGTGGATAAGGTTGAACATAGAAGGCTCAAATGTTATGGACACGTAAGAAGAATGCAGGATGGAAGGCTACCAAAGGCTGTCTATGCATGGACAATTGAAACGAGCAGAAAAGGAAGACCCAGAGCAGCCTGTAAGAATAACATTCAAAATTCAGTGAGGGAATTTGGTGTAACAGATGAAGTACAGAGGGCAGAGAACGATGGAGAACTTTAATTAAGGAAAATTTGTGAATGTTTGTTGCCAAGTGGTAGTGTAAAAGTCCGTAGTCACTTATGTATTTGTTTCTATTTTCATGTTAATTACTAAGATTGGTGGGAATAAACCCTCAATGATGAGGAAAATTCTTAAAATGAATTACTTAATTAATCTATCGCTTAAATAAAGGCCTACATAAAACTTTACGTGGATATACTGTTAAATCTTTTAAATTTTTATTAAATAAAGGAAAAAAACTATTTATTGTCAAATGAATACTATTAGTGAGATATTTATGCCAGTTAACAGAAAATTTAACAATGTGTTTCTGAAATATGTTAAAGTTTGTCAGTCTCTTACAGAGGGTGGAAGGGAATTCCATGTTCTAGGAAGAGAAAATGTAAAATATTTGAGTAATAGGTAGAGTTATTAGGAGGAATATAAAGTACATTGTGCTGAGAGGATCGTGCGTATCAGAGTGTGTAACCAAGCGGTGTAATAAATAATTACTTAATAATATGTGTAGTACTTTATAGAGAAGAGCTAGGGAATGGACGGTTCTGCGATTTTATAGACGAAGCCATGACAATTCTCAACTACAATTGAACAAAGCAAGGGGAATAATTGAAAATGTTACTAGAATAGTGTGTACGAAGTGTAGGATACTTCTCAAAACTTTGATTCCGAGTAAAGTGGAAACTATAACTTTAACATGCATTTATTTGTACAGCTCTTTGTGAAGAAATTCAGTTTCAAGTAGTTCTATACCCGCCTCACGGTTCGTTTGATTCCGACAATAATCTGATTCCGGAACATCAAGGACAGAAGCTGACGATTCTAATTCCCTGATGCCTTTACAGAATACACCTTGGAAGCCAACAAGTGAAGAACAGAAATTTCGTGACGAGTTTCTGGAGTGTTATTTGTCTGCTGAAATATCTGCCCCATATCAATATCCTATTCATAATAACTTATTTTTATTTTGTGGATATTTGTAATCTAAAATTCAACAAAAGCTCGTAATTTATTCACAGTAGTACTACATGATATTTACCTATTTAGAAACCAATCCTTGGCATTTTTAAATAAGATAAAATAGTGCAGTAAAGATTTTTTCCCCTTAACTCTTCCGTTTCATACCACCAGTATTTCTAGGCCCCGGTTCACTTCCTCGCAGAATAAAGAAAACAGCTCATACCCAAACCAATTCCATGCCTTCGGTATAAACTACCTCTTATAGCATCTTAACACATTTTTATGTTCCTGTCGAATTTAGGATTTTAGCACATGCACTTTATTTTAAACTTCAGCAACTATTACACCACATGATTCTGTAATATATTTTTAAAAAATCCTCTTTTTATTCCTATTCATGTATACATCACATGTGACATCCCACGAACAAAATGTGATATGCAATTTTTCTATTAATTGTAACGTTTTCTCTTGATTACACATTGCAATAAAATCATCGCAAGTCACTAGAATCAAGAAATAAATGTGAGCACTGTGGTTGACTGAACCGTTTTGTAAACACGTCCAGACATGTTCAATGATCCCAATGTTTTCAATTTAAATGGGAAACAAATAATTGGGTTTTGGTTTTTCGCAACATTAGTGAAACGGATCCGAATCAAGCAAGAAACAAAAAAGAGCTTTACAGCAACTTCGGAGTCATGGTTTATGAACACTGTTCCGAAACATTTTTTTTACAGTCTGTACTACCCGTAATAAGCATGATGATATACTTTTAGAAGTCATTCGAGCTGTGATGAGTGACGAAAGAATTCACAGCACTTCGAGATATCCCATATAATAATAATAATATATAATAATAATAATAATAATAATAATAATAATAATAATAATAATAATAATAATAATAATAATAATAATTGTAATAAATAATTTACTTAAACTAGCAGAGGTCAGTTTTATGCCGTTCTCTTCCACTCAACCAGTGAAAAATATTAGCCTAAATTATATACAGGATATCATTTATTAAGATTGTAACATAGATTAAATACATATAAATATAAAAAGTAGAGTAAATTAAAATGAAAGAAATTAAATTAATATTAATTCAAAATTACTATAAAATCGAAAAATGTGTAAGTATATACTAATCTGCCGATAAATCAGTATACAAATAAAAGAGGTTTGAAAGAAGTGCATGTCCCGGAGTACAATTTCCATGGTTCCGCTGTGAACGGGACAGCGTAGCAAGAAGTCAATAATGACCACAAAGATCTTCTCTTGAATCTAAGAATAAAAACATAGCGACAAAGTAGGCCAGGGTACTTAGAGTATTTTCAAAAATCTGGCCACTTTTTTAACTTCGGCAGAAAAATGATAGGAAATCAACGCGTATGTTTCGGCAGAAATTGGTGCGAGGCAATTGCGTAAAAAAATCTTGAAAGTGCTGAAATGTCTGTTTTTGGTCTATTTTTCAACTGTGATGAAAAATTGATTTGGTAGAAAAATAGCAGGTCACACCGCTCAAAAATGCAAAAATGAGCTCTAAACAGATAAAATAGGTTAACAACTTTTTACCAAGATATAATTAAAAACAAAAAAGTGTCTTTTTTCACCCTTACATAATATTTTGTGGTAAGAAGTTTCATAGTCTATTAGTTGATACAGTATAGGAATCAGAATAGTGGGAGGTTGTGTGTTATGGGATGTTCAAATAGCAGGTTGTGGTGCGACCTTGTACCCAAATTGTGATTGGAGTAATAGAGATGAAAGTTAGAGGATATGTAAGTTGGTATTCTTTTGAATAGTAGAATAAAATCATACATTTTTCTACGATCATGGCTTTTGAGGACGTGTAGTGAGGACAATGACATTACGTTTACAATAGGAACTAGTGTACGGAAACGTACCGTTTTCCCGCTGCTCTCACGCAAAATTCCACGACCCATGTTCAACTTTCCCGCATTTTCGGCGCCAAAGACCCTGCACGTTCTCCCAATCACACCGCTACACTACTACCTGTGGGGTCACATGAAATCCTGATTTACGAGACCCCCGTGGCATCCGAGGAAGACCTACTGACGCAGATTATGTCTGCGCCGTATGTTACACTACCAAGGATCAGTGAACGTGTGTACCATAGCATGGTATGGAGGTAACGTATCTGTGTTGACATAGGTGGTCGTCACTTCGTGCCCTTCTTGTGGACCCAGGTGACAAGCAGCAGGCGTCAGAGAGAGCAATGTGTGTCGTGTAGTCGGTAAACGGTACGTTTCTGGACATGAGTTCCTATGCTAAACGTAATCGTCTTGGTCCATGCTACACGTCCTCAAGATCTGTAAAGGGAATTTTAGTTACAACCTGTGTACAATACACACATTATAAATACATTGTAACGTATGGAGTTAGCCCATCGCTAATGTCTATCAATAAGATATCACAAAGGTGAAAAATCGACCAGAATGTAGATCTAGTCGTCTGATCCTCATATGGTAATTCCGATGGAAGTTGTTTATATTTGATCCATTGGATTTCGTGACTGTTAACGGGTTTTCTCACATCTTGCAACGTGCTCATTAATTTTGTCGGCTTTTTACCTTTGCATTATAAGGGCAGCAGAAATGAAATATTTACGATTTTTGGCCGGACATAGTTTAATGGATAAAAAACGAAGTGAAGATATCCGTAAAGAACTACAAATATTCAGTTTGACAGATAAAATAGGAGAAACTGGTATGAATATGTCTGCAGAATGGATACCAGCAGATTACTAGGAAAAGTCTGAACTATCAACCAAGAGGAAAAGAGATCGGGGACGCCTACGATAGAGATGGACACAACAGCTATAATAAAATTGTAGCCGGAAGGAACCAAAAAGGTACAATCCTCACAAGAAGAAGAAGAAGAATATAGTCTTGAATCTTCTACTATTATCAGAAAATATTTTTATTCACTTTTATTCTTTTATTAATATGTTGTACATCCCTGTACAAGAATACATTGTTAGGTGTAGAATATTGTTACCCGAATCACGATTTAGCCGCAGATTGCAGGCCGTGTCGATGCAGTTCAATTACATAATTGCACACAGTCATGCAAATTTAACTCAAATGTGGCATGATTAATGATTCGCCGTTAAAACCATTTTTAATGGATATCTTGTTATAGGAATGCAAATACATTAAATTGGTTATGGCCAATTACTCTATATATATATATATATATATATATATATATATATTTTAACTGCGTTTGTCAAACATGTACTTAACATTAGCGTTTTTAACAACTGACTTAATGTGGACTGACAAGACAAAAGGATTTTTCCACAAAACTATAATATTTAATATACAGGAAAGTGGATGTTTTAAAACGCTGAATGATAAAAGAAGAATTATAAAGCAATGTGTATTGGTGTTTCAAATTAAATAGGCCTATAGGAATATTTTTTTAACTCAGTTCCAAAAGTAGGTAACTTAATTTACAAGTGCATAAAGTGGTGAAACGGCCGTTCACAAGAATTGATTGATGAAAAAGGAGATAAAGGGAACAATGTTTCATGAACCAAATAGTGCATACAGCTGCCAAAAAAAGTAGAAGCTCTCTTCAACCGTGAATATATTCTTCCACTTTAAATCACGGAGATGTTACACAATGCAGTAGCTTCTGAACCGTGGTATTTGAAATGAATCATTCCATACAGGCTACACCTCACATGGATCGACGGTAAAGATCTAGTTTAATGGTTACAACGATGTCAGTTAGAGCCTTGTTCAAGTTTTCATTTTTATTTCGTTGTCGTTCTTTAACAATATAAATAACATAAAAGTTAGTTTTGATAGAACATAGCTGCATAACAACAGTTTTAGTTTTTAGCGAGTTCCGAATGGATGTATCTACTGAAATTGTTCTCATTTTAATAATTTCGATTTTTTCACAATTCTTCATCGGTCATATACAGGGTGAACGGTAATTACACCGACAAACTTCAGGAACTGATTGTTGACTGGAAATGAAGAAAACGAAGGTCCTATAAACATGTGTCCGGAAATGAAAGATGTGTGTGCAACGACAACAAATCGTCCCGGCACACAGTGCATAGCATCCACGTCACAACAAATGTTCAACGTGGTCACCATGAGATGCAACGCACGCATTCACACGACCTATCATGGGTTGCCTCACTCTTTCACATGTTCTGGCTTCTCTCCGAATAGCCTCACAAGCGACGTGGAGACGCTGTTTAAGGGCATGCACATCAGGAACTGGATCAGCATCACAATACTTTTCAGATGTCCCCAGAGATAAAAAAACCAGGGGGTTTACGTCTGGTGATCTAGCAGGCCATGCGACAGGGCCGAGAGAATAATGCCGTTAGTCAGTGCCATCTACCGTGGCAACGTTGCATTTATGGACACTTTTTCATAGGATTCCTCCATTTACAGTCAGGAATCAGTCACTGCAGTTGTCGGTGTAATTAAAACTCACCATGTTTATATATATATATATATATATATATATATATATATATATATATTAGGAATGGAAACCTGAGGGAAGACGAGGCGGAGGAAGACCTAAAACCTCCTGGAGTCAGGGAATATGTTTATACATGAAGGAGAAACATCTACAACCAGGAGATTGGATGGACCGACAAAATTGGCTGTTTGGAATCGGACGATGTCAAAGACATTAATCAACCGATGATATATATGTGTGTGTGTGTGTATGTGTGTGTGTGTGTGTGTGTGTGTGTGTGTGCGTGTGTGAGTGCTGTAGTATCCGCAAATTTTGTTGTTATGGAACCAAAGACTGCATATGGCAATCAATTTAAAAACGCAAGATCGAGTTCGTTAACCATTAGTTGAGTAGATTCATCTGAAAACGAAATAGGCTTAAAGAATTTCTCAAGCGGGCAAAATTGTATACTTTTCGCAACGAAACTCGGCATATGCTATTAAAATAAAAAGGGAAAGATGTATTTTACAAAAATCAGCGAAATTGACCATTAAGAGAGGGAATTTACTTGAAAAGGGTAATTAAAAAATCGTTTTACACTTAGTCATGTATGTTTGCTTGCAACGTAAGTGGAATCATACGATTTAAGTAACAAGACAAAGATATAAAACGTAAACCAGCAAAATTAAATCATGCATTCGATTTGCTGCGGAAGTAATTTAATTAACATAGTTCCTGCCCGATGAACGTTGTCTTATAAATCGTATTTATTTATTTATTTATTTAGCCAAGTGGAGTTAAGGACATAAGGCATTCTCTTCCACTCGCGAAGATAAACATATATTGCTTTGGTAAAATATTGATAAATCTTAATACTCTTTTATTAATTAAACAAAAACAAATTATTAATTGTTAAAAAATAATATTGGTTAAAGATTTCTGTCAGTTTTTTTTTTCCAAAAGATGATAAAGTTTGGTAGTCTCAGACGTAGGGTGGAAGATAATTCAATGTTCTAGCAAGAAAAATTATAAAAGATTTCGACTAATAGATAGTGTATGAGGAGGGATATAAAGAACAGTGATCGGGTATCTAATGTATGTGTATCATAGACTCTAACGAACCGGTGTGATGAGTAATTAGGCAATTATGTAGGTAATATTTAAGCGAGAATAGGTAGGTAATGGGCGGCTCTACGATCTTGTAGACGAAGCTATGACTATTTTCCAAGGATGGTGTAACGTGATCAAATATGCGACTACTCTAACGAAAAAAAGTTAAAAGCGTAACTAGGTTTTCAAATAGATACGTTGACATCTAAATCATAATGTTGTTCCGAATCATGTGCCAGCACCCAGGTGAACGCTCCTCTAGATCCCCGCAGTGACATATTTCCAATACCTATGAGTGCCAGCTGATGTATTTTCCCAAATATGAGATGAGGTAAAGGGTGACATTAAATGCATAAATGAAAATTGAAGGTGAGTGAAGGGAGAATGGAGTGCGTTGGTAGGATTTTACACGCTGTGAGGATTTAGTTGTCCTCTTCCAACCTAGAGCGCCATCCTTACCTAACAATATTCACAATATCATGTATGGTTAATGGTTATATTTTGTCAAAAATCTTTGTTTTTCACCCCTACAATTTCAACACATTACAGCTCGTGAATATTTACAGTCTGTCTGTAGATAAGCTGTTGGAATTAAGACATTTACGCAGGAGGCGAGCAAAAATGCACGACTATTGAGGGAGAACAGATCATGTGACATTACTCATTTCGCTCTTTTTTATGTTCGCAACGGAATAGTTATGCAGAACTCGGAGGGGATGATAACTGTCCAGCGTTTACCTTCAGACTGGCTTGGAAAGCAAAGGTCGCACGCGCTCTTAGGCTCCGCCCTGCCTTCCACTAACAAGATGCGCAAATGTCTCTACACATTCCACGGACAGACTTGGTAAGTGCCATTCCACTTTCTGGTCTTCCCTCAGGCATATTTTTGTGACGGATGGAAAGTGAGTATCAGTTCTCTTACACCTATCAGACTACTTCTCTCTCTTAAAACAACCAGACAAGTAAATTCTCATAGACTACAGCAGACGTCAGAACGAATGTAGCATTAGTTTCTCCTAGCAGCCACGAAAATACTCGAACCTTTACTTTTTAAGCAGGGGCCACTTTCATTTCCGATAGCTGCAAATCTACTATATCATCTAGTAAAAATTGATACTTTGCATATCGATAATATTTCAGAGAAGTCAGTAAATTTGTTTTGTATTAACGCCAATCAATGTAAAGGTATAATTAACCCACTGCAGGCCACAGGAGTCCTTTGGGTGTGTTAGAATATTAAAGGCCCCTCCTATCTAAACTCCACGAGACGTCGCCTGGGTTTTCATACCTGTGCGACGGCCGCCTACACTGCCAAAACATTATTCTGGTATTCATTTCCGTTAGAGGCACAATTTAACACAGGGTTATAATGCCACCTCAAGGTTTAGGCCAGTTTATAAATCCTAGCCCCAGCGGAGCTTGAAGCAGAGATCTTCCGGCTTGTAGCATATTGCCTCAACGAAAAAACCAACGGCGTGTCCCCATTAGCGTTAGTGATTTATTGAATTCTTTATAGTTTCCTCCTTTCTGACAAATGTAATTATTTATAGGCCTATCTCTTATGTTAGGCATACAGTTATACGATTAGGTTAATTTTTTATCTAAATTTATTATCTTATTAGTTATGTAGTGGACATATTCCTAATAAACTGTGCTAAAACACGAGTAACGATGATACAAGCAATTTAATCCATTTGAATTCCCTAAATAATCTTTCCTTGCAGTAGGTAAACCATGCTCGCGTCTGGTTCTGGGGGTCGCGGTTTCAAACCTAGATCCTACTGAATTAATTGTAAAGGGATAAAAGTACTGAGTATATCTTCCATCTGAATGGAAGTAATACCATTTGTAACTAACTAACTCACCGGCACTATCGAACCCGTAGGTTCATGACCGCGCGGACATAAACCCTCCACATATCCCTATCCTGAGCCAATGTTTACCAATCATCCCCTGTATAATCTACTTCACTCAAATCATAGTTAATGTAATTCTCCCACATCATTCTTGGTTTACCAACTGGGCGTTTTCCCTCTGGTTATCCTACAAGAAGCTTCCACGCACGTCTTTCATTCCCCATTCGTGCCACATGTCGTGCCCATCGCAGTCTACGAGACTTAACCGTTCTTATTATATCTGGCTTCATATAAAGACTATGTAATTCATTGTTAAGCAGTCTCTCCATTCACCTGTCCGTTCATCTCTTTTTGGTCCCAAAATTTTCCTAAGAACTTTATTCTCAAATACTTGTAATCTCCTTTCCTCCTTTAAGTAAGAGTCTATGTTTCGCATCCATATAATATAACAGGTAGAATACTAGTTTTATATATTCTCAGTTTAACGTTTTTTGAAAGGAGTTGGGAAGTCAAGACTCTCTGTATTGCATAATAGCACGCATTTCCAGAATTGAGCCTATGTTTAATATTCTGATGCATCTCATTCCTGTTTGTGATTATTGTTCCTAGGTATTTGAATTCAGTTCCTCAAAATTTCCCTCATTTGTCACTAGCTGTCCATTTCCATTAGGCCTATTTAATGTATTTTTGTGTGTGACCATATATTTAGTTTTATTGATATTTACTTCCAGTCCCAGACCCTCCATGGTATCTTTACCTTCTTGTGGTGGAGTGGCTTGCGTGCTTAAATGATCCCGAGAGCTATGCCGGCGGTAGCATTGCTGCCGATAGGGTTACCCATGCCGGACTGGTCAAAGGTGATAAGCCAGACGAAAAAAGTACCTTGGTCGAAAAAGTGACGATCTTCACCGTAAAAATACAACCGTCAAAAAATGCGGACATGGGTTCAACTGGGGTAAAATTTTCAGGAGGTCAGATAGTCCGCCATTCGGTTCTCCGGGCGGGGACTACTTCAGGGAACCCATGCCAAAGGCTCAAATATAGGGATATGTTCCTAGGAACATGGAATGTTAGTACTTTATACAATAGCGGGGCGCTAGAGGTGTTAACCCATGAATTAGATCAATCACTCTTGGATATAGTCGCTTTACTGGAAGGGATGGCCAGGAGAAGGTAGTCACGAATCAGGAAGCTTTGCATTATACTACGGGGGTGCAGAAACATCCGAATTTGGAACGAGATTTTTAGTCCGAAGGAGGATCTTATCCGCTATCTGAGATATTAAGTTTGTCAGTGATAGGATATCATACATAATTCTAAAGGTAATACCATTGGTGCACCACATAAACATTCTGAAACCGAAGAAAAAATAAAGATTAGATTTATCATCCATTTTACGCCCAATTTTTAATTTGTATGACATTAATGACCTAAGATATTGAAGAGTATCCTTATGTACATAAGGACCTATGCTACCTTACCTATCTTTCATTAAACTTAGGCTATCAATGCACTGTCAGAATATTGAGTCCATCTTTGAAAAGTAATAAGTTTAGGATTTGGCTGAATTGGTAAAAAATCAGAACACTGCTAATTGTCATTTTCACACGTGTTATATTTCCTTACAGAGCTCATCTGTTTTTAAGAAAAATCCCTTCAAAATATGATGAAAATCACGTAACAGTAATCGTTATAAATGATTTTGGTAGTAGTGGCGATATTTATCTATCTAATATATAAAAATGTTTGTTTGTTTGTTTTTTGTAGGTTTGTTTGCATTTTATGCGCGGCCATACCGTTGATCCGATTGTGATGGGTTTTTTGCAAAATGTTCAGGAGATTCCCGGGATGAACATAGGCTATAAAAGAGTTGAGATACTCAACTGCTACACCCTTAAAAACACCCTTTGTATTGAAAAACGTGAATATCTCCGTTTTTTACCCTTAAATGGCCTACGCTGCTTAAACCATAACAAATACACAAATTTAATCTACACAGAATTGAATGTCTCAAAAACCTCTACAAAAAACTCCGCGAAAGCCTATGTTTATCTTTTACAGATAACACACATTAGCCATTTTCATCTTTCATTGATGCCAAGGCGATCGGGATAAGTGGATTCCCGGGCAAGCACAGCAGCGCACGGCGGGTATTATTTTTGTCTTTCAGCACATTTATGCCATGTACATCGGGATGCGTAGATTCCCGGGCAACGGCTGATAATTAGCACGGGGTATATAAAACGAATAACGGTATAAAATTATATTTATTTTTCCTTTTACTTATTCAACTAAATGCAAAAACATATAATTTATTAGGTGTAGTAGCGCACGGCGGGTATTAGCCAGTTTCTTATAAATATAACTTATCTGAAAAATGCTTAGAAGATAAAGCCTAAGTAATTTTCATAATATTATCAGGAAGTTTGTGAAAAATATAGGCCTATACATAGTGGAAGTAATATAAGATCGCAGATTTTAAGTATTAATTCCTTGTGAAAACATGATACATATATATTTCGTCTTTTCGTAGAATATGTATTGTTTTCCCAGAAAAAAATACAGATAGGCCTATATACTGTGCATTGCGTTATGATGACGGCGAGTACTGGACTGATATTCTTCAACCAGTATTACAACACATGAATTAAAACAAAGTTTTTCATTAATAATAATAATAATAATAATAATAATAATAATAATAATAATAATGGTAATAACGATTATTTATTTGAACTGACAGAGTTAAGTATATAAGGCCTTCTCTTCCACTCAACCAGTGAAATGTATTAAATATAGTAAACAAATTACATAAGAACACAACGTAAATTTATTTTAATAATTATAACAAAATATTTATACCAATTGAACTAAAATTAAAGTGATTTCAGTCAATGTTATTAGAGAAGCGAAAAATCAGAGAGAGTCAATTAATCCACAGGAAGATCAAATACAAAAGCTTTCTAAAACTTATTTTAAAGGAAGCTAATGACTGGCAGTTCCTAATCTCTTGTGATATGGAGTTACAAAGTCTATTACTGGATACGTTATAGGAATTACAAGAGTGGTCTAGGATGTGTGCGGGCGTGTACAGTTTTTAAAATGTGATTGGAGCATAGGCTATATGTATACCTTTGAACAGCAAACTAAGAGAGTACATTATTCTACGATTATGGAGACGGATCTAGCATAGTTCGCAAAGAATAAAAAATGTGGGCAGATTTACGAACATATGTAAATCTGATACACGTTATGAATACGTCACAACTTATGTGCTAGTTCATCGTTAATGTCTATTAATAAGATGTCACAACAATCAAAATACGGCATCTCGAGATTTTTCACTGGAATTATTTTTATATCAGCCGGAAGAAATTATCTGAATCTATTTAAAGTATTTTTCAATAGAACACACAATACGCACTGCATTATATTTAATTCCCCCTGCGTAATGTTAATAAAAAAACATTTGTCTGATGAAGGTACTGTGTATTGAAACAGCTGTTACGAATGTTATATGTAATAAAAACTAGCTAATACCCGGCGTGCGCTGCTCCACCTAAATAAATGAAAATTAATGTGCTTTCATATTTAGTTGAATAAGTAAAAGGAAAAATAATTATAACTTTATATTTTTTTAGATACCCCGTGCGTGGCGTTGCCCGGGAATCTAGTTATCCCGACCTTCTTGAAATATATGATCTGAAATACGAAAATTCATGTGTTTTATGTTGACTTAAATAAGTGAAAGCAAAATTTATATCGTAATTATTTCTAGATACCCCGTGCTGTTTACCCGGCGTTGTCCGGAAATTTGCTCATCCCGATCTTCTTGGCATAAATGAGCTGAAAGTTGGAAATTAATGTACTTCTTATGATTAGTTGAATAAGTAAAATGAAAAATGCATATTTGTAATTATTTTAAGATTCCCCGTGTTGATTAACCGGTGTTGCCCCGGAATCTACTTACCTCACACTTCTTGACATGAATTAGCTATAAGATAGAATTCGTTATTGTGAGTTATGCGTAAAAGAATACCCGTCATGTGCTGCTATGCTTGCACAGGAACTACGTACTTGTCTCGATCTTCTTGGTATCAATGAAAGACAGAAATGTTTATTGTGAGATATCCGTAAGAGATAAACATATACAGTCGCGGACGTTTTTGTAGAGGTTTTGAGATATTCAAATCTGTGTACATTAATTCTGTGTACTTGTTATGGTTTAGGCAGCGTAAGCCATTTAAGCGTCCAAAGAGCTACTTTCTTCGCGTTTTCCACTACAAAGGGCGATTTTTAAGGATGTAGGAGTTGAGTATCACAACTCTCTTATGGCCTATGTTCATCCCGGGATTCTCCTGAACATTTTACAAAAAAACCCATCACATTCGTATCGACGGTATGGCCGCGCAAAAAGTACGAACAAACAAACAAACAAACAAACATTTTTATTTATTAGATTTATGAAAATAATATAAAACTTTGATTATTTTTATTTAATAAATAAACTTCGTGTGTTTTCATCAAGTAAACACGAATTCAATTCATTACTTTTGTTATTTTGTACTCAAATTGTGCTAATATTGATCACGAGTTTAAAAAGTAAGGGTAGAAATTGAGTCATTTCACGTCCGTGTTATATCAAGACCAATTCGAGTCATGATTATGAAGTACTATCTGTAAAAATGTTTTTTTTTGTTCCCTGAGAATACCATGTATTTGTAATAGAAAATGTATAACTGGCGAGGGAACCCTCCTATATTGAAGAGCTGCTACAAGTTCTGCAGTCCACAGACGCATAGAACGCCGCAATGGATGAGTTAAGATGGAATAAGACCAAATCTGGATGGAATTCTACTGCACGGACGCTATGGTGACAACGGACTGGAGACAAGCAGAATACGACCTCAGACATCTGATGACGAGATGATGGCGACACATGGGTTCCATCATAAGATCTGTAGGATGAAGGAACATCATGAACCTGACTCCCAGTGCATCTGTGAGCTGTGCTCTGAGCACTTAGACCGTTACCATGTTGTGTTGCGTCGGAGGCGAGACGTGTCCCTGAGGGCTTACTGCGGAGGGGACTGAACGGTGGACGCTGGTGACTAAAAAAACTTGACGTTATGCACATTGTGCGCTCTTCATTATTATTATTATTATTATTATTAATAATATTATTATTATTATTAATATTATTATTATTATTATTAATATTATTATTATTAATATTATTATTTTAATATTATTATTATTATTATTATTATTATTATTATTATTATTAAATGTACGAAGATATTTGATTGTATTTACCACAAAAAATCCATGCTTAAAATATACGCACTTAAATTACTTCCACCTTGGAGCAATGATAATGGAATATCGCTATACCTGTAAAGTTAGTTCAGGCGAGATGAGGTCCACAGTGTCATGCAAAAGTGTAACGGTCCGAAAGCGAATAATGTAGCACAGCGCTTTTTCCATTTTAACCGGAAACCTGCACAAAGAAGAGAGATGTTTATGAGGTATAAAAGGAAATTGTCCTTGTATGTATTTCCAGTTAAAACAAACGCGTTTTTCTCCATTTAATGTATTTAAATGATAGAGGCTAGCAGCAGAGTATTACGCAGCTATCCATATCTCTTTACAGCAGAGGGTGGCAAACAAGGATAAGGAATGAAAAAGGAGAAAATTGTTGGCCAATAATTCTTTTCTCAGAGCGGATTGTGACTGTCTAAATCTTAAATTAACTACTGCCACACCGATCGCATCACGTTTCCTTTTCTTCCTGCCCTATTTTTCTTATCACGGCTGACTTCAATTCCACTGGTTTATAATACACGAGCGTTGATACACGAGTGCAAAGATTAAAATTAAAGCAAACCAATAATGAAAACTCGAAAATTATGTATGATTGTAGGAAAATAACTTTAAACTGAAAATATATAAATACATAATCTATCAGTTATAATATATGGATGCGAAAACTGGACTCTTGCTTTAAGGGAAGAAAGGAGATTACGAGTATTTGAGAATAAAGTTCTTAGGAAAATATTTGGGCCAAAAAGAGATTAAAAGACAGGTGAATGGAGAAGACTACTTAACAATGAACTACATGGTCTTTAGAGGAAGCCAGATATAATAAGAATAGTTAAGTCTCGCAGAGTGCGATAGGCAGGACACGTGTCACGAATGGGGAATTAAATACGTGCATGGAAGCTTCTTGTAGGAAAACCAGAGGGAAAACGTCCAGTTGATAGACCAAAAATACGATGGGAGAATAACATTAACTATGATTTGAGGGAAGTAGATTATGCAATGAAAGGACTGGAAAATATTTGGTCAGGATAGGGATGTATGGAGAGCATATGTCTGCCCGGGCCATGAACCTACGGGTTCGATAGTGCCAGTGAGTTAGTTTGTTAGTTAGTTGTTGGAAAATGATAATTACTGCCTGTTTGTATATTACACGCTTTATATTAGCTTGACCTGTATCTATCTATCAATATATCTATCTATCTATCTATTTATGTAACGGAATTTTTCATCGCGTGGGGTGCTTTTTATGATTTTTGCATTTTCTTCTGAGAGACTTTACTTTTACCAATATCTGTTTATTATCAAATATATTACTTGATAAAGAGCACCCCACGCTTTTGATGGTAAAATTGTTTATCCCAAGCGTGTTGGAAATGAAAATTATTTTTAATTTTTTTAGTTTCGTTTTCTAATAAAGCGTGCTGTTTTAGTTTTTTAAAACTATTATTTATTTCTGTATTCAGTTAGGAAGGCAGATTGCGCGAATAGCGCGACCTGAAATTACTATTGCGGTATCCCAGTATTATGGAGATGAGTGAAATTATAGTCTACTCAATGGCGTTACGTAAGGTGTAGGTCGTCTTCTAGGTCCGACACCCCAAGTTCTACTTCCATGACCCATACCGCCATTTTTGGTTTGGACGTTTGGCCGCGAGAGGGGACTACAAACTTAGGGTTGTCCTCTTCTGTAATGTTTTATTACTCATGTTCGGTGTGATGAAACAGCACTCAGGTGGACTCCCTGCTAGATCCCTCCAACCATATATTTTTAACACCTGTCGATTGCCAACAAAATTATATTTAACTAACGAAGTGACGGGTGATATGAAATGAATGAACGAGAAATTAAATGACATGAAGGGGTGGGGTGGGGAAATGCTGAGTTTAGATATGATGGAATTAGGAAAACGCGAGAACCCCGAGAAACCCCCGGAATGCCCCACTCTCCGGAACCGCCTGGTTCGAACCTGGGATCCCAGTAGAAGCAGCCACGCACCCACCGGATCTAGTCTAATGGTAACAAGAAAGCTATTTTTTGCACGATAGTGCGTTCTATCGTACTCACAGCAATAGCGACCATGATTGAAAGTTCTGTTTCCTAAATTACGGGGATGCCAACCTATAAATAACTACGTAACTGTACTGTAATATTACAAATTACATACCTAGTGCGGGAAGTAAAACCCTATATGTATACAAAAATACGATACGAAAGGTAGTGTTAATATGCTTTATACGAAACAAATAACTGCATTTTAAATTAACTGAACTTTATTTGAAACAATATAAAACAATAAATTCGTACTTGCCGCCATTTTATACCTGATTGGTGTCACGGCCTGCTGTAGTCTCAACTAAATTATTTTCGGCATTTACCGTATAAATATTGGCAAGACTGTTAACGTTAGTCAGTTGTTTATAATGAACGCAAATATTTCTAAAAAATGTTACTATTTTACTATTATTTATTATTTTGAAAACACCATCACGAAAAATATAATGTACACCATCGTGCAAAGTATAATGTACAACGCACCTCGCTATCGTTCGGTTTTTAATAATATCTTCGCTTCTGTAAAAACCACTTCCCAACCTCGCATTGTAATATACTATTAAAGGATTTAAGATATGCAAGTTGTAATTTTCATCCTAGGTTAATATTTATATCTACATGAACAATGCGTTCAATACAGTTGTTTTCCGGGTAGAATTTTCATAAGTAATGCCACGAGTGATTTCCAAATTAGGAAATCAAGAGTGGCATTTGTTGGGACTATTTAACGAATAAAATTAGTAGTAGTAGTAGGACTTTATTAGACAAAAAGTAAGATATTTACAATATTATTTACAAATATGGGTCGCACGGGCAGTAAGCCGTACGTGCTGTTGACAGTCCGTTACAATAAAGTAATAATTGGTACTAGTGTAAAGAAAAATAAACAACAAAAAAAGCAATAACATTACAATTACATAAAGGAAACACAATGATATTACAATTAAATAATAACACAATGCATTATACACTAAAAACATTAACATTACAATTACATAAAGAAAACACAATAATATTACAATTAAATAATAACACAATAGCATTATACACTAGTTAATTTATCTATAATTGTTAAGAATTAATGGTATTGCATTTTGATAAAATTAAGCTGTTTACTCACAAATCATTATTTAACTATAGTTATTTTAAAATATTTATATCCATCCATAGTAATTCTACCCGAAGGTTGGTCCTTCACTGCAATTATAGCATTTTCATGCTATGCTTGCAGCTTTACTAGGTAATTGTAGGTGTGGTAGCTTCCCGTTGCTTTCCACACCGGTGAAGAATGATGATAATGATAAGGATGGTGATGATGATGGCCATATGATTTCGGGGACCGTTTGGGCCTTAACGTTTTCCTGACAGTTGTCTTACAGGTGAGGAAAAACTCCGATAAAAACATCACCCAGAAAAACTGCCCGGGATCGAACCCTGCCCCTGCGTGACAAGGCAGCACGCTACCTCGAGACCACAGCGGTGGACAATATTTATATATTTAATGTAAACGGCGATGTTTGAAAACTAATGAGAAAAGATAGGTACGCTTAATTTGCTTCTTTTGTTCATCACTGCAACCAGATCATATTTATTGCCAAAGATTCGCAATATTGTAAGAATGCACCCTAGTGGAGAAATTTATAACCAATATTACAGGTATTAATTAATTTCTGATGTCCTATGATGTAAATATGTCAATTATATTTTTCTGCATCGTCATTTCCTGAAGAATAATCCGTTTAACAAAGTGCAAACAGTGGTTTTCTTTTTTATGGTATAATCAATTGCTACAAATATTTTTGTATTATCTCCAACATGCGCTATCAGCTGACTTTCATGCACTATATATACAATCTGGAGAGTCTTGGAGAGTCAGTCACTGCAAAATAATGCTATGACCTATTCAGAATGTTAAAAAAAGAGGAGCTTTCTTTAATATGATAAACTTCAGTTGATAAATTCGAGGCGAAACACGACTGTGATTGGTTGTAAATAAAAAATCATTGAAATGTGATTGGTCATTGACTCCCATTTGGGGCATGAGTTAAATAGTCATCATAAAGACCTTGAAATATCAAACAATTATAGTTATTTGCGGGCCCTGGCATGACTGGGATGTAAGTTCCATGCTCTAGCAACAGAAATTGTAAAAAAATGCAGAGTGTGAACAAGTCTTGTATTGATAGGTTTTGGTAGATTACGAAGAAAAAATGTAAACATCAACTAATCATCATCTGAATTAAGTATTGCAAAAATCAGAAACACTATAGCAAACAATACAACAAATGACCATCGGCTTTCGAAAAGCTGTTTTAATCTACGAAACGGTATCGGGAAGTATACAAAGTTCTATTCTTACAAGGGAACTGTCAACCATTGCACGCCGAAAGTCACCTTGAAATTTCTTCCAGAGAAATGTTTTGATGTACCAAGGCCGTGTCCAAATAAATAATGGCCTTTTTTTAACCGCAAGGTACAGAAATCGAAGCCATAATTCAGTAATTGAAAACCACAGTGCAATTCGGATGGTCAGCCTGCTCGAGTAAAGTTGAGTGGTGTGTAGTGGGACGCGGCGCGAGGGCAAGTTTTCTGGATTATCCATTTCACCAAGTCAGGAATTGTATTACTTCCCTGTAGTTTAAAAGAGAGATTTGGCGCTTGATTTTTAGTGCCTTACAGTTAAAAATGCACATAATGTTTTTGGATACGTCCTTAGTATAACACAACGCTTCTCTTGGCAGAAATTTCAAGGTAGGTTTCGGCATGCATTTGTTTACAGTTCCCATTTTTAATCTGTTCATTACTCGTGTATTTTTATTGGTTGCATCTCAGTTTATCATATTTACAGTACCAATGATAATTGTTTTTATTTATGTTTATTTTGTAAACTTCAAACTTCGAGAATCAAATAGTCTCCCATTCGGTTCTCCGAGCGGGGACTACTTCAGGGAACCCACGACAAAGGCTCAAAACTACATAACAATGAACTACATGGTCTTTATAGGAAGCCAGATGTAATAAGAACAGTTAAGTTTCGTACAGTGCGATGGGCAGGACATGTTGTGCGTATGGGGAATGATAGACGACAATGGAAGTTTCTTGTAGGAAAGCCAGAAGGAAAACGCCCAGTTGGTAGACTAAGAATGAGGTGGGAGAATAAAATTAACTATGATTTGACGGAAGTAAATTATACACGGAATGATTGGAAAGCATTAGCTCATGAGAGGGATGTGTGGAAAGCTTATGTCCGCGCGGCCACGAACCTACGGGTTCGATGGTGCTAGTGAGTAAGTAAGTAAACTTCGAGAACCCATCATACGTCCATAGGACATGCTACATGTCGTACATATTAACATCTTCTTCTTCTTTTTCCTTTCCAGGATTAGGTCAATGCGACCTGTTCCGGTCTCAAGTCCATCGTTTCCTTGGCCGTCCCAAAGATCTTTTTCCATGCTGTTTGTAGATGTTAATCGTTTTGGGTAATATTGTATTGTCCATTCTGTCTAATTACTCTTTTCATTTGTATTTGTACTCTTCTAGTTTATCGAGTATTGAAAATATCTCCTGTTCATTTCTTATTGATTCATTATATAATCCACATATCAACATGTTACTCTGTTGTAAGACACCGGAGAACGCGGGTTCCTTGTATGAAATACTCGGCCAGCATCTTTGAACAACTTGTGAAAGCTTTTGTCGTAATATTTCTTTTCCGCTCTATGTAGTGTAGATCAATGATTTATTATTAAAAAGAGTGAGCAGTGTTAAAGTTAAAAATATGAGGCAATAGTTTTAAACTCGTATGTTTATTATTAAAATGGAAAAAGAAGTAACAAATTCCATTCTTCTGGTACATTTGTTGGAGTTATCAGAGAAGTGTGGGTCTTGTAAAGCGGTTTCCTGCATTGTGAGCAAAAGCGATAACCCACGTTTCCAAACTAGTCATATTTTAAAGAGGTAATGGAGCACCTCAAGGCAGAAAACTGCAAATATTTTATCCACGATATTGGGTTCTCGCCTTGGTTTGAAGAATTGCAAGATTCTATTCTCCAAGCTCTTAGAACATTCGACCTCTGAATTATTCATGCTTACAGAATATATTTGCAAGAGCAAGTAGTTAGATGTGATCATTTGTTATGATAGCAATGATAATAATAATGATAATAATAATCTTCTTCTTTCTTCTTCTTCCTTCCAAGTATTAGGCCAAGGCCTGTTACGATCCTATAGAAAATTTTCCCTCCAGCGTTTCATAGGACGGCCCAGTGATCTTCGTCCTCTTGGTATATAATTATAAACAGCTTTGGGGATCCGATTTGAACTCATTCTTTCAAGATGGTGTTTCCAATTTAGTTGGTACTGTTTAATATATTCCAAAATTGGCGTAGTCTTCAATTCTTTTAAGATATCGGTGTTCCTTTTCCGATCCCATCTGGTGTAACCCGCTGTTCTGCGCATGAATCTCATTTCACAAGCCGTTATTCTGCTTTCATGTTGTTTTTTTAGTGTCCATGCTTCACTACCATAGGTCAACACTGGTCTAGCCAAAGTGTTATATAAACGTAATCTGGCGTTTTTTTGTACAAGGGATGGTTTCATAACTTGATTAATAATTCCTAAACTTTTATTATAACTAGTAACTTTTTCAGGGATATCCTTTTCATCCCAGATAGAGAGATAATATCCAAGATATTTAAATTGATTAGATCTCTCTAAAATTTTATTCTGGAGACAGATTTTACTTTGTATGGTATGATAATAATAATAATAATAATAATAATAATAATAATAATAATAATAATAATAATTCCATTATTTATTTGTTGGCAATCTTTCATCCTCCATTCGCCTAATATGCCCGTAGCGTTTTAGTTACTTTATTTGGACTATTTAACTCATGCCCCAAATGGGACTCAATGGCCAATCACGTTTCAATGATTTCTGTTTTACAACCAATCAGAGTCGTGTTTCACGAAATATTTATCAGTGTTATAATTACCATATTAAAGAAAGCTCCTCCTTTTTAATATTCTGAATAGATCTGACCATTATTTTGCAGTGACTGAGCCCATGAGAAATACGGCTACCAGATTGTATATATAGTGCATGAATGTCAACACATGCCGCATGCGGGAGTTAATATAAAAACATTTGTAGCAATTGATTATACCACCAAAAAAAGAAACCACTGTTTGCACTTTCTTAAATGTATTTTTTCCCAGGTAACAATCCAGAAAAATACAATTGTCATATTTACATCATACGACATCAGAAATGAATTAATATACAGTTTGATGTGTTTCATTTTTTCTCCACTAGAGAGCATTCTTGCAATATTGCGTTCCATTGGCAATAAATAGTATGATCTGGTTGCAGTGATAAACAAAAGAAGCAGATGAAGCGTACCTATCGTTTCTCATTTGTTTTCAAACATCGCCGTTTACATTAAATATATAAATATTTTAAAATAACTATAGTTAAATAATGATTTGTGAGTAAACAGCTTAATTTTATTCGTTAAATAGTCCTAACAAATGCCACTCTTGATTTCCGAATTCTCTAGATAAATTCACTCCTCACTTCGTGAGTCGTGAATTTATGGATAGTTTGGAAATCACTCGTGGCATTACTTATGATAAATTCTAAAATTGAGTTTCGTGCATTCATGATCTCTTTTATAACATAATTTCCAATTTTCTCTCATTGATACCCTGGGAGATCTTCTCTAATAGTCCATTTCTGCTACCATTAATTTTCTTTTCATCTGATAATTTATAGTCCAAACCTCTGAACCATAAGTCATAATACTTCTAATTACTGTTTTAAAAATTTTAACTTTAGTTGCTTCATGGTGATGATGATGATGATGATGATGATGACAATGATAATAATAATAATAATAATAATAATTATTATTATTATTATTATTATTATTATTATTATTATCATCATATATATACTCCATGGCAATATTGAGGCACCCCTAGCGGGACTTTCTATGCCAAGCTAATTATGTTAAGCTAAATTCCCTACAGATGTCAATGAGTGAATGCAGTCAACACATCGCCTCAGTAAGGCATATAGTTGGCAACTGAGGTATTACTTGGATGATGAAAGTCGGTAATAATTTGCTCAGAGGCACAAATTTAGGCTTCAGATTCTTTAAGAGGCTGAAAATCTTCAGATTCGGGACCCACGTTTAAACGTCCCTCCTGGAGGAAATAACCCACTAGATATTTCAATTCTAAAAGTCCATCGACCCTGGCTGGGATTAAACCCACACCTCTAGGTACTAGAAGCAAGAAACGTTACCCCTAAACGACTGTGGCCGACAATAATATCAATAACAACGACAACGATAATGTTAATGATAATAATAAAAATATCAGATAATAGTAATAGTTCTTTTGTACCTGGCTGAGATACGGATTTACGGCTCAACAACGTTCGAATAAATTTATAGTAATTATTGACATAATTAAAAATGGAGTATCCTTGATAGGGGTTCCAATTGCAAAATCTTATTCTTATTACAGTAAACCTTGCATGATTGAAAACTAGAATTATTGGCTGCTAGCGATCATCCATCCATAGTAATTCTACCCGAAGGCAGGTCTTTCACTGCAATCATAGCATTTTCATGCTATGCTTGCAGCTTTACTAGGGAATTGTGTAGGTGTGGTAGCTTCCCGTTGCTTTCCACACCGGTGAAGTATGATGGTGATGGTGATGATGATGGCCATATGATTTCAGGGACCGTTTGGGCCTAAAGTTTTCCTGACATTTGTCTTACAGGTGAGGAAAAACCCCGATAAAAACTTCACCCAGAAATACTGTCCCGACCGGGTTCGAACTCAGGTCCGCAGCGTGACAGGGCAGCACGCTACCTCGAGACCACAGCGGTGGACCTAATGACCATAACAGGACGAAATGGAATTCAGTGAAAGAGGACGGGAATGTTGAATGCTATAGTAAAGGTAGATGGAAATATATTGAAAATAATTGCTGATAGATTATGCTATCGAATGTTTATAACAAAATTGTTCAAATGAAGACGCATGGTATTTAGGATGCAAAAGTTTGAAAAGAATTGAAAGATAATGATAATTGTGTCTGTCGCTAAATCGAGGCGAACCAACATTATTGAATTGCACGAAAATATGCTCATAAAGGCGGATGTTGAATGATTCGAACGCAAGCGTCATGCAGTTACAGCAGAGTTTGCGACAATTGAAACAATCATTATAGGCCTAACTACAGTTAGTAACATTATTGTTTATACAGTTGAGATTTTGTGATATAAAGTAAATGTTCTACCTTCCGATATGTGATTTACTTTTTATTATCATTTCAGAGTATCAATAACAGCCTTACACATGTATACTTAATAAAATAAATTATCTTTTGCAAATATTTCTTCTCAAAATATAATTACGTAAAACTAAAACCAACGATTTTAAACATTCACTTGGAATGCAACATTTCTGTTCATACACTTAAAACACAAAACCAAAACACAGAACCATGTCTGAATTTAATACTTAGAAGAGTACCCCTTAGCTTTAATTACTTCTTGGCATCGTCGTTACATTGAATTAACCATTTTTTATTGTCTCAGGTGTGATTTTATCCCATTCTTATCTAATGAAACGATTTACCTCTTTTTGAAGTCCCTTTCCTTTTACGGACATCTTTCTTCAAATCGGACCAAATTTTCTCTATTGGATTTAGATCAGCTGACTGTGGAGGTGTTCTCAGCTGCTTCAGATCGTTCCAAATGAACAAAGGTTCTTAATGTCTGCAGTGTGTTTACTGCGATTGTCTTGTTGAAAATTGTAATTCTGTCCCAGTCCCATTTTTATGGCACTTTGTTTTACATTTTCCTTCAATATCCTGTTATAACGCCACTTATCTATTATTCCGTCAATGAAGTGAAGGTTTCCAACCCCGCTGGAAGACATACAGGCCCAGATCATAACTGAACCTCCTCCGTGTTTCACAGTCGGAATGGTATTCACCTTATCATCAGCCGTGTTGGGTTTCCTCCAAACCCTTATCACACCATCTGATCCGAAGATATTTATTTTGCTTTCATCGGACCATATTACACGATCACAAAACTCCTGTATTTGTTTTTTCATGCTCTTCTGCAAAGAGTAATCTTGTAGTACAATTTTTTTCCACTTACATATGGACTTTTTCGCGGTCTGCGGTCATGATAATTATGCGACCACAGCACACGGTGAACAGTCTGATTCCTCATTTACTTTCCGGACACTTCTTCCACCTTGGGCCTAAGTTCCGGGACACTAACCCGAGGATGTGCTCTAACATGCATGAGTATAAAACTTCGTTTATTATTTTTCTCTATTTTTACGCTGAAAATGTTCTATGGTACCATCATACTTGAACTTGGTATATACTGTACAGTTGCATGTGATTTGCCCACTATATTGCCTATTTCCCTCAGTGATTTGCATCTTAAATCAAGGTAGGCAATAGTTCTCTTTAAGTCAGAACTAAACTGCAATTTCTTCTCTATTGTGTACACAAATGAAGAAAGTACGTTAATGCTATGAAACATCCCTCTCTACTCGTTCATTTGAGTAGGTAGCGCAAAATTAGTTTACAAACACACAAAGGATAGAGACAGCATTATTTGAGTGTGCGAAGAAGACTGTTGCATTCTAGTTCCATCCATGTTGCTATGCAAAAGTAATTATTGGTTTTCAAATGATTTTAAACGTGTTACAATATAGAATTAATTGTCATACATTTCCGTAACCCAGCTAATTCTATTACACCGCCTAGTATCAATTTTAAAACTTAAATATGCCTGACATTAACAAAAATATAAGCTCTATGAACAAGATTGTTACTAACTGTAGGTATATGATCGTAGAATAAAATTCACGTGTGGCAACCGAGGGTTCTGAAATGCGGGTTGTTTTGATAAAAAATTATAATTTATTCTAACCATCTTACACAATATAAACATATTTATTGCATATTCCTTTTTTACTTGAGTTTACACATTAAATCTGAATCTACAGATAATCCCATGTACAGTACTGCAAAAAAATAAGGGAAAAACTAACTCGCTCACTCATTTGCACTACCGAGCACACATGTTCATGACAGCGCGAACATATCCTCACTATACATCACTATCCTGATATAATGTTTTCTAATCGTCTCCTGTATAATTTACCTCCCCCAAATTATGGTTAATTGTATCCTCTCACCTTATTATCCGCCTGCCTTAGTGTTTTTCTTTGGCAACGTAATTAAGGCGCCGAAGCCGGTCCTGGTAACGTAGAGACATATTTCTTTGCCTTCTTTACCCATTGGTCTTGAGAGAGGTGATTAGTTGATAGCTACGAACTGACCTTAGTAAGCGGAGGAAAAAACCCTCAGGGAGATTGTCGAAGTTGGTTGATCCTGTTTAGAGGATGTCTCTATTGGGCGTTGTCCCAAAAGTGCGTCATTAGGACGAGGTTGGTTCTGCATTGAGGGCGCCTCTACTGGGCGTTAGCACCAGAAACGCGTTTTCTGGTAGTTTCCATGCCCCTCTTATATTGCCTATTCGTGCCACATGTCCTGCCAATAACAGTATACGAGATATAACCCTTCTTAGGGTATTATATCTCGTTTCCCATAAAGATCATGTATCTCTTACAAGGGAGTTTGATGGCCGGGAGAAGGTAGTCAGGATTTAGAAAGCTTTACACTATACTGTAAGGGTGCAGCGAGACTTGAATTCGGAATGGATTGTTTTAAGTCCATAGGAGAATCCTCTCTGCTATCTGAGATATTAAGTTTGTCGCGCGATAGGATATCAAACATAATAATAAAGGGTAAACAACATAATTTTTTAAATCGTGCAGCAAGGTTATAGTGGGCACGAGGGTCTCTTCAGGGCGTGTTTTAGATTAAGCTCATTTCTGGGTTCTACTCGTGTGAAGGACAAGGAATTCGATGATCAGTAACAATGAGTGGTGTAATTAATTAAAAAAGAGTTTATGTTAACCTCTTATGAACAACACAATATTCACAACAAATTAATAATAGCTTGTAGACTACTTGAGCAAATCTAGACTCCCCTAGAATAGATAGATCGATTCACTCTTTTATGTAATAATATGGGAGCAACTGGCTCCTCTGAATACTCGTTATATGATAAACTAACCCACTCTGTTTTCTTAAGGGAGCTACTATGATCGTATGAGAGCAACTGGCTCCTCTCTGTATGTACTCGCATGGGAGCTACTGGCCACACTGTTAACAATAAAATGTCTTGGCCTTTTATAATTATTTCCCAAGGAAGTTTTACAATTAGCTCAAGTATTCTCTTTAACAAATTTAATGTTTTGCAATTCAGACCATATTCAACCTGTCAATTAGACTTACAACTTTTTCTGAAGAATTCACATTTTGTAAGCATTAATTTCGCTTCGCTAAGTACATGTACTGCCAACCCTTGAGTTACCGTTAATCACTCTATAACAAAAGCTAATTGAGTGGTCCCAAATAAATTTTAATTCTAGGAATTACTCCTGCCCCAATCGTAAATGTACGAAGATAAGGATGACACGATCAAGGTTTAGAATAAATTTATTAGTGAGTACTATGAAGAATTGAAATGCGTATTTGACAGTCTTTCACGATATCATATGAAAATGTTCTTAGGAGATTTAATGCGAAAGTGGAACGGGAATATATATTCAGGCAAACAAAAGGGATATTCAGTCGTCACGAAGATAGTAATGACAACGGGGTTATATAACTTACCTTTGCTACATCATAGAATCTTATCTTCATGTGCACATCATTCCAACCTAAAGATATTAATAAATACATCTGGATTTATCCAGATGGTGAAACGCGAAATATGGATACATCACATTTTATTAGTAGATAAAGGCTGGCACAGTAGCAGCATCGACGTTGAATCAGTTAAAGAATAATACAGGGTGTAACAGGACCTCACCGACAAAATGATAGGCCATGCAGAGAGGATCTTTTTTGTGAAGGAACATATAGTCGCAAACACGTCGTTTGTGAGATATGCGCAGATGAAAATGTCACCCGTAAGGGTCTGAATTGAGTACAAACAATTGTACGTGTGTCATTTTATTGCATAAGTGTTCAAACAGTCGACACTGTGCCTTGTTGCATGTTTGATATCGTCGCAGCAACGATCGGCCAGCACGGCCGATCATGGAAGGATTATTTTTGACGTCGTCAAAAACTTATTGTAAAAACATGACTTTTTCAATAAAATGATACGTGTACAATTGTTTGTATTCAATTCTGACCCTTATGGGTGAACACCTTCATCTGCGCATAACTCATAAACGACGTGTTTGCAACTATATGTTCCTTGGCAAAAAATGATCCTCTCTGCATGACCTATCATCCCTATGCTATCATTTTGTTGGTGAGGTGCTGTAACACCCTGTATACATTTTTATTATTTATAGCAACGTTCAGAAATGCATATGTGTCAGTGTATTTGGGAAGTTACTATTATCCCACTTGGATAGCCTGTCATTTGTAGGATTAGTATTTAGGCCGAAAACCTAAGCATGAGCTCCTCTTTCAGTTCCGACCAGCCCAGCAGTTACAGATGAAATCAGTATGTAAATACGGGAGAGTAAATTTGCAGATACTAAATGTTTCGCTAGTGCTTCATTATAGTTAACATGTCATTATGTTGACTGAGAAGGTAAGAGGTCCCAGGAAATTATCATCACATGGCATTAAAGAAATTTGGGATTTTTGGGGATATCCGATATTCATTCATAGTGTACTGCCCAAGAACAGGTATTTCACTGCAAACGCAGCATTCTCCACTCTTTCCTTAACTCAGACTTCCTTTTTGTATCCGCATACAAACCATTTATTTTAGTATCATCTATAATCTGATGCATTTTTTGCCTCTAACTTTCTTTGCGGTATATATAGAGCCTTGTTTGTTGCCATTTGCTACCTTATTGCTTATAAGCTAAGATTGCACATTAGTTAATTTAAAAGTGAGATTCCTTGTTGATTTAAAAAAAATATTTTTTAATATTGTTAATTATCCTCTTCTTTCTTTGCTACCCCTCCCCTGGTTTATACAACTAAATCCATCAAGTTCAATATGGTTTTTGTGCCCATCTAAGTTTCTATAAATGAAATAAATCTGAAACATTTTTACATAATCAATGAATCTGTCGGAAGACATTCGTTTTTTCAAGCCTTAAACGTTATGATGCAGAGGCAATCCAAGCGATAGACATTAAATTCAACGCTAGTTGCAGCCATACATCATCTCAATTCAGGAATTCAGAAGTAATATTTCGAGGATTGGTTTTAATTTTGGATTTTCAGGGCGCATTTTTCTTTTCGTGTACAAAATTGGGGTGGATGTGGGACATAAATCATAAATTTGTCAGCTTAAGCATTTCGTGTCTGTTGTATTCAGAGAATTTAGAATTATATATCATATTGTCACGGAAATGGTAAAAAGAAGCCTTTATGTTATATTTTTTTATGTGATGTAGTATAGTGTTAGATGGTGTGTTGTGTACTGGTTCTCTTTGTGATGCTTTGCCCAAGTAAATTGTGATTCAGTGCTAGATGTAGTCTGATAGCTTTTGAATTCCATTGATGTTTTATGAGTATTGCTGTGACAACGTCGTAAGTGATTAACTCGCCTGCGTAATTTTCTTTCTTTAGTTTCCAATTTTTTGTTGTATTTCTGATATTTTTACCAGTATTAGTGATGCATATAGATTGAGATCGTAATGTAGTTTTGTCAAGTAGCGTTGGTGTGGAGCTTGTGTTGTGATAGTTCGTTTGTGTTAGGTTAATTTTTTTCAGATGTATACGTATTTTAAATGAGAATTTTAGTTAGGAGTGCATTTCGTGATACGTTTACCTCAGGTAGGTCATTGTGTTTGTGTATGGATTTTAGTGTTATTTATCTTACGTTTATTCAGATATTTTAGTTCGGTTTACAGTGTTTTATTTTTATTGTCTTTACTTGAGTTTTGTTGCATTTATTGATATGTTCCCTTTTTACACGCTTTGTATTAGCTTGACCTGTATCTGTCTATCTATGTAACGGAATATTTCAACACGATTTTCACCCACTTAAAAACATTGGATCTACTTGAAACTTTGTATACTTGTAAAGGACCAGTGACAATACAATAATTGCATAATTGTTTTCTAAGATCCTGGCCAGGATCATCAGGACATAAAAAAATAAAGACAGGTATAATAGGTTGCGGACTTATCAACTTGTTAGTTCATCGTTGTAAAAAATTAATATTATATTATCTGGTAGCTCAGTTGGTAGAGCGGTGGACTGTAGTGGTATATAATTTCTGTAATCCATAGGTCGCTGGTTCAAATCCGGCCCGGAGGATTTTTTCAGAAGGGTATTACTTTTAGCTCATACTACAATAGTGTATAATTTAAAGATATTATCATTTTTGTCTTATTCTGTAAAATACTAATGATAATTTTTTAAAGTTACCAAATTGTAATTTATCCAAAAAAAAATGAGAAGGATACCATTAACTGTAACTATTTATCTATATTAAAATATTCAAAAATATTACAATAATGTTAGATAATAAAATTTTAAAATATCGTAAGCAATTAAATTTTCTTGGGATTCTGGTTTATGATAATCAATTAAACTGAAAATTAAAAAGTAAATAATTGCTTAAAAAACTAATACAACACGCTTTATTAGAAAACCGAACTAAAAAATGAAAAATTATTTTAATTTCCAACACGCTTGGGATAAAATTAAAGTGGCCAACAAAAAAGCCATCTCCAACACATCTAGAATAAAACTACAGTTACGTACAAAAAAAATAATTTTAACATCAAAATCGTGGGGTGCTTTTTATGGTTTTTATGTTTTCTTCTTAGAGACTTTACTTTTACCAATATATGTTTATTATCAAATATCTTAATTGATATAGAGCACCTCACGCTTTTGATGGTAAAATTATTTTTTTTTGTAGATAGCTCACAGTTTTATTCTAGATGCGGTTGAGATATTGTTTTGTTGACCACTTTAATTTTATCCTAAGCGTGTTGGAAATTAAAATTACTTTTCATTTTTTAGTTCGGCTTTCTAATAAAGCGTGTTTTTTTAGTTTTTTAACTATTATTTATTTTCCACGTCATATAGTCGTTCATTTGCTGTTTAGTTTGATGGAGGCTTCAGTTCGTGGCCCAGTAACGTGTGTCATCCTATTTTGTCTGTTGGTTGAGGGATGTCTGATACATAATGTATATATAATAAAGGGCATAGGACTCCTTCTTGAGGAGCTCCTGCTATAAGTGTAAATGTTTCACAGTTAGCCTCGGGGACTCGCATTTTATGTTATGCTAAGATGATTTAAATAGAGTTTTAATGCGATATACTACTGCAGATAGAATCGAGCAAAAATACATATTTTTCAGTGAGGAGCAGGTGCTTGAGTTTTGAAATACGTAGTCAGTGGTCTTATTAGTAAGAACCACACATTTTATAACTTCTTTAAATTTACTGCAGCTTAGTTCGTTACCGACGTCAGGTTGACGTCATGACCCGTATCTGAATGTGTTGTTCCAGAGTCGTTTCTCTATGAGAGTGATCCTCTGATAGAGTGTTTGTTTATATTTTATTGACTTAGGCTTTCACGGCCAGAGTTTGATCTTGAAGAAGATTTCCGGGCTGTAGGCTGTGGTCTCGAGGCTTGAAGTTCCCCTACGTTTCGCCAGAGACTGCGTCTGGCATTTTCAAGAGTTGTCTTGAGACTGGCAATTTTATATCTATCTATCTATCTATCTATCTATCTATCTATCTATCTATCTATCTATCTATCTATCTATCTATGTGTTGGCAGCGCGTAGCACCGCCCAGTGTGCCGCGTTTGGAACCAGTTGTAGCTCCCTGGCGGCTAATACCACTGTGGCTATCGTTATGTGGTTTTTTGTCTTTTGTCACTAGTTAGCGGCGTTGGTGTTGTATTGTCTTTTAATGAATTTATGTAATTTTATTTAATATATTTGTGTAATTGGAGGACTGTTGATGAAATGAGATGTTTCCACTGGTCAGACAAGTAGAAAGTCCGAAAACTGACCGAGTGGAATGAGGCAACCTACTCCAGCTGTAGTACAGCTTTCATTTCATTTATCTGGACAATCATGGGGTCTGGTGAATATGTTTTTGTGGACAGCACGCTGCTGTAGCTTGCGTCCTATATTGCGAACAAAAGGGTTCGAGTGAGTTTGTATTGTTTGGAACATGTGTTCCAATCTGCCATTAATTTGGGTCGCAATATATGGCATAGTGGCTAGGTTGTATAGCTGTACGATCCTCGTGTATAGCGGGGCCGAAAATATGATTTTTAGACATTTGTTTTGAATTATTTGTACTTTCTTTTTGTGGCAAGCAGCGAGGATGCTCCAGGCTTCACAACCGCATAGCAGCATGCTTCGGATCACAGCTGAATATAGGATTAACTTAATCCGAAATGACAATGTAGGCGACTTGAAAAATGGATGAAGTATGGCAATTGCCGCATTAGATTGGTGAACTAGATGTCTAATACGAATTTTGAAAGTTAGCGTGGAATCCAAGTGGACTCCAATATACTTGACTGAAGTCTCAAGGACCAGTTGATGGGCTCCCAAGGTGAGTCGGACTGGGCTCCGTCTACTGGATTTAGTAAATAAAACAGCTTTTGTTTTATTTACATTAAGTTTGATGTTCCAGAGACGAAGCCAGGAGTGGATGGTATTTAGTGCCGATTGTAGCGTGGGGTGCTCTATATAAATTAATATATTTAATAATAAACAGATATTGGTAAAAGTAAATTCTTCTAAGAACAAAACGTAAAAACTATAAAAACACCCACGCTTTTGATGGTAAAATTATTTTCTGTAGATAACTCTAGTTTTATTCTAGATGTGTTGGAGATGATTTTTTTGTTGACCACTTTAATTTTATCCCAAGCGTGTTGGAAATTAAAATTATTTTTCATTTTTTAGTTTGGATTTCTAATAAAGCGTGTTGTTTTAGTTTTTTAAACTATTATTTATTTCTTTTATTTTTATAATAATAGGAAAAGCGTGCACAAAAGTGCATTAGTTTATGTCTCTGCTGTATGCCAGCAACGATTGTGTTCTCTTTAAACAGACACTGAAATGATATTTTTTCACACAGTTTATCACAGAGCTTGCACACGCAATCACTTGACAGATCATGATAGTTTGAATTTTTGCAGAGTTTGTGGTGATATCCATGCACTGCCATTCTTATTATTGCACTGCGTATCTTGTTGTTTGGTCCAGTCTTCTTTTTATGTATTGTAGGTTCGAGCTCTTATTCTTTTCTGTATACATTCTATCATTAGTTTAATTTTAATTGTATTTAATATTATTGTATTATTAGGCATTATTTTCATTATTATTCAATTTAACAGATCATTAATTTTTTAGTATGACTATTATTGTAATTGTTTGTATTTTGATGTAACATATGTTTGTCCTGGCGAGTGGAACAGAAGGCCACATGTCTTTAACTCCACCAGGCTAAAATAAATCTATTCTATTCTAAATATATTTTGTTAAATTATTCAAATAAATTAATATTCCGTTTAAAATAAATAAATAAATCAGTAAAATATGTTATTGCATACTTAATTCTGTACATAGTATTTATTATATCTAATATGAAAAATTCATTGAAAACATATTTTGGTGTGATGTAATTTCTTATATTATTCAAATATATTTTTATCATATATACTATAGGTTCCCCTCCATGGTATCTTTACCTTGTCGTGGTGGAGTGGCTTGCGTGCTTAAATGATCCTGAGAGCTATGCCGGCGGTAGCATAGCTGCCGATAGGGTTACCCATGCCGGACTGGTCGAAGGTGGTAAGCCAGACGAAAAAAGTACCTTGGTCGAAAGAGTGACGATCTTTCACCGTAAAAATGCAACCGTCAAGAAATGCGGACATGGGTTCAACTGGGGTAAAATTTTCCGCAGGTCAAATAGTCCCCCATTCGGATCTCCGGGCGGGGACTACTTCAGGGAACCCATGCCAAAGGCTCAAACACAGGGACATGTTCCTAGGAACATGGAATGTTTGGACTTTATGCAATAGCTGGGCGCTAGAGATATTAACGCGGGAATTAGATAAATCGTCCTTGGATATAGTCGCTTTACGGGAAGTTAGGTGGCCAGGAGAAGGCAGTCAGTAATCAGGAAGCTTTGCATTATACTACTGGGGTGCAGAAAGACCTGCATTTGGAACGGGATTTTTAGTCAGGAGGAGGATCCTATCCGCTATCCGAGATATTAAATTTGTTAGTGATAGGATATCATACATAATTCTAAAGGGTAAACGACATGATTTTATAATTGTAAATGTACATGCCCCCACAGAAGATAAAGATGAAAAGATCAAGGATGATTTCTATGAGGAATTAGAATGTTTATTGGATAGCCTTTCACGATATCATATGAAAATTGTCTTTGGAGATTTTAATGCAAGAGTGGGGCGGGAAGATATATTCAAACCAACAATATTCAGATTCAGTCTTCATGAAGATAGTAACGACAACGGGGTTAGATTAGTCACATTTGCCACATCAAAGAATCTCATTGTTACGAGCACAACATTTCAGCATAAGGATATTCATAAATACACCTGCACGTCCCCAGATGGGGAAACTCGGAACCAGATGGATTATGTATTAGTGGATAAACGCTGGCACAGTAGCATCCTCGATGTTAAATCAGTTACAGAGACAGACTGCAATTCGGATCATCATCTGGTCAGAGTGAAAATCAGACAACGGATATCGCTTATGAGAGGAACAAACGCTAAAGATGATTCTGTAAAATTTGAATCAAAAAAAAAAAACTTGAAAAATGATGAAATGCGGCAAGAATACCAATTCAAAATTGCTAATACATTTGAAGTACTGGAATCTTCAGATGACAATGTGGCAAACGAAGAAGAAACTGATATAAATAAAGAATGGGAGGCTATAAGAGATGCTATTGAATTGTCAGCATCAGAAAGCATTGGTTGTTTAATAAAGAGGTAAAACAAGAAATGGTTTGATGAGGAATGTGCCGACATTGTAAAGAAAAGAAAGCTAGCAAAAATGAAATGGTTACACGAGCCAAATGAGGTAAATTTAGAGCAATTGGGTAGTATTAGACGGGAAAACACCAAGTTACTAAAGAGTAAAAAGAGGGAATATTTGAGAGAGAAGATTAATGATCTTGAAATGAACGCAAAAAATAGGAACATTAGAGAATAATATCAGGGAATTAGTATAGAGAAGAAAGGGTTTCAGGCTAAAACAAACATAATTCGGAATGAAAATGGTGATATGATTGCAGATTCCTTGAGTATATTAAATAGATAGAAAAGTTACTTTAATCAGCTATTAAATGTACATACAGAACAGGGCATTGAGGAGGATAATTTACAGACAACAGAAATGCTAGTCGCAGAACCAAATCATTACAGTTGAAATTGCGATTGAAAAATTGAAGATGTATAAAGCATCAGGTTCAGATGAGATCACAGCAGAACTGATAAAATCAGAGGGAGAAAAATTGATGGACAAGATACGCTGGTTGCTTAGTATGATTTGGGAAAAAGAAGCTCTTCCAGATAATGGAAGGAATCAATTATCGTACCAATTTATTAGAAAGGAGATAAAACTGATTGCAATAACTACAGGGGCATCTCATTACTTTCAACTTCGTACAAAATTCTTACAAATATATTAGTAAGCAGACTTACTCCCTATATTGATGACATCCTAAGAGATCATCAATGTGCATTTAGAAGAAACAAGTCTACAACAGATCAGATTTTTAGTATAAGACAGATTTTAGAAAAGAAATGGGAATATAATGGTACTGTACATCAACTATATGTAGACTTCAAAAAAGCATATGAATCAATTAAGGGGGAGAAGTTATATAGTATCCTGCTGGAGTTCGGAATTCCTAAAAAGTTAGTTAGACTTATACGAATGTGTCTAAATGGCACAAAGATTAGGGTGCGTGTAGGCAAGCAGTTTTCGGATACTTTTGAAATCCAGAATGGGTTGAAGCAAGGAGATGCACTATCTCCTTTACTATTTAATTTTGTACTAGAGCATGCCATTAACTCTTTAGAGAATAAGGAAGGCTTACAACTCAATGGTATTAATAAGCTGTTAGTTTATGCTGATTATGTAGTATTATTGGCCGATAGCGAGGAGATACTAAAGGACAACACGCACACACTATTGAGTAACACTAAGAAATAGGACTGGATGTAAATATCAATAAAACTAAATATATGGTCACCCGTAGAAATTCATTATATAATGGAAATGGACCGTTAATAACAAATGAGGGAAATTTTGAGGAGGTGGCTGAATTCAACTACCTAGGAACAATAATCACAAATAGGAATGAGATGCAGAAAGAAATTAAACATAGGCTCAATTCTGGAAATGCGTGCTATTATGCATTGCAGATACTCTTGATGTGCCAACTCCTTTCAAAAAACGTTAAACTGAAAATATATAAAACTATTATTCTACCAGTTATATTATATGGGTGCGAAACATGGACTCTTACTTTAAGGGAGGAAAGGAGATTACAAGTATTTGAGAATAAAGTACTTAGGAAAATTTTTGGACCAAAGAGAGATGAACAGACAGGTGAATGGAGAAAACTACATAACAACGAACTACATGGTGTTTATAGGAAGCCAGATATAATAAGAACAGTTAAGTCTCGTAGACTGCGATGGGCAGGACATGTTGCACGTATGGGGAATGAAAGACTTGCATGGAAGCTTCTTGTAGGAAAACCAGAGGGAAAACTCCCAGTTTGTAGACCAAGAATGAGGTGGGAGAATAACATTAACTATGATTTGAGGGAAGTAGATTATACAGGGAATGATTGGAAAGCATTAGCTCAGGATAGGGATGTATGGAGAACTTATATCCGCGCGGCCATGAACCTACGGATTCGATAGTGCCAGTGAGTAAGTATGAATATACTATACGTAATGCCAAACTACGACACGCCCACAGTATAATCGGACCTGAAATAAGTGCACGGGACACTTGGCGAAAGCTCCGTGCAATGGGACTTAGACAGTTGAATCCCTCAACTGACTCTATAGACATTTCTGTAGATGACTTAAATGAACATTTTACCTCAATACCCAAGACACCTCCAGACAACAAGACTAAAATAGACATTCTTAAAGACTTATCCCCATCCCCACATATAGGAAGAGATAAATTTTACTTTTACGACATTTCGCCTATAGACGTTAAAAAGCACTCAAGCGGATTAAATCCAATGCGCAAGGAACAGATAACATCAGCATTTTAATGCTAAATAAAATCATTGACATTATTCTACCCACAATGACTCATATTTTCAATGCTTCCCTTATAACTTCTATCTTCCCTATTGTATGGAAACAGTCTAGAGTTCGGCCTATACCAAAAATAAGTACACCTACTAACTGTAATGACTTCCGACCGATTAGCATCCTTCCGACATTATCTAAAGCCCTGGAATATATTGTACATAAGCAAATGACTGATTATCTCCAAGAAAATCACCTCCTTGATCCTTATCAATCCGGCTTTAGATCTGGTCATAGCACAACCACAGCTTTGCTAAAAATTACCGAAGATATTCGTGAAGCCGTGGACAGACGTCAATTGACTCCTTTAACCTTACTTGACTTCAGCAAAGCTTTTGACACAGTAGACCACGACTTACTTATGATAAAGCTCAAGCACCTACATTTGTCTGACAGCGCTGTATCCTGGTTCGACTCATACCTGCACGGTCGTCAACAATACGTTTCATTAAACTCTAGATCTTCGACTTGGCGTAACGTGCCGGCTGGAGTCCCCCAGGGCAGTGTTCTCGGACCTCTTCTTTTCTCAATCTACATAAATGATTTACCAACTGTACTAAAGCACTGCCGTTATCACCTCTATGCTGATGATCTCCAAATTTACCTACATTCCACCTCCTCATTCTCTCTATAACAGCTTGATGAAAATGAATGACGATCTCATATCCATCTTTAACTGGTCTTCAAGTATCGGTCTAAATCTAAATCCTAACAAGTCACAAGTAATTCTAATGGGACAACAAAGACTGCTTACAACCTTTGACATATCTACACTTCCAAACATTACTATAAATAATATAATTATCCCTTATTCTTCTTCAGTAATAGATCTTGGACTACATCTAGACGCAAATTTAACCTGGCAAACACAAGTGAAACACATATGTAAAAAGACTTTCTCCATCTTACATTATCTTAGACGTTTAAAGAATTTTCTCCCAGTTTCGTTAAAACAAATCCTAGTGCAGAATCTTGTGTTACCACACTTCGATTATTGTGACATTATATATAATGATCTAAACTATGCCTTGTCGCAGAGACTGCAGCGTGTTCATAATGCTTGCATTCGATTCATTTTCAATATCCGCCGTTATGACCATATTTCCGAACACTTTAATAACCTCTCTTGGGCTCCGTCTTACTGACAGACGTAAATTGCACTCTCTTTCGCTACTTTTCAAGCTTCTGAATTCCTACATTCCTACTTACCTGGCGTCCAGATTTGAGAAGTATCCTCCTACCACAATATTGACACTAGGTCACAAGATAGCAGTCTGCTAACAATTCCTCTTCATAGCACTTCCTCCTATTCTACTTCCTTCACAGTAGCCTCCCCCGCTCCTGGAATCTCCTTCCTCAAGATATCAGGGGTTGCCGCACACTTGGCACCTTTAAGTCACGCTTATACAGTTACCTGTTGTCTAATAATTAATTTTCTCTATTTA
The DNA here is from genome assembly GCA_030220185.1 of Diploptera punctata. Taxonomy (NCBI): domain Eukaryota; kingdom Metazoa; phylum Arthropoda; class Insecta; order Blattodea; family Blaberidae; genus Diploptera; species Diploptera punctata. The sequence goes on from JASPKZ010007908.1 coordinate 936,937, forward strand.
TTTAATTTTATACTATGTCATTAATCTTTTCCTCGTTTTTTTTTATATATTTTGTACATATTATATATTTAATTCGTTAAATTTAGAGTAAATCAAAATACATTATAAATATTAATTGTATTGTATTCATAACTTGTAATCGTTTATATATACATATTGTAATTTAGATTTAAGACTTTTCTTTTGTATTTTTTTTTAAACCTGGTTGAGTGGTAGACAAGGCCTTAAGGCCTTAACTCTGCCAGGTAAAATAAAGCTATTATTATTATTATTATTATTATTATAGGTTTGGATTCACTTATTTTGTTACAGTATAACAGACTGGTAGCATTTAATTTAAGATAATTATTTCAGTCGTAATCTGTATTTATCTGCGTTTCAATGTCGTAACTTCCATTGAATTTAAAATAATTAAAAATACCGTGCATGATCATCATTGACGTAAACAACGCCATCCTTACGCTAACAATGTCGTATTCATTTTGAGATTCCTCGTACACTATTGTATTACATAAACGGATTCTTATTGAAGGGCAAATAATTCAAGTTGATTATATTGTGTAATCTGCGTTCCATCAGACAATACGGTTATCGTTCATCTTCTATAAAATATCAGGAAAAAATAGAAAGTAATTCCCAGAATCCCTTAAGACGAGAGGAGAATTGCGCAGAATGAAGCTTGATAAACCCACGGGCGTGTTTGTGTTCGCGAAAGGAAATTGGAGTGTTGGTAAAATGAGTTTACAGTGTTGGTTTAATTATATAGCTGCATCGCCAGGAGAATATTGGAATCGCGTTGCAGTGTGGTCACCGTTTCCTGACCCCGTGATGAGAAATGTTTGCTGTCTTAATTTTCCACATGTCTGACACTATAAGGCATGCTCTGTCTCCCCGGCTAGTTAAACTCTGCTCCCTAGGGCAAGGGGGGGAACACGAGATGCGGTAACTGGCCACACAACCCGTGTTATATTTGCAAGTCTCAATTAAAGTTGTGGTTCCTATGGCTTGTTGCTTCATTTGAGTCTGCTTGAATCACAGACAATGTTTTCAGTTCTTCGTGAGAGAACGCGAGATTAGTTATTAGGATGCCAGTCACAAATTAAATTACACACACTTCACTAGTATTTTAGTTAGTAACAACAAAATGAAAACCAAATATAAGTAAAGAAGTTTAATTCCTACACATTTTTAAACATTCAAACCTCGCTTATTTTATTTAATACTTTCTTATCCCAGCAAATTGTGGAATGTATAAGTATAGACACTGGCAAATAGAGAGAATTCAATGATTCCGTTACTGAATTTTAAGTGTTCACTGTGCTACGACAATATAAAAAAATGGCTACTCCGTAACTACAATTATAGTATTTTCAGATAGAATAAAACATTTAATTGTTAAGTATTTACAGATAAATTTCTATCGCATGAAATGGTCTGGGCTCAAGCGTAACACAGACTTGAGTTTTGGTATGACACAGCAACATGATCTCAAACGCTCTTCAACAAGCTATTCGTTAGCATGGGATTCAAATTTGAATTCGAAATTAATATAGGATTGATGAATTTTTGTAATAGGCCTATACTTGAATTTAATTTAATTTGATATTTATCAGTAAGATTTAACGCTCTTAAACTCGACAAAATACGAGTGATTTCAACGCAACAATCTGTTTAACAGTAAACAAAATCCAGCCTCTCATCCACAAAGTTATGACTAGTGCCTAACTCATTAACAGTTGTCAACAAGGAATAGCTAAAAGATACATAAATGTTGGCCCAATAATTAATAAAGTATTAAATTTGTTAATCATATGGGAAACAATGTAGGAAAGTTATACTTGAGTGATTCCATTAAAATGACATACTGAGGTGAAAATTCGGAAATTGGTGCAAGAATAACTTCGTGGACGGAATATATACATTTAAAGATGAACTTTTCTGATTCTACAAAATAATGTTTCAAATACGTATTATTTTATTCTGAAATGGTAGAGCTTGTGAGGTTCGTAAACTCAAAAACAAAAAATCACGCAAAATAACATGCAAATTTTATTTAAAGTTTGGCAGTATTACTTTGTTTTATTCCACAAATTCTTTGTTAAACCATAATTCGGACCATCTTGATCGTAAATCCAATAATATTAATTGTATTCTAATATTCTAGATACCTTAAATTGTTAATTGTAGGCTAAGCTATGGTCAGTCAGTCACGTAAAACGTATATAATTATTATGCACAACATAATAATACTTGAATTAATATCTCATCTTTGATTCTGAGTTATCGGTCATGTTTAATAAAACGTATGGACGCTATACTCTTATAAAGTGATTACTTTTCTTGTTAGAAGCCCGTGACTGACTTTATGACAACTCGTGTACACTGATAGTGCTCATGGCGCATTCAGTTACTTGTTACACTCCGCTGAGGAATAACATAAACATGTTTTAAGAAGATCTTGAGAAGATTTCAGGACTGTTGGCCGTGGTCTTGAGGCTTGTAGTTCCCCAATGTTTCGCCAGAGACTGCGGCCGCCATTTTCAAGGGTTGTCTTGAGACTGGCAATTTTGTCTCTCTTGTCTTGTTTTTGACGGTGACTTGCGCCGTCCGGTGTGCTGCATACTGTTATCCAAAGGATATAACTTGGCAGCAAATTCCTTTGTGGCTATCAAGTAGGGGTTGTGGATTTATATAACCTCAGCGTTAGGTGACAATATGTTTTACCTAACAGGTTTAGATAAAATAATAGTGGACACCACTATACTTAAAAAAGGGCATCAAAAACTACGCCGCCGGCAAGCAGAGAGTCCGAAAGCCGAACAGCGCAGTGTGAGCCACGCTTTTAGAAGCGAGTAGCCTCGCACTAATATGTTGATTGTCTCTCCTTTAGTGGTTAATCTGCGAAACACAGGTTAACCAGTCGGTTCATGAAGAGAAAAGCTCCATAGGACTAGACAATCCAGCCAACAAGGGCTGAATGTCCCGGAGTATTTCCTCTCCACGTACGCCTAGAATACTTGTTGGCGATAGTTGGCCCTTTGCTTCAGCAGTGCTGTTCTCTTTGAATTGTCTGGAAGCAGTGCCAGTCTGTAAGGCTTGAGTGAAGGAAACTCTAGGATCAACCTTCACAGAAGTGAAGGTCTTTCTTTGAGTTGTGTTTACATTAGGATGAGGGATAGGTTGACATTCGGATGGTTTCTCTTTATGGTTGTTGATGGGTTTAGCTACCCTGCTAAAAGCTTCAAGAGTTGCCTTATAAGCAGGGCAGCCTCTATAGGAAGCCGGGTGACCGGACTCCCCGCAATTTGCACACTTGAGCAAATTTGTGTCTCTCTGTGCTTGGGCCTTAAGAGCACAATCCTTGTGCCCATGAGGCCCAGCGCAGATTACACAGCGGGGAGTTCGATTACAGGCAGGAAAAATATGATTGAATGACTGGCACTTGTAGCACTGCTTAAGCCCAGCCCTAGGTCTGTAAGTTTCTATGGCCACTACTGTATGTAAGATACGCTTCAGTTCAAAAATTTTCAACGCTACATCATTGCGTTCCAATTCCAAAATGTAGATGGGAAGAGATTTAACCAAATTATTCTCCGTTTTAGTAATCTGCTTTACAGATTTGACAGGAAAACCTAACGTAAATAGTTCATCTTTCATTTTTTTCAGGGGCTATACCTGAAGGTAGTCTCTTTAATACAGCCTTGAGAGGATGATCCCTTTTTAGCTGGAGTATTCCCTCAGGAATACTGACACATTTTAGTTGACCACTAATTTGTGATCTCAACTCTTTATTCGTACGGAACAAATTTCCGTGGCCAATAATAGTGATTGGCGGGGGTCTTGTTCCGTGCGGACAGTATTTCGTGAGGGCACTGCACTATGCGTGGTCATAGAAGAGCCAACAGGTTGAGGAGGAACCATCTCAGAGGATGTTCCAGCAGTTTGATTTTGAAGTTCAGTTAAAACTGAAAATTTATTGTTTGTTGGAATTGCTGGAATCTCAGCTCGCGATTCCTGCGACTCTGTGGCTCGGTTTAATTGATCTTTAGATTTAGTGAGTTTGCTCAATTTTATGGGTTCTTTTGCTTTGGAAGAATCTGTTTTTGTTTTTTTTTTACTTCTAGAGCCGGTACTTTTTCTTTGTCTTTTTTCTTTTTTACTTTTAAGTTTCGTAGCAGAGTTTCCACTAGCAGTCAAATGGTCATCAGTGATCATTTGCTCATCAGGGAGCATCTGCTCACCGGTGGCCGTTCCCTGACTAGTAGAGGGTATTTCCATTGTATTTTGCTTTGATTTGTCATTTTTTGTTGTCTTAGTATCGACGTTATCCATATGGAGATGCGCTGCTGTTTGAACTTCGACTACATCACCTTTCAACTCTCGGAGCAGAGCTTCGAAAGTTGGACGACCTGGTTCATTTTCATTGATCATTTTATTTAACCGATCCAGAGCGTAAGCTGTGAAATCACGAGCTTCATCGGACCTCTCATACTCTTGATAGGTAGACATGAAATTTGTTATGAGTAGAAATGTTCCACTAAGAGTGTGGAGAAGTTCCTTTAGTTCAGGATCTTTATGATATTCATATTTGTAAATAAACTTTTCAAATTTATCAGCGGAGTCTTCCCAGAGAATGAGAGGTCCGATATCCTCAATATCTAGGTACATAGACCTGTTAGGATTCGGCACAGCAGCCAACGTGCTTGGTAAAACCAAGACTTAGTTCAGATTAACTACACAGAATACAATAAACACTTGTCACCATACGCTAGGATTACATATAGCACAATAATGCTTATTGTATCTCACCACCACCTACCTGATATCACTTCGCTCGGATTTTATTAACACAAAACACAAATAAACACCACGTGTTAGGGCCACCGTCAACTTGTTGATTTTTCCCTTGCAGCCCTACGAAGACATAGATGCCATGGTAGACTGCTAAGCAGACGATCAATGTAGCCGTGATCCACCCCAATACGTAGTAATAATGAACAAAATGTAGCATTATGTTGTCAGTAGGAAGTCTGAACTCAGTATGCATCGGCAATTTTGTTGACTACCTGTTCTATTTATACATTTATCTCTGCGCGGTCCGTTACTTCGTAAAATTGTATCTGCCTTCTAGTTGGTTAGCATTAGGGTCTTCCATTGCACCAATGAGCTTTTTGTCTGATGTTCTAGTAGATTGTTCTCGTAGAGGTTTATATCTGGCTTTTGTTTAAGACAGGTATCATGCTTTGTTGACTTTTAATTATTCTTCTTTTCTATTGTAACTATTTAGATGTTTGAATATTTCAATGGCTTCTCGTTGCAGATGAGTAAAATAGTGTGTGCAGTTAGATAATATATCTGTCTTCTTGTATTGTACTGTATGGCCTTCAAGTAGAGAGTGTTCTGCTACTGCCGACTTTTCCACTTGTTTAAGACATGTTCTTTACGTCTGGTTGTGATGCTGCGTTTAGTGGTGCCTATATACACTTGGCCGCAACTAAACGGGATCCTGTATATGCCTGCATAAGTCGATATGATTTAAGAAATCTGATAGACGGTTGCTCAGCTATTCCATACAATCAATCACTGACCTTTATGTGTAAGTTTGAGCTCAAAGGCGATAAGCTGAAACATTAATATATATTCCAAAAACGTAGTAAGTGAAGTAGTCATTCACGTTGAATTATCAGAGACGTTTAGAAGTAATTCTTTGTTCCAGTGTCAGATTACACTGAGCAACAAAAATAAACTTTTCTTTTGTCTCAGAAAGAAAAACATGTGATTCTGATAGTATGTTTTCTCCTTAATTCAAATATAATATCGGTTTTTCTCCATCACGAAATATTTAATTTTTTCTACATTCGTAACTACACAATATTCGAACTTTCGGACTCACCTAGAAAGTAAGAAATGACCATTTTCTGCCATATTTCGCATGTGGATCATCCCTCTTGTTGATCCAACAATAATAGGCCAACATATTAGAATTCCATTTGCCTTGATATCTCTTTTCCATAGCTAAGTTAGCTCATTTGGTTTTATTTTACAATGGACAAATGAACGAAAAAGAATATTAAAAAATAATTATTTATATTCATTAATCGAAATTGAAATAAAAACTGCTGGTGATGGAGAAATTCGGAATACATATTTGAAAACACGATAAAAAAACTGCATTAAGTACAACTATCGGTACTCATGAGACAAAAATCATGTTGAACTGTGTTATTTTACAGATTAAAAGTATTCTATGGATGTTTGTTTACGAAGAGTTTTTTTCCAAACTATTGGAGCTACTTCCAAACCTTGATGCGATAAAATATTTTCACATTGAGCAGCAGGTACTTCCACAAGAAGTATAGTTTGAGCAATGTGATGTTGCTTACACTCGTATTTGAATTCAACATAGAATAGGACTTCTTTGAATCGAACCATTGAAAGGGGTTGCAGATTCTATTGACGGTCAAACAAAAAGAATGGCATGAATGTCTATAAATTAAGGAAAGAAGACACACAATTGTATAACATCGTAAGCAGTAGAACCAACCAAATAACTGTTCATGAGGTGTCACAGAATGAGATAGAAGAAGGAACGATAGTTCCAGAAAAAATATTTGAACATCTTGTAGCTATTCCCGACAATTCGTAGAGTTGACTACGTAATAATGTTCAAGTAGTATGTTATAGAGTATGCACAACTGTGAAAGGAAAAATCAGCGCGGAAATTTCACAAAATTCGTGTTTAAAAACTCCATGGCGAACGAGACATAGAAGACCCTTGATCTACCTCCAGCTGCTGGCCTCACATTCACATATGGCAATCACAGAGGTGGACGGTCATCTGATCAATGTAGTAGTGACACATAGTCAGCATGTCGTATACTCCAGAGGTTATAACTGGTTATCTCAACCTGGAGCAACTAATTATTGTAGCTACCCAAATTCCTCACGATACTGGTCGGGCACTGGTTCTATAATGGTTGAAATTCCATGAGAAAATGTCTTCTTCCGTGGGTATTGGAATTAGCGCTCTGTATCAAGGCATCATTACTCAAATCAATCGGCTGACGTAGCGGGACTTGATGCAAGAAAATATAAGTTACTTTTACTAGTTTTCGTGGAATAATTCCTGAGTAAACTATTCTGAAATATGGATGTAATAAAGCGAGTCACCTGAATGTTATGCTGTAACGATATTAATAGTTTTGTTTTAATGGTTCAGTTTTAAAATGTACTCACTTCGTCAGCTATTCCACAGCTTACTTCATGTGATGTGTAATAATTTATTTTGAAAGAACAAGCGCACTTATAGGTAACTAAATATAAATGTGCGTACTGTACTTTTTCGTTATTTTCTGTGATTAAACATGAGAGGCTGGAAAGTTAATTGTAGCGTTCTGGAAGACATATTGTAAATTCCATATTATTACATTTATTTCAATGTTTCAATCTAGAAATACGATCAAAATACCAAATTTTGCATCAGCACGAGGTAAATTGTAATATATATATATATAATATATATATATATATATATATATATATATATGTGTTTGTGTGTGTGTTTGTGTGTTAAGGTGTCTATATTGTGATATCCCTAATTCCGCGATAAAATTTTAATTCGTTGTCACGGAATTAAATATTTAAAAAAAAGTATTTCCTGGGTTATTCCTGACATGCCGTTTTCCAATATATTATTTGCTCGCCCTTCAAAACAAATACGAAGCCTCAAAAGACATTGTGATGTTGAAAGTGGTTAAATAAATATTATTAATTAATGCTTATGTTTATAGAGAAAACGATTTGTGCTAGAATGTAGGACTATCGTATTTGTTTGCAGACATTTTTATCACCATCTTTAATCTTAATAATATTATTTAATGTTAAGTATATTTTTTAGAGAGAAGGAGGCCTAAATATTAAATGTTGATTGATAGGCCTTATATATATGAAAGTTTTGTATATGCCCCCTTATAGCTTCTACTATTTATTGTAAACTTTAATAAACTGCGAATTTAAATTAATTTTTTATTTGTAAGTATGTGTTTTAATTACCACGGATTTACGATATCATAATCATGGATTTAGGAGTAATATAACGTATTTATAAATTCTTTTCTTCGAAAAAAGATGAGGCATTGAGTACAATTGTACACCAGTTTGAAGGGAATTCATTAAATAATCTCATGGAAGGTCGTTACTATGTTCGTGTATTCATATATGTCACCATTTCTGAAATGTTACATTTGCAGGATTTCTAACTGTATACGTTATTGCTATACCGTTTATGCTATAAAGGCATCCCAGTGTTTGCAGATGTCCCGGTTCAAATCCCGGTTCTGGCATTAATTTATTTTTTCATGTATCATTTGCCTTATATAGTATATATCATATATTAACAAAAATATGATAGAACGTATTTAACCGTAGAAAGGACTCTTTATCATTATGTATTTAATGTTATCGTTATTTTGTGAAATTTAAAATGGTTCATGGAAAACGAGTTAATATAAATGCAGTATTGATTTAAATTAATTTTTATGTACAGCAAATCGCATTTAAAATTTTTCGTAGAATTGGTAAAGTATTTGTAGTTCCTTATTAATCTTTGAGTAACCTTTGCTGTTTATCTATTTTCATATAGTTTTGTCATATTGATGTATTATTTGGAAATCTATGATATGAAATTCAAAATAAAATTAAGATGTGTCAGTCAGTCATAGAATGAAGTCAGTCAGTCACATATCACATATTAGTACAAAAACTCCGGCGTTAATTGTGATTTAGAACTAGTTTTCTTACACCCTTTATATTAGCTTGACCTGTATCTATGTAACGGAATCTTTCAACCCGATTTTCACCCTGTTAAAATCATTAGATCGACTTGAATCTTTGTATACTTTTAAAGGACCAATAACAATACAATAATTTCATACTTTTGTTCTAAACTCCTGGCCAGAATCATCAGAAAATAAAAACGTGTCTGTGTAATTATGTAACGGAATTTTTCAACACGATTTTCTGCCACTTAAAAGCATTGGATAGACTTGAAACTTTGTATACTTGTAAAGGGCCAACGACAATACAATAATTGCATACGTTTTTCTAAAATCATGGCCAGAATCATCACAAAATCAGAAAAAGTGTCTGTGTAATTATGTAACGTAATCTTTCAACACGATTTTCACCCACTTAAAATCATTGGAACGACTTGAAACATTATACTTGTAAAGGACAAATGACAATAAAATAAGTTAATAATTGGTTTCTAAAATCCTTTCCAGAATCTTCAGAAAATCAAAATAATAAATACCGGTATAATAGGTTGCGGACTTATCAAATTTTTAGTCAATGGTTATAAGAGCTCAGTTGGTAGAACGGTAAACTATGGTGGTATATTATTTCGGTAATCCATAGGTTGCTGGTTCAAATCAGGCCCGGAGAATTTTTTAGAAGAGTATTACCTTTAACTTATACTACAATGGTATCGAATTTAAAGATACTTACATTTTTATCTTATTCTGTAAAATATTAAAACTAAAAAATAAAAAATAGTTTAAAAAAACTAAACACTCTATATTAGAAAACCGAACTAAAAAATGAAAAATAATTTTAATTTCCAACACGCTTGGGATAAAATGAAAGTGGTCAACAAAAAAAATCATCTCCAACACATTTAGAATAAAACTATAGTTTTCTACAAAAAAGAAATAATTTTACCATCAAAAGCGTGGGGTGCTTTTTATGGTTTTTACATTTTCTTCTTAGAGACTTTACTTTTACCAATAACTGTTTATTATCAAATATATTAATTGATATAGAGCACCCCCCGCTTTTGATGGCAATTTTTTTGTAGATAACTATAGTTTGATTCTAAATGTGTTAGAAATAATCTTTTTGTTGACCACTTTAATCTTATCCCAAGCATGTTTGAAATTAAAATTATTTTTAATTTTTTAGTTCGGTTTTCTAATAAAGCTTGTTTAGAGTTTTAAACTATTATTTATTTTCTATTTAGAATATAACTTGAAACGTGTACTCCATACTGTATTTTGTAAGATTGAATTAGGAATCACATTCCAGATATTGTAGTTAGCAGCATTATGAGTTGATGTCACATACATTTTGTTAATTAATAAATGTCATTGTTTTTCGTCAGACGTTCTGTCTTTACCTTCACTCTTAATCACATAATTTTCCTCTTTCAGATCACGTAGAGAATATATCTCGTTCTAGTCAATAAATTATATTATATACGCAAGGATTTTGCTGCAAAATTGTACTGCAAATGTCAGTCAGTCGCACGTGGAATTGCTCACATGTATCCTTAATATGTTTTGTCTGAACATAAACATGAGAATATTGAACGTTAGAATAAAATATATAATGTATTCACGGCCGCAGTTGCTATGATGATCTATAAAATATATAATGTATTCACGTAGACCTTCACGGCCGCAGTTGCTATGATGATCTATAAAATATATAATGTATTCACGTAGACCTTCACGGCCGCAGTTGCTATGATGATCATATAAATATATAATGTATTCACGTAGACCTTCACGGCCGCAGTTGCTATGATGATCTATAAAATATATAATGTATTCACGTAGACCTTCACGGCCGCAGTTGCTATGATGATCTATAAAATATATAATGTATTCACGTAGACCTTCACGGCCGCAGTTGCTATGATGATCTATAAAATATATAATGTATTCACGTAGACCTTCACGGCCGCAGTTGCTATGATGATCTTATAAAATATATAATGTATTCACGTAGACCTTCACGGCCGCAGTTGCTATGATGATCTATAAAATATATAATGTATTCACGTAGACCTTCACGGCCGCAGTTTGCTATGATGATCTATAAAAATGTTCAGATGAACAGTGCATATTAATTGACATTTAGTCATATCAACTCAAATTCTTAAATGCTGTTTTTGCGTCTAACCCGCGACGTGTCTAGATAATATGGATAAATATTTTGACTGCATGGGGTAAGTTTTTTATTTTATTTGAATAAAACGTTAGTTACATTAATGTACGTATGCTTATGAGAATTTAAAAAATACTAGTTTCTCTAGAGAAAATTGACTGAAGCAAGTGGATGCACTTATAACCATATTCAACATAACTGTTCAACTTCTTTGAATATGTCGTTAGGAAATTTTCCAAGAACAATGTAAGCTTAAAAATGTATTACGTTAATGAACGTTTGCCTTATACCGATGACAGGGACCAAATAGGACATAGTGTTATTAATTTAGCAAGGAATGCTGAAGTATTTTTAAACGCTAGCACGTGAATTGGTGTACATGTGAATTAAGAAAAAAAAGTACATGGAAATGCGCCGTGATCAAAATATACCAGAATATGACGGTTAACTACAAACAGTAATTTATAAAAATTAAAATATTTAAGATCATTGTTTTATGTATTAAAATCGTGAGAACTAAATAATGAAATACCCTCTTAAGGCAGGAAATACATGACTCCTTTCTTCGCCAACTTCTGTCTTTGCATGTAAAATTAAAATATTAAACATTGCTCATTTTTCTTACGATATTTTATCTAATATATGAAAATGAATGTTTGTTTGTTTATTTGTTGGTTTGTTTGTTTGTTCGTTCGTTCGTACTTTATGGGCGACCATACCGTTGATCCGATGTAACGGGCCTTTTGGCAAAATGTTCAAGAGATTCTCGGGATGAACATAGGCTATAAGAGAGTTGTGGTACTCAAAATCCTACAACCTTAAAAATCCCCCTTTGTGGTGGAAAACGTGAAAAAAGTAGCTCTTTGGACGCTTAAATGGCTTATGCTGCCTAAACCATAACAAATACAAAAAATTAATGTACACAGAATTAAATATCTCAAAAAGATCTACAAAGAAGCCGCAACAGCATATGTTCATCTCTTACGGATAACTCACAATAAACATTTTTGTCTTTCATTGATACCAAGAAGATCGAGACAAATACATGGATTCATGTGCAATCATAGCTTTACATGGCGGGTATTCTTTGACGGATAACTCACAATAACGAATTTCGTTTTTAGCTCTGTTATGCCAAGAAGATCGAGATAAGTGGCTTCCCGGGCAACATCGGGTAATCAGCACGGGGTTGCTAAAAATATAAATTTACAATTATTTTTCCTTTTACTTATTCAGCTAAACATAAAATTACATTAATTTTAATTTATTTAGATACAGCAGCGCACGCCGGGTATTAGCCGGTAGATGATAAATATGGTTTCGTACATTAAAGGAAGGAAAAGCTAACAGTTTCCCAATATAGGATCATTAGTTGGATATTCGTTCCAATAAGTGATGAAAATGGAGGAAGATTCATAATGGGGAACTAAAATATAAGATACCGTTGAACTAATATCGTTAATGTTATTAAGCTTGATGAAGTAGACACATCGCATGGGTGACAGTAGAAATGTACTCAAAATTGTAATTAAGAAGCCATCGAGGAAAATGTTATTATGAAAGCCTAGACTTAGATTCGAGGATAATATTCGGACAGACTTAAGGACTAGATGTATCGGAGATTTGAACATGATTCAGTTGACTGAATATAGGGAACGATGAAGGGCCTGAGTGAGTGGCATTAAACATTGCGGGTTGCATATGTCAAACGGTAATTATTTAGATCCCATTCAAATGCATGCCATTACGTTAGAGCAATTTATTTTAAAGCGAGAATTTTGATTTCCACAGGATCTACAACACAAGCTTCACGAATTAGTTTTACCTGTTCATATTTATCATAAAACTAAATGTCTTTAAAAATCTAAAATATATTTTTTCTAACATAGTTTTAGAGGTGGTCAATATTTAATAACGGTACCATATTTAAAAACATTATTTGACCTTTTATGTCCCTACCGTTGAAATTAAAAATTGGTTGCGAAAAGTTGACAAATTTTCAGGTAAATCCTCTTGTTTCAGAATTGTGGTAATTTACGTATCGTAAATATACGACGGGAGACGCACGGTTTCACTTCCCTTCTAAAAGAAGTCATAGTTCAGGTTTTCACTTCCTCAAAATTTGTATGAACTCCGGCGAGTTTGAAAACACAATGTACGGAACCAGATTCAAATAAGGTAAACATTATTCCATGGATAATCCACGGTTTCAGACGAATGCCGTTATATTAAGCTTTATACGAAATATTAATCAAAGCATAAAACTGCCATTAATAATTTTAATTACAACAATACAAAAAATTGTTAGAAGGCTAAAATATGCGTGATTTTGTATTTGTTGTAGTATATGTCGACTTATTTAAATTGTTTTATGTAAAAATAAATCAATTGCCCAAAAGTGTTTCGTTAAAACTTTTTAACTTAGCCTTGTTTATTCATTTTAAAATGCTAATACAGAAATAATTAATTCAACATTGATATTGATATTACTGTATTATAATTTAATATATGAAAATGGATGTTTGTTTGTACTTTATGCGCAGCCATACCGTTGATCCGATTGTGATGGGGCTTTTTGCAAAATATTCAGGAGATTCCCGGGATGTACTTAGGCTATAAGAGAGTTGTGATACTCAAATTCTACACCCTTAAAAATCGCCCTTTGTAGTGGAAGATGTGAAATTAGTAGCTTTTTGAACGCTTAAATGCCTCACGCTGCCTAAACCATACCAAATACACAAAATTAATGTACACACAATTGAATATCTCACAAAGCTCTATAAAGAACTCTGCAACAGCATACATTTATCTCTTACGGATAACTCACAATGACCATTTTTGTCTTTCATTGATGCCAAGAAGATCGAAACAAGTACACCCTTAGACAAAACAAAATGAGTCATCTCTTGATTCTATCAATCGATCGGGTAATTTCGTGAGCACTCGCAGAAGCCTTATTCACATTAACACGTTTTCAGTAATTGTTCTGTGTTGTTTGCTAGTTAACGCAGTGCACACTCAAGTAACATAAAAGAGAGAGCTTGCCTTTGTGTGTTTCCGTGGTCGAGAGGTTTAACACACAACATCTGCGTTCGTAACCTCACGGGTTCGATTCCCGTTCTACTTTTTTTACTGAATGTTAGGATAGCATTTCTCCTGTAATATAGTTTCATATTTAATTTAATATTTGAGTTTTATGGCTTTAATACACACACAAAAAATATAAATGAAAACCTTCTAATATTTAAATGAAGAAAGAAAATAATAGGCCTACCTTCTAAAATGAAAACTTTAACAAAATTAATATCGGGTGTATGAACCCTCAGCATTTATTACCGCCCTTAATCTGTGGGGCATTGATGCAATCAAATTTCTACAGGCAGGTGGACTTTCGGCTAGAGCATCCCAGACGTCCTGGATTTGTGCCCATAAGCCATATTTCGTCTTTCGTGCATCTGCAGGCCAATTACAGTTCATCTCTATTTTCATCTTAGCTCACACATTTTCGATTGGATTCAAATCAGGTGAACAGCGAAATTTGATTTGCCTTCTCCTTTAACAATCTCCTTTAACAATCAAATAATTTCAGAAAGCGGCCACAGTTTCAACAATATCGATAATACAATGACAATTATACACAGGAAAAACAACAGACACAAAATTAATATTTTAGAAGAAATCGAAATTATCATGAAGGCCAAAATTACAAATATTCTCAACGAAAATATGCCTAATGAGCAAAACCCTCTATTAGACATACAGTTTATTCAATACTACTAAAACAACTCCAGAAGATGAAGCATGTATCCAAAAGTCTAAAGTGAAATCAACGAAAATTTTGAATAGTTGAGGAAGACGGTTGTATACTAGGTAAAAATAAATAATAGTTAAAAAAAACTAAAACAACACGCTTTATTAGAAAACCGAACTAAAAAATGAAAAATAATTTTAATTTCCAACACGCTTGGGATAAAATTAAAGTGGTCAACAAAAAAATCATCTCCAACACATATAGAATTAAAACTAGAGTTATCTACAAAAAAAAATGCTACCAACAAAAGCGTGGGGTGCTCTATATCAATTAATATACAGTATTTGATAATAAACAGATATTGGTAAAAGTAAAATCTCTAAGAAGAAAACGTAAAAAGCACCCCACGCTCTTGATGGTAAAATTATTTTTTATAGATAACTCTAGTTTTATTCTAGATGTGTTGGAGATGATTTTTTTTGTTGACCACTTTAATTTTATCCCAAGCGTGTTGGAAATTAAAATTATTTTTCATTGTTTAGTTCGGTTTTCTAATAAAGCGTGTTGTTTTAGTTTTTTAAACTATTATTTATTTTTTATGTTTTAGTTTGGTTTCCTAGTATAGCGTGTTATTTTAGTATTTTTAAACTATTAGGCCTATTTATTTTTTTAATTTTTAGTTTAATTAATTGTCATAAACCGGAATCCCATGAAAATTTAATTGCTTAATACTCTTCTAAAAAAATCCTCCGGGCCGGATTTCAACCAGCGACCTATGGATAACTGAAATTATGTACCACTACAGTCCACCGCTCTACCAACTGAGCTCTTACAACGATTGACTAAAAAGTCGATAAGTCCGCAACCTATTATACCGATTTTCTTTTTTTTTTTCTGATGAATCTGGCCAGGATTTTAGAAACAAATTATGAAATTATCGTATTGCCATGGGTTCTTTACAAGTATACAAAGTTTCAAGTCGATACAATGTTTTTAAGTGGGTGAAAATCGCGGTCAAAGATTCCGTTACATAGATACAGATCCGTTACATAGACAGATACAGGTCAAGTTAATATAAAGCGTATAAAATATTTAATTTAACATTGTTATAACCTCAACGGTATAAAACACAATTATGAACTTAAAAAGTATAGATTAATTCAAATGTCGAAATAAATTGTATTTAATTCATAAAACGTCTTAATACAAATATCACGAAAAAATGCGTATTTGAAGACGCGAACCTGCGACCTTCACTAACAGAAACTGTGACTGCATGCTTTACCTCTGACCTATCAGGACATGTAGGAGAGTCTTCAGTTCACGCCACATAACACAGTAGCTCAGGGACTACACAATTATGACTAGTTTCGTAGTTTGAACCCAGCGCTGTGCCGAGTATGACTTAGAAGAAATGTGCGTTCAAGAGATGACTCATTTTTTTGTCGAAGAGTGTACGTAGATTCCTGTGCAAGCATAGCAGCACATGGCGGGTATTCTTTTACAGATAACTCATAATAACGAATTTTGTCTTTCAGCTCATTTATGCTAAGAAGATCGAGATAAGTAGATTCCCGGGCAATACCGGGTAATCAGCATAGGTAATCTTACAGTAATTACGATATATTTTTATAATTAATTTTAATTTTACTTATTCAACTAATCATAAGAAGTACATTAATTTTTGTCTTTCAGCTCATTTATGCCAAGAAGATCGGGATGAGTCCATTCCCGGACAAAGCCGGGTAAACAGCACAGGTATCTAAAATAATTAGAATATAAATGTTTCCTTATATTTATTTAACTAAACATACAACACATTAATTTTCGTATTTCAGCTCATTTACGTATATCAAGAAACTCAGGATAAGTAGGTTCCCTGGCAACGTCGGGTGATCAGCATAGAGTGTCTAAAATATATAAATTTATAATTATTTTTCCATTTACTAATTCAACTAAACATAAAATCACATTAATTTTCATTTATTTAGGCGTAGCAGCGTACATCGTGTATTAGCTAGTACAATATAAAATGAGTCAAACCATCGTTTTCATCCAACTGATGTGTTCGATAAGACTTCATGTAGTTTTCCTTCATCTTTGGGAACCAATGTACGTACAAAGCTAATATTCCCTGTAATGAGAACGTTTTGGTAGTTATGTCCTTTGAATTACATAGCGTTTCCTTGAAATCAGGAATACACTAGTAGTTAGGAGTAAGTTTGAAGATGCAAGCCCTCCTAACAAACTAGACGCCCAGCATCTGGTTTCACATGTGAGTTCATACGTACTTACGTTACAACTACAGCAAACTTTCAGCTGTTGGGACACCAGATGTGGGACGCAACTTCCCCAATTTAATTGCATTTACACAACTTGCTAACGATTCTGCACGTAGTTTTGGTTTATAATTTAGAAACTTTTAACACTAGCAATATGTAACTTAAGATTCATTCTGGCCATCCTCTTCGTCTGGAAACAAGAACTCAGCTTTTGTTCCTCTCGAGGTAAATCTCATCCTACTAGACCCCTCCTGTCTAATGATATATGAAATCAAAGTTTCGCAGAACATAGTATGTTTTATGCATTATATGACCGAAAATTAAATATTATTTATTTCCTATTTCTGTTATAATTCCTTGTTACAAAATTCTATAAATTTTACGCAGTTAACTTGACATCACCCCTGACTCCAGCTTTGTATTTTATGGGTTCATTGCATTATATATAGTGACTAAAAGATGCTGAAATATTGAAAAAAATCCGTTTAATTTTGTGCTCTGCTATTAGATAAATCACAAGTAATCAAAATAAATATGTGCATATATGTATTGTATATACCCCATACATCCCGCTTGGGGACATGGGCGCTCCATGCCGGAGTTTCTTAACTAGACTAATTAGTTACGCTTATTTTCCCTACATATGTCTACGAATGGCATGTGGTTAGCACATCGCCTCAATAATAGGCAACTAAGGTATTACTTGGATGGATGAAGGTCAATTAAAATTATAACAAAGACCTTTTATTCGGATTTGAGGTTCTTTTACGAGCCTGAAAATCTTCAGACTCGCGACCCACAGCTCTCGGGATTCTTCGATCCTAAAAATCCATCGGCTCCGGCCGGTTTTAAACCCGCGACCCTCGGGAATAGAGACAAGGAACAAAGCCACTATACCACTGCGGTCGACCAAAGAAATACAGGAGCCAGAAGAAAACTTTGATCACAACGCCAAAAAATTATATCTTGTCGACAACTGCAAACAACATTGCATGAAACTGTAATATTGTAAATTACATCAATAAATAGTTATCTCCGTTCCTAAAAACTGAAAGTTTAGTAATGTGTCAAACAATTTTTATTCCTGAAGCTCAGCTGGTTGTTCAGGTAAGTAGGATAAATATTGTTACCGGTCATAGAGTTGTAACCTCGTAATACATTAACGGTTTTCTTCTTCATTGTTATCTGGAATGCAGTTTAACCCGTAGATGTGGAGGACTGCATGTCGAATTCCGATTCTTCAAAGTGTTCATCAGTTATTGATCCTGTAGCCGAAGGGAGATTAAGTTACTCATTTGTTATCTCGTTTTAGAAGAAATTCCAGGTGCGTTGTTAAATAAATCAAGTCAACATCATGGATTTTTTATATCGTGCCAGATTTTCCTTCTCTTTGAACCAATAGACGATCTGGCTTTGCGTCTTGTTTAACTTACATGAGGTGCCCAGTCAAGACACATTTTCCTGAGATCGTATTAAAAAAAAATATGATGGGCTCAAACACAAGTCCCATAACTCCATTTTTACACGCTATATATTAGCTTGACCAGTATCTGTCGTATCTACGTAACACGATTTTCACCCACTTGAAAATATTGGATCGACATGAAACTTTGTATACTTGTAAAGGACCAATGACAATATAATAATTTCATACCTTTTTCTAAGATCCTGGCCAGGATCATCGGGACATGAAAAAATAAATACCGGTATAATAGGTTGCGGACTTATCGACTTTTTAGTCCATCGTATTAGGAAATTAATATTATATCCTGTTGTAGTTCAGTTGGTAGAGCGGTGGAATATAGTGGTATATAATTTCAGTAATCAATAGGTCGCTGGTTCAAATCCGGCTCGGAGGATTTTTTAGAAGAGTATTACTCTTAGCTCATACTACAATAGTACCGAATTTAAAGAGATGTTTACATTTTTATCGTATTGTGTAAAATATTAGTGATAATTTTATAAACTTACTAAATTGTAATTTATCTAAAAGAATAAGAGAAAGGATACGATTAACTGTAACTATTTATCTATATTAAAATATTACAATAATGTTAGATAATAATAATAATTTTAAAATAATATAATTATATTTGTGGATAGACACTAAAAATATCGTAAGGAATTAAATTTTCATGGGATTCCGGTTTATGACAATCAATTAAACTAATCATTAAATAGTAAATGATAGTTTTAAAAAGATAATACAACACGCTTTATTAGAAAACCGAACTAATAAATGAAAAATAATTTTAATTCCTAAAACGCTTGGGATAAAATTAAAGTGGCCAACAAAAAAAAATCATATCCAATACATCTAGAATTAAACTAGAATTATCTGCAAAAAATAATTTTACCATCAAAAGCGTGGGGGTGCTTTTTATGGTTTTTGCGTTTTCTTTTTAGAGACTTTACTTTTATCAATATCTGTTTATTATCAAATATATTAATTGATAAAGAGCACCCCACGCTTTTGATAGTAAAATTATTTTTTTGTAGATAACTCTAGTTTTATTTGAGATGTGTTGAAGATGAATTTTTTGTTGACCACTTTAATTTTATCCGAAGCGTATTGGAAATTAAAATTATTTTTTATTTTTTTAGTTCGGTTTTCTAATAAAACGTGTTGTTTCAGTTTTTTAACTATTATTTATTTATCTTTAAATTCGATTTACAGTTATCGCTTTGAGAATTCAGAACTATAGTTTCAGTTCTCTAAGTAACTACAATATCTTCCAAAATGACAGCGCTTTATACTTTGTATGTTTTACTCTTATTCAGAGCAATAACTCAGCAATCCATTCTTGTTTGTGAAAGATGAATGGATATTCATATAGCTCTGTCATTCATATACAATTATATGGACATTTAGTGACGGAGGAGGTATTTACAGTCGCAGATTCATAAGAAAGGTGCCTTGTAATGTAACGGATAGTAGCAACGTCCAAGAACACATTCAATTATTTATAGCCTATCAGAGACATTATACAATGAAAAAATCTCACAATGGCGACTCCATAGCTCTAAATATAATATAAAGAATATTAGATATACTAGATGGATGTACTGTTTACCTTGATAGACGTTAAAGATAATGACATTGAATGTGTAAGAGAAAAATATTTTCATGTTTTTACAACTAAATACAATGTGCACTTCAAACCACCAAGTAAAGATATATGCAAGAGTTTTGATTCCAGTACAGGCCTTAGTAGGCCCTTGGGATAGTAGGAAGTTTAAAGCACCTACCCTGCGTGAAGGCCGCCTTTACCCCCAGAATTAGTTCTGACGCAATACAGTTGAATCGCAGCAAAGAAAAAATAATCTCAAAAGAAAACTCTGCTGCAAAATACTTATAAAAAGTTATATTAGTGGATATCAGTTGAAATGAATAACAGTTAGATAAATCCACTTTGAGGTAACAAAACCATTTACTATGAAGTTCAAAGAGAAATTGAGCCGAAGTGATGAAATATGTTAAATTGATTTATATCATTCCGAAAGATGTAGAACTAACTTACGGCACTATCGAACGGACATGTGGATATAAGCTCTCCATACCTTCCTATCCTGAGCTAATGTTTTGCAATCATCCCCTGTATAATTCACCTACCTCAGATCATGATTAAAGTTATTCTCCCAACTCATTCATGGCCTATCTACTGGGCGCTTTCCTTCTGGCTTTCCTACAAGTTGTTTCCATCCCCCGTTTCATTCCTCATTCGTGCCACATGTCCTGACCACCGCAGATTTAAGTGTTATTATTACATTTGGTTTATCATAAAGATCAGTGCAGTTTATGGGTTCAGCAATTAAAATGTTTCTACTGTTTACTTGAACATTTTGGTTTCATCCCAGTTACCAAATAAAAAAGTGGGCACATACAGGATGCTCTAAATTTCCCCTTAAAACTTCTAGGACTTGCAGAGGGCACTGAGTTGATAATATTTAGAACTGGAAACCGTGTCCGGAAACGTACCGTTTCCGTGCTACAGCCGTTTGAAAACAAGCGTTGCTTGAACGTACGTCACGTGTCAACAAGTAATAGCTTCGCGATTCGTCTAAATCGAAGATTTCCCTATCGAGTATTCCAAGACTTGGTGTTTTTTTAATTTCAAAATTTTTGGAAATTTTGAAAACTGCAAAAATTGATTGTGGATGGTGTATCCGGGATTATTAATGCAAGTCATGATTCAGTTTCCATTTTGTTTCTTTGATTATTAATGAGTTGAATTGTAAAACAAGTGATGTACTGTGTCACGCCTCATAATAAATTACTTGTAAAAGTTGTCGCGTTAAAAACGTGTTTTCAAACGGCGTAGCACGGAAACAGTAAGTTTCCGGACATGGTTTCCAGTTCCAAATATTATCAAATCAGTCCCCTCTACAAATCCTAGAAGTTTGTAAAGTGAAAGTGAACCACTACAGGCCTCAGGAGGCCCCTTGATGTAAGGGGAATTTTAGAGCATCCCGTATAATGCATGGAAACCTCATTAATTATAGATTGGGTTAATATTTATAGAACCAAACTGGCTCATTTTATGCCTTTAGTATATTCTAGACTGAAACTGCATCAGACCACTCATATCAAACTGCGAAAAAAATGGCAGAATGTTCCACTCCACTAACTCGCAATTACTTATCATCTGAATGAAGTCGATCGCACGTCGAAATAAATTAGGGATTTAGAAGTTACTTTCATTTAAAATACTTAATGTAAATACCTCCTTCCTCACAATTTATAAGAGACAGTTACAACTGTGTGTGGGGAATATGTAACATATAAACTCCCATTACATTTTTCGTTAAATTATTATGTCATCCTCATTCTAAAATTCATGCTGCGCCGTTGGTGAGCTTTATGCGAGGTTCCTGTTGTACTTTTGTACATCCGTTACATAATAGTTGCTGCATGGATCAATTTAGACAGTTATCATGTGTGCACTAGAAACAATATTGTAATTCTTCAAGATACCGTTACTCTCCTTTACTCTAAAACGCCGAAGACACTTTTTAAATTCAAGCAGACGATAACTACTTTTTTGTTTAATATAGCCCAGTTTTTAAAAAAAAATTGTGGATAGCGGAGGTACACTTCATGCGATGCCTTGTATGCCTCTACCTCGCCTTTTTAAATCAAGACTAAGACTAAAAATGACTGAAGTTTTCGGGTATTCGGCAGAAAAGGGAATTATATCATGTATTTTGTTTGTGTCAAATATTAATATTTTACTCTCTTCTCCATTCACCCGAGTCAATATCACAAATGGAACAGTATGCATGATGTAATAATTTTTATTAAATAGGCCCTGCATAAGAAAATTTATGTAATACCTCTTCTATTTTAACTGGGAGAATAATCTTCCCTGTCGCTGATACATGAAACATCCATTGCTCTTTTCCCATCTGCCGAATGGATGGAATAAAATGTATTCTACGGTAGTATCCAGTCCACTACATCATGACTGGTTTCAATACACATCAAGAATTCACACATAATTCATACCCCCATTATAATTGGCCCAGAGCCAGGGCCTCGAGGAGGCCCTATTCTGCCCTAAGTTGACAGAAGCAAGCTCGGAGTCATGAGGAAGTAAATAAGAGTGCCCCATTAGATCAACAAACCCACATATTTATAAACCTGTGGTTTACTAAATCAAACTACTTTTATCTAACATTGGTTTAGGCGAAGGTTGATATGAAATGAATTAATGAAGATAAAATAACTTGACGGGAAGAAGAGTGTTGATGGGATGAAATTCGGAGAAAGAGAGAACCCCGGGAAAAACTCGAAAAATCCTTGTGTGGTCCACCATCAAAACCGCTCCGGAATCGCCAGGATCAGAACTTGGGATCCCAGTCGGTGTACACGCGCGCGCTGGCCACGCTTCGAACCAGACGGCCTCAATATAACTTTCCAGTTTTCTTTCGGAAATAATGATGCTATCTAGTTCAATTATTAAAGGGCGTACAAATGTATTCTTACACGCGTTGCAGGGTAGGATGTTATGATGTACAGATTCGTCGCAGGTATATCCGAAATAACAAAAAATGCCCTATTTCTAATATCCACGTTTTAGAGATTTTCTGTGGAAATATACGACGCAACATATCCCACATGACTGTACAATTCGCAAATAATTCAATGGTTCATATGTCATAACTAGAGCCCGGATTTCTATGCGAAATGCATGTTTTTTTACGCATTAAAAAGAATGTGGAAATTATTTACATGTTAAGTAGCCCCTTCGCAGACAATTTGAGCGGTATTTGATAATGCATAAAAATGCATATTCTAGGGGAAAATGATTTTATATTTTTTATTGCATAAATGCATATTTTACTCCGAAAATGTGATATTAAATTATAATTTTCCCTTCAGCTACTTACTATTAATTATTTTTTTTAATTAATAAAGTCTCTGCAATCAATTGGATATACGCGTAACGTGTATATTTACATCTGTGTAATAGGGGAATACCCATCAGCCTCGAGAAATAATATTACATATCAACTTTTATAAGATTCATGATGTGTTCCGTTGAGGTATTATTCAAAATTAATATAAAATAAAAACACCAGTTTTGAATCCTGCCGATGATGGGACAAGTCCCGAAAGCGCTACAGTAAAATGATTAATTAAGTTGAGGAGACGGACGTTTCAGGTGAATATTCCATAATTTTATATTAATGTTGAATATTACATAATTAAGATTAGGAACGAAACTACGGAATCTCTTCGACCTGTCATAAAGTCAAAACACATCCAACCAGTAAAAATCGCATTTGAAGAGCTTAGTGAAGTATTAAATAAAACTCCTTGCTACAATAGGATTTGTGAAATTATCAGAATGCTCTGTGGTGATAGTGTAACTGAAGAGGAATTCACTGAAGAATAACTGTGGTGTTTTTCACGTGCACCTGTGACATCACGTGATGTAAAAGGACATTTCCATTGTACTAAACCTTCTTCACTGACAGATGAAGGAGCTTCACACAAAAAAAACCTCATCAAAACCTTCCTTATCTACTGTAAAAGCCAGGAATAAGGTAGTGTTATCCACAAAGCAAATAATTTATTTGATTTTATTACAATTTGTTTTTGCATATTTTCTACATTTTTCATGCATATTTGCATGCATATTTAGTAGTTTATTTTGCATACAAATCCGGGCACTAGTCATAACTATATTAAAAATTAATTTGAGTATTACTAGATTATGAGTTTTGGGATTGAAGGTAGTGATGAGGTTCTCAAAACACTGAACAACAAAATATAAACTTTTTTTTGTCTCAGAAAGAAAAATATGTGACTCTGATAGTATTTTTTCTTCTGAATTCAAATATATCGATTTTTCTCCATCACGCAAGGTTTCCGAGAGACAGGCATTTATAATTTCAAACACTTCAATATTTTCTACATTAATAACTACACAATATTCGAAAGTACCAGAAAGTCTAGATTAGAACATGTCACAAATAAGGAAATTAGAAACATAATGGAAGCAGAAGAAAGCATAATTGAAAGAATTGAGGAGAAGGAATTAAAGTGGTTAGGGCATGTCTTAGGGATGGAAGATGAGCAATGGCCGAAGCAACTATATGAATGGCTTCCGATCAGAATGAAGAAAAGAGGGAGACCAAGGTTAACATGGAACGAAAACATGAAGACAATAATGCAAGCTAGAGGACTAAGCATCGAAGATGCCTAAGACCGTAGGCTTCGGAGGTTTGGCACGGGAAGACGGCAGCAGCTGTAAAAACCCGACGATAGATAGAGAGAGATATTCGAACATTCGGACTCACCTAGAAAGTAAGAAATCACGATTTTCTGCTATATTTCTTCTGTGTAGTACCCCTCTTGATGGTCAAACAAAAATCTGCCAGCATATTAGGATTCCATTTGCCTTTATATATCTTTTCCATAGCTGAAATTGCCTGATGAATGTGTTCCCCGTGCTCGTCGCTCACTGCGCCAAGATAATAAATGGACGAAAAAAAGTTTATTAAAAAATAATTATTTAAATCCATTAATTGAAATTGAAATAAGAAAAACTGTGGGTGATGGAGAAATTCACAATACGTATTTGAAAACACGATAAAAAATTGCAATAAGTACAACTATTGGTACTCATGAGACAAAAATCATGTTGACCAGTGCAATCAGACTGTACTTTCTTGCAGCTGTTTACGTGAATCAATGTAAACAGTATAATCCACTGAGTATCCTAAGGCATAACGCATATTTTTCCGTCCTACAGTAAGTACCATGCACATGAAATTTAATTTTGCTATGATTTACGGCACTTCCCTCTAGTCCCGAGGCTCATGGATTCAAATTCGACCGGGGTCGATGTATTTTTAGGATGGAAAAATCCGGAGTTAAAGTCCTACGGGAGGGAATTTAAACCGTTGATCCTGAGTCCGAATATTTTCTGACTCGTAAAAATCTAATTCTGAATTAAAGGCCTCTGAGCAAAATTTAACCGACCTTCATCCATTTGAGTTATACTTTAGTTTACTACTGCATGTCTCCTCGAAGCAATGTACTAACCACATGTCCCTTACTGATATAAGTAGAGACATCTGTCTGGTTAAGAAACTTCCCACTAAGGAAAGACTCATGTCCTGCAGCGGGACGACCAGAAATCAATCAATCATTCAATCAATCATGAGTAAGACTAGGATTTGTATGTAATTATATATTCTCCCCTTTTGCTTACACATGGATAAAACGGATAAATTTCCATGAATTAGAGACTTACTTATTATATATGCAAATTTATCATTACATATTATGTTTACATATTTATCATAAGTAATGCCACGAGTGATTTCCAATTTACCTAGAGAACTTGGAAATCAAGAGTGGCATTTGTTAGGACTATTTAACGAATAAAATTAAGCTGTTTACTCACAAATCATTATTTAACTATAGTTATTTTAAAGTATTTATATATTTAATGTAAACGGCGATGTTTGAAAACAAATGAGAAGCGATAGGTACGTTTCATCTGCTTCTTTAGTTTATCACTGCAACCAGATCATACTATTTATTACCAAAGGAATGCAATATTGTAAGAATGCTCTCTAGTGGAGAAAAAATGAAACACATCAAACTGTATATTAATTCATTTATGATGTCGTATGATGTAAATATGACAATTATATTTTTCTGGATTGTTAACTGGGAAAAAATACATTTAAGAAAGTGCAAACAGTGGTTTCTTTTTTTGGTGGTATAATAAATTGCTATAAATGTTTTTATATTAACTCCCGCATGCGGCATGTGTTGACATTCATGCACTATATATACAATCTGGTAGCCGTATTTCTCGCAGGCTCAGTCACTGCAAAATAATGGTCAGACCTGTTCAGAATATTAAAAAGGAGGGGCGCTCTTTAATATGGTAATTATAACACTATTTCGTGAAACACGACTCTGTTTGCTTGTAAAACAGAAATCATTGAAACGTGATTGACCATTGAGTCCCATTTGGGGCATGAGTTAAATAGTCATAATTATATATTTTTACATATTTTTAAGAATTGTCACGTAAATTAGCATATGTCTCTTAACTTTAAAAAAATATTATCATAAGCGGTAAATAATTTAAATCAATATTTGTGACAATATTTGTTTATATTAAAAATCTCAGATATCTGATTCTACACTGAAACTGTTTATTTTTACCTATAAGAATTCCATTTACTAAACACGATAAACATAGAGATAGGAAGACTTGAGTTTAGGGTTCCACATAGCAAGATCCCTTTTAAAATCTGAAAGAGCTACTCAGTTTATGAATGAAATAGTAGAAATATTTAAGGGCACACTGTGATATAGCTGGTTAAGGCAATATTCTACAAGCTGGAAAATCGAGGGTCGAGATCCGATAAGGTCATGGTTTTTAAAACTGGCGACATCATGACTCAGCCTATAAAAAATTAATACCATAATATGTTGTAGGGGGTAAAAACGGTTATCAAACAAGACTAAAATCTCTTGCCGATTGTCTAGAAAGATGTGACTCAACCTGCCAACACCCCTGGACCTGGTGGGAATAATTTATAATAGAAACAAAACAATACATTTCTTACCTCGTTGTCAAGTATTTAACTGTCGCGTTCCTTCAAACTTGATCTACGAGTTTCTTAACGTTTAATATAAACTTATATAAAACTAAATTTTAATGTGTTTAATATTATATATTTTTAGGAATTTTATGTAATTTTACATATTTTACATAATGTTACATACATATGTACATATTTTTCATGTTAATATTACATAAAAATCTTAGTCTTAATCATGAGTAAAGGCAGTGATTTATTTTAAACATTCCCTGATATGTTTTATGTGTTGGATGCAGGTACCTTCTATTATAACCGATAGCATATGAAGAATTTTACATGAAATTTTATAAAAATTTTGCTAGTACCTTGCGAGACACGTTAGGATTTGGTGGAACATTTACGAAGAGTTCTGGGGCACAAAGAGTTTTCATATGGATGGAGGAATACAACCGGTTCGTTTGTTCAAAATAAAACAAACAAATGATGCGTAGTACAGAAACAGATTGCCAAAGCACTGGAAATTTTATTCATAGTTCGGAAACTCATACATAGAAGGGGAAAGTTTGCAAGAGGTTATTTGTGAATGCACTGAATTGTGAGAGAAGGCGCCTTCGGTCTCGGCATGTAACCAGGGAAACAGAAGACGATTAGATCACTGATAATGATCTAGCTCTCGCCTTTGTTCTCCATGTCTTTATTGATCCTTGATAATAACGCGGTTTCTTTGTTTTCTTATATTTGATCCAGTTGATTGTTTTTATCAAATATACATAATAATAATAATAATAATAATAATAATAATAATAATAATAATAATAATAATAATAATAATAATAATAATAATATTTTTTTTATTTTTTCGAGAATTTTCCTCATCATTGAGGGTTTTCTCCAACCAATCTAAGTAACTAACATGTATTAAAAAAACAAATAAATATAAATGACTACGGGCTTATAGACCACCAGTTTGCACCAAACGTTTATAAATTTCCCTTAACTAAAGTTCTCCATCGTTCTCTGTCCCCTGTTCTTCATCTTCCACACCAAATTTCCTCGTTCAATTTTGATCGTTGGTCTTCCTTTTCTGTTCCTTCTTTCAATTTTCCATGCATAGACGGCCTTTGATACTCTTGCATCCTGCATTCTTCTTACGTGTCCATACCATTTTAGCCTTCTGTGTTCAATCTCATACATTATGTTTCTTGCTGCATTCATTTTCTATACCTGTATTTTCTAATTTTTGTATATTTCTATTTTTTTCCAGTCGTTATTTTCTGGTACCTCTTCTCCAAAAATCAATAATAATAATAATAATAATAATAATAATAATAATAATAATAATAATAATAATAATAATAATAATAATAATAATCTATTAACACAAAACACATATTTTGTCTGCAAACGCTCAAAAATATATCCACAACAGGATATTCGTTTACGATTTATCCATTGCTAACCATCTGGTTACGTAGATAAAAATACGAGTATAAAAGATTATTTTTATTTCTCCATATAAAGGAAATTCCAAGGATACGAAACTGCCTATTCTAAATTTAGAAACTGCAATAAATGGTGAAATGCCACATTATTTTATTCAGAATACGTGTAGGGTTAAATATATAGTGATTGAACGGCACAGGGTATTTACATAACCCATTCGCAAGATCAATATATACACTACATTAATAAACAAGCTCAGACTTAGACAGCTTGATGGTGTTTTTCTACTATACCAGTAACAGATTTCCCTATACGTTAGTATAGTAAAGATTCAATTGATCCAATCGTTGAAACTTATTGACTCAAAACAAACTATTCAGGCCAGTTATCTGCATTAACTCAAGTGAGTACGTGACCACGGGAAATCTTTAAAAAAAGTACGATATACATTTATAATTACATTTATAATTAATTTTCATTTTACGTCTTCAACTAATCATAAGAAGTAGGATACATTATTTTTTGTCTTTCAGCTCATTTATGCCAAGAAGATCGGGATGAGTAGATTCCCGGACAACGTTGAGTGAACAGCACGGGGTATCTAAAAATAATTGCGATATAGGCTACATTTTTCCTTACACTTACTTACTTACTCACTGGCACTATCGAACCCGTAGGTTCATGGCCACGCGGACATAAGCTCTCCATACATCCCTATCCTGAGCTAATGCTTTCCAATCATTCCTGTATAATCTACTTCCTCAAATCATAGTAATGTTATGTCTCTACCTATTCTTCTTTTATACTATTGAACTAAACATAAAACACATTAATTTTCGTATTTTAGCTGATTTATGTCAAGAAGATCGTAATAAGTAGATTCCCGGGCAACTCCGGGTAAACAGCACGGGGTATCTGTAAATATAAATTTATAATTATTTTTCCTATCACTTATTCAACTAAATAAAAGCACATTTATTTTCATTTACGGGGTGAATCATAAATATGGGCATACGTTTGATCGCGTTGTGTGATGAAAATATTACCATTACCGGAAATATGAAATTACCGTTGGAAAGGCAATTATTCAAATTACAACAACGGAATAAAACAAAACAGTGTAGAACGTACGTCATTAGTCAAAATGGCGTTGAATATGCAACAGCAAATTACAATTTCTGCTAGGGCAATAACGTATGCTAATGATCGTGAGGCCGCAAGACGGGCAAGGCGTGAGTTTAACGTAGCATTGCAGCCGTCGACTGTCGGGAAGTGGAGAAAACGACTGCTGGAAACGGGATGGGTGCAGAAAATCAAACTTCTTGGAAGGCCTCGCATTAGCACGGATGCAGAAAAGCGAAGAGAAGTATGGAGGCGTTCGACGCTAGCCCACAAAAATCAACCCGACAAGCTGCATATCAGTTAATCGAGTGTGTATCGTGTTTTGAAGCGGGAGAAGCTCCACCCATTCAAACCGATTCGTGTCCACGAACTTAATGAAGACGACCCTGACAGGCAGATGGAATTTTGTGAATTTTTTCTAAGGGAATCAGCAAACGACGAACATTGGTACAGAAAATTGCACTTTTCTGATGAAGCTGTTTTCCATGTGAACGGGCGTGTTAATCGACACAATTGTCACTATTATGGTAAGGAGAATCCTAATGATATTGAAGAGACACGTTTAAGATGCGGCAAAGTCACTGTTTGGACTATGATCGGATGGGAAGGACTGTTAGGAATGCGAATTTTGGATGAGACTGTTAATGGTGACCGGTATAGTGATATCCTTAGACAAATTGTCCTGCCGGCAATGCATAGTGCTGAACATGAACAATGTTTATTCCAGCAGGATGGTGCGCCTCCTCACTATGCAATTGCGGTGAGGGAAATTTTGGATGATCATTTGCAAAACAGGTGGTTGGGAAGAAGAGGCCCCATTGAATGGCCAGCCCGTTCCCCTGACCTCACAGCATGTGACTATTGGTTGTGGGGTTATTTGAAGGAGATGGTTTATGCCCTGAAACCTCAGGATGTCGACGTGCTGAAATTAGTGATTGAGGAAGAAATGAGAGCTATTCCTCTAAACATGTATTACAACGCAATGAATGACTTCTCAAAGCGTTGCCAATTATGCTTGGATGTAAACGGCGAACAGTTTGAAGCAATAAAGTGACTTGCTTAATGTTGCTGTGTTTTGTTTTGTTCTATTGTTGTAATTTGAAGGATTCCCTTTCCAATTATAACATCATATTTCCATTAATAATAATAATATTTTCGTCACAAAATGCGATCGAACATATAGACATATTTCTGAATCACACTGTATTTAGGCGTAGCAGCGCACGCCGGGTATTAGCTAGTAATTTATAAATACTGAAATAAAATTTTAATATAGTTATGATTTATGAATCATTTAATTGTTTACGGATTGTAGAGTCATGTTGAATATGTTACGTTCTATATTTCACCAGAAAATCTCTATAAAGTGGATATTTGGAGTAGGATATTTTTATTATTGCGGATAAGCTTGTGATGAAGCTGTACGTCATATCTAGGGCTAGGATTTGTATGTAGTAAAAGATAGGATTGCAATACAGTTAGTATATTATTCAATTGTTAGTGTGTGAAGCCAGGATAAAAGAAAGTTTAAAGTCTTACTTCTCATTATACAGCGGAGGAAATTGGTATAAAGCCACTAACTTTTAGTAGTAAAACAACTTGAAATATTTATGCAAATACCGTATGTGTGTCATAGATTACATCTTGGACATAATTTCATACAGGTCTCCTCATTTTGTATTTATTCTATATGAAAATAATACGTAAAATCTAAGAAAACGCTGTCCTAGGGGTGGAAATCGGTATAAAGGCAGGTCAACTTCTGGCTCTTACAGAGACATAAATGTAAACAAAACACTGCTATTACATGGAGACGACGTGTCTGTGAGCATCGTTCATCGGTTACAAGTGAGCAGTATGTACAATGCCACGTGGAAAGCCTCTATCAAATGAGAAATCAAGAGTTAGTGCCTTCAAGGAGATGGGCCTTTCCAATAGACAAATACCTACGAAATTGGGGCTTCAAGATGTGTCATTGATAATTTTGTCAAACTGGGCTCACAATATGGAAAAAACGGGAAATATGGACGGACAAGATAATTGTCTGACCGCACTAAACGTCTCATTTTACGTAAAGCAACAGGTAAGAGTATGTTTTCTTCTCAAATCCAGGCTGATTTGAAGTTGCCAGTAACAGCCAGACGAGTAAGACAAATTCTGTCAGACGACAAGAACCTAAAATTAAAAAAAAACACCTCTGAACGATGCACATAAGAAAGTTAAAATAACTTTTGCTGAAGAACACATGTCCTGGACCTCAGAATGGAATAAAGTAATCTTCAGTTATGAGAAGAAGTTTAATCTGGACGGGCCTGATGGCCTTCAGTATTACTGGAACGACCTCCGTACTGAAGAGCAAGTTAGAATGAGTAGAAACTTCGGTGGTGGAGGCGTTATGATTTGGGCAGCATTCTGCTTTAAAGGAAGATCAAAGATAGCATGGATACGCATCGAGATGAATTCTGGGTCCTACACTGAGGAGCTTGAGGAGTCCTAATTGATACGAATGTATGAGGAATTTGGCGAAGATCTAATTTTTCAGCCAGATAATGCTTCCATTCGCGTGTCTACCAAATCAAAGGAGTGGTTCAGGAAGAAAGAAATACCACTTTTGACGTGGCCAATCAGAAGTCCTGATTTGAATCCGATTGAGAACTTATGGGGGATCCTGGCAAGGCGTGTGTATCGCAATGGACGGCAGTTGGGACAGTGACGGAGTAGAAAAATATTATTCAGGAAGAGTGGGCTTCTATCTCAGTGGAAGAAATAAACACCCTCATCAAGTCAATGCCAAAGAGAATCTTCCAAGGAATTAACAACAATGGAGGTTCAGCTAAATTTTAGAACTTTGTTGTAAACTTTGCGCTCAGTGATTTTGGTTTAATCTGTGAATTACACAAAGTGCCTTTATACTAATTTCCACTCATATGTGAGAGTGGTTTCAGTTTTCATGTAGTTTTTGGATGAAAATGGATAATTAATTTTGACATTATTTGTGTGTGTTTTATACTCAATCACATCCTAAGTTAATATAGAAAAATGCCAAAGAAAGAGTAAATAAACTTGTGTTAACACTTTTAACAAGTGCCTTTATACCAATTTCCTCCCCTGTCTATTCAACTGTTTGTTTGTGAAATCAAAACAAAAGACAGTCATATGAATAACTTCTCGATATACAATAATGTTAATTTTAGTACATAAAAATCCTAGCCCTAGCCATTACATCCTACCCTGCAACGCGTGTAAGAACACACGCCGTTTAATAATTACACTAGACAGCATCATTATTTCCAAAATAAAACTAAAAAGTTATTCTATTGAACCTTGTGTAATTTAGACGTATTCAAATAAGTCTAAGTAACAATTTAGAAATTCGGAACTTTTGTAGGGTACTATAAAATTTCTTATTCTTAATTGAATATTATGCGTTTTTAAGTCTTCATAGATTTCATATACAACGGTGTTTCATAAACCATTACTCGACAACGTTAACATTCAATGCGGAAAAACTGGGAACTAAAAGAATGTGGTAGGGGTGAGTAGGGGTTGGAGGTAGTAGACCCTTGTCTCAGGTTTCAGTGACGGTGTTTATTATCCGTCTGTCGTGTATAGTCAGCTGTTGGTGACAATGTCAAGTGCGAAAGTTAGACCCTATATTCACATCATATACACATTTAAGTCTGTCAGGCAGTAATTGAAGTTAGTGCTCATTTAATTTCTCTGTACGTCACATTATCCAGAAACCCGTAGGCATACAAACTCCAATGATCTTTCATTGACTTCATCTCTTATTTCAGTAGGTCTACCACTATATTTTGCAACTGTTTATACCACTTGCCCAGTCATTCGCTTGTACCAACGGTGGAAGGAGACACTTTTCCCCTCTTCAACAGTAGCGCCATTGCTTCCCCTCACCGGCTAAAAAGTTAATGCAGTCAAGCAATAAGTCCCGCTTTTTTATTCTTTTATTTTTCAAAATACTCTCTATTGTAGGGATGTTTCTTAGATAACAGTGAAAAGTACGAATTTCAATTAATTTCAAATATAATTTCTGTTTAAATTTAAACATTTGTCACAACTCTTCACAATCCCTTCTGCGTAAAACTGTGCCGCCTGTGACTGTAGCCACCCATTGACGCTCTCCTTGAGCTCCTCGTCCGTTTCAAATTGTGAAACGGCGATTTGCTAACCAATTCATCCATTATACCAACACGTTTATCATTCACAACAGACGATTGACCACTTCGTTCTTCATCATGGACATTAGTACATCACCCCCAACGTTGAACAACACCAAAAATCGGATGTATTTTACACCTATTTCCTCTTATGTGGCTCAATTTTAGCAATTATTTCTTGAAATATTTATAAAATTGCTTAAACGAATAGTCTCTAAAACGTATCTGATTTTATAAAATATATCATAATTAGGATCATAAAGTTTTCTCTAACATCAAATGCAGTCACGTGTTCCAATTTGAGATACAAGATAACCTTGAAACGTTAATAAAGTTTGATAAACGGGAGAACCTGATTGTAAAAAGCCTATGTTCTTATTTCTAAACTTTAATTATGGGATGAATATAAATATAAATAAGACGAAGGCCATGATTATACGAAGGAAACCAAATATTAGGCACGTGGATTAAAGATGAGACCACTGAGCAAGTGGAGAGCTTCAAATATTTGGTTTGTACTATCAGTAAAACATGAACTGCTGTCAAGAAGTAAAGCAGAGGATAGAAATGACAAAATAAGCTTTTAACAAGAAGAGAAGCATTTTATACGGATCTTTCGCAAAAGAATTGGGGAAGAGGCTAGTTAAGTGCTTTAAGTGGAGTGTAGCATTGTATGGCACAGAGACTTGGACATTATGACGAAATAAGGAAAAAACGACTGGAAACTTTTGAGATGTGGATATGGAGAAAGATGGAGCGATAAAATGGACAGACAAAATTAATGTAGAGATTTGCTAGACAGAGTGGGTGAAGGAATAACAATACTTGAAGTCATAAAGAAGAGGAGAAGAAATTAGATTGGCCACTGGCTAAGAAGAAACTGGCTAATGACGGATGTCTTAGAAAGAATGATCAATGGAAAGAAGGTTAGAGGCAGAAAAAATACATCAGTTGATAGCCAACATTAATATAAATGGTTTTTATGCGGAAACAAAAAGGAAGGATGCGTTAAGGAAAGAGTGGAGAATTCTGAATTTGCAGTGAAAAACCTGTTCTTGTGCAGAACACTATGTATGTAATTGTATTATCAAGAAACTTCCATGATTATAACAATAAATATTTACGTAAAAATTAATTAACCCGATTTATACACTTTAAATTCACGAACTTGAAAATATTGACAACTGAGCATATTCCATTGACCGACAGCTACCGTAGTTACTAGATGTTTGTGAATCACGGATCACAGCTAGCTGCCCATCGTATGTTTCAAAATATCGAAATACAATACGCTGATATATGTAGCAATTATCTAAATTCGAATATGGTCTGTATAGGTATCAATTTCTCATAGGTCTTGACATACAACATTGTAGTATATAGAGCAATTAGTTTGTTGATTACATACTAATTATATAATGCTGCACTGAAATCCTAAATTACTCTGTTACACAATTATACTCATACTTCATTTATTAAGGTATCCACCATTTTGCCATGCAATTATTAAGGATAATTTTCTCTTGATTCATGGACGTGATTTCAACCTCATTTCAACAAAACTTAAATTAAAGGGTGTTTTCGAATATCTACATCTTGTGTTCTTATTTACAATTTTAATCTATTTTCATTTTCCAAATTGAATTGTAATACTCTAAGAAAATAGAGTATCCGAGGATTGTTTGCACGAGGAAAAACACTACCACATTATACGATTTGAATTGTATCATGTTACGTTATTTCAACTACACATTCTTCAAAGACTTTACTTAACATCACACTACCTTATAGTTTTAACGAATCACAGGCTTTGTTGAAGAACAAATGAGAACATTCGTTGAATATAATGTGACGTGTCGTAATAACGACGTTTGAATTTGGCGGGCGAAGGTGAGAAAATTGGTCCCGCATTGGTAGAAATAGATTTGCGAGTCGCTGACTCACGAGTCAAAAGACCCGCGCAGACCATCGAAATGTCTGGACCAGAGATTTCTACGCACCTCTATTTTCCCTTTCGGGAAATATCAGTGACTAGAAACTTCCATGTTTGGAAGTGTCTAGGCCCAGAGCCTAGAAAGTTTATTTTTTCCCTCCTACATAATCTTCTGGCGAAGACATGAGCCAGCCAGTTGTGTTTTTGACAGCGACAAGTGAACAGACAAAGACAAAACAAATTATAGATAATGTACTCATCAGAGACTTTAAACTAATTGTGTACGAGATAAATTTAAACCAAGATTAATTATAAGTGTAAATTATGAACAATCTGTTACTGATAGTCTGTAGAATTAAATAAAGTGATTTTGAAATATTAGACTACATCCGTGTGATTATTTACGCCAAAACGGCGTTTGCAGTACTATACGGTCATCTACTGACAATAATGTGTGAGTAGTATTTCTGCTTTAGTAAATTGGGATGATGCTGAGGAGGACATGACTCACTATGAAAGTTCTAAATTAACCCTATACACCATATCTGGTTTTGAACGATTATATTAACAGGACCGAATGGTGAATTTCAAATTTCTTTTGGTTCTAATCTGATTGTTTTGAAAGTTTTATCACATTCGTTATGTGCTTATAGAGGCGTTTCTGTGAAGTTCGGTGTTTATAAGTAGAATAGTTTCAGAATTATGATTTTTAAACTATTTTCTTAATATTTTCTAAAAAAATGCCCCTTACGATGCATTTTTTTAAATATTCTCTGTTGAAATTTGAAATTCAGAGTCTTTATGATTCCACTAAACACATTATCTATGTAAAAAATGTTCATAACGAGAGGTTACTGCGTATTTTTCATTTTTTAAAACAAAATTATCACTAATTTTTTTTTTTCCATCTCAATTTAAAAGAACACGTGTCTTAGACTATTGTATAGCTGGTTGAAATTGGCAGAGAGATACAAGGGTAGATCGTTGACCGCTTTAGTCCGATACAAAATAAAGAACCCACCGGTTGTCAGTTTTCCTCTCCCCTCTTTCCCCTATTAATATCTGGTGAAGAAAACCGCAACACTGGTGCGAATGAGAGAGGCGAGTACAGTTGTCTCATTCTACAAATTTCTCGTAAAGTTAAACCAGAGAGACTATAGTAACTGCGTAGCAAATTTGAATTAGCTTATATTGGAGAGTCCAACCTCAAAATTTCACTTTGATAGCGAAAAATAGTATCGTAAGTACATTTTAAGTTTTGGAAAATGTCAAAAAATGGAAACAGAAAAAAAAAACGCAAATTAAACTTTAAGTAGAAATGCTGACCATACCATCAGGGTATTTAACTCTTACGTCAAGGAGTCACTTTTGTTCCTACAATAAAAAAAATACATGAAAACGATCCTAAAGAATCAGAGTTATTAAGAAGCAAATAAACAAAAAAATATTTGTTTGCCTTTTTTTTTTACATTTTCACCAGTCGGTCCCCTTAAGGATTGAGGAATAGGGAACTCATACCAAAATATTTATCATCATCATCATCATCATAGTACATTCACGAATTTAGGCCATTTGTTGACCTGTTTCGGCCTCAAGAGAAACACCATCCAAAAGTCTTTTGAGTGGAGTCCTGGTCTTCTTCTTCCTGCAGGTTGATATTTTAACATTTGTTTGGGTATTCTGTGATCTTCCATTCGATGAACATATTACATCCATCTTGACTTATAATCAGAAATTTTGTTTTCTAAAGGTTCCATGTATAATTCTTCTAAGATGTCTTCATTTTTTTTTGTGATCTAGTAGTGTGTATCCTGCAGTCCTCCGAAGGTATCTCATTTCAGCAGATGTAAGTCTCTGTATATCCTTCTGTTTCAACGTCCATACTTCGCTACCATACAAAAGAGTTGGAAGAGCCAGTGTTTTATACACTTTTAATCTTGAATGCTTTTGGACTAACTGTGGCTTGAAGATAGAATTTATTAACCTTAAAATTCTTAAAAATTTAGATATTTTTGCATTTACATCCTTTTCTTCTTCATATGAGATATTGCATCCTAGATATGTAAAATTATTCAACTGCTCCAAAATTTTATTGTCCAGTACAATTTTACTTCTGACAGGATCTACACCTTGGAATGCCATAATTTTGGTTTTTTCTGTAGATATCTTCAAACCATATTCTTTTGTAATTTTGTTAAGTTCATACAGACTTTTCTGTAGATTATCTTCTGAATTTGCTATTATTATTTGGTCATCTGCAAACAATAGGGTGTTTAATTTACTATTATCTGATATTCTTATTCCAAATTTATATGTCTAGTTCCAGCAAACCAAAATATTCAGATATATCATACTTTCGTGTAATATTGAGGAAACTGCTATTGAGCGTAATGTAACCAACGGATGATTGATAAGGTGTAATCACTTCCTCAGTCTGAAATTTAAGAGCTATCTACACGGGATGCAAATGTAGGAGAGGATGGAACCATCGCACTTGCAACCATTTGAAATGAGAAAATGCAATGAAGAGTTAATGAGCGCATCTACCGTTGTGCAGACAATTTCACTCTATCCACGATCATCATCGAGATGTAATACCCCACTAATAAATGCTATTTATGTACCATGAAAATAATTTAAATGAACAAATATTTCTTTTGATTACAGAGACCAAATTCATGGTAAATAATATTCCGTTAAGTGATGTTGAGTGATTCCGGGTTCTGTGGCCGTGGTCCATAGTTGGTGTTGATACCAGACGTTTCGCCCTCAACTGCGGAGGGCATCTTCAGTGGCGAGTGCTTCTAGGCGTGTTTCCTGGTCGGAAGCTCTACTTAGAGTGAACGCTGCATTCAAATATTCCGTTAACTTATAAAATAACACTAATTATATAGAAAACACTCGGCTATTTGGAAATTTAATTCTAAAATTTTCAATTTCGGGGCTGGCGAAAAAAAAAATATTCTAAGCCAGATATTCGAATTAAATAAACTGCTCAAAGTAAATATAATGAGGAGGCGAATAGTCCGTCAGATGGGGACTTTAAGCCTTTATTTATCGTTAGTGTTTTTCGGTAGAAGTAGACTAAGTGCCGGCACCGGGTTCCACCTTCTCCCTTTCATTCTTCATCTCCCCTAACACAACAACCCTTTCACACAACCTTACACTTAAAAATACATTCATCCTAATCTAATATCCCTATGCAATGAAGTGATGCGCAAAATAAAATTATCGCCATCTATCCACCTAGCGCAAAATCTGATTCAGGGAAAGTGCAATGGACGGTATTTGAGCACACATTATTTTGGCCTGGACTTATTTCATGTTCGCATGTTAAATGTGTTTTTTTTTACAAATACTCGTTATTTAGGTTATAGGTCCTATAGAAGCAGAAATAATATGTTGAATTCAATATTAAAGTATACAATTATGGAATATTTACCTAAAAGGTCCGTCTCCTCAACTTTATTTGTTATTTAATTGTTGAGCTTTCGGGACTAGTCCCATCATCAGCAGGATTCAAAACTGGTGTTTCACTGAAGATCTGATAGAGGGTTCGTTTTCGTTTATCAGATGGTTAGTTGTTGTTAACTGCTTTCAAAATGTCCATTGGTTCGTTACCGTTTATCAGATGATCGATGTTGTTAACTGCTTTCAAAATGTGCACCTCCTAAAATTGAAATTTTGAAAGCAGTTAACAACAACGACCATCTGATAAACGAAACGTGTAACCCCTTCTACCAAATCTTCAGTGAAACGCCAGTTTTGAATCCTACTGATGATGGGACTAATCCCGAAAGAGCTACAGTTAAATAACTAATACATTTGAGGAGACGGACCTTTTAGGTAAATATTCCATAATTTTATACTTTAATTTTGAATAATACCTCAACACAACATATCATGAATCTTATAAAAGTTGAATTCAATATATTAACAAATTAAACACTAAACAAGTAATTGTTTTAACGAACTGCGATTGTAATATACATAAAAAACTATCGTCTGCATAAAACTAGTAGTAGTAGTAGGACTTTATTAGACAAAAAGTAAGATATTTACAATATTATTTACAAATATGGGTCGCACGGGCAGTAAGCCGTACGTGCTGTTGACAGTCCGTTACAATAAATAGATGTTTTGGCATAAAACTAAATATATGGTCACGCATAGAAATATATTATATAATGGAAATGGACAGCTAATGACAAATGAGAGAAATTTTGAGGAAGTGGCTGAACTCAAATACCTAGGAACAATTATCCCAATCAGGAATGAGGCGCACAAAGAAATTAAACATAGACTCAATTCTGGAAATGCGTGTTATGCATTACAAGGACTCTTGACGTCAAAACTCCTTTCAAAAAACGTTAGACTGAAAATATAGGCCTACAAAACTATTATTCTACCAGTTGTATTATATGGGTGTGAAACGTGGACTCTTACTTTAAGGCAGGAAAGGAGATTACGAGTATTTGTGAATAATGTTCTTAGGAAAATCTTTGGACCAATGAGAGATGGACAGGTGAATGGAGAATACTACATAACATTGAACTACATGGTCTTTATAGGAAGCCAGATATAATAAGAACAGTTAAGTCTCGTGGACTGCGATGGGCAGGACATTTGGCATGAATGGAAAATGAAACACGTGCATGGAAGCTTCTTGTAGTAAAACCAGAGGGTAAACGCCCAGTTGGTAGAAAAGGATGAGGTGGGAGAATAACAGTATGCATGATTTAGGGGAAGAAGTTTATGCAGGGGATGATTGGAAATAATTAGTTCAGAATAGGGATGTATGGAGGGAGATCTTATGTCCACCACTCAGTTAGTTAGTTATCGTCTACTTTAATTTCAGTTTGTTTCGTAAATGTGTGTTCTATGAATTCTGCAAGATACTAAGACATTTACAATGTTGTTTTCTTAATGTGCCAGAACCACGAAATGGTGGTGTTGGTGTAGCTCTGCGAACTCTCAACTCGCAGGTTGTTTACTAATGTAGTAAAAGTTACTATTTTCTAGCGTTTTCTGAATTTTCATGATGTGTTCCGTTGAGGTTTATTCAAAATTAATATAAAATGATGGAATATTCACCTGAAAGGTCCGTCTCCTCAACTTAATTAATCATTTAACTGTAGCGCTTTCGGGACTTGTCACATCATCGGCAGGATTCAAAACTGGTGTTTCACTGAAGATCTGGTAGAGGGGGTTGCATGTATTGGGTTCGTTTTCGTTTATCAGGCTGTCTCTTCGAAGAGATGGAAATCATGAAAGCAGCTCACAACGACAGCCTGATAAACGAAAACGAACCCAATACATGCAACCCCCTCTACCAGATCTTCAGTGAAACACCAGTTTTGAATCCTGCCGATGATGTGACAAGTCCCGAAAGCGCTACAGTTAAATGATTAATTAAGTTGAGGAGACGGACCTTTCAGGTGAATATTCCATAATTTTATAATAATTTTTTCTGAATTTGTTAAAATTTGTACTCATTCTATCTTTATATTGAAGCTTTCAATTTTATAGCACGCAAATTGGTTTCTCAACTTACTCTTGTGAATGAAAACGCAATTGGAGTACTCACAATGCGTATATTGAAGTTGCGGCTCATTCCACCCGTACAGAGTAGTGTTTGGTGTGCTGACTATGCACAATACAATATTGAACGCATTCTTATTGAAGCAACAAGAACAGCAGAAAATTTACCATTGTGTATTGAAGAATGATTTCAACGACTGCATGTCGAATGTTCCGCAATTAATGGTTGATGCATGTATATTTCGTGTTCAGTTACTTCTAACAGTATGTGACATAGTCCAGTGTGCTGGAATAAGATATGGCTCCTTGGCAGCCAATAGCTTTATGACTATGAGTACGGGGTTTATCAACTTGGCGGCGTTTACATTCTGCAAATGTCCATGTAAATTAGGAAAACATGAGTATGTGGCAAGCTCAAAACAGGGCGTCGTGAACTTGATTTCGGACGGCCGAAGCTACAAACCGACACCACAGAATAAGCAACGTTACTCTATGCGAGGTCACATCGCACATTTATATTTAGTGGGTTATTATCAGACATGTGGAATAACCTAGCAAATATGTTCGGATGTGCAGGACGCCGCTCTGACAACTGTCCTATATTGCTTACGATAGAGTTGAGACGGTGAATAAGGGATGGATGCTTGTTGGTGACTAAGTGATAAATGAGTGTCGCAATGCAGATTTTTGTGCTACGACATGAAGCTCTGTGATACTAATGTACTGGGGAGCTGAAAACAGGTAGTAGTAGTAGCAGCAGGTAGAACTTTATTACACTAATAGTAAGGTACATAAAATATTATTTACAAATATGGATCGCACGGGTACATACAATGATCGCAAATATAATTTTAAGACACTTGTTTTGGATAATTTTAATCTTATTGTGTGACATGCAGCGATTATACTCCAGGCTTTACATCCATACAGCAGCATGCTACGAATCACAATTTGGTACATAGTAATAGAAGTACTAGTAGTAGTAGTAGTAGTTCAGTTTGTTGACTCTTTTAATGAAAGGAAATACGCACATTTAGGTTTATATTGTGCACGGGCCTATTTGGCCGTACGT
Organism: Diploptera punctata; assembly: GCA_030220185.1. NCBI lineage: Eukaryota > Metazoa > Arthropoda > Insecta > Blattodea > Blaberidae > Diploptera > Diploptera punctata. The sequence goes on from JASPKZ010007908.1 coordinate 979,280, forward strand.
GCTTATCCCAGTTTCAGGACTAAAGAGAGAGAGAGGAAACAATCGATTACACTGGTCAACATGATTTTTGTCTCATGAGTACCAATAGTTGTACTTAGTGCAGTTTTTTTATCGTGTTTTCAAATATGTATTCGGAATTTCTCCAACTACCACAGTTTTTTTATTTCAATTTCAATTAATGGATTTCAATAATTATTTTTTAATAACGTTTTTTCGTCCATTTGTTCATCGTAACATAAAACCAAATGAGCTAACTCAGGAGATTTCAACTATGGAAAAGAGATATCAAGGCAAATGGAACCCTAATATGCTGGCCGATTATTATTGGACCATCAAGATGGATGCTCTACAGGCATAATATAGCAGAAAATCGTCATTTCTTACTTTCTACGTGAGTCCGAATGTTCGAATATTGTATAGTTACGAATGTAGAAAATATTAAAGTGTTTGAAATTATAAATTCCTGTCTCTCGGAAACCTTGCGTGATGGAGAAAAACCGATATAATACTTGAATTTAGGAGAAAAATACTATCAGAATCATATATTTTTCTTTCTGAGACAAAGAAAAGTTTATTTTTTGTTGCTCAGTGTTATATATATATATATATATATATATATATATATATATATGGTAGTATTTACACATATACCCTCATATATAAAAAACGGTATAAAAACTTCTGAACCACACACACGCGCGTAAACACACGATACAACCCCCGCACACAGTAAATGCACTAGAAATCTATTTAAATAGGACGCTTATTATATAATACAATTGGAGATCTGAAGTAAATTCCACATTGAAGTTCTCTTTATTAATAAAACATATCGCACCCCGGCAAGAAAGACGTCACAACTCAAAAAACTTCATTTTCTAGTAAATAGTAAAACGAAATTTCTCTTACATCACAGTTCTAACGGTTTAGGAATATCTATATGTGCAACTAGTACCTTGAGTAGTTAGGAATTTGGTTACTGACTAATGTTATACAGTTTAAACAAATTGTGTTATTTTGAATTGGGGATTAACTTAAATTCGTCCATTTTTGGGTTGTGACGTTATTAATGCTGGAGTGCGATATGTCCTCATTGATCTCCAAATTTTGCTATCCCTCAATTTCCTTACTTCGCCCAAAAATTTGCAATTTTCCACTTCGACCTCGACCCCTCTTACAAGAACCCAAACGCTACTCTCCCACGATCAGACCTGAAAATTCTCTCCGGCACAAACTGGTAGAGAGGAAGCTATATCCGGTGAGACAATGTAAGCTACTTGAAAAATTGATATACGGTTGCTCTTACTGAGTTTTGTGTATGGAGAAGATGTATATGAATTTGGTACGTAAGCTAGAAATCCATGTAGAGTCCAAGACAATTGACAGAAGATTGCGGAGGTATTGAGTACCAAATGTGGGTTAGATAGGGGAGGGCCGAGCTATTGGTAAACAGATATCATGCAATTTGGATTTATTCATTTTGATATCCCTATGACGGAAACAGGTGTGAATAAATATGAGGGCACTCTTTGAAAATATGGATTCTTTTAGGAAGGGCATGAAAGATGGATTGAAAGAGAAGAAAATATTATTATCGGTAATGGAAGTGGTATGAATATAATGAACAAAAGGGAAATGCAATACACGTAGGGTATAAATTAAGAGGGAAATAATTGCACTTTGTGTAACTCAGGCTAGGAGAGGATTGTAATCAGAATTATACCCACTAATAAATGTGCGAGGTATTTTGCTATAAGTTTAATATTGGAACCTTAACCCATTCGCCTCAGAATACGAGGTACACTCGCTTAACTCTGCTGTTATATATTTTGCAATATTTTGTACATCCCTTGGCAGAGTAATCTTTCATTAACAGTTATGAATAGTAGAGGAATGCGCTTTGGACTTCACCTTTATTGTGATCTCAAGTACCGTTGTATTTTGTTTATTTTGAATGTCTAAAAATAGACAATTTAATTTACGATGACTTAAATGCGGTTTCTAGGGAAATGCATTGAGCGTTTAATCCTGAAGCGAACGGGTTAATGTTAAATATGATTAATTCATGTAGTAAAAAATATCTCAAAGCTGTATGGAAAGCTTCCGCAATTTAAAAAAAATACTGTCACTGTACTCTTCTTGTGATTGAAACCCGTAACGATCGAGCGAATTGTAGCGGAGTGCTCTGAGAATTTCAGAAACCCAATTGATGATTACGTAATTTTTTTTTTATCTCGAACTTGAACCTTGAGTCGTACCCAAGTTAACGTCTAAAATGTAGAGGAAGAAACTGTATAGTGTTATACTCTGCTGAAATATGAAATTCCTAAAATTTTAGTAAGACTTATTAAAATGTGTGTAAATGGCACAAAGAAAAGAATGCGGGTAGCAAACAATTTTAAGCACTTTTGAATTTCACAATGGATTAAAGCAAGGAAATACACTTTTTCCTCTACAATTCAATTTTGTATTACAGCATGTCATTACATCTTTAGGGGATAAAGAAGTCGTACAACTCAATGGTATTAATCAGCTGTTGGCTTGTCCTGATGACGTAGTATTATTAGGCGATAGCGAAGAAATAATAATGGACAATACGCACATTCATTTGAATGACACTAAGAAATTGGGGCTGAAATTAAATTATATAAAACTAACAGATGTTCACAAATAGAAATGCATTATATAGTGGAAATAGACAGTTAATGAAATTGAGGGATATTTTCAAAAACTGGGTCAAATCAAATTCCTAAGAGCAATAATTACAATGAGGAATGAGGTGCATAAACTAAACTCCGGTCACGCTTACTCTTATGCATTTCAAGGACACTTGTCACCCGAACATATTTCAAAAAGCGTTAAATAAAATTTCATAAATAGCTGTTCTTTCAGTTATATGGATACGAAACATGGACTCTTGGGGATTGACTGCAAATATTAGTAAGAGAAAAACAATTACTTTACAAATGGGACGGTTTATGGTAGAGCAGAGGAGTGGAAATACTGAAATCAAGTACTTCAAAACGTGAAACATTTTGAAAATGTACGGAAAGTAGAAGGAATGTATTGATATACCATTATTTAAAGGGAGAAGACTACTTAACACTATACTCGGTATTCTGAGTCGAATGACTGATATTCCAGATAGCACATTAGAGAAAATGTATGGAGTAATGATGAGGCCAGTAATGCACCATGGTAGTGAGATTTGGGGTTTTCAAAGAACGGAAATACTAAATAATGTATATTCGCATTTTCTTAAATATATTAGAGGACTTAGTAAGGCCGTTTGTAACTGCGCAATTTTATATGAGTTTGGGTAATTTCAGGACGACATAAACTCCAAACATCGTGTAGTCAAGTACTGATTGCGGGTAATCTAAGGTAAACAAACAATGTTCAGAGGAATTTGTTACGACCACCAAATTAGGAACATAGATGCGAAATATTCTGAACAGAAGAGGTTAGGAGAGAACTCCAAAAGATTAGGATGGGTTGGGTATTGGAAAAAGGAATTGAAAATCGCAAAAGTGTGTGGAGAAAAAAATAAGGAGGAGGTACTTTGATATAAACCATCAAGATATTTTCGCCGACTGTACGCGAAAACGTTCACTGTTTTTACACAAGTTTGGGGAACATAATCTTATATACTCAATCTAGAATTTAAAGAGAGATGAGAGCTTGCTTGGTTTAGGCTGGGGGCATGGAAATGTTTAAAAATTAGCGACCAACACGAAATGCAAATATGTCCAAAGTATGGGAGCTTTGAAGACGAGATACATATATCAGGAACAGTAACGATTTAGAATATTGGAGGTGTCAGTTATTAAGAGAATGATTTCTAAATTCAAATCGTGAAAGAAGGGCATGCTACGAGTTAATGGTAAATCCAGAAAATTGGATAAACTTGCATAAATTTCTGGACTAAACGCAGAAAATAGAAAGAGCATCCATTCGTAAATAAAAAAAATAAATATGTTAGAAAAATGTAATGGCATTCATGTTAAATAATTCTACATGACTTAATTAATGTATGATGTAATTGTATTGTTGTCTAATTGTGATAGTATTGTATTTTTTTCCTTTATATTATTACCAAATATTATTTTATTGACACGAACTCTCAACAGTATGTACGGCTTGCTGCCCGTGCGACACACATTTGTAAATAACACTGTATGCATCTTACTTTTAGTCTAATAAAGCCCTATTACTACTACTACTACTACTACTACTACTACTGCTATTACTACTACTACTACTACTACTACTACTACTAATTTAAAAGAGGAGAAAATATTACTAGTATTTTAGAATAAAGTTCATAGGAAAATATTTGGATCAAAGGGAGGCGAACCAAGAGGTGAATGGAGTGGAATACGTAGCAGTGAGACTACATGACTTTATAGAAAACCAGATGTAATATGAATAATTAAGCCTCGTAGACAGAGATGGACAGAATACGTAGAATAAAGGAAGAGCGCGGAAATTTATGGTAGAAAAAAAGAGGGAAAACTCTCAATAGGTAGACCAAGAATGACGTTGGAAAATAGTATTAATCATGATTTCAGAGAGGTAAATTGTGTGTGTGTGTATATATATATATATATATATATATATATATTCTGTAGCCATATATCCATACGTTGGAACTAGGGTTCTCCCAAGTGGCAGATAGTTAACAAAGCTAATTTTGTTACACTTATTTCCCTATCGACGTCAGCGAGTGACATGTGGTAGCATAACGTCTCAAAGAGATATCTAGTAGGCAACTAAGGTATTAATCGTATGTGAAAGAGCAATTATATTTTTCTCAGAATCTCTAATTTAGGCTTGAGGTTCTTTTACGAGCCCAAAAATCTTCAGACTCCAGACCCACGGCTTGAAGTCCCTTCCGCCGTAATTGTCCCTTAGATTTTTCCATCCTAAATAACACATCGTTCCTGCCCGTGTTTCAATTCGCGAGCTTCGGAACCAGAGTTAATGAAGGTAACCCCTAGATAACCGAGACCGATACATTTATACACGAATGATTGGAAAACATTAGCTCATGATAAGGATGTATGGAGAACTTATGTCCGCGCGACTATGAATTTCCGGGTTGAATTTTGCAAGTGAGTTGGTTGTTATTTTGCTAAGCGTCGGTACAAGACTTACTAGACGCATGTTATGCGGGTTAGCAGGATCTTTTCCAGGTTTTTGGAGAGTGATTTTTTTCATATTTCAGAAAAATTCTCAAATTTAAAGCTAAGTTTCAGTAGGATTCACAAATGTAAGATGGCTTTCATAGGTAGGCATTTAGTGCCTGATTTAGAATGAGTTCATGGACAGGGGCACTATTGGGAATGAGACTTTGGATGATTTGTTTAAATTCAGAGAGATGAATGTCTGTGACCCCATTAATACACGATACATTAGTAAATGGACGTATCACAGCCTCTTTATTTGCTCTAGTTAGACAATGGTTTCGGAATCCATCTGCTAGTCTGTTTAAAAAAGGTTGGATCTTATCTTGTGGATGAAAGGCCCATGTCCCATTTATATGAATGGCAGAGGGAGAAGTATCTGCTTGGCTGACTTTGATTCGTGTGATAATTTGCCAGGCTGGCGTTTTTGTAAGTTGCATTGATCGAGGGAGTTTTTCGAGTTGGAATTTTTAATCTCTCGCAGTCTCTCCCGTACCGTATGAGCGTATCTGTTTCATAACTCTTTGTGCTGGGGGTATCCGAAAAGTTAAAGAGGCGTAAAATATATAATTGATTAAAATAAAGTGGAGTCAGTTTAAAGCTGGTGATGATGTGTACACGGTGTACTAGTTTTATTGCGTGTAGTGTAAAAGCTGTTTTAATTGTAGATCGAAAGTTTTTGTATTCTATGTTGTAATTGGTCTGTGGTAAGAACATAGTGTCAGCTTTATACATTGAAGCATTGTAGTATTGTTCATTGACTCAGCGAACTGGCGTGATACTGTGAAAGATAGAGATAAAAGAAAGGAAGAGGTGATTTTGAAAAGTATGGGTTCTTAATCATATAGAAGTGATGAGAGATAGGAACACCTTTCTTCAAACGAAGAATTTCAAGAATATTGATTCCTTGTACCAGAGATTACTACAGTCCGATCAGTATAGCATTTGACAGCACATGCGGGGTTTGTGCTGTGCGGTGACGATGGCGTAAACGTGCAGACACAGGACTTAAATTGTGCGCAGACTCAGCAGTATACAAGCACATCCCACGAATTCTCGTTCACAGTCAGATTGTGTGCTTTTAGTGGATAAGATGCTCCCTCTCTTGTGTACTGAATGAAGTGTGTGTAAGTTAATTCAATTTTAAAATTTGTTTAATATAAAACAGCCGTGTATAAGTGCAAACTGAATGGCGTGTGTATAAATGTAAAGTGGAAACTGTAAAATGGCTATTATGTTTTCTACTGTACAATCTGTATTTATCTATGATCAGTATTTGTTAACTCAGTCTGCCAGTCAATTACGAAGACTTTTTGAAACACGATTCCCGGGTGTAAAACATCGTCACGTTCAACAGTCCATAATCTGTACAACACATTTTACAAAGAAGTGTCAAAAATTTATGGATAACGAAAGTGAACAGTTCCAGCACCTGCTTCAATAAAGTTGGTAAGTACGACAATTTGTAAAATAGTTAGAAAATGTGTGTGGTTGTATCACCGCGATCCTACGCTGTCCGTTCCCCGCCGCGAGTGCGTCAGCAGTGTATAGTGAAATCCTCGCTTCTGCTGTCCAGTGCTACACTGATCACACTTCTATGTCATGAGGTTGGCAATAATTTTTGAGTATAAGTCCTAAGACATTTTCAACAAAACAATTCCTAATGATACGTTTAGAGTTAAAATCTCCCGGCAGCAGAGATTGTAGTAAGAATACTAATGGGGCATTTATATACTGATGCTATAACATATTTTTACGGTGGGAAGTAGAAAACCGATGGCTTCAACAAAATGAAGTCCAGGAGTGGTGACCAATCTGTGGTCAAAGGATACCGTGCTGACGGTCGTTTCTATGCACGAAGCTTTGGGGTATCCGAAATTTGTCCTTCGACTTCGAGTTTCATTTGATAGAAGAATATCAATATATGTAAGTAGAAAGATTATTATACAGGGTGTCCCATTCAAACCTCCCACAATTTAAATAATCATATGTAACGAAGTATGCGGAATTATGAAATGAGACCGGTATTAAACGAAACAGAAACTCAAAGAATTTTCATTGCCACACACTAAAACACCTCTATATGTGCACCATTGGTAGCACGAACAATATGAAATCTATATTCGATTTCGTGCCACGTTCTGTCCAACATGTCAATTGCTACTGTTGCAATTATTGTATCAAGGATACAGGTTCATAAATCATGAAGATCTTGTACTGGAGTCGCAAACATACGGTCTTTTACATACCCCCAGAGAAAGAAGTCCAGTGGAGTGATGCCTGGCGAACGTGGCTTTATGTCATTATTGTCCAATATGCGACAGATGAATTAACTGCAACAATGAAAACAATTTTTTTTCGAGTTTCTCATTCTTTTAATACCAACTTCATTTCATAATTCCTCATACTTTGAGAGTTGTGATTCATTAAAATGTGGAAGATTTGAATGATTGTATTTCGAGAGTCTCTTCCTAAACAGCCTACCATTGATGTTGAATATCATAATATTGAGATAGGTACTTTGTGTGAAATTACACATTTTCTCCGAAACATAATTTTACCAGTTGAGACATACACAGAAAGCGCTCCATCTGGTAGTTGATCGAAACCACCATAGACTGGATATAATGTTGTTGTCTATATATATGTTCAGACAATTGTAGCGGTGGAGTAAAAAGTGTCGAGGACCAAGCAGAGTTTCTTCTTAGTTAGTTAGTTGGTAATTGTAGACTTAACAAACATTGACTGTGTGAGATATTGAGAATGCCTCTTGCTGAGGTAAAAATAAGTGATTGTAACGTAATTTTTCTGGTTGTCTTTGGAAAACTGTTTGTTTTAGGTACGCTTGTTTTGCAGTTGCTTAATCCGAATGCAGTATTGGGTGATGATGCCCGTTCTGCGACTACAAAAACTGATCTTTCCATCGGTTGAAGGGTGTTCCGAGGTCTCTTTTGCTTATTTCTTGTAGTCTTTCGAGTATTTAACGTTTTCCCCATTATAGGTTACCAGCCTATAGTTGGGTAAGTCAAGTGGTGGGGTTGCCACCTGAATGCCTCTTGGACAGGCATGCTTTTCTGTAGGGGATGCTTCCTTAGCCTTTGAAGTTTCTCCTTCTCCGCAAGCAGCGATTCCTCTCTCTTTCCCTAAGTGAGGGTAGGGTGCCTCTTCCGCCAAATCTGCCGAATTAAGGGTATCCACTCCGCCGTCATTGCCGTTGAGGTCTTCACCGTTCCCCTGGTAAGGGGCCCTCAGATGGTACTATCAGCCGGGCCAGCTGAACCAAGGTTTTTTTACGAGGTGTTACTCCTCCCCCTCCTCCTTTCTCATCCGGGCTTGGGACCGGCAATGGCGGAGTTAGTTGCTTAATATTTTATTTAAAGATGTTCTTCAACTATTAGAATACTTATAGTCGATCCAAATTTAGTAGTCAATGGACCGATAATTTAATCAAGACAACTTTTATTTCAGGGTCATGTTTCTCTTATTTCCCGTAAATCTATGACACGGGTCAAACGGGTCTATGACACGTATATCTATGACACGGGTCTCTTATCAAAAGAGCATTATTACGGCCTTAACATCCAACGACCCTAGTCGGATGAGAATCCGCAAACACGGATAGAGGGCTGAGTATTTGAGCTACTAGTCCACCGAACCCACGCACTGAATTGTGAAGTATTTTCTAACCTCAGCCAAGTTGCAGAATGATAATCGTTCTCAGGATATTTATAGGGTTCGAAATGATACATTATATTCCTTAAAAATGAATGTAAATCTTTTCCCTTTGTAATTGGCATCTCTATACATTAATTTATTATATCTAGTCTTTCTTTTCCCCAGTAATATTAATTTGATGCGTTTTAATACGAATATACTTTATATAAATATTTACTTACAAGTACGTATTTCATTTTATGAATTTAAGATCTTAAGTATTTTTTCTATATCCAGTATTCTTGTTTTGTTTCTAGTGTAAGAGAATGTCTTACGACCTTGACTCTGCCCCTTTAAATAAATACATAATAATAATAATAATAATAATAATAATAATAATAATAATAATAATAATTTAAGTAATTATTCTGACCGACACAGTTTTTAACACTAGAAAGACTGAAGTGTCATTTGTTACATTTGCCAATTTGTTTTGTGTTTATCTCCTTTACTATTGATTCAAGTAACTTGTAATTGTTTGACTTTTTATTGTTTGTTGAGAGCTTGTAATTGTAGTATAACTAGAAATACAGAACTTATACTGGATATAATATTTTATACTGGAATACTGTGTGCTTTGCACTCCCATGTTATATTATTATATCATGATAGCCATAAATTATCGGGTTCATCAGAACAGTTGTAAACGTATCTTCAATGTTTTTTTATAGTTTTTCAAATGACATATTTTTCCGTTAAAATGCTAATCCTCGTACCATGGGCTCCAAATTCAATTCATTTTGTTAATCTAAGAGAAAATGTTTTGAAACAAAAGTATTGATTGAAAAGAAAATCTGGAAAAGCTCAGACCATTAGAAGAATATATGGGTGAAAGTGAACATATTAGCGATTATGATTTATGAATATGAGACAATCAATATATAACAATATATAACAATAATAAGAGCAGGATACAGACTGCGTAAATGCTGTTTTTACGTAATGTGAAAGAATGCACAAGAGCGGATAGAATAAGTAATGAAACTATACGAGAAGAATTAAATATATATAAAATTGAAGATAAAATCAGCGAAAATAATAATAAATGGACAGAACACTTAATGAGAATGAACAACGAAAGAATACCAAAAAGAACCTTCCTTTATAATCCCAGAGGAACGAGAGATGTTGGCCGACCACGTAGAAGATGGACTCCACTTTTAACTTCGCCGGAACAAGCTGCATAGCCTAAACCTTGTAGTAGAAGAAGGGAACAATAATAATAGTAATAATAATAATGCTTTATTTTAGGCGGCAGAGTTAATGCCATAAGGCCTTCTCTTCCACTGAATCAGCGAATAGTAGAATTATACAAAAATTACATACAAATTACAATTTTACAGGGGTCCTCATCTAGGGGATATGTGGATGGCGACCACAAGGTGCCCAAGCTGTGCAAAACATTTCTTCCACTTACATGTGTTTTGCACTCTTTTAACTTTACTATCTAACCTCTCTTGGTTACCTCTTGTTTTTTGACGCCGACGCTATTAGGGCATCCGAGGGCTAGAGAGTCTTTCCTTTCTTCCATTTCTTCTTTCTTTATTTTCTTTTCTTCTCCAGAAAAGCCTGACCAGAGGCTATAAGATGGCAGCCCCATCACTGGTCTTGCCTTCCTTTGGCCAGCAACCAATCGAAGGGACTATTATTATGCTTTCAAGTCTTATACGAGAATTTCCCTCAAACGCTGGAGGGAAAATTTTCTATAGGATCGTAACAGGCCTTGGCCTAATACTTGGAAGGAAGAAGAAGAAGAAGATATAATTAAATACAGGCTAAAGAAAATACAATGATGATGTGATCTAATACTAGCTAATGCTAACAAAAACATAGAATATATTAAAATTAAAATGATATAAAATAAAGTAAGTAGCTTCCTAGATGATTATTTATAGAATGCTCTATATAGTTGTTATGCAATTAATGTTTTCATGGTGTCGAACTTAAGATATCAGTTAATTCGGATTTCAATAATGATAGCGATTGACAGTCCCTGACATGACTGCGAAGTGAGTTCCATGCTCTAGTCATAGATATTGTGTAAGATTCAGAATATAGACATGTCCTGTGCTGTGGTATCAAAAGTAAATAAGAGTATTGTGATCTTGTTCCTAAATTGTGATGAGCCGATAAATTATGAAAACGTGTTGTTAAATAACTTGGTGAATATGTGTGCAGAATTTGGAATAGTAAGGTATGTGAATGTAAAGTTCTTCTGTCATTTAGGCGTAGCCATGATAAGGCCTGACATGAAGGAGACACATAGTCATAACGACGGATATTAAATATAAATCGAATGCACGCATTATGAACACGCTGTAGTCTGTCAGATCAGTTGTCAGATTAGTCAATAATATGTCGCAGTAGTCGAAGTGTGGCATTATAAGAGTCTGTACAAGTATTTGTTTTAATTATGTAGGAAGGAAGTTTTAAAACTGTTTAGGGAGTGAAGAATTGAGAACACTTTCTTGCAGGTATTATTCACCTGGATTTTCCATTATCCCAATGATGATATTATTAATAACACAAGTTCTGAAGAGTATTGGTGAAATATGCACTTGTCTTCTACATCTGGTTTCAACATTTAGAAGAGACGTGGAACGTGTGGCTTTAGCCGTGGTTCTGCTGTCGGTCTACCAATGTTCTTAGATTTGAACACCTCATGAATTGACCCCTGAAAGAGAATGATCCCTTGAGGATTACCACCAGGTGAAAAAAAATTTAAACACCTAGAATTTCCACCGAAAGAACCACTATTGAAACTAGATGTAACACACTTCTAGTACCGTTGGATTATCAGGAATATTCCGGAAATGGTTCAGTGTGAGAAGTAATTGAACCTGAAATAGCTGCAGAACGGCCTCAGTTACAAAGAATTTTTGAATGACACATCATAAACTAAAACATATGCAAAGAAAGGTAGGTCGATGGAGGAAGTATTCCATTATTTTTAAATCAGCGAAAGTATAATGCACTATTTCACGGAGTGCACAGAGACTAAAGTACACCATCAATATAACGAGGACAGTTGATCATTAACTCTGAAATAACTACATGCATTTATCTCTATACTGTAAGTTGTCATATTTTGATACATGAAATTATTGTAAGAAATGAAACATTATTATTATTATTATTATTATTATATTATTATTATTATTATTATTATTATCAATATCATTATCATCATCATCAACACCTTGGTCAACGAGCCAAGTATGAAGTCCTAGTTGCCTGTTCCTGTCTTATTATCCAGCACTCTTTTAAGTGGTCACCTTGAACACCTAGAAATTATGACATTAAATTGATCAGAATTCCACGCGATATTCTTCCAACATGTAGTCTCTTTTATTTTTGTAATATTGTACTTTCCCTAGGATTGGTTCAACTTTAAATTCTGATATTTCTTTTTTATCATTGTCATGTTGCCATATTATTATTATTATTATTATTATTATTATTATTACTATTATTATTATCATTATTATCATTATTATTATTATTATTACTATTATCATATTCCGATGATATAATTTAACATGCAGAGCTTATTATGTCCACAAAAGCATTTAAACTTCTAAAAATTTGTATATATAGGTCTAAGTAAAGCCTAGATTCAATCAATCGATTAACAATAATGTTTTCTTGTCATGTAACTTACCTACAACAGCTAAATCATTCCAAGATTTTGTATTAAATTATATTTTAATAGGAGTGTCAAAATTACCCATGTCCGTCAATACGGGTAAGACGAGAATTCCAATCTTGCTTAGTTAATAATCTTGCAACAATGTAGGACCACGGTACAGAAACTCCCAGACGGTTTCATACAATCTAAATTGCTGTTCTTCAGTTTGCCTCAGGAATTCAGTATATGCCTTATGTGCTGTTATAATTTTCGAGAAAGATTGTCCATTTATCAGAAGTACCTAACCTCATAATGAACCATGCTAAGGGAAGTATTCTTGTGGAGAGATATCTAAAAAATAAGTCAGCAGTTTTAATTATTAACACAATTGGTAAATAGTACCTTTAAAGTTATAATCAACACTTCCCACGCTGAAAAAATAACGAGAATTCAGCCCTAAGATCTAACTAATTAACTAACTAATTGATACTATCGAACCCGGAGGTTCATAACCGCGCGGAATTGAGCTCTCCACATATTCTTAACCTGAGTTCATGTTTTCCAATCTTTCTCTATATAATTCACCTAACACAAATCATGATTAATGTTATTTTCCAATGCCGTTTTTGGCATACCTAATGTGCACTTTTCCTCTGGTTTTCCGTAAGCCTTCTTCCATTAGTCCCACGCGTCGCAGGCTATCTGTTTTTCCATAAAGATCATGTAGCTCACTGTTGTTTAAGTTTCTCAATTCACTTTGTATATTCGTCTTTCATTGGTCCAAAAATATACTGGCCTAAAAACTTTATTCTCAAATACTCGTAATATTTCCGGCTTCAGCAAGAAACTACTAAACGCCAACACGTCACTAAGATAACATGTGAAAATTTACGCGTGTGTACAAATCACTGAGTGAAACAGAACTCAACCGACAAACTTTCACAATTAGTTTAGGAAGGCAGACTGAGCATTTTGATATAAAGAACGTGTGGTCTTCTGAATAGAGTAATACAGGGCCTTTGCACTGACATAACATGAGAGCAGTTGATATAAGGAACGTGTGGTCTTCTGAATAGAGTAATACAGGGCCTTTGCACTGACATAACATGAGAGCAGAAAGATTTCTAAGAAAAACATATGCTACTACGGGGTCTAATTTATAATGTCTCATTGTAATTTAACAGAATATATCTCATCACTAGACAAAGGATATTTTATGTGCAAAAAGTAAAGATTGGAACATAATGATAATGCAAAACAGGAAGTTAATTATTTTCTAATGTGAAAGTAACTTGTATAATATCAAGGTACTTTGTCACATTCTACAAAAATTACACTGAGGAACAAAAAAAATTGTCTCAGAAAGGAAAATATGTGATTCTGATAGTATCTTTTCTCCTGAATTCAAATATGATATCGGTTTTTTCTCCATCACGCAAGGTTTCCGAGAGACAGGCATTTATAATTTTAAACACTTAAATATTTTCTACATTCGTAACTACACAATATTCGAACATTCGGACTCATCTAGAAAGTAAGAAATGACTATTTTCTGCTATATTTCGCCTGCGGAGCATCCCTCATGATGGTCCAACAATAATTGGCCAGCATATTAAGATTCCCATTTGCCTTGATATCTCTTTTCCATAGCTGAAATATCCTGATGAAAGTGTTCCCCGTTTTATTTTACAATGGACAAAAGGACGAAAAAACGTTTATTAAAAAATAATTATTTAAATCCATTAGTTTAAAAAGAAATAAAAAACTGATAGTGATGGAGAAATTCCGAATACATATTAGAAAACACGATAAAAAACTGCATTAATTACAACTATTGGTGCTCATGAGACAATCACGTTGTAATCTAACTTTTTTCAGTAATACTTATTAAACTATAAATAAGTTAATTTCAGTTGATTAAAAGAGTATCCTACATTAAATATTAAAATTTAGCACATAAAAATCTGCTCCCTAAATTAACACATATTAATGAAACATTATTCTCTAATAAGCAACCAATCACTGTATGTTCCTTATATCTAAGCACTCAGCCAAAACAGTAAATATAAAGACAACAAACCTAAGTATTATTACAATTATTATTATTATATTTAGAAAATTGTGAGATAGTATGAACAATGGAGGTAAAAAATAATTTTGAAAATATATTAATTATGGCGTGTTATGGAGATACAATTTTTTTTTAATTTCACAAGATACAAAATATTAATTAAATTATACAGTTAATTTGAATATTTAAGGGCCAACATTGATTATAATGCTATAAAAGTTGGCATTAAATGTAGGATAAATAGAGACATCATAAATAGCAATGTTAAGTGGATTAAAATGTGACAACATTTATTTTTCGCATATACAGATCTACAGTTAGAAATTTAGCAACATATGGAGCAGAAACTCGGAGATTAAATCAGATATTAGGATCAAAATTATTAAAACTAAGAATTTGTATTCATATGTATACACTCTAGTTCAATTGGTATCAAAACCGCAAGTGAGTTTTGGCAGATTTGACAGTACTTCTCCTGTCTGCTCTTTTCGCTGATTTATCCTTTCATTTTCATAAACATCAAGTCGTTTGCTTTCATAATCATTAATCCATCTGATCCTAGGTCTTCCCTTCAATCGTCTTCCATTGAGTTTCCACAACAATTTTCGGAATTCTTTCTTCTTCCAATCTCATTAAGTGTCCAATTCAGACAGTCAGTTGGCTCTTCACAAATCGTACTAAATATGCTCTTTTAATTAGCTGATGAAGTTCGTGGATAATCAACAATTGTCAATATATCATCATATCATCTTATTTTAGGCTTTGACGGCCGGCGTCTTGATCCTGTTTGGTTCGTCTTTCGGGATTAATGGCCGTGGTCCGGTTTTCTCTAAACTCTTCTGCGGTAGACTTCATCAGGAGATTCTGCTTCCTCTCTGTGAACTCCTCAACGGTCGAGTTTCGAGAAAAACCGGACCACGGTCATGAAGTCCGGCAGATGAACCAAACAGGATATAATCTCATTCCATAAACTTTTACTGAAAACGTAATGTGAATATATACAAAGTTGGAGGAAAGAAATAAGAGTGTAAAGTATGCTATTTATACATTTATATAGTCCATCGCTGTGGTCTCGGGGTAGCATCACTGTCTCGAACGCAGCGATCCAGGTCGGGAAAGGAATACTACTACTACTACTGCTACTGCTACTACTACTACTACTACTAATAATAATAATAATAATCATAGTAATCTGTTGTTGTTGTTGTCTAATGTGCTGCATCTAACACTAAAGTCATTAGCAGTCTTGCTCTCCAATACTTAGAGATACTAGAATCTACATGATTGACAGCGATGCAGTTGTTCAGGTGACCAATAATAGTAATCTTGGGTGATGAGTATTTTTTTGGTTTTTGTTCACCTCTAAGACAAATGTCAGGAAACGTTAAGGCCCAAACGGCCCCAGAAAATAATTCCAGCACCGTTATCATATTCGCCATGTATATTTTGATTGCATGTGTAAATGATATTTCGTCTTAATATTGTGTTGTCTCGGAGGATACTCTGAAATTGAGCTGATCACTCATTAGGGGAGACCCCCCATGTCCTTGCGAGGTCAAAACGTATGTGTGCGACCAATTTTTAAAATCCCTATCCCGACAGTTCGTTCCACTGTAAGGCACTGGTGGCGTGTGGCACGTACTAAAAGTTCCTACGACAAAAGAGGTTAAACTAGGTTAATGGAATGGATAAAAATGTAAATGTTTAATAATGATGATGATGATGATGATGATGATGATGATGATGATAATAATATTATTATTACTATTACTATTATTATTATTATTATTATTATTACTACTACTACTACTATTGTTGAGGAAAGGAGATTACAAGTATTTGAGAATAAAGTACTTAGAAAAAATTTTGGACCAAAGAGAAATGAACAGACAGGTGAATGGAGAAGGCTACATAACAATGAACTACATGGCCTTTATAGGAAGCCAGATATAATAAGAATAGTTAAGTCTCGTATACTGCTATGTTGCACGTATGGGGAATGAAAGACTTGCATGGAAGCTTCTTGTAGGAAAGCCAGAGGGAAAACGCCCAGTTAGTAGACCAAGAATGAGGTGGGAGAATAACATTAACTATGATTTGAGGGTAGTGGATTATACAGGGAATGATTGGAAAGCATTAGTTCAGGACAGGGATGTGTGGAGAGATTATGTCCGCTCGGCCGTGAACCTACGGGTTCGATATTGCCAGTGAGTAAGTATTATTATTATTATTATTATTATTATTATTATTATTATTATTATTATTATTATTATTATTATAAAATTTGTAATATGTGGGACTACTTTGTTCAGAAAGTATTTTTTGTTTTTGGTAATGTACTTTGGTTTCTTACGTGATTAGGCATGTATTGTGTAACCCCTAGCACTTTGTGAAATGGCCTATCTGACACTCCACATAGCGGAAATTGATTCGTTACCCATATAAATTGATTTACATACAAATTGTGTTTATATTTATAAACCCACTTAAATATAAAGCATATTACGTGACAGGATAAAAGGATTTTGTTCAATTTACTTTTTTTTTACACACAAAATGTATATTTACATAGTATCTGTTGTTATCCAGGATGATATCCAGACAGTACGGTGTATTTATTCTGCCTTCTCTTTGAAACCATTCGATTTTATGTTTCTTCAATTGGAAAGCGCTGTTTAAAATTCATAAGATAATATTCAAATATTAATGATTGTTTATACACAATTCTATGGCAATATAAAGCAAGTATAAATGCTAATAAAATATATGGCATGAGAGAAAATTCAGAACAATTCTTGTGAAATAACGAGTCAACATGTAAATACATTGTCACAGATGACCATAGGGTCGTATTAGCGTAAATAATCCACACAGATGATCGTGAAATATTTAATATAACTGTATGTAATTATATTCACTAACTAACTAATTAACTCACTGACACTCCCGAACCCGTAGGTTCATGGCCGCGCGGTCATAGGCTCTCCATACATCCCTATCCTGATCGAATATTTTCCAATTATCCCCTGTATAATCTACTTCCCTCAAACCATAGTTAATGTTATTCTCCACCTCATTCTTGGTCTACCAACTGGGCGTTTTCCCTCTGGTTTTCCTACAACAAGCTTTCATGCAAGCCCTTTCATTCCCCATTCGTGACACATGTCCTGCCTATCGCTGTCTACAAGACTTCACTGTTCTTATTATATCTGGCATCGTATAAATACCAGGTAGTTCACTGTTAAGTAGTCCTCTCCAATCACATGTATGTTCATCTCTTTTTTTGCCCAAAATTTTTCATAATAACTTTATTCTCAATTATTCGTAATCTTCTTTCCTACCTTAAAGTAAGAATCCATGTTTCGCATCCATATAATATAACTGGGAGAATAACAGTTTTATATATTTTCAGTTTAACCATTTTTTGAAAGGAGTTGGACGGTAAGAGTCCCTGTAATGCATAATAGCATGCACTTCCATAATTGAACCTATTTTAAATTTCTTTGTGCATCTCATTCCTATTTGTAATTATTGTTCCTAGTTACTAGAAATCAGCCACTTTTTCAAAGTTTCCTTCATTAGTTATTGCTCATTAGGTGTCCATTTCCATTATATAACGCATTTCTATGTGTGAATATTTACTTCCAGTCCCAATTTCTTAGTGTTACACAATAGAGTGTGCGTGTTGTCCCTTAGTATCGCACGATAATACTACAATATCAGCACAAACTAACAGCCCATTAATGGCGTTCTACACACCACACACTATCAGTAGCAATTAATCACAATTTACACCAACAATCTCGATATAAATGCTTATCTAGCACACAATTATTTTCTAGTCTCTGTTGGTTTCGTTTGCTACAATTTGTTCTCTCTCAGGTCACTTGAATTACCGCTGCATTAACACGACTGACTGACTTTTCGCCCGCGACTACAGGTATGTAGGGCGCAGAGGGAAACTTCTAGGCCTCGGTCGAGACATTTCCAAGTGGAATTTTCTGGTTATCAATCTTTCCCAAAATGGAATGTAGAAGTTCGTACAGATATCCGGAATGAGTGCCTAGACATTTTGATTATCTACGCGGGTCTTTTGACTCGGGAGTCAGCGACTCGCAAATCTATTTCTACGAATGCGAGACCACAATAACTACAGGGGCATCTAATTACCTTCAACTTAGTATAAAATTCATACAAATATACATAGTGTCCCATTCGAACCTCCCACATTTTAATTAATCATAACTAACAAAGTATGTTGAATTATGAAATGAGGCTGGTATTAAACGAAAATCAAAGAATTTTCATAGCCACACATTTAAACACCTCTATATGTGCACCATTTCTTTAATCTTTTCTTCTGAAACACGTGTACGAGCACCACCTAATTCTTTTTTTAACGCTTCCAGTCGCCAGAAACTTCTCAAGCCACGCCTTAATGATCTTCCCATCAGGAGCATTTCCTCCATATTCTCTACAGTAATTTCTTTGCACTGTAATTATTGACTTCGTCTCTGCATGCCAGAAAATAGTTTGTGCTCGCCTTTTTATTTTATGTCATTATTGCCAACATGCGACAGTTGAATTAACTACAACAATGAAAAAAAAATTCTTTGCGTTTCTCTTTCTTTTAATACCAACCTCATTTCATAATTCTGCATAATTTGAGAGTTACGGTTATTTAAAATGTGGGAGGTTTGAACGGGACACGGTGTATTATAGCCAGACTCACTTCCTATATTGACGACGAACTTGCAGTTCATGAGTGTGGATTTAGAAAACACAGGTCTACAATATCAGATGTATTTGTATAAGGCTGATTTCAGAAAAGGAATGGTAATATGACGACACACTACGTCACTAATAGATTAAATTAAGAGGGAGAGGTTGCAGGGCTAATAGGATTCTACTAACTAACCCACTGGCTCTATCAAACCTATAGGTTTATGGCTGCACGGACATAAGCTCTCCATACATACCTATCCTGATCTAATGTTTTCCAATCATCCCCTGTGTAATCTAGTTTCCTCAAATCATGCATAATGTTGTTCCTGCACCTCATTCTTGGTCTACCAACTAGGCGTTTTCCCTCTGGTTTTCCTACAAGAAGCTTCCATGCACCTCTTCCATCCCCCATACGTACCACATGTCCTGCCCATCTCAGTCTACGAGACCTAACTGCTCTTATGATATCTGACTTCCTATGTATATGTAGCACACTATTATGAAGTGTTCTCCATTCACCTGTCTGTTCATCTCTTTTTGGCCCAAATATTTTCCTAAGAACATCATTCTCAAATAATTGTAATCTTCTTTCCTCCCTTACAGTAAGATACCATGTTTCGCATCCGTATAGTATAACTGGGAGAATAACTGTTTTACATATTTTCACTTTAACGTGTTTTGAAAGGAGTTGGGACGACAAGATCCCTTATAATGCATAATACGTAGCACGCATTTCCAGAATAGAGTCTACCTTTAATTTCTCTATGCATCTCATTCCTATTTGTAATTATTGTTCCTAGATACTTATAATCAGCCACTTCTTCAAAATTTCCCACATTCGTCATTAGTTATCCATTTTCATTATATTATGCATTTCTATGTGTGAACATACTGGAAATTGGAATTCTTACAAAGTAAATTAGACATATTTGAATGTGACCAAATGGAACAAAGTGCAGGGTGCGGGTAGAGAACTGTTTTCAGATAGTTTGATATCCATAATGGGTTAAAGCAAGAAGATGCTCAATCTGCTGTACTATTCAGATTTGTAATAGAGCATCCCATCAAGCCTTTAGAAGGTAAAGAAGGCTTACAACTCAATGATAATAATAAGCTATTACTATGTGATAATGCTGCATTATGATTAGGTGATTGGGCCAAAAAGCACGTTTTATTGAGGAAGACATAGAAACTGGGACTCAAATCAAATGCCAATAAATAAAATATATAATAATATGGACAGTTGATTAGAGGTAAGGGAAAGTTTGAAGATGTCGCTGAATTCAAATACCTAAGAACAATAATTACAAGCAGGAATGAGTTGCAGTAAGAAATTGAACTTAAGATCAACTCTGAACACGCACGCTGTTATGCAGTACTCGTACACAGACTCCTGTAATACCAAATTCTCCAACGAAACGTTAAACGAAATATATATAAATCGGTTATTTTATTTTCAGATATATGGAAGTGAAACATGGTCTCTTACTTTAAGGGAGGAGAAAATATTTGGAATATCTGAGGATGAAGTACATAAGAATTCTTTTTGAACTGAAAAGAGATTAAGAGCAGGTGAATGGAGAAGATTGTATGTTAGTGAGCTTCATCATCTTTATTTAAAACCAGATGAAATAAGGACAGTTAATTACCGTAAACTGCAATGGGCAGGATATGCGGTAGAAATGAGGAATGGAAGGGGGGCATGGAAACTTCTTGTAGAATACCACGGATGAAGCGCCAAGTAGGTAGGCCAAGAATGAGGAAATTATCATTAGCCATCTTTTGATTGAGTTTAATTACACAGGAGATGATTGGAAAATATTAACTCAGGATAGAGATATTTGGAGATTTTATTTCCGCGCGTCCATGAACCTCCAGATTCGATACGTTCAGTGAGTTAACTAGTTAGTTAATATATTAATTCCATGATTACACTTTCTAATTTGTTTCATAATGTTAAATTAAATTGTAAGTAATTCGTTGCGAGGTACAAAATTAAATTTAAATGCAACACTTTTCCATGAATGTTTACTAAAACATAAGCATTCTATTAAAGCTCTTTGCAATAATGTTGGAGGGGCTTTCTAACAGCGCTCTGTCACAACTTTCCGCAATAGTACATTTTCGCTATTTCTGTTGAAGTGGGAAGGCTTAGTGAGCATAACATACTGGGATGCTGCCTAAAACGTTCATCTATGTAGATACTCTGATTTCAGGGGATCAACATGAAACATAACTCGCTGTGATCTATTCTATCGTAATTTATCTAATTTATGACACATACTCATACACTCACTCACTCAACTTGATTTATGGTGCATATCCGTTATCGATACAATTTAAATTATAGTAAATGTTATTTAGTGTACGTGAGATCAGATGATTAAGTTCTGAATTTACCGCATTTAAATCTTGACCAATATCATAATAAGTGGAAATACGTTTGACTTCTGTTTCATAAAACTACAAGAACATTTTGCAACTTAAAAAGTGCAAGAAAGTGTTCTCAATTCTTCACTCTATAAATATATTTATAAACTTTCATCCCACGAAATTAAAGCAAATACTTTTAGAGACTCTTGTAATGCCACACTTCGATTACTGTGATATATTACAGTCTTATCTTACAACTGACCTAACCGACAAACTAAAGCACGGTCATAATCCGTGCATTCGATTTGTATTGAATATCCATCTTCATGACCACGTGTCTCCTTCGTTTCAGGACTTATCATGACTACGTCTAAAATACCGAATAATCTTTCATTCAAATGTTTAGATCTTCAACATTCTGCACACACTTTTACCAAGATATTTATCAACATGTGTCGACTCATCACAATTTAGGCACTAGGTGACAAAACAATACTTTCGATACAACGGCGCAGGACATGAACCCTGGTGAAATGGAAGAGAAGACCTTACGGTCTAAACCCCATCAGGTAAAATAAATGAAAATAAATGTTTCACAATATCTATGACTGGAATTCACTCCCCAGTCATGTCAGGGACCGTCGACCACTTTCATTATTTAAACCTAAATTAACAGATATTTTAAGTTCCACTTAATAACAACATACATTCAGCATATTGTAGTACCTATAAATAATTATCTAAGAATCTTTTTATCACTTCACTTTGTTTATTATATGTTTATTTATTGTTAATATTATACTACATTCGTATTTTGCAATGTTCAGTATACATTTTAATAATAATTAAACTTGTATAAACAGTTTTATATGATTGTATTACTCCCTGGCTGAGTGGAAGAGAAAGCCATATGACCTTAACTATGCCAGCTTAAAGAAAGTATTATTATTATTATTATTATTATTATTATTATTATTATTATTATTATTATTATTTACGAGAACGATCTTATTTGTATTATACGAAACAGCGGAACGTATACCTCCAGTCATAGCAGCACTGTTGTTGCATCGCACGGACGTAGATACTAACCATGTATAGTCAGGAACAAATAGCAAATGAAGCACTTACCCAGCTTACTTAGGGTATTAGCTGCAGTCTGCTCGACGCCACAGACTGACGTGATGCGAGTGTACACGGGATGACACGGCATTAATTCGCAAATCATCCACAAACGAAGCAGGCCAATGTTCCGCTGTGTCGGATAGTATCTACCAATTATGTTAGTAAACACATTAATGTGTAGAAATAAACAGAATTACTATTACGAATTCCGTTACATTGATTATGGACATGAATTCAGATTTTGTACATAAAATCAGATTTCTGAAAGTTTTGTCTCACTTTATATTATCGATAGTTATCTATAAGGTCTGCATAGTACGCTTCTCAAATGTTCATTATTCATAACAGAACTCATGTTGCTTTAGTTACATTTACGATTTTTACATCTAAGTGTGTGCCAGCTGTGTTTTATCTGTCGTGCTGAGGCGCATGGTATGGTGACAACTTATCAACACTACACTTCATGTCTTATTTTATTTAACGATACTCTTTTGCAGATAAAGTCATTAGCGTAGCAATTCAAACTGGGTGTGAAAGGAAAACGAAGACGTCTACTCAGATGCCACTTTTTTCAGATTTGAGGTTCTTTTGACTCCAGTAAATCTACGACGTTTAAACGGATACTTTAAACTGGACGATTATGAAATTAAGTGAATAAAAAAATATGAATAGAGAAAATTCAATTGTAGATTTTGCAAAATATAGGCAATTGCAATCGTATGAAGATGTGAAATAAATGAATGATGAAAGGTTAACGATAAGAGTTTTAGATTGGATTCTATTGGGAGAGAGAGAGAGAGAGAGGTAAACTTAATGCAAAGCACAGAGAAAGCGATGAATGGAAAAGAATTGCAAGACCAGGATTTGAAAGATAGAGAGATTTGGGGGAATGTAATAAGAGCGTAGAATATTTGGCATAAGTAATGCCACGAGCGATTTCCAATTTATCTAGATGATTTGGAAAACAAGAGTGGCATTTGTTAGGACTATTTAACGAATAAAATGAAGCTGTTACTTACAAATCATTATTTAAATCTAGTATTTTAAAATATGTATATATTTAATCTAAATGGCGATGTTTGAAAACAAGTGAAAATGTTTAGTTATTTTTTATTTGTTCATCACTGCAACTTGATCATATTATTTATTGCCAAATAAGATCGCATGAACCCCAGTGGACACAAAATGAAACTTATGAAACTGTGTATTAAAACAAACATTATATGATATTAATATTTTTTTTCGCAAACAGCTCATTAAAATCAGTATTTAAAAGCACATTTACTGAACACACAATTATCAAATGTGTAGGTCGAAGGAATCTATTCATTATTTGCTATATTCAACGCATTTGTTACAGAGTCAGTCACTGCAAAATAATGCTGACCTGTTCAGAATATTAAAAAGGAGGGGATTTCTTTATTTTGGTAATCAAAATTAGATAATTATCGAGGTGAAAAACGACTGTCATTGGTTGTAAAACAAAATTCATTGAAACGTGATTGGTCATTGAATCCTATTTGGGGCATGAGTTAGATACTCACAAGGAGATGTGATAGTACATTGTAAATTTCTTCTTGATGATGAAGTTCGATTCCCGTTCTAATTTTTTACTGAATGTTAGGATAGCATTTCGCCTGTAATATAGTTTCATATTTTATTTTATATCTGAGTTTTATGGCTTTAATGCACAAACAAAACACACAAACGAAAATCTTCTAATAATTAAACGAAGAAAGAAAATAATATCTTCTAAAATGAAAACTTTAACAAAATTAATATCGAGTTTATGAACCCTCAGCATCTATTACCGCCCTCAATCCTCGGGGCTTTGATGCAATCAAATTTCTACAGTCACGTGGACATTCGTCTAGAGTATCCCAGGCGTCTTGAATTTGTGCCAAAGCGATCATTCGCCTTTCGTGCATCTGCAGGCCAATTAGAGTTCATCTCTAATTTCATCTTAGCTCGCACATTTTTTAATTGTTTCAAATCAGGTGAGCAGCGAAATTTTATTTGCCTTCTCCTTTAACATTCAAATCAAATTTAGCTAAACACATTTTACAAAACCGGCCACAGTTTCAACAATATCGATAATACAATGACAATTATACACAGGGAAAACAACAGACACAAAATTAATATTTTAGAAGAAATCGAAATTATCAATAAGGCCAAAAATAAAAATATTCTCAACGAAAATATGCCTATTGAGCAAAACTCTCTATTAGACATACAGTTAATTCAATACTACTACAACAACTCCAGAAGATGAAGCACGCATCGGAAGGATTTAAGTGAAATCAACGAAAAGTTTAAATAGTCGAGGAAGACGATAGTATACAAGGTAAAAATAAATAATAGTTTATAAAGCTAAAACAACACGCTTTATTAGACAACCGAACTAAAAATGAAAAATAATTTTAATTTCCAACACGCTTGGGATAAAATTAAAGTCGCCAACAAAAAAAAAATCATCTCCAACACATCTAGAATAAAACTAGAGTTATCTACAAAAAAAAAAGTAATTTCCCATCAAAAGCGTGGGGTGCTCTATATCAATTACTATATTTGATAATAAACAGATATTGGTAAAAGTAAAGTCTCTAAGAAGAAAATGTAAAAACCATAAAAACACCCCACGCTTTTGTTAGTAAATTATTTTTTTTGTAGATAACTCTAGTTTTATTCAAGAAGTGTTGGAGATGATATTTTTGTTGACCACTTTACTTCTATCCCAAGCGTGTTGGAATTTAAATTATTTTTCATTTTTTAGTTCGGTTTTCTAATAAAGCGTGTTGTTTTAGTTTTTTAAACTATTATTTATTTTTAATTCTTCAGTATTATTTTCTAATAAATCGTGTTGTTTCAGTTTTTACTTATTTACTTTCTTACTTACTTACTTACTTAGTTACTTACTTACTTACTTACTTACTTACTTACTTACTTACTTACTTACTTACTTACTTACTTACTTACTTACTTACTCGCTGGCATTATCGAACCCGTAGGTTCATGGCCGCGCGGACTTACGCTCTCCATACATCCCTATCCTGAGCTAATGCTTTCCAATCATTCCCTGTATAATCTACTTCCCTCAAATCATAGGTAATATATTCTCCCACCTCATTCTTGGTCTACCAACTGGGCGTTTTCCCTCTGGCTTCCCTACAACAAGCTTCCATGCAAGTCTTTCATTATCCATACGTGCAGCATGTCCTGCCCACGGCAGTCTACGAGATTAACTGTTCTTATTATATCTGGCTTCCTATAAAGACCATGTAATTCATTGT
This sequence comes from Diploptera punctata, assembly GCA_030220185.1. Taxonomy (NCBI): domain Eukaryota; kingdom Metazoa; phylum Arthropoda; class Insecta; order Blattodea; family Blaberidae; genus Diploptera; species Diploptera punctata. The sequence continues at coordinate 1,005,395 of JASPKZ010007908.1, forward strand.
TATGTAGTCTTCTCCATTCACCTGTCTGTTCATCTCTCTTTGGTCCAAAAATTTTCCTAAGTACTTTATTCTCAAATACTCGTAATCTCCTTTCCTCCCTTAAAGTAAGAGTCCATGTTTCGCAACCTTACAATTTACCTGAGAGAATAACAGTTTTATATATTTTCAATTCGACATTTTCTGAAAGGAGTTGGGACGACAAGACTCCCTGTAATATATATAAAGCATGCATTTCCAGAAGTGAGCCTATCTTTAATTTCTTTGTGCGTCTCATTCCAATTTATAATTATTGTTCCTAGGTATTTGAATTCAGCCACTTCTTCAAAATTTCCCTTATTTGTCATTAGCTGTCCATTTCCATTATATAATTAATTTCTATGCGAGAACATATATTCAGTTTTATTGATGTTTACTTCCAGTCCCAATTCTTAGTGTTTACTCAGTAGTGTGTGCGTGTTGACCTTTAGTATCTCCTCGCTACCGCCTAATAATACTACATCATCATAAGTAATGCCACGAGTGATTTCCAAATTATCGATAAATTCACGACTCACTTCGTGAGTCGTGAATTTATCTAGAGAATTTGGAAATCAAGAGTGGCATTTGTTAGGACTATTTAACGAATAAAATTAAAGCTGTTTACTCACAAATCATTATTTAACTATAGTTATTTTAAAATATTTATATATTTAATGTAAACGGCGATGTTTTGAAAACAACAGTGAAAAACGATAGGTACGCTTCATCTGCTTCTTTTGTTTATAACTGCAACCAGATCATACTATTTATTGCCAAAGGAACGCAATATTGTAAGAATGCTCTCTAGTGGAGAGAAAAAATGAATCACACCAAACTGTATATTAATTCATTTCTGATGTCGTATGATGTAAATATGACAATTATATTTTTCTGGAACTTTGTTACCTGGGAAAAAATACATTTAAGAAAGTGCAAACAGTGGTTTCTTTTTTTGGTGGTATAATCAATTGCTACAAATGTTTTTATATTAACTCCCGCATGCGGCATGTGTTGACATTCATGCACTATATATACAATCGGGTAACCGTATTTCTCACAAGCTCAGTCACTGCAAAAATAATGGTCAGACCTGTTCAGAATATTAAAAAGGAGGAGCTTTCTTTAATATGATAAACTTACTTGATAAATTCAAGGTGAACACGACTGTGATTGGTTGTAAATCAGAATTCACTGAAATTCATTGACTCCCAATTGGGGCATGAGTTAAATAGGCATGAAAATTTTACAGCGATGTGCTGCCGTCTAGCAACTATTGTATAAACTCTAGTACGGGTTGATCAGCGATAACCCACTTCATAGATATGTGGCAAGGAGCGATAACCTACTAGGCAACGATAGTAATAGATATGTGGTTCGATGGTGCGTTATCGCTGTTTCCATGTATCCGCAGCTGTTTGAACTGTTGGGTATACGAAATATTGTTCTATAGGAGTTTGAAAATATATTGGGTAAGTCAATCTGCGGTTTCTTCGAAAGTGGTCAATTATTATTGTTTGGGAAAATTAGAGTGATAAAATGAACTCTTGTCTAAACCAGGAAGTGAAGAAGAAGAAGAAGAAATGAGCTAGGTGTTGTAAACCAGGTTAATTTAGCGTTCACTTGTTTGCTAGCTTGGTTTCGTGATATGTTGGCTATAGTGTTTGAGCAATGACTAATAAATATTTTACATTGTATGTATGGTGATTTTAGGTTACTTTTAGGTCAAATTCTCATTTCATTTTACGGCTTTTCTCACATTTTTAAATAAAAATCAACATATATATATTTCTCTTAGGCAATTATTCACATAATGCAATAATAAATTTGTGTTCTCCGTTGTTATTTTATTTGAATTTATTTGGATGGCGCGGTGACATAGAATCCACGAAATTTTAATAGCATTTTTTATGTAGTAAAGTATCTGAAGATAAATATAGGTTATGCAAGGATTCGTGTTCCTGTGTCCTTTTAATATATTGTTTTTATAATTATAAGCTGTTAGGGATAATGAGTTTAAATGGGCAAAACGAGAAGTCTATTAACTAGTCCAGGCAGGACGACGTTCTATAATTTGGTGTTAGAACAGTTATATGGGACTACAATGGACTACCTATACAGTGAAATAAATAGACCTTAGGCAATTGATAGTGAAATGATCCATTATGCATGTTATAATAAAGCACAGGTTGCAAAGTACATTAAAATGCTATCGATTACTTAACTAACTACATTTCTAGAACCAAATGGTTTATCTCGAATTAAATCTTATAATTATACGTAATTAATTGAAGTAATCAAATAGATGGCGACAAAATCAAACCCTGAATTTCTTTTTTTTGCTCTATTGCTAAATTATGTCTGCCAACTTAGGGTGCAGTTTACTTGGCTGCCATATACAAACCCACATACACACACACACACATATACCGGTATATATATATATTAGGTCGATAGAACTTATATTCATGTTTCCTATCAACCTAGAATTGTTAACCTCATACATGATACCGGTACTTTTAATATTTTGTAAATTTAATTTCTAGAGGTATCGCTTGCTGAATGTAAGCATTTTTTTTACAAGATGGAACATAATATTGAGTACTTAACTCTTGCACCAAATGGGAGTCAATGACCAATCACGTTTCAATGAATTTTGTTTTACAACCAATGACAGTCGTGTTTCGCCTCGCTATTTATCGAATTCTACTTACCAAAATAAAGAAAGATCCGCCTTTTAATATTCTGAACAGGTCAGAGCAATACTTTCAGTGACTGACTCTCCAACAAATACGTTGAATATAGCAAATAATGAACAGATTTCTTCGAACTATACATTTTATAATTTTGTGTTAAATAATTGTGTTTTTAAATAATGAGTTTACTGAGTTGTTTCCTAAAAAAATATTAATAACCTATAATGTCGGTTACAATATACAGATTGGCATGATTCATTTTTTCGGCACTAGGGTGCATTCATACAATATTTCGATCATATTTGGCAATAGATAATATGATCAAGTTGCAGTGATGAACAAATGAAGCGTATGAAATGTTTTGAAGCATCGTCCTTTACATTAAATGTATAAATGTATTAAAATAACTATATTTAAATAATGATTTGTGAGTAAACACCTTAATTTTATTTATTAAATAGTCCTAACAAATGCCACTCTTGATTTCCAAAACCTATAGATAAATTGGAAATCCCTCGTGGCATTACTTATGATAACAATTTATCTAGAGAGTTTGATGGGAAGAGCAAAATAGCTTCAGGAATTATATATCTTGTGACAAACATAAATATATTCCTTTCCCATAAAACTTTTAACTAACAAAAACAAATAGTTTCAATGTTAAACTTATATTGTATTTGTGTTTTTAAATACAGCTTTTGTAAGGTAAATAGGAGTAAATTGTTTTTCAACTGTATAAGTAGATAATATACCTTGGAAAATCTTTTAGAACTGTGTAAATTTCATAAAGAAACTAATATATAGTAGTGACCAGAATAAATAACCTATTGTCCAAGTGGAATGAAATTAATTCAACCATTAGACGAGGTTGTAGAATTTGTTGTTTTATACATATTTGAATGCTATCTGAAGAACGTTTGGACAAAAAGTTTGCCATAATACACGAAACAGATATTCAAATGCTTTGATTTTTGCAAATAACTTAGTTCCACTCACCACTACAGAAAACAATATAAAGCGAGCCGTTCATCATAACAATAATTATTGTAGGAACATATAATGTGCAATTGTCACTCAACAAAACGAATATGATTTCCTGTACTAATAACCCACTACAACGCCAAATGTGACCCAATAACAGAATTCTGGGAAAATGTGGCTACATACATTAATTTTTTATAATAAATAGACACGCAATATGTTTCAAGTTTAATAGATATTTTGTTATAATAAATGCAGCAGTGAAACGCTCGTTGATACGAAGATACACTAGAACTCATTTCCTTAATTTCCTCGTAAGGACATACTTTATATTATAGAAGTGAATATGGATCATAAGACAAGCAGAAAGTAATTGAATTACAGCCAGTAAGATGGTAATGTATCACATCAAGTGGGAATCTAATAAATAAAAATCAATGTTTTGTATGTTTGTTTGTTTTTTTTTTTGGTTCGTATTCTATGTACGGCCATATTGTTGATCCAATTTTGATGGGGTTTTTGCAAAATGATAAGGAGAATACTGGGATGAACATAGGCTATACGAGAGTTGTGATATTCAACCCTGTCACCCCTAAAAATCACCGTTTGTATGAAAACGTGAAATAAAGTCCCTATTTTGATGCTTAAATGGCTTACGCTTCCTAAACCATAACAAATACACCAAATTAATGTACACAGAATCGAATATCTCAAAAAACTCTACAAAAAAGTCCGCGACAGCATCTGTTTATTTTTACGGATAACTCACAATAACCATTTTTGTCTTTCATTGATACCAAGAAGATTGGGATAAGTAGATTCCCGGGCAAGCGTGCTCTGCCATATCGTTCATCCGATTGAGAAGGGGTTTCTTGAAAAATGTTCATCAGATTTCGGGGATGAACATAGGCTATGAGAGAGTTGTAATATTCAACCCCTTCACCCCTAAAAATCACCATTTGTTGTGAAAAACGTGAAATAAAGTCCCTATTTTGACGCTTAAATGGCTTACGCTGCCTAAACCATAACAAATACACCAAATTACTGTTCACAGAATTGAATGTCTCAAAAACCTCTACAAAAAAGTCCGGGAAAGCATATGTTTACCTTCTACGGATAACTCACAATAACCATTTTTGTCTTTCATTGATGACAAGAAGATCGAGATAAGCAGATTCCCGGGCAAGTATAGCAGCGCACGGCTGGTGGTAAAAACACATTAACATTTATTTAGAAGTAGCGGCGCACGCCGGGTATTAGCTAGTACATAATAAATCTAAACATTTTACAGGATTTCAATGTTAAACTAATATTGATTTATGTTCACAACTGCCCATATAACTTCGTTATGTTAAATTCTTAGGATCGCTAAGAAAGTAATAATTATAAAAATTGTAAAAGATAAGTTAGACCTTAGGTATAACAAGAATTGTTCATTAGGGTGTGCCATATTTGAACCTTCTAAATATAAATAACACTTGATGAGCAGAATTAAGATTCAGCCTAACTACCTCTGAGCTTGGGAAAAACATTTGACTCTTACTGCTATGTGTGTTCCATGCTATAATCGGAGACATGTGACTGGTATCAAGTATAATGTGCAAACCCCATGGTTATGGCTATGGGTCAGATATTTCCTGAAGAGATGGAATGAGAATTTCATTTTGTAGTTCATGATAGTTCTTCAAGGATTGGTACATGTTAGCATGTTGATGATATTCACTTCTAGATGTAGATTTTCATATTTTAGATCCTGGGAAGCATCTTCTGATTTCAAAATCCTACACTGCTATGCACTAGTAAATATATATTCTATCTTGTAATGTATATTTTAAGTTTGTAATTGATTCTGATGAAGTAGAATCTTTGATATGCAATTGATTCAGTTGTTTATTTACAAGAGATATATTTGAAGAAGTTAGTCACACTTCACTAATACGTCCGGCATGTATTCATATAGAACTTCTGCCTTTTTAAAATAGTCAGTTTTAATATTATTATTAATTATAATTAAGCTTATTTGTTAAGAAAATATCTTCGTAAAACTAGAGATCAGAATTAAAAATTACAAATAAATATATTTCCCACTTCTGACAATGGATAAATTCACAAATACTTGTAATCATTATGAAAATGAGATAAAATAGGACATAATGTTTGCATCTGGATATTTCCCGTTGCTGCTTTTTACAACCAATAATGCTGATGGCTGGGAATTTATTGTAACTGACCGAATATAGAGATCACAGCATTCTTGTAAACATCGGATGAAATAAAAATATGTCATTACTTTGCTCAAAAAGTTATATTAAAGTGGAGTTTAATTAGGCACTATTCATAGAAAGTAAATTTGCACATTATTATCAAAATTATATTACTCAGATGTTTTATTTTATGTTAATTAATAATTATTACACTACTTGCTTTCATGATATAAAATCCCATAACACCCTATTTTATGTTAGGTATGATCACATCCTGTGATAATAATATCAAGAGTTTAACCAGAGAAGTAATAATAATAATAATAATAATAATAATAATAATAATAATAATAATAATAATACACTGCTCAAAACAATTAGAGGAACACTTGTAATAAATTGAATAAGTAATCGTTTTTTAAAGCTGTGATGCTGAAAGTTGAACAATATGTAAATTGAATGATTAATTTTATCATTGGATACAAATGTTAAAGATCAATGGCCTAAATACAGAGACATCACCTCAAATAACAAATATAGAGACATTTTTTATTTTGGAAGGCACTGGCCTCTTCTAATTGGTAAGCTTCCTGATGTTGATTGTGACGAATGTTGATTATTGCCTTGTTTTTGAAGTCTCTGACAAAATTTGGCATTTAAATGAGTTTGAAGTGTATCATGCTCTACATCTTTTAAGACAAGGTCAATCTCTGCGACAAGTGGCTAGAGAGCTTGGGGTTTCTCCTTCCGTGGTGTCCAGGTTACGCAACAGGCACAGAGAGACAGGTCAGTATTGTAGAAGACGTGGCCAGGGCCGTAAATTTAAAACAAGCCCCCAGGATGACAGATACATTGTTCTTTCTGCTCTTCGACAGCGTACAAAAACTGCAAAAGACCTGCAGAATGACCTTCATATGGCTTCTGGATTCTGGGTTTCAGACCAAACCATAAGGAACAGATTAAGGAAAGAGAATATTCGTCCAAAAAGGCCCGTTAAAAACCACGCTTAACAAATGAACATAAGGCAAGAAGACGTACGTATGCTGAAAACCATGGTGATTGGAACCTGAACCAGTGGGAGGTTGTGCTATTCTCGGACGAATCCAGGTATCGTCTTACACGTTGTGATGGTCGATTGAGGGTGTGGGGCGGCCAGGTGAAAGATTTTCTGCAGAGGCTGTACAGGAAATTGTTAGATTCGGAGGAGGTTCCATAATGGTGTGGGCCGGAGTTATGTACAACAATCGTACGGACCTTGTACTTGTTCCCCAGCGACTGAATGCTGTCCGTTATATCGAGCACGTTCTGGAAGAGCATGTAGTACCTGCTGCCATTGGAGTAGGCCCTGGATTTCTGTTTATGCAGGATAATGCCTGGGCACATTCTGCGGCTGTCACCAGGGATTTCCTGAGGAGGAATGAAATTGAGGTAATGGAGTGGCCAGCGGTCAGCCCAGACCTCAACCCTATTGAACACTTGTGGGATCTTCTAGACAGGAAGGTCACGAACCGACATCAAGATCCACAAACTCTGCAGCAACTGGGAGATGCTCTGAAGGCGGAATGGGAGAATATCCCGCAAGAGGAAATCCAGAAGCTTATTGGGAGCATGCCACGAAGGTGCCTAAGTGTCATCGAATGTCATGGAGGCCATACACGATATTAACTCTATATAACGAGTGTTTAACTTTGAAAAATAAGCACAAGATTCAATTGCTTACATAGCGGAGTTATTTGATAAGTTAATTGTCATAAGTAATGCCACGAGTATTTTCCAAATTATCGATAAATTCACGACTCACGAAGTGAGGAGTGAATTTATCTAGAGAATTTGGAAATCAAGAGTGGCATTTGTTACGACTATTTCTCTCTCTATCTTCGGGTTTTTACAGCTGCTGCCGTCTTCCCGTGTCAAACCTCCAAAGCCTACGGTCTTGGGCATCTTCGATGCTTAGCCCTCTAGCTTGCATTACTGTCTTCATGTTTTCCTTCCATGTTAACCTTGGTCTTCCTCTTTTCTTCTTTCTGTTAGGATGCCATTCATATAGTTGCTTCGGCCATCGCTCATCTTCCATTCTTAAAACATGTCCTAACCACTTTAATTCCTTTTCCTCAATTCTTTCAATTATGCTTTCTTCTGCTTCCATTTTGTTTCTAATTTCCTTATTTGTGACACGTTCTAATTTAGACTTTCTGGCACTTCTTCGTAAATAATCCATTTCTAGAGCTATTAGTCTATTCTTGTAGTACTTATTGATTGTCCATACCTCACTTCCGTACATTGCAACAGATTCCACCAATGTTTTACCAATATATTTTTTGTGTCTTTCCAGATATGCTTATCCCACCATATGGAATTTAATGATGATATTATTTTGCTACTCAATTCAATTCTATGTTTTATGTTCTCTTTGCCTATACCTTCGATGTTATCCATAATCATTCCCAAATATTTAGTTTGTTTCACTTGCTTTATTTGGATTCCATCTTCCAATACTAAGTTTTCTCTTTCATTGCTATTTATTGCCAGATATTCTGTTTTTTGTAAATTTACTGTGAGACCCCATGATTCATATGTGCTTTTCAACCTTTTTATCATGAATTCCATATCAAAATTGTCTTGCGCTAAAACCAGTTGATCATCGGCAAATTGTAATGTCAGCAAAAATCTATTGCCTATTGGGATCCCCATACCTTTGCAGCTTTGTTTCCATTTCGTTAATATAAATTCTACATAAATATTAAATAAAATTGGTGATAGACTGCACCCTTGTTTCAATCCCTTTGAGGTGTTTATAGGATTAGACATTATATTTCCCATTTTAACATAAGCGGAGTTATCTTTATAGGTTTGTTTAATAATTTCTATTAGGTTTCGTCAATATTGTATTTCTCCAATACTTCCCATAATTTGTTCCTCGGAATTGAGTCATAAGCTTTCTCTAAATCTATCATTGTCAAATGGGTTTCTTCTCCAACTGCAGTCCGTTTTTCAATTAACTGTTGTATTGCAAATATATTGTCAACACATGACCTTCCTGGTCTGAATCCATTTTGAATCTTCTCCTAATTTGTCTTTAACATCTTTTTGTAACTTTGTTTTTAATAACTTCGTAAATATTCTATATAATGTGTTATTTATACTTAGTCCTCTGTAGTTTTTTTGCGTCTCTTCTATCGCCCTTCTTGTATATTGGTACTATGTAGCTTATTTTCCATTCATCAGGAATCTTCTGTATTGCAATGCACTTATTATACAAGTCCCTCAATCTACCTATTAAATTTTTTTGTGCCATATTTAATTAACTCATTTGGTATGTTTCCCGGCCCTGGTGCCTTTTTATTCTTTAGGGTTTGAATTTCTAATTCTATATCTATTGTATCAAATTCCAGGGCGTTCATTTCTATGGATGGATTTTCTGTTGTTTCCATAAACTCATTTCTAGTTTCTGACAGTAAAGTTTTGTAATGTTTTTCTGCGTCTGATTTTGCTAACAAATTTATCTTGCTGGGTCCTTGGTTGGTTTTCAGTGTTTTTAGAAATCTCCATACTTCAGATGATTTGTGATCCTCCTATATAACTTTCTATTTCTTGGCATTTGCTTTTCCATAATTTGTTTTTTTCTTCTATCACTTTCCTTTTAACTTTGGCGTTTGTTCTCTTGTATTCTATCCAATTTTCTGTTGTTTTATTTGCCAACCATTCTAAGTAGCATTTTTTCTTCTTTTTGGTTAATTCTTCAATATCATCATTCCACCAATCTTGGGTATTTTGTTTTTTATTTATTGTGCCTAATGCTTCTTTTGCTGCCGAATGTATTATTTCCTTTAATTGATTATATTCTTCTTCTATGTCTTCCTTGTAATCCAAATTCTCAATTTTAATCCTCAGTCTTTCTTTATATAAGTTTTTGATACTATCCTGATTAAATAAATACAGTTTAAATTTTTCTTCCTGCTTCGGTTGCATTGTTGATTCCCTTGCTTCATCATGCACTTTTTTCCCTGTAGGGAATTTGGGGATGATCTGTGCTGTGAGTAGATAGTGGTCAGAACCACAATTTGCTCCTCTTTTAACCCTTGAGTCCTTAATAAATAAGGAAGTATTTTGCTTTACAATTATGTAGTCTATTATTGATTTCTGATTGAGACTAGGTCGTTCCCAAGTAAATTTATGAATATCCTTATGGTCGAAAAATGTGTTTACTATCTTTAATTTATGTTGTTTGCACATCTCTATGATTCTATTTCCATTATCGTTGACTTCTTGTTCCCCATATTTTCCTACTGCTTCATCATTGTTTCTTCTCTACCCACTTTCCCATTTAAATCTCCCATTAGTATTAATTCTTCATTACTTCGTATTTTCTCTATTTGTTCCACTAATACTGTATAGTACTTTTCTTTCTGACTCTGTGCAGCATCATCTGTTGGTGCGTAGACTGCTAAGAACACCATTGTTCTTCCCATAAGCTTCATTTTAATCTTTAGGCATCTTTCATTAATATGTTCATATTCTGTTATGTTTTTACTGTATTTCTTTTTACAAACATTGATACTCCTGCTTTAGCTCTTTTTGATTTATTTACACCTGACCAAAAATGTATGTAGTTTCCTAAATATGAATTTCCCGATCCTTTCTTTTTTGTTTCCGTCACTGCTGCAATATCTATATTGTTCTGGAATAATTCTCCTGCTACTTCATTAATTTTGTTTCTAATTCCTCATACATTCCACGTGCCTATATTCAATGTCCGTTTTCGTTGCTTTTGTCTTTCGTACTTTTTTCTGTCCGGCTTTGATTGATTTGGTCTTTTAGCATTTTGTTTTTTTTTTCTAATGTGTGGGGAGCTGGCCCACAGCATAAACCCCCAACCTGGAGGACCAGGAAAATTTCTGTCTGGGTTTTTCCTCCAATAGCCTTTGAAGATCCCTCTTCACCGCAAGGCAGCGTTTCTCTATTTCCCTTAGAGATAGGGTTGCCTCTTCCGCCAGATCCGCCGTGATGAAGGACTCCTTCTGCGCCGACTCTGCCGTTGAGGTCTTCACCGTAACCCTGGCTAGGGGCCCTTACAGAGTACTATCAGTCGGAGACAACTGAACCCTGGTTTTTTAACGAGGTTGTTACTCCTCCCCCTCCTCCTTTCTCATCCGGGCTTGGGACCGGCCATGGCGGAGTTTGTTAGGACTATTTAACGAATAAAATTGAGCTGTTTACTCACAAATCATTATTTAACTACAGTTATTTTAAAATATTTATATTTTAAATGTAAACGGCGATGTTTGAAAACAAATGAGAAACGATAGGTACGCTTCTACTGCTTCTTTTGTTTATCACTGCAACCAGATCATACTATTTATTGCCAAAGGAACGCAATATTGTAAGGAGGAGCTTTCTTTAATATGGTAATTATAACACTGATAAATATTTGGTGAAACACTGCTCTGATTGGTTGTAAAACAGAAATCATTGAAACGTGATTGGTCATTGACTCCCATTTGGGGCATGAGTTAAATAGTGAGCGTTATTCATTTGTTTTTACTGACATGAGCAATAAATAAATAACCACAAATAATGTACTTTATTAATTTCATGTTTGTACCTTTATCCAATGAAAAAATATTTGCATAATTCATAGTGTTCCTCTAATTGTTTTGAGCAGTGTATTAATAATAATAATGATGATAATAATAATAATAATAATAATAATGACATGGACTGTTGATGGCTGCTACCCAAATATGGCCTATATAGCATATACAGTATATCATAGTAATTCTCAGACCACTTTTGCAGTTGTTCACCCAAGCACTTGTAGAATATATTGTTTCTGCTGACAATGGAATCTATTTGCATACATGTACCTACACTGCTCAAAACAATTAGAGGAACACCTGTAATAAATTGAATAAGTAATTGTTTTTTAAAGCTGTGATGCTGAAAGTTGGACAATATGTAAATTGAATTACTAATTTTATCATTGGATACAAATTTTAAAGATCCATGGCCTAAATACAGAGAAATTACCTCAAATAACAAATATAGAGAAATTTTTTCTAGACGGGAAAATCAGGAACCGACATCAAGCTCCACAAACTCTGCAGCAACTTGGAGATGCTCTGAAGGAGGAATGGGAGAATATCCCGCAAGAGGAAATCCAGAATCTTATTGGGAGCATGCCACGAAGGTGCCAAACTGTCATCGAATGTCGTGGAGGCCATACACGATACTGACTCTATATAACGAGTGTTTAACTTTGAAAAATAAGCACAAGATTCAATTGCTTACATAGCGGAATTATTTGAAAAGTTAATTGTCAGCGTTATTCATTTGTTTTTACTGATATGAGCAATAAATAAATAACCACAAATAATGTACTTTATTAATTTCATGTTTGTACCTTTATCCAATGGAAAAATATTTGCATATTTCATAGTGTTCCTCTAATTGTTTTGAGCAGTTTATATACAAAGGGGAAAAATGAATAGTTAATACTATACTTCTCACACCTGAACCACGATGCTCAAATAAGACAGGATTTTGTCATTTTATATTAGAAAGAAAGAGGAAAAATACACCATTGCCATTCCCTGGCATTTGATAATAAATATGTAGAGAGGGCATATTGAGAATTTTATTTCAAGTAAAAGATATGTAATTCATATTTGATTGTATTATCCTACTGTTAGAGCTGCTTCAGTAAAATTTACTTTTTTTTAAATACAAATTTATTTTACAATTTGTTTGAATAAAATATCCTTTTAATCTCAAATTCCACTTTTGAAATGAAAATATGTTTCTGAAGTTTCAATATCAATTGCCTGTTTCTCTTTGTGGAAATTCTATCTCAACTCACTAAAGGCACTTTGCCACTTGTGTATTCTTCTGATATGTTTTTTTTTTATTTTGGTTTGCGGGTGGTCTTTTTACTCTTTGATACACATTGGCTATTTTTTCCATATTATCACAAACCATTGTAGTAATATAAATGATAAAATCAAAAGTAATTCTTAGTCTACATTTTAATTTTATCATCATTTTACCCGCACAACATACCCTAGATTCCAAAATAGGTACAAGACCATCAAAATTAATGATTCCATTCAGTCCAATGTTTGGTAACGTGTCTTATGAATAATCCAGTACTTGCCATCACCGTCACTGGGATGGGATAGTGATGTGAAAATTTGATGTAAATGCATTATCAATCATTTCTCCTCTTCATTTAATTTCTTTTTGAAAGTTTCACACATCTATATATGTAATTGTGCCTGTAAATATAATTCTTGGATTGTAATTTTAATATGTATGAATTAATAGAAATATATTACATTACTCCATGGTGCAACAGACCTTAAAGACCTTTGACCTACTATCAGGCTACTGGCCTCACATCCACATGTGCCACTTACAGGGGTGGAAGATCATCCAGCAAGTATAGTAGTAACATGTTGTAAGCATGTCAATACCTACCAGTCATTATAGCTGGTTTCCTTAACCTGGTGTCACTACTTATTGAGTTACCAACATTTCTCATGTTTCTAGATGAAAACTAGGTCCACACTGGCCAGAATCCCATGAGAAATCTCCTTCACTCAGTGGATCTCAATTCAAGATATATCCCTTAGCTCTGTACCATGACATGATGTATCCCTTAGCTCTGTACCATGACATGATGTCTTTGACTTCTCGGCTACAACACAGAAATATATGACATTATATTGGATATGACTGTTAAGCTAAAATAGTATTGTTATGGGAGAGTTCATTTGCAGCCTCTACAATGCATCTGTGTAGTATTTAATCCTATAACTCTAAACTCCCCATTATTATCTTCAGGGAAATAAAAGCAATATATATATATATATATATATGTTAAATGAGTATTTATATGTTGACATTTTCATAAATTTAAAAGCTAACAAATTGTTTTCACATTAATTTCAAAGTAAACAGAAAATAAAAATCGATTTTGAAATGAAAATTAATTCAAAGATAAAACCTGGTCCTTCCTTTAATATATAATAGATAAAGAAATTAAATTTATTTTTTAATATAAATAATAAGTATGAATAATATTTTTATTTACAAATGTTGTATTCAGTATTGACACGTGAATGAGCAAGTGATCATGCTCGGATGCAGTTCAGTTACACGAAAAATACAAATAGAATATAATATACATTAAAATTAGGGGCCAGTTTAATTTTTACATAAATTATGACACATACAAATAAAAAATAATAATTTATTGGGAATAAGACATATTCTAACAAAATAATTAGTGTATCGAGAATGAATACATAAAATAATATAAACCATATAATGTGATGGATTAAAACCTATAACACAGAAGAAAGTAATCAGTAATATATTGAGTTATAATAATATAAACAAAAATAGATACTTCCTATTTATTATTTTAAAATATTTAAATGATTAATTAATTAATTAATTAAACACAATTAATTTAATTGATTTTTTAAAACGAGCTATGTTTAGTTTCCTTAGTTCTGGATTGGATCTAATTAATTCATTATATATTTGTAATATTAAGGTTCGTCAATAATCTGAACAGAAAGTACAACAGTGTTTAGGAAGAAAGAAAAAAGAGCTATTTTGCTATAAACATTTATTGTTAAATCATTGCAATAAGTACAATACACTATTTCTTTGAAGCTGATCACACAGATGAGTTTCCTTATCAACATAATCTACTGTGCATGGATTTGGATGGCTACGAAGATGATTTTGATATGTCCTGCTAACATTTATTTTATCCAGTTTTACTTTTGGTACTTTGATATTCTGATTAAACCATGTATTTTTGTGTATAATACACCTCGGTATGTTGCCAATGGTTCTGAGACTCATGGACTGAAATCATTCTATAATCTCAATTTTTTATTTACTTGCAATACCCCACAGTTGGGGGCACGCCGTAGCATAGTTGTTAAGGCACTGCGCTACAAGCCGGAAGGTCGAGGGTTCGAGTCCCGGTGGGGTCAGGATTTTTCAACTGACCAAAACCTTCTGGCGACACCATAGCCCTGGGGTCAAATTAGCCTCTAACGGAAATGAGTACCAGACGCTTGTTCTGGGGGTAAAGACGGCCGTCACGCAGGGCTGACAACCCGGCTGACATCAAGTGCCAATTGTCCAGAAAAAGTGGGAGCCTTAACCTCCTACTACCCCATGGGCCTCCTCAGACCTGTAGTGGGACCACTTTACCCCAAAGTTGAATTTCATGGGTCCATATTAGTCGGCCAACATCATCATCCTTATCATCATCATCATCATCCTTACACCGGTGTGGAAAGCAACGGGAAGCTACCACATCTATAATTCCCTAGTAAAGTTGCAAAATATAGCATGAAAATGCTATAATTGTAGTGAAAGACCAGCCCCCGGGCAGAATACTGTGGATGGATATTAGTGTTAGAAGAGCTTTGTAGATGGTTAGCTTGTTTGTTGCTGATAAGCTAGCATTCAATCTTCAAGTAAGTATGTTGCATGTTGAATTTAAGATTTAGTTTTTTATGTTTTGTTCAAATATGTTTTATTTTTTCGAGTTAGTCAGCGATTAATATGCATTTTGAGGAAAATATGGTTAGTACATTGCCTTGAGACAACATCTAGTGGTAAATTAAGGCATTACTCAGATGAATCGAGGCCGGTTAAATTTTGCACTGAGCATTTTTATTCAGGCTTCTGGATCTTTTATGAGCCTGATTTCATTTAAACTTAGGACCCATGGCGTAAAGTCTCCCCAGGAGGATTCTCCCTTGCATTTTTCCATCTTAATATTGATCCTGATCGGGTTTGGACCCGCACATTTCTAAATTTACAGTAAATTTTATTATGTAGAATTTTGATTATTCAATTTGAATTATCCATTTTTAAGTAAATTTGTAAAAAAATACATTATTTTTTATATGTTGTGATGCAAATTCATGAACTGCCAAAACTGCAGTGTCATTTGCTAAGGTATCAGTAATTGTGTGTACTGTACATGTTTAGGGATATCAAGTGAGAATTAGAGGAACGTTACTGCATTTTAGAAAAAAAGTGTTTAGGTTCATTTTTAAACTTTTCAATAATTTATTTAATAATTATTTCAATAGTAGGCCTGCTGTAACACTTTCATTTAATAAAGTTTTTACTATGCAATTAAAATATTTAAAATGATCCTAATTCTTTTTCTTCTCACTTATGAAATTACAAAATAGAATTACGATCCTCTCGTTATAATGAGACGGGAAGTTCAGCAGTGTACACAGGATATAGAGTACTGGTCCACGCGAGTGTTTTGCGGTAGGAACTTCTTGATTTGATAGCGAGCTGTATTATGCACGAGCACGAGGGCCTCTTCAAGGGTCTTGTTTTAGATTAAGCTTATCTGGGGGTTTTACCGGTGTGAAGGATAAGGAATTCGATGATCAGTAACAATGAGTTGTGTAATTAATTGAAAAATGGTCGATTTGGCTGGACCTATTATGAGACAAACACAATTATTCACAAAAAAATTTCGTTAATAGCCCGTAGACCACTTGAGCAAATCTAGACTTCCATAGTAAATTACGTACGAAAGATTGATTCTCACTTTTAGGTAGTAATATGGGAGCCACAGGCTCCTCTGAATACTCGTAATATGATAAACTAGCCCACTCTCTTTTCAATAAGGGAGCTACTTGCTCCTCTCTTTATATACTCGTATGGGAGCTACTGGCCACACTCTGTTAACAATAAAATTTCTTGGCTTTTATATTCATTTCCCAAGGAATTTTTAAAATTGGCTCAAGTATTCCTTTTAACACAATTTGTTTTACAAATCTGACCATATTCAACACGTCAATCAAATTTACACTTTTATAATAAACATTAGTTTCGCATCGCTAGGTACATGTACCTGCCAACCCTTGAGTTACCGTTAAACACTGTATAACAATAGCTTATTGTCTGGTCCCAAAAAATATATCCATAGTAATTCTGCCCGAAGACAGGTCCTTCACTGCATTCATAGAATCTTCATGCTAAACTTACAAGTTTACTAGGGAATTTATAGGTATAGTAGCTTCCCGTTGCTTTCCACACCGGTTAAGGATGATGATGATGATAAGGATGATAATGATGATGGTAATGATGGCCATATGATTTCGGGGACCGTTTGGGCCTTAAAGTTTTCCTAACATTTGTCTTACAGGTGAGGAAAAATCACGATAAAACTTCACCCAGAAAAACTGCCCCGACCGGGGATCGTACCCGGGCCCGCTACGTGACAAGGCAACACGCTACCTCGAGACCACAGCGGTGAACTCCCAAAAAATAACCAAATTAAGTTTAATTCTTGGAATTACTAATGCTACATAATGTCTCTTGAATCCAAAGATATAAAATTGAGAATTCTTTTTCTTTTGATACAACGTCCACTTTTTGATCATTGTTTGAAAACATGGTACATTCAACTTTCAATACACTTAAACACAATTATTTTACAATCTTTTCCAATTCTTAATGCTTAAATACAAAATATAAACTCTTATACCTGTAGTAATAATATATAATAGTCCTCTTCTGCATATATATTTTTCTTTTGCACTTTACTTTTTTTAGACTCACGTATTACCGTTTATTCCAACACTTTCTTTTACATTTTATTCAATTACTGTATCATTAGACACTTGAAAACATACATCTTGCTGTTACATTCATACCACGCCATACAGGTTATCCTGTGCATTAGGTGTGGGTCCCGAATTCGAGTTTTGGCAGCGTGTGTCATTAGAATGATTTCTATTCGACATGCTCCCAGTTCCTTGAGAATTATAATGAGAATTACGATTATTTATGCTTGCATAATTGTCGTAATTGTGGTCACTTCTCCGATCATTTTTAAACTCTGTGTCTTGATAAAGACATGTACCTATTTTCTATAATTCTACTATTTACTAATGGCCTATGCTGTACTTTAGCACCACCGCCTATACTACACATATTTATTAGCCTATTTGCATTATTATTGGGTCGTCTGTATTCAATTTGTCTATTCTGGTTATAGTTCCAGTTTTCGTTTCTATTATGATACATCTCGTTCCTAGAATTGTATCTATTCTCCCTGGAAATGTAATTATCCTTGATGTAGCTACTTGTCTCTACGTCCACTTTCAAGTTCTTACTAGGGTGTTTATCTATACCAAATTTCTTCCCATCGGTACCATTTCCTTTCGTTCCTCTATAATTTACCCCCGTCTTTACATATATAGGTTCCAAAGTTTAATGTAACTCTAGCATATGATTTATGTCACTTATTCTTGAAACTATTAGGCTTGGTTTTATTGATACTGGGTAATGATGTATCGCCATCTGTGTTAACTCAGCCTCAGACGGTGGGGGCGATAACAGTTTTGCCTTTTTCGCTAGCGTCAGGAATTACTCGGAGAATGTAACGCCGTTATCTCCTGTGAATATACCATTGCGACATTCATTACGAATTCTCATCTGCCGTTCTGCATTAAAAAATATATGTTGCGGAACGCGCGTTTAAAGGTTCCATACTCTGTGTCACTTGTAAGGGTCACTTCTACCCAACTAAGCGCATGATTTACCAGACACCTACGGATTACATACATATAATGGTGAGTCGGGATCATTTTAATTTTCAAATAATTATCCTACTCTTCTAAAAATTGTATAGGGTTATCATCGTCTTTGGGGCCATATTTGGGCAATGGCATATCAAACAGATATGATCGGAACTGGGACATCATGTGACTTGTACACAGGCCTGTACTTCATTCTGCTATATCACTAGTGGATTGAACTGCCGGACGTAACATTCGTATATTCTCAGGGGTTAAGTCGGCTGGTTCGTTCCTAACCTCTGTATTTTCCGAGCACGAAAATTCCAAGTTGTTTGTCTCATATGTTGCCTGACGTGAGTATTTGTTAATTTTTTCTGCAATCGTATTTAATTTGTTGTCTAGACCTTTTACCTGTCCCATTATATCTCCAAAATTCGACAATTTTTTATTTACCAGTTCATTATTTCCCTCCATGATTCTCTTTATCTCTTTAATGCGATTAGTTACCGTTATTTCGGATTCTTTTTTTGTTATTTTCCAATGCCTTTATTTTATTTTATTGATACTTTATTTTGCTTGTCAATTCCTCCCGCATTTTCTCAATTTGTTCCGTTCGTTCCCTAGACTCATTAGCCAGTACAACTTGGACAGTTTCGTTTTCGTCTTTTAAATTATTAACTGTCGTACTGAGGTTTTGAACTACATTATCAACCGTGACTAATTTCTCGGTCATGTTGTATAAAACTACGTTCAATTTTTCGCTCAGTACCTTGTTGTTTTGCTCCACTTCGGTCCTTACTGACTCAATTGATTGTTATATTAATTCATCATTCAATGACTTATTTGCCGTTTGTATAACTTGTATCAGATATTCAAAATTTATCTGGGAACTATTTTATATTGGCGATTCTCGAGTTTCATTAATATTACTCGGGATATTCTTATGACTTTCTTGGGTTACCGATATGGAGCTTCCACAATGAACCTCATTTATACTTACACCAGTTGTAATTGGAGATTCCATACTGCCCTGTCCTTGCGCGAACTCATTATTTAAATTAATATTTTCCATATTGCTAACTTTTGACTTTTGGCTAATCAACTTCTTATGATTTCTGAGTATCATTTGCTTTTATGGAATGTCCAATTATTCATATATTTTCTTACAACATTCGTTTCATCTCTAGATTTTAAACACATTAGACTATATTTTATAATTCATCACTCCAAAAAATGTTTTTATCTATTTAATTACATGATTTTTTCTTTTTTGACATACGCGTCCACTGATGTCGCTGCCTTCAGTTGATTAGATCTGCGTCTGGTTCCCCGCAGCTCAGTGTCTGCAGCTAATTCTCGTTCCTTCACCTATCACCCACACTGTATCCGGCGTCGTGTTGGTCACTGTCACCTGGTTTTCTCGATCCCTCTGTTACTGATTTATTTTTGTCTATCACCCGGCTATTAATATATTGTTCGGGTTCCACGTTGGGCGCCATTTGTAGCGTGCTTTAGTGTAGGCACTAGGATCTCCTCAGGGCATGTTTTAGATTAAGCTTATTTCTGGGTTCCACCGGTGTGAAGGATAAGGAATTCAATGATCAGTAACAATGAGTTGTGTAATTAATTAAAAATGGTTTATTTTGTTAACCTCTTATGAACAACACAACATTCACAACAAATTGCTAATAGCTTGTAGACTACTTGAGCAAATCTAGACCTCCCTAGTATATTTACGTACGATAGATTGATTCACACTTTTAGGTAGTAATATGGGAGCAACAGGCTCCTCTGAATACTCGTAATATGATAAGCTAGCCCACTCTGTTTTCAACAAGAGAGCTACTTGCTCCTCTCTGTATATATTCGTATGGGAGCTACTGGCCACACACTGTTAATAATAAAAATTTCTTGGCCTTTTATACTCATTTCGCAAGGAAGTTTTAAAATTGGCTCAAGTATTCATATTAACAAAATGTATTGTTTTACAAATCTGACCATATTCAACACGTCAATCAAATTTTACACTTTTATAATAAATATTAGTTTCGCTTCTCTAAGTACATGTACCTGCCAACCCTTGAGTTACCGTTAAACACTTTATAAAAATAGCTTATTGTCTGGTCCCAAATAATAACCAAATTAATTTTAATTCTAGGAATTACTAATGCTACAGATTTCTTGTGGTCGAGGCCTATGTGTGTGTTTTGTAACTTCACGTCAAATAATCGTTTTTCTAGATAAGATTCCAATAATAGGAAAAACGAATGAGGCAGCAACTTTTTTTTTATTACAAATAGCAAACCAGTCCGTATTCAAAACTTTATCACATCATGGACTTACATCTAATAAATAAATGTTTTGTTTAAAGGTATATAATTTTCTATGGCGGTTTCCAAAAATATTTGTTACATTCTTTGTATTTAACCTCAGAATATATAAATAACAAAACAAATGTTTATACTGACCAGACCAGAATCAAGAATTCCACATAAAATATTGTATTTTAGTTGACTATTTTTTATTTTGTCACATCATCTCCGATATGTAAGGCATTGTTCTTCGTTTATAAAACTTGCTGCATACTATATTTTCTAATTTGTATACTTTGATAGATTCCAGTATTATTTTTAATTGCATCTCAATCTAGATTTGAATCCACACTAACATAATTTTTAGAAGGTTTGAACTTAACATTAACTTTGGATTGAATGTTTTGATTATATGCACATTCCAATGTGGAAAGTTTACTTACATTTATTTGGAATCTTAATTGGATATGTAATTAATTTTTTCCTGTATACAAAATATATGTTAATTTATGCAAAAATGAATATCTTAATTAGTTTTGTCAATTATTTATATCTGGTCACCAGTGGCAGTAGGCTCTCCTTGATGAAAAAAGTGAAACAACCAAGTCATTTCACTTCGAGAATTTGCCTCATCATTGAGGGTTTTCTCCAACCAATCTTATTAATTAACATAATTTAATATATATATATATATATGACTGGACGTATACGGAGGGTTGTTTCTGATCTCTGATAACAAATGATTTTTAAGTTTTACCTTAAGAAAAGCCATGTCTCCAAAATCGATCAAGCTCTATTTGATGGCCCTTCACCCGAGCTATGGCTCGATATCGGAGTTTCCACTGCAGAAGACTCTTACGCAGCATAGCCTAGTCTATAAGTTCCCACTCCTCTTTACATGATTTCCAGAGACCGTCTATTGCTTGAGGATGCCTGTTTCCTTGTGCCCTTTTGAAGAGTTCAAAGGCACAAAAGTTCATCGGTGATGTATCAGCAGACTTCACTGGGATGTTGCTGAATGGAATAGCATATCTTCCAGTTTTCTGCTCCATTCTCTCCAGGAACGCCAGGGTTTAAACCGAAGTGTGACTGGAGGCCTTGTCTTGGTGCACTCAGACTTGGTATTTGTATGTACCATAGAGAGCTGTTATTTCGGTCCAGTAAATTGGGGTGAGAACTTCTTTCTGGTAGTACTGGGAGTTGATTTTAGCCTTTTTATCTACTCTACGAATGGTTCCATTGCAGCAATATCCTGCGATGACCATAAATCCCTTGGAGGAACACTCTCTGCCTTCGGTATACCACTTTTGAAATTTTTTTCACACCTTTCTGTATAGTAAATTGCCCGGGATTTGTTACAGTATCCTAGATACACATATGCTTCATCACGTGTAACCAAAACTTTCCATTTTTCTCCTACCAGGTGCTTTTCATACAGTTTCCTGCTGTTGGTGCGGCTTTCTGCAATGTGACGTGGCAACAATTTATGAACCCTGCTTTTGTGGCGCTTCTCCATGTTTAAATATTTTTTATTATGGTGTTTACAGTTTGAGGGGATATTCCCAATCTGTTCGCAATCACACTTTGTGTGGCAGGGTTACCACCAGAGATAAGGGCCTTGACCTTTCTGATTACATCTGGGGTGCGGGTAGTAGCAGGTCATGGATTTGCCTGTTTTTTTTTTCTTTTGGAATTAATCCCAAGCGACCCTTTCCCTTTTTATTGAGCACTGAGCTAATTCCACACTTTGACACCACAAAATTATTTTTTTTGCAAGCCTCAATAATCACGGAATAACTATAATTAGCGTCGGAAAGGGCAATAATATAACGTTCCCAAAACGGGTGTATCTGATTAAGCATTATGAGAGCAACACGCGTGCGAGTGTAACAGAAGCAGCACACTGACTGGTGCGATCACCTCTCACGCTTCTGTCCTGATGACTCACACTCCAACGTCACAATCTACTTGCAAATCGTTCTCAGAGATCGGAAACAACCTTCCGTATACTATCAGTTTGCAACAAACATTCACAAATTTCCCTTAAATAAAGTTCCCCATCATTCTATGTCGTCTGTGTCTTCATCTGTTACACTAAATTTCGTCATTGAATTTTGAATGTTATTCTTCCAGGTTGTTCTTAGTCTTCCTTTTCTGTTCCTTCTTTCATTTTTCCATGCATAGACGGCCTTTGGTTCTCTTCCATCCTGCAATCTTCTTACGTGTCCACACCATTTTAGCCTTCTGTAAAAAATCCATGTTAAATATAAAAATGTCGTATATAAATTTGTCTGGAATTTTCTTATGCTCCATATATTCAATACTAGGTACAAATTTGCCCACAATTCACCATTTCTCTAAACCTCTAGATTTTTATGTTATAATTAAACTGTGTTAACAGATTTTTAAATATTTTGTAGTAAATTGAACAACCATATTTCATTAACTCAAAATTTGTGGTAATGGTAACTAACTCAACTGGCACAATCGAATACAGACGATCATAGCCGCCCCACATAAGTTCTCTAAACATCAAATCATTTCCTGTATAATATACGACCATCAGATCACAGTTCATATTATTCTCTTATTAATTTAGGCCTTCCTACAGGGAATTTTCCTCTGGCTTTCCTAAAAGAATTTTCCATGCCATTCTTACATTTCCCATTCCAGCCACGTGTCTTTTCCGCCACAGTCTACAAGACTCGACTGCTATTTTGTCTGATTTTCCGAAGAAATCATGTAGCTCGTTTTCAATGCACTTATTTAGTTATTTATTTTCCCCCCCCCATTAACCTCTTTGTTCGTCCCTGTTGGGTGCAAGAATTATCCTAAGCACTTTTTTCTCCAGTCCTCGCAATCTGTCATACTCTCCTTACGTAGGAGACCACATGTAGTATAGTTCTTTAGTTCTTTATTCGGTCTGGGTGTCTAGGCTGTCCTGAGTACCGCGACCTGAAAGATCTATTGCACTATCCAAGTGTATTTTGGATGAATGGATTGAAATCCACTTCACGGTGTTATGCGAGTTGTAGGTCGTCTTCCAGCTCCGGCACACTTGGATTTTCTCTCATGACACCTACCGCCAATTTTGGTTCGGCCCGTGGCCGCGAGGAGGGACTACAACCCTCCCGTTTGACCCTTCTGCCCTTTTTATTGATTAGGCTCGGAGTCATGAACCAGCACTCTTGTGGGCCCACTAGATCTCCACGATCACATACTTTCAACATCTGTACCAACCAAACTACTTTTCCTAACAGAAATGGATGTCGGACATGGGCTTTTACTTTAAGGGAGGAGATACGTTTACGAATATTTGAGTAGAAAGTTAAAAAAAAAAATGTTTTGTCCAAAGAGTAATGAACAGACTCGCGAATGGAAATACTACATAACGGTGAGCTACATGATCTTTTTAGGAAATCAGATGTAATAAGAGTTATGTCTCGTAGACGGAGATAGGTAGGACATTTGGCACGAATGGGGATTGGAAGAGGGCATGAAAACTTCTTGTAAGAAAACCAGAAGGAAAACGCCCAGTTATTAGACCAAGTAAGTTGTGGGAGAATAACATTAACCATGATTTGAGGGAAATAGCGTACTCAGCGGTTGTTTGGAAAATACTAGCTCAGGAGAGGGAGGTATTTAGAGCTTATGTCCGCGCGGCCATGAACCTATGGGTTCGATAGTGAGTGAGTTAATTATATGTTCAATGTATATTAATTACAATGTACATCCACAGTATATAACATTCTGCAATTTCATCAAATGAGAGAATTGCGAAAACCCGCATACGTTAGCAAATTTTAGAAAATGTATCAATTTTTATTTCATAATACAGGTACTCATTTTTATTAAATGAAATAGGGATTATTAAATCGAAAAGTCGTATTAAATTTAGAAAGTAGACGTAAAGTCATATTTAAGCTCTGTGCCTGTTCTATTGTCGTAGTAATATTAACCAATGCTTTTTAAATCATCCAAAGAGTTATTTCACATACACAGGCCTGTAAATTTCTTAATATTTTTTATGCTTGAAAGTGAGTTTTGTCGTACTTGACAGCAATAACGACCATTATTAAAAGTTCAGCTTCCTATATTTCGGGGTTGCCAACCTAAATAACTATACTGTAATATTACATTTACACCCACGTGCGGGTAGTAAAACCACTGCCCTCTATGTATGCTATACAACGTATAATGTATATACAGGAAATATCCAAAAGGCAGTGTTAATATACATTATACGAAACAAGTCACTGCATTTTACATAAACTGAACTTTATTTGAAACAATATAAAACAATAAATACGTACTTGCGGCCATGTTATCAATAATTGTTCTCACGGCCTCTGTTAACGTTAGTCAATTGTTTATAATGAACGCAAATATTTCCAAAAAAGATGTTATTATTTTACTATTATTTATTATTTTGAAAACACCATAGCGCAAAAAATAATGTACAACGCACGTTTGTGAAATATTATACAGAATCTCGGAAAATAAAAACCTCGCTATCGCTCGGTTTATACATTTTTCCTCGATTCTGTAAAATCCATTTCCCAACCTCGCATCGTAATGTACTATTATTAGTAGGCTAGTATTTTCCATCACTGCTCTTAGAAGCAAAGGATATTCTTGAAAGCACGTTAACGGACTGTGTTCTTTGCAATAATCTTCACTTAATTCCAGCTTTACTTCTGTTGTTCAATTTCTGTTATTACTATGCTGCACCATATCATTTTCCGTCTTTATTAATTTTTTGTTAAGTGAAAAAAGAAATCTATCTGCACAATATAATTTCCAATCCCCATGGGGAGAATAAAATTGTCGATTATTCTTAATTAATTTGAAGGTATAATATTATAATATTATTACTTATTTGAATTTATATTTAAATTAGGCTTTTAAGAATTCGGCGTTCAATTTTAAATCTATGTAGGCACATATATATATATATATATATATATATATATATATATATCCATCCATCCACCCACAGTAATTCTGCCCGAGGGCAGGTCTTTCACTGCAATCACAGCATTTTCATACTATGCCTTGCAACTTTACTAGGGAATAGTAGATGTGGTAGTTTCCCGTTGATTTCCACACCGGAGATGGATGATGATAATGATGGCCATATGATTTCGGGGACCGTTTGGGCCTTAACGTTTTCCTGACATTTGTCTTAGAGGTGAGGAAAGACCCCAATAAAAATCTCGCCCAGAAAAACTGTCCAAACCGGGGATCGAACCCGCACCCGCTGCGTGACAAGGCAGCACGCTACCTCGAGACCACAGTGGTGGTGGGTATGGGGGAAAAGGGACTCAAAATCGCAAGAATGTGTGGAGAAAAATTAGAAGGTGGTACATAGATATAAACAGACAAAATATTTTGGCCGAATGTGCGGGAAAACGATCACTGTTTTTACAAAGAGACCTAAAACAAGTTTGGGGAAAAGAATCTTATATACTCAACCCCTATGATTTAAAGAGAGATCAGGGCTTGCCTGGTTCAGGTTAGGGGCATGGAAATTTAAAAAAAATTAGCGACGACCACCATATGCGAATATGTTCAATGTGCGGGAGCTTTGAAGACGAGATACATGTATTAGGAAAACGTAAAGATTTAGAATATTGGCGGCATCAGTTATTACCGGAAAGATTTCTAAATACAAATCGAGGAAGATTGGCATGCTACAAGTTAATGGTAAACCCAGAAAAGTGCATAAACCTGGGTAGATTTCTGGACAAAACGCGGAAAATATGAACACACTTATTCAGGAATAAATAAATATATTAAATTGCAATAGCATTAATTCTTAATAATTCTACATAACTAAGTTAATGTATAATGTAATTGTATTGATATCTAATTATAATATTATTGTGTTTTTTTTTTTTTTTTTAGTTTTTAAAAATCAACTTATTGTAACGGACTGTCAACAGCACGTACGGCTTACTGCCCGTGCGATCCATATTTGTAAATAACATAGAATGTATCTTACTTTTAGTTTAATAAAGTCCTTATTTATGTACACTGCTCAAAACAATTAGAGGAACACTTGTAATAAATTGAATAAGTAATTGTTTTTTAAAGCTGTGATGCTGAAAGTTGAACATTATGTAAATTGAATTATTAATTGAATTATTAATTGAATTATTAATTTTATCATTGGATACAAATTTTAAAGATCCATGGCCTAAATACAGAGAAATTACCTCAAATAACAAATATAGAGACATTATGGCTTCCGGAATCCGGGTTTCAGACCAAACCATAATGAACAGATTAAGGAAAGGGAATATTCGTCCAAAAAGGCCCGTTAAAAAACCACCCTTAACAAAAGGGCATAAGGCTGCAAGACGTACGTATGCTGAAAACCATGGTGTTTGGAACCTGAAACTGTGGGAGTCTGTGCTCTTCTCGGACGAATCCAGGTATCGTCTTACACGTTGTGATGGTCGATTGAGGGTGTGGGGACGGCCAGGAGAAAGATTTTCTGCAGAGGTTGTACAGGAATTTGATAGATTCGGAGGAGGTTCCATAATGGTGTGGGCCGGAGTTATGTACAACAATCGTACGGACCTTGTACTTGTTCCCCAGCAACTGAATGCTGTCCGGTGTATCGAACACGTTCTGGAAGAGCATGTAGTATCTGCTGCCATTGGAGTAGGCCCTGGATTTCTGTTTATGCAGGATAATGCCTGGGCACATTCTGCGGCTGTCACCAGGGATTTCCTGAGGAGGAATGAAATTGAGGTAATGGAGTGGCCAGCGGTCAGTCCAGAGCTCAACCCTATTGAACACTTGTGGGATCTTCTAGACAGGAAGGTCGGGAAACGACATCAATCTCCATAAACTCTGCAGCAACTTGGAGATGCTCTGAAGGAAGAATGGGAGAATATCCCCCAAGAGAAAATCCAGAATCTTTTTGGGAGCATGCCACGAAGTTGCCAAAGTGTCATCGAATGTCGTGGAGGCCATACACGATACTAACTCTATATAACGAGTGTTTACCTTTGAAAAATAAGCACAAGATTCAATTGCTTACATAGCGGAATTATTTGAAAAGTTAATTGTCAGCGTTATTCATTTGTTTTTACTGACATGAGCAATAAATAAATAAATAAATAACCACAAATAATGTACTTTATTAATTTCATGTTTGTACCTTTATCCAATGAAAAAATATCTGCATATTTCATAGTGTTCCTCTAATTGTTTTGAGCAGTGAATATACATATATAAATGACGTTGATGTATTTTATTTGTATGCAAAATCGCAGTCATATCGCTCATTATTGATAATTTTGTTTTTATATTTACGTATTTTTGATAAATTAAAAAATCAAGGTCACGAGTGAGATTTTACGATGAAGGCCTATACAATTTTTAAATCGAGCAAACATGTTTACGCACGCAAAACACTATAATTATATATATATATATATATATTTGTCAATACTTGTATCATAATTATCTTGGGTGTTACA
The DNA here is from genome assembly GCA_030220185.1 of Diploptera punctata. Lineage (NCBI taxonomy): Eukaryota > Metazoa > Arthropoda > Insecta > Blattodea > Blaberidae > Diploptera > Diploptera punctata. The sequence goes on from JASPKZ010007908.1 coordinate 1,033,677, forward strand.
ATCTGTTACAAGCCGTGACCTCCTCATCAGGAGCTCATTCTGTTCTCGCATCTGCCTTATTCCTCCATCCATTTATTTACTTCCATTACCCCTAAGATCTTGTTTTACATTATCCATCCATCTGAGAGTATGTCTTTCAAATTTCCGGTTGCCATCAATTTTATTTTAAGTTACCTTACAGCATGGTTCTGATCCCTTTTCTCTGAAAACGTGGCCCTGCCATCTTATTTTTAATTCTTCAATAATAATAATAATAATAATAATAATAATGTATAACTGTAGGCTTTCACGGCCGGCGTCTTGATCCCTATTAGGTTCGTCTTCCGGGCATATAGGCCGTGGTCCAGTCGTTCTTCTACTCGACGTTTCGTCTACTGCTGCGGTAGACATCTTCAGGAGATACTGCGTGCTCTCTGTGAACTCCTCAACAGTCGGCTGCAGACTGGCTGGTCGTTGGAAACTCCCTCCCTATTTATAGGCACGCCCCTGGTGGAGAGGCGGTTTTCTGCGCGGTCCGTGTTGCGTGCTGTTTTGTCCAGGCTGTCGCTAGCAGAATTCATAGGCTTCGTTGTCGTATTGTGCAGTGCCGGGATCCAGATTTTGTTTATCTTCATGGTTTCTTCTTTTTTGTTAAAGGATTTTTTGTGTTATATATATTTCAATGGCTTCTCTGTGTACAGTCTGGTGTAATAATGTGATGTTTGGGACAATACCTGTGTTTCTTCGAATCTTTTTATATGTTCTTGGTTGTTCATCCAGTGTTCCGCTACGGCTGATTTTCCTTTTTGTTTTAGTCTGCAATGCCTCTTGTGGTTCTTGCAATCTTGTGGTAACCATTCTTTTTGTTGTGCCGGATATAAACCTGTCCACAACTGCAAGGGATGCGATATATACCGGCAGTACTTAACGGATCTCTTGTATCTTTGGCTGGGCGCAGTATATTGCTGATTTTTTGTGTTGGCTTGTAGGCCTGTAGATATGTTATATTTATTTAATATTCGACCAATTCTCTCCGTTATTGTCTTGATATATGGTAGGTACACCTTACCCTTAGCCTCCTCCTTGTTCCCGTTTTCAGATTTGTATTTATTGGGATTTATGGCTCGGGCGAGAAATCTGTTTTGCTGTATCCATTGGATTGAAACGCTGCTTGGAGATGATTAATTTCTTCTTGTAGATACTGTGGTTCCGAAATCCTTTTGGGCTCGTTCCACCAGGGGTTTTAATTATTCCGCGTTTTTGTCTGGGATGATGGTTTGGACTGCTTATGTAGGTATCTGTCTGTGTGAGTCTTTTTCCTGTATACCTTGTGTCCAAGTGTCATGTCTTGGTTTCGAATTACTAAAACATCCAAAAACGGTAGACTGTTGTTCTCTTCTCTTTCCAGGGTGAATTGGATGCTGGGACAAAATACCATTTAAATGTTGCCTGAAGTTATCAAGTTCTTCTTCACCATGCTCCCAAATGACGAATGTGTCGGTCCACATATCTCAGCCAAACTGAAGGTCTTAATGTAGCATTCTCCAAGGCCTGTTTTTCAAATTGTTCCATGTAAAAATTGGCTATTACGGGGCTTAATGGGACTTCCCATGGCCACGCCATCTATTTGCTCGTAGAATATTCCTCCCCATTGGAAATACGTTTCTGTGAGGCATATGTTATACAGCGCTACCTATGTCTGTTTGTATTTATTGGGATTTATGGCTCGGCGAAAATCTGTTTTGCTGTATCCATTGGATTGAAACGCTGCTTGGAGATGATTAATTTCTTCTTGTAGATACTGTGGTTCCAAAATCCTTTTGGCTCGTTCCACCAGGGTTTTAATTATTCCGCGTTTTTGTCTGGGATGATGGTTGGACTGCTTATGTAGGTATCTGTCTGTGTGAGTCTTTTTCCTGTATACCTTGTGTCCAAGTGTCATGTCTTGGTTTCGAATTACTAAAACATCCAAAAACGGTAGACTGTTGTTCTCTTCTCTTTCCAGGGTGAATTGGATGTTGGGACAAATACCATTTAAATGTTGCCTGAAGTTATCAAGTTCTTCTTCACCATGCTCGCCTCACTATTGAAACCGTATATTGGAAAAACTGACACGTTTGTAAAAAACTCTACGCACTTCATAGAAAAAATAGACGCTCTGAAACTCAAGCCAAACGATAAAATAATAAGCTTCGATGTGGTTTCTTTATTTACTAAGATACCTATCCCAGACACTATGACATACTTGCAAGAACTCTTTCCCCCAGACATAGTAGCGCTGTATAACATATGCCTCACAGAAACGTATTTCCAATGGGGAGGAATATTCTACGAGCAAATAGATGGCGTGGCCATGGGAAGTCCATTAAGCCCCGTAATAGCCAATTTTTACATGGAACAATTTGAAAAACAGGCCTTGGAGAATGCTACATTAAGACCTTCAGTTTGGCTGAGATATGTGGACGACACATTCGTCATTTGGGAGCATGGTGAAGAAGAACTTGATAACTTCAGGCAACATTTAAATGGTATTTGTCCCAGCATCCAATTCACCCTGGAAAGAGAAGAGAACAACAGTCTACCGTTTTTGGATGTTTTAGTAATTCGAAACCAAGACATGACACTTGGACACAAGGTATACAGGAAAAAGACTCACACAGACAGATACCTACATAAGCAGTCCAACCATCATCCCAGACAAAAACGCGGAATAATTAAAACCCTGGTGGAACGAGCCAAAAGGATTTCGGAACCACAGTCTCTACAAGAAGAAATTAATCATCTCCAAGCAGCGTTTCAATCCAATGGATACAGCAAAACAGATTTTCGCCGAGCCATAAATCCCAATAAATACAAATATGAAAACGGGAACAAGGAGGAGGCTAAGGGTAAGGTGTACCTACCATATATCAAGACAATAACGGAGAGAATTGGTCGAATATTAAATAAATATAACATATCTACAGCCTACAAGCCAACACAAAAAATCAGCAATATACTGCGCCCAGCCAAAGATACAAGAGATCCGTTAAGTACTGCCGGTATATATCGCATCCCTTGCAGTTGTGGACAGGGTTTATATCGGCACAACAAAAAGAATGGTTACCACAAGATTGCAAGAACACAAGAGGCATTGCAGACTAAAACAAAAGGAAAAATCAGCCGTAGCGGAACACTGGATGAACAACCAAGAACATATAATAAGATTCGAAGAAGAAACACAGGTATTGTCCCAAACATCACATTATTACACCAGACTGTACAGAGAAGCCATTGAAATATATAAACACAAAAAAATCCTTTAACAAAAAAGAAGAAAGAAACCATGAAGATAAACAAAATCTGGATCCCGGCACTGCACAATACGACAACGAAGCCTATGAATTCTGCTAGCGACAGCCTGGACAAAACAGCACGCAACACGGACCGCGCAGAAAACCGCCTCTCCACCAGGGGCGTGCCTGTAAATAGGGAGGGAGTTTCCAACGACCAGCCAGTCTGCAGCCGACTGTTGAGGAGTTCACAGAGAGCACGCAGTATCTCCTGAAGATGTCTACCGCAGCAGTAGACGAAACGTCGAGTAGAAGAACGACTGGACCACGGCCTATATGCCCGGAAGACGAACCTAATAGGAATAATAATAATAATAATAATAATACTTACTAACTCACTGGCACTATCGAACCCGTAGGTTCATGACCGCGCGGACATAAGCTCTCCATACATCCCTATCCTGAGCTAATGCTTTCCAATCATTTCCTGTATAATCTACTTTCCTCAAATCATAGTAAATGTTATTCTCCCACCTCATTCTTGGTCTACCAACTGGGCGTTTTCCCTCTGGCCTTCCTACAAGAAGCTTCCATGCAAGTCTTTCATTCCCCATACGTGCAACATGTCCTGCCCATCGCAGTCTACGAGACTTAACTGTTCTTATTATATCTGGCTTCCTATAAAGACCATGTAGTTCATTGTTATGTAGTCTTCTCCATTCACCTGTCTGTTCATCTCTCTTTGGTCCAAAAATTTTCCTAAGAACTTTATTCTCAAATACTCGTAATCTCCTTTCCTCCCTTAAAGTAAGAGTCCATGTTTCGCACCCATATAATATAACTGGTAGAATAATAGTTTTATATATTTTCAGTTTAACGTTTTTTGAAAGGAGTTGGGACATCAAGAGTCTCTGCAATGCATAATAGCACGCATTTCCAGAATTAGCCTATGTTTAATTTCTTTGTGCATCTCATTCCTATTTGTGATTATTGTTCCTATGTATTTTAATTCAGCCACTTCCTCAAAATTTCCCTCATTTGTCATTTGCTGTCCATTTCCATTATATAATGTATTTCTACATGTAACCATATATTTAGTTTTATTGATATTTACTTCCAGTCCTAATTTTTTAGTGTTACTCAATAGTGTGTGCGTGTTGTCCTTTAGTATCTCCTCGCTATCGGCCAATAGTACTACATCATCAGCATAAACTAACAGCTTATTAATACCATTGAGTTGTAAGCGTTCCTCATTCTCTAAAGATTTAATGGCATGCTCTAGTACAAAATTAAATAGTAGAGGAGATAGTGCATCTCCTTGCTTCAACCCATTCTGGATTTCAAAAGGGTCCGAAAACTGTTTGCCTACACGCACCCTACTCTTTGTGTCATTTAGACACATTCGTATAAGTCTAACTAACTTTTTAGGAATTCCGAACGCTAGCAGGATACTATATAACCTCTCTCTCTCTCTCTCTCTCTTAATTGAATCGTATGCCTTTTGGAACTCTACGTATGGTTGATGTACAGTACCATCATATTCCCATTTCTTTTCTAAAATCTGTTTTATACTAAAAATCTGATCTGTTGTAGACCTGTTTCTTCTAAATGCACATTGATGATCTCCTAGAATGTCATCAATATAGGGAGTAAGTCTGCTTACTAATATATTTGTTAGAATTTTGTACGAAGTTGAAAGTAATGGGATGCCCCTGTAGTTATTGCAATCAGTTTTAACTACATTCTTATAAATTGGTATGATTATCGATTCTTTCCATTCATCTGGAAGAGCTTCTTTATCCCAAATGATATTAAGCAACTGGCGTATCTTGTCCATCAGTTTTTCTCCACCTGATTTTATCAGTTCTGCTGGGATCTCATCTGAACCTGATGCTTTATACGTCTTCAATTTTCCAATCGCCATTTCAACCTCTAATGCACTTGGTTCTGCGACTAGGATTTCGGCTAACAATACTAATCAATGTCATTATGCACTCTGTACAATAAATCATTTTATCTGATTCGCCAAATGCCATTTTCAAACACCGGTCCAAAAATTCTCCATAAGGTTATCCTTTGAATTTGGTGAGTTTGTTTTCTTACATCTTGGTCAATACCCACGCCTCGTTGTCATAAGTAATTGTAGTTGTCAGAAGTGTTATAGGCCTACGCGCACACGCACGCACACATACACGCACGCACACACACACGCACGCACACACACATGTAGAGTGAGATATCGAGAGCTAAAATTGTTGTAGTCCAAAACATCTCATAGCTTGAATTAGTATTTTATTAATTTCTGCGTAAATGTTAATTTCTATAGTAATAATCCCAAAAACATTTTCTAAAAATGTATTAAATAATTTTAACTTCAGTCCCAGCGGTTACCATTTTTCTCTTATTAACGTGTATCATGAAGTCTCATTAACAATAGAGCTGCACAATATTAATCACTATAATATTAGTATGGAAATAAACGTATTAGAGGTCTGTAGTTGAAGTTGACAAATTCTATTCACATGACAGTTCGTACATTGGAAATTATTTTAACAAATATTTGTTTGCTAAACATTCTAAATGAACTCGCAGTCTGATCGTCTCTAATTAAACATTTATATTTATTATAGAATACGGTAAAATGCTACATGAATTGAGATAGTAATTTTCATGTCTAAATAGATAAACTTTTGGAAAAAGAAATGTTTCATCAGAGAAAAAAATCAGCGAATTTCAACAATAAATGAAAATTAAACACCATATTGTTTGCAGATGACCAAATAATAATAGCAAATTCCGAAGATAATCTACAGAATGGTCTGTATGAACTTAACAAAATTACAGAAGAATATTGATTAAAGATATCTACAGAAAAAACAAAAATTATGGCATTTCAAGGTGTAGATTCTGTCAGAAGTAAAATTGTACTGGACTATAACATTTTGGAGCAGGTGAATAATTTTACATATCTAGGATGCAATATCTCATATGAAGAATAAAAGGATGTAAATGCAAAAATATCTAAATTTTTAAGAATTTTAGGGTTAATAAATTCTATCTTCAAGCCACAGTTAGTCCAAAAGCATTCAAGACTGAAAGTGTATAAAACACTGGCTCTTCCAACTCTTTTGTATGGTAGCGAAGTATGGACGTTGAGACAGAAGGATATACAGAGACTTAGATCTGCTGAAATGAGATGTCTTCGGAGGACTGCACGATACACACTACTAGATCACAAGACAAATGAAGACATCTTAGAAGAATTACACATGGAAACTTTAGAAAACAAAATTTCTGATTATAAGTCGAAATGGATGCAAAATGTTCATCGAATGGAAGATCACAGAATACCCAAACAAATGTTAAGATATCAACCTGCAGGAAGAAGAAGACCAGGATGTCCACTCAAAAGACTTTTGGATGGTGTTTCTCTTGAGGCCGAAACAGGTCAACAAATAGCCTAAATTCGTGAATTACTAAGATGATGATGATGATGATGATAAATAACTAACTGGCACTTTCGTACTCGGAGGCTCATGTCAGCGCAGACGTAAGCACCCCATACGCCATTACGCTGAACTAATATATTTCATTCATTTCGTACATAATGCATCTCCTGATCATGGTTAATGTTATCAGGCCTCCTAGTTCTTGGCCTGCCTACTGGGCTTTTCTCGTCCGATTTTCTTAATGGAAGTTTCCCCATTCGTTACACATTCCATGCATATCGCAGTCTGCGAGACTTGACACATTCTATTAAACTTGGATTTCATTAAAGGTGTTGCATACCATTATTTTATATTTATTTATTTATTTATTTATTTATTTATTTATTTATTTATTTATTTATTTATTTATTTATTTATTTATGTATTTTCTTCATTCATCACTCTTTCGACTAAACATTTTCATATGAACTTTATTCTCAGATACTCGTGATATGTTCTGCTTTCTTTATTATTGATAATAATAATAATAATAATAATAATAATAATAATAATATAATAATAATAATAATAATAATAATAATAATACATTATTTATTCTCGCAGAATTAAGGCCTTAAGGCCTTCTTCTTCCACTCAACCAGCACAAATACAAATAAATATTTGACAAATATAGATATACACTATACTAATTATAAACAGTTAAAGATACATTAAATGTAGCAATGTAAATTTCATGTGATAATAACAATAATGATACTTTCGATAATAATAATAATAATGAAAATGTGATAAATTATACGAGAAACACGAATTAATATATATATACATTTCGCTGAGTAATAATGAACTCGAGGTTAGAGCAAATATGAATTTAGATTTTTTTTAAAAGATGCCAATGTCCGGCAGCCCCGGTAAGATACCATCATCCACACCAACATAATACACCGTGTTCCAAAATGATGGACGGGGTTTCAAAGTTGCTTAATTTCCCTTACATGATATATATATATATATATATATATATATATATATATAATAAAACTAACATGGTATTAAAGATAAACTCTTCGAATTTTCATAACATACTTTATAAGTGTTCGATGTGAGCAACTTTCGTTGCACGGCACACATCTAGCTCATGGTCAAATTCCTCCCAAACCTTGGTCAGCATATTTGGAGTAATGGATTCAACAGCAGCGACAAGCCGTCTTTTCAAGTCTGGAAGGTCGACGGGATGTGGTTGTCCGTACACATGATCCTTTACATACCCTCACAAGAAGAAATCACAAGGTCTGAGATCGGGAGACCGTGGAGGCCATCGGGAATAAATCATGTCATCCGGACCGGCGCGTCCTATCCATCGTCGGGGAACATTATCGTTCAACCACTGTCGCACATCATTCCCTTTTACAGATACAACCATTTGTTCCTGCCTGTACCATCGAGGGATACTCTTATCTGTCGGAGGATCGATTCCAAATTGCTGTCGGAAAGCTCGCTGCACTGCAACAATGGAACCAGACCTCGCAAATTCCAACACAGGATGACGTCTATACATCAGTCGCCATTTTCACAAATCTAAAGCTGTACGTAATGATAATAATAATAATAATGTTTTATTTATTCTGGCAGAGTTAAGGCTATAAGGCCTTCTCTTCCACTCAACCAGCACAAATACAAATAAATATTTGACAAATATAGATATACACTATACTAATTACAAACAGTTAAAGATATATTTAATGTAGCAATGTAAATTGCATGTACAAACAACATTTTATACGATAATAACAATAATAATACTTAAGACAATATTAATAATACTGATAATAATGATAATCATAATGATAATCATAATGATAATGATAATAATAATAATGTTGATAATAATAGTGTAAATATGATAAATTATACGAGAAATACTAATTAATGTATGTAACTTACACTGGGTAGTGATGAAATCGAGGTTAGAGCAAATATACCTATAGATTTCTTTTAAAAGTTGCCAATGTCCGGCAGTCCCTTATTTCTTGTGGTAGGGAATTCCAGTTGCGAGAAGTGAAGATAGTATATGACGTGGAGTGATGTGATGTCCTATGTTGCGGTATATTAAGCAATATACTATGTTGTGATCTTGTGTTTAAGTTATGGTTTGAGGGTAGATACTGGAAACGAGATGATAAATAATTGGGAATCGAGGTATGTAGGATCTTAAATAAGAGGATTAGACAGTGCGAATGTTTTCTCTCTTTTAGATGTAGCCATGACAATTCGTGGAATAATGGAGAAATGTGATCGTATTTTCGAACATTAAATATGAATCTGATACACATATTATGGACACGCTGCAGTTTGTCCGACAATCCGTCACTTATGTCAGTATAACGTTACAATAGTCAAAATGCGGCATCACTAAGTTTTGAATTAACATTCTTTTAAGAGCTGCAGGAAGACAAATTTTGAGACGCTTTTGGGAATGCATTATGGAGAAGATATTTTTTAGATGTTTCTTTTATTTGGGCATGCCAATTTAAATTAGAATGTAAGAAAAGTCCAAGTTTTTAACGACGTCGGTATAAGGAATTTGTTCATTATCTACTACGACAGCCGGCATATTGCCATTGTTTATGGAGTGTAATAGTCTTGGATGTCCGATAATTATTGATTGTGTTTTGTTTTTCATTTAGTTTTAGCAATAATGACAAGAAACAAATTACTGCATACAGAATATGAAACTTTCACAGTTTTTCTTTCATTATAGCAAATAATCAGGCATCCAATTTCGTTTGTAAAACTATACCAATTACTTAAAACCCCGTCCATTATTTTGGAACACCATGTATAACTGGAAAAATTTCCATTAGTATATATTTAATTTAACATTTTTTTTGCGAAAATTTGGGAAAACAAGAGTCATAGTAATGAATAATATAATGCGCTTCCAGAATTGAGCTATCTTTAATTTCTTTCCTCACCATTTTCGTGTTTGTAATTATTTTTCACATGTATTTTATTTCCTCCACTTCTAAAACAAATTCTCTAATTTGTATTAAAGTTTAAATATTCATTTAATAATGGATTTCAACATGTGACCATACGTTTAGTATTATTGATATTGACTTCCAGCCACGGTCCTTAGTGTTATATAATAGAAATAATATGTTGGGTTTTATGTCGCCTAATAATATCACAAGCATTCACCAACGGCTGATTAATGCCATTGTTTAGCACGCTCTCTTTATCCTCTAAAGATTTGATTGCGTGCTTCAGTACAAAATTGAATACGAGGAGTTTCAACAATAGAGAATGAATCCAAATGTAATAACAGATTATTCTGGGGAACAGCTACATTATTCAACGCGGTTGAATTTATTCATAAATTCTACGTTTTAATTAAATGGTTGGACACAGGTCATTAATAGTTTTCAGGACAAAATTCAGAACAATTTCATGTTAATTATAGGAAACCTGGAAACGTTTCTCTAATTATACATCAATGTAACCTAGATCATAAACACTATAACATGGATGTGCGTCTGTGACAAAATGTGACATTGAGCGGCGTCGCAATCTTTCCATTCACAATGCCTCGCTGTTGTGATGAGTGATTTAAAGATGACGTCAAAACGATGCAATAAGCTGAATAGTTTACATATAGTATATTCTTCAACTTAAGAACAGCATAGGACAGACTAGTAATGAATGTTCGACACTGACCACTTTGGCGTCCCAAAGACATGAAGGAGTTTTTTTTTCGCAAAATCAAATACGCATACTCTCTATTTTTTCTGTTTGACCTTACTGACTCAAATAACAAATATTATTTATTATTGGATTACGACTACCCGTGCCGACTTCATGCCAAACGTAAGACATGACAATTTGTACTGCGTATGCGTATAGATGAATTCTAGAACTAAAGGTCTATTCAGTAAATAAAACGGCAATATGCCCAAAACGTCAAACTATTTACTATATTACAATAAATAACATTATTGTACAAATTTTCTTTTCAAACTTTGCAAGTACTGACGTGTTTTGAAGCAAGTCGGGACGGGTTGCCGTTGGTCTACATACACCAAATTGTACTTACAATTCGTTTAATAATATAACATAAATAAATTGCGAATTACATTTGTAATTATTTTTCATTCTACTTATTCAACTAATCATAAAAAGTACACTAATTTTCGTCTTTCAGATCATTTATGCCTACAAGATCGGGATGAGTAGATTCCTGGACAATGCCGGTAAACAGCACGGGGTATCTAAAAATAATGAGGATATACATTTTTCCTTTTACGTATTTAACTAAGCATAAAACACATTAATTTTCGTATTTCAGCTCATTTATGTCAAGAAGATCGGGATAAGTAGATTCCCGGGAAACGCAGAGTAATCAGAACGGCGTATTTAAAAATATAAATGTATGATTATTGTTCCTTTTACTTGTTCAACTAAACATAAAAGCACATTAATTTTCATTTATTTAGGCGGAGCAGCGCACGCCGGGTATTAGCTAGTATTATATAACTATTTGGAAATAATATCTTGAAACTGATGTTTATTTTCTTTTGTCGTGTCCGTAACGTGAATTGAAATAATAATAATAATAATAATAATATCAAAAACATAGTTCTAAGTAACCGTTGAGCTACCTGTGTGAACCCGTTATCTCCCTCTCCGAACCGTATCTGACGTTGCGCGTGTAATCGATTCTCAATTCAATCTCGTACTTTGTCCGATGGCGGAGGCTTCCCCAAGATATGAAAAAGGAACGAAGAACTACTGTATTAGTAATATCTATATTTAATGTCATTCTCCATAAAATATTAATAGTTAGAATCATAAAAATATACCCTAATCATTGTTAAAGTTATAGTTTTGTGCTTCCACTGCGGACCTTGGCCGTTCGGTGTCCTAACGTCCGAATTTGTTAATTGCTACGCATCAACAATATACCAGTGGTAACATACCACACAAAAATTGGAAACGAGTGTGCACAATGATTTCTGCGTAATCTAATTGGTTTACTCCGCTTGTCCTGCTCCGGTTGTACTCAGATGTGATAATGTCCCAGCTCTAGACGGTAGGTGGTGGTATTCTGATTCATTATCTGTCCAATGAAGTTTCCAATTTGGATGTAAAAAATTACTTCATTTTCTAACTACCTGTTGGCTGAAAACTGAAGCATCTTATAAATGTAGTACGTCTGATTCAAGTTGTCACGAAGTTCGTCCACTCGCTTTCCTGGTGGAAGACTACGCGTTTTCCTTTAACCGAGCGTGCGTGCTCCCCAAAGTTAATTGTTAAACTTAGGTACAAATTACAGCTTACATATTTGGTACTTACCCTCCTCACAGAAAAAGTTTTATGTGCTATTATATTTTCTCTTACTCATGATTCACTCCTTCTTTTCATATATCTATTTAAAACTCTGAGGGTAAGCTATCCCAGCACTGCAACCTGAAAGATCCATTGTGCTTCCCAGTATTATGGAACGACTGGAATAAACATCTACTCTACGGTGATATGTAGTTTGTTATAGGTATTCCTCCTTGTGTGACGCATGAAGAACTGCACTCACGACTCATACCGCCATTTTTTGGGCTGGGCCCATGGCCGCAAAGAGGGACTACAACCCTCCCCTTTGCCCCCCATTCTGTCCTCCAAGTTTGTTATTCATGGTAGAAGTCATGAGGAAGTAAATTAGTGTGCCACCATATGTTCCCCATGACCTGGTGTTTTAATGACGCTACTTCGACAAAGCAAACTACTTTTATGTAACATGAAATGAGGTGAAGGTTGATGTGAAATGAATGAACTTGAAAATAAACTCTATGAGTGAGGGGTGAAAGGGTGTGGAATTTGTTGTTTGAATTAAATTCGGGAATCGGGAGAACCCCTAGAAAAGCGCGAAAAATCTCGGTGTGGCACATCACCAATATCCCTATGGAATCGCCAGGATTCGAACCACGGATCCCTGTTGGGACAGCCGCGCGCGCTATTCATACCTCTGCTTAATACTGCTTCAAACATTCTAAAGAACATTTTATTGACACTGCTCAACTGTTTGCTTCTGAATGTATTTCACAAACTTAAATATTCGAATGATGACAGTCTGTAAAATTAGGTGAATCTTCAGTGGAATACAATCTAGTTTAAAGACTGTTCTTGGGAATGAATTGCTTTGTAATTTAGAAAAAAATTGGAAAATAGTTTTTAGGGGAAAATATTAGGAAAATGGGTTTTTAACAAAGTTTATTAATGATAAAGTTCTTTTAATAATTTTTTGGGACAATAGGATAGGGAAATATGTCCACCAATCGCATTAATTTTAAATATAGATACTGAATTATATATATGTTGTTTGAACTATTTCATTTATTTGCATAGAAGATATTTTGAAACATTAGGATTTTTTAAAGGAACAGCACATCTGTCAGCACTGTTTTTATAAAATGCTCTAACACCGTGCAGTTGCCTCATACATTTAAAAGTGGCAACTGACAAGGCTGTTCATCGCTGCAGCGCGCTGATATCACGGGTTTAACGAGAGAATATTCTATTGAACGAAGACGTCATTAACCCTTAAATTGGCAAAATACTTATTTCTCGTGTCAGTTATTTAAATATGGCGGACTGCAGTGAAAACGAAATGGTGAGCAACTGTTATTATTAGGTGAAATTGTAAAATTCTAAAAACAAAAGAAAATAGTAATCTCTTCTCGTTAGTTTTCATCTGTATTTATTAAAATTATTAAATCAAGGAAAACTATTGCTGTATTTTATAGGATACATTTTGAATTTAAGCTTAAATTGTATGAATAATTAAGGGTACAACTAATATATCTTAAACCATTCAATATAAATAAATTTTAAATAATTCAAGTATGGCCACCGCATACATATATTGAAATATCGTTTTGTAATATTATATATACAATATAAATTATAATTTGAACTAATTTTCCTTGGTGGTTTAGGAATTAGGTTTCTTATCTTTGGTCACAAACGTCACGGGTTCAAACTCGGATGGTTCGATGGATTTTTTAGGATGAAAAAATCCAAGGAACAAATCTTCTGAGAGCCGTGGGTCCCGAGTCAGAAAATATTTGGGCTCGTGAAAGAAGTCAAGCCTAAATTAGAGATTTCGAACAATATTTAATAGGCCTTTCCATCCATACCTACAGTTAATGCAGAAAGTATTAATACACTTAAAAATAACACAGACAGAAATAAATAATTTTAAATATTTCTTCACTACATACAAAAACAAAAATATACAACTTTAAATTGAACTTTATGAAGTTAAGTACACGTAGTTTCCTCTGTTTTAACATGGCAATTAGCGAGTAAAAAAATAATTTGTACATGAACAACAAAAATTTACCAACAAAAAGTATTGATACAGTAGTACGTTTTGGTCAACAGAATGTTCACATGAAGTCGAGTGTTGGTGGGTCTGATAGCGTTGTTATTCACTCTAGCCTTGAATACTTTGCCGTGTAGTTGTGTGTTTTCTGTCTGTAGATTAAGCTGGAATGGGGAGCAAAGTTAGAAAGACTACAATAGAAGAAAGGGAATTAATTATTGGTTTGCATAATCAGTGTAAATCGCTAAATGGAATTAGTGAAGTAATTGGAAGGCCAAGACCAAATATGCAGCATATAATTGATAGAGTTGGCGAACGAAAATGTTTCGAAGATAGCCACAGATCACATCCTAGAAAACTGTATGTTAATGTTGAAAAAGCATTAATGAGAAAAGTTAAGCAAAAACCTAAAAGTAGTGCCCCTAACTTAACAGCTAGTATCAACTTTGACTTTAATATTCGTATTTCTACTAGCAATGTTCGTAACAGTCTATGGACTAACAAACTGCATGGAAAAACAACCGGCAGAAAATGCGTAGAAGTGAAAAAAACTGAAAGAAAATTTAACTTCGATAAAACACACGTAAACAGCCTCAACGATTTTTGTAAATACGTAATTTATACTGACGAGCCTAAAATCAACATTTCCCGTTGTGATCGAAGAATAAAAGTCTGGAGGAAATTAAATACAGAGCTACAAAAAACAGAATCTCCAACCCACCGTGTAACATACGGTAGTGGTGGTTCTTTAATAGTATGGAGATACATGAGTAACACTGGAGTCGGGATCTTGCATTTTATCAATGGTGTAATGGATCACAAACAGTATATAAATTTACTGAAGACCAATATTGATACCTCTGCAGAGAAAATGGGGATTAAACAAGGTTTTGTAGTTATGCAAGATAATGATCCCAAACATATCGCTTTCAACACGCGTTCATGGATTTTGTACCTTCTTCTTCTTCCTTCCAAGTATTAGGCCAAGGCCTGTTACGATCCTATAGAACATTTTCCCTCCAGCGTTTCATAGGACGGCCCAGTGATCTTCGTCCTCTTGGTATATAATTATAAACAGCTTTGGGGATCCGATTTGAACTCATTCTTTCAAGATGGTGTTTCCAATTTAGTTGGTACTGTTTAATATATTCCAAAATTGGTGTAGTCTTCAATTCTTTTAAGATATCGGTGTTCCTTTTGCGATCCCATCTGGTGTAACCCGCTGTTCTGCGCGTGAATCTCATTTCACAAGCCGTTATTCTGCTTTCATGTTGTCTTTTTAGTGTCCATGCATCGATTTTGTATAAGAAACCAAAGTACATGGAAACGCCTCTCTAGTCTCCGGACATAAACCCAGTTGAGAATATGTGGCAACTTGTGAAAAGGAGAATTCGTTGAAGGCAGGTTTCCAACAAGCAAGACCTGAGAAACGCTTTGGAAGAAGAGTGGAGAAATATAGCTACTTCAGTAACTTCAAATTTAGTCCGGTCGATGCTACGTCGTCCTCAAACCAACTTGGAATCAAAGGACCTCCCAACCAAGTATTGGACTCAAAAAGTAGAGACTTAAAACAGTCACACTCTATCAATGCTTTTGTTTGTTAATTTTTGTTGTTCGTGTATAAATTATTTCTTACTCGTTAATTGCTATCTTGAAACAGGAAACTGCGTTTATTTAACGTTATAGAGTGCAATATAAATATGTATATTTTTTTTGATATAGTGAAGAAATAATTTTTTCTGTCTGTGATATATTTAAGTGTATCAATACTTTCTGCACTAACTGTAGTTGCTTAGAAGTTTTCGTCACCACATTCTTCGCTGTTTCTCGAGTTTAAAACAGCGTCCCTACTGAACCTACATTAATCGGTGAGGATTATCTGTTTTTCAAACTGGGGCCTGTTCGCACTACAGTATATCATCATCATCATCATCAGCATCTTTCTATAGCTCCCTTTACGCCCATAGGGGCATCAGTAAGAGCTTTCCACCGAGCACGATTACTGGCGACTACATTCACTTCATTCCGGGATTTTCCTATCCTCTTCACCTCGTCATAGACAGTTCGCTTCCAAGTATCACGTGGACGTACTCTATTTCTCGCTCCCAGAGGATTCCAATCAAGGACACGTCTTCCCAAGGAGACAAAATTTGTCCTAAGTGAGTGCCCTATCCAGCGCAATTTCCTCCTAATTTGCATATCTACCGGTTTCTAACCAGCTTTATCTCACAATACTTCGTTTCTTACAACTCCAGGCCAGTGATTATTGAATATTTTACCCAATCAGTGATTTAGAAATGCTTATAGCATTTGTTGTACTTCATTATTTAATAACCTGATTTCTGATCCGTATCCTAATACAGATTTAACATTGCTTATAAATATTTTAAGTTTAGTATTTCTTGAAATACTCTTATTTTTTCAGATATTTCTCAGTGACATGAAGACAATCATTGCTTTATTTATTATTTTTTTAGCTATAGGACTGTGTAGGAACCATATATGGAAATTAGCATCCGATGGAAAATCGGCGGTATTTATTGCATATATACCATCCGATCTATACCTGATGCTTTTTACATATTTAATGTTTCTATCGCCATTTCAGCGTATAATGAGCTAGGCTCTGTGATTAATGTTTATGCTATCTGTAAATCATCTTCAATGTCCTGTTCTGAAAGCACGTTTAACAAATGATTGAAGTAATGAGTTCAATATACACAGAGAACTCTCGTTAATAATTGAATCCCGAACTCATATATTTAATGTAAATCCAGGCTATTTTAATAATATATTGCTGCTGTAAAAAGGAATAAGAAAGTAAATACTGATCTCAAAGGGTGAACTGACACAACAATGAACACGAATATTAACACCAAAATATATCTACTTTTACTCTTTTTGTGTTGTGGAACAATTGAGAAGGAAAGTAATAGATTATCCAGAGAAAGTAGCGTTAATAACTTTATGTAGCGCATCTGAAAATAAAATGGCGTAACAATAGTAGATTCTCTATTTTTTCACCCGAGATTTTTACATTATGTTTATGAGACATCTCTGTATTCATGACTACAAGAAAAAAAAACATATATCTAATTATTTTTATACTCTAGCTGTGATGCATGTATCTAAGCCAAGCGTGGTTCTGCACCATAATCAACATCAATGTTAACTGTGTAACAAAGTGAAATACACATTGATGCTCCGCTAGATTCGCTGCATTCTCAGTAAAGCACAGCATAACCTCAAAACTTACTTTGCCATTAGGCCTATGTGAACCGACGTGAGATTTTCCACTTCCAACGTTTTATAGTTATATTCTGTCCATTACTAGTTATAATAATAATAATAATAATAATAATAATAATTATTATTATTATTATTATTATTATTATTATTATTATTTTATTAAGGAATATTCCACAATACAATGTTTCCCCTTCAAGCCAAAGTGATTTGTCGCCAGAGATTCCTTTCTAAAGCATCTTCTTCCTTCAAATCTCTCAAATCTCTAGCTTCCATATATATCTTCACTCCATCCATCCATCCATCGTTCTCTAGGCCTGCCCCTTCCACTAATTTCATTAGCTTTCCAATTAAGGATCTTCTTTGGTATTCTCTCTTCTTCCATTCTTATGTTTTTTTTCAACTTGCATAATTTCCCTTATTGTGCTGTTTCTGACTTTATCCCTTCTTGAAATTCTTGTCGATCGCCTCCTAAAATCAATTTCTACTGCTAACAGATTATTGTTTGCAATTCCTTGTACGTTCCAAGATCCAAAATTCATTAACCTTTTATTACTATTTCGTTGTAGGTAATTCCGTCTGGCATTCTTCTCTTTAGGTTTTTATCATTGTATATTTTTCAGTAGAATTAGGAGCTGTCCCATTGCTACAACCCCCAACCTGGAGGACCAGGTAATCCGTAATCAAGGTTGTCTTCCTCTGAGTGAATCAACACTGAATTACAAGGCAGTAGCTGTTAGTTTTGGTTCGCCTCGGGTATTTCATTTCCCTGATACCACCCATATTTTTGAAGCATTCCCCTATCCACCACCTGGGGAGGCGCCCGATAGGGGACTAATATCCCCACGCGGAATTATTATTATTATTATTATTATTATTATTATTATTATTATTATTATTATTATTATTTGTGTTTTTGTCGTCTAATTTGCGAATTTTTATTGAGCACACACAAACGTACTCACTACTATAATCACACGTTCTGACAAAAAAAACAAAACTCGACGAAACACACGTTGAATGTATGATAGCTCAGTGTGGTGCACACAACACCCGCACACCTAAATTCGCTCCAATAAAATATGGTAGCCCGCTCATTCAAAAACACGTTCACGCAGACAATACAGCTACACGAAATATTAGACCTTCTCATTCTAAGGTTATATAATTGTTTTAAGTTCAAATAATAATAATAATAATTATTATTATTATTATTATTATTATTATTATTTTACTTACTTACTTACTTACTTACTTACTTACTCACTGGCAATATCGAACCCGTAGGTTCATGGCCGCACGGACATAAGCTCTCCATACATCCCTATCCTGAGCTAATGCTTTCCAATCATTCCCTGTATAATCTACTTCCCTCAAATCATAGTTAATGTTGTTCTCCCACCTCATTCTTGGTCTACCAACTGGGCGTTTTCCTTCTGGCTTTCCTACAAGAAGTTTCCATTCACGTCTGTCATTCCCCATACGCGCAACATGTCCTGCCCATCGCAGTCTACGGGACTTAACTGTTCTTATTATATCTGGCTTCCTATAAAGATCATGTAGTTCATTGTTAAGTAGTCTTCTCCATTCACTTGTCTGTTCATCTCTCTTTGGTCCAAAAATTTTCCTAAGTACTTTATTCTCAAATACTCGTAATCTCCTTTCCTCCCTTAAAGTAAGAGTCCATGTTTCGCACCCATATAATATAACTGGTAGAATAATAGTTGTATATATTTTCAGCTTAACGTTTTTTGAAAGGAGTTGGGACATCAAAAGTCTCTGCAATGCATAATAGCATGCATTTCCAGAATTGAGCCTATGTTAATTTCTTTGTGCATCTCATTCCTATTTGTGATTATTGTTCCTAGGTATTTGAATTCAGCCAATTCCTCAAATTTCCTCATTTGTCATTAGCTGTCCATTTCCATTATATGATGTATTTCTACGTGTGACCATATATTTAGTTTACTGATATTTACTTCCAGTCCTAATTTCTTAGTGTTACTCAATAGTGTGTGCGTGTTGGCCTTTAGTATCTCCTCGCTATCGGCCAGTAGTACTACATCATCAGCATAAACTAACAGCTTATTAATTCCATTCAGTTGTATGCCTTCCTCATTCTCTAAAGATTTAATGGCATGCTCTAGTACAAAATTAAATAGTAGAGGAGTTACTGCATCTCCTTGCTTCAACCCATTCTGGATTTCAAAAGTGTCTGAAAACTGTTTGCCTACACGCACCCTACTCGTTGAGCCATTTAGACACATTCGTATAAGTCTAACTAACTTTTTAGGAATTCCTCATTTGTCATTAGCTGTCCATTTCCATTATATGATGTATTTCTACGTGTGACCATATATTTAGTTTTATTGATATTTACTTCCAGTCCTAATTTCTTAGTGTTACTCAATAGTATGTGCGTGTTGTCCTTTAGTATCTCCTCGCTATCGGCCAACAGTACTACATCATCAGCATAAACTAACAGCTTATTAACACCATTGAGTTGTAAGCCTTCCTCATTCTCTAAAGATTTAACGGCATGCTCTAGTACAAAATTAAAATAGTAGAGGAGATACTCTGCATCTCCTTGCTTCAACCCATTCTGGATTTCAAAAGTGTCTCAAAACTGTTTGCCTACACGCACCCTACTCTTTGAGGCCATTTAGACACATTCGTGTAAGTCTAACTAACTTTTTAGGAATTCCGAACTCCAGCAGGATACTATATAACTTCTCCCTCTTAATTGAATCATATGCTTTTTTGAAGTCTACATACAGTTGATGTACAGTACCATTATATTCCCATTTCTTTTTCTAAAATCTGTCTTATACTAAAAATCTGATCCGTTGTAGACCTGTTTCTTCTAAATGCACATTGATGATCTCCTAGAATGTCATCAATATAGGGAGTAAATCTGCTTACTAATATATTTGTTAGAATTTTGTAGGAAGTTGAAAGAAATGAGATGCCCCTGTAGTTGCTGCAATCTGTTTTATCTCCTTTCTTATAAATTGGTACGATAATTGATTCCTTCCATTCATCTGGAAGAGCTTCTTTTTCCCAAATCATACTAAGCAACCAGCGTATCTTGTCCATCAATTTTTCTCCCCCTGATTTAATCAGTTCTGCTAGGATCTCATCTGAAGCTGATGCTTTATAAATCTTCAATTTTTCAATCGCCATTTCAACCTCTAATGCACTTGGCTCTGCGACTAGCATTTCTGCTGTCTGTAAATTATCCTCCACAATGTCCTGTTCTGTATGTACATTTAATAGCTGATTAAAATAACTTTTCCATCTATTTAATATACTCCTGGAATCTGCAATCATATCCCCATTTTCATTCCGAATTATGTTTGTTCTAGCCTGAAACCCTTTCTTCTCTATACTAATTCCCTGATATAATTCTCTAATGTTCCTACTTTTTGCATTCATTTCAAGATCATTCATCTTCTCTCTCAAATATTCCCTCTTTTTACCTTTAGTAGCTTGGTGGTTTCCCGTCTAATACTACCCAATTGCTCTAAATTTACCTCATTTGGCTCGTGTAACCATTTCATTTTGCTCTATTTGCTAGCTTCTTTTCTTTACAATGTCGGCACATTCCTCATCAAACCATTTCTTGTTTTGGCTCTTTTTTAAACAACCAATGCTTTCTGATACTGACAATTTAATAGTATATCTTATAGCCTCCCATTCTTTATTTATAGGCCTATCAGTTTCTTCTTCGTTTGCCACATTGTCATCGGAAGATTCCAGTACTTCAAATCTATTAGTAATTTTGATTTGGTATTCTTGCCGCATTTCATTTTTCAAGTTTTTTAATTCAAATTTTACAGAATCGCCTTTAGCGTTTGTTCCTCTCATAAGCGATAGCCGTTGTCTGATTTTCACTCTGACCAGATGATGATCTGAATTACAGTCTGTCCCTCTAACTGATTTAACATCGATGATGCTACTGTGCCAGCGTTCATCCACTAATACATGATCTATCTGGTTCCGAGTTTCTCCATCTGGGGACGTCCAGGTGTATTTATGAATATCCTTATGCTGAAATGTTGTGCTCTTAACAATGAGATTCTTCGATGTGGCAAATGTGACTAATCTAATCCCATTGTCGTTACTATCTTCATGAAGACTGAATTTGCCTATTGTTGGTTTGAATATATCTTCCCGTCCCACTTTTGCATTAAAATCTCCTAAGACAATTTTCATATGATATCGTGAAAGGCTATCAAATAAGCATTCTAATTCTTCATAGAACTCATCCTTGATCTTGTCATCTTTATCTTATGTGGGGGCATGTACATTTACAATTATAAAATCATGTCGTTTACCCTTTAGAATTATGTATGATATCCTATCACTAACAAACTTAATATCTCGGATAGCGGATAGGATCCTCCTTCTGACTAAAAAACCTGTTCCAAATGCAGGTCTTTCTGCACCCCCGTAGTATAATGCAAAGCTTCCTGATTCCTGACTACCTTCTCCTGGCCACCTAACTTCCTGTAAAGCGACTATATCCAAGGGCGATTTATCTAGTTCCCGCGTTAATATCTCTAGTGCCCCGCTATTGTATAAAGTCCTAACATTCCATGTTCCTAGGAACATGTCCCTGTGTTTGAGCCTTTGGCATGGGTTCCCTGAAGTAGTCCCCGCCCGGAGAACCGAATGGGGGACTATTTGACCTCCGGAAAATTTTACCCCAGTAGAACCCATGTCCGCATTTCTTGACGGTTGTATTTTTACGGTGAAAGATCGTCACTCTTTCGACCAAGGTACTTATTTCGTCTGGCTTATCACCTTCGACCAGTCCGGCATGGGTAACCCTATCGGCAGCAATGCTACCGCCGGCATAGCTCTCAGGATCATTTAAGCACGCAAGCCACTCCACCACGACAAGGTAAAGATACCATGGAGGGATTATATTTTTACTTAAGTATTTAAATGTATTTTAATTTACATAAGCCTACATTTTTACTTTTCTTCTCATCTCTACATTTGTGTATTAAATGTTATCAATTCAGTTTTTTACTTAATTCTTAATATCTGTATCTTTTAACTCTAGTGGAATTGAATAGAAAATCTATCTGAAGGTCCATAAAGTCTCAAGATCGGATAAAATCAAATCTAATTTTATCAATGCGACAATATGGCTCTCTTTTATTGTTATCCTATTTCACTATTATTATTACTATTCTTATTATATATTATATTATTAATTATTATTATTAGTATTCTTATTATTATTACATGTGAAGATATATTAAAATGCAAACTTTTAAAAAGATAACACATAGCCATAGCCACAATAAACGTATCATTTTAAACCAAACATCACTTATTATACTCCCAAAACAACTACAAACACAAATAAAGCAAACCCAATTTTATGGTGAAGCAGCTTATGGTAAATTCTCTGTTTCCTCCCAATACAGGTCAGCTTGGAAAAAATAATAATTTCATGACTTTCACCCACTTAAAAAACCGACCGTCTGATAAAAATATACGTGTAGAATAGGTGATGACAGCGAAAGATCGTCGGTAGAACCACACAATCTCCAATTTAATTTTAATTACGTTACAGTTTAACAATCTCTGACAGGGTGGAAAAGAACTCTCCATCCATAGTAATTCTGCCCGAGGGTAGGTCTTTCACTGCAATCACAGCATTGTCATGCATCCCGTTGCTTTCCACTTCGGTGAAGGATGATGATGGTGGTGGCCACATGATTTTCGGGACCATTGGGCCCTTAGCTTCTTGACATTTGTCTTACAAGCGAGGAAAAACCTCACCCAGGAAAATAACTCTATAGAAGTGAAATTACAAGGTATGAGTATGCACAGTGTGGTGTGAAGGGATGTAGGCCTAGGCATATAGGACAATGTGTCGATTGAAAAGGGTACCTACACCAAACCAAATTACCACTTTCTTGGGGAAAAACTGTCCACTTATATTGTCCATAAAGAGCTAGGAACCCTCTAAACCTCCCTTTGATTTGTCTAACCCCTAAATTGATGTATGTATGTCATCTCGTCCGGACCTGCACAGACACAACCTGTCGGGGGAGAATGTTTTAACTCTAGATCACATGGACATTGATGGCTTCTCCGAATGAGCGAGCTGTTACTTCCGAGACACCAGAGTAACATTTAAGATACTTAATTAAAGTCGAATTATGTTAGGTCTATTTCCGTACATCCTCGCATGAGGATGTATACCATACGGCAGTAACTTAACTAATCTATTTTAATTACATCTATTTCTCTACAGATGTCAGCGAGTTCCAAATTGCAGGTAATCGTCCCAAAGAGACACCTAGTACCAAAAATATATTACTAGGATGGAAAAGTTCGATTTATTTTGCTCAGAGGCACTAATTTAGCCTTCAGGTTATTTTAGGAACCTGAAAATCTTCAGACTCTGGACCCATTTCATTTTCTTCTGTAAGATAATATGTGTATGTTGACACTTAAGCCTAAGTATTTCCTCACTATCGCCTAATAATGCTATTGCATTATCATAAGTAATGCCACGAGTGATTTCCAAAAATCACGACTCACTAAGTGAGCAGTGAATTTATCTAGAGGTCTGGAAACCAAGAGAGGTAATTGTTAGGACTATTTAACGAATAAAATTAAACTGTTTACTCACAAATCATTATTTAAATAGTCATTTTAAAATATTTATATATTTAATGTATGCGGCGATGTTTGAAAACAAATGAGAAACGTTATGTTTTATTTGTTCATCACTGCAATCAAATCATATTTATTGCCAAATAGAATCGCAATATTGTAAGAATACACCCTACTGGAGGAGAAAAAAAGAAACACATCATTACCGATTATTAATTAATTTTGTATGTCCTATGATGTAAATGTGTCAATTATATTTTTACGCAATGTTAATTCCTGGGAAATAATACGTTTAAGAAAGTGCAAACAATATTTTCTTTTTTTATGGTATAATCAATTGCTACGAATGTATTTCTACTGTATCTCGCAAGCATAATCTTGTTACATTCATGCACTATATATACAACCTGGGAGCCACTTGATAATATGAAAGCGATAAAATTAAAGTGATAAAATCGAGTTAAAAACGACTGTGATTGGTTGTAAATCAAAATTCATTGAAATGTGATTGATGTGATTGGTCATTGACTGCCATGTGGGGCATGAGTTAAATAGTCAGGATGTAACTATAGCTGATTAAAATGTTGAGTTGTAAGCCATCTTTATCATCTAAATAATTGATTGCAAACTCTAATTAAGAATTAATCGCAAATAAGTTTGTGCATATCGTGTTTTAAACCAATGTGAATTTCAAAAGTAACAGAAAAATGTTTGCCTATCCGCACTCTATTCGTTGAGCCGTTTATACACGTTCGAATAGTTATATTATTTTAGTAATTTCGAATGCTAGCATTATGCTATTCAATTTCTCCGTTTTAAATGAATCGTTTGCGTTTTTAAGTCTACTTATAGTTGACGTATAGTGGCATAATGTACCCATTTCCTTCCTAGAATTTGTCTATATTAATTTAACTGGGAAGGCAAACTGCCCTAGCACTGTCACCTGAAAGATCTTGCCTTTTCCCATCTATGGAATCAATTGAATGATATATACTGAAGGTTATGTAACCCCCTCTACCAGATCTTCAGTGAAACACCAGTTTTGAATTCTGCCGATGATGGGACAAGTCCCGAAAGCGCTACAGTTAAATAATTAATTAAGTTGAGGAGACGGACCTTTCAGGTGAATATTCTATAATTTTATATTAATACTGAACGTTGTTATGTAATCTGTTAAGATGTTCCACGTTTCGACACACATCAAGCAATCGTAAGTTGACACGCGCACAGGCTCGGAATTATCAGGAAGTACATGGATGTATATCCATTAGATCGCCACAACCAAATATTTTAAAAAATCTGTGGTTTGCTAAACCAGGCTAATATGAGATGAGGTGAAGGGTGAAAAGAAATGAATTAATGAAGATGAAATGACATGATGGGGAGGAAAGAGGGGTAGAGAGTGTTGGTGGGATGAAATTTGGGGAATGGTAGAAACCCGAGAAAACCCGAAAAATCCGGGGTGTCCGACCTCCGGAATTGCGAGGATTCAAACCTAAGATCCCGTCGGAGCAGCCGCGCGCCCTAGTCACCCGTCCCCCTAGACCACTTGTCTTATAATAAAAATCTGGTTTACTGTGTACTTATTTTCCATAAACGTCTAAACTTCTTAATTTGTCTATGAACTCTTCTGGAAAACGGTATTGATCATCATTTCCTTTTACTCCTAGATGGAGCATAGGGCCGTAATAACATTTTTCCAATTATCTCTATCATCTGCAAACTCTCACCTCCAACCAAGTGTTTCCAATTTCACGTATTTCTCCTTCACTTCCAAGTCATTTTTGATCTTTGTCTCCTGCCTGAATCCTGAGGATTCCAATCCAGTGCGCATCTTTCTATTGCAGTTTGAGGTTTTCGTAGAGTATGTCCAATCCAACGTCTTTTTTTTTCGATAGGTGATTGCTCAGTTTTGCGCCATATTTCTTGGTTTGAAATTTTATCAGGCCAACTCACAGTTAATATCGGACGTAAACACCTATTCACAAACACCTGAAGCAAGTTAATTATTTATTTGGTCATCTTCCATGTTTCATATCCGTAGAATAAAATTGATTTTATATTTGTGTTAAATAGATGGATCATACTTTTGATTGAAATGTTTTTATTCTTCCACACTGTGTACAGCTGGACAAAGGCTCCGTTTGATTCTTCAGTATAATTTGGACATCTGCTAATACACCTCCATCTATAGTAGTAATAGTATTTCCAAGATAGGCCTATGTAGAGAAACTTGTAATTCATTTATTTCTTGTTCATTAATTTTTACTGTTGAATTTTTGCTAGGATTAATTCTTATTTCTATCGTTTTAGGGCATTTATTCATCATCATCATCATCATCATCCATGGATTAAGCCTGTTGTGTCGTTCCGGTTTCATGAAAGCTGGAATTGTTAAAATTGTTCAGACCATCTTCTGTGTGGGCGTCCAACATTTCTCATTCCGTGCGGTTTATAATTTAGCAATTATTTTGGAAATCTTGCTTCTGGCATTCTATCAATATGTTCTTTCCAGTCGTTCCTATATTTAATTTTCGGTATGTAAGTTCGAAAATATTTAGTTCCTTTCTTATATCTTCATTTCTTTTCTTACCCAGCAGAGTATATCCTGCTATATTTCTTAAAAGTCTCATCTCAGCTGCTTCCAATCTTTGTTCTTGTCTTTTAGTGATCGTCCAACATTCTGATCCATTCATCAATACAGGAACAGTCATTACTTTATAATTTTTTTTTCTTTTCTCGTGTTTTTAAGGGTTCTTTTAATAGTGCCACACATCAGATTAAATTTATTTATTTTGTCATTAATATCTTCAATTCTAACATATGATAAATTGAATCTTATATATTTAAAACTATTCACTTGCTCTAAAATTGTATCATCAATTACTATTTTTGCTCCTAAGGTGTCATGTCCTTTAAATGTATTTATTTTAATTCCTATATTTGTTGTTTCACCATTTAAGCTTTCTACCTTAGTTTCCATAACGCGAAATGTTTGCCGAAGAAGGCAGATTTCATTTGCAATGCATAATGGAATTGTATGTATGTTATATAATGTGTTAAACACGAGTGTGCTTTCATATAACTACAGCTTACTTTCCGGTAACATACAATGTTCACAAGCATTAAGTAAATAAGCTTAGCATTTAAATTGAAATAGAATATAAAATAATTAAATTTAAAACATTAATAAGTACATAGCGTATTATAAAAAAGAGAACAAAATGATTTTATCACAAATGCCACACGTCGGCTAATTATTACAATTAGAATGTGCAAACATTGAGCTATAAATAAATGTAAATGATAAATAACAAACCAGCCGCATCAGTGGACGTGAGGTTAGCGCGCGGTTGCCACGACTGCGATCCCAGGTTCCAATCCTGGCGATTCCAGAGGGGTATTGTTGGTGGGCTCTCTCTATCTCTCTCTATCTCTATCTCTATCCCTATCTCTCTGTCTCTCTCTATCTCTCTCTATCTTTCTCTATCTCTCTCTATATCCCTATCTATCTATCTATCTATCTCTCTGTCTCTCTATAGCTCTCTCTCTATCTCTCTCTATCTCTCTACCTCTCTATCTATCTCTCTCTATCTCTCTATCTCCCTCTCTATCTCTCTCTATCTCTCTCTCTATCTCTATCTGTCTCTCTATCTCTCTCTATCTCTATCTCTATCTCTATCCCTATCTCTCTATCTTTCTCTATCTCTCTCTATTTCCCTATCTATCTCTCTCTCTATCTCTCTGTCTCTCCATAGCTCTCTCTATCTATCTCTCTATCTATCTCTCTCTATCTCTCTATGTCTCTATCTCCCTCTCTATCTCTCTCCCTATCTCTCTCTATCTCTCTCCCTATCTCTCTCCCTATCTCTCTCTATCTCTATCTATCTATCTCTATCTCTATCTCTATCCCTATCTCTCTCTCTCTCTCTATCTCTCTCTATCCATATCTATCTATCTCTCTCTATCTCTCTGTCTCTCTATAGCTCTCTCTCCATCTCTCTCTATCTATCTCTCTCTATCTCTCTATCTCCCTCTCTATCTCTCTCTATCTCTCTCCCTATCACTCTCTATCTCTCTCTATCTCTATCTCTCTATCTCTATCCTTATCTCTCTATCTCTCTCTGTCTCTCTCTATCTTTCTCTATCTCTCTCTAATCTCTCTCTATCTCTATCTTTCCTCTATCTCTCTCTATCTCTCTCTATCTCTATCTCTAATCCCTAATCGCTTCATCTCTCTCTATCTCTCTATCTCTATCTCAGTCCCTATCTCTCTCTCTGTCTCTCTATCTATCTCTCTCTATCCCTTTCTCTTATTCTCTCTCCTCCCTATCTGCTATCTCTCTCTACTCCCTGTCCTCCTATAGCTCCTCTCTATCTATACCTACTCCTCTCTATCTCCCCTATCTCACACTCTCTCTAATCTCTCTCTCCTATCTCTCTCTCTCTCCATAGCTCTCTCTCTATCTCTCACTCTATCTACTCTCTATCTCTCTATCTATCTCTCTCTATCCCTCTCGATGTCTCGCGATCTCCCTCTCTATCTCCTCTCCCTTCTCTCTCTATCCTCTCTATCTCTCTCATCTCCCTCTCTACCTCTCTCTCCCTATCTCTCTCCTCTCCTATCTCCTATCCTCCCTCTATCGCCCTATCGCTCTCTATCCTATCACTCTCTCTCTCTCTATCTCTCCTCTATCTCTCTCTCCTTCTCTCTCATCGCTCTCCTATCCTCTCTCTCTCTATCTCTTCTCTCTCCCTCTCTAGCTCTCTCTATATATCTCCCTATCACTCTCTATCTCTCTATCCTCTCTCTATCTCTATCCTTATCTCTATATCTCTCTCTGGTCTCTCTGTATCTTCCTCTAATCCTCTCTATCACTATCTTTCTCTATCTCTCTCTATCTCTCTCTATCTCTAATCTCTATCATCTTCTCTCTATCTCTCTCTATCTCTCTCTCTATCTCTTATTAGCCTCTCTATCTCCTCTCTATCTTTCTCTATCCTCTCTATCTCCCTATCTATCTCTCTCTCTCTATCTCGGGTTCAGCGGAAAAAAGGTCGAAAGGATGAAAACATAAGCGATGAACGAAATCTCTACACGGAAGTCTCCCTCTCTATCCCTCCTCTCTCTATCTCTCTATCTCCCTCCTAATCTCTCTCTATCTCTCATCTATCTCTCTCTATCTCCTCTATCTATCTATCTCTGAGCTCTCTCTCCTATCTATCTATCTCTGGTCTCTTCTCTCTCTCTTCTCTCTCTATCTCTCTATTCTATCTCTCTATGGCTTCGTCTTGACCACATCTCTCTCTCTATCTATCTATCTCTACTCTCTCTCCTCTCTATATATATATATAATATCTCTCTCTATATATATATATATTATATATATATATCATCCACTCTATATATCTATCTCCTCTCTCTCTTCTCTCTCTCTCTCTCTCTCTCCTCCTCTTGGTGTTTTCCAGTTTCCCGAATTTAATCACAACCAACAATCTGCCAATCCCCTTCTTCTCTCGCCCTTGATGGTAATGTCATAAATCATTAAACTTATTTCCGCAAAAAAATCCATAACCTCGTTTATTCTTAAGTTAAAAGAGTGCGGTTGGGAATTCACAGGCGTTGAAAGTATGTGATTGTAGGGGTCCAGCGGGATTCCCACCAGGGTGCTGACTCATGACTTCCAGCCTGATAAAGGGCAGATGGGGCCAACGGGATGTTTGTAGTCCCTCCTCGTGGCCACGGACCCAACCCAATAATGTCACTATGAGTGATTGGAGTAGAACATGTTGTGTCGAACCTGGAAGACAATTTACAACTTACATAACACACAGAAAATACTTTCATTCCACTCATCGCCATAATACTAGGATAGCTCAATATCTTTCAGGTCGCAGTGCTTCTCAAGTGAATAAAGAAATAACATAATAAATCTGCCTCCACTCGACGTCTTTCATTTTCAGCCAGATACCGATAATACACCCCAACGGAAGCTACATTACAGCGATGTAATTGGTTGTTGGTGTTGATAACTAAATATTGTAAAAATGAATGTCTGTCATTTTGAATTTACGTTGTTCCATTCCTTCTACATTAGTCGACCAAATACCAGTCCAATATCAGTCAAATTATTTTTTTTTAAATTATGGATAAATTCTTTTTTAGAAGAGTGTGCAATTCACATACGTTATTTAGCTACATAATGATACAATATCAAGTCATATCTAAGAATAAGCGGAACATAAGCGTAAGAGCGTGCAAATTACATAATCATTACATAATACCACAGTATGCCGAAACCTACCTTGAAATTCCTCGAATAAAAGCATAGTGATGTACGAAGGCAACGTCCAAAAAAAATATGCCGCTTTTAACTGCAAGGCACAGAAATAGAAGCCTGAAACCAGTAATGACAATCCACTGCGCGAAGCAGATGGTAGTCTCTGCTTGAGTAGAATGGTGTGGAGTGAAGCAGGAAACGGCCGGGTGCAGGTTGCTAGGGTTTTCCAATCCATAGAGCCAGGAATTATGTTACTTCCTTGTTGTGATGTCCCAACTCCTTTCAAAAAACGTTAAACTGAAAATATATAAAACTATTATTCTACCAGTTATATTATATGGGTGCGAAACATGAACTCTTACTTTAAGGGAGGAAAGGAGATTACAAATATTTGAGAATAAAGTACTTAGGACAATTTTTGGACCAAAGAGAGATGATCAGACAGATGAATGGAGAAGACTACATAACAATGAACTACGTGGTCTTTATAGGAAGCCAGATATACTAAGAACAATTAAGTCTCGTAGACTGCGATGGGCAGGACATGTTGCACGCATGAGGAATGAACGACTTTCATGGAAGCTTTATGTAGGAAAGCCAGAGGGAAAAAGCTCAGTTGGTAGACAAAGAATGAGGTGGAAGAATAACATTAACTATGATTTGAGGGAAGTAGATTATACAGGGAATGATTGGAAAGCATTAGCTCAGGATAGGGATGTTTGGAGAGCTAATGTCTGCGCGGCCATGAACCTACGTGTTCGATAGTGCCAGTGAATAAGTAAGTAAGTAGTTTAAGCGAGAGATTTGGCGCTGGATTTGCAGCTGAAAGCGGCAGATAATATTTTTGAAACGGCCTTGGCATATCACAACGCATCTCAGGGAGAAATTTGAAGGTGAGTTTGGGCAGGTAACAGTTGAAAGTACCATTGTTAATGTAATTCATGGGATGTTATCATTCCATTAACTAATTTGTCATTGCGTAGAATTTTAAACCCACGGACCCTAAATTTCCCCTTCAATAGTTATGCACATTTCAAGGATGGAAAATGAGAGTTTACGACTGAGATGAAATGTTCACGGCTGAAACACGACTGAATCCAGAATTCCGAACGAATTTGTAAAATATGTTCAAACCTTGTAATGTACATAATTATATTAAACATTACGTGGAATTTCATTAGTCTTAATAAACAAGCACTAATATATCCTGCATATAACATGTTCAACAAGTGAACAAAATGGCCCACCTACTATAAATAAGCTCACAATGAACTTGCTAGTGTGGTTATTTGTGGACTATTTCAAATTAAATACAAATAGATATAACGTGGATCCTTTCCAAAATGTATGCCTACAAAAATAACTGTTGCACAAACTTACAGTCACGAATTTGCAATATTATGACAACCCAATCGAAATTCGTTTAAATAAATGCAGCTGATTGACGAAATAAATGCTGTATCACCATTCCATTCTATTAGCAGGGTTTAACCCCTCGCCTTCTAGGTACTTTTACGTACCACACGCCACCCGGGCCTTACAGTGGTATGACCTGTCGGGAGAGGGATTTTAGCTATGGATCATACATACATTTTTTGACCACAGAAGGACATGGAGGGCCTCCTCGAATCAATGATCCGCTCAATATCAGGTACTCCATTCACACACACACACACATATTCAAACTAAACATGGCGAATGTGATAATGCTAATTATGATGACCACATGATGGTCGGGGAACATTTGGGCCTTAAAGTTTCCTGGCATTTGTCTTACAGGTGAGGAAATTCTCCCCCCTAAAAAAATCTCACATGAAATTTGTCCCGACCGTGGATCGAACCTGTGCTCGCTGCATACGTTAGAGTGATGCTACCTACAGACCACAGTGGTGGACTAAATACAGGCCTATATTTATAAAGTCACTTAACTTATTTTTATTTAATCTTAAAAAATAAGTTGGGCCACTGGTGAAATGAACTTTATTATTTAAGTTGGTGTAATTCATATTGATTACCGCTGCTTGTTTACTTGTAAAATTAGTAAAATTATTAAATGAGACATAATATTAAATAAAATGTTTGCCACTCTCCGATAATCTTTAAGTTTGCCTGTATTAACAGTGTTACCATATTTAGGCTACTCCTTCATTTGAGCAAGGGAAATATAAACAACATTTTGAAACTATTTGAAGTCTATGTTATTTTATTTAATGACGCTCTTTTACAGCTAAGGTGATTGGCACCGCAATTCTAGTTTGATCATGAAATTCTGCTTATAGGCCTATTTTCAGGCCCTAGGTTATTTTGCGTGCCGTACATCTACGTCACGTGGCTTACAGTCTTATTTCCCTTCCAAAGGAACAGGCACTGGGATTTTTACGATCTAAAAAATCAACCAACCTCTTCCGGGATTAAACCTGGGAACTTTTGTACAAGAGGTGAGCATAGTGACTACTAGTCCTCCAGGATCAACACAATTTGTCACAAATAATTATATTTGTAAAGATATTTTCGGACACTTCATAGTCGTGGTGGAGTGGCTTGCCTGCTTAAATGACCCCGAGAGATATGCCGACGGTAGAAGTGCTGCCGAAAAGGTTAACCATGCCGGACAGGTCGAAGTGATAAGCCAGACAAAAAAAATACCTTGGTCGAAAAAGTGACGATCTTTCACCGTAAAAATACAACCGTCAAGAAACGCAGACATGGGTTCCACTAGGGTAAAATTTTCCGGATATAAAAAAGTTCCCCATTCGGTTCTCCGGGTGGGGATTACTTCAGGGAATACATGCCAAAGGCTCAAACACAAGGACATATTTCTAAGAATATGTAAACCAGATATAATGAACAGTTAAGTCTCTACGACTCCCATGGGCAGAACACGTGGCTCGAATGGGGATCAATGAGAGACATAGAAGCATCTTGCAGGAAAAACAGACGAAATCGGCCTGTAGATAGACCAAAAATAAGATGGGAGAATAATATTAACTATGATTTGAGGGAAGTAGATTAAACACGAGCTGATTGGAAAACATTAGCTCAGGATAGGAATGTGTGGAGATCTTATGTCCGCGCTGCCCTGAACCAACGAGTTCGATAGCGCCAGTGAGTTAATCAGTTAATACAGTTTCAGAGTTAAATTACTTTTAGTACCGTCAGTTTAAACATTTTACATTTCCAATTCAAATTATAGTTTTGTATGTCTAATTATGGATATATATTTGACAATTTCAGAAAGAACATATACTCTGTCCATAAAAAAAGTTCTTGCACCGTTGGGTCTAGCAACGCATCAAAAACTCATTTCTCCTAATCGCATGCCTGACGGAATGTTATTGGGGTTTGTAGGAGGAGATGTTCATAGCTGTAATATTTTTGCAAATGTGGCTATAAAACTGGCCGTCCAAACAGACGTGACGTAAATGCTGAAGCAGGGGGACGGAAACATGCCACAGGGAGCTCGCCGTAACAATAAAGGATTGTTAGAATGAGTCGTGTAAGGTAATTGAATGAATGCGTTTTATTCTTTCAGCTCCTCTAAAGCAATAAATATAATATTCTCATACCCTCCGTTCGCTACAAAATATGTGACAAATTGGATTCACAACATTAAATAGGTATTCACACTGTTCAATAGAGGGGACAGTAATGTAATGAAATATGCAGAATGGATTAAAAAAGATTAATTTTTCGAATGTGTTGGGAAATAATAGATTTATTTATAGAATAGAGTAGATTTATTTAGCTGCGGGGTGGGGGGTTCAGGACGATGTGGCCTTCTCTTCCACTCACCAGGACAAACATATGTTACATTTAAATACAAAACATAGTAAATTACAACAATAGTATATACTAAACAGTTAATTATCTGTCAAACTGAATAATGAAAATAATGTCTAATATATACAAATAAAATTAAATATAATTAAATTAAACTAAAGAAAGAATGTATACCCTGTAGGAACAACAACTCGAATCTACTATACATAAAAATAAATTTTTAAAAAATTCAATGAAATTATAAAACTGTAATGAATTAATCTGATCGCTTATAAATAAGGCAGTTGGGGTAAAATGTATTGACAAATCTTCATAAATTAATTTTTTTTTAAAATTCAATAATGAAAAAATATTGTGAGTTTTAAAAAAGTAATATTCGTCTGTTGTTTCTGTTAATCATTTAATTTTCAATTTGTTTCTGAAAGGTGGTAAAGTTTGCAAGTCTCTGACATAGGGTGGAAGAGAATTCCATTTGCTAGCACGAAAAACTGTAAAAGATTTCGAGTAATAGGAAGTATGATGAGGTGGGGGTAAAGGAAAATGTGCTGATGGAATCGGGTATCTAATTTATGTGTATCAGAGAGTCAGTGAAGCCGTGTGATAAATAATAAGGTAATGTATGTGTAATGTAGACAACATGGTGTGTCCAAACGCCAGACTAATGCTGTAAAAAAGTTCAAGTGAACGCAATAGTTCGGTATCGAGCGTAAAGTTAGCAGCGTTTGGATTGTGGATTAATCCAAAATTCATTAAGATTATTTTATATTTTTATTTATTTATTTTTTCAAATGCCCCAGGTTTGTCTTTAGACATTCCGGATTTCTCTCGTGGCATAGCATACTTGTAACCCACTTCTGAGGTTGGGGCGCCTGGAAGGCGGGGTTACGTTGCCCCGATGATATGATGGGTGATGATGATAATGGTGCGCCAGGAGAGTCCCTAATCCTAAGCTTAACCTAAGATGAATATAAATGATGATGATTGCGATGGCCATATGATTTCGTGGACCGTTTGGCCTTAAAGTTTTCCTGACATTTACCTTACAGGTGAGGAAAAACCCTGATAAAAACCTCACCCGGAAAAACTGTCCCGACCGGGGATCGAACCCGGGCCCGCTGCGTGACAAGGCAGCACGCTACCCTGAGACCACAGCGGTGGTTAAGATTATTGAAGTAACTATTTGGGTTTAAGCTTTGGTAGTCCTTTAAATAATGAAACTCACTTTCCAAAATTTTACACAACTGCTCAATCTAACCATAGTAGATATCTTATCTGGGACTCAAATTATGTATTGAATTAATTAGATCCAATCCAGAGATAAGCACACTAAGCACAGCTAGATTTAAGAAAGCAATTAAATTAATTATTTAAATCAATTACTTAATTAATTGAATAAAGTTATTTAAATATTTTAAAATAATAAATACGCAGCATTTATTTTGGTTTATAATATTATAACCTAATGTATTCAATTACTTTCTTCTATTTGGATTTAATCTATTATATTGTTTGTATTATTTTTTATGTAGGACTATGTTTTACTCCATTGCATTATTTCTTTGTCAGAATAAGTTTTCTATTTTGAAATTTTCTCATAAATTTGTTTTGCTTTATGCTAGGGTATTACCTAATGTACTTAAATTCTTTCTTCACCATGGTATGAATCTATTATATAATATTTAATTTATCAACTTTTATAAGATTCATGATGTGTTCCGTTGAGGTTTATTCAAAATTAATATAAAATTATGGAATATTATTTGATTTATGTCATTCATCTTTTCATTAACTTATCATATAACACGTTATTGTCGCAGGCGATTTTAATGCAAATCTTCTTCAGAGTGATTCACCAGCCATACAACTTAAAAATATGTTCCAAGGCTTTAATGTGACCATTGTTCCTCTCTCTGGCACACATCACTCTGTCACCACCGACACTCTACTAGACATAATAGTGACTACACATCCACAGAAAGTACTGACATATGGACAAATTCCTGCTCCCGGCAATCTGCTCATGACGTTATATTCGTAGAATACTCACTCCAATGTCCTAAAAGACGCTCTAAATTGATTACATACAGACACTTACAAAACATAGACGAGACTAAACTAAAATCAGACGCTTTAGAACTACCCCGGGTACACAATATGGAATCTTAGATCAGTTGATGAAAAAGTAGACACATTTAATACACTGATACTACAACTATATGACAGACATGCACCAGTAAAAACCCGACGATTTACCCGCCCCCCTGCTCCCTGGATGAATGACTCAATACGTGAACTTATGTCAAAAAGAGACAAAGCATACCTCACTTACAGACGACATAAAAATGACAAGAACAGGCAACTGTACAAACAACTTAGAAACACAACTACACAAACTATACGCAATGCCAAACTACGACACGCCCACAGTATAATCGGACCTGAAATAAGTGCGCGGGACACTTGGCGAAATCTCCGTACAATGGGACTTAGACAGTTAAATCCCCCAACTGACTCTACAGACATTTCTGTAGATGATTTAAATGAACATTTTATCTCAATAACCTTGACACCTCCAGACAACAAGACTAAGATTGACATTCTTAAAGACTTATACCCATCCCCCCATATCGAAAGAGATAAATTTTACTTTTACGACATTTCGCCTGTAGACGTTAAAAAAACACTCAAACGGATTAAATCCAATGCACAAGGAACAGATGACATCAGCACTTTAATTCTAAATAAAATCATTGACATTATGCTACCCACAGTGACTCATATTTTCAATACTTCCCTTATAACTTCTATCTTTCTTACTGTATGGAAACAGTCTAGGGTTCGGCCTATACCTAAAATAAGTACACCTATTAAGTATAATGACTTCCGGCCGATTAGCAACCTTCCGACATTATCTAAAGCTCGGGAACATATTGTACATAAGCAAATGATTGAATATCTCCAAGCACATCACCTCCTTGATCCTTATCAATCCGGCTTTAGATCTGGTCATAGCACAACCACAAATGTGTTAAAAAATTAGTGAAAATATTCGCGATGCCATGGACAGACGTGAATTGACTCCCTTAACTTTAATTGACTTCAGCAAAGCATTTGACACAGTAGACCACGACTTACTTATGATAAAGCTCAAGCACCTACACTTGTCTGACAGCGCTGTATCCTGGTTCGACTCATACCTGCACGGTCGTCAACAATACGTTTCACTAAACTCTAGATCTTCGTCTTGGCGCATCGTGCAGGCGGGAGTCCTCCAGGGCAGTGTTCTCGGATCTCTTCTTTTCTCAATCTACATAAATGACTTACCAACTGTACCAAAGCAATGCCGTTATCACCTCTATGCTGATGATCTCCAAAATTTACCTACATTCACCTCCTCATTCTCTCTATAACAGCTTGACGAAAATGAATGACGATCTCATATCCATATTTAACTGGTCTTCAAGTATCGGTCTAAATCTAAATCCTAACAAGTCACAAGTAATTCTAATGGGACAACAAAGACTGCTTACAACCTTTGACATATCTGCACTTCCAAACATTACTATAAATTATATAATTATCCCTTATTCTTCTTCAGTAACAGATCTTGGACTACATCTAGATGCAAATTTAACCTGGCAAACACAAGTGAAACACATATGTAAAAAGACTTTCTCCATCTTACATTTACTTACACATTTAAAGATTTTTCTCCCAGTTTCGTTAAAACAAATCCTTGTGCAGAATCCTGTGTTGCCACACTTCGATTATTGTGACTTTATATACAATGATCTAAACCATGACTTGTCGCAGAGACTGTAGTGTTTTCACAATTCTTGCGTTCGAATCATTTTCAATATCCGCCGTTATTACCATATTTCCGAACACTTCAATAACCTCTCTTGGCTCCGTCTTACTGACAGACTAAATTGCACTCTCTTTCACTATTTTTGGAGCTGAATTCCTAGACTCCTACGTACCTGGCGTCCAGATTTGAGAAGTTATCCTCTTACCACAATATTGACACTAGATCACAAGATAGCAGTCTGCTAACAATTCCTCTTCATTGCACTTCCTCTTATTCTACTTCCTTCACAGTAGCCTCTGCCCGCTTCTGGAATTTCCTTCCTCAAGATATCAGGGGTTGCCGCACACTTGGCACTTTTAAGTCACGCTTAAACAGTTAACTGTTGTCTAATAATTAACTTTTTACACGCTTTATATTAGTTTGATCTGTATCTACCTATATATCTATCTATCTATCTATCTATGTAACGGAATCTTTCACGTGATTTTCACCCACTCAAAATCATTGGATCGACTTGAAACTTTGTATACTTGTAAAAGACCCGTGACAATACAATAATTTCATATTTTGTTTCTAAAATCATGGCCAGAATCATCAGATAATCAAAAAAAGTGTCTTTGTATCTATGTAACGGAATATTTGAACACGATTTTCACCCACTTAGAAACATTGGATCGACTTGAAACTTTGTATACTTGTAAAGAACCCATGGCAATACAATAATTTCATATTTTGTTCCTAAAATCCTGTTCAGAATCACCAGAAAATAAAAAAAATGAAAACAGGTATAATAGGTTGCGGACTTGTCGACTATTTAGTCAATCGTTGTATGAGTTTAGTTGGTGGAGCGGTGAACTCTAATGGTATATAATTTCAGTAATCCATAGGCCGCTGCACAGTGGGACAGAATTCCAAAAAGCTGGCCAAAACCTCAAAGTGTTGTCTAACGGCTTTGAAATTTTTTACTCGGGGGTTTTCGGGGTCGCCGATAACGAATCCAGTATCAGTTTTGGCAAAAACAAAATGACGGATCCAATATGGCGACCGAGTATATTATAAAATTCTTATTTTTCAGTGAAATGTTGTATCTGGGGGGATTTACATTGCGATAATTACGAATATGATGTTTGTTTTTGAATAAACAAAATAATTTAATCGTAATTGCATCGGCAATGAACAAGAATCGGAAATATTCCAGCGGGGAACTCGGTACACAAGAATTGAACATGAAAATTAGATAAGAAAACATATATATATTTTTTTAATTTGTACACTACATTTACATTGGATTAATCTAATCACATTCACTATCATTAGATTCACTATCCGTATGTATAGTGGACACGTGGTGTCGTATTTGGTGTCCGTATCATCGGGTGTACAGTTAAATGTAGAAATTCAAGCGACATTTGTTTTGTTTTTTTTCTTCTTTGGTAGTTTTCGTGCAGTTGAAATACATGGATCGGAGCTCATTAACAGACGACACAATACATCTTACATTGTCAAAGAACGGCTGCTTTTGCGCGAGAAATCCTGGCGATTTTTTCAAAATATTTTTGTGGCACGTTTCCTGTGCTTCCTCAGACATCTGACCGATGGGCAGTAAAGCCGAAGCAATGATTTGCGGACCATGAATAAGCAGTTTATGGATCGAATGTGGCATGTAGAACCATGAGTACAATCCAACAAATAATTTCGCAGTTTTCCCAAGCATGATCTCTAAATAATTGTTCTTTCTCTAACGGTGTTCGAAGACGACAGGTAAGACGATGCTTTGTAACGTTCTTCGATACCTGCCCAGCGTGAACCTAGCTACTTGCACGGAGGCATATCTGCGTAGCAAATGCGAGTTCCTCTGAACTATATTCTTCGCTCAGTTTTTCCGTTTTTTTGCCGTTTTGATCTGTCACTACTATCCGAAAAACTTGTAGAAGGTCGACCACCGAAGTACTTTGAGATGATCCGTCCTCAGATAATATGAATTGAATGTTTAACCATTGCGCATTCTTCTCGAATAACATCTCTTCCTTCCGGGAGGCTTTTTTCCACACATCATGCAGTTTAAGGAATATATAAGATACTTTTTTTCACTTCTTCAGTCATAAAGAAAGCATGGCCCAATTGACACGAGACGTGCGCTTCAAGAATGAGAGCTGCACGGCTTCAGACACAAAATCATACCTCCGTTCGCGCAAAAATGCGCAAGTTTGTCGACCACGCTTTTTTTTTTCGTTAGGATATAAGCAATTCAATAATAAATATTCCAAATATTCCAGCAAGAACGAGCGATAAAGTTATGTCTGCCTGAAAGTTTACTTTTCGTTTGCGTTTTCTCAAAAAGATACCCTCAATTCATAATCGAATAACTTTTTAGATAATAACAATTTTGCAATTATGTAAATTGTATTCCATTCTACATACATTCACGAAGAGAATCCATGTTACACTTTTCCAATTGCACTATTTTTCACGATTATATTGAGGTTTTTCTGTAGCGTATTGAGCGCGTCAAATTCGGTAGTTCGATGAGACTCGTGTAACGGTCAGATTCAAACTGATCCTGCAGGGACAAGAAATATACCTGTGCCTAAAGAACGGTTGTTTTGGGACCCTCGGTGCCCCTACTTCACATTCCGCAACAAAAGAAACCTGAAATGAAACCTTGATTTTTGAGGTTTTAGCCAGCTTTTTGGGATTCTGTCCCACTGTTCGCTGTTTCAAATCCGGCTGGGAGGTTTATTTAGAAGAGTATTACTTTTAGCTCATACTACAATAGTATCGAATTTAAAGATATATACATGTTTTTCTTATCCCATAAAATATTAAAACTAAAAAATAAAAAATAAATAATAGTTTTAAAAAACTAAAACAACAGGCTTTATTAGAAAACCGAACTAAAAAAACTAAAAATAATTTTAATTTCCAAGACGCTTGGGATAATTAATTTTACCATCAAAAGCGTGGGGTGCTTTTTATGATTTTTATATTTCCTTCTTAG
The DNA here is from genome assembly GCA_030220185.1 of Diploptera punctata. NCBI lineage: Eukaryota > Metazoa > Arthropoda > Insecta > Blattodea > Blaberidae > Diploptera > Diploptera punctata. Next base: position 1,074,507 of record JASPKZ010007908.1, read on the forward strand.
AGACTTTACTTTTACCAATATCTGTTTATTATCAAATATATTAATTGATAAAGAGCACCCCACGCTTTTGATGCTAAATTATTTATCCCAAGCGTGTTGGAAATTAAAATTATTTTTCATTTTTTTAGTTCGGTTTTCTAATAAAGCGTGTTGTTTAGTTTTTTATAACTATTATTTATTTCTATTTATTTAAATTTATATTATGTCATTAATATATTTTTCTCGTTCTTTTATATATCTTGTACATATTATATATTCAGTTCTTTAAATCTGGAGTAAATCAAAATACATTATAAATATTAATTTATTTTACTTATAACATGTAATCATTTATGTATATTGTAATTTAGATGTAAAGCTATTTTTTTTAAACCTGGTTGAGTGGCAGACAAGGCCTTAAGACCTTAATTCTGCCAGGTAAAATAAAGCTATTATTATTTATTATTATTATTATTATTATTATTATTATTATTATTATTATATGTAATAGTGCGATTTAGAAATACAGGAAATTATTGGAAAGCATTAGCTAAGCATAGGGATGTATGGAGAGATTATGTCCGCGCGGCCATGAACCTACGGGTTCGATATTGCCAATGAGTATGTAAGTAAGAAAGTAAGTGCGATTTAGATATTGAAACTTTCTCTTAAATTTGTATTTGTTTTGTTTTAATTCATAATGTCTTTAAATCCTTCTTCAGTCTGGAATTAACCTATTATGTTCCCCTTGTATTGTAAGTTTTTATTCGTATGTGTCATAAATTATGTAAACATGGAACTGGCTCCTATCCTTACAATGTATACATTCTATTTGTATTATTTCTTTGACTGAACTGCACCCGAGCACCAGCACTTGCTTATTCGGGTGTCAGTATCGTGTATAACATTTATTTGTAAATAACATTTATTCTTATTCTTAAACTGCAAAAATAAATAAATACATATATAACAATGTTTAGGTTGTTTAGGGAATTCTCAAGGAACGTAATTATTGAGATTAGTCAAGAAAATATTGAAAAAATACAAATCTTCATCTGTCCTACTTAGTAGGCACCGAAAATGATCATGTCAAAAATGTGATATGTCAATTTTTTGGGGACCAAACTCAGCGTATAGTAACTAATTAAGGAACGCAAGGTCGAGTTCGGTAACCTGTAAACTCGGACCATTAGGAGTGAGAGTTAACCGGAAGCAAAATTTAAAAAAAAGAGATCTACTGGCTGCAGTTTTTATTTTTAGCAATTAAACTCGGTATTTGACATTCAAATCAATCGAGAAAGGTGTTAATTAAAATACACCATTATCGGTTCATTAGAATTGGGTGATCACCTGACCTCCATAATTTAATTTTTTTCTCGAAACAATACTGGATACATATGAATTAATTACCAAAGAAATATACATTCCGTAAAATAGCAAAATGAGACTGAAAATTCCACTTGCTAAGAAATTAGCTTAGATTACGCAGTTCCTGAGTATCGGACAGTCTTTCTTCACAATTAAGTTACTTCTATTTTATGAGAAATATGATTCATTTTATATGCCTACTATAAAATAAATACAAAAATATTTTGGAGGCTACGTGAAAGATGTCTTTGGATTAGAACTGTGCGATATATAATGTATTATTCATAAAAATGGTTAATTTGTGCGGGCATTGAAATATATTATTGCAACGAATATTTACGACCTTTACTGAGCTATTCTTAACACAACATTCCAATGTCCCTGACCGTCTATCCGCGCAGCGGACAGCCTATCTTGTATTAATAACTTATTCGTCCAAACTCTCTGAATAGTTCGAGCTCATTGGTGACATTTTCAGATAGCTGCGACGGTACTTAACTTTGTTTGTTTTGTAACATAGAGTAAATTTGTTCCAACTCTAGTGTGATTATATTTGTCTTTATCCCACACAGATACCCCTGATACCCATGAGAAAAATCGAACGGAGGATTATATAAATAATCATGATATATAATAGAAAATCGTGTAGGAAAACCAGAGGGAAAACGCCCAGTTGGTAGACCAAGAATGAGGTGAGAGAACAACATTAAATATGATTTGAGGGAAGTAGATTACACAGTGAATCATTGGAAAACATTACCTCAGGTTAAGGATGTATGGAGAGCTTATGTCCACGCGGCCATGATCCGACGGGTTCGATAGTGCCAGTGAGTTGGTTAGTTAGATAATAGAAATATTTAAACTAATGCCTCGTCAACCAGCCGTTGTTTTTCTATTTTATTTTATTTTACTTTTTTGTTACAATTCTGAGATGACGAGATACGACGAGCTTGTACTGTATAAACAATCTTGATCGTGGGCAAAGTCTTCCTATGAGTCGAGATTTTGACTCAGGAGCTCATTCCAATGTGGTTTAACAACTCTCTGAATTTTACCAACATATTCTCGACAACTTTCCATTCTGGCGACTTATGACACCACAGGATCTCTATGATTTTGAACATCTCGGTAAGCTGGGTCCAACCTCTTGAGCTCTTTGTACGGAAGAATTGTCCGCCTAAAACAATTTTTCATTAGAATAAAATTCTTGAGGGTGTACATGAACACATTCTTCAAAATATCTCTATTTTACGTTGAAATAAACAGCTTATAAAAAAAGTTAGGACATCTGTCTCATCCACTCCCAGAATGGCACACTAATACGTCGCAATCAAAAACGGCGTTGCAAATATTGTTGTCGTATTATTCGATAAACTCCAACAGCTGAGTTTTAATAAGTTATGATGACAGTTTCTTCGGATTGAATTGCTATGGTTCAGTACTGTAAGAAGCTAGATTTTCTGCAGTTTGTTATTGGGAAATGTTCTCTTTATTCGCTGATCGGTTGTTTATAACATTGTGAAAAGTTATCAAACAGTTATTAAACAAAAAGCTAGACACGTCCTAAAGAAACTTCTTCAAAATTATTTTGTGGAAGACTTGGTATTATTCTATTGTACAAACATGCGTAAGCCCATGTATTTGTTATCGGAGAGGGCACCTTTTGGATATTGAACAATACATTTCCATTCTATGGCTCTCATCTAAAGCTTAAAAATCCATTTTGGTTCAGAAAAATGAGTTTGAGCCAGTGTTCTGCTCGGTTCACCTTCATACCGTATTAAATTATATTTTTGTTACCTTGTATACTACCGCCATCCTTAACTATAAAGTTTCATTGATTTCACTCTAGGCCTTTCGAAGCATACATCATCTTCTGGAGTTGTAGTAGTAGTATTGAATTATCTGTATATATCTAGTAGGGGGTTTTGCTCAGTAGGCATATTTTCGTTGAGAATGTTTGTATTCTTGTCCTCCTTGGTTAATTTCGATGTCTTATAAGATGTTAGTTTTGTATCTGTTGTTCTCTCTATGTATAATTCGCATTGTATTATCGATATTGTTAAAACTGTAGCTGCTTTCTGAAATGTGTTTAGCGAAATTTGATTTGTCTTCTCATTTAATAAAGTCAGAAAATGTGCATTAAATCTGATTCTAAAACTTGTAGATGTTCTATCAATGTCACATTTTACACGTTAGTACATTTTCATAACTAATGAAGAATACGAGATATTAATCTAAAAAATATATCAAAAGAACTGAAAGCAAACTTGACAGTCTTGTGGTCAGCAATCCTGGCTACAGATAAATTACCTAGGGTTCTATCGCCTGTTTAGAATACTCGGATTTTTCTCTAAAAGAGAATTGTCCGCATTCCATTGGGGTCTCGGTGTTTGTGATCGTCTTTGCGTGTCTGTGTGTGGGTTTAAAAATAAAAGCATAGTAAAGAAAACAGAGTGGAAAAGTTGATACAGAAAGTTCAAATATAGTAAAAAAAAGTAAATCGCACTATTATTCAGATTAAATTACTTATCCATAAGCATTTCAACAGATACTAGTCATTATTTGTCGAAATAGGGAGGATGATATTGAGAACAAAGGCACTACAATTTTAGATAGACCCTAATATACAGCCTTTGAAAGAATTGATGGCTCATAGATAGTTTTTAAGTCCCAGAACGAAGACATTGCGCATGATCAGGTCAGCTACTTGGTTCACAATTGCAGAACTATTTGAGAAACTAAAATCCGTTCTATTTCGTTGTATGCCATGCAACAGAAAATAATTTCGCGTAAATAAGTAATGCGGTAAATTCTGTAAGAAAGAAAAACAAATAAAAGAAAACAAACAAAATAAATTTAACTAAGGACGACAAAAAACATGAGAGAGAGAGAGAGAGAGAGAGAGAGAGATCACACATTCCCTCCACTAGACCACACTCGTCCATGCTAGAAGCAGTTTGTATGAAGCGATGCAATATTCCAGGACTTAATTTTATATGGAAATTAGATATCATTAAATTAGACGAGTTTTGCATTAGTTTTGGAAATCAAATATCTTCTTATGCCTTGTGTTTTGTAAACGAAGTAATGAGATGTTACAATAGTTATTAATGTTCTATATATTACCTATATACCATATACAAATGTATTTATTTACCGAAGCCTGGTAATGTGTAGGTACTATGGAAATTAACGACGTTATTAAAAAAAATCTTCCTGACCACGATCGAACCTGGAGCCCGTCGTCGTAAGACTGCTCCACTGAAGCGAACGATACGAATACTGCATAAAGAAGGACTTACGCCGCCCGGTTCGAACTCATGGGGGACAACACACGTAACAACTTACTGGTGTGAATCGCTCTTCAGAACTTTAACTTTCCATCATAAATATTTGCGCCATCAATTTTTTTCAAAGGCTGTACATTTGAATTCCTGTTTTAAATATTTACAGCAACGCTTTCCCTGCATCATAGTCCGAGCTTAGTTGACTAACAGAATATATCGTGGCAGCTCGGAGATATGTTCTCTGGTTCGGATATCTAGAGTTCCTTTTTAAAATAGTTATGCAGGGTACATTTCTTTTAATATATTTTACATTACTGCACGATTAATAAAGCTCACTAATAAATATTAATAAACCCTTAAAATAAATAATTTTAGTTCATGTTTCCTTATCATTTTTACAATCGAAGTAAAATAATTTTCAACATCTACCAAAAACGAACTCATTTGTACTAATCGTTTGAACTCCAGATCGTGAGCATTGCGTTGTCTGCCGAACTTTACAAATTCAGGCGGCCCAAATCTTAATTCAGTGTCTGCACATTTCCTCTTATCAGATTATTTTTGTAACTCCTGGAAGAATTTAGTAAATTTATTCGTGCAGAAAATAAAATAAGGACAAATAGGCATATTGTTACTTTTGCAAACAAACATTATACCCGTTCAACTTGAAGGCTATTATGAAATATTTCCTAGTATCTTCAAGAGTACTGTCAGTTGTGATTATTATTAAAGAGGCATCTAAACTCTTTTCATAAACCCGTATTTGATTTTTGAAATTCCAATAATTTCTTGTGTATTTCTCTTTATTACGCTTAGAGCTAATTTCAATCAGAGTACGTTTGTGGTCGCTAACTATATTTTGAAGAACTTCCTGTTCACAGTTTTGGTAGATGTTAGAATTAGCAATTCCTAGTTCAATTATTTATAATGTTACATACCTATGTTGGTTTGGCATCATTTATAACTATTATATTCAGGACTTCCACAAAATCTACCATTCTTTGGTTGTTTGATTTACAATTCCAGTAACTGTGTTTTACATTTAAGTCTCCCAATGAAATTATATTGGGTTCAAGTGTAGAATTTATTACCTGGGAAGTGATTGTTGTCCGGCCTCTGATATGCGTTATATACATATTAACAGCCCGTGCGACCCATATTTGTAAATAATATTGTAAATATCTTACTTTTTGTCTAATAAAGTCCTACTACTACTACTACTACTACATATTAACAGTATTACCCTTCAGGTAGCAGGTAATTTCTTGCATTTCTAAATCTGTATGTGATAAATGTCACATTTCTGTCGTTTGTAATTTGATTTATCTGTTTATCAGGGAGCGGATTCTGTTCCACAATGCCGAAGGCTTACTCTACTTATATTAGTATAGACTATACAAGGATGCTCGCGAGCGGGATGGGATGGGGTGTATCACATAGCTGCATACCTATCGGGCTATGAAGAGAGCTCTGTCGTACGGAAAGACAGACGCATTAAACAATGCTTCAATAGTAAGAAGTGGGGTTATTTTAGAGTACGTCGGTAGTTAATATTACGCGTACCTCATTATACGTCTAGTGAAATGCCATTCCAAACGAAGAGAAATGTGCATCGCGATAGCACAATCTTTGACTTAAAACGTTACATTACCTTATAAGCAATGCATAACATAAGTACAATACGATCAGTACAGCACTGGACAGCAGACGCGCGCATTTCACTATATACTGCTGACGCACTCGCGGCGGGGAACGGACAGCGTAGAATCGCGGTGATACAACCACACACATTTTCGTAACTATTTTACAAATTGTTGTACTCACCAACTTTATTGAAGCAGGTGCTGGAACTGTTTACCTTTGTTTTCATAAATTGTGACACCTCCTTATAAAATTAGTTGTATAGATTGTGGTCTGTTGAACGTGACGGAATGTTTACATCCGGGAATCGTGTTTCAAAAGTCTTCGTACTTGGCTGGCAGACTGAGTTAACAAATATTGACCATAAATAAATACATGTTGTTCAGTAGAAAAATTATTAGTCATTATACAGCTTACACTTATGTACACGTCATTCAGTTCACAAGCTAAAGCGACCGAGCATCTTATCTGCTCGAGGTACACTATCTGATTATGACCGTAAATGCATGGAATAATTGCTGAGTCAGCTCACATTTCAAGTCATACTGCTTAGTCAGCGCACATTCCAAGTCCCGTGTTTGCATGTGTATGCCTTCGTCATCGCACAGCACAAACCCCGCGTCTGCTCTCCAATACTATACTGATGTCACTGTACATTTTAATGAAGTGTGTACCTTATATTGCTTCTTAATGTTTATATTATAGAAGATTAGCCCGATAGGTATGCAGACAAGTGATACACCCTATCCCACCCCCTTCCAGTATAGTCAATAACAGTGCAGGTAAGTCATCGGCATCGTGGAAGAAATTCCGCTCTCTACTTATCATGAATGAAATGAAAGGAATATACAGTTATAGCAAGACTTAAAACATGACACTTCACAACTCTTAAAATAATAGACGGAAAGAAGACATTTCCAATCTGCCCAAAGTGTAATATAAATGAAAAATAATCACAATACTTCAATGCATCAATGTATTAGCTATGAATTTCTGGAATTAATCTGCAGATGTAATAAAATTACTTCAAAACATTAACCTCATGGACATAGTTTAGAAGAACCTGGGATAAGCAACATAAACAACAACTCTGTATTATATGTTTGGTCACAAGATAAAAATCTACCAACTGTATCTCTTCACGATATCTCTTTGTAGGTCTACTTACTTTCACGGAAGTCTATACCCGCTGCTGCAAATTCCCTTCCTCATTTCTTCAGGTGTTTCCAGTCACTTGACAATTTTAAGCCAAACTTGTGTTATTAATTGTCGGTTAATTACTTTCATCTGCCAAACAATTAAACTAATGCATGTTATTAGTAGTTTTATTTTCATTTCATATCCATATCCTATTACTTTACCTCTGTTTTCCATAAATTTAGAATACGTCTATACGTATTTTACAAAGTAATTGTACTTTAGATCTATTATGCAATAATTTATTTTACTTAAAAGCGTTACGTATAAAAAAAATAATGAAAATCTCTCTAACTTGGTTGGTTGGTAGAAAATGCCTTTTACGATCTTAACTCTATCAGTAGTAGTAGGACTTTTTTTTAGTAGTAGTAGGACTTTTTTTAGTAGTAGTAGTAGGACTTTATTAGACAAAATGTAAGATATTTACAATATTATTTACAAATATGGGTCGCACGGGCAGTAAGCCGTACGTGCTGTTGACAGTCCGTTACAATAAAGTAATAATTGGTACTAGTGTAAAGAAAAATAAACAACAAAAACAGCAATAACATTACAATTACATAAAGAAAACACAATAATAATATTACAATTAAATAATAACACAATAGCATTATACACTAAAAACATTAACATTACAATTACATAAAGAAAACACAATAATATTACAATTAAGTAATAACACAATAGCATTATACACTAAAAAAACATTAACATTACAATTACATAAAGAAAACACATTAATATTACAATTAAAATAATAACACAACAGCATTATACACTAATTAATTTATATATAATTGTTAATAATTAATGGTATTGCATTTTGATAACATATATTTATTCATGAATGAGTGTTGTCCTTATTTTTCGCGTTTTGTCCAGAAATTTACCGAGGTTTATCCAATTTTCTGGATTTACCAATAATTCGTAGCATGCCAATCTTTCCCGATTTGAATTTAGAAATCTTTCCGGTAATAACTGACGTCTCCAATATTCTAAATCATTACATTTTCCTAATATATGTAACTCTATCAGATGTAATAAAGCTATTATTGTTATCATTATTGATGCTATTAATAATAATAATAATAGTATTATTATTATTGTTATTATTATTACTATTATTATTATTACTATTATTATTATTATTATTATTATTAATGTGTTTATTGTTATGTTTGTTGTAATTATTGTCTTCAACATCATCATCATCATAAGTACCACCAATACCAACAACACAATCGCTACCTCCCAACACCTCCACAAATTTCACAATCGCCAAAAACGCAAGAATCGTATTTTTCAACAGTAATCTAACAAGCTGTTATATTTTTCTGAAAAAATCACGAGCGACAAAGTCGCGAGTGGTGTTGTCTAATGAAAAACTCAACCTCTCGTTGGATTTGGAGTGACTGTTTAGCGAATAATACACCATCAATAGCTAAAAATAATTATAATATTTAATATTTACCAAAAGTGAGGTTATGTATTCCGATCTTTCTTCCGGATAATTTCTAAGTCATCTGTATAGTTATAAATAGCATATTTTTACTGTTAATCTGTTTGGGCTTGGGAAAAATCAATAACAGATGATTTTATGAGAAACAACTATTAACAATATTGCAGATTCATTATATAACATTTAATAATTTTTAGAGCAAGAGAACAAACCTCTTCTATTGTGATATAGAATTTTTTTCTTTTGGCATTTCTTGCTGTACCACATTTATTGTATATTGTTCAATCAATATCCTTGTCAAATAAGTTAATTTACGGGGATATCTCACATTACGAACAGGAAGAGGCAAAATTATCAACAGGAAGAGGCAAAATTATTCAATTAAATTATCGGTCTATGAGTTAAATAGTCTTCATATTCGTTATAATTATTATCAGCTTCATAAGTATCATTTCAAGAGTGTTGGGGGGGGCCCGTTGTCCACATTGGGTCTCTCCGTGCTTTATGCATTCTAGGTGATCACAACTGATCTGTAATGTCACCTAACGAAATATTGTTGTCACTGAGTATCTGTGGATTTCTCATACGTTGTTTTGCCCTTTTAATCTCAGCATATGACTTTTAGAATTGCAAATAATGTTTCTCTAATGAAATTTCAAAGAATATATATATATATATATATATATATATATATATATATAGTATATGGTATAGAGCTGAGAGAGAAACTCTATATTTTCTGATGTAAGGCGATTTTATTTTCTGGAAGAACAGGTAGCGTATATTTCTTCTGAAATGCAATAAATATATTTATATCTTCTTGAATGTAACTATTTATGGTCACATATATTTCCAGATATGTATAATGATGTTACAGAAATGTATATCCCCTGAGTTACTTCAAGTCTACATTGATTTTGTTTCCTCATATCAAAGTTTCCATATAACCTCTAATTTATCGGAACGTAGCAATCCTCTTACGTTTCAATTCAAAAGACATTTTTGGCTCTTCCTGTTTTCAAATCTTCACTTTTCTTCCAATTACTGACAAATTGCTTCTTTTAATTGACTATTAGTAGAAGATTTATTCTTTGACATATTTCCCTCCTTGCTTAAGCTCATTTTGAATATTTGAATTTCTTAGTAGTTAGTTTTTTCTGCCTCAACTTTCCTGGAATTTAATTATACTAATTATTCATATTTCCAGTTAGATTTTTCATATTTTTTTAGTTATTTGTGCATTTGGTTACCAGTAGCACATGTCTAGTAAACAATAGAAGTATAGGGTTTTACAAATAATATGAAATATATAAATTTGAGCTAATAGGACAAATAATACATTTATTTAATAACATTGAGATTTGTTAACCGCTCTGGTGGAACGCCGTTGCATCAGTTGCAGCGGCCCTGGTTCGATCCCGGGATAGGTCGAGTTTCCTAGGTGAAATTTCTTCTCCGTTTTTCCTCACCTGTAATACAAATGTCAGCAAATGTTAAGACTCAAACAGTCAACGAACACCATCATTGATATTCATATTCGCCTTGTTTAGGATGAATGATGAGTAAGATTTGTTTCTGATCTTAAGTATTTGTGTTGTTTCTGAGGTGGCCCTGGCATTGTGTTGGCCACTCATTCAGGGAAATCCTCTATATTTGTATGTGGCTAAGAGGATAAGTGTATGATCGAGAGTTTAAAATCCTCTCCCTACAAGTAGTGTTCCTCTAAATCCCGGGTGATATGGGGCATGTAAAATACCTAAGAAGAGAGAGGTTAAACTAAGGTAAAATAATACGATATATACAATGACAATATCTCTGTTTAAACATTATTATCAGTTGAAGTTAGATGCTATTGGGTACAACCATAATCCCTCTCTAGTTGTTGCGCTCCATTATAAAAATTCACTGCTTGGAAGGAGAAAAATATAATCTGGAAACAATGCATTTTCCGAGTCTTACGAAATACGCTTTGCAGGAGAGATATTACCTAATTTAACATAGAGCTTCTGAGTATACAAAATGTTGTATTTTGTTCCAGCAACTAAAAAATGTAATAAATGGCTTACATTCATAGTAATTCTATCTAATATAATTTAACTTCTAAAAGTGAATTAATACCCCAAACATTAAAAACCTCTAAATTTAACAAATTACTAGATTATATTCTCGATTCTAAACTGTATCTAGAGAATGCAGATCCATGTGTGTGTAGTAAGCTCAACAAAACTTCGAGATTAATAAAACTGGTTAGTATTTTATTTAACATCGCTTTTTATCTGTCAGGTTATCAGCGTCACAGTTAAAGTTTTGACATAAAAGTGTCGACAAATTATACCTAGAGATATCCCATTTCTGGTCTCACGGTCTAAATTTAACAAATTCAATCCACGTCACGATACATTTGGCTTTACTCCTTTATGAACTAAGGCATGATGTAGATTTCAACTCCAATGTTTGATTCTGAGAACCTCGGATCTAGTGGCGAAAGCATAATAATGATCGGGCCAAGGAAATTAGACTATTTAAAAGAAACCCTGGCCACTTTTTTGAAAGCTACGTATAAATAGCAGAAAAATCCCAGGAATTGAATGCATATGTTTTGGAAAGAAATTCGATGTGGGACAATTAGAAGAAAATATTTAATAAAGGTGCCTGAACGTGTTTCTTTACTTTTCAGCTATGAAGAAAATTAATTTGCGAATAAGAAAAGTAACAGTTATAGTGCTCAAAAATTAAAAATTGAGCCTTGAACAGATAAATCGGTCCTCAAACTTTGCCAAAATATTAAAAACAAAAAACGAAAAATTGGTATTATTCACCATTTTATTATTAAGGCCCATAATCGTTGTCGAGACATTTGTCTGGGTTTAAATTATGGCCTTTTATGACGCCTATCTCTCTTGAAACGTTTGTGTAAAAATGTATGTTATCTTCACATTTCGCTAAAATCTAAAAACAGGTGTCTCAGTAATATCATCCATATGAGCAATTAAATCTCAAAACATATGTCAAAGTGCTTCTGTTCTTGAAGGATTTCTGTACACTCCTCACTTAATCGAAATCAGGCCCACGTAAAGAAAAATTAACCACCTTAGAATGCCTAAAAAATTGGGATAATTCAGTCTGGCGCGCCGCCGGCTTTTTAGCGCTCGAGGAGCCAGAGCTTCGAGAAAGTTCCCATTATTGGTCATAAGGATAGAATGTTGCTGAGGCATCTGTTTTTACATTTAGCGAACTGTGTAGAAAGTAATAGACACTGCACCAAAGTATCGTGATAGATATGTGTCTTAAAATGCTACAATATCAACTCCGAAAAGAGTCCCTACAACGACCACGTGCTTAGCAAAACAATGATTAATGACACTTTTTTCGTCGTGTTTAATTTTTTTTCATAAAAGATTCTGAACCAATTTAATCTGTTCAGGGCTCATTTTATCATCTTTTTGAGCTTTGTAACTTGCCATTTTTTAATATTGATTTTTCTTCATGCCTGAAAAGTGAAAAAACAACGTTTTGGCAACAATTTACACCTAATTAACTGGAACCGTATTTTTCCAAAATATTTGCGTTGAAAAAATGGCCAGGAATATTTTTAATTAGGCAGGCCTAGAATCCAATAGAAGAGACGAAAGTTCAGATACGATGTATTACTACGCGGCAGTATAATTGGTTTTGTCTTACAGAAATTTGTCTATAGTAAGAATAATTCCCGCACCGGAGCCGAGTGGTTAAGGCAACAAGCCTTGGCGCAGAGCTAAGGGACTTGCGCTGGTTCGAGTCCCCATGGGGGAAGACCACCCAAGCATCGTGAGACATTTGGATAGCTGCAATAAGTAGCTACTCCCGTTTGAGAACACCACCTATAAGGGCTTGGGGACCCGACAGGATGACCACATGTCATCCCTACATTGGCTAGATGATCGTCTACCTCTGTGATTAATACATGTGGATGCGAGGCCAGCAGTCGTCTGGTAGGCCAAGTTCCTTCCAGTCCTGTCGCGCTTGGAGTTTCTTATAGTATGAATGAGCTTAAAGGTTTTAGAATTTTAATAATTAAAGAATTACACACACGCACATACTCACGCAGTGCGTCTGATTCACGTGGTCATCAAGTTTACTTGTTCACTTGGCGGGAGTCTGCCAAGCGTCAGCAGTTAAGTGATCTTGCGTGCTCTCGCAAGTTAATGGTTAAAACTTAAGTTACCTCCATTACATTATATGCAGTAAGTGGTTTCCATTATATTTGGCGCATATTTCACACATTCTTAAGAAATTTTAATTTTCACAGTAGTTCATCTACTCTGTAATCAATTAAGTCATTATTTGTATTTTTGTTTTAGTTAATTTAGCGCACTAGACTTAGTTTTATAAACTTTATTTTTCCAGAATTTCCGTTAATTAAAAATCACATGGTGTGAGATCTGGAGAGCGGGCGGCCCATAATTTCCAGCTTACAATTCTGTATAAGAATATCTTGTGCACTTCGGTCATGAATTTGTGTGCAGTATGGTATGTCTGGTTCTCCTTTTGGGAAATAGAAACGTAGGGGTGCGGTGTGTCATCAGTGGATACATTGATTAGACTTTTCAGAAATATGTGACTTTTCTATTGAAAAGTGATGTTTTGCTGTAAAGTTAATGGAAACGCTTATAATTTCCCTTCCTGTACTTGGTAAAATTATTGAAATTTTCATAACCTAGAAAACCTAATGTTAAATGAATATTTTTCTGTAACATTAATGTAAACACCTTCTAATTTTTCTTCTTATACCTGGCAAAATAATTGTAATTTTCATAAGCGACGAAACTTAATGTTAAAACAGTATATAAAACTCCGTAGTTATGGAAAGCAATCTGTTTTTCAAGACCTAGCACTTCGGATCTATAGAGACTAGACGAATTATGCATACATATATATATGCTTCATTCCTTTAAATAAATGGAAATTATATTTTAGCAAGCTATTGACTGAAGATCGTTCGGAATTTTTAAGTGGAATTGTAGAGAAAACTAATTATCAAAAGAGTACGAGTATGCATTTAGATGTTGAGACAGTAGAGATAGCAATTGGCAGTTAAAAAGTTAATATAAAATTATAGAATATTCACCTGAAAGGTCCGTCTCCTCAACTTAATTATCATTTAACTGTAGCGCTTTCGGGACTTGTCCCATCATCGGCAGGATTCAAAACTGGTGTTTCACTGAAGATCTGGTAGAGGGGGTTGCATGTATTGGGTTCGTTTTCGTTTATCAGGCTTTCGTTGTGAGCTGCTTTCATGATTTCCATCTCTTAGAGTACGTTTATCTTCGCTGGATTATTTTCTCTGTGCATCACTGTTAGGGTGTTTTCAATATTTAACATGCGATGTCCTTCATGGATAACGTGTTTTGCATAGCTTGATTTACCTTCTGCGTGAACGAAGTCTCGAAAATGTTCTTTGAATCTGATGTTAAAACTCCTGTTTGTCCTTCCTATATAAAATTTGTTGCAGTCCTTACATGTCAGTTTATAAACTCCTTTGCTGTTGAAAATGTTATTTTCTTCAATGTTATTGTTTATTATGTTGTTTAATTTGTTATTGGTTCTGTATGCTATTTTTACGTTTTTATCGGCTTTCTTTAGTGCATTGGCTAATTTTGTCGTTTCTTTTTTCCTGTGTATGTAAGTGTTATCCATGTTTTCTTGTTGTTGTCAGTCCCGAAAGCGCTACAGTTAAATGATAATTAAGTTGAGGAGACGGACCTTTCAGGTGAATATTCTATAATTTTATATTAATTTTGAATAAACCTCAACGGAACACATCATGAATCTTATAAAAGTTTAAAAAGTGTAAACGGCTTGTGGGGAAGGGGTAGTGCAGCCAGAATTATTTAAATATGGACAAATTAAATTATTTCAATTCTTATGGAATCCTTTTGAGAGATTCCTAAACGGAGAATATGCATCAGTAAAATATAAAGCATCAGGTTCAGATGAGATCCCAGCAGAACTGATAAAATCAGGGGGAGAAAAATTGATGGACAAGATACGCTGTTTGCTTAGTATGATTTGGGAAAAAGAAGCTCTTCCAGATGAATGGAAGGAATCAATTATCGTACCAATTTATAAGAAAGGAGATAAAACTGATTGCAACAACTATAGCGGCATCTCATTACTTTCAACTTCGTACAAAATTCTAACAAATTTATTAGTAAGCAGACTTACTCCCTATATTGATGACATTCTAGGAGATCATCAATGTGCATTTAGAAGAAACAGGTCTACAACAGATCAGATTTTTAGTATAAGACAGATTTTAGAAAAGAAATGGGAATATAATGGTACTGTACATCAACTATACGTAGACTTCCAAAAAGCATATGATTCAATTAAGAGGGAGAAGTTACATAGTATCCTGCTGGAGTTCGGAATTCCTAAAAAGTTAGTTAGACTTATACGAATGTGTCTAAATGGCTCAACGAGTAGGGTGCGTGTAGGCAAACAGTTTTCAGACACTTTTGAAATCCAGAATGGGTTGAAGCAAGGAGATGCACTATCTCCTCTACTATTTAATTTTGTACTAGAGCATGCCATTAAATCTTTAGATAATGAGGAAGGCTTACAACTGAATGGTATTAATAAGCTGTTAGTTTATGCTGATGATGTAGTACTACTGGCCGATAGCGAGGAGATACTAAAGGCCAACACGCACACACTATTGAGTAACACTAAGAAATTAGGACTGGAAGTAAATATCAGTAAAACTAAATATATGGTCACACGTAGAAATACATTATATAATGGAAATGGACAGCTAATGACAAATGAGGGAAATTTTGAGGAATTGGCTGAATTCAAATACCTAGGAACAATAATCACAATAGGAATGAGATGCACAAAGAAATTAAACATAGGCTCAATTCTGGAAATGCATGCTATTATGCATTGCAGAGACTTTTGATGTCCCAACTCCTTTCAAAAAACGTTAAGCTGAAAATATATAAAACTATTATTCTACCAGTTATATTATATGGGTGCGAAACATGGACTCTTACTTTAAGGGAGGAAAGGAGATTACGGGTATTTGAGAATAAAGTTCTTAGGAAATTTTTGGACCAAAGAGAGATGAACAGACAGGTGAATGGAGAAGACTACATAACAATGAACTACACGGTCTTTATAGGAAGCCAGATATAATAAGAACAGTTAAGTCCCGTAGACTGCGATGGGCAGGACATGTTGCGCGTATGGGGAATGAAAGACGTGCATGGAAACTTCTTGTAGGAAAGCCAGAAGGAAAACGCCCAGTTGGTAGACCAAGAATGAGGTGGGAGAACAACATTAACTATGATTTGAGGGAAGTAGATTATACAGGGAATGATTGGAAAGCATTAGCTCAGGAAAGGGATGTATGGAGAGCTTATGTCCGTGCGGCCATGAACCTACGGGTTCGATAGTGCCAGTGAGTAAGTAAGTAAATAAGTAAAATGGAAAATTGGGTTGATATCAGTCATTCATAATATATTAAGAAAGATGTGTGCAATAATTATAGAGGAATCATCGTAATGAATGTTTTTAGCAGTATATATGGAAACATCATGAAATATTATTTGGAAGAAATTTATGAGCACAAGGCGAATGAAGTATACGTAGGCTTTAGGTCTGGGAGATCTACAATTGATCACACATTTGTGGTAAAAACATTTTTTGCAAATACTGATAATAACAACTAACAAGTTAATTTCACATTTGTGGATTTAGAAAAAGCAGTGACACCGTACCTTTACAAAGTTGTGGGAAGCATTAGAAGATATTAACATAAACGATACAATTATTATTGCAACAAACATTTTGTGTAAAAATGCAGTATCTAAAATTAAAATTGGAAAATGTGTATCAGAAGAAATTAAAGTAACGAAAGGCCTTCGTCAAGGTTGTAGCATATCACCCACATTATTTAAGATATTTATACATAAAGCACTGTCAGACTGGAGCAAAAATGTTCAAGATTGGCAGTATCAGTTGGAAATGGTTCAACAGATACAATATATATAGTTATTTGCTGATGACCAGATAAGAGTTGTTCTAGAAAACGAAGAAAATTATCGGACGAATACGATAATTAGGGTTTAAAAACAAATTTCGAAAAGACATTTTATATGGGATGTGGAACTGTAACCGAAGATTTAATATTAGAAGTTCAAAAGGGTTATCTTAGATGATGTAATGAATTTGAGTATCCGGGAGTAAAAGTAAATAAAGAGGGTAAACAAGAAAGTGATAATAATAACGCAATAAATAAAGGTAGAGCAATAACAGAAATGATGAGTAGAGTTTTATGTAAGACATATAACAAGAAAAAATAAATTCCACACTTGTAATTCAATAACGAGAACTACTGTCACATATGGAGCTGAAGTTTGGAGATTCAACAAAAACTTAGAACAAAAACATATGTTGATGGAAATCGATTTCATAAGGAGAGCAGCAAGATGTTCAAAATTAGAATAAATAAGACACACGAGGAAAAATTAATATTAGATATTCAGTAGTACATTATATAAGATACTTAGCGCGACACCCGGCAGACGTTGTCCTGCCCGAACGTTCATATAAGTAACTAGCGCGACACCCGGCAGACGTTGTCCTGCCCGAACGTTCATATAAGTAACTAGCGCGACACCCGGCAGACGTTGTCCTGCCCGAACGTTCATATAAGTAACTAGCGCGACACCCGGCAGACGTTGTCCTGCCCGAACGTTCAATTCTCATGTCATGGGCGGACGATAAAAATATGTTACTTTTTTACCATAAAATTCAGCAATTAGGACATAATTAGATACTATTAAATAAGTTCGCAAGAAAACCTCTTACAGCCTTCTGTTGTGGCTCAAGAAGAGTGAGTGATGACGTCACACAGTCATGAACATTAGAATTGTACCCTCCTTTGCAGATAAGTTAAGAACCGCCTTATAAAAATTATGTTAGAGTGGAAAAAAAAAAGACAAATTGATGACAGTGAGTCAAAATAGTTTTTTTCCGCTAGATTTCATTTCTGACCCACTGTGCACCGGTCCCATACTGGCCGACATTCCATGAGAAAAATTTTTTCCTCCGTAGAGACTCGAACCACCGTAAGTCCCCGTAGTTCTGCGCCAAGACTTCTTGTCTTAACCACTCGGCTACGGCGCGAGACTCTTGGTATCAATGAAAGACAAAAATGGTTATTGTGAGTAATCCGTAAGAGATACACATATGCTGTCGCGGTCGTTTTGTAGAGTTTTTTGAGATATTCAATTCTGTGTACATTAATTTTGTGTATTTGTTATGATTTAGGCAGCGTAAGCCATTTAAGCGTCCAAAGAGCTACTTTTTTCACGTTTTCCAATACAAAGGGCAATTTTAAGGGTGTAGGAGTTGAGTATCACAACTCTCTTATAGCCTATGTTCATCCCCGGGAATCTCCTGAACATTTTTCAAAAAACCCTATCACAATTGGATCAACGGTATGGCCGCGAATAAAGTACTAACAAACAAACAAATATACAAACAAACAAACATTAATTTTTATATATAAGATGAGCAATTAAATTGGTATGGGCATGTACGACGAATGCAAGAAGAAAGGTTACCCAGAAAAAACATTGGGATGATGTCCATCTGGAAGAGGAAGGAAAGGAAGACCTTGAAACTGTTGGATGCAAGAAATATGAACTGGAATGAGAACAGGAGGACATGGAGTGGATGGATAGAGACTAGTTGAGAAGGTAAATGAAACTTGTGGCACATAGAGACGTGTAAACATTAAAAATCTGTATATAAATAATATACATGCTTCACGATTGTCAACCCAATTTACAAATGGTTACCGTGTTTTTGATTTACAGCATGTAAAACAACCTCAAGCCTATAGTATGTGGTTTTCTTAAGAAAATGTGTCAGTCATTTCACACCTTGATTCAAATTGCAGTTGAAATGACCATAGCTGGATAGAAATTCAGAGTCCGAAACATTTTTGGGAAGTTGCCCAGTTAATTTCTGAGCAATCAGAGGGCTGAATTAAATTTATTTTTACACGCGAAGCTCTTCAAATTGCAGATTTATAGTGGAAAGGGTAGTACAAGTTTCCTCAAGTCATAGAATCAATACGACTGTATCCATGTTCTGATTAACAATCACAAGTAGATGTAGTAAAGTTTCTGAACCGGAAATGAATTGCAAATATAAATGTCAATACTACGTGCAATAATATGATCATAGATTCTTCACCCTCTGCCAATCTACACGTAAATTTTCGAGGCATTTCTTTCTCACTTCTATAATTGCTGCAGATATTCTTTCCCAATTTCTGGTAGCTGAGATACTCGAAAATAAAATAAAACTTAGTCGCAGTCTACTGAAGTCAGTTAAATTCTACACTGTCTTTGCCGATTACTGATATTATCATTTATTTATTTTACCTGATGAAATGTAGGCAGTAAATTCGTGACTTTCACTTCAGCAAAGTAAAATTGAAATGCCATATATAGACATATGGTTATAAATCCTTGATGAAAATTAACAAATTGCTCAACATTGAATTTTTACTACATTCATTTTCATATCAGAGCACAAAACGTAACTTGCACAACGAACATGAGATTTCATAAATTCACTGATTTAACTTAAACCATAAACAGGAATCATATTTGCAAAAAATACGATTTATCCACTTACATTAGGCCGTGAAAGCCTAAGTCAATATATGAAACAGATTCCCCAAGATCAATGTTTCCTCTGCTATGTCAATGAAAGAACATTCTCAGGCATCTTGTATCTGAATATGCTGCAGATTTATCTTTTTCCTCGGCTAAATGAGCCCGCGCCTCAATACTTAATCTGTCAACAAGACTGCGCTCCACCTCATTTTCTTAAATATATGCGATAATGGTTGAACTGTAATGTTCGCCGACGATGGATAGGAATGGCCAGTCCGGATGATATGGTTTATTTCCAATTGCCACCACGGTCTCCCGATCTCACACCTTGTGATTTCTTCTTGATGTGGTATGTGAAGGACCATGTGTACGTTCCGCCACTTCCCGTCGACCTTCCAGACATGATAAGATGGATTGTTGCTTTTGTTGAATCCATTACTGCAAATTTGCTGATCAAGGTTTCGGAGGAATTCGACTATCGGCTAGATGTGTATCGTGTAACGAAAGGTGTTCACATTGAACATTTATAATGTATGTTATGAAAACTCAAAGAGGTTATCTTTAATCCCATGTAAGTTTTGTTCTTATATATATATATATATATATATATATATATATATATATATATATATACACTGCTCAAAACAATTAGAGGAACACTATGAAATATGCAAATTATTTTTTCATTGGATAAAGGTACAAACATGAAATTAATAAAGTACATTATTTGTGGTTATTTATTTATTTATATATTGCTCATGTCTGTGAAAACAAATGAATAAGGCTGACAATTAACTTTTCAAATAATTCCGCTATGTAAGCAATTGAATCTTGTGCTTATTTTTCAAAGTTAAACACTCGTTATATAGAGTTAGTATCGTGCATGGACTCCACGACATTCCATGACACTTTGGCACCTTAGTGGCATGCTCCCAATAAGATTCTGGATTTCCTCTTGCGGAATATTCTCCCATTCCTCCTTCAGAGCATCTCCAAGTTGCTGCATAGTTTGTGGAGCTTGATGTCGGTTCCTGACCTTCCTGTCTAGAAGATCCCACAAGTGTTCAATAGGGTTGAGGTCTGGGCTGACCGCTGGCCACTCCATAACCTCAATTTCATTCCTCCTCAGGAAATCCTAGGTGACAGTCGCAGAATGTGCCCTGGCTTTATCCTTCATAAACAGAAATCCAGGGCCTACTCCAATGGCAGCAGGTACTACATGCTCTTCCAGAACGTGCTCGATATACCGGACAGCATTCAGTCGCTGGGGAACAAGTACAGGGTCCGTACGATTGTTGTACATAACTCCGGCCAACACCATTATGGAACCTCCTCCGAATCTATCAATTTCCTGTTCAGCCTCTGCAGAAAATCTTTCTCCTGGCCGTCCCGACACCCTCAATCGACCATCACAACGTGTAAGACGATACCTGGATTCGTCCAAGAAGAGCACAGACTCCCACTGGTTCAGGTTCCAATCACCAAGGTTTTCAGCATACGTACGTCTTGCTGCCTTATGCCCATTTGTTAAGCGTGGTTTTTTAACGGGCTTTTTTGGACGAATATTCTCTTTCCCTAATCTGTTCCTTATGGTTTGGTCTGAAACCCGGATTCCGGAAGCCATATGAAGGCCATTCTGCAGGTCTTTTGCAGTTTTTGTACGCTGTCGAATAGCAGAAAGAACAATGTATCTGTCATCCTGGGGGCTTGTTTTAAATTTACGGCCCTGGCCACGTCTTCTACAATACTGACCTGTCTCTCTGTGCCTGTTGCGTAACCTGGACACCACGGAAGGAGAAACCCCAAGCTCTCTAGCCACTTGTCGCAGAGATTGACCTTGTCGTAAAAGATGTAGAGCATGATACACTTCAAACTCATATAAATGTCTCATTTTGTCAGAGACTTCAATAAACAAGGCAATAATCAACATTCGTCACTATAGCAACATCAGGAGCTTACCAATTAGAAGTGGCCAGTGCCTTCCAAAATAAAAAAAATCTCTATATTTGTTATTTGAGGTAATTTCTCTGTATTTAGGCCATGGATCTTTAAAATTTGTATCCAATGATAAAATTAATGATTCAATTTACATATTGTCCAACTTTCAGCATCACAGCTTTAAAAAACAATTACTTATTCAATTTATTACAAGTGTTCCTCTAATTGTTTTGAGCAGTGTATATATATATATATATATATATAATCTCTTCTTCTTCTTAAACTTAATTTGTAGGATTTTCATCCTGTTTATTTCCAAAATCACTCCTCGGAGAAAGACGTACTGGATGTACATTCACTATCTATCCATCTCTTCGCTGGTCTTCCTCTTTTTCTTCTCCCGTCCATTGGTCTATCTTCTTTAGCTCTCTTTTCAAGCCGGTTTTCTTCTATTCTTTCTATATGACCCTTCCAATAGTATTAAACAACTTCGAAACCCCGGCCATCATTTTGGAACACGGTGTGTGTGTATATTTGTGTGCGTGCGTATATATATATATATATATATTGCGTTTGATAAAGTGTGAGTATTACATATACTTTTATTGGAAAGAACCTAAAATGGAAGTTACACAAAATCTTGTATTGAAAAGTGTTTAAATAAAGTACTTTTTTACAGTATTTTTTCCAATCTATAATGAAGGTTAATATTTAATAGTTAAGCTGATACTTACTGCTAGATATGAATAGCTGTACCGACTCCTGATATGAACACAATTAAAATTATGTCACGTGTCTCTATGTAATTAATATTATTGTATTTTGTGAACAGACGATTCCAATAATTGTCGAATGCTTTGTGGTTATATGATTTTTAGAAGAATGTTTGTGTAAATTTGTGGAACTAATGCATATACGATAATACCACGGGTCGAAGCAGTTATTCACATTTAACAGTTAGCATAATTTTAGTTATTAACAGAACATTTTACTTATTAAGTGCAAAAATATAGCTGTAAAAATCTTTTACTTAAAAGTTCTTCAATGAACGTTTTCGTGTAAATTCTATTTTTTTAGGTTTTCTACATTAAAACTATATGTAATACCCAAATTCTATCAAACGTTAAAAAATATGTTTAGTTAATTATTGGCTAAACAACTACCAGAAATAGCACTGATATCGTTTCAGGGTAGATTTTACAGAAAATAAGCTTTTCCTCCTATCTAACGTCCAATAATTGCTTTGTAAATTAAAAGAAAAAAAGAAAAATAAATTTAAAGACTTGGATGGTTGAAAATAATGTGTATAATTAAAACTGCTTGGAATTTTTTAAACATTTTTAATATAAGTCTTATAATTACCGTTAATTTATAAACATATTTAAATGGTTTGAATTATAAATTGAAAGAGACTGTGAAAATATTTAAATAAATTGTTATACAGACACTTTCTAATTGGGATATTTTTAAATTTTTTACAACTTACATTTTTAAAAAGTTTTATTTTTAGTAATGAAAAACAGTTGCCATAAACGTGTTTTTAAAATGTTTAAATAAAGTTTTCGTGTAACTTATAGTTCTTATTTAACGAAAATAAAAGTACAAACAAATCTGTTAAATCTTAGATTTAATGTGTATGTTAATTTAAGTTTAGCGGAGATGCTATTGTTTACGCGTCTTCGCCTTCTCCAAGCAGTAGAGAATTCAAATGTAATTTTCCCTTTTTTCTTCTATGTTTTTCACATTCGAATTCCCTCTGTTTATCTTTGTTTTCACTTGTTTCATTTGTTTGTTTCTCACCGACCTTATTATTTACTAATTAATGAAAGCTGTCGGTCTGATTGCTTGTTCTTGTTAGTAGTTTACCTACTCATAGTAACAGTATCGTCTCGACCTTCATCTAGCTCTCTCTAACATTATCGTCTCGACCTTCAAGCTGTCTGGTCGAGCTCTCTCTCTCTCTCAAGTCAATTTCTGCTCCATGCCTCGAGCAGACCGTCCTGCTTCACCTAGTGATCAGGCTATTTGTTTTGGGTTCTGCTAATCTTCAAGCAGCCGTCCTGCTTCATTAGAGCAGGCTATAATGTTAGTTGAAGTTTCAAGGGAAAACTGCACTTAAACTAGCGTGAAATATTTTCAAAGTCCTATAGAACAACAGTGCGCATGCGCCAGAGTTTATAGAGCCAGCGATAACCCACAATCGAACCACTTATCATTATCATCCTTGATTACTATCCGTCGCTATGAAATTTAAATGACCAATATTTGCAATAAATTCCCAAATCTATGTTTAAAAAATATGTTAATAACATTAAAATTACCAAACGTTTATTAAAATGGGTGTACACTTACTTATCAATCCCTAACGCTGATTCAACCAGCGATAACCCAAAACAGCGATAGAAAAATCATAGACTAAGTAATATACTCTGTGGAGAAAATAGTAATTAGCATCACAATATTGTCTAACAGCGTCGTAATATTGTGATTTGCATATTTAAATAAATACTTCAAAATTGTCTAATAATGTTAGTAAATACAATAATGTAACTGAAAAATCAAGCGCTAGTAGAAGTGCAGTTGAGCCGTTTCAAGTCTCGTCGGTAGGTCGAGCTACTACGTTCAACAAGATTGCTAAAAGTTTACGTTACGAGTTTAGTCCTGTCCTCGCTACGAGCAGGCCGCTCCTGTTCTATTAGAGCAGGTTACTCCATTGTTTTTCAAGATACTATTAAACTGTATTACCTCAAGATAAAGTGCACTTCTGCTAGTCTACGTGACTTAGTGAACAATATTCAATAAGCATTATTGAAGAGATTTATGTTAAAAACAACCGCCAGACTTCAACTTTGGCTGCGAAAATGTGTTAATCACAATACCAATTGAACTGACCGGGAAAAATTTAAAATGTGCTCAAATCCAACATAATCATTTGTTTTAAATAAATGTTAACGGTAAAATTCAACCCTGGATAATACATATTGATATATTTCTGCAGGATTTGTGAAAACCACGTGGAAGTTATTAACGTCTTAGAAGTTGTATTCTAGAAGAGAATAATTTCATCTAGCAATTTGATAAGAAATTTTAATGTAAAATTTCAAACGCACGATATTTTCAAAATTTTATACCCGTATACATTGTGCAATGTAAGTGATTCTAGTCCCGGTGACAGTGTTTAACGTTAGTTCTCCAAAATTATACCATTACAAAAATAAAGAAAAACTATAAAATGCATTAAATGCATACATCCACATGATAAAAAAAATGCTCTAAATGCAATAAATAGATAACATATTATAACCCTATAACAAAATTTCAACGTCTAAATATTAAGACGCATATTTATTTAAACTGCGTATAAATTTTCTCAGTGGACAGAAGTTCTGCAGTCAAGTGAAGTCATTCCAATCACTGATGGTTTTATTTAAGGATGAAACTTTAACGAAGTTCCTTTCTGCCTACAAATATTTCGTCACCATATATTCCTGTTCATTTAACAATTAATGAATTGACTTGGAATTAACACACTTTTCAATAATGTAAGATTATATTTCAGATTTTCTTATTGAGGTTTGTTCTACCAAGATCAGCAATAATATCCATGTGCGCGTATGGTATGTTTAATTGGCATATGTAGTTGTCAATTTTATTGGATAATATTGAAGTAACTATACAGTCTGTTTTTCTGCGTTATTGTGCAATATTTATATTCTCCTGTGTTTATATTTTATTTGAAAGTATATTGATCCAAACTTTAGGAAAACGTAAATGTTTTTTCGTAGACTTCATAGAGATTCACGCTAGTCCTTCAGAAAGAGGGAGGTTATGATTTTCTTTGTGATATTTCCCTAGCCTCTTCATTTTTTTCTTCTGTCTTGCGCGTTTGTTTTTCATAAATTTACCAGCATTCCGGATTCTCTCTAGAAAGCACTTTTCGTATTAAATAGTAGTCACTCTTAAACTGTAATTACTTATTCTTCTTCCCTACTTAATTCTCCTTTATTCTAGATTTAGTCCCGTGCCGTAGCCAAGCGGTTTAAGATACCACGCCTCAGTGGAGAGTTACGGGAGATGCGCGGTTTAAAGTCTCCATAGAAGGAGAAATGTTCTCATGAAATTTCGACCAGTATGGGACCGGTGTCCACCCAGCATCGTGAGTAATTCGGGTAAATACAATGTTCAGTTAACATCGTGAGGAATTCGGGTAGCTACAGTAGCGGTTCCAGGTTGAGAAACCCTACTATAACGGCTGGGAGGCCCTAAATGCTGAACAAATATTGCTTTTACACTGACTGGACTATCGATAGGTGTAACTAACACTTGTGAATGTGAGGCCAGTAGCAGACTGGTAGGTCAAAGCTCTTCTGGGCCTGTCGCGGCCCGGAGTTAGTTCTAGATTTAGTACCTTTTCCCTCTCTTTTCTCCATCATCTGTCTCCTGATTATTTTAATTTTTAACGGTATTTTTAATTTTTTTTTTTCATTTTTCCTTCTCAATTTGTACTTGTTAATTGTCATTACCCCTTTTGCTTCTTTCCCTATTTTCTCGGTTTATATTAGATGAAGATACGACCAACTGCCTGTCCTACAATATCTACCAGTGCCATGTCATTTTGAATGTTATCCTTTGTAGTCGGTCATGGTGGAATGTTCCCTAGTGGTAGGTAAACATAGTCGAGGTCGATGAATTTTTCATGTCTTAAAAATCCTGAGTATTTGGACTATGAAATTAAATTCCTGGGGAATTATTTTACGCATTTTATGCTTTGCGAAATGTTTGCGTTCTATTCTGCCAAACATCTCGTATTGCATTCACAGCGCCATATGTTTTATAAAAGATGAAACGCTGGCATTAATTTGTTTCCGCTCTAAAAGTGATCCTCGTCAAAACAAAATCATGTGACCTGCTCGCATTTCATTGGTTATGGACACCGACGTTCGATGTAGAAGCATTAAGTACGCAAAACAGTATTTCCCTTCGTTAAATTAAAAGTATGTCCACTGCATATACTTGTTATTTTTCGTGAATGAAAATAATAATATTGAAAACACAGAAAATATTCTAAAATATACCTAATTATTAATTACAACTTGAAATAGTTTATTACACATGGATGATGCATTTGAGTCATGCTTCAGCCGATTATGATGCAACGAAATGGCTTAAGGTGTCGAGTCTTCTTTTGCTGTGTAGTCGTCTTAATTTTAAAAACACGAGTCTGGCAAACCTTTGTCTAATGGTAAAAAAGCAGTTATTTTAAATGTATTTCACAAGTTCAGTAAAAACTTTCACCAGCTTTCCTGTAATCTACTCCATTCAACAATCAGATGCCATATATACCTCACACATGTTCCTCTACCAATATGACAGTAATTGTGGCGCGAATACCGGAAGGATACTATTGGCGTTTATGTTAGGATCACTCTAGGGACGGATAAGGACTATGGGTCCATGCATTATTATTTTTGCTTCAGTTCGCAGGATTTCATTTATCACCTAATTTGTCGAGGTAGTAGATATTCAACATCTGAAAGGCAGTTTGTTTTTGTATGCTACGTGTTTTCCTTAAAAATGAACAGAATATTAGCTTTGTTGGTTTGTTTTCTGACTTATTATTCTTGACACAATTATGATGTACTATCTTTACTTCTCGCAACTGGAATCACCTACCACAAGAAATAAGGGGCTGTCGGACATTGGCATCTTTTAAAAGAAATCTAAATTTATATTTCTCTAACCTCGACTTCAATATTACCCAGTGTAAGGTATATATATATTAATTGGTGTTTCTCGTATAATTTAATATATTATTATTATTATTATTATTATTATTATTCTCATTATTATTATTATCATTATTATTATTATCATTATTATTATTATCATTATTACCATTATCATTATTATAATTATCATAAGTATTATTACTGTTATTATCGTATAAAATGTTTGTACATGACATTTACATTGCTACATTTAATGTATCTTTAACTGTTTATAATTAGTATAGTGTATATCTATATTTGTCAAATATTTATTTGTATTTGCGCTGGTTCAGTGGAAGAGGAGGCATTTTTGCCTCAACTCTGCCAGAATAAATAGAACATTATTATTATTATTATTATTATTATTATTATTATTATTATTATTTATCTCGTCTTTTACTTTCTGAAAATATCGTGATAATTAATTCGTCATATCGCTTAAGTCCATGTTATTATCATTCTTCAGTAGGCCCAAACGTATTTGATAAGTGGTGCATCTCACTGTAATTATTTAACGGCTATCAATTTTCATCATCTTTCTCTTATCTTCAATCTGAACCCGGAAAAAATTTACGAAACAGTATGTTATATAACGATCCATTACAAACTTTAAAGATGTATCGAAAGCTACTTGGAATAACGCTTCAGATGTCTGTAACACCTTTCATCGCGCATATCCTAGAAAGAATAGCAGTAGCCATCAATACTACATACAATATATAATAAACCGTGAAAGATAGGGATGCTATGAGTTAATGGTAAACCCAAAAATTAGGTAAACGTGGGTAAATTTCTTGACAAAACCGCGGAAAAGTAAGAACAACACTAGTTCGTGAATAAATAAATAAGCAAGCAAAGTGTGATATAATTAATACCTAATAATTCTACGTAACCTAATTAATATTCCATTCCATTCCATTCCATAGTAACTCTAACCGAGGGCAGGTCTTTCACTATAATCGTAGCATTTTCATGCTATGCTTTGCAGCTTTACTAGGGAATTATAGGTGTGGTAGCTTCCCGTTGCTTTCCACACCGATGAAGGATGATGATTGCCGGATGGTTTTCGGGGACATTTGTCTTACAGGTGAGAAAAAAACCCGAAAAAACCTCATCCAGGAGACTGTCCCGACCGGGAATCGAACCCGGGCTCGCTGCGTGACAAGACAGCACACTACCTCGAGACAACAGCGGTGGACATACTTAATTTATTGTGCCTAATTACCATTTTTCTTGTATTATAAACATTTGTGTGGTTTTCAAATTTGATTCAATTTTTTAAGAAGAGATTTAAATACAGTAGAATTAAACATTCGGGTCTAATAGTGGAAAATGGGTCGAATGATTCTTTGATTTAACTGATTTAAGTGGTCCTGCGTACTTGCTTTGAATAAGGCACCGCCGAATTAAGCTCCTCAGCTCTGAGGGAAGTAATTAGTCTCTGAGAGTTTGATTAGCTCTCCGCGCACAAGACCGAATTAAAATGACAACCAGCTGAGGTTTCCCAACTCAGACGATCCTACACGTCGCTTCTTGTTATAATATAACACTTTAAGCATATTGCTTCTCTAAATTAAACTATCTCATCCGGCACCAGGCAGGCGATTAAACAACCAACTTTTAACAAACCTCCTGTTCCTTTCATTTATATTCGGTCTAATTCATATTCTCAGTTGTTTTCTTAACATCATTTAATAAAGAATTAAAATGAAATATGTAAAATATGATCCCTCTTAACGTCGATGCTTGAGCAGCAGGATCCGAACGGGTACGTTCTATGGATGAGGTTTATTTGTTATTTTAGCTCAACCACATTACGAATGATAGAAGAGATAACTGTTGTTTGAGTATAACTTGGCTTCTTTCATCGATTGTCACTTTCTTCTTTTTATGAACGTAGTCTTCGGCTTGATTGCTGTACTGGACAGTTGTTGAAGTAGCAAGAAATTATTTTATTCGTTAATATTATTGTTATTTATTATTTGTAGCGTCCAATTGTATAACAAATATGCATTATAATATATGCGTCTGAGATTCTTAAGTACGGCGATAGTCTCCGGCTTAACTACTCTACTGCTTAGTCGTTGAAATAGAAAAAAAGGTATTATTATTATTATTATTATTATTATTATTATTATATTTATTATTATTATTGTTATTATTATTATTGTTGTTATTATTATTATTATTAATATTATTATTATTATTATTATTATTATTATTATTATATTTATTATTATTATTGTTATTATTATTATTGTTGTTATTATTATTATTATTAATATTATTATTATTATTATTATTATTATTATTATTATTATTATTATTATTATTATTATTATTAAAGTAAAGTGATCCCACAACAGACCCGGAGGCCCTTGGGGTAGTAGGAGGTTAGGGCTCCCACTTTTTCTAGACAATCGGCACTTTATGTCAGCCGGGTTGTCATCCCTGCGTGACGGCCGCCTTTACCCCAGAACAAGCGTCTGGTACTCATTTACGTTAGAGGCTGAGTCAACCCCAGGGTCATAGTGCCGCCAGAGGGTTTGGGTCAGTTTAAAAATTCTGACCCCAACGGGACTTGAACCCTCGACCCTCTGGCTTGTAGCTCAGTGCCTTAACCACTACGCTACGGCGTGCCCCACAACCCCGTCAAAAACCTCACCCAGAAAAACTGTCCCGATCGTGGATCGAACCCTGGCCCGTTGCGTGACAAGGCAGCACGCTACCTCAAGACCACAGCGGTGGACTAATTTATTATTATTGTATTTATCACTCCTTATATATATATATATATATATATATATATCCAGGATTTTCCTCACCTGTAAGACAAATGTCAGGAAAACCTTAAGATCCAAACGGTCCCCGAAATCATATGGCTATCATCATCATCATCATTATCATCCTTCACCGGTGTGGAAAGCAACGGGAAGCTACCACACCTACAATTCCCTAGTAAAGCTGCAAGCATAGCATGAAAATGCTATGATTGCAGTGAAGGACCATATATATATATATATATATATATATATATATATAATATATAATATATAACAACTAATGTAGTAAGGCGTAACTTGTCGGAAATTCATTACATAGCTTATGGGCTGCAATAGTGGCACAACTCAAAGTAACAAATTTTGAGATAAATGAGGTTAAAGTTTTTCTTAACACTGAAGGCAGATATCATATGACTAATACATCTGTCATTTGTCGGTAAAATATTGAACTAGTTGATTCGCCACTGTTGCTGAAGGGAATAAGTCTATTTTAAGATTATGAAAAGTGCACTAACTCATAAATAGCAATTTTTCACCTGTGCCACTATTGCAGCCATTGAGTCATACATAAAACAAAATAATTTACCTTAATAGTAATTCCGCTAAAAGAGTCAGCAATCAATGTGGGATTCAAGCGCATCCAATTAAAACCACAGTTACCAGTAAAAGTGATGAAAGGTCAATTATTTTATTTTATATAGGGCCTACTGTTGTTATCTTTATCATTATTGTTTTTATTATTACTTACGAAAATGTATGCTTACGATATATAAGCGCACACCTTTTCTTTGTAGGAGGAATTAGAACTCAGAAAATTGCTTTCAATCTCAATTTCAGTCAAAAACTTCACTCATTGGTTTCTTCAATCATATTTTTTCCCCCTTTCTGATACCTTTATCCCTATTTGCACCCTTTCACCTATTTTGTCCATAAATATTCTTTCTCCCTCTCCAATTTTCCTTATACTTTTGTGTTACTTTTCAAATATTTCTTTATAGCGAAGTCTACTTCTTATATACTTTTCAGTATCCAATATGTAGGCTTATTAAAATATTATACTAACTTCTCGTCAGCTTGATATAAACATGGGAGTAGCCTTAACTGCTTGCACTGAACACACGACTAAACAAAATATAAATACACCACATTTTTTAAAATGGAAAAGTTTGACTTTCTTAATTTAATTATAATTAGTAGCAGTGAATTTACACATTCGAATAAATTATTGATAATTGAGCACTGGGTTTTATTTAGATTGGATCTTCAAATACAAGGGAATAAATATTACATATTTTTTCTCAGTTTGCTTCCGTTAGCTGAATCTAAATTGTTTGCTGCATAACAAGTTTAGTGTTTGTTTGTCATGTCGAAGGAATCTTTGTCTTATAAGTTCATGCAGGTTTGCATCAAGAGGATGGAACCATTCTATGATGTACTGTTTGTAATTCAGGAATCACTTTGGATAAAAAAAATATATCCCACAACACATTATTCTTCGAAGCATCAATATTTATACTTGATAAAAGTATTTTTTCTTTAATTCTTTACCTTATTTTAACCTCTCCCTTTGTGGGTACTTTTATATGTCCGTCACTCCGGCCTTAGAAGGGACACGGCATGTCGGGAGAAGATTTTAAACGCTTCATCAAACACATGCATTTGTACCACACAAGGACATGGAAGCCCTCCCTGGATGAGTGATCAGCTCAATGCCAGGCTCATCTACGAGTCAAAATGAACATTTAAGACAAAGACACGCCATTCTCTCATACATTCATTCAAAACAAGTTGAATTGGATAGGTTGGTTATGATGGCCAGATGTGTTCGGGGACTATTTGGGCGTTAAATACTCCTGACATTTGCCTTATAAGGTGAGGAAAATCACCGAAAAACTCTCACGTAGTAAATGTATCCAAATTGGGTGTCGAATTCGAGTTTACCTCTGATGTAACTACGTTAACACTGACTACAACGTTGGGCTAAAAAATTGCTTTGCTTTACAAATACTAGCACTTTATTTTAGTACACTTTCAACTAAATAAGTAACAGTTATGGGCTTTTGTCCCCTTTTTGGTTTATTTCAGCAACTTTTCCCTCTTCCTTTTTATCATGAAAATTGTACCTAAAAATCCTAAGGTTTAATAATATGCATTATAAGTAGAGCCCGGATTTCCATGTAATTACACATTTCTTCACGGTATGAATCTGTCTGAATACTTTAAATATTAAAGAATTGGGCTATACGACCAATGTATTTCATATTCAAGTCACTTATTTTTGCATAATCAGGTCAGTATTACATCTTTTAAATATGATAACATATTTTTACATATTATATCAATGCGCACGTGAATCTCCTTCTATACTCACTGATGACGTTTTGTATGTTGTGCGATCGTTTTCACAGGAAAAAAAAATATTTGTGCACATCGATAAAAACCAACTCCTGAAAATATCTAGAAATTTGTTGTGATGTACTGTGTTTTGTGTCATGATAGACTATAGGATTGTACCCAATCTGATGGGACATAGGGACGTAATCTATATATATATGACATTTTTGTAAAATCATTTTTTTCTACTTTTCTAGTTGCATAAAAGTATTTTAAAATATATTAAACCCCTGGGAAAATCATGAAATTCATGTTCCGCCATTAGAAGAAATAGATTAATTCATTCAACATTCATAACTTCTCTTCCTAATTTTGATATTATATGACTGTTTATTTAACATTTTGTGTTTTGTTTTTACACATTTTTGCACATATTTAATAATATGGCATCTACTTATAAGGAATGCACCATGGAATCTGAGAATTTACAGGATATTTCAGTAAGTTATAGGAAGGGGAGATTGGCGTATATGATATGTCAATGAATTGTATCATCTTTACAATTCAACGTTTAGCTAGATTGAGATGAGCAGGCCATATCAAAGGAAAACCAGTAGTGAAATTGTTGAACAGTCAGTCCTAGTGGACCAGTGGTTACCATACTCGTGTCTGTTTCCAAGATTCTCTGGTTTCGTCTCGGCGGGGTCAATGTATTTTACAGAGCATAAAAATCACAATTAATTTATGGATTTCTTCGGAAACTAACTAAAGCCGTGTATCCTTGTCGTAAAATCACTGCCGAGTTGGGTTAACATTTAATGACCTTTAAATTTTTGTAACATTTACAGAAGTATCTTTCATTGTAGTTATCTAAGGTGCGAATTGGTGTCGATAGTTTCTTTCTATATTTTCCATAGTTTAACCTCTCCCGTTTTAGATAGGCCACCATTTACGTGTCTAACGGCTCCGGTGCCTTACGGGGACAGTAACCGTAAGGAGAGGATTTTAAAATCGGATCACATACATACTTTTTGTATACACAAGTAAATGGAGGATATCCAAGACAACACAAACATTTAAGACAACACACTATTTTCACTCATACATTTATACTAAACAAGGATAATGTGATTGGATGATTATGATGTGAACGTGGTGCTCGGGGAACATTAGGACCTTAAATTTTCCCCAAAATTGTCATACAGTTAGAGGAAATTTTAGAAAAGACCTCACCCAGGAAACTTGCCCTTACCGAGGAGCGAACCCAGGTTCGCTGCGTCCCAAGCGGCGAGTTAACCCTAAATCACAAACTACATTGATTAAGTATTATTAATCATATTATTAAGAATGCAATTGAATGAACCGCCAAATTTCCACATGTAGGCCTACATTCATTTCATTACAGACCTAGATTCTATACATATATTTCATTAGTTAATTCGAGTGTTACTTGCAATTAAATAATATTTCCAATTAATGTCTTGCGTTGTTTACTCCTATTTATAAATTTATGTTTTAAAGAGTTTAACTACTTCCGAAAAATAATGTTGGTAAGCAAGCAAGAAAAGAAGTCATAAGAATATTCAGTTTAGTAACTTGGAACTCTTTCTTGAAAACACATGCTACTTGGCGCAGTCATTGTAACTAAGTATGCATTTTTTGTAAGAATACCAACTTCTGTACTGCTCTTGTTTTAAATTGTGGGGCTGATTTCCTTAATGAGGAATTCTTTATATTCTAAACTCAGAAGATTGCCTTCCCTTCAACTAGTTTTTCTCCAAGTTGCCTCCCTCCATTAAAAAAATGAACTTTATTCATACTCTTTTTTGCACGTGTTAAATGTTGCGTTGCTTTTATGACTACCGCTCCTAATGATTTACCTTTGAATAATGTATTATTTTGTTAAAGCATAAAATTAATTTAAGTTCTAGTTAAAATGTTGGCATTGAAAACAGGAGAATTAAATACAGAGTGATCCACTTAACACTTTCACTCTCAATGTGTTCAATATTTTACGAATTCGTTTCGATACATCGGCCTCAGTAGTAACCATCTCAACTCTACCGTAAAACTAATTTTTAATCCTTCAAGCGTAAATAACTGTACATAATGCTTTAATACATTTTTTAGCCTGTTTCCTGCCTCAATGATAAATAAACTTTTCAAAATCATAATATAAGTGAAGCCCGGTTTGCCCAAAAACTGGGTAAAAATAACAGCTCTCTCAACTAAATCAGTTACATACACCCTCTGCAAAAAATATTTACAAAAGTAACTAAAAACTCATAAAGAACTATTATATCATTACTATGAATAATGAACACTCTAGAAAATTATTTCTTAATATACTCTGTTCCCCTCTGTTTCTTGATGCTGTTTTCCAATTCCGGATGTGGAGTAAGTTGACAGAATCCTTTCCAAAGATATTTACCCAACTGTTTCTGGGTCTTCCAAACAGTTTATTTCCTCCAATGTTCCACTTACATATTTTGTTTGTATTCTTCCATCTTCCAATCTAACGAGATATCCGAAACAATGTATTCTCTTGATCGGAACATGCTGTAGCGTGATTGTTAAGAGGAAGTTTATGGGTTCGAGGCACATTGAGTTCAGGATTTTTAAACCGACGTAAATTCTTATGGCGGCACCATCGCCATGGGTTCGACTCAACGTCTAACGGAAATGTGTACCAGACTGATGCTCATGGTGTAAAGGCGGCTGGCACGCTGGGCTGACATCCCGTGCCGATTGTCCAGAATGGTGGGAGCCTTATTCTCCTACCACCCAATAGATCATGTTAAGGTTAGTAGTGGGATCACAAAAAAGGTCCAACGAACCTGGCCGGGTCTCAACCCACAAAACTTTGGACCAAGGTGCGAGCATGGATACCACTATTCCACCACGATCGACATTTCTAGTTAACGTGTCTGTGGTGTAATGGTGTGTTGGTGAAATTTGCGTCAGTTTGTGGTTAGGATCACTGTAAATTATACCATCATTCAACCATTTTCTGGCCATTTCATAATACTGCACATTACTGAAATAAGACGTTGAGTAAGTCCAGTGTGAAAGAAAACAAACTCAATTTACATTCTATAAAGTTAGGAAATAATTAAGGACATGTTTTTTTTTTTTTTTTTTTTTTTTTTTGCAGGACGCTTTGCGCAGCAACTAGTCTCCTGCTGTGTAATTTAGACTTAATAGGACAATTTAAGACCTGACAGCATGA
Organism: Diploptera punctata; assembly: GCA_030220185.1. Lineage (NCBI taxonomy): Eukaryota > Metazoa > Arthropoda > Insecta > Blattodea > Blaberidae > Diploptera > Diploptera punctata. The sequence goes on from JASPKZ010007908.1 coordinate 1,110,169, forward strand.
GCTCGTTGAGTCATAAGAACAGGAATGTGCTCTTTTTTTTGTAAATTGTATGTATTGCTTTACAGGGAATAGGAAAAAACTTCGGTGAAGAACATCTACTGCAGTACGTTCTAAAATGTATTAATTCCTTTCCTACTTATACATGCTCTGATTGACGAAATATTCGGAAAAGAATGTAGACGAACTTTATCTTGTTTGACAAAAGAATAATTATAAAAATCATACAGTTGAGTTGAGTTTTGCCCAGGACAAAAGTAATCGAATAGTTAACATAAAGAAAAAATACTATAAACATTCCGTATAGATGGTCACTTGCATTCCTATGCAAGCAGTTTTTTTATTTCCACAGTTAGAAGAACAAAACACCATGGGGCGTAAAGTTAAATGAAGTTGCATAGAAGGAAGAAAAATCATAATGAAATTGTATCAAGAAAGGCCAAAGTTACACAAAAATAGCCAAAGCAGTGATTAGTAGTTGCTCAATTGTTTTTTATAGAAAAAAGTCCAGAAACGAATAAATGGCATTCGAAAAGGGCATCTGAGAGAGCTTGCCGCCTTTGAAGTGAGAACAGTTTTTAATATAGTGGATAAAACTCCAATTCTTAGTCCATTTTGGGAAGTTATGTTCATCAAATATCAGTGAAGAGAACTCTTAATCGGACTGGGTAGAATGTCCGGAATCACGCTCTCTTTTGGAATTCCTAGTAAGTTTATAAGATTAACGAAGGTAAGAATGGATGATCCAGTCACTCAGATAAAAATAAATACAGAGATTACAAACACTTTTACAGTCAACAAAGGGCTGGAACAAGGACATGGGCTGGCCCCACTACTATTTAACATAGTTTTAGAGCACGTAATCAGAAAATAAATGATAAATACTAAAGGAACTTTGATATATAAAGCTATTCAGATAGCAGCATATGCCGACCATGCCAACATTATGGCTAGAAATACACAAGATCTATAACATACATTTAGTCAGTTAGAACAAGCAGCAAGAGAAGTCGGTCTCAAGGTAATGACTCAAAAACAAAACTTTTGATACAATCACGGACAAATTTTAATTAGAGATCAACAGTTAACAATAGACACAAACAGTTTTGAAGTAATAAAGAGTTTTTCATATTTTGGCAAAATCACTACTAATGGCAATGATGAATTACACGAAATAGAATATATAGAGTAAGTAAGGCATATTATGGACTACTTAATATCCTAAAATCCTAAATTATCTTTAGGAAATTTAAAATAAGACTATATAATACCTGCACTCGTTCAATACTGGTATATGGAGGTGAAACCTCGACTATCATAAAGAGCTCTGGGAATTTAATTAACACTTTTGAAAAGAATATATGGGCCAGTCAAAGATTATGGAAGATGGAGAATGAGGTATAATAAGGACATCTATGACCTTTTTAAGGAAATTTTAAAAAATGCAATGAGTCGGACATGTTCAAAGTATGGACAAAGAATGCATACCCAAGAAAGTGATGGAAGAAATGTTTGGGAAGCGGCCAGTAGGAAAACCTAAGAAACGATGGATGGACTCAGTGAAGGAAGATTGTCATCAAATCCTGAAGTGTAGGAACTGGCAACAGAGAGCATTGGATAGAGAAATTTGAAGGTCTCGAATTAAGAAGGCCTAGGCCCGCTATGGGCTGTAGCCCCATTGGAAGAAGATGAATATCTGGAGTATCAAGAAGTGTATCTATGGTAAATAAAAAGAAAAACACAAATGAATGTGTGTTCTGGAACAAAGTCATCATCTAGACGAGAGCAATTTTCAGATATTTTAATGTGCTTGGAGTGGGGAAAGCCATACGTCATAGGAACACAACATCCAGTCCTCAGAGAAACATGGGTGTGGTAATTGTGTGGTGTGGGGTGTACGGCGGGGTCAGGAGTACGTCAACTTGTTTTCATAGAAGACAGAATGGACAAGTAATGTTACAAGAAGATACTGGAAAATAATATCCAGGAAACTGCTGAAAAACTAGGTCTAACCGTGGATTATTATTTACTAGACGACAATGACTTAAGGATACAGTTGATATAATCCGAAGATAGATAGTCTGGTATCCAGCAGACTCGCCCTAATCTCCCGTTATAAACCCTATAAGCATTTATGAGATCAATTGGAGAGAAATATTCGGAAACGCACATAACCAGTAAGATCCAGCTCAAACAGAAAATACTGGTCGGAATGGGATGAAATTGGGCAGAATATCACGGATAAATTAGTTCGTTCTATGCCTCACTGATTGAAATAAGTTATTCGCAGAAAATGATGGGCATCATTAGTTTAAATATTGTATGCTTTTACTTTTGTATAATTTTCGAACACTTTTTTCCTTTTAGTTAACAGAAAAAGAGCTGTTTTTTTTCAGAATTATGAATTACACATTTCCTCTTGTATTTATTATACAAAACAAAATAAAATATTTTATGTTAATAAAACAGGGAACTATTTTTATTAAATTCCTGTCAATAGAAGGTTTATAATGATCAACTCAATTATCCTGAATGTTTTCGTTCATATGTGTGTGTGTGTGTGTGTATATATATATATATATATATATATATATAGTCCACCGCTGTGGTCTCGAGGTAGCGTGCTGCTTGTCACGCAGCGGGCCCGGGTTCGATCCCCGGTGGGGGCAGTTTTTCTGGGTGAGGTTTTTATCGGTTTTTTTCCTCACCTGTAAGACAAATGTCAGGAAAACTTTAAGGCCCAAACGGTCCCCGAAATCATATGGCCATCATCATCATCCTTCACCGGTGTGGAAAGCAACGGGAAACTACCACACCTACACAATTCCCTAGTAAAGCTGCAAGCATAGCATGAAAATGCTATGATTGCAGTGAAGGACCTATATATAGTTGCAACATAATGAAATATGTAAGCCCCCGCAATCTCTGTACACGAGCCAAAATTTACGTCAAGTATCCCCTTATATATCCCAAATCTGAACCAAGACTTGTACTTACAGTGAGAACACTGAATCAGTGTGTAAAAGTGGATGCTTGTATTCCTTGAACGATCTTCTTGTAGGAAAACGAGAAGAACTGCGTCCAGTAGATTGGCCAAAAATGAGGTGGGAGAATAACATCTACCAATATTTTAAGTAGGTGAATTGTCAAGTAAATGGTTAGAAAATATTAGCTCAGGAAACGGGATATATTGAAATGTTATGTACGCACGGCAATCAGCATTCCTCTTCGGTGGTGCTCGTGAGTTGAATTTGTCAGTAAGGGTAAAAGAAATTCAGCGAACGGACTTCCTTCTGAGGGAATACGAGTAAAATACTATGGATGCAGTGGCGATTCCCTCGATTTCCACATTTTGACACTACACTCTTATTTACTACTGCTGAAATTAGTTTCATGACTCAATTATTATCATCATTTCATGGTCTAAGGTTATTGTTAGTCGTCGGTGTCTCGTTGTGCAAGAGGAGCCAGAGTTATTTCAGTGCAACCGTTCAGCAAAATTTTGCATTTATGAATTCACCCTCCTACTATAGGCGTTTTCATGTTTAGAAATTAGTATTGCTCTTATGGAAATTTTAACATTTCCCAATACTGTTATTTTAACACAGTTCCTATAATGGATCATCATATAATATTATAACGATATTGTGAAAATAAAAATTGTCTGAACCAGGAATCGAACCGTGAACCTCTAGTTCTACGTACTAGTATGCAGCCCACTACACCATTCTAGACATGGCGCAAACATTAACATTTCTTTCCAGATATACAAATCTATAATTCTCGTTTCGATGGAAAGAATTGTTATGTGTGTGCCTGGTCAAGAATGGTGTAGTGGGCTGCACACTAGTACGTAGAACTAGAGCTCCACGGTTCGATTCGTGGTTGAGATATTAACTTTTCTTTTCACGATATCATTATAATATCTTATGGGACGCTGTTGCTACTTGAAGCCGCAGGTTGAGTGATAGAGATGAAAATATTTATCCGTCTTCTCCTTCCTTCAGTACAGCAGCAACGAAATTTTATGGCTCAATTATCTTCACTATTACTACTAAATCTAATTTGAGGTCATTCTAATGTGGTTACTAAAGAACAATTAACATTTGCAATTTTATAGATTGTGATTACAGAGGACTACATAACAGTGAACTACATGGTCTTTATAAGAAGCCTGATATAATAAGAACAGTTAAGTCACGTATACGTCGATGGGCAGGACATGTGGCATGAATGGCAAATGAAAAAGTTCATGGAAGCTTCTTGTAGGAAAACCAGAGGGAAGAAGCCCAGTTGGTAGACCAAGAATGGGGTGGCAGAATAACATTAACAATGATTTGAGGGAAGCAGATTATACAGGGAATGATTGGAAAACATTAGCACAGAGTAGGGATGTATAGAGAGCTTATGTCCGCGCGGCCATGACCTACGGATTCGATTGTACCAGTTTAGTTAGTTAGTTAGTTAGTTAGTTAGTTAGTTACTTTGTTGGTTAGTTGGTTGGTTGGTTGGTTAGTTAGTTAGTTAGTTAGTTAGTTAGTTAGTTAGTTAGTTAGTTAGTTAGTTAGTTAGTTAGTTAGTTAGTTAGTTAGTTAGTGATTACAGAAACGCCATTAGCTTCAGAACATTCTAAACCACGCGTGATATATTAGTCGCGTCTCTTTTTTGATAATGGCTGTACGTGTCAAAACAAGTTTTATTGAAATGGGATGGTTCAGTGGTATCCCCTTTAGCCGCTGTTCCAATAACTGAGTTCACTCCTAAATTTATTAAATAATTGTGTGTTAATTATACGTTCCGTTGTGATATGTTTTTAAAATCAGGCACCCACTTTCTTGACAAATTTATGAGTAAACTATTTAACTTAATTATTCCTTTCAAATGAAATAACTAATAAATTAAACTCACATCAAACGACACGTTATTAGCAAGAATTGCTCCTCAACAGCAATAGTATTTTGAAGACGTGAACACCTCTATTGAAGTATTTAAACAAAATGTCAAATTGTATTTCAAATTCTGCTACTAGAACAGGAAATAAAATACTTTTTTATACGTTTATTTTTGTATGCCAACGTTTCATTCAAATTAAATAAATGGGCATGACATACTATTCATATTAATTCTACATAATTAATGTATAATGTTATTGTAGTATTATGTAATTGTATTGTTTTCTTTTTGTTTTTTTCTTTATACTGCTACCAAATATTACTTTATTGTAACGGACTGTAAACAGCACGTACGACTTACTGCCCGTGGGACCCATATTTGTAAATAACATTGTATATCTCTTACTTGTAGTCTAATGAAGTCCTATTACTACTCTACTACTTTGTACAGTCTTAACACTAGAACGCCCTGAGTTTCGGTTCACATACAACGCCCAGAGTGGATCAATTTGACCCATGCTATGAAAATATTAAAATATAAGCAAACTGTGGATACAATATTGTAAATATACTTATCTGAGTTACAACTACGGATAATTCATATGGGTAAGGTGTATAATGAAACAGTATATTAAAATTAAATTAAATTAAAGTAAATTTGATTCAACATCTTTGGAAAGCAAATGTTTAGAATTATTTTATTTTTATCTACTTTAACAAAAGTTTTAATTTAAAATACAAATTTCACATGAGAAAATAATGAAACTTATTTATTACAAGCTTAAAAAAATACTGTTCCTACAATACAGATGCATTTCACAAGAATCTCAAACACAATTGGCGCACGTGAATTCAAATTTTTTTGTACATTTACAACACACCATTTACTTGCAAATAGAACATCTTGAATTACTTTTGCTGTCTTTACATAACTGTTTCACTTCACACCTCCGTCGTTTTGGTTGATCATAGACGGGAGTCGTATGTGATTGACGTTTCAGGTGTTCGAGGCGAAGTTCTTCTGCAAGTTGCTGAATATATTTCTTTCTTGTATTTTTTTTTGCCAGTGGCTGATCTATATATTACAACCGCATTTATTACTGCCAATTCCAGAATATTGTAAAATGTATGCACAGGCCATCGTCTGCTTGAGGCCTTTACTGTATATTGCCTGGCCATTTTATCTACAATATCCACACCATACTTGGTTGCATTGTAGAAAATTACGGTTCCAGGCTTTTTCTTTTCATTGGTACCAATATTTACTGTTGGATGAAGAGTGCTCATTACCAACACATTTTTAGCTTCCGTCCCTTGATATAGAGTCAGGGTCGAATCATCATGCTGCAGTTTGGTGGTGGTACACAGAGGAGCTTTCAGAGATTTGATGGTGGATGGGACCTCTCTTGTGATCCTGTTTACTGTGCCAATGATGCTTGTTGACTTTGCTTTCAGACTTTTAGCCAGGTTCATGGATGTGAAATAATTATCAGTTGTGACGTTTCTGCCTTTTGTCAAATATTGCTCCATAAGTTTCGTCACAACATGATCAGAAACACGCTCATTGGTAGGATGAGTGTCATCTTTACAGTTGTCAATAATTGAAACAATTTTTTTCATTGTTGACAAATTGTTGTATCAAATGACATTGTTGAATGAGTAAACATAAAAATAAATAGTAATTAACATTCAAAAATACCAAAAGCATAATTTTAAACTCTTATATACATGTGGGTCGAAATGACCCGGTTTGGGCGTTAAGAGTAAATTGTTTAATATATTTAAAAATTACAGGAAAATTATATTTATTTTTTGTGAAAGTAAAGAACCCCTAAATTGAGGAAAAGTCCTAGGAGATTGTAGTCCTAATTGCATTTTTAATACAAACAATATGTTTTCCATTTCTCAGTTGGGTCAATTTGACCCGATTGGGCGTTCTAGTGTTAAAGCGTTTTATGGAGAGACACGCTTTTTACATGTATCAGTAGGTCTTTATACTTTTGAAATATAAACATGTTTTAGTTTATTATATATTCATAACTTGATAAATATCACTGCCACCAATACAGTATATCCTCATAAATATACCCTTTGCTGTTTATATTGAATACTTTTTTTACATATCAGCATTTATCCGTGTGGTTTTCTCCAAATTCAAAAGTAAACTCCCTCAGTTCCTCAGAAAATTAGCAAACTCATTATTAATGACTAAAAATTTATATCAAGTTGAGAACTGGATGTTTAATTTTATTTAGGCCTATTTGTCTTTGAGTTCATGTTATATATAATTTTAGTTTGTGTAATGGAGGAAAATAACTGGTAATTTTGCATATATTTCTACCCTTACAATAATAAGTATTACGAATTGTGCATGATATTAATAAGATATTAATATTTAAAATCTAATCATTACTTTAAGGAAGGCGAAAATATTACAAGTATTTGAGAATAGAGATGTTGGAGTTTTTTTTTATCGAAGAGAAATTAATAGAAATGTAGAAAACTGCGTAACAGCTAGCTACATCAACTTTATGAGAAGCCAGATGTAATAAGAACGGTTAAGTCTCGCATACTGCGATGGACAGGATATGTGACACCAATGGGAAATGAAAGAGGTGCATTGAAATTCCTTGTAGGTTAGCCTGAGAGAAAGCGGCCAGTTGGCAGGGCAAAAATGTGGTGGGAGAATAATATTAACCATTATTTGAGGGAAATAGATTAAACAGGGGATGGTTGGAAAACATTAGCTCAGGATAGGGATTTATGCAGAGCATGTATATGTGCGGTCATGAACCTACGATTTCGACAGTGGCAGTGAGTTAATGAGTTAGTTTAATTACATGTTCTGCTGACTAGAAATTGAATTACCTTATCTTATATTCAGAGGCTTATACACTTGCCATAGATAATTAAAAAAGGTACTTAAATAAATTTGTAACACACATGATTTTAATTCGGAATCTTACTAATACAATTTTAGCTACGTTATATAAATATATAAAAAACTGTCACCGAGAAAAGAAGCTGCATATAATTTATTAGAGAGATTTCACGAATGCGCTGTATTAAAATCGTATCAGTGGAAAAATTAATATTATGTAATTCCCCCGAATTGCATATTTTGACACTAAACTCTTATTTACAAATTCTGTAATTAGTTTTATGTAGCAAAAATTATCATTACACAGTCTAATGTTTTTATAGTAAATTGAAATTGTTGGTTATCAGGGTCTTGTTGCATAAAAAGAACCAGAGCATCCGTCATTATTCTGCATGTGTGGTTACTATAGGCCTATTCAATAGATGCTTTCATTATCAGATACATATTGTAACGCTTGGCGGTTGCGAAGGCACAGGCTGAGTTTCCCTAAATTAAGTTCACAATTATTTATACAAAATTTCCAAATTTTCTTTCTTTATTTTCCAATTCTTCACTGTAACTTATACACATACAGATTATTTTGTTACGAGAATCCCTTCTTCGCAGTTTATTTTACAACTCGGTTTTTCACACTCGGTAATGGCCTTACTCAAAATATTTACATGTCTTCGCAATTAGGCCCTCCACGACGAGGACACAAACCGACCGGCCAGAACCTCATAGCTCGCCACATATATGAGGTTAGGAACAATGTGGAAGACATGGCAGTTCGGACCCCTCTCAAACAGAAAGTTAGAGAGACCGACTCTTCCAGGATCGATGTATCTGAAAAATGATTCCTCCAAAAAGCAATTTGCAATTTGCATACGACCCGAATCCAACTACTACTGCCTTAAAAGGTGTCATGCCGCCCGGAAAATTCAAAGACAATAATTTGAGCAGCGGTTAAATATTGAGACAGAATATAGTAAAAAAAATAAGTAGGCCTACGCGAAAACTCTTCTCTTTACTTATAAAATATTAAAGACGTTATGGAACTCGATGTGAACATTACGACCTTTATAATTATAACTATTTTGGACACCTCAAAATGTTTAGTTTATTTTGTACAATAAGTCCACCGCTGTGGTCTCGAGATAGCTTGCTGTCACGCAGCGGGTCCGGGACAAGCTTCCTGGGTGTGGTTTTTCGGGATTTTTGCTCACCTGTAAGACAAATGTCAGGAATTTTCGAGGCACAAACGGTCGCCGAACATCATATGGCCATCATCAATCATCATCATAATTATCATCCACCGTGTCGAAAGCAACTGGAGGCTACCACACCTGTAATCCTCTAGTAAAGCTGCAAAGCATAACATGAAAATTCTACGATTGCAGTGAAAGACCTGACCTAGGGCACAACACTGTAAATGAAATGTGCATTATGGAGTTATCAAATTTTTGCATATCTATACCTCGTAATGAAAGAAGGTAGCAATTCATACGGTTAACTTTTAATTTTAAGAATCAATTATAACTGGATACGTTATTTTCAGAATAGATCCTGTTTTTTTGCTCTTGTATAAATGATTATGACCACTTAAATTAGAAAGAGTGTAGAACGCTTAAGTACATCAATTAAATAGTTTAATCCGAATGTAGTGAAAGCAGTGTTTTATGAAATTAATTTCTAGGAATATCCCTCAGTTTGTGGGATGTGTGTATTTCCTTTTTATTTCAAGGGTTAGTTGAAACTCAAAGTTTGTAGGCTCCAAGGAACGGAATCACCGTTTGATAATTATCGTATCTTCTGCCTCAAGTAGCCCCCCCCCCCCCACAGACGAGTAGATTACTTGAATCAGTTTTCGAACTTTAAACGTAATAACATGTTTCAGTCGTCATATCACACATTTTCAGAAGTTCATTTGAATTACATGAAAATAAAAGTTACGGATGTCTTGCCTATAAAATTGAGAGCATAATTAAATATTAGCCTTAATCGATCAGTATTTTTTCTTAACATCATTGGTAACGCAATCGATAATTTGAAGTTCACATTTGCCACAATCGCTTATTAACGACATATATTAAAATTTGATTGGTTAAATTGACTATTTAACTCGTGTCCCAAATGGCAGTCAATGACCAATCGCGTTTGAGTGTATTTTGAATTACAACCAATCACAGTCGTGTTTCACCTGGAATTTATCAAATAAGTTCATCATATTAAAGAAAGCCAGAGCATTATTTTGCAATGATTGACTCTCTAAGAAATACGGCTACTAGATTGTATAAATAGTGCACGAATGTAAACAGATACTGCTTGCGGTATATAATAGAAAAATATTCTTAGTAATTAAGTATACCACAATAAAATGAAACCACTGTTTGCATTTTCTTAAACGTATTAATTCCCAGGAATTTATGTTCCAGAAAAAAAAATTTACATCATAGGACATCAGAAATTAATTAATAACCTATAATGTTGGTTATAAACAGTTTTATGTGTTTCATTTTTTTCCACTAATGTGCATTCTTACAATATTGCCATTCGTTGACAATAAATAATATGATCTGGTTGCAGTGATGACCAAATCAAACATAATAAACGTTACTCATTTGTTTTCAAACATCGCCGTTTACATTAAATAAATAAGTATTACAAAATAAATATATTAAAAAAATATTTGTGAGTAAACAGTTTAATTTTATTTGTTAAACAGTCCTAACAAATGCCACTCTTGATTTCCAAATTCTGTAGATAAATTCACTCGCCATTTCGTGAGTCGTGAATTCATCGATAATTTGGAAATCACTGGTGGCATTACTTATGAACAAGAGATGGGCTGTAGACGATATTTTAAATTAAATAAAAAATCTGTAGTTATCGAGCTCTGAGGTTCATGGCCGCATACATACTTACTTTGAGCTAATCATTTCCAGTAATTCACTGTATAATTCACCTTCCTCATAAGAAGGTTCATGATATTCTCTCACCTCAATCATCCCCAGCCTTCCAGACGCTTTCCCTTCGGTTACCCTAAAAAGATTTTCGTACGTGAGATTTCTAGTTGTTTCTGTATTCTTGAACATATTCCATGATTGATTCTGTTTGTAATTCTTTGAGAATCTCAGAATGCCTTTCATGGTCTGTTCTAGAGCAACCTGCATTACGTGTCGTAAATTTCATTTCTGCCGTAGTTAGTCGTTGTTCATCTAAACTGGGAATTGTCCAGGCCTCACTGCCGTAACATAATATGAGTCTGGCCAGTGTTTTATAAATTCTAGTTCGTGTGTGTTGGTGTACTGTGTTTGGATTGAATATAATTTACTCTGTTAAATTTTATAATGTTTTACTTAAATCGTTTTCCTCTTCGTATGTAACTTGTATCCGAGGTAATTAAATGTGTTAGTTTGTTCTATTATTATGTTATTAATAATACTTTAACTGCGAACTGCGTCTTTTCCTAGGAAAGCCACCACTTTACATTTTTCTGTTGAGATTTCTGTGTTGTAGGTTATTGCAATTTGGTGAAAGAGTGGACTGAAAGTTGTAGGTCATCTTCTGAGTTCGCTATAAACACAATGTCATCTGCAAATAATCTATGACACTTAACTGTTATTATTGTACTTATTTTCCTATAAGGATGATGTCCTCGCTGTTATTTAGTGCCGGAATTATCCTATCCGTTCGTCTTTTTTTGCAATTTTTTTTTCTATGGGCTTTATTTTCTAATACTCATCCATATTTTCTACACTCTTAAGGCAAGCGCTAAGTTAAGCATCATGCCATTCTCTATTCATATCTACACTCTTAAGGCAAGCGCTAAGTTAAGCATCATGCCATTCTCTATTCATATCTACACTCCCATTGATTTCCAAGTTTCCATATTAGTCCAAGATCCGGTTCATCGAGTGTATGAACAAAATCAATTTTTTTCATAAAATTGTGAATTACTGAATAAATTTTTGTCAAGTTGCGTATTAAAATTCGGCCGCCAGTATGTTTAACTAAAATGTAACTTATTTATTTATTGGAAATAATTTGATTCACTTGTTATTAACATAAATTATAATCCAGTTCGCAGAAATCGATGTATAGAGCTTGAAAAGTTTTGGTTGCCATTGCACACTTGGCCGTAGACCTCCTCGCGGCTACAGCAGGCTGTGACACCAAACAGTAATAAAATGGCGGTAAGTATGTATTTATTGTTTTATATTGTTTCAAATAAAGTTCAGTTCATTTAAGATACTGTGATTTGTTTCGTATAATGTATATTAACCCTACTTTTGGATATATTTTTGTATTTACATTGTACGTAGTATATACACAAAGGGCAGTGGTTTTACTTCCCGCTGCGAGGGAACAATATAAAACAATAAATACTTACTTACCGTCATTTTATTACTGATTGGTGTCACAGCCTGCTGCAGCCGCGATGAGGTTTACGGCCTTGTGTGTAATGGCAATCAAAACTTTTCAAGCTCTATACATCGATTTCTGAGAACTGGATTATAATTTATTTTGATAACAAGTGAATCAAATTATTTGGAATAAATAAATTAATTACATCTTAATTAAACATACTGGCGGCCGAATTTTAATAGATAACTCGACAAAATTGTATTCAATCTTTCACAATTTTATGAAAAAAATGATTTTGTTGATACACTTGATGAACGTAGTAATCTTGCAACCGGATCTCGGACTAATATGAAGATTTTAGCCTTTCAAACTATTCACAATTTGACCTGATATTATTTCCGCTATTCATTATTTTTATTTTATATCTCGACCAGAGCTTCTGAGTACAGTATATGAGATGCCGGGTTCGATTCCAACTCAAGCAAAAAATATTTTTTTCTTAAAGGAAATTGATGGACTGGAATGCAGGATAATTTTAGGTATAAGGACTCTTCTCTTGCTTGGTTATTGTTTTCATTGGTGTAATGTAACCCCACATTTCACATGCTGCTACTGAGAAGTGGTTTACAACTCCTCTAATTCCAAAAGAGGTTAACACAAATTTCGTAATAAAACCTGTGAAATTAGACAGAAAAAAATCATATTTTTGAGAGTCATGTTTTGTGTTGTACCGTTCGGTTTTCAGAATTCTACCGACGCGATGATCCGAATTGCAGTCAAGGTATAATCTCCTTAACGTAACTGATCGGCGATGCATTACATTATGGTCGCAGTGCCTCAGCTTTTCTCGATTTTAAGACATTAAGTGCCTACACCTTTAGCCATTAGAAATATGGCATATTTCAATATTTTTTTCCTCAGCTACAATGCTGGTTAAAGAAATAAAAGTTGGTAGGCCTATGTGATATCTATATTACAATGTGAGCGCCTTTGTATACTTACGCACAATCTAACTTCAGTCGTTATGGTGAATTAAATACTCAACATGTTGCATTGTCTTGCCGTTTCCCTGGTAATTTTTCCTAAATTTCAATATATTATTCTTGTTTTCGTTTACTAATTAATGTTCCATCCATAGTAATTCTGCCCGAAGGCAGGTCCTTCACTGCAATCATATCATTTGCATGCTATGCTTGCAGCTTTACTAAGGAATTGAAGGTGTGGTAGCTTCCCGTTGCTTTCCACACCGGTGAAGGATGATGATGATAAGAATGATTGTGATAATGATAAGGATGATGATGATGGCCATATGATTTCGGGAACCGTTTGGGCCTTAAAGTTTTCCTGACATTTGTCTTACAGGTGAGGGAAAACCCCGATAAAAACCTCACCCAGAAAAACTGCCCCGACCGGGAATCGAACCTGGGCCCGCTGCGTGACAAGGCAGCACGCTACCTCGAGACCACAGCGGTGGACTAATTAATGTTGCATCTACAAAATATACTAAAATAGTTTAATTATATGGAATTTGAATATTTTATTTTTCATTTTAAATTGATGCATACTCATTTTTGTTAAAATTTGTATTATAAATATTAAAAAAAAGTAAAATATGTTAGGTACATTACTAATTGTTGTTCATCTCTGTAACTACATATACAGGCAGAATTTAATCTCAATATCTTGGAAACTTTTGGAGTTATCAGGGAAACCATATTGAAAAAATTAAGTTACGGAAAACAAGCGACAAACATACCGAAGGTATATATGCACATTTTTAAACATTACACGAAAAGTAACAGAGATATCAATGAAAATCTTTCACTAAATTAAAGATGAAGTTTCAATCTATATGAAATAATGAAAAATTACTGTTTTTACTCTCAAAGGTGTGGGTCTCCCCTTAAAGACTCATCATCATTGTCTCTAATAGATGCTCACTGTAATTTCGACTTACTTTAAAGAAATATATTTTGAACTTACGGAAGTTTGATTACTGATATAGTAATGAAAGGAACCTAAAATATGCGTGAAGAATCTTAGCGAAATTAGTAACATTCTAGTTTCTAACTGTTAATAATAATAATAATAACAATAATAATAATAATAATAATAATAATAATTAATAGCTTTATTTTACCTGGAGGAATTAAGGCCTTAAGACCTTGTCTACCACTCAACCAGGTTAAAAAATACAAACTTATTCCTATATATAAATTAAATAAACATAAATATTCAAGGTATGTCTAGAATATAATTATTATTTTAAAATATTTTGATTTAATCTAGATTTAACTATTGAGATATAAAATGTACAAGATAGAAAAAATAAAAAGAACTATTATTGACATAAAATAAATGCAGTTCTCGAGAAAAACATATATTTAACAAGAGGTAGGCCTAAGCCTAACAATATAAGAGTGACTTAAAGAGTCAAGTGTGCGGCAACCCCTGGTATCTTGAGGGAGTGAATTCCAGGTGCGTGCAGAGGCTACTCTGAAAGGATTTGAATAAGAGGAAGTGCTATGGAGAGGGATTGTTAAATATAATGTTGATGTGAAATGTGCTCCAATCTAGGGTAGACGCGTTTTGACGATCTCTGCATAAAATGAATAACTGAGCTTTCATTCAAAACTCTAATTACGCTCCATTCACTTTATTGTCATGAATGTTTTGCTTGAAAGGCTTGGCTTTAAAGAGTGGCACGACATGAGCTTGTCATATTCGTGAAGTCTCTATTTCCTTTAACTGTCCCACGTCCCGTCGACATAAAAGGACCACAGTCACTGGTTTGTAAATTTAATTGAATTTTCCCTGTCGTGTATTCCATTTTGTCTCTTGTACTTTTTTTAAATCTCACAGAGGAATGACAGATTTGTAGCGAAACACTGAATACTTCTCCGGCGTTTATTTGAAGCTTCCATATCGGTAGGCTTTCGTGTCGGCTTCAACTCCATTATCATGGAAATTCAGATACATTAGCGCTTCCCATTATCATGGATACCAGTTCCCTCCTTTTAAAAATCTCCACTAGTCCTCATATGTCACATCGCTAATAAAGTGTTTGCCAATCCAGATAATCTGCAAGTAAAGTGATCCAACTACAGGCGTTAACACGCCCTTGATGTCATCCGCATTGAAAACCCTGCGTGACGGCCGCCTTTAACCTCAGAACATGGTCCGTTAGAGGCTGTATCAACCCCAGGACCATGGTGCTCCCAGAAGGTTTGGATAAGATTAAATCTCTGATCTCACTGAGACGCGAACTCTCGACCTTCCGGCTTGTATAAAATGCAAAGTGGTCCCATTAAAGGTCACTGGGGTAGAAAATCGGCACAGATGTCAGCCGGGGTGTCAATCCTATGTGACGGCCGCCTTTACCTAAAAAATAAACACCTGGTACTCATTTCAGTTGGAGCCAGAGTCTACCTTAGGGCCATGGTGCTGCCAGATGTTTTTTTTGTATTTATTTTATTTAGCCTGGTGGAATTAAGGTCACGTGGCCTTCTCTTCCACTCACCAGGACAAACATATATTACATCAGAATATAACAATCATAATTAACTCTAATATTAAATACTAAATGAAGATTTGACCAATAAGATCATATCTATTATATTATGATCTATAATACAATCAGTTAATCGTAGTTAAGATTAAAACTAATAATACAATTTATTCTAGCAAGATAAATTAAATTGTTGGTAGACCCTCCCTGAATAATTTAGGGGCCTACATAAAAAATAAATAAAATAATGACATATAGAAAACGCAAATCGGTTTACGTCAGTTTAAAAATCCTGATGCCACCTGGACTCGAACTCTTGACCTTCTGGCTTGTAATTTATTGCCGTAACTAACTACACTACAGCATGTCCCCCCCACGATAACATGAATCTTCGGAAAAACGCTTCGAGACTTAATGAAGGTTTATTTTTTAATTGCAATTAATTTGCTTAAAATAAAGGAATATTGGATTAAATCGGGTCGTAACATTAACATATCGAGAAAGTTTATCACTTAGTGGATGAGTTCAATGGAATAGTTACTACACTTACAAATATTCTTCTAGGGACGAAATATTGGACAAATACTAGTAGAGCCTGCGATGATTTTTCCCCATCCTACATAAAGCAGCAAGCACACAGGAATAATTGTATTTGACACATTTTTTTTTCTTCGTTGAGAAAAGTTAATATTTAGATTTCAAATAAAATTGGGCCTACAGATTGAGCTTTCGATGCTATGCAATATTCAACATTTTAGAGTTTTTTTTTTTTCATTTCTGAGATTTATTTTTCGATGAGTAGAAGTCAAAAAGTAAAACAGTTCACCATTATGGTAACTTGAAAGTAAATGTATACTTACAAATTGACGCAATAATACAATTGAATAACGTAACCCGTTCTTTGTCATATTTATTACAACGGAAACAGGGCTTCAAAAGATTGAAGCTACAACTGAGTGTGTACCACGGTGAGTTTTGTGGAACTGCAAATAACACTGAGCAACAAAAAATAAACTTTAATAATATGTGATTCTGATAGTATTTTTTCTCCTGAATTCAAATATGATACCGGGTTTTCTCCATCACGCAAAGTTTCCGAGAGACAGAAATTTATATTTCAAAAAACTTTAATATTTTCTACATTCGTAACTACACAATATTCGAACATTCGGACTCACCTAGAAAGTAAGAAATGACGATTTTCTGCTATATTTCGCATGTGGAGCATCCCTCTTGATGGTCCAACAATAATCGGCCAGAATATTAGGATTCCGTTTGCCTTTATATCTCTTTCCCATAGCTGAAATCTCCTGAGTTAGCTCATTTGGTTTTATTTTACAATGGACAAATGGACGAAAAAACGTTTATTAAAAAATAATTATTTAAATTCATTAATTGAAATTGAAATAAAAAAACTATGGGTGATGGAGAAATTCCGAATACATATTTGAAAACACGATAAAAAAACTGGATTAAGTACAACTATGATACTCATGAGACAAAAGTTATGTTGGGCAGTGTAATCAATGTAACATAGTACCCACATTTACAAATACAATATTTTCCTTTGACCAGTTTTTGTTGAAATTGGTGAGTCAATTGGCATTAGAAGAAATAGCCACAAAAAGAGTTATGTATAATTGTCTCGTATTTTAATTTTACGTTAAAAATCAGATTGCAAGTTTGATTCAAGTTTTGTCTTTGAATTATGAATTCTGCTGTTTACAACTCCTCGTGTAGCCTTGTTATTTCTAAAACTCTTCTAATGACTAATGTCAAATCGCCTTATAAATACAATCATTAATAAGTGCTTTGACTAGAGCTGCAAATGATATATGAATCATTTTTAGAACTTAAAGTACCTGAACAAACTTCAAAGCAAAACGACTTTGAAGATTGTGGTTTTGAAAAGTCACTTGTATTCAAGTAGAAGGAAATGAGGATTACGAATTTGAGGAGCGCTCATAACAATGAGATTTTCGTTCTAATGATTTGTGAGAGCGAACAAGAAATAGAAACGGAGCGAGAAATAAAATAAAGGAAAGCGTAATTCCTTGTTCGTAACATTGAAAAGTGAAGTCTATGTTTCCACCGGAATAATTAAGAAGCAAAGAATACTCTAGATTAAATACTCTGCTTATACAAGTTAATGGTTCTGTTTGAAGCAAGGGATATCCAAACTAAGTGAACAGAGTTGTTTAATTATACTCTCTGATTTAAACATATTAAACATAGAGAAAATATAAATTTTTTTTTTTTAATATACTCATACAATTTTATATAATTTGTTTTTTAACATTTTTTTGATGAACGAGGAGCTGGTCCGATGCATCAACCCCCAACCTGGGGGACGGGTAATTTTTATTCAAGGTTTTCTTCCTCTAGCCTTTGATATTCTAGTGTCCTACTGCAAGGCAGCAGCGGTAGTTTTGGTCCGCCCTGGGTGTTTTATTTCCCCAATACCCGCCATATCTGGTGAGCATATCCCTATCCGCCTCCTGGGGAGGCGCCCGATGGGAGACTGGCAAGATTACAGTGATATGGCCATGCCAAAAGAATGCCAGAGCAAAGATTGCCTAAACTGTTATGGAATGGATCCCAATAGAAAGGAGGAAGACCGAAGAAAACTTGGACAGATGAGGTACAAGCAGCTATGAATATCAGAGGATTGGAGGATTATCGATGGATGGACAGAGAGGAATGGCGTTTGGTTTCCGGAAGACGGCGGCAGCTGCCATGATACAGAATGATGATGTTGATATAATTTTATAAATTTATTTAGCAAGCGCACTTGTATGTAATGATAAAATCACAGGAACAACTAACAAAATTCATAAAACTGAACCTAATTTAAAAACGCTGGAATATAACACTCCATATTTAATTCCTTTATTAAAATCATGATCTACCAGTTCAAAAAAACGACGAAAATAAATATTTCATTTTATTCAGCAGGTTTCACATCGTTTCACAATAACTTAATGCGCCCAAATAATAGATTACCAGTCTCCTCCACATGTATATGTCATTCCAGTCTGCATTGCCCAATCCCCTTCACGCTTGCTGCTTAAAACACCATCAGTCCATGTTATTTTTCTCCGTTCAATTCTTCTTCTACCAGGTGGCAGCAATCATTGTATTTTCCTTGGGAATCTGTTTCCTCTAACTTTTTACATGGCCATGGCATTTTAGTTGTTTGTTTTCTTATGAAATCCATAATTGAAGTTTGAACATTCATATTTTGTTTAATTGTAATGTTTCTTATTTTATCCCTTCTTTAAATGCAGACGAGCCACTCCAAAAAAAAAAAAAAAAAAAAAAAATTACGTCAGAATTTAAGTTATTTACTGTTCCTAAATTTAATTCCCTTATTTCTGTAGCACATCTCATTTTATTTCTCATTATTATAGAGCATTTCCATATGTGACTGACTGACATTTACAATACACTTTTGCAGCAAAATGGTTGCATAAATATTACGATTGATTGAAATTAGGGGTGTTATCTACGTGATATGATAGAGGAATAGTGTGTGGTTAAGACTGTACTTAAATATACAACTTTTGAAGAAAAACAGTGCTATTTATTATCTATCAAAGTATGTGTGACTGACTGACATAAATGTCAACTCATCATCCAGCTTAACATGTTCATCTGCATCATTCTCTGAAGTGTGATTCCTAATTCAATTTTCCAAAATACCGTTTGGAGGACACATTTCAAGTTACATTCTCAATAAAAAACGAAACAAAAATCACAATTAAGACCAGAGTTATAACCTAACATGTTGTGTGTGACTGACTGACTATATTCTGTGACAGACTGACATATCTGAATTTTATTGAATTTAATATTGTGGAGCTGCAAATATTATACAAATATTACAAAATAATATGAAATTATAATAGATAAGTCTACCGCTGTGGTCTCGAGGTAGCGTGTTGCCTTGTCACGCAGCGGGCCCGGGTTCGATCCCCGGTCGGACAGTTTTCCAGGGTGAGGTTTTTATCGGGGTTTTCCTCACCTGTAAGCCAAATGTCAGGAAAACTTTAAGGCCAAACGGTCCCCGAAACCATATGGGCATCATCATCCTTATTATCATCATCATCATCATCATCATAATCATCCTTCACCGGTGAGGAAAGCAACGGGAAGCTACCAAATCTACAGTTCCCTAGTAAAACTGCAAGCATAGCATGAAAATGCTATGAATGCAGTGTCCTCGGGCAGAATTACTATGGATGGATAATAGATAAAGAGCGACAATATGGAGATGAATAAAGAACTTCACTCCTTTTATCATGTATAGGAAATGTACAATTTGCTATGCTGCAAAAATATTAAATAAATAGTGTAATTTATTTAACTTGGTTGCCATATATCATTTTAAATTTCACAAAATAAAGAAAATATTAACTTCTTAACAACAAATGTCCAATTCTATAGTTAAATATGCCTAATATATGTATAATTTTATTACATCCATATTAACTGATTGAAATTTATCTGATGCTGTTAATAGATTGAACCATTCAAATAAATAAAAACGCCGATATGGAATTTGCAGTGTTCGTTTCAGAACACTAAAATTAACTTTCACGCGTCTCAACGTTAAAGAAAAAAATACGAAAAAGTACAGTATACAAATTATTAACATTTTTATTTAAATATGGAAAATTCTGTTATAATTCTTTCAAAGCAATTGATTACAAATTATATTGCTGACATGAGTTATTTTATGAAACAGCAGAGCCAAAAACAGTCTACCAGATTTCCTAGACCATGTTTATGTTAATACACAGCGGAGTCCAGCAAGCAACTTACAGCGTCATGCATATTAGCAATATAAATGAGGGGGCAAAAAGTCAGTCAGTCACGGGACTCCAGCGGGAAAATAATGACTTTACAAGAAAATGTCATGAATACGTTTCTCTTAGTTGTGTACCGATAACGTAGAATCCAAGAGGACATTTTAATCCATCAATTATTATGTTGTGTACAGTAATTTTTATCCGTTTTCTGTGACTGACTGACCATAACTTACAGTTAACAACTATAGGACACTTTTAAGGTATATATAAATATTAGAATGCAATGAATATTGTTTCATTTACGACCAAGGAGGACCAAAGCATAAATAGTGTAATTAATTTTTATATATATTTAGTGGTTTAAGAAACGATTTTGTGAAATAAAACGAATTCATACGACCAAATCATTAAACAATAAAATGGTAAAATGTTGAGTATTTTTTCAGGTCTGGAATATGACAAGTTCTATCGCTATTAATACATTAAAATAATGAACATTTGAAACATTTTCTTATAGAATTATACAATTTGATATTTACAGATATATATTACATCAACAAAATTATTCCTGCGTCATTTTCAAAATTTTCACCTCGGTATGACATTTTCATGGAATCGCTCTATATTGAAAAGTTTGTTTTCGTTTTAGAACATACATTCTGACTCAATAAAACATAATTTGTTTATATAGCGCAGTTATTCTTATTTTTCTTCGCATTTATTTCAGCATGACATTTTCCATTTTTCTCCCCAAACATACATATTCGTCGCATGCTTTTATTTTTCCACGAACGACTAATAAAACCACATGTTTTGATTTATCTCCAACCATAGGCCTATACTTTGTTTTGTTCATATTTATCATTAATCCTTATTATTCGTAAAATAATATATAATTAAAATAATGAATAATTAAGTTATTTTTATTAAATTATATTTTAATTATTTTAATTAGGGTCTTAATAAACGAATGTTGCTATTCGCAGTATAATTGGATTATGTGGTTTCTTCTTCTTACCTCATACATTATTTTGCTATCTGACTCATCGTCAAATGGTAGATAACTACCAACGTATGAATGAATGTTGTCTTTCAACCAATGAATTTCATGATTCAATCAATATTTATCGAAACATAATTTTATCCATTCCTTATGTAATAAACATAGCTGCTTTTTTAATACTCTAAGCAGGTCATTTTATCTTACAGTGATCGACAGTTATACAAAATCGATACTGCAATGTTTAAATATAAACAAAGCATAGAGGAGAATTGATTGTTCTTCAAATAAACATATAGGCGAAATAATTGGGCAGTCGAAGTCTCGTAATACTTGCGTCAGATTATTAGGATGTATATTTGAAGCCATTTCCAAAATTTCGTAAGCAACGAAATAACATATTAACATCATCAACTCCTACAGAAGGCACAGCTATGATACTATAAGACTTGGACTGTTAATATGAGAAAATCGAACGAAGAACAATACATTGTACTTTGGCATTAAAATTATTTTGCGACATAGTCTAAAATATTGATTTTCATCCATAAAGCTTTGTTGGATTCAGTACTTATATGTATATAATAATGATATTTAGGAAAGACACATTTTTAGGAAATTGTTCATAGTAACGCTTGTATTTTAGCTTAGGCTCTCAATTAAATTCTATGTAGGCCTACATAATAATGTATAGGGCCTAATATGTCTAATAATTATTAAATTGCTTGCAAAGCAATAATAACAAACATAGACCTACTATAATTAATAGGCAAAAAGAGGAATAATGTCAAATATATATATATATATACTGATGTCCCAAATCCTTTCAAAAATTGTTAAACTGAAAATATATAAAACTATTATTCTACCAGTTATATTATATGGGTGCGAAACAAGGACTCTTACTTTAAGGGAGTAAAGGAGATTACGAGTATTTGAGAATAAAGTTCTTAGGAAAATTTTTGGACCAAAGAGAGATGAACAGACAGGTGAATGGAGAAGACTACATAACAGTGAACTACATGGTCTTTATAGGAAGCCGGATATAATAAGAACAGTTAAGTCTCGTAGACTGCGATGGGCAGGACATGTTGCGCGTATGGGTAATGAAAGACTTGCATGGAAGCTTCTTGTAGGAAAGCCAGAGGGAAAACGCCCAGTTGGTAGACCAAGAATGAGGTGGGAGAACAACATTAACTATGATTTGAGGGAAGTAGATTGTACAGGGAATGATTGGAAAACATTAGCTCAGGATAGGGATGTATGGAGAGCTTATGTCCGCGCGGCCATGAACCTACGGGTTCGATAGTGCCAGTGAGTAATTAAGTATATATATATATATATATATATATATATATATATATATATTCGAATATACGATAACCACAAATACATATAAATATAAATAAATAGGGAACAGCGGGGCTATTTATATAATTTCAAATTTGTTGACAATTTATCGGAAAAATATGTGCAATCCTTAGGACTGAAATATGCAGTAACATTGCCTTACATATTGTCTTCCTCACTGTGTAAGTTGGGTGCTATAACTTTAAAATTATTCAAGTTCTGCAGTTATTCGATTTAACCACCACATGATAAGTATCTATATCTAAAAATCATCGGGGCTATTTGAATAATGGATGGGGCTATTTGGATAACTGAAAAGACACAAGATTGTGTGCAGTTTTCGTGAAACTGTTATTAGAAAATAAGATAAATATAAAAACGAAAAGCAGTACATAAGTACTAAAACAAAAATAAACATTAGAAACACATTCCAGGAAATTTACTTGCAGCGTCCACAATGAAATTGTTTGCGACCTTTCGTACCCATGCAATATTCGTGATACCATGTCTTACAGTTTCGGTACTGTATCTGGTCTTTCTTTCTCCCTCAGATTCTCTGTGGAATCATTTACACTGACATAATCCAAATTTCCACTCATCATCTTCAGGTTCAGAGTCAGTCAGATGTGTAGGACCATCTAGACCGGAATCCGAATCTAGGTATATGTCCATCTTCTTTCGTTTTATTGTCCTTTTGAAAACAATGAGCCTCTTTTTTACATTCCCATCATATGCCTGGCTTACTTTTCTCTTCTCCTTTTCCAACAGATCAGATGCAGTGGTCATCCACGCTTCAGTGAAAATATCAGTGAAATTAACTTATGCCAGTTTTTCATGTGGTGTTGTTTGCTGCCATTTGGTTGCCCTCGCAAAATATTCCGTCTTGAGGGTCTTGAACACACATCTGCCTAATGGTTGTAAAGCATGAGTAGTGTGTGCTGGTAAACAAAACAATTCAGTATTATTTTCCAGACAGAATTCCAAAGCAGCTAGTGAGGAATGTCAGAGACGGCCATCCAAAATCAGAAGAACTTTCCCTAGTACACGATGTTCTTGAAAAAGGCGAAGCCATTTCAAATACATCTCTTCGTTAATCCACTCACCCTCACTCATGTAAGCAATAGACCCAGGCGGCAAATTAACAGAGAAGTCTGGTTTATGCCTCAGACCATTGAAGATGACTAGTGGTGCAGCGATACAGCAGGCAATAACTGTCACATTCTCGCTCATCTCAGCACTAGTCAACGCTCAACTTCTTTTGTGTCCTATTCTGCCATTCTTTTCGGAGGTATGTTATTGGGAGGCAGTCCTGTTTCATCTACACTGTAGATATTGGTTGGTTTGTCATGCAAACGTAAGATAGTAAGAGCTCGTCCAATAGACTAAAATGTTATTGAACTGTCTCTCTATTTAGTGCTGCTGCTCTTGCTTTTGACAATGATTCTGTTTTTTTAAAGGAAATGCTATTATATTTGCAGAATGCAGAACACCAGACTTTCCCTGCTATGTCCTTCCAGGGATGTTCTATTTTATGCTTATCGGCAAGATTGACTGCCGCGGCTCTAACATATTTCGGCGTGAGTCCGAAATCACGTTTCCCTAATAGTTTTATCCGATCAGATTGATTTCTTTTATGATCTGGAGTAAATATTGTAGGGTGGCCGCTGAAGGTCTCACTTTCATATTTAGTTGGGTGATTTTGTGCTTTTTCAGCTGATAACGGCGGTAAAGAGTCGTAAAGGGCACCCCATATGTTTTACTGTCTTCCAGTAGTGATAATCCTTTGATAGCTGCACCGACAACCTTCTTCATATATTCCTCACCCTACTCCATTCGTCCCCCTTTTCTTTTATAATTTCTCACCATCTGAAGCAAATGAAAGTTACCCTAAATTTGTAATCTATTAACATTCAGTTCACTCTAATGTGGTAGTTTATACTTCAATTATATTTAAAATAAAACATATAGTGATTGTATTAGAAACAGCATCATTTACTGCAAACTTACTCCTGTAAGGGGGTAATGTGCAGTTTGATTCAACTGCGTAATATCAGATTATTTAATTAATGTACGAGCAGTACTTTTTTTATAGTCTTTCTTAAACGATTATTTGAAATTTTCAAAAAAGACAATAAAATAAAGCCTAGGTCCTAAATCTCGTACAACCATTGCAGTTATTCTACTGCATCTACAATAAAAGGGAAAAATATATTTAGAAGAAAGATAAAAATGAATACAAAAACACAATTTTGACTATTCAAGAAGCCCCGCTCTCAGGTATTCAAATAGCCCCCCCCCTGTGACATGTTCACTTCGTGACCACGTAGTTTCTAAATAAGAACATAGATTGCAAAATGAGCTGGAGGGTTATTGGAGGAAAGATCAACAACCACATCTGGATGGCTTTCACTTTCCATATTTTTCAATGTCCGCAGATAAAACTTAACAATCACCAAGAACATTTTACATACTCAACAATCAGAACACTAGAGCCACTTACCTTTGGTACTTCAAATCAATCTAGACTACACTTCTGTAGACAAAAATCTAAATAAACTACTTCACTGAATAGAAAAGACTTTCACTAACAACATCCAATGATAATGTCTTCTTCCTGTTTACATCGCTGCACATGGGCATAAGCTTAATATCATTCATATAACCCCGCTCTACCCTATGGTACCGTAATAAAAAATAAACTTGCAGTTCATAAATAATAAATATCACCTCGCATTATTTTGCTCTATTCTAGAAATGAAGGTCAATACAAGTTAATCAAACATCGAGAATAGAGTAATGCATGAATGATATACGAACAAATACTTAAATATGAATACCAGGACAACAATCTATGAAGACGTCATACTACCAATATCGGCCTAGGCTTAATGAAGTGATACTTCTCGAACGAAACAGGTTCTGGAGATAAATGAAATTAATATTTTAAGGAGAATTGAACATAAAACTAGAACAGATAAGGTAGCAAGTGAACAGATTAGAAACCAGTTAAATACCTAATAAAAGAGTAACTGAATGGAATCAACGTGTATCTCGCATAACATCGAACGGAAATGAACGTGTGGCAAGGCAAAATATACCTGCACACGAGAAGATATTGCCTGGAGAACGGAAAAGAAGATGGAGGGTCTCTTAATTTCTTAATGGAACAGCCTGTGGGTCTAATATAACGAGAAGAAGAAGAAGACTGGGATTAAATAAGTGTATATATATATATATATATATATATATATATCCCAAAACGGTCCCCGAAATCATATGGCCATCATCATCATCATTTTTATCATTATCATCATCACCACCATCATCCTTCACCGGTGTGGAAAGCAACGGGAAGCTACCACACCTACAAATTCCCTACTAAGCTGCAAGCATAGCATGGAAATGCTATGATTGCAGTGAAGGACCTGCCTTCGGGCAGAATTACTATGGATGGATATATATATATATATATATATATATATATCTTAATGTATAAAAATTTCGTGTCACGTTGTTTGTCCGCGATGGAATCCTAAACTACTAAACCGATTTTAATAAAATTTTGCACACTGTGTGCAGTTTGATCCAATTTGAGACTTAGGGTAGTGTGTAACTAAATTTATAGTCGCATTATTTTTTATCGCAAATAATTTGTTTTTTATTTAACATAGAGAGATCCAGATGGCTGTGCTTTTTTTTGCAACCGCGAATTTCAATTGAATTAAAAATATTGATTATTTCATAATTTTAGTGTGTTCAGTGTTTATTTTATTTTCAATAGTATTAATTTCGTGTGTAAGTATTAGTTTTAAGTAATCTGGCTGAAAGACAGGAACTTAAATTAAATTTTTAATGTATACCTTAGTCACAGCCAACGCGTGGCCGGGACTTCTAGTAATATATATATATATATTATATATATATATATTAGGACTGAGTTATGAATTAATTCGTAATTAATTGTGTAAATTGGTTATATTAAACATCACTAATGACAATTTGAATCACTACATTAAATTTGCCTCTCTGCTGGAAATTCCAGGTAATTTTCAATCATAAATTATCAAGTACTGATTGAATCAAAAGTCTAAATTGAATTATACTAACCATGTTGTAATTTTGAAATTATTCAGAGAGCTATTTTATCCATCTACGGTGTTTCCTGTTCAATTAATCTTAGAAATAATACTTGCAGCAATCGTATGTTCTAATGTTAAATTTTCGAACCTTCTACGTGCCATCATAAAATAGTAATAATCTGTTATAATAGAAATTTAGCGGCGGAATTTCTCGAGTATTTTTTATCGTGATAACTCAAGTAATAGTTGTCTTTGTTGGTGAAATGCAATTTTTATTATGTCTGAATAAATGATAGTTAAAACTAAGATAATAGAGTTATCCGTGTGACCCCTAAACACAAATTCATTGAGTAATGTTGCTAATGTGGGGACTCATGAACATCGTACGGTATATGTTTACTTCAAACCAAAAATTTATTATATTATTTGAAAATACCTTCATGTTTGAATAGTCCACCGCTGTCGTCTCGAGGTACCTTGCTGCCTTGTCAATTCCCAGTCGGAGCAGGCTCCTGGGTGAGTTTTTGTAGGGGTTTTTCATCACATGTAAGACAAATGTGAGGAAGCTTAGGGCCCAACGGTCCCCGAAAATCATCCGGTCATCACCATGGTCCTTTCATTTTCATCACCGGCGTGGAAAGCAACGGGAAGCTACCACACCTATAATTCCCTTAGAAAGCTGTAAAGCATAGCATGGAAATGCTATGATTGCAGTGAAAGACCTATCCTCAGGCAGAATTACTATGGATGGATGGATGTTTGAATACCTCTTCGTCCGTAAATCAAGTGTTATTTGCAAAAGTAGAATTGTCTACAGCCTGTTGTTACATCCATTTCATACATTACTCTATGAACAAAATCTGGATATCTTGGATGTTGAGTCCGTTGAAGCTGATAAGGGTACAATGAATTTCCATGTAAAATTCTTCATGCAAATCTGTTGAATATTATCTGCACTTCCTTGGAAGTTCTCATCGAAGTTCCTGGGGAGATTCGTTTGCTTCAAGAACCATATCCTAAATCCCAGTCATAATTCACCACGCAGGCCTATCTCCTCCCTGCTGTGTGCGAATTTTTCATGTTTTCTGAGGCGTTGAAGAACTTTTGTAACGATCAAGATATCTTCGATCAGTATTCGCTTTGTAGTACAATATTACAGCTTCATATGTATTGCAATTACCCTACCAGACATGAAATGTATATCCTCACACTATTCGATGCTATAGGATTTCTTTGTGACTGCAGTAGAGACAAGTGACTGACACTACTCAGACAAGTGATTTTACTGCTACGATATATCGTCCTGTACTTTCTGTAAGGGTTGATTGTAACTTCAACTATAAGCAATGTTCAGATTTTGTAATTAAAGAGAATAGATCTTAGGATTTGAATATGACATTTACAAATACTGAGATCAGTGGCGATTTGTTACCAGACATTTGTAATTTGTCGCATACAGTTTGTCCGCAGAATGTTCTTTGGATTATTTTTCGTTCTATTATGTATTCATTGAACCGTGTCAGTTTCCTCTATCCTCTTTGATACATTCTGTATGAGTAGCCCAAAGCATACATTTTATTTTTTTCTTTTCAGTACACAGAATACAAAACTTATATTCAGTAAATTGCTGAAGTAACCATTCGAATTCAGGAAAAAAGTTATTATTTAAGTTTATCATATTATGTTTCTTAACTAACTAACTAACTAACTAACTAACTAACAAGATAACTAACTGAATGACATTATCGAACCCGTAGGTTCATGGCCGCGCGGACAAAAGCTCCCCATATATGGCTATCCTAAGCCAATGTTATCCAATCATCCCCTGTATAATCTACTTCCGTCAAATCATAGTTAATGTTATTCTCCCACATCGTTCTTGGTCTACCAACTGGAGTTTCCCCACTGGTTTTCCTACTAGAAGCTTCCAAGCACGTCTTTCATTCCCCATTCGTGCAATATGTCCTGCCCATCGCAGTCTACGAGACTTAACAGTTCTCATTATATATGGCTTCCTATAAAGACCATGTAATTCACTGTTACGCAGTCTTCTCCATTCACCTGTCTGTTCATCTCTCTTTAGTCCAACATTTTTCCTAAGAACTTTATTCTCAAATACTCGTAATCTCCTTTCCTCCCTTAAAGTAAGAGTCCATGTTTGGTATCCATATAATATAACTGGTAAAATAATAGTTTTATGTATTTTCAGTTTAACGTTTTTTAAAGGAGTTGGGACATCAAGAGTCTCCGAAATGCATAATAACACGCATTTCCAGAATTGAGTCTATGTTTAATTTCCTTGTGCAACTCATTCCTGTTTGTGATTATTGTTTTCTAGGCATTTAGAATTAATGCCACTTCCTCATAAGATTTCCACTACATTTGTCAATTTAGCGGTACATTTCCATTATATAATGTATTTTAGTTTGGAGTGATCCATATATTTAGTTTGGTCGTGATATTTGGACTTCCATGTCCCAATTTAGTTTAGTTGTGGTTACTTAGAAGTTCGTGCGTATTAGAATCCTTTAGTATCTCTCCTCGCTATCGGCCGAATAGTACTACAATCATCAGCCATAAATCAACAGCTTTATTAATACCATTGCAGGTTGTGAGCCTTCTTCATCCTCTAAAGATTTTGATGGCATGCCTGCTCTAGTACAAAGTTTATAATACGTAGAGGAGATATGCACCCCCATTGCTTCAATCCTGAGGTGTGGGGATTCCAATATATCCGAAGAACTGTTTTGCCTTACACGACCCATACTCTTTGTGCCATTTAGACACATTCGTATGAGTCTAACTTTTTTAGGAATTAACGAACTCCAGCTGGATACTATATACCTTCTAACCTCTTAATATTGAATCGTATGCCTTTTTGAAGTCTACATATAGTTGATATACAGCATATTATGTTTCTTATCCAATTATATTATAATTTCGAATAAAGGTAGATCGTATTTTGTTTCATAAAATTATTTTATTCAGTATTCAGTATAGAGAAGTAATTGACTGTGTCATAGATCAACTTCATATGTTTTTTTTCGCAAATATAATTGAATGAGCTATGTTGCCAGTAGAAAATCCTTCTTAGAGATTTTGTTAGGTAATTTATTATATAGAGTTAGATGTGTATTGTTTAATACGAATTGTAATACAAGTCATATATTTTGTTTTAATTTTCAGTTTGGTGTTACGGGGAAAGACAGCTTGGGCCAGTTTTCATCCAGGAGCCTCCTCATAGAGTTGATTTTCTGAATTCTACTGGGGCAAGTGTACTGTGTTCTGCTCACGGCAATCCAAATCCAGTGAGTAATTTCAGTTACTTCTAACGTATTTACGACGCACTAGTAAAATATTCAGCAGAATATCACGTGAACATAGTTTAAGGGCACCTCCCATTATATTCGTCTGCAAAATGTTGCACAAGTCCAGTAGTGGTCTGATTAAACCGCGCTTTAAAACGCGCTTATCTCAAAAAGTATTCGTGGAAGCTAGTGTAAGTGCATAGATTACAAAAGAATATCTAAAGTTTTTATTTATATTGTGTTTTAAATACACATTATTACAGACTGGATTGATGTAAATTAAACATAGGCCGAATTATGGAAATCCATGCTATTATGCATTACAGACTGGATTGATGTAAATTAAACATAGGCTCAATTATGGAAATCCATGCTATTATGCATTACAGACTGGATTGATGTAAATTAAACATAGGCTCAATTATGGAAATCCATGCTATTATGCATTACAGACTGGATTGATGTAAATTAAACATAGGCTCAATTATGGAAATCCATGCTATTATGCATTACAGAGACTTTTGTCGCCCTAACTTCTTTAAAAAAATAAACTGAAATTATACATAACTCTTATCCTTTCAGTTATATTATATGGATGAGAAACACGGTCTTTCACTTTAAGGGAGAGGAAAGGATTGCGAGTAATTGACATTACATTTCACGACTTATTTTAAAAGCATATACCGAGTTTCGATATGAAACATAAACAATTGCGACCCTTAGAGCGAATTAAAATTTTGGTTTCTGGTGAACTCCTGCACCTAATGGTGTGATTTTCCTTGTTTCAAAATAATTTGTTCCCAGGTTTATTTTCAAAGTATTTACTTAAGTTATGAAACCTGAAAAAATTCGACAGCTGAGCAATTTATAAATATTAGTTGCTGGTGATCTCGTACGCCTAAAGATGAAATTTTGTTGCTTTTAAAATAATTCAATCCTCGGCTTGTTTAAAAAGCATATACTGAGTCTCCTTATCAAACATCAAAACATTGCGACCTCTAGTTTGATTTTTTAATCTAAGTTTAAAGTAAAATCCTACACCTAATGGCCGGTTTGTGCTGGTTTCAAAGTAATACATTCTTCTTCTTATCCTAAAAGCATAGGCGTATACAAAGTTTCCATATTTAACATAAAAAATTGGACCGCTAGAGTAGTTTGTACATTTTCATTTCCGGTGAACTCCTACACCAATTACATCGCTTCAGCAGATTTTAAAAGAAAACGTTCTTCGGTTTATTTTAAACGTATATACAGAGTTTCGTAATGAAATATAAAAAATTGCAACCGCTGAAGTTATTTGCAAACCTTCGTTTCTGTTTAACTTCTGCACCCATAGGTCGGATCTGGCTGGTTTTAAATAACACTTTCCACGGCTTACATTAAAGGCATACGATGGTATCTTTATGAAACATAAATAAAATGACGACCGCGCGAGTGATTTTGTTTTTTTATTTTCGTTTCAGATTAATTCCTTCATTTAATGGTCGGAATGTACTGATTGTGAATGATTGGATTTCATTGCATATTTTAAAAGCCTACATCGAGTTCCTTTATGAAACACATCATTGCGACCGGCAGAGGGATTTACAAATGTTCGTTTTGTCCTATACTCCTACACCTAATGGTCGGATTTTGCTGCTTTTAAATGAATGCATTCTTCGACTTATTTTAAAAGCATATGCTGAGTTTCGACATCAAACATCAGAAATTGTGAGAGCTAGAGCGATTTTTAATTTTCGTTTCAGGGGAACTCCTGCACCTAGTGGTCGGTTTTTAAATAACACATTTAGACGATAAGGAAACGTAAACAGGGACGACAAATTCAAGTGTGGAAATGCCCAACTAGAACTAACCTACTGTTATAAGTACCTCGGTCTAACGTTGTAAGTCACAGGAAAATCATTCACCAAGCACATCCAGGAACGATGCAACGCAGCAATAAAGGCCACGTTTGACATTCGAAATGTCGTAAAGCTTTCAGTCGAAACAGCTATAAGACTATTTCACATCAAGATATCCCCAATACCGTGCTACGCAATCACCACACTCTGGATTCGGATAAACATAGCAAATCTGTAAAGACTAGAAAATAGTCAAAATTACCTACCTCCGAGAGTACTTAGGGTTTCGAGGTCAACGAGCTCCCGACTCATATAGCATCTAACCAAGACTGACTTCTTCATCAGAGGAATAGCGTCAAAATACAACTTGCCACTCACCTCAGCCTACGAAGCACACATAAAGAGAGAGATCAGAAAAAGCAGAGGATATAGACCGCGGATTCTTCCTGACCCCAGCGACGAATACTGCAGAATGGAAGAAACCGAACTTCTCCCTGAGACACGTGTTCACGAGGACCGCCACACATGGATTCCACTACAGAATGTGTACCCAAAAAGGGTTCCACCTCGCATCGAACCAGTGCCTCTGCAAGCTATGTGACCAAAAATGTGAACAATACCACCTAATTGACTGTAGAGCAAGAAGAAAGCCTCTAAAATACTACGCAGATGATAATAACTTTCAATTATTGTATCCTAATGTACACAGTTTGCTTCATAAAATAACACTTTCCACAGCTTATTTTAAAAGCATGTGGAAAGCTGAGTTAAGGAATGTGTGGAGAATGCTGAGTTTGCAATGAAAGACCTGCTCTTTGGCAGAACACTATGTATGGTGGTATCGTTATGAAACATAACAAATAGTTACCGAGATCAATTTATAAATTTTCGTTTCAGGTGAACTCCTGGAACTAATGGACGGGATTCGGTGGGTCCAAGAATACATTCCTCGGCTTGTTTTAAAATCACATACCGGTACTGAGTTTCGTTACGAAAGAATACAAATTTCGACCGATACAAGAATTTTTGTATTTTCGTTTCTGCTGAACCCCTACGCCTATGCTGGTATTAAAAGTAATTTTTTTTTCGTTTTTTTATTGTTATATAGGCCTATTGAGTTTCATTATGAAAGATTGCAAATTGCGACCGCTAGAGCGACTTTTAAATTTATATTACAATTAAACCTAATTGCCGGATATTCTTGGATTTGAAATACAATATTCCCTGCTTATTTCAAAAGCATGTACTGAATTTCGTTATGAAACATGGAAAAATTGCGACCGCCAGAGATATTTATAAATGTTCGTTGAGATGAACTCTCACACTCAGCAGACAGATTTTGTTGGTTTTAAGTGAACACATTCAGGTGCATATTTAAGTGAACACATTCAGGTGCATATTTAAGTGAACACATTCAGGTGCATATTTAAGTGAACACATTCAGGTGCATATTTAAGTGAACACATTCAGGTGCATATTTAAGTGAACACATTCAGGTGCATATTTAAGTGAACACATTCAGGTGCATATTTAAGTGAACACGTTCAGGTGCATATTTAAACTGATTTTTGTTGCGAAACTTAAAAAATTGCGAACGATGGAGAGATTGAGATTTTAATGCAAAAGTGGGGCGGGAAGATATATTCAAACCAACAATAGGCAAATTCAGTCTTCATGAAGATAGTAACGACAACGGGTTAGATTAGTCACATTTGCCACATCAAAGAATCTCATTGTTAAGAGCACAACATTTCAACATAAGGATATTCATAAATACACCTGGACGTCCCCAGATGGAGAAACTCAGAACCAGATAGATCATGTATTAGTGGATAAACGCTGGCACAGTAGCATCATTGATGTTAGATCAGTTAGAGGGACAGACTGCAATTCAGATCATCATCTGGTCAGGGTGAAAATCAGACAACGGCTATCGCTTCTGAGAGGAACAAACGCTAAAGATGATTCTGTAAAATATGAATTAAAAAACTTGAAAAATGATGAAATGCGGCAAGAATACCAAATCAAAATTGCTAATAGATTTGAAATACCCGAATCTTCAGATGACAATGTGGCAAACGAAGAAGAAACTGATATAAATAAAGAATGGGAGGCTATGAGAGATACTATTAAATTGTCAGCATCAGAAAGCATTGGTTGTTTAAAAAAGAGGCAAAACAAGAAATGGTTTGATGAGAATGTGCCGACATTGTAAAGAAAAGAAAGCTAGCAAAAATGAAATGGTTACACGAGCCAAATGAAGTAAATTTAGAGCAATTGGGTAGTGTTAGACGGGAAACCACCAAGTTACTAAAGAGTAAAAGAGGGAATATTTGAGAGAGAAGATTAATGATCTTGAAATGAATGCAAAAAATAGGAACATTAGAGAATTATATCAGGGAATTAGTATAGAGAAGAAAGGGTTTCAGGCTAGAACAAACATAATTCGGAATGAAAATGGGGATATGATTGCAGATTCCAAGAGTATATTAAATAGATGGAAAAGTTATTTTAATCAGCTATTAAATGTACATACAGAACAGGACATTGAGGAGGATAAGTTACAGACAGCAGAAATGCTAGTCGCAGAGCCAAGTGCATTAGAGGTTGAAATGGCAATTGAAAAATTGAAGATGTATAAAGCATCAGGTTCAGATGAGATCCCAGCAGAACTGATAAAATCAGGGGGAGAAAAATTGATGGACAAGATACGCTGTTTGCTTAGTATGATTTGGGAAAAAGAAGCTCTTCCAGATGAATGGAAGAGTCAATATCATACCAATTTATAAGAAAGGAGATAAAACTGATTGCAACAACTATAGGGGCATCTCATTACTTTCAACTTCGTACAAAATTCTAACAAATATATTAGTAAGCAGACTTACTCCCTATATTGATGACATTCTAGGAGATCATCAATGTGCATTTAGAAGAAACAGGTCTACAACAGATCAGATTTTAGTATAGACAGATTTTAGAAAAGAAATGGGAATATAATGGTACTGTACATCAACTATACATAGACTTCCAAAAAGCATATGATTCAATTAAGAGGGAAGAAGTTATATAGTATCCTGCTGGAGTTCGGAATTCCTAAAAAGTTAGTTAGACTTATACGAATGTGTCTAAATGGCTCAACGAGTAGGGTGCGTGTAGGCAAACAGTTTTCAGACACTTTTGAAATCCAGAATGGGTTGAAGCAAGGAGATGCACTATCTCCTCTACTATTTTATTTTGTACTAGAGCATGCCATTAAATCTTTAGAGAATGAGGAAGGCTTACAACTGAATGGTATTAATAAGCTGTTAGTTTTATGCTGATGATGTAGTACTACTGGCCGATAGCGAGGAGATACTAAAGGCCAACACGCACACACTATTGAGTAACACTAAGAAATTAGGACTGGAAGTAAATATCAGTAAAACTAAATATATGGTCACACGTAGAAATACATTATATAATGGAAATGGACAGCTAATGACAAATGAGGAAATTTTGAAGAATTGGCTGAATTCAAATACCTAGGAACAATAATCAGAAATAGGAATGAGATGCACAAAGAAATTAAACATAGGCTCAATTCTGGAAATGCATGCTATTATGCATTGCAGAGACTTTTGATGTCCCAACTCCTTTCAAAAAACGTTAAGCTGAAAATATATAAAACTATTATTCTACCAGTTATATTATATGGGTGCGAAACATGGACTCTTACTTTAAGGGAGGAAAGGAGATTACGAGTATTTGAGAATAAAGTTCTTAGGAAAATTTTTGGACCAAAGAGAGATGAACAGACAGGTGAATGGAGAAGACTACATAACAATGAACTACACGGTCTTTATAGGAAGCCAGATATAATAAGAACAGTTAAGTCCCGTAGACTGCGATGGGCAGGACATGTTGCGCGTATGGGGAATGAAAGACGTGCATGGAAACTTCTTGTAGGAAAGCCAGAAGGAAAACGCCCAGTTGGTAGACCAAGAATGAGGTGGGAGAACAACATTAACTATGATTTGAGGGAAGTAGATTATACAGGGAATGATTGGAAAGCATTAGCTCAGGATAGGGATGTATGGAGAGCTTATGTCCGTGCGGCCATGAACCTACGGGTTCGATAGTGCCAGTGAGTAAGTAAGTAAGTAAGGAGAGATTTTTAAATTTTCGTTTGAGGTGATCTACTCATATTGGTCTATTTGTTTTCTGGTTATAATATAATACCTTCATTGCTTTATTTTAAATGCATACATTGAATTTTGTTATGAGACTTAAAAAATTGCAACCGCTAGAGAGATTTTTAAATTTTCTTTGAGGTGAACTCTACCTATTGGGCGGGATTCGCTGCTTTTAAATATTACATCCCTTGGCTTAATTAGAAGCATACTCTGAGATTCGTTATGAAACATAAAATTACGAGAGGTAGAATTATTTTTAAAATTTCATTGAGATGAACTCCTAATACCCAACCAATGAATTTGGCTGATTTTAAAGGAATACATTTCCGGGCATAATTTAAAAGCACATAGGCCTACTCAGTTTTGTTATGAAACATAAAAAATTGCGAACGGTAGAGCGATTTTTATATTTTCGTATCCGGTGAACTCTTACACCAAATTATCGGATTTATCTGGTTTAAAAAATATATGTTCCTCTGCTTATTTTAAAATCATGTTCTGAGTTTTGTAATGAACATCAGATATTGCGACCGCTAAAGGAATTTTGATTTTTGTTTCCGGCTAATATACCCATTTATGTTTCCGGTGAACTCCTTCATCTAGTGTTGGGATTTTGCTGATTTCAGAAGAATGCATTCTATATCTTATTTTAAAAGCATATACCAAGTTTCGTTATGAAACCGCAAAAACTGCTAACGCTAGATCGATTTTTATATGTTCGTTTCAGCTGAAATTCTAGGCCTTATGGTCGCATTTTACAGGTTTTTAAAGTATTGCTTTTGGCTTATTTTGATAACACATAGTGAGTTTCATTATGGTACATAATTAATAGCAAGTTCTTTTTTTTCTCTTTTTATTTTATTTTTTTTATTTTTGCTTTCCTGTGAATTTCTACACCTAATGGTTGGATTTTGCTCATTTTAATAGAATTCATCCCTTGAATTCTTCGAAGACCATATGCTGAGTTCCGTTTTGAAGAATCAAAATTTGCGACCTCTAGAGGATTTTTAAATTATCATTTCAGATGAACTCCTGCACCTAATTCCGGGTATTTCCGGTTTTAAAAGAATGCATTCCTCTGCTTATTTTGAAAGAATATACAGAGTTTCGTTATGAAACACAAAAAATTGTGAAAGATAGAGCGATTTTTAGATGTTCGTTCACATGAACTCCTCCACCCAATAGACGGATTATGGTGGGTTGTTATGAAACATAAACAATTGCAAAATCTAGAGCGATTTTTAATGTTCGTTCAGATGAACTCCTCCACCCAATATACGGATTTTGCTGGTTTTAAAATAATGCATTCTTCTCCTTATTTTAAAAGAATATAAGAGTTTTGTTATGTAACAAAAAAAAATCTGCGAGCGCTAGAGAGATTTTTAAATTTTCTTTTCTGGTGTAATCCTACGCATATTGGTCTCAATTTTCTGGTTTAAAATAATACTTTCCCACTTTATTTTAAAGGTGTTCACTGAATTTCGTTATGAATAATCGAAAATTGCGACTGCTAGAGCGATTTTAAATTTTCGTTTCCAGTGAAATTCTACACCTAATGGTCGCATTTTGCTTGTTTTAACAAAATTTATTCCTCGGCTTATTTTAAAAGCGTATCCAGAATTTCGTTATGAAACATCAAAAATTGCGACAGCTAGAGCGATTTTTAAATTTTCGTTTCCGATGTACTCCTAAACCTAATCTCGGCATATTCATGTTTTCAAAAGGATGCATTTCCAAGTTTTTTAAATCATTTATTTAATTTTGTTGTGAAACACACAAAAAATTGCGACCGCTATCTCGATTTATAAATTTTCGTTTGAGTGAAATCTTACAACCAATGGATTGATTTTGCTAATATTTAAGGAATACGTTCCCGGATAACACTGAGGAATAAAACATAAACTTTTTTTGTCTCAGAAAGAAACATATGTGATTCTGATAGTATTTTTTCTCCTGAATTCAAATATGGCATCGGATTTTTCTCCATCACGCAAGGTTTCCGAGAGACAGGAATTTATAATTTCCAACATTTTAATATTTTCTACATTCGTAACTACACAATATTTGAACATTCGGACTCGCCTAGAAAGTAGGAAATGATTTTCTGTTATATTTCGCATGTGGAGTATCCCTCTTGATGGTCCAACAATAATCGGCCAGCATATTAGGATTCCATTTGCCTTGATATCTCTTTTCTACAGCTGAAATCTCCTGAGTTAGCTCATTTGGTTTTATTTTACAATGGACAAATGGAGGAAAAAACGTTACTTACTTACTTACTCACTGGCACTATCGAACCCGTAGGTTCATGGCCGCACGGACATAAGCTCTCCATACATCCCTATCCTGAGCTAATGCTTCCCAATCATTCCCTGTATAATCTACTTCCCTCAAATCATAGTTAATGTTGTTCTCCCACCTCATTCTTGGTCTACCAACTGGGCGTTTTCCTTCTGGCTTTCCTACAAGAAGTTTCCATTCACGTCTGTCATTCCCCATACGCGCAACATGTCCTGCCCATCGCAGTCTACGGGACTTAACTGTTCATATTATATCTGGCTTCCTATAAAGACCATGTAGTTCATTGTTATGTAGTCTTCTCCATTCACCTGTCTGTTCATCTCTCTTTGGTCCAAAAATTTTCCTAAGAACTTTATTCTCAAATA
Organism: Diploptera punctata; assembly: GCA_030220185.1. NCBI lineage: Eukaryota > Metazoa > Arthropoda > Insecta > Blattodea > Blaberidae > Diploptera > Diploptera punctata. The sequence goes on from JASPKZ010007908.1 coordinate 1,149,021, forward strand.
CTCGTTTTTATTTAAAAAATAATTATTTAAATACATTAATTGAAATTGAAATAAAAAAACTGTGGGCGATGAAGAAATTTCGAATACAGATTTGAAAACATGATTATAAAACTGCATTAAGTATAGCTATTGGTACTCATGAGACAAAAATCATATTGATCAGTGTAATTTTAAAAGGATATACTGAGTTCCGTTTTGAAACAGAAATAATTACTGCTCTAGAGCGATTCTTAAATTTTCGTTTCGGGTGAACTCCTACACTTTCAAGTCGGATTTTGATGGTTTTAAAGTTTGTACTCCCAGACTTATTTTAAAAACATATACTGAGTTTTGTTATGATACATCAATAATTATCAAAACTAGAGCGATTTTTAAAATTTTCATTCCAGGTTAACTCCTACTCCTAATTGTCGGATATTTCAGGTACAAGAGAATGCATTTCCCGCCTCATTTTAAAAGCATAAACTGAGTATGAAACATAAAAAGATTCGGCTGCTAGATCGGATTTTATATTTTCGTTTCTGGCGAAGTCATACACCTCCATCCATAGTAATTCTGCCCAAGGGCAGGTCCTTCACTGCAATCATAGCATTTTCATGTTACGCTTGCAGCTTTACTAGGGAATTGTATGTGAGGTAGCTTCCCGTTGCTTTCCACACCGGTGAAGAATTATGATGATAAGGATGATGACGGTGATGATGGCCATATTATTTCGGGAACCGTTTGGGCCTTAACGTTTTTCTGACATTTGCCTTACAGGTGAGGAAAAACCCCGATAAAACCACACCCAGAAAAACTGCCCCGACCGGGGATCGAATCCGGGCCCGCTGCGTGACAAGGCAGCACGCTACCTCGAGATCACAGCGGTGGACTCTCGTACACCTAATGGTTGAATTTTGCTGATATTAGTATAATACATTTCTCGACATATTTTAGAACTATATTCTGAGTTTCCGAACGAAACATTAAATTTTGCGAACATTACACCGATTTTGAAATGTTTGTTTCTGGTGATCTCCTATTCAGAGTGCTCGGATTTTGCTGGCTTTTAAGAAAATAAATTTCCCGAATTATTTTGAATGCATAAACGTTGCAATAGTTCGATATAATTTTAAATTTTAGTTTCTGGTGAACTCCTACACCTAATAGATAGATTTTGCTATCTTTATAATAATACATTCCAGGGTTTATTTTAAAATCATATATTGAGTCTTGTTATGAAACATCAGAAATTGCGAAAGTTACAGCGATTTTTATTTTATCTTTTCCGGTGAACTCCTTACCAATTGGTCTATTTTTTAAAATAATAGCTACATTCCTCAGCTTATTTTAAAAGCATATTCCTAGTCTGGCTATGAAAACATATAAAAATTATAAATTTTCGTTTCGGGTGAACTCCTACGCCTAATAGTCTGATTTTGCTTTTTTTTCATATTTTATATACATAACATATTTAGCCGATTTCTAAAGAATACATTTCCCATCTAATGTTAAAGGGATATACTGAGTTCAGTTATGAAATATAAAAAATAGCGACCGTTAGAGAGATGTTTAATTTCTGGTGAACTTCTACAACTTAAATTCGGATGTTGATGGTTTTAAACAAATACATTTCACGGATTATTAAAAGCATTATACAGAGTTTCTTTATGAAATATCAAAAATTGTAAATTAGAGCAATTTTTAAATTTTCGTTACTTGTGAACTCCTTTACCTAATAGTCGGATCTTGCTGCTTTTAAATTAATGAACTTCATGGATTATTTTAAAAGCATAGACTGAGTTTTGTTAGGAAACACAAACAATTACGAAAATTTGAGCGATTTTAAAAATCCGTTTTCTGTGAACTCCTACACGTGTTAGTCGGATTTAGCTGGTATTGTAATAATACATTCATTGGCTTATTTTAAAAGCATATGCAGAATTTCGTAGTAAAACTACAAAAATTGCAAACGCTGGAGCGAATTTCAAACTTTCGTTTCTGTATAAATCCTATATCCAGTGGTCGGATTTTGCGGGTTCTAAAATATCACATTTGACGGCTTATTCTAGAAGCATATGCTGAGTATCGATATGAAGCATCAGAAATTGTGACCGCTAGAATTTATTTTTTAAATTTTCGTTTCAGGTGAACTCCTAGAAGAAATAGTCAGATTGTTTAGGGTTGTAAAAGAATGCATACATCGACTTAATTTGAAAGCATAAACTTAGTTTCTATATAAAATATAAATAATTGTGGCCACAAAACCTCTTTTTAAATTTTTGTTTCATCTCAACTCCTGTACCTAATATTTGAAATGTACTAGTTTTAGAGGAATGTATTCTTGTGCATATTTTAAAAGCATTTATCGACTTTCTTTTTGAAACGTTAAAAATTGCTAAAGCGAGAGCGAATTATATGTTATCGTTTGTAGTAAACTCTTACACCTAATGGTAGATTTTGCTGGTTTTAAAAGAATACATATTCCTTGGCTTATTTTAAAAGCATATATTGAGTTTCATTGAAAGACAAAAATGTTATTGTGAGTTATCCGTAAGAGATAAACAATATTCTGTCGCGTACGTTTTTGTAGATATTCCATTCTGTGTACATTAATTTTGTGTATCTGTTATGGTTTAGGCAGCGTAAGCCATTTAAGCGTCTAAAAAGCTACTTTTTTCAAGTTTTCCACTACAAAGGGCAAATTTAAGGGTGTACGAGTTAAGTATCACAACTCTCTTATAGCCTATGTTCATCCCGGAAATCTCCAGAGCATTTTGCAGAATGCCCCATCACAATCGGATCAACGGTATGGCCGCGCTTAAAGTAACGAACAAATAAACAAACAAACAAACAAACATTTTTTTTATATTAGATTTCTATGAGTGACCATATATTTAGTTTTATTGATATTTACTTTCAATCCCAATTTATTAGTGTTACTCAACAGTGTGTGCGTATTGGCCTTCAGTATCCCGTTACTTTCGTCCAATAGTACTACAAAATTAGCATAAAGTAACAGCTTAGTAATACCATTTAGTTGTAGGCATTCTTAATCCTCAAAAAAATTGAAGGCATGCTTTAGTACAAAATTAAATAGTAGAGGATATAGTGCATCACCTTGCTTCAACCCATTGGGAATTTCAAAATGCTGATTTTAAAAGAATGTATTGCTGGGCATATTTTAAAAACATATACAGAATTTTATTATGAAACAACAAAATTTCCAATCGCTATAGCGATATTTAAATTTTCGTTTTAGGTGAACTCCTATACCTAATGGTCTATTTTTTCTGGCATATGGAAATAATGCCTTCACGCTTTATGTGAAAAGCATATAATGAATTTCGTTATGAATCATTAAAAAGTGCGATCTCTACAGCAATTTTTATATTTTCGTTTCCTGAGAATTCCTGCACCTAATTATCGGATTCAGCTGGTTTTAAAACAATATGTTCCTTTGCTTATTTTGAAAGCAAATACTGAGTTTATTGTGAAACTTCAAATATTGCGACATCAAAAGCTATTTTTATATTTTCCTTTTCGGTGAATATTCTAATTTATGCTTCTTGTGAACTCCTTCGCCTAGCGGTGAAATTTTGCTGATTCTAAAGGAATGCATTTTACGTCCTGTTTTAAGAGAATGAACCAAGTTTCGTTATGTAATATGAAAAATAACTCCTGCTAGAAAGATATTTAAATTTTTCTTTTTAGGCGACTCCTGTAAGGAATATACCGATTTTACTGATTTTAGAAGAATAGATTCCTCTGATTGTTTTACAAGCGTACACTGAGTTTTGTTATGAAACATCCAACATTTCGAACGCTTCAGCGATTTTTATATTTTGTTTCAGGTGAAGTCCTACACCTGTTGGTCTATTTTCTCTGGTTAGAAACTCCTTGTAGGATAACCAGAAGGAATGCGCCCAGTAGATAGGTTAAGAATCAGGTCAGAGAATAACATTTAGCGTGATTTGTGGGAAGTACATTATACAGAGGGGCACGCCGTAGCGTAGTGGTTAAGGCACTGAGCTACAAGCCGGAGGGTCGAGGGTTCAAGTCCCGTTGGGGTCAGGATTTTTAAACTGACCCAAACCCTCTGGCGGCACTATGGCCCTGGGGTCGACTCAGCCTCTAACGGAAGTGAGTACGAGACACCTGTTCTGGGTATAAAGGCGGCCGTCACGCAGGGCTGACAACCCGGCTGACGTCAAGTGCCGATTGTCTAGAAAAAGTGGGAGCCTTAACCTCCTACTACCCCAAGGGTCTCCTGAGGCCTGTTGTGGGATCACTTTACTTTACTTTACTTACATTATACAGAGATGATTGGAGAAACATTAGCTCAGGATAGAAATTTATATAGAGCTTTCGTACGCGCGGCCATGAAACTTCTGATATGATATTGCCAGTGATTGAGTGAGTTAGTTAGTTTTAAGTACACGTATACTCCTCGCAGACAAGGTCATTAACAAGAAAAGGAACATCCATGCTAGAGATTTGCCAAATAAAAATGGAGCGGAAGCTATTAAACATCACAAGAAGGGACCGCTTAAGGAACGAGGACATTCGCAAGATAACGAGGCTAAAAGACGTAGCAACATGAGCAATGGGGTTGAAATGGAAATGGGGGGGGTCATGTGCTCCGAACGGTTCCTAAAAAGTGGACTTATAAGTGACCATGTGGGAACCCAGACATGGAAAAGGAAAGTTGGAAGCAAAAAAGGCGTTGGAGTGAACTGTTTAAATGTCATATAGGAACATTGTGGACTAGAATAGCACAAGACAGACAAAAATGAAAGCAATCCATAAAAAAGTTGAAGTGATAGTCCCAAGGGATTGGCTAACCCGCCGATGTATCGTAAGCTACCCTGCAGTCACAGGAGGCCCTTACCCGAAATGGGATGATTATGGGCTAATTCTAAAAAAGAATACACGTTTATCAACAGGATTAACCGTGATTCCCGACTTCTAATTCGGACCTTAATACGAAATAATAGAGGAAAATAAATAGATTGTGAAAATTAAACCCCAGAACTGCCAAATAATAACTCTTTCACGTGCATTTCTTAAAAATACAATGACAGTAATGTTTCTTGAAATTAAAATGATTCATTAAATACGTTTTTTTGCAAATTGTAGTGAAAACAGCATGACAGATATTTAATCGTGAAATTGGATTCAGGGATGTAGCATATAACCAAAATTCTGGTGAAGTTCGACCGATTTATGCTTAATTATGCACGCCACAATTCTGGTGAAGTTCGACCGATTTATGCTTAATTATGCACGCGACAATTCTGGTGAAGTTGGACCGATTTATGCTTAATTATGCGCGCGACAATTCTGGTGAACCTGTGAATAACTTAAAAGCTGTCATCGACGTCGCGTTTAGTAGTTTCACCACATGATGCTACTTTATGACGTGCCAACAGCTTGCTATTCTTAATTGTGTATTTTGTAGTCAATACTCATCGCTTTGAGAATTATATTGGAATACCTTAAACTTATTTACGTCTCGTTTAATCAACATTGGATGGCCTAGTGAAAGTGAAATTGAACCTGCAGTTTCCATAAATCATATAGACATATATATGCATCCATAGTAATTCTGCCCGAGGGCAGGTCTTTCACTGCAATCGTAGCTTTTTCATGCTATGCTGTGCAGCTTTACTAGGATATTGTAGGTGTGGTAGATTACCGTTGCTTTCCACACCGGTGGAGGAAGATGATAATGATAAGAATGATGATCATGGCCGGAAGATTTTCGGGCCAGTTGGATCCTAAGCTTCCTGACATTTGTGTTACAGGTGAGGAAAAACCCCGAAAAGCCTCACTCAGGAGCCTGTCCCGACCGGAAATCGAAACCGGACCAGCTGCGTGACAAGGCCGATATACATATCCATCCCTCCATAGTAATTCTGCACGAGAGCAGGTCTTTCACTGCAATCATAGCGTTTTCATGCTATGCTTTGCAGCTTTACTAGGGAATTGTAGGTGTGGTAGCTTCCCATTGCTTTCCACACCGGTGAAGGATGGTGATGATAATGATGATAATCATAATGATGATGATGGCCATATGATATCGGGGAATGATTGGGCCTTAAAGTTTTCCTGACATTTGTCTTACAGGTTAGGAAAACCCCCGATAAAAACCTCACTCAGAAAAACTGCCCCGACCGGGGATCGAACCCGCGCCCGCTGCGTGACAAGGCAGTAGATGAAGGAGTTCACCGGAAACATAAATCGGTATATTAGCCGGAAACAAAAATAAAAAATCCCTCTAGAGGTCGCAATATCCGATGTTCATAACAAAATTCAGAAGATGCTTTTAAAATAAGCGGAGCAACGCGCTTTATATTAGCTTGACTTGTATCTATCTATCTATCTATCTATGTAACGGAATCTTTCAACGCGATTTTCACCCACTTGAAATCATTGGATCGACTTGAAACTTTGTATACTTGTTAAAGACCTATGACAATACAATAATTTCATATTTTGTTTCTAAAATCATGGTCAGAATCATCAGAAAATCAAAAAAAGTGTCTTTGTATCTATGTAACGGAATTTTTGAACACGATGTTCACCCACTTAGAAACATTGGATCGACTTGAAACTTTATATACTTGTAAAGGACCCGTAACAATTCAATAATTTCATATTTATTTTCTAAAATCCAGGCCAGAATCATCAGAAAATCAAAAAAAGTGTCTTTGTATTTATGTAACGGAATTTTTGAACACGATTTTCACCCAATTACAAACATTGGATCGACTTGAAACGTTGCATACTTGTAAAGGACCCGTGACAATACAATAATTTCATATTTTTGTTTCTAAAATCCTGGCCAGAATCATCAGAAAAACAAAAAAAAATGAAAACTGGTATAATAGGTTGCGGACTTGTCGACTTTTTAGTCAATCGTTGTAAGAGCTCAGTCGGTAGAGAGGTGAACTGTAGTGGTATATAATTTCAGTAATCCATAGGTCGCTGGTTCAAATCCGGCTGGGAGGTTTTTTAGAAGAGTATTACTTTTAGCTCATACTACAATAGTATCGAATTTAAAGATATTTACTTTTTTTCCTTATTCTGTAAAATATTAAAACTAAAAAATAAAAAATAAATAATAGTTTTAAAAACTAAAACTACACGCTTTATTAGAAAACCGAACTAAAAAATGAAAAATAATTTTAATTTCCAACACGCTTGGGATAAATAATTTTACCATGAAAAGCGTGGGGTGCCTTTTACGATTTTTACATTTTCTTCTTAGAGACTTTAATTTACCAATATCTGTTTATTATCAAATGTATTAATTGATAAATATCACCCCACGCACAGTTATTGTAATTAAGATATTCTATTCTCTAGGGCAGGTCTTTCACTGCAATCATAGCATTATATTAAAGAAACAGGAGAGTTCTAAATAGGAGTGTGTCACAAAAAATAAAACTACTGCAGATGACGCGACTGCAGAATTAAATACACATTTAAGGAAACCAGTTTCTAGCAAAAAAGAAGTGAGTGCTTAGAAATTAGATATTGTGGAAGAGCACCAATTAATAAACCATTGATTACAGATTGTGAATATTATAATGCTATAACAGTGATAGCATTAACACAAGTTCTGGTCTGCTAACGATTAGAACATGTAATATACATTATATTTACGAAGACGTAGAAGGTGTTTCCATTTTGCTTGCCCCCTGTCTATATGCAACATGACACTAATTTTTACATTGATTATCTTTAATAGTTTTTCCCTTGTTTTGTTTTAAATTGTTTAACTGATTTTATTTTTCACACAAACATACGAAACACGCCATACCCAAAGTAGGGATTTGAAACCCACTACCCCACCGGGGATCGATTTCGGATCGCCGGAATAGAAGGCAGGGACTAAACAGATTACGCCAACACGACGGACATTCAAACATAACCTGGAACATAAAATATTCACATTACAATTTTTAGTATTTAACAATATTTATGTTAAGTTTAAAATATGTGCGCGTGTATAAAACTATAATCCTTCTCTTGTCGTTTATTTTATCGAAAATTATAAGTATAATTAATATTTATTTATACTTTAAAAGCTCTACTCTGGAGTCCAATAATCATTAGGTGAAAAAACATTGCATATTGTCATCTATTCATAGATGTAGTAATAAAATTAAATATTTTGTCATTGGATATTATTATGTTTCAAGTGAAACCTGCACCACATTATAAAAATAAGAATAATTAAATAAAATTGCTAGATTTTAGTGTAGCTGAAGAAGGAAAAAATCTTCATATTAACGAAATAACAGGACGGTGAAGAAGAAAAATCATTTTGTTATCAAGTTTCTAAACATAAATTTAACTTACCGGAACGCAATCAAAACAATCTACTGGAAGAGGTTCTCTCTTTGTAATAGAGGACCATATAATCTGAATTTATGCTGTATGAAATTTGTTGAAATGTAGATTGTATTAATTCTTTAAATATAATTGATAAATAACTGTAAAAACATTAATTCGAGTTATTTCGATTGCATTGTCAGAGAAATAAAAAATGTTAATCGTGTCCATTGCAAATTATATTTTCATGATGATGATGATATTGAATCGTGTAATATAGATAAGGTTGTTTTATTTCGATTTGAACAAGACCAGATATTTTCAAATAATTTTTATTTCAGTGAGTATTAATTTACTTGGAATTAACTCTAATAGAAATGAGTAAATGATAGACCTCACATAAGTGCGCTAATTATCCTCATAGAAAGCTAAAGTCAAAACATTTCTGTGACTATTTAATTCATGTCCCAAATGGGAGTCAATGACCAATCACGTTTCAATGAATTTTGTTTTACAACCAATCACAGTTGTGTTTCATCTAGATGATTATCGAATTTTGATTACCAAAATAAAGAAAGCTCCTCCTTTTTAATATTCTGAACAGGTCATAGCATTATTTTACAGTGATTGACACTCTAACAAATACGTTGAATACATCAAATAATGAACAGATTCATTCGAGCTACATATTTGTTAATTGTGTGTTCAATAATTGTGTTTTAAATACTGATTTTATTGAGTTGTTTCCGAAAAATATGAATTAATAACCTATAATGTTGGTTATAATATAGTTTGTTTTGTTTCATTTTTTCTCCACTAGGGTGCATTCTTACAATATTTCGATCCTAATTGACAATAAAGTTGCAGTCATGAACAAATTAAACATAACTAACCATTTCTCATTTGATTTCAAACATCGTCGTTTACATTAAATATATAAATATTTTAAAATAACAGTATTTAAATAATGCTTTGTGAGTAAAAAGCTTAATTGTATTCGTTAAATAGTCCTAACAAATGCCACTCTTGATTTCCAAATCCTCTAGATAAATTGGAAATCATTCGTGGCATTACTTATAAGCAACTTATATCCTGATGAACCACAACGAATTCCACGGTTTGTTTGTGCAGTAGGAATTACTGCTTTACTTCTATTACGTTCACTGCCAGTATTAGTGGTAGCAATTACAATATCATTAACAGATCGAAACTTAAATACATCTTTAATTGAACTTTTGGTCATCCAGAAGTTTACATTTTAATTCTACCTGAGTTTGGAATAATTTATCATATCATTTGACCTTGGAATTCAAGATTACTTAGACAAGTCAAGACCAAGTATCTTCAGAAATATCAGTTCAGAAAGCTTTCAGTTATTCATTTCCTTATCAATGAACATGGCGCACTTTCTACATGACTCCCTAGTACCGGTAGGTTAGTTGTTACCGCTCACGCTTTTGGTTCTGAGGTTCGCGGGTTCAAACCAGGCTTTGGTAGATGGGTTTTTAATGGTGTAAACATCTCGAGTATATTTTCCATCGGAAAGAACGAATAATCTCAAGTATGCAATAAGAGGCCTCTGGGCAAGAATGTTAAGCTCTTTTACGCTCGGATTAGAATTCCGACGCTAATGACCTCTTTAAACAATATACTAACATTGTAACTGTCAACCATTGCATGCTGAAATCTACCTTAAAATGTCTTTCAAAGAAGTGCTGTGATGTACCAAGGCCGGTGTTCAAGAAAGTATCTACCGCTTTTAACTGCAAGGCACTAAACTACTGCGCCTAAACTCTCATTTAAACTAGGAGGAAGTAATAAAACTCCTGAATGGTGAATTGGATTACCCTCACTACCTGCCATCTATGCCGCGCCACGTCTCTGTCCACTCCGCTCAACTCATGCAAGGACGTCCGCCTGCTTCGCACAGTGCGGTTACATTGTTGGATTCTAGCTTCGATTTCTGTGACACGGCCTTAGTTCTCTTTGGGAGACATTTCAAGGTAGATATCGGCGTGCAATGGTTGACAGATCCTTTTGTAAGGCTAAGGGATACCCGATTCAATTGAACAGTATTAATAAGTGTAGGTGACATTTTATTCACCTCTGAGGGAAATAATTGTGAAGTCTTGAATAAGGGTTTTGCACAAAATTCATAACCTTTAGTTTCTGTCTTTAAGTCTTAAATTCGACCTCTTATGCTACGAAAGAGTCCATACAGAACAGTTTTGTACTGAACATAAATGTTCTACGCTCTTTTAGATCGGAAAAAGAGTGAAGAAATTTTAGAACAATTGGAAGTAGAATCAGTAGAATAAAAACTGAACAGATATAAATTAAACTTGCTAGACCATGTTAGAAGAATGGATAATTCAAGAATCCCAAAAATGGTGATGCAATATAAGCCCAAAGGACATCGTCGACCAGGAAGACCTCTTAAAAGACTGATAAATAGGGCTGAAACAGGTCTACATAGGTCTGATTTGTGACAGATGATGATGATGATGATGATGAAATAATGGTTTCTGCCTGCAGAAATTATACGAATAATAATATTATGAATGAAATTCTTTGTGTTTTGTTTACGCTAAATTTAAGCAAGTAACATATTAAATTGTTTTTGTACATACGAAATGATGAGCCGTCATTAGTGCTATCTCAATTTCCTTAATTTTATCCAGTTCAGGAAACAAATTTAGGTCTAATGTGCAGTGAATTTAATTTATAACAAGTTGACGGGAAAGCTTAAAGCAGACGTATTTTCTCTTGTTGGAATTTAATACACTTAAATTGTTTCCCCTCCTTGAATAAGCGTACTGCAATTTGTAGTTCTTGAATAACTTCGTGCATTTTTCCCTCTTGCGCTATTTAGGTACACAACCCTTATTCACTTGAGGTAATGGGATTTCGGAGCTCGGCTTGAGAAATCCAGAAACTCCAGCCATTAAAATACTTGAATGGTACGCGGGACAAACTTTATCATTATTCGAGCTAAGAGGTAAAGTTTTTGATCCTCTATTTATGCAAAGCACTGTTACTTTAGTCACTGCACAAGTTCCTAAATGTGCGTTTGGTAAAGTCGGTACATTTATTCCTTCTTTAAATAAAAATGCCTTCTCATATATAACTAAAGTGCAATCCTCCGTTACGAAAGATCTGATATTTTAACACCTTCAAAGTAATTTATATTTTTGACAAAATTATAGGGCTTAAAGAGTGTTAATGGAAAAAAAAATGTTACGACATTATGCAAGTTTTACTGCATTGAAAAATATACAATTTTCAATAAAGGAAAAGAAAGTGCGGATAATATATCCCAATTCTATGTTGTTTAATTGGCTACAGAGTTACTAATCGTGTCTGATACCAAAAACTAGAGCCGGTCAAGTACACATTCATTCCCGCTCGAAACTTCGTCGCCGAGCTGTCGTGCCTCGTTTGTTCTACAGAGGCACTAATGTATTCAAGGGTGAGGGCGGGGATTGCGAACGCCAGCGTGAGAGTAGAATGAAAGCGAGAGCAACCGGGAGTCTCGTTGGATCAGATTTCCCGTGAGCAGTGATGTCTTTATAAGCAAATTATGTATACAATGACTGCGAAAACTAAAGAGAATGTGTTAAATAAATGATCTGATATAACCTATATTCTACGAGTCTTACGCTTTGAATATTACACGTAAAAATGAATCAGAATATATACCTAGTACTTCAAACAAAATGTACTTCGTCAGCACTAAACGCATGTCTAGAATTTATACCAATTTATTTCCATGTGAAAGTGTTAAGAAAATTATAGGTTATGAAGTTTCCTTTCATCTACCAATAAATGAAAACATCGGACAATAGTTGGTCAGTGAGGAATGACCTATTATTTATATAAAATGGTTAAAATGGTCAATCATACATTAATTTAATTTACTCCGTTTAGAAAAATGTAATTATCAGCGTACTAATTTTCAAGCGATAGTGCATAAAATTATATATGTAATGTTACTATCTTTTCAGATTCAGGGAACAGTTGCACTTTGAGAAATGTATTTCAAACAAAAGGCTTATTTTTTAGAAATACGAAAAATTAACAGATCTATTATTATTTAACTACAGCACATCAAACTGAGATCTGAAATTCTATTCATAAAATCATAATGTTTCAGCTATAAAAAGTATTGTACTGTAAGCGTTTGAAGATGCGTGTACAGTTATGTTCTAAATGATTTGGTATGGAATTGATCCTTAATGTTATAGATTTATATTTTAGTAGTAGTAGTGGTAGTAGTAGTAGCAGCAGCAGCAGCAGCAGCAGCAGCAGTGGTAGCAGCAGTAGTAGTAGTAAAGGTTTTATTTGTAAAATAGGGGATTCCTTTGGCTATTGAGTATCGTACGGATTCGTAAATACAATAAACGTTTCTTATATGGCACAAATATTGCATGACTACTTCATTCGTACTCATTACGGGAATCCCAGGATTTCTCGTTCTCGAGTTCTTGTTACCGGTACACGAGACTCTCGTGGCAATACTCCCTCTGAGACGCTCTTGTTTACGAGAGCGAGCGGGAGAAAGAGAGATTTTGACTGCTTTTATTAAAATCACAAATATTTAAAACTGTATTTGCAGAATCCAGTTACACAACTCTCAGCTTGAGCTTTCGTTGTTTATTGTATAGTGCGATCAGTATAGCATTGAACAGCAGACGCGGGGTTTGTGCTGAGCGATGACGAAGGTTTGCACGTGCAGGCACGGGACTTGAAATAGTCGCTGACTCAGCCGTTTACGAGCACATCCCACGCATTCACGTCGCAATCAGATTGTATGCTTCGAGTGGATATGGTGCTCGCTCGCTTTTCCTTGTGAACTGAATGATGTGCGATTAAGCATAAACTGAATGGTGCGTGATGAAGCATAAACTGAATGGTGCGTGATGAGTGTAAACTGTGCATTGACTAATGTTTTTTCTACAGAACAACGTGTATTTATTTATGATCAGTATTTGTTAACTCAATCTGCCATCCAAGTACAAAGACTTTTTTAAACACGATTCCCGGGTGTAAAAATCCCATCATGTTTAACAGTCCATAATCTGTACAACAAATGTCTTGCATCGGGATTTTCGAACCATAGAAGCCACAGAAGCCGCGTAGTGTTCTCACGAAATAAATAATAGACGACATCTCTAACCGATTAGAGCAGTTTCCTAGGAAATCACTTAGGCGCCTTTCGCAACAAGTAGAAATTTATTAAGGCTATGTACAAAAACATTCCAAATTGTTAAAGTTATATCCATGTAGAATAATCAAGACATATGCTCTTCAACCGGGTGACCCAGTTTCAGCACCTGCGTAATAAAAATAATTTGGTAAGTACGATAATTTGCAAAAAATTAGAAAAAAAAAAAATTGTGTGTGGCGTCTATCATCACCGCGAATGCTACTCTGTCCGTTCCCCGCCGCGAGGTGTTTCAGCAGTGTACAATAAAATCCCTGCGTCTGACTGTCCAATACTATACTGATCGCACTGTATTAACATATGTCCGTCTTACTGGATGACATCTGTAGATTACATTATTTGATATATAACTGAATTTACACTATGAGAACTTCATTCTTAAACTAATAGGGGTTTATATCATGCCACGACTCGCCTCATATTTTGTAGCTTTCCCTGAAGACCCCGAGTCGAATTTTCCAGGCTCTAGTACGCCTCTGATTGTCAGTTCTCTCGAACTGTTTGAATCCGTCCGGATTAGCGATGATCTAGGTTAAGTTGATTTCGTCTCTCCGTTGTTGTCTGACCGATGAATTTCCAAATCATTTTTTTTTATCCGGGTATTTCAAAATTCATAATTTTCTTCCTATTTTTGTGGATGTAAATGTTCTTCCAAATTGTGAGTTTCTTCTATTTATCTGTTTCAGTAATTTGACTTTTGTTTCTATTCTCTGTTTCTCTGTCCATGGATGAGCAACTATTGCAGATTTTCTTATTTCTAAAGTGTTCTTTCAATCTTCCATTCAAGTTCCTTTTAGTTTTTCCTGCGTATACTTTTCAGTCTTTGCAATCAATTTGATAAATTCTTGATTTTTTACCATCATAAATATTTTCATTTCAGTTAGTTTTCATTACACTAATAAACTGTACTAATTTGTAGGTGCTAATTTAATGTTAAATTTTCTTAAATATTTTTAAAACTTATTTGCCAAAAGATTGTATGTAAATGTCTTGAATTTTTTATTTCTTATATCCTTATCTGTCTGAAGGGCAACTTCATTTAATAATTTTTGTTTCTTGTATCTATTTCTTATGAATCATGTTTTCATCAAAACCATTCTCATTAATACGTGTTTTTTTTTCGTATTAAAATTTTCTCTGCTCTTGTTTGTGGCGGTCTTTGTCTCGTTAAAGAAACTAGAAACATAATTATTGTATTAATTCGACATTTAACTATTATTTATTCCAATGTAGTGTTGATTAAATTATTTTTAAAAAATCGCTGCACAACTTGCATGTTACTAGTTTTATATCGAAGTAAAGACATACGAAACATACATGAAGGGTACAGGAATAAATCCTGGTGCCGGCAAGTCACATAAATCCTGGTGCCGGCAAGTCACATAAATCCTGGTGCCGGCAAGTCACATAAATCCTGGTGCCGGCAAGTCACATAAATCCTGGTGCCGGCAAGTCACATAAATCCTGGTGCCGGCAAGTCACATAAATCCTGGTGCCGGCAGTCACATAAATCCTGGTGCCGGCAAGTCACATAAATCCTGGTGCCGGCAAGTCACATAAATCCTGGTGCCGGCAAGTCACATAAATCCTGGTGCCGGCAAAGTCACATAAATCCTGGTGCCGGCAAGTCACATAAATCCTGGTGCCGGCAAGTCACATAAATCCTGGTGCCGGCAAAGTCACATAAATCCTGGTGCCGGCAAGTCACATAAATCCTGGTGCCGGCAAAGTCACATAAATCCTGGTGCCGGCAAGTCACATAAATCCTGGTGCCGGCAAGTCACATAAATCCTGGTGCCGACAAGTCACATATATCCTGGTGCCGGCAAGTCACATAAATCCTGGTGCCGGCAAGTCACATTATCCCTGAAACCTAGCAAAAGTAATTTTAGTTGTACTACATCCATTCTTCCTTACCTATGTACCCGTACCAAACTCTGGGGGTACATAAACACTTGCCTAAACTTTAAATGTTACTGTTTCACATTTTTAAATGGTAATGCTTTCCGTGGAGAATTTAACGTCACTCCAAACTGCATTTAGACAATAAAATGAATTACCTGGCTCCTTTCTTGTACTCTTCATATAAAATTGTTGGATCATAATGGATTTTCATAATAGAAGCGCGCTCATTAACTCTTGTGGACAGCTCAGGGGGCTAGTGGGTTAAGTCATAGTAAGTAGTAGTAGTAGTAGTAGGACTTTATTAGACTAAAAGTAAAATATATACAATTTTATTTACAAATATGTGTCGCACGGGCATTACGCTGTACGTGCTGTTGACAGTCCGTTACAATAAAATAATATTTGGTAACAGTATAAAGAAAAATAGAAAGAAAACAATAATATTTCAATTACATAAAGAAAACACTATAACATTTTACATTCATTAAGTTATGTAGAATTATTAAGAATTAAAGGTATTGCATTTTGATAACGTATTTATTCATGAATGAGTGTTGTTCTTGTTTTGTCCAGAAATGTACCCAAGTTTATCCAATTTTCTGGATTTAACATTAACTCGTAGCATGCCAATCTTTCACGATTTGAATTTAGAAATCTCTCCGGTAATAACTGACGTCTCCATTATTCTAAATAGTTACATTTTCCTAATATATGTATCTCGTCTTTAAAGCTCCCGCACATTGGACATATTCGCATATCGTTATCATCGCTAATTTTTAGAAATTCCCATGCCCCTAGCCTAAACCAAGCAAGCCCTGATCTCGCTTAGTAACTAATCGCAAGTGCGTAAGCCTAGAAATCTCGAGATCTAATCGCAGCTCAGGTTAAAATTATTATCTTCAGTTAACATACAAATCATCTTGTACAGATAAATATTTTAATGTACAATTTATACAGCATAACCTTACATAGAGGGGTTCAAATAATTCTACAATTGTTCTAAACGTTCCCTTTTTAATTTCAATAACACAGTAATTTAAAATTCTTTCAGTTGTTTAACAATGTATTCAGGTGTATCGCGGTAACATAATTGATCATCAAAACCTCACTATCATATTCTTCTTGCTTAGTATAAGTAGGCCTACATGAGAGAACACCGTAGTGTGCTTGGTCTTAAAAGTTAGTGTTGTCTCAGAGGTGGCACTAACATTACGGTGATTAAAGTCCTCCATTTCCTTTTGCTTCAACAAGTAAGTATTCGATACAGCGTTAAGAAAACTCTCTTGATTGGGCATGTGTCTGTAAAACCCGGAAGGTGTGCAACCTACAAATAAGGAGATTCGAGGAATAGAAGAAGAAAATATCTGGTAGCGCTCCAATTTACGAAAAATATGAAACTTGTAAAACTTAAAAATACGACGTAAATAAATTTTAATCATAATTATAGTAAAAATCATCAAGGAAAAAGGAAAATACGATATGAAAACCAGAGAGGAATTTAATCGGATTCAATTAAGTTATTGGCGCATACTCGTGCTCATATGATAGCACGTCAATGAAAAATCGCAAATATCATAAATATTAATTAAACCTTCATTTAAAATTGAATTGAAAGTTAAATTCAGATTCATTAAATTAATTGAATACCTACCTGGATATTTGTTTTGTCCTTATTTTATTGAAACAGGATGCAGGTTTTGACTTGTTTTAAATTTACAATATAATTATTTGTTTGCTAAGGTCGGATCTGTACTAAAATCAGACACAAGGGAGGAAACAATAATTAGTTATCAATACCAGATTTAATAGTTTTTATCTTTATTTTATTTTCAATTCCATTTTATATTTAAATCGCACGAATATGTTAGCTGGTACTTTTTTAACTTTATGAATGCAGGAGACAGCTAAATAACTGCTCGCCTACATAATTCCTGTACACTTAACTATTTTTTTAGTGTTTACGTCATTATAAACATAAAGACTCGTTTATTTATTACAGCTAATGTCAGTATTAAGTACTGTTGTTGAGTATAATTACTCACCGGCACTATCGAATCCGTAGGTTTATGGCCGCGCGGACATAAGTTCTCCATACATCACTATCCTGAGTTAATGTTTTGAAATCATTCCTTGTATAATCTACTTCCTTCAACTCATGTAGTTGAATTAAATCAAAAACGTAAAAATAACTATTATCAGCCTTGCTTTATGTGGTAAATCACTGAGGGAAATAGGCAAAATGAGTGGGCCAAATCACATGCAACTGTACAATACATAGTTATCAAGTTCAAGTATGAACGTACCATACAACATTTTCATAAGTAATGCCGCCGCGAGTGATTTCCAAATTTATCTAGAGAATTTGGAAATCAAGAGTGGCATTTGTTAGGACTATTTAACGAATAAAATTAAGCTGGTTACTCACAAATCATTATTTAAACTATAAGTTATTTTAAAAAATATAAAATATTTCTATATTTAAGGTAAACGGCGATGTTTGAAAGCAAATGAGACGCGATACGTACGCTTCGTCTGCCTTCGTTGGGTTTATCACTGCAACCAGAGATTCATACTAGTTATTGCCAAAGGAAACGCAATATTCGTAACAATGCTCTCTAGTGGAGAAAAAAATGAAACACATCAAACTATAGTAATTAATTTATGATGGATGATGTAAAATATAATTATATTTTTCTGGATGTTTACCTGGGAAAAAAGACATTTAAGAAAGTGCAAACAGTGGTGTCTTTTTTTTGGTGGTTATAATCAAATTGCTACAAATGGTTTTTATTATTAACTCTTAATGCACTATATATACAATTTGATAGCCGTATTTCTCCACAGGCTCAGTCACTGCAAAATAATGGTCAGACATGTTCAGAAGATTAAAAGGAGGCGCTTTCGCTTTGTTTAAGATGGTAATTATACCACTGATAAATATTTCGTCTGAACACGACTCTGATTGGTTGTAAAACAGAAATCATTGAAACGTGATTGGTCATTTGGGGCATGAGTTAAATAGTCAGCGTAAAGGTAGAGAAAAAATAATAAACGAAAGAGAAGACCGTTTTATACTCAGACATGTTAGAACACATCCTCGGATTAGTGCCTCGGAACTTAGGTCCAAGGTGTAAGAAGTGTCCGGAAAGCAAATGAGCAATCAGAATGTTCGTCGTGTACTATGGTCGCATAATTATCGTGACCGCAGACCGCGAAAATGGCCATATGTAAGTGAAAAAAAATTTGCTGCAAGATTACTCTTTGCAAAAAAGCATGTAAAAAAATCACATGAGTTTTGGGATCGTTAAATTTGGTCGGATGAAAGCAAAATAAATATCTTCTGATCAAATGGTATGATAAGGATTTAGAGGAAACCCAACACTGCTGATAAGGTGAATACTCACCCGACTGTGAAACACGGAGGAGGTTCAGTTATGAACTGAGCCTCTATGTCTTCAAGCGGCGTTGGAAACCTGCACTTCATTGACGTATTAATGGATAAGTTGCATTACAACGGGATATTGTAGGAAAATTTGAAACAAAGTGCCATAAAATGGGACTGGGACAGAATTACGTATTCCAGCAAGACAATGACAGTAAACACACTGCAGACATTAACAAACTTTGCTTGATCTGGAACGTTCCGAGGCAGCTGAGAACACCTCCACAGTCAGCTGGTCTAAATCCAATAGAAAATCTTCGGGCCGAGTTGAAGAAAAATGTCCATAAAAAGAAAAGGACTTTAAAAAAGGGGTAAAACGTTTCATTATAGAAGAATGGGATAAAATCATACCTGAGACAATAAAAAATTGGTTCATTTAATGCAACGACGATGCCAAGCAGTGATTAAAACTAAAGGGTGCTATACTGGGTATTAAATGAAGTCATTATTCTGTGTTCTGGTTTTATGTTTTAAGTGTATGAACAGAAATGTTGCAAACTAGTGTGTTTAATTTCGTAAGTTTTAATTATATTTTGAATAGAGGTAGTTGCAAAAGATAATTTATTTTATTAAGTACTAGCGTGACACCTGGCAGACGTTGTCCTGCCCGAACGTTCAATTCCCATGTCATGGGCGGACGATAAAAATATGTTACTTTTTTACCATAAAATTCAGCAATTAGGACGTAATTAGATATTAATTAATAAGTTCACAAGAAAACTTCTTACAGCCTTCTGTTGTGGCCCAAGAAGTGTGAATGATGACGTCACATAGTCATGTAGAGTAGAATTGTACCCTCCTTTGCAGATAAGTTAAGACCGTCATATAACAATTATATTAGAGTGGAAAAAAAAATATAAATTGATGAGAGTGAGTCAAAATAGTTTTTTTTTTTCAGCTAGACTTCATTTCTGACCCACTGTGCACCGGCCCCATACTGGCCGACATTCCATGAGAAAAATTTCTTCTCCGTAGAGACTCGAACCACCGTAAGTCCCGTAGTTCTGCGCCAAAACTTCTTGACTTAACCACTCGGCTACGGCGCGAGACTCTCGGTATTGATGAAAGACAAAAATGGTTATTGGGAGTTATCCGTAAGAGATAAACATCTGCTGTCGCGGAATTTTTTGTAGAGCTTTTTGAGATAATCAATTCTGTGTACATTAATTTTGTGTATTTCGTATGGTTTAGGCAGCGTAAGCCATTTAAGCGTCCAAAGAGCTACTTTTTTCACGTGTTACACTAAAAAGGGCGATTTTTAAGGGTGTACGAGTTGAGTATCACAACTCTCTTATAGCCTATGTTCATCCCGGGAATCTCCTGAACATTTTGCAAAAAACCCCATCACAATCGGATTAACGGTTTGGCCGCGCATAGAGTGCGAACAAACAAATATACAAACAAACATTAATTTTTATATATAAGATAGGTGTGTTAGGCTGTTATGATACTCTGAAATGATAATCATAAGTAATGCCACGAGTGATTTCCAAATTATCGATAATTTCACGACCCACGAAGTGAGGAATGAATTTATCTAGAGAATTTGGAAATCAAGAGTGGCATTTGTTAGGACTATTTAACGAATAAAATTAATCTGTTTACCCACAAATCATTATTTAACTGTAGTTATTTTAAAAAATTTATATATTTAACGTAACCGGCGATGTTTGAAAAAAAATGAGAAACGATAGGTGGCCCTACGCTTCATTTGCTTCTTTTGTTCATGACTACAACCAGATCATAATATTATTTATTGCCAAAGGATCGCAAAGTTGTAAGAATGCGCCCTAGTGGAGAAATTTATAACCAACGTTATAGGTTTCTGATGTCTTATGATGTAAATATGTCAATTATAATTTTCTGCAACGTCATTTCCTGGAAAATAATTCGTTTAAAGAAAATACACACTGTGGTTTCTTTTTTTTTGTGGTATAATCAATTGTTACAAATGTTTTTATATTATCTCTCGCATGCGCTTTCTGTTGACATTCAAGAACTACATATATATAATGTTAGCCGTATTTCTTAGAGAGTCAGTCACTGCAAAATAATTCTATGACATATTCAGAATGTTAAAAAGGAGGTGCTATTATTATTACGATAAACTTTAGTTGGTAAATTCTGGGCGAAACACGACTGTGATTGGTTGTAAATAAAAATCATTGAAATGTGATTGGTCATTGACTCCCATTTGGGGCATGACTTAAATAGAAATAAATCACTTTTCGGATAGAAAATTTACTTTATATCACAAAATCTGAGCTGTACGAACAAGAATGTTACCAGCTGTAGAAAATATGCTTCCCTCTTTTCTACCTTCCAATAAATAATTTCTTTATAAATTAAAGAAAAATATATATATATATATATATTGAAACAATAAATCAATTTAGAAACTTGAATAGTGGACAAGAAGTAACGTGTTTTATTAAAATTGATTTGTATTGTTTAATATTTGGAAAATAATCCTTATAAATACTTGAATTTTTTAATATTTAATCTATTTGAATTATACATCGAAAAAGTTAAAATATTTAAATAAATTGTTACCAAAGGTCGTAATTGAGATATATTAAAAGTTTTTAAAAATTAGACTTTTAAGTTATAGTTTACAGAAAGAAGTTTTTATTTTAAAAGTTTTTCAGTAAAATTTTTCATGTAAATTATATTTCTTATTTTACGAAAATTCAAGTAAAATTTCAAATAAAACTTTTTTAAATAAAATACATGGGTAATAAACTTCCCATGATTTATATTTGTATTTATATTTAATAATAAAATAATAATAATAATACATATAATTATGTTGACACTAATAATAATGATAATAATACTAATAATAATAAATTACTTTATAATCATTAGGAATTGTATACAATGTATTGGACGTTGTCAATAAATACAAGTATTGAAATATAATATCCATTCATCCATCCACCCATAGTAATTCTGTCCGAGGGCAGGTCTTTCACTGCAATCATAGCAATTTCATGCTATGCTTTGCAGCTTTACTAGGGAATTGTAGGTGTGGTAGCTTCCCGTTGCTTTCCACACCGGTGAAGGGTGATGATGATAATGATAAGGATGATGATGACGATGATGGCCATATGATTTCGGGGACCGTTTGGGCCTTAAAATTTTCCTGACATTTGTCTTACAGGTGAGGAAAAACCCGATAAAAATATAATATCAACAGCATTAAATTATAATAATGTCTGTTAAATTTGTGAAACTCTCATCTCTTGTTTAAATGTGACGGACCACAGTGAAAATAAAATCATTATTAATCTATATTATAAATTAGACACAAATTTAAGTACCTTCTACTCGCTCCTTTTCCTATTATTTCATTCAACTTATTAAATAAATGAAGTGGACGGCGTTATGTAATAACCGGCTATGCGCCATTATGTAAGTTCCGAGAAAAATAGTTTTAAAGCTTTTTTTTACAATTTGAAGAAGGAGCTATTTAATTATTTCTGACTTGATAATTACTTATATAATAATGTTGTATATACTGATTTGTACTCTATGAGAAAAAACTACCGGTATATATTTTTATTTTTACGGCCAATATTTCAATATTGCTCTTAGACGTAATGTGAATGGTATCATAATCTTTCTGCCTCAATCAGATAGGCGCCGAAAGGGCGTATACGGTGTTGATGCATATAATAATACGAGGAAGAAGCGCGCACAAATGTGCGTTAGATTTGGTCTCTGCTGTAGAGCAGCCTGCAACGATTTTGTTCTCTTAAAACATATATTGAAATGATATCTTGCACACCGGCTATCACAGAGCTTACACACGCAGTCCATTGACGGATCAAGATAGTTTGAAATTTTGCAGAATTTGTGGTGATATCTGTGCACTGCCAGTCATGTTAGAGCACTGCGTTTCTTGTTGTTTTCGGTCCAGTCCAGTCTCGATTAATCATTACATCTGTTCCGTAAAATTCGTCCGGTATTTCTTTTCTATTTTTTTGTCTTATCTCCTTCAATGTAGTTTCCTGTTTAAGAGCTGGTAGCAGAAACTTCGTGCGTGGATCATCCACGAGGAAAGTTTCCCGTACTAACTCATATACAAGTCTAGATGGAGATCCTCATAGCTGCTTTTTGGAATCTTGCTTTCACTTTTTCTAAGATTTTTAAGTATCCGTAGCTGTAATCAGTCCATGTGGCTTCAATTCCATATGTTAAGATGGGAAGTATTTTGGCCTCAAAACGTTTCATAGCTGTTGAAAGTGACAGCTGTGTGGTGTTTTATATTTCAACTATAACAGCTCTCTTTCTGAAGGATTTGGCTGTTATTTGCAGCGTTACTCCTAGATATTTGAAGGCGTTTGTGATTTGCAATAGGTTGCCCTGGAGTTGTATGTTGTCGCTGTCTACCAGTCGATCACCCTTTCTGAATACCATCTGTAGCGTTTTTGATAGATTTATATCGAAGTCGTTTTTTCTGCACATGATGCGAGATGCCCGCGATGAGATGGGAGGTTCGTTTCATCACGGCTGCAGTTACACACGTAGCTATCCAAGAGTAATGTTGATGTATATTAATATGGGATATTTTATTATGTATCAATCAGCCAAGCGTCAAAGGTAATGAGTATAATCTATTGATGTAAAATAGTGTATCATAATATCAATAGTGTTTGTATACACAGTACACTTATTATTGATATGTGTTTATATATTGTATTGTTTTGTAATACTTCATACATATTACATTATGATACATGCGTGTTAAATGAATAATTATTTTGTAAATAAAGCCAATTTATTAATACAATGACAGTAATAAAAAAAAACACACATACACACACACACAAAGAACATGCATGTTGTTACAACTTTGTGAAATCATTTTTTTATTTTTAGAGTAAAAAATATCGATAGACGTCCATCAACCTGCACACTCAATTTTTGAACTGTAATACTTTTTAACGGGCATATACATGATTAAAATTATGTAGCTGTAAACAATGCTTAAAATAAGTGCAACAAGAGTATATAATTTATCTAATATTTTAATATGAATTATTCACATGGAATTTTATATATATATATATATATATATATATACTTACTTACTTACTCACTGGCACTATCGAACCCGTAGGTTCATGGCCGCGCGGACATAAGCTCTCCATACATCCCTATCCTGAGCTAATGCTTTCCAATCATTCCCTGTATAATCTACTTCCCTCAAATCATAGTTAATGTTGTTCTCCCACCTCATTCTTGGTCTACCAACTGGGCGTTTTCCCTCTGGCTTTCCTACAAGAAGCTTCCATGCACGTCTTTCATTCCCCATACGCGCAACATGTCCTGCCCATCGCAGTCTACGAGACTTAACTGTTCTTATTATATCTGGCTTCCTATAAAGACCATGTAGTTCATTGTTATGAAGTCTTCTCCATTCACCTGTCTGTTCATCTCTCTTTGGTCCAAAAATTTTCCTAAGAACTTTATTCTCAAATACTCATAATCTCCTTTCCTCCCTTAAAGTAAGAGTCCATGTTTCGCACCCATATAATATAACTGGTAGAATAATAGTTTTATATATTTTCAGTTTAACGTTTTTTGAAAGGAGTTGGGACATCAAAAGTCTCTGCAATGCATAATAGCACGCATTTCCAGAATTGAGCCTATGTTTAATTTCTTTGTGCATCTCATTCCTATTTGTGATTATTGTTCCTAGGTATTTGAATTCAGCCACTTCCTCAAAATTTCCCTCATTTGTCATTAGCTGTCCATTTCCATTATATAATGAATTTCTACGTGTGACCATATATTTAGTTTTATTGATATTTACTTCCAGTCCTAATTTCTTAGTGTTACTCAATAGTGTGTGCGTGTTGTCCTTTAGTATCTCCTCGCTATCGGCCAATAGTACTACATCATCAGCATAAACTAACAGCTTATTAATACCATTGAGTTGTAAGCCTTCCTCATTCTCTAAAGATTTAATGGCATGCTCTAGTACAAAATTAAATAGTAGAGGAGATAGTGCATCTCCTTGCTTCAACCCATTCTGGATTTCAAAAGTGTCTGAAAACTGTTTGCCTACACGCACCCTACTCTTTGTGCCATTTAGACACATTCGTATAAGTCTAACTAACTTTTTAGGAATTCCGAACTCCAGCAGGATACTATATAACTTCTCCCTCTTAATTGAATCATATGATTTTTTGAAGTCTACATTATAGTTGATGTACAGTACCATTATATTCCCATTTCTTTTCTAAAATCTGTCTTATACTAAAAATCTGATCTGTTGTAGACCTGTTTTTTCTAAATGCACATTGATGATCTCCTAGAATGTCATCAATATAGGGAGTAAGTCTGCTTACTAATATATTTGTTAGAATTTTGTACAAAGTTGAAAGTAATGAGATGCCCCTGTAGTTGTTGCAATCAGTTTTATCTCCTTTCTTATAAATTGGTACGATAATTGATTCCTTCCATTCATCTGGAAGAGCTTCTTTTTCCCAAATCATACTAAGCAACCAGCGTATCTTGTCCATCAATTTTTCTCCCCCTGATTTTATCAGTTCTGCTGGGATCTCATCTGAACCTGATGCTTTATACATCTTCAATTTTTCAATCGCCATTTCAACCTCTAATGCACTTGGCTCTGCGACTAGCATTTCTGCTGTCTGTAACTTATCCTCCTCAATGTCCTGTTCTGTATGTACATTTAATAGCTGATTAAAGTAACTTTTCCATCTATTTAATATACTCCTAGAATCTGCAATCATATCCCCATTTTCATTCCGAATTATGTTTGTTCTAGCCTGAAATCCTTTCTTTTCTATGCTAATTCCCTGATATAATTCTCTAATGTTCCTATTTTTTGCATTCATTTCAAGATCATTAATCTTCTCTCTCAAATATTCCCTCTTTTTACTCTTTAGTAACTTGGTGGTTTCCCGTCTAACACTACCCAATTGCTCTAAATTTACCTCATTTGGCTCGTGTAACCATTTCATTTTTGCTAGCTTTCTTTTCTTTACAATGTCGGCACATTCATCATCAAACCATTTCTTGTTTTGCCTCTTTTTTAAACGACCAATGCTTTCTGATGCTGACAATTTAATAGTATCTCTTATAGCCTCCCATTCTTTATTTATATCAGTTTCTTCTTCGTTTGCCACATTGTCATCTGAAGATCCCAGTACTTCAAATCTATTAGCAATTTTGATTTGGTATTCTTGCCGCATTTCATCATTTCTCATGTTTTTAATTCATATTTTACAGAATCATCTTTAGCATTCGTTCCTCTCATAAACGATAGCCGTTGTCTGATTTTCACTCTGACCAGATGATGATCCGAATTGCAGTCTGTCCCTCTAACTGATCTAACATCAATGATGCTACTGTGCCAGCGTTTATCCACTAATACATGATCTATCTGGTTCCGAGTTTCTCCATCTGGGGACGTCCAGGTGTATTTATGAATATCCTTATGCTGAAATGTTGTGCTTTTAACAATCAGATTCTTTGATGTGGCAAATGTGACTAATCTAACCCCGTTGTCGTTACTATCTTCGTGAAGACTGAATTTGCCTATTGTTGGTTTGAATATATCTTCCCGTCCCACTTTTGCATTAAAATCTCCTAAGACAATTTTCATATGATATCGTGAAAGGCTATCAAATAAGCATTCTAATTCTTCATAGAACTCATCCTTGATCTTGTCATCTTTATCTTCTGTGTGGGCATGTGCATTTACAATTATAAAATCATGTTGTTTACCCTTTAGAATTATGTATGATATCCTATCACTAACAAACTTAATATCTCGGATAGCAGATAGGATCCTCCTTCTGACTAAAAAACCCGTTCCAAATGTAGGTCTTTCTGCACCCCCATAGAATAATGCAAAGGTTCCTGATTCCTGACTACCTTCTCCTGGCCACCTAACTTCCTGTAAAGCGACTATATCCAAGGGCGATTTAACTAGTTCCCGCGTTAATATTTCTAGTGCCCCACTATTGTATAAAGTCCTAACATTCCATGTTCCTAGGAACATGTCCCTGTGTTTGAGCCTTTGGCATGGGTTCCCTGAAGTAGTCCCCGCCCGGAGAACCGAATGGGGGACTATTTTACCTCCGGAAAATTTTACCCCAGATGAACCCATGTCCGCATTTCTTGACGGTTGTATTTTTACGGTGAAAGATCGTCACTCTTTCGCCCAAGGTACTTTTTTCGTCTGGCTTATCACCTTCGACCAGTCCGGCATGGGTAACCCTATCGGCAGCAATGCTACCGCCGGCATAGCTCTCAGGATCATTTATATATATATAATTTATTCTATTATAATTTTAATTTTTTTTATATATATATATATATATACATATTAAAATTATAATAGAATAAATTTAGTAAAAAATATACACTTTTAATTTCACAATAAAATAATAGAACGGATTTTATTGGCTGATGAACAGTGGATCACCTAAATGAGTCGCCTATTACAATGACTTCTGAATTGAGAAGTGACTGATTTTTTATCTTTATGTTTATAAAATAGGAGTATATGGACTGCATGTACGGAAAATACTCCGTATATGATTCACATAAAAACTCTTACATACCTGCAGTGAGACAGAAGATGCCTTTTACACGCTTTATATTAGCTGGACCTGTATCTATCTATCTATCCATCTATCTATGTAACGGATTTTTTTAACGCGATTTTCTCCCACTTAAAATCATCGGATCGACTTGAAACTTTGTATACTTGTAGAGGACCCGTGACAATAAAATAATTTCATATTTTGTTTCAAAAATCCTGGCCAGAATCATCCGAAAATCAAAAAAACGAAAACTGGTATAATAGGTTGCGGACTTGTCGAGGTTTTAGTCAATCGTTGTAAGAGCTCAGTTGGTAGAGCAGTGAACTCTTAGTGGTATATAATTTCAGTAATCCATACGTCGCTGGTTCAAATCCGGCTGGGATGGTTTTTTTTATAGAAGAGTATACAATAGTATCGAATTTAAAGATATTTATATTTTTATCTTATTCTGTAAAATATTAAAACTAAAAAATAAAAAATAAATAATAGTTTTAAAAAACTAAAAGAACACGCTTTATTAGAAAACTAAAATAATGAAAAATAATTTTAATTTCCAGTACGCTTGGGATACAATAAAGTGGTCAACAAAAAAATCATCTCCAACACATATAGAATAAAATTAGAGTTTTCAACAAAAAGAAAATAATTTT
Organism: Diploptera punctata; assembly: GCA_030220185.1. Taxonomy (NCBI): domain Eukaryota; kingdom Metazoa; phylum Arthropoda; class Insecta; order Blattodea; family Blaberidae; genus Diploptera; species Diploptera punctata. The sequence continues at coordinate 1,177,152 of JASPKZ010007908.1, forward strand.
ACCATCAAAAGCGTGGGGTGATTTTTATGATTTTTACATTTTCTTCTTAGAGAGCTTACTTTTACCAATATATATTTATTATCAAATATATTACTTGATAAGGAGCACCCCACGCTTTTGATTGTAAAATTATTTTCTTTTTGTTGATAACTCTAATTTTATTCTATATGTGTTGGAGATGATTTTTTTGTTGACCACTTTATTTTATCCCAAGCGTACTGGAAATTAAAATTATTTTTCATTTTTTTAGTTTTCTAATAAAGCGTGTTCTTTTAGTTTTTTAAAACTATTATTTATCATTTTCAGGGCAGTTGTTATAAACCATATTAAACATTTTCTGAGCTCTGGATGCCATTATAATATTAAAATACCACACAGAGTTGACAATCTTCACTATTTATTGTAGCGCAAAACCAAATTACTCAGTTATGCATCAACAATATAAGAGCGGGAATATTTGGCGATGAGATGAATGGTGCAAAATTTAGATTAGTATTTATGACGATCAGGTTCCATAGCCGTTTGTTGCAAAACACAGGATCTCTGATAGGACAGATGGCGTTTAAATTTTTCTTTAATAATAAGGCTATATTTAAATATTTGGCGCTAAAAGTGTCCGTACACTTACTTCAAGAGCCAGTGCAACAGATGACATCAAAATCCGATTTCTAAAATCAGCGTTTAGCCGGTTGGTGCAAAACAGCTTCCAATTTGTCTTATATGATACAATGCTAATTTAAGGTAAAGCACACGTAAACATAAAAATCGATTTACAGTATAAAGTGGAGTGTTAATCAAACAATTATGAACAAAAGTTTGTCTAATGCTACCAGGTTGTCTATTATGACATTTCTGGTTTTCTCCGGAGTTGTATGGTCTGAACAAGAGTTTTAAATCTAGAGAAAATACGGTATGAACTTCATAATCCGAATTTCTTTATACAAGCTTTCTGTTTACTATAGCCGGACCCGAGCTTCTTTTAAGTATATATTATTTCCTGCATTGTAAATACGTAGTTCACATCTAATGAAATGCTTATGCACATAGTTTCTTATTGACATCGCTAAATATACTAAATTAAAATTGCCAATATGAATTCGTATATAAAACGATAGAATAAGCTGTGTTTTAATATTAGCGCGACATAATAAATGTACGAGTATATATTTTATATATGTACTTTATTTATTCCAGTTTCAATTCCTCGTAACCGTATTCAACAAAATAATAATATTAATAACAATAATAATAATAATAATAATAATAACAATAATAATATAATCCTCAACTCGTGTCAAACTAAGGGACGAGATGAGATGAAGTCCCTATATTTATAGAGAACAATGGGCGACAAGGATGCCGGCTGACCTCGCCTGACGCACCGTCACGGGGGCGGATAAATGAAATGGAACTAAATGTATGAGATGAGTTTAGAGAAATTATGAAATTAAAATTTTGCCAGGTGAAAACTGGAGAAACTCCGGAAAAACCTGCCCAAGCTTACTTTCGTCCACCACGAAACTCACGCATGGAGTGACGGACACTCGATCTTGAGGTATGCGTCTGATCGATTGGGCCATGGATCCGCTCATCAAAATAATATATATATAGGCAAAAATGTATAATATGACAACTTGAGAATATATATTTCAAAGGTATATTTATAAATTATACCTGACAAGCGAGCACAAACAACATCAATATGTGCTGCACAGAGCAATTTGTTTTCAATTCGATTATACGTAGGCCTGCAAATATATGATGATATATCCTTTTATTCTGCAAAGTATAGCATGGAAATGCTATGATTGGAGTGGAAGACCTGCCCTCGGGCAGAATTATTAAGCAAGGAAGGAAGATACTTTTCTTACTTCAAAACTACATATGAGTGAGTATTGATTTCTTTTTACACGCATCTGGAATAAGCCCCGGTGGATTTGCAGTTACGTTGGTCGCTTCTACTTAAATATTTGCTGTTTTTTTACAAGGATGGCAAAATTTTAAATTATCTTTATAGATTTACGTCACATACCAAGTAAGACTCCTTAATCAAAAAGTTTATATTATTTCACGAATAGATTTGAATTACGAAGCTAATTAGCTTTGTTGTTTTAGAGTAGTGTTATATAAAACACTAGTTCTATAGTTTAGTTTTCCATTCGGAGTGGGCGGGCAGACTGTCCTGAGCACCGCTACCTGAAAAATCTATTGCGCTATCCCAGTATGTTATGGTTGAATGAAATGAAGTCTGTTCTAAGTTGTTACGTGAGTTGTAGATCGTCTTCCGGATCAATGACGCAAGGTTCTTCTCACATGACCCACACCACCATTTTTAGAGAGGGCCCATGGCAGCGAGGAGAGACAACCTTCCCGTTGGGCTCATGTGCATTTTTTATTTCACAGGCTCGCAGTCATGAGGCAGCACCTGGTGGCACTCCACTAGATCCCCACAATCACATATTTCTACACATGTGGATTACCAACCAAACTATTTTTCCTAACATGATATCAGATGGAAGTTGATACGAAGTGAATAGATGAGAAATGAAATGACATGAAGGGGAGGGTAGGGGAAATGGGGAATATTGATATAATAAAATTCGGGAATCGGGAGAACCCCGAGAAAACCCGAAAAATCCCGGTATGGCCCTCTACCAATACCTTCTTGAACCTCCACGATTCGAACCTGGGATCCAGGCTAGTGTAGCCACGCGTATACCGAGACTACAAAAGAACACTAACTAGATTTCATAAAGAAAAGTGTATCTTACTTTATATTAGATGAATGAGCTCACGTGTACTGATCATCATATATTCTTTGAAGATTGAAATAACTGCTTGCATTTAAAATTGGTTATCCTAATAGCTATTCATATCCACTTTCACCATAACATGTAAGAATATATATATATATATATATATGTGTGTATAAAAGAAAAATGTATGTTTGTGTTGACTACTTGGGTAGCTCAGGTCGTAAGAGCGCTAAACGTACAGAGTTTAGAGACTCGTGTTCAAATCCCGACCCAAGCATTCATTTTTCTTTTCATATCATATTTGTCTTCGTTGCCAAGTGTCAAAAATATAGATATAACATCTAAATATACAAGCGTTACTGCTATAAAGGTAATATTCTCTTTAAAAATTTGCTTAAACCTTATGTTAGCCACTAGATGTCAGTCGGAACGAATTTCCGCTACCTCTTGTGCGAATTGAGAATACTACATATATAAGAAAAATGTGTGTTTGTGTTGGAATACCTAGGTAGCTTAGGTCGTTAGAGCGCTAAACGTACAGAGTTTAGAGACTCGGGTTCAAATCCCGACTCAAGAATTTATTTTTTCTTTTCATATATATATATATATATATATATATATGAAAAGGCATATGATAATGTAAACCGAGATAAACTTTGGCAGAAACTGCATGAAGAATATATACACTCACATGTAATACGAGCCATACAAAGCTTATATCAAAATTCTAAAATCAAAACTAAATTACCAGATGGAGAAATAACAGAATACATAAACAAAAGCAAAGGTGTTCGACAAGGATGTGGACAATCTCCACTCTTATTTAATATATATATATATATATATATAAACAGAATAGTGCAAGAATGGAAACAAACAGTAAATAGTGGAATTTCAATAACTAGGAATAAAATAATTCAAACAATATTATATGCTGATGATCAAATAATATTATCAGATTCCGAAGATAGCTTACAAATAGCAGCGTATCAATTATTCAAAATTGCCAGCAAATATAATATGAAAATTTCCACTTCAAAATCCAAAACCATGGCAATGTGTGGAAAAACATACAACGGGTGAAAATTGAGATTGATGGAAAAATTATAGAACAAGTGTCAGATTTCTCTTACTTAGGAAGTGTATTTGCAGAGTATAAGGGTGACATTGATTCAAAATTAAAAAATATAATAAAATGAATGGGGTAATACGAAGACATTTTGGCAAACAGATGAGGACAGAGACGAAACTAAGATTACATAACATCACATCAAAAGCTGCTCTAAAATACGGAAGTGAAATTTGGATTTTTAAATAAAAGAAACTCTCATAAACTTCAAGTAAGCCAAATGCGCTTCTTACGATCATTGTTAGGAGTTAATAGACTGGTTCACCAAAGGAACACTATTACCAGAGGAAAACTTGGAATAACAAGTTTAAAAGAAGATATACAAAGATACCAACAAGAATGGAAAAATCATCTGAGGAGAATGGCAAGAAATAGACTTCCAAAATTGGCATTCCAACATACCCCAACTGGAAATAGGGACCAAGGAAGTCCGAAACATCGGTGAAAAGATCAAGACCATCTTCGCTAGGTTTACCGTACAGGCCACATGGCCTAAAACGAATTTGTTCATGATGATATATATATATATAACAGGTTCCGTGATTTTACTGAGGTTTTTTATTAAAAAATAAATGAATAACCTATAATGTTTTTTTTTTTTAAATATGCAATTTGATGTGCTTCATTATTTCTCCACTAGGGTGATTCTTACAATATTGCGTACCTATTTGGCAATAAATAATAAAGTAAAGTGATCCCACAACAGGCCCGGAAGCCCTTGGGGTAGTAGGAGGTTAAGGCTCCCACTTTTCCTAGACAATCGGCACTTTATGTCAGCCGGGTTGTCAGCCTTGCGTGACGGCCGCCTTTACCCCAGAACAAGTGTCTGGTACTCATTTCCGTTAGAGGCTGAGTCGACCCCAGGGCCATAGTGCCGCGAGAGGGTTTGGGTCAGTTTAAAAATCCTGACCCCAACGGGACTTGAACATTAATGAAATAAAAATAAAACGTAGTTTTATTTGATTTTCATATTTATTATATAATTCAGTGACAGCTGTTTCGGTACACTGTACCTTCTTCAGACATGTTAACAAATTATAAATAATATGATCAAGTTGCAGTGAATATACATAAGCTCACATTTCTGATTTGTTTTCAAACATATACGTTTACATTAAATATATAAATATTTTAAAATACCGGTAACTGTATTTAAATAATGATTTTTGAGTAAACAGCTTCATTTTATTTGTTAAATAGTCCTAACAAATGTCACTCCTGATTTCCAAATCCTGTAGATAACGACTTGAATTTATCGATGATTTGGAAATCACTCGTGACGTTACTTATGGAACATCCAAATCCAGCGACATGTATTGTTTGATAGTTATTGTGCGACTGCTACGCATTCACGCACTTTTTACGCCCTTGAATATTCTGCTTTGGGTACTGCGAATTTGATGTACGAAGCTTCAATATTAAGTAAAAACTATCCCATGGACAAAAGCCGAGTCGCTCTCGACCAACTATACAAATATCGATTACTTTAAATTTGGATAGAAATCCCAACAGCTATTATTAATAATCTGTGTTATATAGACATTTTTGCCTGGGGGTTTATAAACTCTGGCGTGTACCGTGTGAAGATAAACAACATTCAAGAGCTAAAAAGCGGATTAGAGCCGCGGCTGCTAAGATTACACCAGCTATGTATGCTTGAGAAAGTGTTTAGCAGTGTAGTGGAGCGATGGTCGCTGTGTCTAGACGTGCAACGTGGTCACACTGAAATGCATTGAAATTATGTCCTACTGTAGCATATGTTTCAATATTATTACATAATGTGTAATAACACCTGTCTAAACACAACATGTATAGTGACTTTTGAATCATCCTGTATTTTCTGCGTAGAAGATTTTATGGATTGATTTTATGTGTTAACTCATTTGATGTGTCTGAAACTCTGTAATGATTTTTAGCGTCTAACAGCAGCCGAAACTAATATTTGCATATACATTACATAACATTACATTACTTACTTGCTCACTGGCATTATCCAACCCGTAGGTTCATGGCCGCGCGGACATAAGCTATCCATACATCACTCTCCTGAGCTAATGCTTTCCAATCATTCCCTGTATAATCTACTTCTATCAAATCATAGTTAATGTTGTTCTCCTACCTCATTCTTGGTCCACCAACTGGGCGTTTTCCCTCTGGCTTTCCTACAAGAAGCTTCCATGCAAGTCTTTCATTCCCCATACGTGCATTTTGTCCTGCCCATCGCAGTCTACGAGACTTAACTGTTCTTATTATATCTGACTTCCTATAGAGACCATGTAGTTCATTGTTATGTAGTCTTCTCCATTCACCTGTCTGTCCATCTCTCTTTGGTCCAAAAATTGTCCTAAGTACTTTATTGTCAAATACCCGCAATCTCCTCTCCTCCCTTAAAGTAAGAGTACACGTTTCGCACCTATATAATATAACTGGTAGAAAAATAGTTTTATACATTTTCAGTTTAACGTTTTTTGAAAGGAGTTGGGACATTAAGAGTATCTGCAATGCATAATAGCACGCATTTCCAGAATTGAGCCTATGTTTAATTTCTTTGTGCATCTCATTCCTATTTGTGATTATTGTTCCTAGGTATTTGAATTCAGCCACTTCCTCATCATTTCCCTCATTTGTCATTAGCTGTCAATTTCCATAATATAATGTATTTCTACGTGTGACCACATATTTAGTTTTATTGATATTTACTTCCAGTCCTGATTTCTTAGTGTTACTCAATAGTGTGTGCGTGTTGTCCTTTAGTATCTCCTCGCTATCGGCCAACAGTACTACATCATAAGCATAAACTAACAGCTTATTAATACCATTGAGTTGTAAGCGTTCCTCATTCTCTAAAGATTTAATGGCATGCTCTAGTACAAAATTGAATAGTAGAGGAGATAGTGCATCTCCTTGCTTCAACCCATTCTGGATTTCAAAAGTGTCCGAAATATGTTTGCCTACACGCACCCTACTCTTTGTGACATTTAGACACATTCGTAAAAGTCTAACTAACTTTTTAGGAATTCCGAACTCCAGCAGGATACTATATAACTTCTCCCTCTTAATTGAATCATATGCTTTTTTGAGGTCTACATGTAGTTGATGTACAGTACCATTGTAATGACATTTCTATATTACAATCTGTCGTATACTAAAAATCTGATCTGTTGTAGACCTGTTTATTCTAAATGCACATTGATGATCTCCTAGAATGTCATCAATATAGGGAGTAAGTCTGCTTACTAATATATTTGTTAGAATTTTGTACGAAGTTGAAAGTAATGAGATGCCCATGTAGTTGTTGTAATTAGTTTTATCTCCTATCTTATAAATTGATACCATAATTGATTCTTTCCATTCACCTGGAAGAGCTTCTGTTTCCCAAATCATACAAAGCAACCAGCGTATCTTGTCCATCAATTTTTCTCCCACTGATTTTATCAGTTTTGCTGGGATCTCATCTGAACCTAAAGCTTTATACATCTTCAATTTTCCAATCGCTATTTCATCCTCTAATGTACTTGGATCTGCGACTAGCAATTCTGCTGTCTGTAAATTATCCTCCTCAATGTCCTGTTCTGTAAAGTGAAGGTAAAGTGATCCCACAACAGGCCTCAGGAGGCCTTTTGGGTAGTAGGAGGTTAAGGCTCCCACTTTTTTTGGACAATCGGCACTTTATGTCAGCCGGGTTGTCAGCCCTGCGTGACGGCCGCCTTTACCCCAGAACAATCGTCTGGTACTCATTTCAGTTAGAGGCTGAGTCGACCCCAGGGCCATAGTGCCGCCAGGGGGTTTTGGTCAGTTTAAAAATCCTGACCCTAACGGGACTTGAACCCTCGACCCTCCGGCTTGTAGCTCAGTGCCTTAACCACTATGCTACGGCGTGTCCTGTTCTGTATGTACATTTAATAGCTGATTAAAGTAACTTTGCAGATTCCAGGAGCATATTAAATAGATGGAAATCATATCCCCATTTTTATTCCGAATTATGTTTGTTCTAGCCTGAAACCCTTTCTTCTCTATACTAATTCCCTGATATAATTCCCTAATGTTCCTATTTTTTTACATTCATTTCAAGATCATTAATCTTCTCTCTCAAATATTCCCTCTTTTTACTCTTTAGTAACTTGGTGGTTTCCCTTCTAATACTACCCAATTGCTCTTAATTTATCTCATTTGGCTCGTATAACCACTTCATTTTTTGGTAGCTTTCTTTCTTTACAATGTCGGCACATTCATCATCAAACCATTTCTTGTTTTGCCTCTTTTTTCAACAACCAACGCTTTCTGATGCTGATAATTTAATAGCATCTCTTATAGCCTCCCATTCCTTATTTATATCATTTTCTTCTTCGTTTGCCACATTGTCATCTCAAGATTCCAGTACTTCAAATCTATTACCAATTTTGATTTGGTATTCTTGCCGCATTTCATCTTTTTTTCAATTTTTTTAATTCAATTTTTTCAGAATCATCTTTAGCGTTTGTTCCTCTCATAAGCGGTAGCCGTTTTCTGATTTTCACTCTGACCAAATGATGATCCGAATTTCAATCTGTACCTCTAACTGATCTAACATCGATGATGCTACTGTGCCTGCGTTTATCCACTAATACATGATCTATCTGGTTCAGAGTTTCTCCATCTGGGGACGTCCAGGTGTATTCATGAATATCCTTATGCTGAAATGTTGTGCTCTTTACAATGAGATTCTTTGATGTGGCAAATGTGAATAATCTAACTCCGTTGTCGTTACTATCTTCATGAAGACTGAATTTACCAATTGTTGGTCTGAATATATCTTCCCGCCCCACTTTTGCTTTAAAATCTCCTAAGACAATTTTCATATGATATCGTGAAAAGCTATCAAATAAGCATTCTAATTCCTCATAGAACTCCTCCTTGATCTTGTCATCTTTATCTTCTGTGGGGGCATGTACATTTGCAATTATAAAATCATGTCGTTTACCCTTTAGAATTATGTATGATATCCTATCACTAACAAACTTAATATCTGGGATAGCGGATAGGACCCTCCTTCTGACTAAAAAACCCGTTCCAAATGTAGGTCTTTCTGCACCCCCGTAGTATAATGCAAAGCTTCCTGATTCCTGACTACCTACTCCTGGCCACCTAACTTCCTGTAAAGCGACTATGTCCAAGGACGTATTATCTATTTCCCGCGTTAATATCTCTAGTGCCCCGCTATTGTATAAAGTCCTAACATTCCATGTTCCTAGGAACATGTCCCTGTGTTTGAGCATTTGGCATGGGTTCCCTGAAGTAGTCCCCGCCCGGAGAACCGAATGGGGGACTATTTGACCTCCGGAAAATATTACCCCAGTTGAACCCATGTCTGCATTATTTGACGGTTGTATTTTTATGGTGAAAGATCGTCACTCTTTCGACCAAGGTACTTATTTCGTCTGGCTTATCACCTTCGACCAGTCCGGTATAGGTAACCCTATTGGCAGCAATGCTACCGCCGACATAGCTCTCAGGATCATTTAAGCACGCAAACCACTCCATCACAACAAGGTAAAGATACCATGGAGGGTTAGATTACATTAGATTAGATAAATAGATATGGGTACGGGTTTTAACACCCTAACACGCCAATCGTATTTTAGGTTTATTCTATTACCCACCTTTACTTTATAGGATTAATTAAATGAAATCTACTCTTCAGTGATCTGTAGTCTTTATGGTGATCGTTCAACAATCATCAAGCATTCACACACATTACTCGTACCGCCATTTATTTGGTTTGGCCCAAGGCCTCTAGGAGGCTCTACAACCCTCCAGTTGGCTTTATTCTGCCCTAGGTTGACACATAGTCTCTGAGTCATAAGGAAGTATGTGAGTATGTCCCCAATCTCACCAAAATTGCTTAATTTAAACACCTCGTGGTTTGCTAATTCAGGCTATTTTTACCCAACACGAAATGAGGTGAAAGGTGATATAAATGAGTGAATGAAGATGAAATGACCTGGAGTGGAGAGTGTTGGTGGAATGAAATTCGGTAAACGTTTGAACCCCGAGAATAACCCGAGAAATCACGTTGTAGCCCACTACCAATATCCCTCCGGAAACACCAAGATTGCAGCATGAGATCCCAGTCGAGACAGCCGCGTGCACTGGTTGAGCGTTCACCAAAACGGCTACGTGTACAACACTTGGATTTCTTCTCGTAAAACTTTCAAGTTGTTGTGCTGTACCCCGTACTTCATGTTACCGACATTTTCTCTAACGCCCTAAATATTATTTTTTTTCGTGGGATTATGTTACTTTGTCCACCGCTTTGGTCTCGAGGTAGCATGCTGCCTTGTCACGCAGTGGGCCCGGGTTCAATTCCCGGTCGGGACAGGCTCTTGGCTGAGTTTTTTTCTGAGTTTTTCCTCACCTGTAAGACAAATGTCAGGAAGCTTATGGCCCAACGGTCCCCGACAATCATCCGGACATCATCATCATCATCATTATCATAATTATAATCATCATCCTTCACCGGTGTGGAAAACAACGGGAAGATACCACGCCTATGCTTCTCTAGTTAAGCTGCAAAACATAGCATGAAAATGCTATGATTGCAGTGAAAAACCAGACCTCGGGCAGAATTACTATGGATGGTTGGATGTTGTTTAATATATAGGGTGTTCATGAAATCTCTATACATTTTCGACGTGAAAAGGCAAATATATGAAGAGAAAGCAATTTTTTGGAGCACATACATTAGTTTTTTTTATTATGAACTAGCCAATAGCCGACGTGCGCTGCTACTCCAAATAAATGTAAATATGTTTTTGCCGTGCGCTGTTATACTCTACTTTTTTGTGTACAGTTTTTTTTAGATGTTCAATTCTGTGTACATTAATTTGTGTATTTGTTATGGTTTTAGTTAGCGTAAGCCATTTTAGCATCCAAAGAGCTACTTTTTTACATTAGAATTATACCCTCCTCTGCAGATAAGTTAAGAACTGTCATATAACAATTATATTAGAGTGAAAAAAAAGATAAATTCAAGAGGGCGAGTGAAAATAGTATTTTCCAGCTACAGGCCACTGTGCACCGGTCTCATACTGACCCACTGGCAGGTGTATATATATATATAACTAAAATGCAACAATATGAAATAGAAAATACATATTGAACATTGAGTCAGAAAAATGTCTAACTGATTGAGTGTTTAATATTTATTTTCCATGTTATGTTATTTTGTTACATTCTTATTTTCTCTCAATTTCTCTAAGATTCTGATAGAATGAATTTGCACATGTGCAAAAATTGTTTTTGTTTACTGCTACTCGCGCCTTAACTAACTGCTTCCGGCATTTTGTTACAGATAGATGACTATTCGTTTGAAATCCAATTTTTGCAATTAAATAAAACAGGTCTGGAAGAGGGTAGGGATAGTTTTGCATCCACCATTCTGTGATATTCTCCGGATAGATCACCAATCCACTGAAAACTCGACTTTCGAATTTTTGTTGGTTAGATCTCTTATCGGAGCAACTATTCAATTACAAGAAACAAATTCATTGATTCTCCACATTTGATGGAGACTTTTTGAACACCCTCTGTTTATGTTCATACAACACCGAGTGAGATAACAGACTTAATCTTATTTAACATTTTCCAATGCTGTTATTTTAACACCGTGCCAATAATGGATCATATTATAATGATATTGTGAAAAGAAAAATTAATGTCTGAACCAGGAATCGAACCGTGGACCTCTACTTCTCCAGACTAGTGTGCAGCCCACTACATCATTCTAGACCTGGCACCGACATTAACAATTCTTTCCACATATACAAATCTATAATTATAATTCTCATTTCGTCCGCTGCCAGTTAGGTGTCACTACCATCATCAACGGCCGGCTTCGTTTTAGAAGTATCTATATTTGAGAATTTTACACCATCGCTTCTATAAGCAGTAAACGATGTTATTTAACATTGCCCAATAGTGCTATTTTAACACAGTTCCAATAATGGATCATTATATTTAAATTTTCTTCGCAATATCATTATAATAATATAATATGATCCATTATTGGATCTGTGTTAAAGGAACAGTTTTCGAAAATGTTAAATAACATCGTTTACTGCTTATAAAATTGGTGGTGTAAAATTCTCAAATATAGATACTTCTAAACGAAGCCGGCCGTTGATGATGGTAGTGACACCTACCTGGCAGTGGACGGAATGAGAATTATAGATTTGCATATGTGGAAAGAATTGTTAATGTTTGTGCCAGGTCTAGAATGGTTTAGTGGGCTGCACACTAGTCTGGAGAACTAGAGTTCCACGGTTCGATTCCTGGTTCAGACATTATTTTTTCTTTTCACAATATCATTATAATATTATAGACTTGATATTGTCTCACCTTTTTCATTGTGTAACCTTATTACATAATATGTCCGGACTTACTTGTCAAGTATGAGATTAAATCCCAAGCAAACCCGAGAGACTTTTAATTACAGAAACTCAACCATTGTACTTTAATATTCCTATTGAAATTGTGAGAGAGGTATCAGGAGACCTGCGATCCTATGCAATGTAGGTTGTGGCTCTTTGTAATCCTTCTAACCCAGTGCTTCCTGTAATATTCTTCATAATACATTAATAATATATCTATGTCTGATCAGCGAGCACACTATATTAATGAGAGTCAAGTTATGTTTTCTCTAAGCAATAGGGGCCCAAAGTTACGCCTTCGAATAAAATTAAGGCGCAGGAAACTTAGTCTAATATGACCCAAGCACTTTGTGTACCTGGATAATCTTTACCAAGTAATCCCTCTTCATACTAATAATTACAACTAACATGTCACTCATATACTGAATGGTTAATGCCAATGACCAGCATCAATCCAAATATTACCCCATTCTCCCTTATTATACTGAGTGGAGATGTTTCAAGTGATGAATATAATAATAATAATAATAATAATAACTAACTCACTGGCACTATCGAACCCGTAGGTTCATGGCCGCATGGACATAAGCTCTCCATACATCCCTATCCTGAGCTACTGTTTTCCAATCATTCCCTGTATAATCTACTTCTCCCAAATCATAGTTAATGTTATCCTCCCACCTCATTCTTGATCTACCAACTGGGCGTTTTCCCTCTGGTTTTCCTACAAGAAGCTTCCATGGTCCACCGCTGTGGTCTCGAGGTAGCGTGCTGCCTTGTCACGCAGCAGGCCCGGGTTCGATCCCCGGTCGGGGCAGTTTTTTCTGGGTGAGGTTTTTATCGGGGTTTTTCCTCACATGTAAGACAAATGTCAGGAAAACTTTAAGGCCCAAACGGTCCCCGAAATCATGTGGCCATCATCCTTATCATTATCATCCTTACCATTATCATTATCATCATCATCCTTCACCGGTGTGGAAAGCAACGGGAAGCTATCACACCTACACAATTCCCTAGTAAAGCTGCAAGCATAGCATGAAAATGCTATGATTGCAGTGAAGGACCTGCCTTCGGGCAGAATTACTATGGATGGAAGCTTCCTTGCACGTCTATCATTCCCCATTCATGCCACATGTCCTGCCCATCGCAGTCTACGAGACATAACTGTTATTAATAATAATAATAATAATAATAATAATAATAATAATAATAATAATAATAGATAATCGGTTGATTAATGTCTTTGACATCATCCGATTCCCTATAGCAAATTTTGTCGGTCCATCCAAACTACTGGTTGTATATGTTTCTCCTTCGTGTATAAATGTATTCCCTGACTCCACGAGGTTTTAGGTCTTCCTCCACCTCTTCTTCCCTCAGGTTTCCATTCCAAAATAGATAATAATAATATTAATAATAATAATAATAATAATAATAATAATAATAATAATAATAATAACTCGGGTTAATTTACATGCCCCACCCCTTCTAGGCCTTACAGTGACACGACCTATCGGGAGAAAATGTTTAACTCTTTTTCACACTTATGCCTTTGTCCATAGAAGAATGTAGAGGGCCTCCCTGGATGAGTTATCAAATTAATACCAGGAGCACCTCGAAGACAACACGAGCACTGAAGAAATTCCTAATTTATGCATAAAAAACAAGGTGAATATGACATTCATTCAACCATGGTAATTCTTCCCGAGGGCAGGTCTTTCACTGCAATCATAGCATTTTCATACTATGATTTGCAGCTTTACTAGGGAATTATAGGTGTGGTAGCTTTCCGTTGTTTTCCACACCGGTGAAGGATGATGCTGATGATGATGATGATAAGGATGATGATGATGGCCGGATGATTTTTCGGGTACCGTTGGGCCTTAAGCTTCCTGACATTTGTCTTATAGGTGAAGAAAAACCCCGGAAAAAACCTCACCCAGGAGCCTGTCCCGACCGGGAATCGAACCCGGGGCCGCTGCTTGACAAGGCAGCATGCTACCTCGAGACCACAGCGGTGGACATAATAGGCCTATATATACATATGTGTGTGTGTGTGTGTGTGTGTGTGTGTACTGCGCGCGTGTATGTAGATAATTGGGAGATATATGACAAAATGGGTATATATTATCCGAAGAAACAATTAAAAAATAAAATATTAATATTTAATATGAGACAAAAAAACTCCGCGAGCCTCTTCTGAGTTATATGGACATAACTAAGTCATCATATCATCGTCCTTTCAAGTATTAGGCCCAGTGGCCCGTTACGGTCTCCCGCCATCTCCGAAAAGGTCGACCCACCGATCTTCTGCCTCGAGGAATGTAGTGAAGAATTTGTTTTGGTATTCTGTGACGATCCATGCGCTGAATATGGGCTAGCCAATTGTTTCTATATTCTTGGAGGTATTCAGATATAGGTACGATGTTTAACTCTCTGGCTATTGTTGAATTTCTTTGGTGGTCTAGAAGGCTATAACTTGCAGTTCGTCGCAGAAATTTCATCTCTGTGGCTGTAATATGACGATCATCCTGAGTTCTGATGGTCCAAGCTTCACTGCCATAACAGATTATGGGTCTAGCGAGAATTTTATAGATTTTCATTCGTGTGTGTGTCTGCACTTTTGATGGTTTAAAAACTTGGTTGATAATTCTTAAAGCTTTATTATAGTTTTGTATTTTAAAGGATATATCACATTCCTCATTATAAGTTAGATTATATCCTAAGTGTTTAATTGAATTAACTTGCTCTAATATTGCATTCTGAATACAAATTTTACTTCTTACTGGGAATTTCCCTTGAAAGGCCATAACTTTAGATTTTGTTGTTGATATTTCCATATTAAATCGTTGGGCTATTATATTAAGATGTTGAGTGGAATATTTTCATACTATGATTTGCAGCTTTACTAGGGAATTGTGTAGGTGTGGTAGCTTCCCGTT
Source organism: Diploptera punctata (assembly GCA_030220185.1). NCBI lineage: Eukaryota > Metazoa > Arthropoda > Insecta > Blattodea > Blaberidae > Diploptera > Diploptera punctata. The sequence goes on from JASPKZ010007908.1 coordinate 1,192,387, forward strand.
GCTTTCCACACCGGTGAAGGATGATGGTGATGATGATAATGATAAGGATGATTATGATGATGATGGCCATATGATTTCGGGGACCGTTTGGGCCTTAAAGTTTTCCTGACATTTGTCTTATAGGTGAGGAAAAACCCCGATAAAAACCTCACCCAGAAAAATTGCCCCGACCGGGGATCGAACCCGGGCCCGCTGCGTGACAAGGCAGCACGCTACCTCGAGACCACAGCGGTGGCCATATATGGACAACATTATTTTATATCGTTTTTACATTTCTGTGCATTGTTTATGCTGTTGAAAATGATTATGTATTATCATTCCAAATACCAATGTGTTTTGATTATAACTTTAAGATTATGAATTACAAACTATGTTATCAATTCCTAGGATTTTCGTTGCCAGCCTGCGCATTCGTTTCTCGGATTTCGTGCCAGCCGGGTAGAATGCGTTAGTATGGTCTACTGTCATTTTACGCATCACTTCAGCAGACCACGTAATTTAACGCAGGTGACTTGTGGCGACTCCACGGAGATCGGAAAATTAAATATAAGTTGAAGTGCGAATCCGCTCACTAGGTTCTCGCCTCCACATGCTCTATCAATTGTTATGTGCAGTCAGCTTAAAATGATAGTTTTGCGCGATAGTGCGTTTTGTCGTACTTACAGCAATGGCGACCATGATTAAAATTCGAACTTCCTACATTTCGGGGTTACCAACCTAAATAACTGTACTGTAATATTACATTTACACCCACGTGTGGGAAATAAAGCCACTGCCCTCTATGTATACTACGTACAATGTATATCCAAAAGGTAGTGTTAACATACATTATACGAAACAAATTACTGCATTTTAAATGAACTGAACTTTATTTGAAACAATACAAAACAATAAATGCGTACTTGCGGCCATCTTATCAATAATTTTTCACAAGGACTCCGTTGTTTCAACTAATAAACATTCACCACACTGTTAACGTTAGTCAATTGTTTATAAAGAACGCAAATATTTTCTACAAAGATATTATTTTACTATCATTTATTATTTTGAAAACACCATCGCGCAAAAATTAATGTACAACGCACGTTTGTCAAGTGTTTTACAGAATCGAGGAAAAGTGTACAAAAACCGAGCCATAGCAAGGTTTCTAATTTCCGAGATTGTGTAAAAAACCTCTTCCCAACCTCGCATCGTAATATACTATTATAATTTATGCTAATATCTACACATTATACACTTTTATTCTGCACCTCCTCTTCACTTATAAGCTCATTTCATATTCGTCTCTGTCAGAACAGTTTGATTCATTTTCATAAGTAACGCCACGAGTGATTTCCAAATTATCGATAAATTTGTAAATCAACAGTGGCATTTGTTAGGACTATTTAACGAATAAAATTTAGCTGTTTACTAACGAATCATTATTTAACTATAGTTATTTTAAAATATTTATATATCTAATGTAAATGGCGATGTTTGAAAACAAATGAGAAACGATAGGTACGCTTCATCTGCTTCTTTTTTTTTTTTGTCACTGCAACCAGATCATACTATTTATTGCCAAAGGAACGCAATATTGTAAGAATGCTCTCTAGTGGAGAAAAATTGAAACACATCAAACTGTATATTAATTCATTTCTGATGTCGTATGATGTAAATATGACAATTATATTTTTCTGGATTGTTACCTGGGAAAAAATACATTTAAGAAAGTGCAAAAAGTGGTTTCTTTTTTTGGTGGTATAATCAATTTGCTACAAATGTTTTTATATTAACTCCCACATGCGGCAATTGTTGACATTCATGCACTATATATACAATCTGGTAGCCGTATTTCTCATGGGCTCTGTTACTGCAAAATAATGGTTAAACCTGTTCAGAATATTAAAAAGGAGGAGCCTTCTTTAATATGGTAAATATAACACTGATAAATAATTCGTGAAACACGACTCTGATTGGTTGTAAAACAGAAATCATTGAAACGTGATTTGTCATTGACTCCCATTTGGGGCATGAGTTAAATAGTCATTTTAATTACTTAGCTATATGTCATCTCTTCAAAAAGCGCTACTTGCTCTTAGTAGGGGAGACCGGGGTATTATGGATTACTGGGTGAAACGGATTAGTTACACGATTTTATGCCCTCTGCCGGAAAGTTAAACTGTTTTGGAACGACCTTTGTGCTCCGTTGACTATTTTGTGTACTAGAACTATTTCCACTTGCGGTTATATGTTGACAGTAAACTCATTGTAAAGTCGTAAATGTTTGTCAGGTACCTTTGTTAGAAAGTGGGTATGTAAGATTTCTGTGTTTTGTCGAAGCGTTTTCATAGGACTAATTTTAAGTGCTAAATATTATTAAATTGCACATAAATATATGTCCAGTACATATTAAATATTTAGGTGTCTTAAAGTGTTTCAGGTTATATTTCTACGAAAGAACTAAATTGAAGTTGGAGGTTATATCCGAGGTAAAGCCGGGGGTAAATCGGGTAATCATTATTATATATCTAAAATCATGATAGTGTTTTCGGAATATGTTTAATAACATTTGCAAGTATGAAAATACAACATAAGATGAATTTCAGATAAAGCAGAAATAAATTAGACACGTTTTGAAACAAATATATTATATTTATTGGTGCAAGCAGTATCGAGATCGAGTCTCTGTCACTCCATGTGGGTTTCGAGGTGGACGAAACGGAGCTGGGCAGGTTTTTCTTGGAGTGTCTACAATTTTTCCTCTTCCACAAGTTTCTTTCCATCATTTCTTCATGCTCATCTGTGCATTTCGTTAATCCGCATCCGTGACATTGCGACAGGCGTGATCGGCCGACACCCTTACCATTCACAGACCTCTATAAATATTGGTGGCTTCATCTCGTCTCATCCCTCGATCCGACGCTGAGTTGAACTCGAAATGAAGGCGCTTTGCTTTATGCACGCATAAGTATTTAGCACATCAAGCAGCGTTGTCACGTTTTATTCACTAGAATATATTTTTACCAACTAAAGATACTGAAAAAGACAAGTTGCAACGCTGTTAAGATAATCATGTCCACGTGGAGTATACATGGAAACGCCATTTAAAAATGCGAAGACGTTATTGGCAGAGAACTGCATTCAGTTTTTGGTGATTGGAGCGGCGTCTTAGAAATCTCTAACGACAACTTCCTGGCTCTACCTGGCAGTAACAATGGGCGCATTCAGCTGCCAATAAAGCGCTCTAGCGCTTTAGCAAAAATGGCTGCCATTTGCAGCGGAAATTTAAGGAGTTTGTTGAATGGACCGCTGCATGCAGCTATACCGCCAAATTTAAATTTGTTCATTGGCTCATTACTCATATTACTACGCGATGCTATTGAAATTAATCATAATACTAATAGGGTTATACAGATTTTACGATTTATTTTAATGTATGTAATTTATAAAATCGACGAATAGATCGTTTAAAATAAAATATTATTATAACGAGAAAATTGGTATTTTTTTAATTATTAATATATCAGGCGGCTCCGTGACGCAAGCGATTAGACGCTCGCCTCTCACCGCTGGCTTCTCGAGAACCTTATTTATAATGTTTATTATTAGTTTAATCATATTAATTTGTGTTTTAGTAAGAGTAGCTTTTTTTAACTTGGTTAGTCTCGGTCATTATAAGTAGATTTTGTAGTGGAGGAAACGGATCTACGGCATGTTCTTTCAGGGTTTCTCCCATTTTCCCCTACCACAATTTTATTCCACCTTTCCCCATTTTCATAACATCCATTTCGTTCATCAGATGTAGTCAGCCTGCACCCTAGTTAATTACAGACCTCTATAAATATAGGGGCTTAATCTAATCACTTGATCTGACCCTGATTTGGACACAACTTGATATTATTTTATTATATTTAAACATCACTCCTGCGAATTCCCTATGTGATGCATATATTGCTCCTTCATCATCACATAACACATATATTTAATAACCACACTAAAAGTATTGCCAGGTGGGCTGTAGGGTAAATTTTATTCAATTGTTCAGCCTTTTATTCATGTGATTTTCTTACATAATATTTGACACTTTTAGGTCTATATTTAAATCTATGAGGAATAGGGGTTACACTAGAAAATGCAGGAAGTACAGGCATATGTGCAAAAATTAATGTATGTGGTGCAAGACATGACCTAAGTACAGCAACCAAACAATTGTATAAAGGAAGGCATCATTGTATTTTTTCAACCTCAAACATACTTCATCTTTATTTTAAATTTGTCAAGGAATAGGAATGAAAACAAAGAAGAATATTAATTTATAATAATTTAAATAGTTTTCTTAATAATTAATTTTTTTGCATCATCTGATAATATTAATTACTTATAAGAGTAACTACCATAATATTTATGGCTAAAATAAAACCAAAACATTATATGTAATTTCCAACCATGTATGTGAAATTCTGTCATAACAGCAGTTAATTATAGATAACCTCTCACTCACCATACTTAAAGACATTATTTAATATAATTCTAACATTAGCAATGCCACTTTCTTAGTAAAGTTAAGTGCTACACTAAATAGTATATCACTGAATTATTTATAATACATGAAAAAACATTTACCACCAAGATTAATGGGTGAATAGCAATATCCCATACGAGAGACTACATGCATTTGAATTAAAAGATATAACACCACATTTCATTTTATGATAAATTGGGAATTAATGTGAAAATTATTCATACCTGGTTCAAGTAACGGCTCTCAGTATCTCAATGATAGGACATAGTATATAAAGTTGGAGATTAAATAATAATGGATCAGCTGTGATTAAAATCCCATGCTGAGTGCAAAATTTTCTGTTAATACATTAACCAACTCTAGCTGTAATTTAATTTTATTCATGCACATCACACTGAGTATTTGTATCTTCACTGGTCAAATTTAGATAAGAAAACTAGAATATTGTAATATTTGAATTCAAGTTATGGCTGATACTTCACAAAGCTCTTTATTCAGAAAAGATTACAAACATAAGATACACAGTTCATCTCTTTGTCCATTACACAAATTTCTTATTGTGTTGCACATTTAAAGAATAGTACACATGTTCGTTTTATCTGTAGAGAAAATTGGTTCGACAACCACTGTAGCACTTCCAGAAATGACCCCATGAACACAATCATACTATTCTAATTTATTTCATATATCTTGAAAACAAAAATTATAAAACTTGGCACCAGGTATTAGCGAATGAATCATCTGCGGATACAATTTTCATAATAAAAACATTCACTCGTCAATAACACAATGATTTGCATGAAAAGAGGTTATAATCGTAAATTCTTGATCTTGATAATAATCTTAAAATTATCACTGTCTTTAGTTTTACTTAATATATCACTTATGTTCGTCTAAAACGGTTAGCCACCTCGAATAACTCATATATTAATGTCCAGACATAAATAACACAAAATTTGTACATAAAATATAAATTGTTTATGGACAAAGACGCCATGTTTAAACTGAATGAACCGGCCAATCACAATGGATGCAGCGGTTTTTTCTGTCTGCAGCCTACTTTTACTTCGCTGCAGTAGCTGCAAGTCCGCTAGAGCGCTTTATTGCCCTCTGAATGGTATGCTGCAGATAAAGCGCTAAAGCGCTTTTGCAGCGCTTTGGCTACTGAATGCCCCCATAGTATCTTTTAAACCAGAGGGAAGCAGTTGCCTCTTGATGACTGATTCGACTATATTTTAAAAAGTGTAATATACTTTCTGCTTAAGCTTCATGTATACCTTGTCGATTACTATTCAACTAAAATAATAATAATAATAATAATAATAATAATAATAACAATAATAATAATAGTAATAATAATAGTAGTAATAATAATAATAATAATAATAATGATAACAATAATAATAATTTATCATCATTTTCACTCTTATTATTATTGCTACTCTTAACTAACACACTGGCTCTATCGAACCCGTAGGTTTAAGGCCGCGCGGACATCAGCTCTCCACGCATCTTTATATGCAGCTAATGTTTTCCAATCATCCCCTGTATAATACACTTCCCTCAAATCGTGGATAGAGTTACTCTCCCATGTTATTCTTGGTCTGCCAACTGGAAATTTTCCCTCTGGTTTTCCTGCAAGAAGCTTTCATGCGCCTCCTTTATTCCTCATTCGTGCCACATGTCCTACCTATCTCAGTCTAAAAGACTTAACTGTTCCTATTATATCTCGCTTTCTATACATTCCATGTAGCTCACTATTATGTAGTTTTCTTCATTCACCTATCTGTTCATCTCTTTTTGGCCTAAAAATTTTCCTGAGTACTTTATTCTCAAATACTAGTAATCTTCTTTCCTCCCTTAAAGTAAGAGTCAAGTTTTGCATCCATATAATGTAACTTGGAGAATTTATTATTATTATTATTGTTATTATTATTATTATTATTATTATTATTATTATTATTATTATTATTATTATTATTGGGATAAGCATATTTGGAAAGACACAAAAAAATATATTGGTAAAACATTGGTGGAATCTGTTGCAATGTACGGAAGTGAGGTATGGACAATCAATAAGTACTACCAAAATAGACTAATAGCTCTAGAAATGGATTATTTACGAAGAAGTGCCAGAAAGTCTAAATTAGAACGTGTCACAAATAAGGAAATTAGAAACATAATGGAAGCAGAAGAAAGCATAATTGAAAAGAATTGAGGAAAAGGAATTAAAGTAGTTAGGACATGTTTTAAGAATGGAAGATGAGCGATGGCCGAAGCAACTATATGAATGGCATCCGAATAGAAAGAAGAAAAGAGAAAGACCAAGGTTAACATGGAAGGAAAACATGAAGACAGTAATGCAAGCTAGAGGGCTAAGCATCGAAGATGCCCAAGACCGTAGGCTTTGGAGGTTTGGCACGGGAAGACGGCAGCAGCTGTAAAAACCCGAAGATAGATAGATAGATTATTATTATTATTATTATTATTATTATTATTATTATTATTATTATTATTATTACAATGCTGAAGAGAGTTTAGGTAAAATTAACATAAGAAAAGTGGTTTGATAGGCTGATGTTATTACACTTTATGTAACCAGGATTGTACGTTTTGCTACCAGATGCTTAGCAAGTTACAAAGTTATACTGGAGATGGTGTCGTGATCCTCTTAATGTGTTTGCAGGAAGAAGGTGGTGGTGCCGCGTCACAAGTGTCAGGCATGTTGAATTTACTCCCAACACAAATATTTCCTTTCTCTTTCATGAGTTAGTCTACTTGCATTTATTTCTTCACATACTCTTAAAGTCCAAATACACGTTTATCATTGTTACAAAGTTTATAATCTTCCTTCACTTTAAACAATTCTCTCTGTTTTCGATTTACAAATATTAACTTCAGCAAAATAAGATAAGTACAAAACCAAAGTTATCACCATCATCATCACATAAATAATAATATTAATAATAATGTTTTTTATTTATCATAAGTAATGCCATGAGTGATTTCCTAATTATCGATAAATTCACGACTCACGAAATGAGGAGTGAATTTATCTAGAGAATTTGGAAATCAAGAGTGGCATTTGCTAGGACTATTTAACGAATAAAATTAAGCTGTTTACTCATAAATAATTATTTAAATATAGTTATTTTAAAATACTTACTTATTTAATGTAAACGGCGATGTTTGAAAACAAATGAGGAACGATTGTTACGCTTGTTCATCACTGCAACCAGATCATATTATTTATTGCCAAAGGATCGCAATGTTGTAAGATAGTGGAGAAATTTATAACCTACATTATAGGTATTAATTAATTTCTGATGTCCTATGATGTAAATATGTCAATTATATTCTTCTGCAACCTCATTTCCTGGACTATTTAACTCATGCCCCAAATGGGAGTCAATGACCAATCACGTTACAATGATTTTTTTATTTACAACCAATCACAGTCGTGTTTCGCCTAGATTTTACCAACGAAAGTTTATCATAATAAAGAAAGCACCTCCTTTTTAACATTCTGAATATTTCATAGCATTATTTTGCAGTGACTGACTCACTAGGAATTACGGCTACCAGATTGTATATATAGTGCATGAATGTCAACACATACCGCATGCGGGAGTTAATATAAAAACATTTCTAGAAATTGATTATACCACCAAAAAGAGAAACCACTGTTTGCACTTTCTTAAATGTATTTTTCCCAGAAAAATATAATTGTCATATTTACATCATAGGACATCAGAAATGAATTAATATACAGTTTGATGTGTTTCATTTTTTCTCCACTAGATATTGCGTTCCTTTTGCAATAAATAATATGATCTAGTTGCAGTGACGAACAAAAGGAGCAAATGAAGCGTAACAATCGTTTCTCATTTGTTTTCAAAACATCGCCGTTTACATTAAATTTAAAGTTTGAAATAAATATATTTAAATAATGATTTGTGAGTAAACAGCTTAATTTTATTCTTTAAATAGTCCTAACAAATGCCACTCTTGAATTCCAAATTTTCTAGATAAATTGGAAATCACCCGTGGCATTACTTATGAAAATAATTTGTTTAAGAAAATGCAAAGAGTGTTTTTTTGTGGTATAATCAATTGCTACAAATGATTTTATATTATCTCCCCCATGTGCTATCTGCTGATAATCATGCACTATATATACATTCTGGTAGCCGTATTTCTTAGAGAGTCAGTCACTTCAAAATAATGCTATGACCTATCGAGAATGTTAAAAAGGAAGACATTTGTTTAATATGACTATTTAACTCATACCACAAATGCTAGTCAGTGACCAATCACGTTTCAATGAATGTTGTTTTACAAACAATGACAGTCGTGTTTCACCTCGCTCTTTATCGATTTCTCTTTATCAGCTCCTGCTTTTGTGTTAAAGGAAGCTTCTCCTTTTTAATGTTCTGAACAGGTCAAAGCATTATTTTTCTCCAGCAAATACATTGAATAAAGCAAATAATGAAAAGATTCCTTTATTTTACTGAGTTGTTTACTAAAAAAATAAATGAATAACCCATAATATTGATTATGATATATAGTTTGATGTGTTTCATTATTTCTCCACTTGGGTGCACTCTTACAATATCGCGATCTTATTTGGCAATAAATAATATGATCAAGCAGCAGTGAATGAACATAACCTCACATTTCTGATTTGTTTTCAAACATCGCCGTTTACATAAAATATATAAATATTTTAAAATAACTATAGTTAAACAATGATTTGTGAGTAAACAGCTTAATTTTATTCGTTAAATAGTCCTAACAAATGCCACTCTTGATTTCCAAATTCTCTAGATAAATTCACGACTCACGAAGTGGCATTACTTATGATAAACTTGTTTGATAAATTCGAGGCAAAACACGACTGTGATTTGTTGTAATTAAAGAATCATTGAAATGTGATTGGTCATTTACTCCCATTTGGAGCGTGAGTTAAATAGTCCATTGAAAATATTCCTCATCATTGAGGGTTTTCTCCAGCCAGTCTTAATCTTTAACACGAGTTTAAAAAACACGTAAACTATTGCGATCACACATTCACAAATATCCCTCAATTTGTGTTCTCCGTCGTTCTCTGTCCTCTGTGTCTTGATTCGTTACACCAAATTTCCTCATTGGATATTGAATGTTATGCTTCCAGTTGTTCCTGGCCTTCCTTTTCTGTTCCTTCTTTCAATTTTTCATGTTTGGACGGCATTTGATAGCCTTCTATCCTGCATTCTTCTTACGTGTCCACACCATATTAGCCTTCTGTGTTTATTCTCACTCGTTCTATTACTTTCTGCTTCTTCCATTTTATAATTTCCGTAATTCTAATTCTTTCCAGTCCAGATTTTCTGGCAGGTCTGCTCCAAAAATCCATTTAAACTGCAGTTATTCTGTTGGCATGTTGTTATTTTTTCTATTAAGGATTTTCTGTACATTACAGCAATTATCCTTCAGCCTAAATATATTTTGCTTCTCCACAGATTTCTCTCCTCAGCTTCTTGTTTTTTGGGGCCTCTGCTATCTGTTTCTCCTCAGGTCATCCATCCACTGCTCCCAGGGTTTCCCTCTCCTAGCCTCAGCAGTCCAATCCTGCATCATTCTTGGGATTATATTATTCTCCATCCTCTTCAGATATCCATACCATTTCAATTTTTGTTCTCCTATTAATTCTATAATATTATGTTTAACATTCATTATTTCTCTAATTTTCTGGTCCCGAATTTTTTCCTCATTCTAGTTTTTCTTCCCGACCTTCATAATAATAATAATAATAATAATAATAATAATAATAATAATAATAATAATAATAATAATAATATATTTACTTTACTTACATTAATAATAATAATAATAATGATAATAATAATAATAATAATAATAATAATAATAATAATAATAATATGATTTCTCGTGTCGGCAATAATGGGTGTAGAATTTTAAGCCCAGATATAAACCTCCGATGTTCTCGATCTTGACATAATTATCTTCCCGTTGGTAATTTGATTCACATTACCTTGTCAGGGGGGTCCGGAAGGGTGCGTCAGCATTACTTATTTTGAAATCGCACCCCATCCCGCTACCCCTAAATTCTGAACCATTTTCTTCGCAATTATAAACTCACGGTCGTTCTGTATCAGCTACCGTACTTAAAATTGGACCACATTGTGCAAAAAGGAAGCAACCCTCAATGAAATATTAGTCAATGCTATATTATTGCTCAACAAGTATCGCTCCATGTCCTGCAATAAATATCCAACTCCCTTGTTCCATCTATTAACCAAGTAAAAAACACTGACATAATATACCACATTTCTCTTTCTGCAGAAATAATCAAACAACAGAAATGTGTAAAAACGCAGAATTAAAGTTAGAAATGTCCGAGTTACCACCTTTTTCATAAAATAGAAGTTGCTTGATATTCTGTTAGTTGAAGTAGTAAGTAAATGTCTAGTTTTATTTGTGAATTTTTATGGACATTTAAGGGGGAGAGAATGGGTGAGATTTCTATCTTCTACATTTGTTGAGCAGAGACTTGATGTTTTGTACAAACATTCACTGCATGGTACATAATGATGTGTTTAAGTTTCATTCTTGTGAGACATTTATTTGATGAGTTATTAAATATTATATTTAAAAAAATGCATATATTATAACTAAATGGGTTCCAAAATGTTTTTAGTAAAATGTCTGATTCTTTTTACAAGACCCCTAAAATATTTTTAAAAAATCATGCATTAAAATTCTTATAATGTGAATATAAAGGGAGAAAAAAATAATGTTGTACCTCATGCGTGGAATTACAAACAAAAATTAATAATTGCATATTTTTTAGTTTTTATTTCTTACAATACCACTTCAATCATGAAACCCATGCACTACATTTTACCCATTTTTTTAGGACATGCAGTCAAAATGTGATCATTCTAGCACAAAATTTCTGAATTTCATTCAATTTTGAATGTACAAAAATGCATTGGAAATAAAAGTGTGAAAAAACAAGTTTCAAGGTCTTCATGCAGGTAGTATTTAACTGGCGCAACCTTTTAACTCTGACGTAATTTAGGGCACCTAGAAGCGCCATAGGCCTCTGAAACGTTGCCAAATTATACATTAGAGTACAGGTTATTTTTTAGTACAATAAACAAAAAAATGTCAATTTTGATCTCAAATGGTCAATTTTTCACCCCCCTTAACTTTAATTTATTTTTTCTCAGATCAGTTATCTTGTGGCTAGATTTCATTTTGCACGATGCCTTCCAATTATACATTATATCCATATATTACAAATTATGTCTGCGGCTTCTACCAGTTCTTTTTCTGATTTTATGAACTTTGCAAGAAATAGTATGACCGCTAGAGTCTATTGAAGACATGGGAGTGTCATAACGTCTACCGTGTTGTCACCGTTTAGTGCCAGGTGAAAGCTTACACGCGTAATGAAATGTCCCATGAATGTCTGAGTAACCTAACTGTTACAATTATAGATAAGGCCATCTTCAAAACGCTGGATGTGCAAAAAACCGTCAATAAATTTAACGTTATACATAGCAACCGGCACATAGCTCTGCCCTAGGAGAGTTGAGGTAAGCTTTAGTTTTTATAGTAGCCTATTACATTTCACTTAGACTATATTTCCGCTGTTTTACTCGCACCCCATATTTTTAACTTTGCAGCCCTTCCGCGCCCCCAGTTCTCAGATCCTAGCGACGCCGTTCCCTGAACGTTCCATCTACTAGTGGAAAAGTGTTATAGGAGAGAAAGCAAAAATTAATAATAAAATAATAATGGCGAAAGTCACTAGTCAGTTATTCAACGGTGTTTTGACAGCTACAGTCATTTGCATCGCTATTCAAAAGCCTCTAACGGAAATGAGTACCAGACGCTTGTTCTGGGGGTAAAGGCGGCTGTCACGCAGGGCTGACAACCCGGCTGACATAAAGTGCCGACTGTCTTGTAAAAGTGGGAGCCTTAACCTCCTGCTACCCCAAGGGCCTACGGGCCTGTTTTGGGATCACTTTACTTTACTACTCAAAGCTTGTCAAAACTAAAATATCTCCTAAAATTTTCAGTAGAATGCTAAAATATTAAAATAAATACCCGATATATCACTCGTGCTCAACTAAAATTGATTTCTGTTTAAAAACTGCGTCAAACAGTTAAAACCACATAGGTCTCTTAATATCTTGTTCCATTTTAAGCATGTCAGTACCAAAAGACATGCCGAAGATGGAATGTGTTCTAAGAGACCTACGTATATGGTTTTAATTATTTTACGAAGTTTTCTTTTTAACAGAAATCCATTTTAGTTTAGGAAGACTGATATATCAGGTACTTATTTTAATATTTTAACATTTTATTACATAACCTCAACTACGATTTCTCCCGGCGGGGACTAATTCAGGGAACCCGTGCCAAAGGCTCAGACAGAGGGACATGTTCCTAGGAACATGGAATGTTAGGACTTTATACAATAGTGGGGCGCTAGAGGTATTAACACGTGAATTAGATAAATCACCCTTGGATATAGTCGATTTGCAGGAAGCTCCCACAGAAGATAAAGATGACAAGATCGAGGATGAGTTCCATGAAGAATTAGAATGCGTATTTGATAGCCTTTCATAATATCATATGAAAATTGTCTTATAGGAGATTTTAATGTAAAAGTGAAGATATATTGCGGGAAGATATATTGAAACCAACAATAGGCAAATTCAGTCTTCATGAAGATAGTAACGATAATGGAGTTCGATTAGTCACCTTTGCCACATCAAAGAATCTCATTGTTAAGAGCACAACATTTCAACCTCAACTATGATTTAAATGAATTTTAGAAGTATTGATAACATTTTCAGATCCGTATGTTTTGTGTCATCGTGTTATTAGTTTTAATTGCATTATCGTCGTCTCTATGGTGGATAAGAATATCTCTAAATCTCAAACCGTGTGATTTCATTCTTTGGGGTTACCTCAAGGACAGATTGTACCGAAACGTGCCAATAGCAGTCGAGCAATTGCTATATAAAATTGAAGACGTTTAGTGGATATTACTGGATCATTGCAAAAATGTATCCTAAATTTTACTGAGAGATTGCATCAACGTCATTAAGCAACAGAACTTTATATATATATATATATATAATTTATTTATTTATTTATTTATTTATTTATTTATTTATTTATTACCTCTGAGTGTTATTAAAAGTAAATGGACATATAGCGTTTTATCATTAAGTGAGACGACATGCAGCTTCTATTTACATTTTATTCCAGGAAACTTCTAGACATTCAAGTACTTCAGAAATTCCTCGTTCTGGATTTAGGGTGCACTTATTGATATGCAACACTACACAACGTGTGAATAAAATGAGACGATCACTTGTTACACATAGACATCGGTCCAGAAATTCCATTTTTCCTTCTAACAGTTTATGTCGTGAAAAGGAACATTCGCTATTTTTTTATTGTCGTCACTTGTCACATGAATACAATATATTATGTTGAATCTATTGAAACTCATAACTGTTTTATGTATATAACCCATACGACCCGCGTGGGGTCACGGGTGCTCCTAGGGGATTTTCTTAACCAGGCCAATTATGTTACACTTGCTTTCATAATGCTGTCAAGAGTGACATGTAGTTAGATCATCGCCTGAATGAGATACTCAGTAGGCAACTAACATATTAGTCGGATGGATTAGTTAAATTGTGCACAGAGGCCTTTCTATTCAGGCTAGCGGTTGTTTTACATGTCTGAAACTTCAGGCTTGAGATGTATGGATTAAATTCCCTTCCAGAGGACTTTTCCCTTGGATTTTTCCACCATAAAAATCCATCGACCAGAGCCTGGTTTGAACCTGCGACCCTCGGGACATAACTAGTAGACCGCGGGCCTTCGGTATACATGTATAAAAGAAAGTCTGAAGCCGTTGAAATATTCCGGTAGGATAGAAAACGTAATGTAGTACTACTGAACAATTGGTAGTAATATGAGTTTCATCTATTTCCAGTAATATATTGTACATTAAAATTGGTCAACACACTAAAAAAAGCTCGATAAGAATATAAATATATCCTTCAGAACTGTTAACAAATTAAACAATTTAATAAACAACAACATCGAAGAAGTAGATGAATTCAACAATAAAGGCATATACAAATTAACATGTACAGACTGCAATAAATTCTACATTGGGAAAACTAACAGAAGCTTCAAAATTAGATTCAAGGAACATTTCAGAGATTTCATTTATAATGGAGGAAAATCAAGTTACGCAAAACAAGTAATTCAGGCTGGACACCATATGCATAACATCGATAACACCCTCACAATAGTACATAGAGAAAACATTCCAACGAGGATAAATATATTGGAGGAAATCGCAATCCTAAGAGAAATCAACAACAATCTGATTCTCAATGAATACACACCCAGTCCACACAATCCTCTGTATAAAATTCTCACAACCAAGTCAGTGCTTCAACAACAAGGGTCAACAAGTACGGACCTAATGCATTCTGCTCATGATGGAACTAGTCCCGAAAGGCCTACAGAGTTTTAATTTAACTTAAGTTGAGGAGACGGACCTACAAGGTAACTATTTTATAGTTTTTAACCGTACATTATATCACTGTGAACTAATACCTCAACGGAAACTTACCATGAACTTTACTAGTATCGATCTATTTCCAACCTGACCGAATAGGTTACACGTATTTTGACCAATGATCCACAGATTCCAGTGCCTTCTTGTTCTTCTTAAATAATTTTCAACAATTTTCACCGTTATCACTTGATGCAATTGTAATTAGGCCTAAATACTAGGATTTGTATGTGGTAAATTTTATATTTATGAAAAGGTTTACAATGCAATAAAACATATTCCTGTGCCCAAAACGTTTTAAATTTCTATCTTCTTTCTCCATTCTTATCTATCTTCCTATTCCAATTCTTCCACACCTATCTCCCTCATACCTCTTCTTATATCATCCATCCATTTAAATCTAGGTCGACGTCTCTTTCCTTTCCCAGGTGGAATCCATTCCAAATATTTTCTGGGTAACCTTTTCACTGGCATTCTACGTATACGTAGTTGCCTGTATCTCATAAAATCTTATATTGAATTTTGGTATTTCATCTGTTGTCTGATGATTGTATTTCTGATTTTTTCCAAATTTGGAATGTTTAGTGGAACGTCAAGAACATTCAATTACTAAAGACATCAATTTTAAACTCAAATTTGTATTCAACTGCCAAGTTTCTGCATCGTATGTTAGCGTGCTTCTAATTATGAATGTATAAATTTGTAATTTGGTATTTATTCTCATATTTTTATATCTCTAAACTCCGTTTAACATTGTTACTACCGATCTGCCTTTTTTAATTCTATTTTTATGTAATTTTCTTGGGTACAATTTGAGTTAATTTTGATCCCCACATCCTTTGTTACATCCCATTCTATCTTCCAAAACTAAATTTGTGCTAAATTTATGATTATAATATACTATAGTGAGAATTAACACTTCTGAGTATCTTTGGCTTGCTTCCATATACGAAGAGTTGAATAATACATTATATATGTGTCCCAACCTTAAATCCTAGTACATAAAATTTCTAGCCCTACTGATTACGTTTCTGTAAAATTTGTTGCATGCGAAATAGTCATATTTGCATCACATAGTTGTCTAACTTATTAATACGTACATTAATTTAAATGATATAATTATATCAAATCAATGATGAAACTTTGATCTAACATTTGGGTTGTTTTAATTGACTAATTTTCATGTGTATTTATTAGCCAAAGGTGTTTTCACAATGGAAATTGGTTGTAGGAAGATTTTGGCTATGACTTTTGTAAAAAAAAAACATTATCCTGTAGAGGGCGACGAAACCTCTACTATAGTGTGTTTAGTAAGAGCAGGGTTTAAGGTACATGCAGGAGGGCTATTTTGAAGCTGTTTCTTTAGGAAATAACCAATTTAATGGCTCTCTTGAACCCTTGGCCCATCAGGTATCACCAACGGGGTGATATTGTTATGTAAATGGTCCAACATATCCATTAATGTGGTTATTTCCTGAAGAAATAGCTTCGACATAGCCCCCCTTCATATGCCTTTAACCGTGACACTCACAATGGTGCCAACGTTGCTGGTAAAGTATGATCTTAATCCATAATTTTTAAGGTCAGTTATTAGCCGAGAAAAAGTAAGGAAATTCTCCACAAAATGTATTAATCACTTTCTCTGCGAATTGATGGATATAATCGGACACATTCCTCCGATTCCTGCGATTCTTCGTAGAGAGAATTCCACTAGCAAGACATAAGATCAATTGTTGAACTCCAATGTGAACCAAATGTCCGTTGATGCCTTCTCCACAGCCGTTTTCTGCAGTTAGATAAAAAGCGCCGCACAAAATGTTCGAGAATTTTACAATATGGCATTGACTTCTCTCGGCCCCAAATCCAAAGTTGAAGCCAACAGTGGCCTTCCAGCTCGAGAAGTTTAAGAAACCATGTAAGACAGAAGCGCCACGGAAAATAAACAGTGTTTTTCAGCAACTCCTGCAAAACTTGTAAGACAAACTTCAAAGGGAATCTTGAATTCAATTACGGGTTATCTACCAGTTATATTATATGGGTGCGAAACATGGACTCTTACTTTAAGGGAGGAAAGGAGATTACGAGTATTTGAGAATAAAGTTCTTAGGAAAATTTTTGAACCAAAGAGAGATGAACAGACAGGTGAATGGAGAAGACTACATAACAATGAACCACATGGTCTTTATAGGAAGCCAGATATAATAAGAACAATTAAGTCTCATAGACTGCGATGGGCAGGACATGTTGCACGTATGGGGAATGAAAGACGTGCATGGAAACTTCTTGTAGGAAAGCCAGAAGGAAAACGCCCAGTTGGTAGACCAAGAATGAGGTGGGAGAACAACATTAACTATGATTTGAGGGAAGTGAAATATACAGGGAATGATTGGAAAGTATTGGCTCAGGATAGGGATGTATGGAGAGCTTATGTCCGCGTGGCCATGAACCTACGGGTTCAATAGTGCCAGTAAGTAAGTAAGTAAGTAAGTAAGTAAGTTATCTGTCGTGGTATCGTGTTTGTTGAAAATGGACTCAGTGTCTGTATGTGTATAAATGTTATTTTAATTAATTACCAAATAACATTAATATTTATACAAAATTATATGAATGAATTTCTTGTTATGTACCATTTATTAACTTAATGTAACATTATTTTCAATTAGCTGAATAGTTGTTTAAATCAATAAAAGCATTATCCTTGTCATCTTAACTTGAAATTTAATTTCTAATTATTACTCACTGGAAAATAGTCCAAATAGACCTACTGAAAATAGCGTAGGCCCAACTATGCCTACTTAAAATAGTGTTAAATTACTTGAGTCTCTCCTGTTATTATTTTCACATTGTTCCTTCAATACCATTTCACAAAAAAAATAATTTTACCCCATTTAAGGTAAAAATAGTAATACAAAATGCAACATCATCACAAATAAAATGTGTTTCTACATCCATGTTAAAATACGATGGTAGAAACAGAAACACTTTCGTTGTTATATATATATACAGGATGTCCCGAAAATACCTTCCAATATTTACAGATGTTATAGTATGCATCAAATGAAGAAACAAAGATCCAATAAACATAGGTCGTACACGTAATATTTGCGGATGTATGGCCTAAGGTTTTACCATCTTGCACTCCGAGCACTTTGGCATGAACCTGATGTCTAAACATCCTTCCAATATTTACAGAGGATAAAATGAAGAACAAACGTTTCTACAAACATTGGTCGTACACGTAATATGTTCTGAGGCATGGTTTACCACCACCAATCATCACCATGTGTCTGATCTTCACAACATGTGCTCGACGTGACCGCCATCCATTGTAATGCAGCCTTCCACACTGTGTCTCATGGACTCACGCATTCGTTCGAACAACCCTGGTTGTTGCTGGATTGCGTCACAAGCATTGAACACGCATTCTCGTATTGTATCCACATAATTTATGGAGACTGCATGCACCAGGGTCTTCAAATGTTCCCAAAGCCAAAAATCTAAAGGGTTTAGGTCCGGTGAACGGGCAGGCCAAGGTATTGGCCCTCCCCGACCAATCCATCGCTTATGAAACACGCGTGTTATTTGTCGCCTAACTCGAAGATGAAAATGGGCCGGTGCCCCATCATGCATGTACCACATTTGCACACATTCATGTAATGACACATCCTCCAGCAGCACTGGTAATCGGTTTCGAAGGAAGATACGATATCTAGGTTCATTTAATGTGTTCGATACAAAGTAGGGACCTATCAATCTGTCCACGTGAATGCCTGAGCAAACGTTGATACCTAATCTGTGCTGGTGTCTTCCGTCTTCAAGTGCATACGGGTTTGCATCGGCCCATACGTGCGTATTGTGAACATTCACGCTACACTCTCTCGTGAAAGCCGCCTCATCTGTGAACAAAATCTTTGCTGCGAAATGTGGATCATGAGCACACGTGTGGAGAAATCACTGGCTGAATTGTAATCTGGCAGGTCGATTGTGTGGCAGCAGAGCTTGGACTCGCTGCACATGATAAGGATAGAGCAACTGTTCGTGGAGAACGTTTCAGACAACAAATTTAGCAACACCTTCAGCTGCAGATATTCTTCGGACACACGTTCCAGGGTTCTCCTCCACGTGTTTCTAATACCCGTTGCTCCATATCAGGTGTGCGAGTTGTTCGAGATCTGCCACGATCCTATGCTTGTGGTGCAAAGGATCCTCTCTCCGAAAGTCGCTGGAACAGTGTTCTAAACATCTTTACAGATGGTCTATGGCGATGTGGATATTCGGCAGCATACAAGTTACGTGCCCCTAGGTTACTGCCATTGGCTTGGCCGTAGCAGAACACAATATCTGCCATCTCCTGTGTCGAATACGAGGCCTCTATTAGGTGCTGTACAGAGAAGAGAGAGACAAGAACACACAATTACAGTACTTGCAGTGTTACAATAAACCGTGAGCCATTTGCACACTACGGTATGTACACCGGACGCAAATAACATGCCGGACTGATAGAGCAATGTACAGTACTTACTGTAGTACGCTGTGGAATACTGTAGGCCTACTGCATGCGCTGGGTTCGTGCTTCATACTTATGTGCTGCATGGTAACAAACGTCTACAGTAGTACGTCATCAGGTTCATGCCAAAGTGCTCGGAGTGCAAGATAGTAAAACCTTGGGCCATAACTCCGCAAATACTACGTGTACGACCTATGTTTATTGGACCTTTGTTTCATCATTTGTTGCATACTATATCCTCTGTAAATATTGGAAGGTATTTCGGGAAACCTATATATATATATATATATATATATATATATATATATATATATACACTGCTCAAAACAATTAGAAGAACACTTGTAATAAATTGAATAACTAATTGTTTTTTTAAAGCTGTGATGCTGAAAGTTGGACAATATGTAAATTGAATTATTAATTTTATCATTGGATACAAATTTTAAAGATCCATGGCCTAAATGCAGAGAAATTACCTCAAATAACAAATATAGAGATTTTTTTTATTTTGGAAGGCACTGGCCACTTCTAATTAGTAAGCTTCCTGATGTTGCTATAGTGACGAATGTTGATTATTGCCTTGTTTGTTGAAGTCTCTGACAGAATGAGGCATTTAAATGAGTTTGAAGTGTATCATGCTCTACATCTTTTACGACAAGCTCAATCTCTGCGACAAGTGGCTAGAGAGATTGGGGTTTCTCCTTCCGCGGTGTCCAGGTTACGCAATAGGCACAGAGAGACAGGTCAGTATTGTAGAAGACGTGGCCAGGGCCGTAAATTTAAAACAAACCCCCAGGATGACAGATACGTTGTTCTTTCTGCTCTTCGACAGCGTACAAAAACTGCAAAAGACCTGCAGATGACCTAACCATAAGGAACAGATTAAGGAAAGAGAATATTCGTCCAAAAAAGGCTCGTTAAAAAACCACGCTTAACAAATGGGCATAAGGCAGCAAGACGTACGTATGCTGAAAACCATGGCGATTGGAACCTGAATCAGTGGGAGTCTGTGCTCTTCTCGGACGAATCCAGGTATCGTCTTTATCCAATGAAAAAATATTTGCATATTTCATAGTGTTCCTCTAATTGTTTTGAGCAGTGTATATATACAGTATGTAACATTCTTATTTTTACAGTCGAAATTTCTATAAATAATAATTCATATTCCTTTAAATACAGATCATGAAGAAGCCGATACCGTTAAATCTGATCTGTATACTTAAGTATCATCTAATGAGTAGAGAAATACATATATTGGTGCAACATTATACCTCATATTCTAATTAAATTGAAAACTATGTTTAAATTACTGCAACAGTTTTATTTGTACGCTACAGCAAACGTCCATGATGAACAGAGTTCTTACGGTGTTACTGGATATAAGAGATGGTTAAATCCAGTCATTTTGTTTACTCCTTTATTTACTAGAGTTCAATATGAATAAAGAAAGGGAGCTACGTAGAGAGCCAATTTAAAGAAACAATCATTTATGTTGCATTGAGGAGTTACTCATTAAGAAAAATAGGCTCAGTGGTTAGTAAACCCCATTCTACTGTAATTATATTGTTAACAAGTTTAGAAACAATGGTTCAACATCATACATTCCTAGGAAGTCAAAGACAAAGTTGCTGAATCAGAGAGAAGAAAATGCCATTATCAGGCAAGTAAAAATTAACCCTAGAATAAATGTACCTAGAATGAAGCAATTATTGGAATTAGTATAAAAAAAGTATCACACCAAATAATCCGTCGAGTTTTGTGGCAGCATGGCTATCGAGACAGAAACCCTAACAAGAAGCCATACGTAAAAAGAGGAACCGTATAGCGAGACTGAAATTTGCCAAGAAGCATCTGAACGAGAATCTATACTTTGGAACAATGTGATCTGGTCAGACGAAACCAAAATAAATATGTTCGGTTCCGACGGGATAAACTGGGTATGGAGAAATAACAACACAGCCTACGAAGATGCAAATAATATTCCCTCAGTTAAATATGGAGGAGGTCCATTCTTCCTCGGGCCTGTATGTCCTCAAAGGGAGCAGGTAATATCCTCTGCATCGATGATACTATGGACCAGTGGCGATGACATTCTGAAAAATACCTTATACTTTTCAGCAAAACAATGACCCGAAACATACAGCCAACATTAATAAACGCTGATTGATCTGGTAAGTCCCGAAGCAGCTAAGAACGCCTACATAATATCCAGACCTAAACCACATTGGACACTTGTGGGAAATTCTAAATTAAAGGTTCGCCAATGGTACATTTCATCTAAAAATGAAATGATAAGTGTTATTTTGAAAGAATGGGGGGAAAATTAACACAGAAACTTGTTTCCAATTAGTACAATCCATGGGAAAAAGGTGTAAAACTATTATTAAGGGCAATGGACATTCCACAAAGTATTAAGTATTTCAGTTGTGTAAATAAGTTCATAATATTTTGTTAATTTATTTCAAGTGTACAAATAAGAATGTTGCACAAAATAGTACAAGTTTTATTTTATAACTGATTATTTTTTTGTTGTTTAAAAATTTGTGAATTTAGCGGTTAGTTTATGTTTCTGTTACATTAATGGATACTTGCTAAGAAAGAAAACAAAAAAACATATTATATTTAAGTGTAAACATGTTATGTTTCATTGAAAATGTAACTGTACAAATATAAATGTTACACACTGTATATTCATTCATTCATTCATTCATTCAATCATTCTCTAAATGAGCAGAATGTTTGTTTCCAACCCCACATTAAAATAGAGTTCAGGCTTAAAATATAAAAATGATAAATTGTTCCTTCGTAAGTATACTTAGGGTATAATTTACTTTTATAAATGAGTCTAGGAAAATATTTAACTGTATTTATTGCAAAAACTATCTTTTCCACTAGGTGTTTCCAGTGTCTCGCTAAAAATATTGCTTGTTTGTTTAGGTGATACATTGGATGTTGTCAGATGGAACTCGGGTGAATGATATACCTGGAATGAGAAAGATTTTGCACAACGGCACACTAGTGTTTCTACCGTTCCCAGCAGAAGATTAACGACGCGGAAATGCACAGTGCAGTTTACCTCTGCGTCGCTAGCAACAGTGTCGGCATGATTGTCAGTAGAAAGGTGCACGTAAGGGCTGGTGAGTGTATATCCCATGTTTACATTTTCATAGCTTTATTTTATTTAGTTTGTTATGAAGCAAGGGATATATATTATTTAAAAATATGATGTCGGTAGTTCTGTAATTTCGATATTCTATGTTAAATTTCCATCATATCTATGCGTAGATCATTTTTAGAGATGAAAAAATTCCTACGTAAACACGATATGTCAGCGTATGGTTGATGCGACCATTATATATGACGTCAGAGGGAAGTAGGTAATAATATTTTTCTGTACCGTATGTTACAGAAACATTTTATAATAACTATTTTATATTAGTTATAGTTCATTCCAAATGTTTAGAAGTCAGTGCTCAATTTTTATATCCCACCGAAGTTAATTTTTTATTACATAAACACTCCTTATTAGAGCCACAAGTACAGAGTGATACAGACAATTCATTTTCGAAATTGATGATATACATTTTGTAAATACATTAAAATTTTTCAAATTGTAATTGAAGTATTTTCTATAAAGTAGAAATTTTGTGAAGGTGGTTTCTGAAAATTGAAATTGATCCTCTGATGGCAGCGATGGAAATTTTAGAAAAATACACTTTGTCCAAATCTAAGAAATTCCAAAATTTAGTTAAGAATACTGGTATAGTACCTCTTGCCCCGAACATCAATCCTGTGATAGTTATACTATCTAATTGGTATTTATCTTTGTATTAGTCAACTGTTAGCGCATATATGGCTTTCTTTTTGTAGTCAACTTCCTCAGGTTGTCCACTACGAGTCTCAAAACGGATTGTGGGATCTAATATCATACCAATTTTAGAAGACAGTCTAAATGCAATAATATCTATTCAGCTATTACTCCCATTAGTGGCACACCATGAACTTCCTCATAAACTGTGTATACATTATCTCGCAAGGCTTCTGCCATCATGTTTCGAATAGTGTGGTGCCAGTTGTTTCTCAGTGATTCCCCAAACTGACAAGCCCCGTCTGTAAGTCTGAATCCTGCTCTTGTTTACACCTGACCGCTGTTCAGACGCTTAGTCACCCTCGCGTCATTGGAACGAGAAGTTTCATCTCAAATCATTATAACCGAGCTATTGGTTTCCAAGTTTTCCATTTTCTAAATTTAAATAAATTGAAGGGCTTGGTGGAAGAAGGGCCAATCCCACTCCTCCATGAAAAATGTGTTTTGTGACTAATGTGTAAGCTAGTGCCATCTAGTGTTTACTTCTTGAATTAAATTGATTATGGGATATGCCCAACACCATGTAAATTTAAACATAAAAAGTGATGGTGAATGAACTGTGCAGCTTCTTGCTGGAAGTAGGGCCAATCCCTCAATGCCTTCTCAGTTAACCTAAGAGGGTTGTAAGCCTTATTCTGATTGGCCATGTGGGCGCCATCTTGTTGTGTAGCTCCAATTACATGTTTGTTTTCTAAGTGGTTGCTAGTAAACAATCATAACTGACTTAAATGGCGATTCTATGAATAATATGGAAAATAATAGTGATATTTATAATAAATGTAGCTCTTTGAATGAAGGAAAGTCGAAAAAAACGAAAGAATTTTAAAGAAAGGAAAGATAATAAAAGAAAGGATTTGAAGGCTCAAGGACAAGAATACGTGAAGAGAGAAGGCAAAGTTCTAAACAAGAAGGTTAGAGTGGAAAATGAACAGTGCTGTTCAACAACATGGTGCAAAATATAAATATTAACAGTTAGTGAGAAAGATTCCATCTTTCAAGAATACTATAATTTGGCTGATTATAATCGCCAAACAGCTTTTTGTTTGGACTGGTAAAGAAGCAGACATGCAAAACATTTACATAAAAGATAGAACACAAGATGATATTTCCAGGCGTATCAGGAGTATGGAATGTTATGTAAGACACCCTGTTGAAGGTTGCGAAATTAGGTTACGTAAGTCTGCCTTTCTCAATATGTTTAGTATTTCAGCTAAACGGGTAAGGCGAGCTGCACAAGGTTCTGGCAGTAATCAATGTTCTCCTAAAATTTTATAGTAGCGGAAAACATGCCAATAGAACACATGCAACACCTCATAATGTCATAGTAAGTTAAAAAAAATCATATATCGTCTTTTCCCAGATATAGATCACACTACAGTCTACAAGATAATCCCAACAAAACTTACATCACTTCAGTGAATAGTGTCCAAGATGTGTACAGATTATACTGCACAATGTGCGAGGAAAATAATGTTACACCTGTAAAGGGATCGAATTATTGGTTTATTTTCAACAAGATTTTATTATTTCGTTTAAACTATCGAGGTCAGACACCTGCACGCAGTGTGATGAGTTCAAAGTGATTGAGATTGATGATATTTCACTCAAACTTCACTTGTTAAAAGCTCAGTAAGCTTATGATATGCTTCCAAATGCTAGAAAAAACAGCCACAGTGAAAACACGGACGCACTTGTAATTCCAGTGGATCTACAACAAGCCCTTCCTACACTACATTTAGCAACAGAGACTGTATTCTACCTGCGTCAGTTGTGGACTTATAACTTTGGAATACATTTTTGAAACAATGAAACTGCAACAATATGTGTGTGGCAAGAATGTACAGCAGCAAGGGGAGCAGATGAAATTGGAAGCTTTCTATAAAGAGTATTGTAAAAAAACAATAAATGAGGGGAATAAGAAGTACAAAAAACTGATAGTATTTAGTGATTCATGTGCTGGACAAAACAAAAACGTTGTTATTATGAGTCTTTTCGTCTACATGGTCCAGCTGCAGTGGTTTGAAGAAACTGAGCATCGCTCCCTGGTTCCAGGACACACCTTTCTTCCCTGCGATGCCGATTTTGGTCTGATAGAAAAACTGAAAAGAAAAACTCAGTACGTGTTCACACCTCAATATTGGATGGTCCTTATCAGAAAATCTTGTACGACCAAACCATTTGAGGTGCTTGAAATGGGAAGAATGATTTTGTGTGTTTCAAGCCTCTGACTGAAAAGTAGGTCAAACGCCGGAAAACCATAGATGGAAGAAAAGTGGACTTTCGAAAGGCAAGTGTTCTAAGGTTTACTTGAGGACACAAAGTGGAGATTAAATATACATACGGAGACCTTTGTGACTGAGAGACTGTAAGATTTCAGCGGGGAAAGGGACGAGCACCTTTACTTCAAGACCTTTTTTCCCCAAATAAGTATCCCAATGGAAGAGGAATAAAACAAAAAAACTTCAAGATATTCTTTCCCTTTTAAAGTAAATTCTATCTAATCAACACAGCTTCTACCAAAATTTGAAGACAGAAGATGATAATGAAGAAAGCAGTGATGTTGAGTGCCTCTAGACAGTTTTATGGATATTAAAACTAAAGTTGTGAGTTTGTGTAATTTATTTCTTCAATACCTGTTGTCAATTTTTATTGTATATTTGCAGGAATATTTGCAAAAAAATCCTAAAAAATCAAATACCAAAGTTAATTAGATTTGTTTCTACAGCAAAAACACTTTAATTGTATTTTTCTCCAAATCACAAAATTGTGGGATTGGCCCTTCTTCCATTGACCCCTTCAATTGATAGATATTTCTTGTGACGCTATGTGAATTTGTCCGTGGATAGACTACTTGAATAGAGTTTATGGTTAGTTATGGAGTGATGATGTGTATTATGAGTTGATGACGTTTCAATGTCGCATTTTTGTGATTTTGTTGAGTTATTTGTATGGATCGGATCTTAGAATTAAGTGGGCCTATTCGTTAATTCGACGATGTTGGTTATCAACGGGCCAAGTGCCATTTTTAAAAATTAGATTTTAATGTCATCTGTTAATCTGGCTAATGAAGTAAGTGTACGCACACTTTTAGCGCCAATTCTTTAAATATAGCGTTAATATTTAAAGAAAATGTAAACGCCATCAGTACAATGACATTCTGTGTTTTGCAACAAACAGGTATGAAAACAGATCTTCATAAATGTTAAACTAAATTTTGCATCATAAAGCTAAGCGCCAAATGTTTCCGCTCTTATATTGTTGATGCAAAACTGTTAAACAAGGAAAATAACTTATAATATCCCGTATTGTTGTTTGGCGTTACAATAAATAGTGAAGATTGACTTAAACTTTAAACATATTTTTCTCGAAACATACACAATGGCGCATAGCCGGTTAGTGCATAACGCCGTCCAATTTGATGAGTGGAATTCGTTTAGGCAGGACGGTGTGCAGTCCATACATTTTAAGTTAATCACGGTGTGTTGGAAGACTCTTCCTTCTGTCCTATATAAACATGTATGGAAATATGTTGAGTTCAAAGCTCGAGGGTTTATATCTTCTTTGTCACTCGTATTATCAGGAATACGGTAGGAAGGAGAAAGTAGGGTGTCGGTTCCGTAAGTCTCCACGCTCGGGTATTCTCATTGGGCAGATTAAGTTAACATTTGATCAAGTTTTTACTCATAGTAGATTTAAACGCTGTAGATCCGAAAACTGGTTCATTAACGCAATATTTTGAACTATAGTGGTGTGAAGTGAGGGAATATACGGCAAAATACGGAAGGAGAAATGTACATTTGGGCGGATATTGATCTGAATACGTGTTCAACTATCCACGACAGAAAAGAATGCATGCATTTTTCAATGCACAATTTATCACAACTTTTTCGGACCAACCCAGCTGCGATTTGGTCTGTGCCAGATGATTTTTTTTTTCTTCAGTCATTTATACTTGCATAAAGACAGGTTGTAGAATATCTAGTTATTCAGGATTTAATGAACTATTAATTCAACACATTTATAAACAAACTTTAATGATCTATTATTGATTACAAATCACAAAACTGGTTAACAAAATCAGAACACTCATCGGATGTTATGTAAGATTTTAATTAAAGCCAAATGTCACAAAACTCAGTCCATTAGACACGGTGTAATTCCATTATCAAAATTTGACCACACCTCAGTTTCAGAAATCAAATTACAAGACATATGTACAGTTTATTTAACAAGCAATACATAAATAATTCTAATTATTTCATTCATAAGTAAAAACGTACACACAAACTCAACTCTAAAGTACAGAGTGTTCTGAAATTCCCATTACAAACTTCTAGAGCTTGTGCATGGGACTGAGTCAATAACGATTTGAATATGAACCTTTGTTCCAAAACGTACCGTTTTCGTGCTGCAGGTGTAAGTTCGCATTTAGCGCTTAAGTCTCTCTCGCCTGCCGGGTATAAATTGATGGTATTTGAATGATTTATTTATTTATATACAGGTTTATAATGTAATAAAACATCTTCCTGTGCCCAAAACTTTTCAAATTCTTATCTTCTTTCTCCACTCTTCTCTATCTTTCCATTCCAATTCTTCCATACCTATCTCCCTGATACCTCTTTTTACATCCACCATCCATTTAAATCTTGGTCGACCTCTCTTTCCTTTCCCATGTGGTATCTATTCCTAAGCTTCTATGGGTATATATAATTGTAGGCTTTCACAGTCTGCAGCCGACTGTTGAAGAGTTCACACAGAGCACGCAGTATCTCCTGATGAGGTCTACCGCAGCAGTAGACGAAACGTCGAGTATGAAGACAACCGTACCACGGCCTATAAGCCCGGAAGACGAACCAAATATGGATCTTCTATGGGTAATCGTTTCTCTTGTGTCCAACATATATGACCATACCATTCTAGTTGTCTAAGCCTCACGAAATCTAATATTGAATTTTGGACTTTCATTTGCTGTCTGATGATTGTATTTCTGATTTTTTCCAATTTAGAATGCCTAGTTGAGCGACTAAAACAATCCACTTCAGTAGACATAAGCTTAAATGAATTATGATTCAATTAATTACATTTACACAACTCAACATTAATTGATTTCGTGACAATGTCCAATGATAAACGAGAAATTAAAAAAAACTTCACTTTGTCACTGTAAGAATGATTTGGAGCGAGGATACCGGAACATGATCCGCAAATACAATGTGTGCAACGAGCTAAGGGGACAACACATTGAATCGCCGTTATAATGGATAACTATTAACCACAAATGTAAGTACAGTATGGAAGTTTGGCTAGTTTGCATATAAATAATTATTCTAACAGTCAAAAAGTGAAGTATCTTTTTTTTTCCCTAGGCATTGGTTATTGTCACGAAATCAATGAATGATGGGTTATGTAAATCCAATTAATTCAGTCAAATAATTAAATTACTATCGATTTGTTCTCGGCAGTCGTGTGAAATTTAAAAATTTTAATGCGAACTCATACCTGCACTACGAAAATGGAACTTTTCCGGAAAAGTTTTCCTAAACAAAACGTCATCTTCAGCCCCCTCAACAATCCCTAGAAACTTGTAATGGGAATTTCTGAACACTGTATGTAATTTAGATTAAGCATCACTGTAATAATTTCAAATACGAGTTTTTTTGTCGTATATTCGCAAACAATTATGTTTAAAATATTGTTACGGCGATGTACTGCTCATTCAGGCATCGCTTGGAAATATATACATGAATACCACGTGTAAATAAATACATAAATACCACGTGTAAATAAATAATGTGATATAGATTTCACTTTCCTCGAAAATAATAACTGGATGCAATTCTAGTAATTTATTAATGTATTATTTTCGTCAACTCTCTGCTCTTGTGGTAATAGTACCAGGTAACGTTTCCAATATAAAAACTATAACTATAACTATAGGGTGTATACCCTTTCGTAAACTTAATTCTTTCATACATCCTAGAATTTTTACTATATTTTCTGGTTGTTGCAATTATTGATAATTCACAAGTTTGGTTGTTGAAATTTTATGTTATTTTTACATAAAAATCCTTAATGAAAACAATATTGATAATTAAGATTTTTTGAATGCGAGAATTACGATAGATTTTAACAAATCGTGGGATACTTCCTCTGTTCCTCGTTAAAATAAATAATAGTTTTAAAGAACTAAAACAACACGCTTTATTAGAAAACTGAACTAAAAAATGAAAACTAATTTTAATTTCCAACACGCTTGGGATAAAATTAAAGTGGTCAACAAAAAAATCATCTCCAACACATATATAATTAAACTAGAGTTAACAACAAGAGAATAATTTTACCATCAAAAGCGTGGAGTTCTCTATATCAATTAATATGTTTGATAATAAACAGATATTGGTAAAAGTAAAGAGAAAATCTAAAAATAATAAAATGCATCCACGCTTTTGAAGGTAAAATTATTTTATTTTACCTGATAACTCTAGTTTTATTCTATATGTGTTGCAGGTGATTTTTTTGTTGACCACTTTAATTTTATCCCACGCGTGTTGGAAATTAAAATTATTTTTCATTTTTTAGTTCGGTTTTCTAATAAAGCGTGTTGTTTTAGTTTTCTAAAACTATTATTAATTTTTTATTTTTAAGTTTTAATGTTTTACAGAATAAAATAAAAATTAAAATATCTTTATATTCGATACTATTTTAGTATATACCTACTAAAATTGTATTCATGTGTGTATAATATATATATATTCCACCGCTGTGGTCTCGAGGTAGCGTGCTGCCTAGTCACGCAGCGGGCCCGGGTTCGATCCCCGGTCGGGGCAGTTTTTCTGGGTGAGGTTTTTATCGGGGGTTTTCCTCACCTGTAAGACAAATGTGAGGAAAACTTTAAGGCCCAAACGATTCCTGAGATCATATGGCCATCATCATCATCGTGCACCGGTGTTGAAAGCAACGGGAAGCTATCACACCTAAAATTCCCTAGTAAAGCTGCAAAGCATAGCATTAAAATGCTATGTTTGCAGTGAAAGACCTGCCCTCGGGCAGAATTACTATGGATGGATGGATATAGTAACTGACTACAATTTAGTCCGGTGCCATA
This sequence comes from Diploptera punctata, assembly GCA_030220185.1. Classification (NCBI taxonomy): domain Eukaryota; kingdom Metazoa; phylum Arthropoda; class Insecta; order Blattodea; family Blaberidae; genus Diploptera; species Diploptera punctata. The sequence goes on from JASPKZ010007908.1 coordinate 1,222,995, forward strand.
GCCGAGTGGTTAAGGCAAGAAGCCTTGGCGCAAATCTATGGGATTTGCTCTGATTCGAGTCCCCATGGGGGAAGACATTTTGTCATTGAATTTCGGCCAGTATGGGACCGGTGTCCACTCAGCATCGTGAGGCGTTTGGGTAGCTACAATATGTAACTACTCCAGGTTGGTAATACCAACTATAACGACTGGGGGAACCGACATGCTGACCACATGTTACCCCTACACTGGCTTATGATCGCCTACCTCTGTGATTAATACATGTGGACGTGAGGCCAGCAGTCGGTTGGTAGACCAAGGGCCTTCTAGCCCTGACGCGTGTAATATCTGGGTGGTCGATTCCTTCTATAATTATAAGGATTATTTTTAAAGTATAAATAATAATCAAAATAAGTAAGAGTTGTGTCAGGAGGTGAAGATCGTCTTGAAGTTCTAGTAGATATCTGTAAATTTATAGATTAGGAATCAACCCCAGGAATTCTTCGGAAATGTGGTTAGTAGATAGGATTAAACCTAACTATAAGAAGACACAGCGGAGCAGTAGTGAGAAACAAACAGACTTTAATACAAAAAAACGTGAGACAGGGTATCGGTAACACCGATGAAAAAAAACTGTCTAACTTACAATCATAAGTTTCATACATATATACCAGTTGAGTAATGACGTAGTTACAATGTATACGTGAGAATCAATTTGGTTGTATTGTACATGTAACCAGATTCTCCCTTTCTGAAAAGCATATTGAATGCGCTTAACCTATGACCTTTTAAAAGCTAAGTCATCATTAGGTAAGACTACCTATTGTGTAACAATCCCTTATACTGCATGACTTTTCCAAATAACTACAAAGGTAATACCTATTTAAATATTCATGACAGAATTCTTTAAAATCATTCTTCAGCATATTTTAACAAAAAGATCAATTAGGTCAATAATTGTGTTAATTTAGGACAGTCATACATTATAATGAATGTTCATATTATAAAATATATATATATTATGATATACTTCAATATATATTATGATATACTTCAATATATATTACACTCTTCCCCCTATAGAAAGTTTTGAATTACATAATTCGAAACTTTACTAACGAAATGTTTTATTTTTATTTCTAGTTCTATGCGCAATACTATCTTTATCTTCTTCATCTTTTGGGGATACATTCTGTGGACAACTGGGGTCTCTAATTCTTTCTCCGATAAGCGGTGATGACTTGAGGGACACGACAGGTGAACTCTCATCATTACCTGTAGTTTTAGTGTATACTACACGATCATGCCCAGAGTAATTATGTATGTTAACACACAGCCTCTCGGTCGTCTCCTTCCAGCATTTTCTTGGAGTCCATTTATCCCATAACCAAAATATTAAAGTTCTGTAGCTCTTACAACAGCAAATGCAACAACAACAAGTCAAGGTTACGAATATGATCGTACCCATTACAGAACTCCATGTGGTTATATGTATATACCACTTCGAATAATCATTTTCTTCTTGCTGTTTTATTAACTTACCTAAATCATCGGCCTTCATACTGGCCATTCTCAAATCATCTACCGATGACATTAGGTTAGACATAGGCATGTCCAATTGTAATTTCTCGTAGTCGTTAGTTTTTATCCATATCAAAGCAACAGTCGAAGTCAAGAGGTGCTGTCGGTATAAAATCTATGGTTAAGTTACTTACCAAATTACTCATGGCATGTAAGGTTACGTGGGCATTAAAAGCCTTGCAATTCTGTCCTAGCGATAATTTACCTTCCTTTTCAATATTGAGTTGTGTTGATTTGTCGCCACATAACACAGTCATACGATCTGGTTTTGGGGTGACAAATAACCATTCATTAGATAAATATAAGGGAATCCAGTAGGATTTGTTCAATGTGAAAATTCTAGTCTCGCAACTTTTTGGAACTTTAGTGGTGGATGGATGAAGAAGTGAAGCTTCACAATCAGCTTCAGGGGTTGTACAAATAAATCGGTATATTTTCTTTACATACATAATGCAAAAGATTAGGACGAAAACATCCTGTTAGTTCATTAGTTGTCATTTTTCCGTAATGTTGTCTCAACGGGTCACTGAAAATATATTCTTTGTTTGCGCTTAGAAAAATGTAAATATTACCTTCCTTCTTGACAGGAAAAGGAAGTGTTTTATACAAGTGATACGGAGTAGGAGAGAGAAGGGGTATTTGTAATACATATACTAGATATTGTTTATAAGAATAGGTGTGAGGTGTAATTAAATTTTGAAGTTCTGAAAAGAAAAATTAGGGTAGTCCAGACCAGTTGGTAGCGTTTGGGCTTTCATAACATTCTTAATTCTTTCCACCGTAATTAATTGAGGTTGAAGAGTTCCTTGCTCTGCGTGTACAAATGCGTCTATAAGAAGCTCAAAAGAATGCTGGCATTCTTCCACACCTCTAAGAGAAATCCTTATTTGTTCATTGGTAAACTAATACCTTCTATTTCCTTCTGCAGTGCGTTAATCCTATTAGTGGTATAATTATTTAATTTTATTAAACCATTTTTTAAAATATTTTCATTCCGGTTCACCCTTGCTATAGTTAAGTTAACTGAATTAATGGTTGATTTAATCACTGTAATTTCATCCTTTAGAATATGCAAAAATTCTGCCTGTTCCTTCTCTAACTGTGAAATGTGCTTATTATATTCCTCTGCATCAGATTGAGTCAGAGTACCGAATAATATCTTAGCAATATCTCCCATAAAATTTAAAACGCCTCTCTTGCTTCTAGTATTCTGTTCATTAGGTGTTTTTAAATATTCTGTGACTAATTCTTTTAATTTTCAACATACCTGACTTTTGGTTTTACAAAGTGATTTAAACTCCCACAATCTGTCAAATGATACCACTTTTCTCCCTTTATCTTATCACAATAATCAGTATCAACCGTAAATGATTTTTTGTCTGTTTCCAAAGATCTCTAGGTGGTTCCAAGTTTATATAACTTACCACTTTCCATTGTATAGGGTAAAATTGTATAATTCCTATCTCGTCAAAGTACACACCGGTCTTCGAATCCAGAGCTTTTACTTCTTGAGCGTCTGTAAGCTTCCCCAACCAAAATGGTATTAACATTTGTAGCATTACCCATGTGTTATGAAGTTTCATTTTCTTTTCCCTGCAAAGGAAAATATGGCTTTAATCTATTTGAATGTACCGTCTCATATTTGCGTTACCTAACTTTTGGTATTATCACGTTGTGACCTTCAGTAGTCTTAACCTCATATGGACCTTTCCATATTGGATCTAATTTATTCCATTTTCTACTCTGAGAAGTACTAGATCATCCTTCTTGAATTCAAATAATTGCTTTTCACACGCGATCGTTGTAGTTCCTTAAACTTAATAAGCCTTTCTCTAGCTATCTCATGACAACTTTGCAATTTATTCCGTACATTTAGAATTAAATCGTCGTAATTATATAAAGGTTGTGATTTAGTTTGTAAAATTCCTGGGATATTACATTTTCTTCCATACAATAATTCATAAGGAGAGTATTTAGTAATACTATGGGGGGTAGTGTTGTACGTAAAACTGGCGAAAGGTAACCATTTGTCCCAATCGGCTCTTCTAGGATTGCAAAAACAACGTAAGTAGTTTACTAAGGTCTTATGAGTTCTTTCTAGAGCTCCATTACTTTCAGGGTGATAAGCAGTAGTGCTTAGTTTCTGAATCTTAAATAGTTTACATATTCTTTTAAATAAATCTGACATAAAATTTGTTCCTTGATCAGTTAATATGATATCAGGAATCCCATAAATTAAAATAACATTGTTTACGAAAGCTTCTGTCACTTCTTCAGCTGTTTGTGTCTTTAAGGGTATGACTATTAAATATTTACTTAAGTTATCTTGACAAGTTAATTATATATTTATGACCTCTCTCGGTTAGCGGAAGTGGTCCCACTACATCTAAATAAATTTTTATCCAAGGTTCCTTTTGTGTGTCCGTGACCTCTAAAGGTTGTTTTACTTTCTGCTTCTCGTCTTTATTAAATTGACAAATCTTACAAGTTTTAATGTAATTGGTTACGTCTTTCTCTACTCCCGGCCAAGTTATGTATAATTTAATTCGATCGGTAGTTTTATTGATTCCAAGATGTCCTCCAATTGGACAGCTGTGAAATTCCTTGATTATTTCCTTCTTACGATCCTCAGTTAAGTGCGTATTATCCAAGGTGCAACATTCTACAGGGTGTCTACTCAAACTATCTGCGTTTACGTGTCTTTTACCTGCCCTATAATGAATTTCGAATTCAAATCTGAAAGTTGAAGTTTCCAACGTATTAATCTCGAACTAGGGTCTTTCACTTTAAATAGCCAGACCAATCCTTTGTGATCTGTCACTACTTGAAATTTACGTCCTAGTAAATAAGGTCTAAAATGTCTGCATGCCCATACTATTGCTAATAGTTCCTTTCTACAGTGCTGTATATGCGATTCGGCTTGATTTAAAGTCCTGCTAGCGTAAGCAATGGGTTTATCATCTCCTAACGTTCCTTGACTAAGAATTGCGCCTAAAGCGTATCCACTCGCGTCTGTCGTTACTATAAAGGTTTGTGTGAAATCTGGATACTGTAACAACGGAGCTGTCGTTAATTTATCTTTCAATTTATTGAAGCTATTCTGTTCCGTATCTTCCCACTTCCATTTTTATCTTTCTTTAACAATTCAGTCAGAGGTTTGCAATCGCACTAAAATTCTTCTATAAATTTTCTGTAATATCCTGCCAAACCTAAGAATGATTTTATGTCTTTAGGTGTCTTTGGAGTTGGAAATTCGGTAACTGCCTGTATCTTATTCGGATCGGGTTTGGACACCTTGAGCGGTAACCACGTGTCCTAGATATTTTAATTCTTCTCTCAAAAATTCACATTTATCAGGTTCGATTTTTAAATTGTGTTTCCGTAACTGATTAAACACTTCCCGTAATTTTTTATTATGTTCTTCTAAGGTTTCGCCCATTACTAATATATCGTCCAGTACACAAAGCATCTATTGCCTATTGAGTCTTGGAGTACCGAGTTCATCATCCTTTGGAATGTAGCTGGTCCCGACCTAACTCCAAAAGGCATTTTCTTGTACTCGAAATGTCCGTTAGGGGTGCTAAAAGCGGTTTTTACATTGGTCTTCCTCAGCGATCGGCACCTGAAGGTATCCACTTGCGCAATCTACTGCTGAAAAATATCTAGCCTTTCCTATTTTGTCTAATATATCTTGTATATTAGGAAGAGGATAGCTGTCTCCTACGGTTACTTCGTTTAACTTTCTAAAATCTATACAAATTCGCCACTTTTTCTTTCCAGAAGCATCTTCCTTTTTAGGTATTACTATTAGTGGAAAATTCCATTCGCTCTTACTATGTGCGATAATACGTCTTCTAACATTTGTGTAACTTGTTTGTCAATCTCCTCTTGATGAGCCTCTGCTAACCTATAATTCTTCAAAGTTATAGCTCTTCCTTTAGGAATTGAAGGTGTGGGTATGGAATGTGTAGCAGCTGTTGTGCTTGTTAGTCTATCTCCCGGAAGCTTAAATATGTCCGCGTATTCTGTGCAAATGTTTCGTATACTATGGGCTCCTTCTTTCACGTGTTCAAGTCTCAGATTTTTATTTAATAAATCTAATCTTTGAGGTACGAAATTTTCAACTGATACTTCCTGTTCCTTACTTATTTGAGTGGGCGGTTTAACTAGTTCTGGTATTTTCTTTATTATCTGTGCGTCAGCTGTTAAATTAATTACTAGGCATGTGAATGTCTTATCACATTTTGTTATCCCGTTAGCGCAAATTAGCCCTGGCTGTAAAATTTGCCGTTCTATGAATCTGTTCCCTCTTTCGTTCGTAGGAAATTCCATTAATTTTCACTATACGGAGGAATAATCATCTTTTTATTTAAACATATAACCTTGTTCCATGAGCCAGTCTTGGCCTAAAATTATATCTAAATCTCTGGGTAATTTATCTACTATATGACAATTAACAACTGTATGATTTTCACAATTATTCAATACTAATTGAGTTATCCCATTTACTTTTATAGAGTTCCCACTAATACCTTGTATTTTCATATTACAGTTATCCTTTATAACGTTTCTCTTTAGTGATGTTTCTTTAACTAATGATATTTGTGCACCAGTATCTATCAATACTAAACCTAGGCCATTTTTTAATTGTTCACTTAGGATATACATCTCCCAGGGTCTCGGTTCATAACCAGAGGCGTCCCACTGATTAATAGCATTAAGAGTCCCTACTTCGATCTCACAACACGCTGTCTCCATTGAGGTAGGTTTGGTTGTCCTTGGATTTTTCCTTAAATCCACTATCCCAAGTTCTATCCTTGTGGACGACTCGTAGCGTTTCCTCTATTATCCACTGTTTCGAGCCTACAATCTCTTGGCGTTTCTCTCTATTATTCCACTGTTTCGAGCCTACAGTCTCTTGGCGTTTCTCTCTATATTCCACTGTTTCGAGCCTACAGTCTCTTGGCGTTCCCCAACCACGCTAGGCCCACAGTCACAGAACCCATTTATCGGCGTTCTAGTCAACTTATGCAGTTCGCCTTGCGACACTGCCCAACAAACACTGTCATCTGGGGATTCGTTTGCGTCACTAACTATTTTAGCGGCTTTATCTATCCTATCCTTAAACTTCTGATCAACTAGTTCAGGTAATTCCCCTTCCATATTTACCCTAGTATGATCCCTCAGGCACTCCATGAGTCCTGGCGCGCAGTCAGACGGGAGGATTACCTGCGACTGCTCAGGTAACCCGAATTCTCGTTTCCCTGGCGGCCTCCCAGAGCTGCTCTGTCCCGTCCTCCATGCCTACGGGGTTGCGGTCTCTTACCACATTCTCTACTAATGTGCCCTATCTCATTACAATTATAACACCTTATTTCTTTTGTGGCCAGGTTAACCTCTCTCTTTATCTCTGATCCGTACGGTCTTCTAAATTCCCTTTTTACTGCCCCTGTGATTGGATGTCCTTGTCCATTTTGATTACCCCTAAATCTCGTGGACTTTACCTCGCTTTCTTCCTGTAATGCGGTTTCGATTAGTTGCGCTAATGATTCTTCTTCACCCTTAGCCTTTACTATATACTTAATCTTATCGTCCTTTAACCCTGCTACGAAAGTACCTTTTAAAATTCTCCTATCAGCTGTAGGCCTCCTTCTACATATCTCGAATTATCGCGTCTTTCTAACCTCTCCAACTATTTCTGACTTCTCTTCTTAAATCCATGGCTATTCCATCTAATCTTGAACCCCACTGTGCAACTGTTTCATTTGTACTTTGTTTGAATTAAAGAGTATTCCTGCATAATATTCTAGCGTTCTCCTTACAGAAAAGTTCTCCTCCAATATTGCTTTAACTTGAATCCAGTTTCTCTCTCTGTCCTAGCTAAAAGTCTATCTTTAGCGTCTCCTGAAATTTTGGATTCTATAAATCTTAACAATAAGGGTTGTTTTGGTTGGATGGACTACCTGAACAGCAGCTTCTACTCCTTCTATAAATTCTCTTAAATGTTTGGGGTTTCCATCGAATGTTCGGGGTATCAACTTAACTGCTTGAAACTACAGGGATATAGCTTTCCTCGCTAATATCAATATCGCCCTCGCTAGCCATAATGGAATTGGACTCACCTAAAGAAAGATGTAGGGTGGTCTGAGATGCACAGTTCAGAGTCGTAGTGATGGCCTTTCAGCTCCCCTCAGGGTGCGACTCCTCTCGCGGTGCAGGCTGCCAACGGCTGAACACCAAGGACGTCCCTCGAGCGCGTCGGTGGCTGCTGGTGTTGGCCTCAGGACCACTGTCTGCTTTCCTCTGGTGCGTTTACGGGTACCACGGCGCCTGTGGATTACTCTGGAGCGTTGATCCCTCGAGATAGGCTCTGAATTATCTGGGACTAATTGAAGAGTCTCTCCAGCTCGTTCGCACCTTCGGATGTCTCACTGCTCGCTGGTTTTCCAATCCCGATGCGCTGCCACCATGTAATATCTGGGTGGTCGATTCCTTCTATAATTATAAGGATTATTTTTAAAGTATAAATAATAATCAAAATAAGTAAGAGTTGTGTCAGGAGGTGAAGATCGTCTTGAAGTTCTAGTAGATATCTGTAAATTTATAGATTAGGAATCAACCCCAGGAATTCTCGGAAATGTGGTTAGTAGATAGGATTAAACCTAACTATAAGAAGACACAGCGGAGCAGTAGTGAGAAACAAACAGACTTTAATACAAAAAAAACGTGAGACAGGGTATCGGTAACACCGATGAAAAAAACTGTCTAACTTACAATCATAAGTTTCCATACATATATACCAGTTGAGTAATGACGTAGTTACAATGTATACGTGAGAATCAATTTGGTTGTATTGTACATGTAACCAGATTCTCCCTTTCTGAAAAGCATATTGAATGCGCTTAACCTATGACCTTTTAAAAGCTAAGTCATCATTAGGTAAGACTACCTATTGTGTAACAATCCCTTATACTGCATGACTTTTCCAAATAACTACAAAGGTAATACCTATTTAAATATTCATGACAGAATTCTTTAAAATCATTCTTCAGCATATTTTAACAAAAAGATCAATTAGGTCAATAATTGTGTTAATTTAGGACAGTCATACATTATAATGAATGTTCATATTATAAAATATATATATATTATGATATACTTCAATATATATTATGATATACTTCAATATATATTACACGCGCTTGGAGTGGAGTTTATTACAGTTTACCTGATGTAAGATTTAATATTTTTGATTTCTAGATTGAACCACTGAATAAAAAATTTAAGCCTTGCAGAATGTACACACATTCTAAATAAGTTACTTATTTATCAGAGTGCATGTACTTTCAAAACAAATTATCATAAATCGCATTAGTAAGCTGTAGTAAGTAAACAATTGCTGATGCAGTGAATTCTACTTTTAAACAACCATAAAAACATAACTCTAATTAGCCCGAGTTCTGATGACTCACATCATAACATAGATGCATCAGATCGTTTATATAGGCTAAACATTTCACTAACTTAACCAGTTAATAAAAACAATTTTTCATGTCACGCATGAAGTCTCACGCTGTAACTGAAAGGTTTGAGTCAAGATGCCTCAATAAAGATCACTGATTCGAGTCCCCATGAGAAAAGAAATGTTCTCATGGAATTTCGGCCGCAATGGGATTGGTGCCCGCCCAGAATCATGAAGAATTTTGGCAGCTACAATATTTCGGTTTCGGTCGAGAAAACCAGTCATAACGGCTGGAGTATCCGACATGCTGGCCACATGTCACCCTATATGTTGGTTAGGGGATTGTCTACCTCTGTTATTAATACACTTGGATGTAAGATTAGCAGCCAAGGGCTTTATAGGCCTGTCACGCCATTGAGATTTTTATAATGTACGAAATTAATTTGTTGCGCTGATTGTTTGACAGTTGGTTCATACTCTATAACATACGGGTCCAACGCTTTCAAGTTGTATACGCAATGAGTATGTGATAGATGCAAGATATTCAAATTGTTTTTCTAAAGAAAACACTTTCCTTCGTCTATATGATTTTGTGACTCCAATTATTTGGTTGGTTTTACAGCTCGCATTACATAATTCTGCACCATTTTGTATATTCTTTCCCGATTTTTCATACATCCGTGCCATCCTTTTTACTTGGCCGCCAATCGCATCTATAGCCCCTGTCCATGGCACGATTCAAAGAAGTTCCATTTTATGTCAAAATCAAAATTGCAAGTAAGCAGTATCACATTGCTAAATGTATTGGCCTATTTCTATTACCTGCTGCTCCAACTGAAAATTTTACCTCCTCAAGTTTTGGAAGCAATTACTATGGTTCAAATGGAACACTTTTCTATAGCAAATATCTAGAGCATACTTGCTGTGTGTCGCATAACCTGACACTAGAACAAAGTACTTCTTCTGAACTTCTCTGTCACCTTCCATCTTAACTAGGCAACAGCAGTTAACATTGAGATATGTTAATTTTTCCAATCAACTGCCTGGATCTCATTTTGTTCTTTGTAGGTATAATTTCTGAGAAATCAACAAGTATGGCTGCTTCGTTTACTGCAACCTTTTTTCTGAATTATTTAAATGCTTCCGCTAACTGTCTTTTAGCTCAAATTGACACAGAAAAAGAGTCAGTAATAATTTTGTAGAACAGCTGAGCCGAACAATCTACCAGCTTTCCTAAACCATGTTTATGATAATCCTCAGCGGATTGCAGCAAGCATCTAACTACACCATGCGTATTAGCATATATATGATAGGAAAAAAGTCAGTCAGTCACGGGACACTAGCGGAAAAAATAATGACTTTACAAGAAAATGTCTTCAATATACTTTTTACTTAGTTGTGTACCGATAACGTAGAATCCAAGAGGAAATTTTATTTCATCACTAATTATGTTGTGTACAGTAATTTGTTATACGTTTTCTGTGACTGACTGACCATAGCTTGCAGTTAACAATTATAGGACACATTTAAGGTATATAGAACATTAGAAGGCAATTAATATTATTATATTTACGACTACGGAGGACCAAAGTATGGTTTCACAAAGGAGTTTGTAAAATAAAACGAATTAATACGACCGAATCATTAAAGAAAAAATGGTAAAATTCTGCGTGTTTTTACAGGTTTAGAAAATTGCAAGTTCTTCAACTAATATTAGATTAAAATAATACACTTTTGGAACATTATCTTAACTACTACTAGAATCAGATAATTTGATAATTAAAGATATAGATTACGTCAAAAAATTATTCCTGCTTCAATTTCAAAATTTTCACCTCGGTATGATATTTTCATGGAATCGCTCATTTAAAAAATACTTCTAAAAACTCATAAGTGAGGATCCGTAAAAGAGATTATCATGATTGTGGTTCCACAGCTTTAGTATAACTAGATTTACTGCCTGCAAAAAAATGCATGTAAATATCGCTAATAGTTCCTGAGATAATGGGGCAAATGTTCGCAAATTTTCACTTTCGAGAAAAGAAGGTTTAAAATACAGTGAGATCAGTATAATATTGGACAGCTGAAGCGGGGGTTGTGCTGTGCTACGACGAAGGCTTATACATGCAGACACGGGACTTGCAATGTGCGCTGAAACATCAGTTTACGAGTAGATCCCACGCATTCACGGTAACATTCAGATAGTGTACCTCGAGTAGATAAGGTGTTCGGTCGCTTTTCTTTGTGAACTGAATGGCGTGTGTATAATGTAAACTGAATGCCGTGTGCATAAGTATAAACTGTATAATAGCTCATATTTTTTCCACTGAACAACGTTCATTTATTTATGATCAATATTTGTTAACTCAGTCTGCCAACTAAGAACGAAGACTTTTTGAAACAGATGTAAAAATTCCATCACGTTCAACAGTCCATAATAAGGACAACAGATTTTATAAAGAGGTGTCAAAAATGTATGAACAACGAAGGTGGACAGTTGCAGCACCTGCTTCAATAAAGTTCGTAAGTACGGCGATTTGTAAAATAGTTACGAAAATGTGTATGGTTGTTTCACCGCGATCCTACGCATTCCGTTCCCCGCCGCGAGTGCGTCAGCAGTGTATAGTGAAATTCCCGCGTCTGCTGTCCAGCACTATACTGATCACACTGTATAATGATATTACAGACTGACAACTGTCAATTGTTTAAAAAATAATTAACGCACTTATAATTGGCGTTCAGGACCAGGACGTCCACTCAAAAGACTTCTGGATGGTGTTTCTCTTGAGGCCGAAACAGGTCAACAAATGGCCTAAATTCGTGAATGTACTATGATGATGATGATGATGATAATTGGCGTTCAGTAAAAAATCATATACGGTACAGAAATGTTCAGTAAAGAACAGACTATTTAATTACATTTTTTCTTCAAATTTTAGCCTACCGTCTTACATTAACAGACTAAAGTGTTAACTATTATGAAATTGAAATTGAATCAGAATTCGTTGATTGTTTCCTCTGTGTAAATATCTCGAAAATAAAATTTTAAATTTAAATTTTAAAAACGGTGTTAAACCTAATTTGATTTTGAAAATTATATAGCTGAAAAGTATAAAAATATATTTTATAGCCAAAAATTAATACAAAGGTTTTTATATTAAGATATTTGATTTGAGGATTTTCTAAATGTGTATATCAATTTAAGGTCTATTTCAAATTTAATTATAATAACAAAAAAATTGTACCCTGAATTACAATAATTCACAGTTGTATCCACAACTAGCTGTACAGGGGTTTTCGAATAATGAATAATTTTTATATTCTATAATACATATTTACTCTCGATTCAATTGGTGTGAACGTTTGGGTTTCGAATGTTGAATAATTTTTACTCGCCTTTCTTTTCGACTCAATTGATCAAATCTAGGGTCATTGGAGTCACTTTCAAACTGCTATAAATATTATCCATTTGTAATGCATTGGACAATATTTTTCTTCTTGAACTCTAGTTTGCCGTTATCAGCAAATGATTCTGCTTTACGGTAAATGATCTATTTTTTTCCCCTTTGCTTCAGCGATAAGAGGAAAACGAGCTGAAGAAATGCGACACGCAGCAAATTTTTGTTTGTTTTTATACTTCATCAGGGATTGAACTAACATAACCTGGATCGCTCGATGAACTGGCGTGCTGATACTTAGTATGACAGGCATTCCCTACTTCTATTTTCAAGCTAAGCTATTGTCGATATAGCAAATCATTCTAATATATAAAAATGAATGTTTGTTTGTTGTTCGTACTTTGTGCGCTGCCATACCGTTGATCCGATGGTGATGGGCCTTTTTGTAAAATGTTCAGGAGATTCCCGGGATTGACATAGGCTATAAGAGAGTTGTGATACTCAACTCCTACACCTTTAAAAATCACCCTTTGTAGTGGAAAACGTGAAAAAATAGCTCTTTGGACGCTTAAATGGCTTACGCTACTAAAACCATAAGAAATACACAAAATTAATGTACACAGAATTGAATATCTCAAAAAGCTCTACAAAAAAGTCCGCGACAGCATATGTTTATCTCTTACGGATAACTCACAATAACCATTTTTGTCTTTCATTGATGCCAAGAAGATCGAGACAAGTACTTAGATTCCTGTGCAAGCATAGCAGCACATGACGGGTATTCTTTCATAGATAACTCACAATAACGAATTTTGTCTTTTAGCTCATTTATGCCAAGAAGATCGAGATAAGTAGATTCCCCTAACACCGAGTAATCATCACGGGGAGTCTTAAAAGAATTACTATATACGTTTATAATTATTTTTCACTTTACTTATTCAAGTAATAATAAGAAGTACATTAATTTTCGTCTTTCAGCTCATTTATGCCAAGAAGATCGAGATGAGTAGATTCTCGGGCAACGCCAGGTAATCAGCTCGGGGTATCTAAAAAAATTAATTTATTATTATTTTTCCTCCTACTTATTCAACCAAACATAAAAGCACATTAATTTCATTTATTTAGGCGTAGAAGCGCACGCCGGGTAATAGCTAGTAATCTATAAAGTATTGACCCAAAAAAATATCAATCCCTTTTATTGGGTCCATATTTCCCCCATATCTCGTCATCCAACTTCGTTTTATCACCATCAAGCACTATCAAGCATCTGGTGCAATTGAATAATCTGCACATTCTGTAAGTTAAGAACATATCTGTCCAAAAGTTATTTCTATTAACATATAACTTTATTGTAGTTCACGCCACTTCGTTTCCATTATAAGATCACACACGAGTTAGGCCTATGAGCAAGCAACAGGAAAAGAATGTAACCGTGCATTCAAGGGACTAAAGTGTAACCCAATATAATTAAGTATTATTAAAATTGTTATACTCCGCAGTTATTAATAATAATGATGCAAAGTATAGTAATGGGTTATTGAAAATTATCGTTCCCCTGGAATTTAACATTTCACCATAAACTTCATGAAATATGTGGAATCTGAATTTTGCACTGAAATAAAAAGAGCGCATTGGGAAATAGGTTTAAGAAATTCAGACCCACTCATTAATTATATTACCGTAACATAATAGTTTATTTAGACCATGACGTCCAAATAATAACTTATTTCAAACCCATGAAATTATTTTAATAAATTTACCTCAATTTTAAGAATTAGTCCGACGTTTAACATTTCAAATATGGGGTCTTAAAAATGTAATGTAATACTGTTTTCAATAGTTCCTACTTTTTGTTGAATTTATTTCTAAATGCGGAAAAATCGAATAAATCATCATAAGATACTTCACATGTTACAATAAATGTTTTCTCTTCGTAAAGCACATTGAAATCCAAGCACTACGTGAATATATAAAGCACCATAAAAAAATGATTATTATTTGCTTAAATACTGATTAAATATATATATATATATATATATATAGCTGACTAGACCCCCCCCCCGACTCATTTGTGAACAATAAACACGTATGTATTCATAATAACACACTTACGATGTGTATGTAACTTACTTACAATGTGATTGTATGTATATATATATATATATATATATATATATATGGCATGATAAGAAAAATAAATGCCTGGACGGGATTCGAACCCGGAACTCTGAGTCTGTACCTCAGCATGTTATCAATTACACCAGCAGGCGAATCCAATTCAAACACTTATTTTTCTTATATATGTATTATATTCTCCATGTCCACCGCTGTGGTCTCTGGGTAGTGTTGCTGCCCCGGACGCATCTGGATATAGTTCGTTCCCCGGTGGGGAAAAGTTTAATCGGCCATGGTATTTTACGTGTTTTTTCCTCGCATATGACAAATATCAATAAACACTAAGGTCCAAAAGGTTTCCGATCATGATTTGGCCATAATAATCATCGTTATTATATTCGACATAATTAATACGAATGTATGAATGAATAATATGTTCCGTCTTAATGTTATGTTGTCTCGGAAGAGGCCTTGGTTTTAATTGATTCAGAGAGGGCTACAATGTCCTCCTGTGTTCAAAAATGTATGTATGTGATCCATAGTTTAGAATCCCTCTCCCGACAGGTCATGTTACTGTAAAGCTCGGGTGACGTGTGACACGTAAAATTACCTATATAAAGTACTTGGACAAGAATCTCATTAGTTATTATTTTAGGTATTTTTTTGCAGAATTGCGAAATTTCGAGAAATAAAAAACAGATCAGCTAATTGCCTCCGTTAACCAGTGACATTAGCAACAATAATTAAAGCGTTCACACACACACACACACACACACACACACACACACATATATATATATATATATATATATATATATATATATATATATTTTAACTGCACCGAAAAAAAGTGAATCCTATCAATTATAACGCACAATATTAGCCCAGGTTATCCTGTAATCTTCAGATATTAACAACCTGTAAGTTGTAATTAATTTCTATAAGACTCCTCTGATTTGTTTATATTCATTTGGTGGTTTGTAAATAATTTTGTTGGTTTGTTTTTTAATTACATAAATTATAAGTTTGTACTGTTACATTGTCCAGCTGTGGTCTCGAGGTAGCGCGCTGCCTTGTCACGCAGGGGGCCCGCGTTCGATTCCCGGTCGGGACAGGCTCCTGGGTGAGGTTTGTTTCGAGTTTTTTCCTCACCTGTAAGACAAATGTCAGGAGGCTTAGGGCCCAAAGTTCCCCGAAAATCATCCGGCCATCATCATCATCCTTATCATTATCATCATCATCCTTCATAGGTTCGGAAAGCAACGGGAAGCTACCACACCCATAATTCCCTAGTAAATCTGCAAAGCATAGCACGAAAAAGCTATGATTGCTGTGAAAGACCTGCCTTCGGGCAGAATTACTATGGATGGACTGTTACATTAGCTTGCCAGTGACACTAGCACTAATGTCAAATTTATTTCTATTTCATTAATTGTGCGCAATTTGGAATAGCTCTATAAAATCAGTTAACCTTCACATTCATGACCTACTTAGGCCTATAGAACAAGGGTATCCAAATGACATCCCGCGGGGCGCATGTGGCCCTCCAAACGATTTTGAACGGTTCGCGTAAAATTGCCGCTTATTCTAATACGATTTAAAGTTATCCTTCCATTAAAACATTTTTTAAATTAATTTATGTTCTCCCGTTTCTTTTATGGTGCATATTTCTTTTATTTTCTTTATTTCATAGCATAATCTATGAAACTGTTAAGTATCGTATTAGTCATTGTATGTCAGAAAGAAATTCTGCATTTATCAATTCTGGACAGTTATTAAATACATTCACACACCGAACAATATCTATTATCAAGAGAACGTTTTTTTATTGCACCATGCTATGTGACAAAGAATAAGGTTAAAGAAATAACTTTTCCCTTCTCTATCCCTTATCAGTGCGAATTTGTTTTTGAAGTCACTTTGAATCAATGTGCATTTAGAAGAAACAGGTCTACAACAGATCAGATTTGTAATATTAGACAGATTTTAGAAAAGAAACGGGAATATAATGGTACTGTACATCAACTGTATTTAGACTTCAAAAAAGCATATGATTCAATTAAGAGGGAGAAGTTATATAGTATCCTGCTGGAGTTCAGAATTCCTAAAAAGTTAGTTAGACTTATACGAATGTGTCTAAATGGCACACAGAGTAGGATGCGTGTAGACAAAACAGTTTTCGGACACTTTCGATATCCAGAATGGGTTGAAGCAAGGAGATGCACTATCTCCTCTACTATTTGATTTTGTACTAGAGCATGCCAATAAATCTTTAGAGAATGAGGAAGGCTTACAACTCAATGGTATTAATAAGCTGTTAGTTTATGCTGATGATGTAGTATTATTGGCCGACAGCGAGGAGATACTAAAGAACAACACGCACACACTATTGAGTAATACTAAGAAATTAGGACTGGAAGTAAATATCAGTAAAACTAAATATATGGTCACACGTAAACAATCATTATATAATGGAAATGGACAGCTAATGACAAATGAGAGAAATTTTGAGGAAGTGGCTGAATTCAAATACCTAGGAACAATGATCACAAATAGGAATGAGATGCACAAAGAAATTAAACATAGGCTCAATTCTGGAAATGCGTGCTATTATGCATTGCAGAGACTTTTGATGTCCCAACTCGTTTCAAAAAACGTTAAACTAAAAATATATAAAACTATTATTCTACCAGTTACATTATAAGTATGGGTGCGAAACATGGACTCTTACTTTAAGAGTGGAAAGAACATTACAAGTATTTGAGAATAAAGTATTTAGGAAAATTTTTGGACCAAAGAGAAATGAACAGACAGGTGAATGGAGAAGACTGCATAACAATGAACTACATGGTCTTTATAGGATGCCAGATATAATAAGAACAGTTAAGTCTCGTAGACTGCGTTGGGCAGGACATGTTGCACGTATGGGAAATGAAAGACTTGCATGGAAGCTTCTTGTAGGAAAGCCAGAGGGAAAACGCCCAGTTGGTAGACCAAGAATGAGGTGGGAGAATAACATTAACTATGATTTGAGGGAAATAGATTATACAGGGAATGATTGGAAAGTATTAGCTCGGGATAGGGATGTATGGAGAGCTTATGTCCGTGCGGCCATGAACCTACGGGTTCGATAGTGCCAGTGAGTAAGTAAGTAAGTCACTTTGAATAATAATGCTACAAGTAAAGTAACAACTTTTTTTTCATTCATAAGTAGTAACTTAAATGTACTTGTTGATAATCATTTTGAAAGGAGAACCTTTTATTTTCAATTTTCGACCTTCAACTTTATTAAATAACATATTTCTGGCCCCCAGGTTCATTATAATTGGACATAATTTCCATTGAGCATTTCTTAATTTACGTAAATTCTGCAATGCTAAAACCCTATTACATTTGTTACCCAATTATACACAGATATGTGTTTATATTAACTGACGTTCCGATCAATTTCACGGCAGTTATACCAGTATATTTAAACGTAACACTGTATATAACTATTCCATTCCACAGTAATTCTGCCAGAGGGCAGGTCTTTCACTGCAATCATAGCATTTTCATGCTTTGCGGCTTTACTAGGGAATGATAGGTGTGGTAGCTTCCCGTTGCTTTCCACACCGGTGAAGAATGATGATAATGATAAGGATAATGATGGTAACCGGATGATTTTCGGGGACCGTTAGGCCCTAAGCTTCCTGACATTTGTCTTGCAGGTGAGGAAAAACCCCGAAAAACCTCACCCAGGTGCCTGTCGCGACCGGGAGTCGAACCCGGCCCGCTGCGTGACAAGGCAGCACGCTACCTCGAGACCACAGCAGTGGACGTATAGGCCTATAACTGTAGTGATTATTAAAAAGTGTTCTGAAAATTGTTTCAATATGTATTAGGGGAAGTGCTCGACGTTCACCACTGTGGTCTCGGGGTACTGTCCCTGCCTAGAACACAGTGGTCGCGGGTTCGATCCTCAGTGAGGAAAAGGAACTAGTTTCCTTGGTGAGGTTATTTCAGGATTTCTACTCACACATAGGAGAAATATTAGGAATATTTAAGACCGAAATAGTCACCGAATACCATTCGGCTGTCATAATAATTCTATATCACATTCGCCTTGTTTAGTATGAATGTATGAGTGAGTGGAGTAACTTCTAATATTAGTGTTGTCTTGGAGGTGGCCTTGGCCATGGTCTGGTTACTAGTCGGGCGAAAATCTCCATGCGTTTGAGTGATAAAAACGTATGTAGGCCTATGTGATCCAGAGTTTAAAAAATCCTCTGCGGTCAGGTCACATCACCTTTAACCATTTAAGGTGCGAAGAACATAGCCTAAATATATCTAAAAAGAGAGAGGTTAAACCAAGGTTAAGAGAGAGAATGGAGTGGGCCCTATTCGATAAAGAAATAAAAATATTTCTATTAATATGATTGCTAATCTTAATGCCTTCTGAATTATGGACTTATTTTTAAGAATACATATCTTCTACTCCGAGCATTTTGGTAAGAATCAAATTAGGAAACATTCTACGTAGACAATCAATACCTTTTTTTTTTGTTCAATTACTCTAGGTTATCTTACGAGAATTCTGACATTCGCGGAATTGTAATAAATTTCTGAGGTTGGGTAACCTGGAAGACGAAACTACATTACCCCGATGACATGATAATAATAATAATAATAATAATAATAATAATAATAATAATAATAATAATAATAATAATAATAATAATGCTTTATTTTAGCTGGCAGAGTTAAGGCCATAAAGCCTTCTCTTCCACTCAACCAGCGAATAGTAAAATTATACAAAAATTACATACATATTACAATTTTAACATATTATTAAAATACAGACTAAACAAAATACAATGATGATGTGATCTAATACTAGCTAATACTAACAAAAATATAGAATGTAATAAAATTAAAATGATATAAAATAAAGTAAGTACCTTCCTAGATGATTATTAATGGATTGCTCTATATAGTTGTTATGCAGTTAATGTTTTCATTGTGTCGAACTTATGATATCAGTTAATTTGGATTTAAATAATGATAGCGATTGACAGTCCTTGACATGATGGGTGATATATGATAACCAAGCACCAGGAGTGTCCTTAAATCTAAGTCAAACCTAATTTCTAGACCACTGGTGATTACAGGAATAATTCCCTATGAGAAAAAATGTGTATGGTCGGAGCGGAATTCGAATGCGGGACCAAAATATAGTCAGAAGATCAGACCACAAGAACATGGGGCTAGTCCATTTGTTACCATTAAGGAACACGTCATATTTCAATATATACAGGGCAAGTCAAAATGTTGTGCAGGTTTTCAGAAATTTATTATGTGAAATGTAATGAACATATAATATTGTGAGACATATTGTATGAAAGGTAAACTCTCAAAGTTTTTTTTTAAATATTCACAGATGTTCTATGTGAGCGCCTTTTGTTACACGACAGATGTCAAGCCGATATTCAATCTCCTGCCAAACTTTCTGTAGCAGTCCGCGGTCGATATCAGCAATGGCTGCTGTGATGCGGGCACGCAGTTCATGCAGTGTTGTTGGAAGTGGTGGTACGTAAACATGATCCTTTACATGACCCCACATGAAGAAATCACACGGGGTTAGATCTGGTGAACGAGGTGGCCAATGAATGAGTTGTTGATCACCCTGAGATGCACGGCCTATCCAGCGTTGTGGTAAAGCCGTATTCAAATGGTCTCGAACACTGCCATGGTAATGTGGAGGGGCACCATCCAACTGCAGAATGAAATCTGGACTATCCGCTTCAAGCTGCGGAAGGAGCCATTGTTGTAGCATATCAAGGAAAACATGTCCGTTCACAGTACGTTCATGAAAGAAAAAGGGCCCATAAACCTTTGCATGGGAAATGGCACAAAAGACATTCACTTTCGGAGAATCGCGTTGATGTTCCAGAGTTGCATGGGGGTTACCAGTTCCCCAAATCCTTACATTGTGTCCTATTCACTTTTCCTGAAAGGTGGAAAGTCGCTTCATCACTGTAAACTACCCTCTCATGGAACTCATTCTCTTCCATTAATGCGAGAAAATCAACACAGAAGGACGCTCGCAAAGCATAATCGGCGGGTTTTTAAGGCTTGAACCAGTTGCAAGTGGTAGGGTTTCATCTGTAAACGTTTCCGGAGAATCCGCCATACAGTTTTTTGTGGTAGTTGAAGTTCTGTCGCTCCCCGGTAGGTGGATTTCTGTGGACTCCGCACGAAGCATGTGCGAACGCGTTCGACTGTCTCTTCACTCGTCGACGGACGGCCAGTCGATTTTCGTTTACAGATACAGCCTGAATCCCTAAATTGTGTGTACCACTTACGAATGGATCTCCCATCCGGCGGGTCTTTATCGTATCTGGTACGGAAATGTCGTTGAACACTAGTCACAGAGTTGTTTACATGGTAATCAAGCACACAGAAAGACTTCTGATCCCCAGTCAACGCCATTTTCCTTTACTGCTCTGCTGTTGACATCTTGCGGGTGAACGCGGAACTTTAGAAGTGGACAACTAAACTTTGAGAGTTTACCTTTCATACAATATGTCTCACTATATTATATGTTCATTACATTTCACATAATAAATTTCTGAAAACCTGCACAACATTTTGACTTATATATATATATATATATATATATATATCAATATAATTAAACACCAGAGTAATAAATTTACTACAATGTGTACTAAAGTATTGTCCTATCGATCAGTCCGTCGCCGTGGCGTAGTCCCTATCTTCCACTACGGCGACCCGGGTTCCATTCCTGGCGGGGTAGGGGATTTTAAATCTCCACCTTGGGTCTGCGTGTGTGTGTCCTGTCCTTGTGTCTATGTGAGAATTAAAGAAAGTTAACAAACAAGTAAAACAAACAAAGAATAAAGTAAAACAATAAGGAATAACCAGTATTAAAAATATCACGTATTGTTTAAGTTGAAAGAATCAAAGGTGTTTCAGAGATTGTCCTGATGAGTGGAAGAAGAGGCCGCATGGCCTTAACTCCACCAGGCTAAATAAATAAATAAACAAACGAATTAAATAATTCCGTCAAATGTAGGGTGGAAGGTTTCATAGAAATAGATGGCTGTCGTACCGAGCACATGTTGTACATCCAAGGCTGTGGTTATACTGTAATAGTTTGTGGTGGGAAATAATAGAACGCAACACAGAAGATACTAAGTTTAGGATCTACGCTTGTAAGAAATGTTTACTTCTTTTATTGTAAAATACCTCATCTGTAAACATTCTAACCTTTTAAAAATCATCATTAACATCGTGTATCCACAAATGTAAAAGAAAATATTTGGAAGAAGAAAATATTCACGAACAAGATGCAATTTTATCAACATCGATTCTATGGACGTTTAGCTACTCAGACCAATGTGTGATGCGTAAGGGTGTTATTTTAAGAGTAGACTACTTTTCAACTTTGAACATGTTAATAAAATTTAATTCATTCTTACCTGCATTATATTAAAATAAATATAACATTATCGAAATTAATTATTGAATTTCATATAATACAATATAATTAGCCTGCACTCTACAAACTGTAACATAGTTCTGTAGTGTGACACAATATAACATAGTTCTGTAGTGTGACACAATATAACATAGTTCTGTAGTGTGACACAATATAACCTAGTTCTGTAGGGACACAAAATAATGGACATTGCGGTAGTGTGGACACAATTATAACATAGTTCTGTAGTGTGACACAATAATACATAGTTCTGTAGTGTGACACAATATAACATAGTTCTGTAGTGTGACACAATAATACATAGTTCTGTAGTGTGACACAATAATACATAGTTCTGTAGTGTGACACAATATAACATAGTTCTGTAGTGTGACACAATAATACATAGTTCTGTAGTGTGACACAATATAACATAGTTCTGTAGTGTGACACAATAATACATAGTTCTGTAGTGTGACACAATAATACATAGTTCTGTAGTGTGACACAATATAACATAGTTCTGTAGTGTGACACAATAATACATAGTTCTGTAGTGTGACACAATAATACATAGTTCTGTTAGTGTGACACAATATAACATAGTTCTGTAGTGTGACACAATAATACATAGTTCTGTAGTGTGACACAATAATACATAGTTCTGTAGTGTGACACAATATAACATAGTTCTGTAGTGTGACACAATAATACATAGTTCTGTAGTGTGACACAATAATACATAGTTCTGTAGTGTGACACAATATAACATAGTTCTGTAGTGTGACACAATAATACATAGTTCTGTAGTGTGACACAATAATACATAGTTCTGTAGTGTGACACAATATAACATAGTTCTGTAGTGTGACACAATAATACATAGTTCTGTAGTGTGACACAATAATACAAAAAAAAAACTGAATTTAAAAGTGTAATCAACTTTCCAAATTAATGCAGTTGCAGAAAAAAATATTTAAACAGTGTTGTATGCATAATTATTTCACCATAGTTTATAGATGAACAGGCATAAGTATTTCAGGTTCCATGTCTACCAAGAGAAGAAGTAGTAGTAGTAGTAGTACTTGTAATAATAATTAATAATAATTATAATATAATAATAATAATAATAATAATAACAACAATAATAATAATAATTTTTATTTCAGGATTGTTCCTGTTATTTACATACGTAACCTTAACCAAAAATGTTAATTTTTATCTTCCACACTTCCCGGTCTTCCCGGTCTCCTTTGTCATATTTATCTTTTAATAATAAAAATAACAATAATAATAATAATAATTATGTATTATATTATATTATATTATATTATATTATATTATATTATATTATAGTATATTATACTACACTACACTACATTATATTACATTACATTATTATTACATTATTATATTATTGTTATTATTATTATTATTATTATTATCATTATTATTATTTGACTAATATAACAATGTATAAATAAAAACTTCAAAATTTCGAGATCGGCTCTAAGAATTTTGCTCTCTTTTCTGTAAGTATATAATTTTAAACTTTCCTATTTGAACTGTTCATGTGTTTCAAATGGCAAGAGTGTCACATAAAATATGAATCAAAATTGCTGGTGTACCTTATTTTTCTTATGGATAATTGATATTCATGCAATTACGGAACTTTTATAAAACCATTAATTTATTTACCACAGATTTAATAGATTTCCGAATGGAATTAGAGATTATAATTTCCATGCATAGTAGCCTATGTAATTCGTTTAAATCACTTCATATAACAATTATCTGGTGTTAAGCTGCAAAATTACAATATCAATAATTTCAAAGCACATAATAACGTATGATTCCTGGAATCTCAAAAGCTGGGCAGAAATGGATTTTTCGTTTTTACTTTTATGATTTTTGCATTATACCATGATATTCTCTAGTGACTGGTGGTTTTAGAACTCTAATCCTGATACGTGAACTAACTCCATAGTAGTTGTCAGTCAGTCATTGAAGCGAGTGTTGAGAGTTGCGTATTTCCTTTGTTGTGGTCGAACATTGCTTATATTTTAAGCCTGGATTTTTTTTTAATTTTAAAATGTATTTCTTCTTATTTACAGAAGCCTTAATATTAACAGTGTTTTAACATTAATGGGAAGCATAATTAATTATCGTCTTGAAATTCTTGTTATATATATATATATATATATATATATATATATATATATATGGTGAACATCAATTACACCGACAAACTTGAGGGACTGATTCCTGCCTGGAAATGACGGAAAACTTTCCTATAAACATGTTTAGCATATTCCGGCCTCTCTCCGGATAATGTCACAGGTGAAGTGGACACGCATTTGAAGGGTAAACACATCTCGAACTGGTTCAGCATACACAACGCTTTTCAGATGTCCCTAGAGGTAAATAGCCAATGGGTTGAAGTCCGGTGACCTAGGAGGCCATGAAACAGGACCTCCGCGTCCTATCCAACGTCTGGAGAAGATTTTGTTGAAGTGTCAGCGAACTGTAATGCGGAAGTGTGGTGACGCTCCATCATGCAGAAATCACACCACCTGTCTTAATGCCAAACGCACATTCATAAGCAAAACAGGAAGAGTATTCTGCAGGAAGTCCATGATACGTTTCTCCGTTGAGGCGTCGTGGAATAATAACTGGTCCTAGTATGTGGTCGCCAAGAATCCCTGCCCAAATATTAATGCCGAACCGCTGCTTCAATCACACAATGTCCAACACAAAAAAAAACACACACTCCAAGTGGTCCGATATAATTGTGCCATTCATCAGTGCCATCTAACCGTGGCAAGGATGCATTTATTGATATTTATTATAGGATCCTCCATTTCCAGTCAGGAATCAGTCCCTGTAGTTTTTTTGTTTCCTTTTTTGTTCAATGCCACCTGTTTTTTCATTCGACATTTCAGGCATTCTCTCCTGGCATTGGCGTATTGTAACCCACTTCTGAGATTGGGGCGCCATGAAGGCTAGGTTACGCTGCGCCAATGATATGATGGGTGATGACGATGGGCAATGATGCGCCAGGAGAGGCCTTAAACATAAACTTAATGTAATGAGGTGAATATGATATTGATGACCATATGAAGTTCGGGGACCGTTTGGGCCTAATAGTATCCTGATATTTGTCTGACAGGTGAGGAAACCCCCAAAAAAAATCCTCACCCTGGAAACTTGACCCGAGCGGGGATCGAAACCGTGCCCGCTGCGTGACAAGGCAGCACACTACCTCGAGATCACAGCGGTGGACAGAGTCCCTGTAGTTTGTCGGTGTAATTAAAATTCACCCTGTGTGTATATATATATATATATATATATATATATATATATTGATAGATGTTTGAAAAATATTTAAGTAACTATTTTTACATTGCTCGGTGCTTCTTGTCTATTTGAGGACGGTCTGCCAAGCTTCATACAGAATTTTCCACATTATTTTATGTAACTAACACAGATGGAAAAATGTGTCAAAACGGAGCTTTTGTGATAGGTAACATCAGGTGCGAAATATCAGGCTGTACTATTCTGTTATCTGTTTTAATTTGATTAAGAAATTATGGTTCAATCTACAGGGGGTGAATCCAAATTCAACGGAGAAACTTTTGGAAACTGTTCAGTAATGATTCTGACTGTTCTGAACTAAGGTACCCAAGGTATCATGTGGTTTATAAGTGAGAAATTTCATTGCTTTCGTTTTGAATTCAACCACTTTGTACCTCTTTACTCAAAATATGATTCTTTCTAGACAAAACACAGCATTTTAAGATAGCAAGGGTTGGCACACTCGGCACTTCTAAGTCACCCTTATAGAATTATTTGTTGTTAAATAATTATTTTTCCTTGAGAAATAAATTTATTCTATGCCATTAATGGTTTTCCTCATTTCTCCATCTTTACATTTTATATTTAATTAGTTAAATCAAGATTAAATTAAAATATGTTGTGGCCTCTCGCCCTTGCTCTTTATCATATACATGGATAGAATACTCCAAATTGGCGACAGATGAGACACGGTTCTATCCAAATTAATAGAAACCATAAAATAGACTCCTTGCTTTTTGCACATGATTTGGTATTAATAGCTCCAACAGAAACAGATTTACAGTATTCTATACACAATTTTAGTATAATTGCAAAAAGGTACAATATGGAAATCAATACAAAGAAAATTAGTGATGGCCTTTTGTGGGAAATACCCAATACCTAGCAAAATTGTTTTGGATGATGAAATTTTAGAACGACTAAACGAATTTAATTATTTCGGTTATAATTTAACATTTCAATATGAAGCTGATATATGAAAGAAAATCACAAATTTTACAAAAACAGCGGGGATTTTTAGTACAGAAGAACACAAGATTACAGTTTGATAAGGTTCTCGCAAGATCAGTATTAAGATATGGTAGTGAAGCATGGACAATACGAAGAAGAGATGAAAGCCGAATAACAGCAAACGAGATGCGATTTATGCGCCGTACAGCAGGACCATAAAATAAATCAGGAAATTATGGAAGAGTTGGATGTAGAACCCATTTTTCACCATATACAAAACTACCAGAACAACTGGGAAGCCCATCTTCAACGAATGCCGTCTCATAGAATTCCAAAAGCCATGCTTCGTTACTGCCCACGAGGCAAAAGATCGCTGGGACGTCCAAAAAAGCGCTGGATGGAAAATTCCTCTTTGAGACCGTAACAGGCCACACGGCCTAATACTTTCATGGATGATGATGATGTGTAAATAATAATAATTATATTGTAAATACAGAATGTAATAATTTTGTTGTAATTTTGATGTAAGAATTTTTTTATCCTGGTTGAGTGGTAGACAAGGCTGATTCAGCCAGGAAAAAATAAACCTATTATTAATATTATTATAACCAGAAAAAATAAATTAAAAATATATGATTCAATAGTGAGAGATACTGTCACATGTGCAGCTGAAGTTTGGTAATTAAAAAAAAGTATGCAAATGGAAATGCATTTCTTGAGGAGAGCAGCAAGATGTTCAAAATTAAAAGAAATAATGTCATACGAGAAAAAATTAATATTAGACATTCAATAGTAGATTATATATGATCTAAGCAATTAAATTGGTATGGGCATGTACGACGAATGCAAGAAGAAAGGTTACCCAGGAAAACATTGGAATGGTGTCCACCTGGAAGAAGAAGGAAAGGAAGACCACGAAACTCGTGGATGCAAGAAATAAGAACTGGAATGAGAGCAAGGGGACTGGGGGATATGAAGTGGGTGGATAGAGACGAGTGGAGAAGAAAAATAGAACGTTAGGCACAGAAAGATGTGTAAACATTAAATTTCTGCATGTAAATAAAATAATAATAATAATAATTATTATTATAATTATTATTATTATTACCATTATTATTATTATTTTTATTATTAAACACTTCAGCCTCGGAATCAGAGGCAGGATAATTCATGGTAGGATGAGGATGACTTTTAAACGTCACAGGGTGGATAATTTTCACTGGTGGAGTGTATTCATTCAATTTAAAATACATGCAAGTTTTATTGAACGGAATATATTATGAAACTCGATATTCTCAGGAATAAGAATTGACGTTAGCTATAAAGAGAGCTTAACCACCCGTCGTCATGGTAACAGAACAGAATATTCAATTTCAGACAATATTGCATATTATATCAAATAACCTTATTCTAAAATGGCTTCTATTCCGGATTGTCCTTAGATGTGAAATGAAGGCCGATAACAATAAACTAATTAAATATATCTAAAATTAAATATAACTATCCTCAACTCCTGTCCAACTCAGGGCCGTGTCGTGGGATGAGATGAGATGAAGGCTCTATATTTATAGAGTTACGTATACGACAAAGGTGCTGGCCGACCACGACTGACGCACAGTCACAGAGGCGGATGAACAAAACGAAATGGATTTAATAAATATGAAAAAGTGGAAAGAAATTTCTGGTAGAGTAAAAAGGGAAGATTGCCGAGAAAAACCTCCTCAGTGACCGTTTCGTTCTCCTCCAAACCCATATAAAGTGAACGAGACTCGATGTGGAGACACTAGCGATGTAAGGAAGCGTTTAACCGCTTGCGCTACGGAGCCGCTAAATATATGTAAATAACTTAATTTAATTTGTAAATCAATAAACAATTTTTTAAGGAGGATGCAAGATCTTCCGCAGGCTGTAACATAAGGAAACTTAAAATGTTAAGGAAATTTTCCTGATATCTAGAGAAAGGAAGTATGGTAATGGGGTATATTATGTTAGAGTTAAGTTTCATTGTCTTGTAACATCTACGTATTTCTCTGCGACTAAATTTACAAGTCATAAGGCACAAGTTAGTTTCGTAAGTTTTAATTTTTATTATATATTTATCTTCTCGCTTTTTGGAATTCCTATGTACCTTCCATCCATAGTAATTCTACCCGAAGGCAGGTCCTTCACTGCAATCATAGTGTTTTCATGCTATGCTTGCAGCTTTACTAGGGAATTGTAGGTGTGGTAGCTTCCCGTTGCTTTCCACACCAGTGATGGATGATGATGATGATAATGATAAGGATGATAATGTTGATGATGATGATGGCCATATGATTTCGGGGACCGTTTGGGCCTTAAAGTTCTCCTGACATTTGTCTTACAGGTGAGGAAGAACCCCGATAAAAACCTCACCCAGAAAAACTGCCCCGACCGGGAATCGAACCCGTGCCCGCTGCGTGACAAGGCAGCACGCTACCTCGAGACCACAGCGGTGGACTCCTATGTACCTTGGAGGAAGAAATTATAAATGTATGTTGCATGCAGTCTCTTAAGTTATTAAATTAATTAATTAATTAATTAAAGCAATCAGTCAGTTACGAGTAACATCAGTCAGTAACTGGACAGTTGCGAACAATCTTAATGATGAGGATGTGATTGGTCCCTAACAGCCTACTGGAAGATTTACCATCTTCCTTTCATTTAAATCTACATTTTTAATTTTAACATGATTTGCATTATAGTCGTACGAAATTCACTTTTGCACCAAGACAATTTAGCCAGACGTGTTTAGACCTGATTGGTTACGTCGCCGTTTTTATTTAAATAATCGGTATTAATATTATGTTGGACATGCTATGCATTTCTAGTGGGATGTGTTCTAATTGGTTTGCCTTTCATATATATTGAATTTCTCATTGGTTGTATGCTCTTTGATACACGCAAAGATACTAATACAATGTTACCAACTTGTAAATCGTTCTAGAATGTTTTTTTATTATTTGTCGCGCGCCTGTATTTACCGCCTCTTTGTGGCTTCCACTAGTGAGTTCGAAGTCACGCCGCGAACATGTCTGAAGACCACTACGAGTAGTCCGCCATTTTAGTACATTAGAAAAAAATGTTGGGAATTACGATATAGAAAGTGCAACAGTCCACTACTGTGTATATTTAATATCAGTGAGGTGATTTGTTTCAAATTAAGTATTTTTACACGCTTTATATTAGCTTGACCTGTATCTATCTATCTATCTATCTATCTATCCATCTATGTAACGGAATCTCTCAACGCGATTTTCACCACTTAAAATCATTGGATCGACTTGAAACTTTGTATACTTGTAAAGCAACCGTCACAATACAATAATTTCATATTATTTTTTTAAAATCCTGGTCAGAATCATCAGAAAAACAAAAATGTGTCTTTTTATCTATGTAACGGAATCTTTGAACACGATTTTCACCCACTTAGAAACATTGGATCGACGTGAAACTTTGTAAACTTGCAAAGGATCCGTGACAATACAATATTTTCATATTTGTTTCTAAAATGCTGGCCACAATCGTCAGAAAATCAAAAAGATTGTCTTTGTATCTATGTAACGGAATTTTGAACACGATTTTCACCCACTTAGAAACATTGGATCGAATTGAAACTTTGTATACTTGTAAAGGACCCGTGACAATACAGTGATTTCATATTTTGTTTCTAAAATCCTGGCCAGAATCATCAGAAAATAAAAACAAATTAAAACTGTTATAATAGGTTGCGGACTTGTCGACTTTTTAGTTAATCGTTGTAAGAGCTCAGTTGGTAGAGCGGTGAACTGCAGTGGTATATAATTTCAGTAATCCATACGTCGCTGGTTCAAATCCGGCTGGGAGGATTTATTTTAGAGGAGTATTACTTTTAATTCATACTACAATAATATCGAATTTAAAGATATTTACATTTTTGTCTTATTCTGTAAAATATAAAAACTAAAAAATAAAAAATAAAACATAGTTTTAAAAAACTAAAACAACACGCTACATTAGAAAACCGAACTAAAAAATTAAAAATAATTTTAATTTCCAACTCGCTTGGGATAAAATTAAAGTGGTCAACAAAACAATCATCTACAGCACATGTAGAATAAAACGAGTTATCAACAAAAAGAAAATAATTTTACCATCAAAAGCGTGGAGTGCTCTATATCAATTGATATGTTTGATAATAAACAGATATTGGTAAAAGTAAAGTCTCTAAAAAAATGTAAAAATCATAAAAAGCACGCCATACTTTTTATGGTAAAATTATTTTCTTTTTGTTGATAACTCTAGTTTTATTCTATATGTGTTGGTGATGATTTTTTTTGTTGACCACTTTAATTTTATCCCAAGCGTGATGGAAATTAAAATTATTTTTCATTTTTTAGTTCGGTTTTCTAATAAAGCGTGTTGGTTTAGTTT
Source organism: Diploptera punctata (assembly GCA_030220185.1). Lineage (NCBI taxonomy): Eukaryota > Metazoa > Arthropoda > Insecta > Blattodea > Blaberidae > Diploptera > Diploptera punctata. The sequence continues at coordinate 1,253,749 of JASPKZ010007908.1, forward strand.
TTTTAAAACTATTATTTATTATTAATAAATAATGTTGTACCTAAATTACTTTATTTCGTCTATGTAAATAGATTCTTCTGCTCTACCCACGAGTTTCCAGGAACTTATCCCTGGTGGTCCTCCATCATTCTACATTTTATAATCTACAGTGAACTCCGCAGTTGAGGGCTGTCCCTCCACCCATCATTGTTTTAATTGTCTTAATAGTTACGGAGACTGCATGCAAGGTACGTAATTTATTATAATTTTATATACAGTGACAAATACCTCAACGGAATTTTACCATCAAATTTATTAGCATTTACTATGTAATAATAATAATAATAATAATACTAATAATAATAATAATAATAATAGTAATAATAATAATGGAAAAACTGCACTTAAACTAGCGTAAAATATTTTCAAAGCCCTACAGAAGAACAGTGCGCATGTGCCAGAGTATATAGAGCCAACGATAACCCATACTCGAACCACATATCGATTATCATCCTCGATTACTGTCCGTCGCTATGAAATTTAAATGACCAATATTTGCAATAAATCCCCAAATCTAAGTAAAAAAAATATTAATAATATTAAAATTACCAAACGTTTATTAAAAATGGGTGTACACTTACCTATCACTCCCTAACGCTGATCCAACCAGCGACAACTCAAAACAGCGATAGAAAAATCATAGACTAAGTAATATACTCTGTGCAGAAAATAGCAGTTCGCATCACAATATTGTCTAACCAGTGTCATAATATTGTGATAAGCATATTTAAATAAATACTTCAAAATTGTCTAATAAAGTTACAAAAATTGTTTCTAAAAGTTTAAAATATTAAATAATGTTAGTACATACAAAAGAAGAGCTATAGTTTACAACATAACTGAAAAATCAAGAGCTAGTGGAAGTGTAGTTGAGCCATAATAATAATAATAATAACAATAATAATAATAATAATAATAATAATAATAATAATAATAATAATAATAATAATAAGAGACGTAGTTCATTCGGACGCAGTGATTCCTAGTTTAACTTTAAGCACTGGTTTGTTAGCATTGTTTTCATCCAAATCAATTCAATGAAGTATATATGTTACAACATAATTAATATATAGTTCAAACCACTGTGTGTTCATTTCGAATTTGAATAAATATATACATATATATCCATCCATAGTAATTCTGCCCGAAGGCAGGTCCTTCACTGCAATCATAGCATTTTCATGCTATGCTAGCAGCTTTACTAGGGAATTGTAGGTGTGGTAGCTTCCCGTTGCTTTCCACACCGGTGAAGGATGATGATGATGATAATGATAAGGATGATGATGATGGCCGTATGATTTCGGGGACCGTTTGGGCCTTAAAGTTTTTCTGACATTTGTCTTACAGGTGAGGAAAAACCCCGATAAAAACCTCACCCAGAAAAACTGCCCCGACCGGGGATCGAACCCGGGCCCGCTGTGTGGCAAGGCAGCACGCTACCTCGAGAACACAGCGGTGGACCATATATATATATATATATATATATATATATATGTATGCCACCCCATGGGTTCCTCATGTAGACACGGGTGTCCCATTATGGGAGTTTATTGAAAGAATTAATTTAATTACTTTTTCCCTTACAGATGTCAATGAGTGACCTGTGGTCAGCATATCGCCTGAATGAGACATCTAGTAACTAAGGTATTACATGTGTGGATACGTTCGGTTAAATTTTGCTCAGAGACACTAATATTGGCTTGAGCCTAAAAATTTTCAGATTGGTGTAGCACGACTAGGAGTATTTTTACTTGTATTTTTCCCTCCTATAAAATCATCGACTCCGGCCGAGTTTAAACTAGCGATCCTCGAGAATAGAGGCAAGAACGTAACCACCGAGACCGACGATAACAAATATAGTACAGTACAAAATAGATACGAGGATGTAAATAAAGTAGTAGAAACTAGAATATTATGAACATACTATTCAAATCACAGAAACAATTCTGAATTTTTGTAGTTCTTCGAAATGATAGCAGACCTAACGGTATTCCACATGAAGTGCATTCATTCTCCGAGAGTGAATATGCGACTTTATAACATTTCACGTAGAGGTATTCCAACCAAAAAGTTTTATACTTTATACACGATTTATATTAGCTTGACCTGTATCTATTTATGTAACGGAATCTTTCAACACGATTTTCACCCAATTAAAACATTGGATCGACTGGAAACTTTGTATACTTGTAAAGGACCAATGAAAATACAATAATTTCATAAATCATATATAATAGGTTGCGGACTTATCGACTTTTTAGTCCATCGTTGTAAGAAATTAATATTATATCCTCTCGTAGCTCACTTGGTAGATCGGTGGACTGTAGTGGTATACAATTTTAGTAATCCTTAGGTCGCTGGTTCAAATCCGGCTCGGAGGATTTTCTTTTAGAAGAGTATTACTTTTAGCTCATACTACAATAGTATTTAAAGATATTTACATTTTTATCTTATTCTGTAAAATATTAATGACAATTTTGTAAAATTATAATAATGTTAGATAATATTAATTTAAAAATATATATATAATTATATTCGTATATTGACACTAAAAATATCGTAAGCAATTAAATTTTCATGAGATTCCGGTTTATGACAATGAATTAATCTAAAAAATAAAAAATAAAGAATAGTTTAAGAAAACTAAAACAACACGCTTCATTAGAAAAACAAACTAAAAAATAAAATATAATAGTTCAAAAATACTAAAACAACACGCGTTATTAGAATACCGAACTAAAAATGAAAAATAATTTTAATTTCCAACACGCTTGGGATAAAATTAAAGTGGTCAACAAAAGAATAATCTCCAACACATATAGAATAAAACTAGAGTTATCGACAAAAAAAATTACCATCAAAAGCGTGGGGTGCTTTTTTATAATGTTTACGTTTTATTCTTAGAGACTTTACTTTTACCAATATCTGTTTATTATCAGATATATTAACTGATAAAGAGCACCCCATGCTTTTGATGGTACAATTGTTTTTTTGTAGATAATTCTAGTTTTATTCTAGATGTGTTGGAGATGATTTTTTTGTTGGTCACTTTAATTTTATCGCAAGCGTGTTTGAAATTAAAATTGTTTTTCATTTTTTAGTTCGATTTTCTAATAAAGCGCGTTGTTTTAGTTCTTTTAAACTATTATTTATTATTTAACGTTGTGTTTGTTCTCTGAGCCTCTCTATGTGACAGCCTTCATCAATTATTGAGAAATTCGATTCGGAGTATAATTTCTCAATAGTAGCGGGGTAAGTGAGCACTTGTGTGGATCTGAAGAGAAATGCTGACGTCATGTATACCTTCCAACTCTTGACAGCACAATGGTGGTTCGTTGTTTTCTTTAAATTAGGTCAGTTTTTGGATAGATGCATATTATTATTATTATTATTATTATTATTATTATTATTATTATTACTATTATTAATACTATTATTATTATTATTATTATCATTATTATTACTTTTATCATTAATATTATTATTATTAGTCCACCGCTGTGGTCTGAAGGTAGCGTGCTGCCTTGTAACGCAGCGGGCCCGGGTTCGATCCCCGCTCGGGACAGTTTTTCTGGGTGAGGTTTTTATCGGGGTTTTCCACACCTGTAAGACAAATGTCAGGTAAACTTTAGGGCCAAACGGTCCCCGAAATCATATGGCCAACATCATCATCCTTATCATTATCATCATCATCATCCTTCGCCGGTGTGGAAAGCAACGGGAAGCTACCACACCTAGAATTCCCTAGTAAAGCTGCAAAGCATAGCATGAAAGTGCTGCGATTGCAGTGAAAGACCTGCCTTCGGGCAGAATTACTATGGTATGGATTATTATTATTATTATTATTATTATTAGTAGTAGTAGTAGTAGTAGTAGTATTAATACTACTATTATTATTATTACTATTATTATTATTACTTTTATCATTATTATTATTATTATTACTATTATTATTATAAATACTGTTATTATTATTACTTTTATCATTATTATTATTACAGTGATTAACTAATGAAGCATAAGAAACATTTCTCAATTGTTTTCAAACATCGCAGTTTATATTAAATATATAAATATTTTAAAATAACTATATTTAAATAATGATTTTTGAGTAAACAGCTTAATTGTATTTGTTAAATAGTCCTAACAAGTGCCACTCTTGATTTCCAAATTCTGTAGATAAATTCACTTCTCATTTCGTGAGTCGTATATTTATCGATAATCTGGAAATCACTCGTGGCATTACTTATGATACATTTTTTGTTTTCCATAATAATAATAATAATAATAATAATAATAAAATAATAATAAAATAATAATAATAATAATAATCATAATAATGATGATGATGATGATGATGATGTAATGATAATGATGATAATGATGATGATGATAATGATAATGATGATGATGATGATGATGATGATGATGATGATGATGATGATAATGATAATGATAATGATAATGATAATGATAATGATAATGATAATGATAATGATAATGATAATGATAATGATAATGATAATGATAATGATAATGATAATGATAATGATAATGATAATGATAATGATAATGATAATGATAATGATAATGATAATGATAATGATAATGATATAATTATAATGATAATTTATTTATTATATTATTTATGGTTTGAGGATAGATACTGGAAACGAGATGATAAATAATTGGGAATCGAGGTATGTAGGATCTTAAATAAGAGAATTAGTCAATGCGATTTTCTTCTCTCTTTTAGATGTAGCCATGACAATTCGTGGAATAATGGAGAAATGTGATCGTATTTTCGAACATTAAATATGAATCTGACACACATATTATGGACACGCTGCAGTTTGTCCGACAATCCGTCACTTATGTCAGTTAGTAGAACGTCACAGTAGTCAAAATGCGGCATCACAAAGGTTTGAATTCAAATTCTTTTAAGAGCTGCAGGAAGAAAATTTTTGAGACGCTTTAGGGAATGCATTATGGAGAAGATCTTTTTAGATGTTTGTTTTACTTGCACATGCCAATTTAAATTAGAATCTAAGTAAAGTCCCAAGTTTTTAACGACGTCGGTATAAGGAATTTGTTCGTTATTTAATAAAACAGCCGGCATATTGCCATTGTTTATGGAGTGTAATAGTCTTGGATGTCCGATAATTATTGCTTGCGTTTTGTTTACATATATATGTATTCTAGAGTTTCTTATGTCCTACGATGTAAATATGTGAATTATATATTTCTGTAACGTTATTTCCTGGAAAATAATTCGTTTATGAAAGTGCAAACAGTAGTTTCTTTATTTGGTGGTATAATCAATTGCTACAAATGTTTTATATTATCTCTCCCATGCGCTGTCTGCTGACATTCATGCACTATATATACAATCTGGTAGCCGTATTTCGTAGAGATTCGGTCACTGCAAAATAATGCTATGACCTATTCAGAATCTTAAAAACGGAGGAGCTTTCTTTAATATGACTATTTAACTCATGCCCCAAATGGGACTCAATGGCCAATGACGTTTCAATGATTTCTGTTTTACAACCAATCAGAGTCGTGTTTTACGAAATATTTATCAGTGTTATAATTACCATATTAAAGAAAGCTCCTCCTTTTTAATATTCTGAACAGGTCTGACCATTATTTTGCAGTTACTGAGCCTGGGAGAAATACGGCTACCAGATTGTATATATAGTGCAAGAATGTCAACACATGCCGCATGTTGGAGTTAATATAAAAACATTTGTAGCAATTGATTATACCACCAAAAAGAGAAATCACTGTTTGCATTTTCTTAAATGTATTTTTTCACAGGTAACAATCCAGAAAAATATAATTGTCATATTTACATCATACGACATCGGAAATGAATTAATATACAGTTTGATGTGTTTCATTTTTTCTCCACTAGAGAGCATTCTTATAATATAACTAGTATGATCTGGTTGCAGTGATAAACAAAAGAAGCAGATGAAGCGTACCTATCGCTTCTCATTTGTTTTCAAACATCGCAGTTTACATTAAATATATAAATATTTTAAAATAACTACAGTTAAATAATGATTTGTGAGTAAACAGCTTAATTTTATTCGTTAAATAGTCCTAACAAATGCCACTCTTGATTTCCAAATTGTCTAGATAAATTCACTCCTCACTTCGTGAGTCGTGAATTTATCGATAATTTGGAAATCACTCGTGGCATTACTTATGATAAACTTCAGTTGATAAATTCGAGGCGAATCACGACTGTGATTGGTTATAAATCAAAAGTCATTGAAATGTGATTGGTCATTGACTCCCATTTGGGGCTTGAGTTAAATAATTAAGATAAAAGTTACTGCTAAACTTTTGCTCATAATTCTCTGTGTATCTCCTTCGCTAAAGATTGAGGCGCGTCTTTGTAAATTTTGATATGTTGCTACGAGAGAACACTTATCCATAGCTGCATAGACGTGCTCCTGACAGTAATGTATTCAGCAAAGTGGTTATGCTGAAGCCGGGGATTGCGTGTGTTTTCATGAAATAGTATACTACGTGTTATGTAAGTACGTACGTTACAATTGATTTCCTTCCCTTTGCTTTAAAGTACGATAATTGCATGAGGGTGAACAGCAATATAGACATGTCATGACCTCGAAAATAATATATTCTTACTTTATTTTCGTGTACATGGCTTCAAGTGTTATCTTGCATTAATTTAAATTTTCCTCGGAAGAGAAGCACATATGCATCAAAGATATACCAAGGGTATTTGCATCCAAAGATTGTAATTAATTTTCGTGCAATATAGATCTACTATAGTATGAAATGTTAGACTATAAGGGCAATTAATCAAATTTTAATTTAAAATGTTAGAGGTATTGAAGGGAATGTATAATCAGTGGAAAAACTGAAAATCAAAGTTGTACTCTTTAGTAGCGAGAACAACACTCTCTTACCCCTACTAGATTAAATTCTGAGATAAAATTATACATCCATATATATATATATATATATATATATATACATCCATGGAAATTCTGTCCGAGGGCAGGTCTTTCACTGCAATCATCCCATGATTTGCAGCTTTACTAGGAGATTATAGATTTTTTCAACACCGGTAAAGAATGATGATAATAATAAGGATGATAATGATGGGTGATTTTTTTGGGGGGGGGGTTTCCTCACCTATAAGACAAATGTCAGGAAGCTTAGGGCCCAACGGTCCCCGAAATTCATCCGGCCATCATCATCATCGTCATCATTATCATATTTATCTCTCACCGTTGTGGAAAGCAACGGGAAGCTGCCACACCTATAATTCCCTATTAAAGCTGCAAAGCATAGCATTAAAATGCTATGATTGCAGTGAAAGACCTGCCCTCTGGCTGAATTACTATGGATGGATGTATTTCTTGTCTGGTTCTAATAAATTATAATAAAAACCACATCCGTATTTTCAGGTCAAATGTTAAGATAGTATTATTAGGCCTATATGGGTGTGAAATCTGGGAAACCCTGCAGGTCTTCTTAAACAGGTATCTGAGATAGATCCTTCGCATATTTAGAAAAAAAATGTTATTTCTAATAAGAATCTAGGGAAACTAATGAAGAGCTCGTTGAAATCCAAATAAAAGGAGGAAATAGAGATGAATTGGCTATAGCGTTAACAAAAATCAGAATGTTATTGAGAGATAAGCCCTGTTTTGGAACCTTGACGGCCAGAGGAAAAGAGGAAGACCACGACTGTCATGGAGGAATAGTGTGGAAGTGGAAGTCAGAAGGAAAAGGAAGACGTGAGGTGAGTTGATGATTTTGACTCAGAATAGATTGTTCTGGAGTACCTTCGTTGAGGCCCTATGCTCTGGATAAATGTTACAGACGATACTGTTGCTGATTATAGACATTGATAACCTCGTCTAAATTGAGTCTCTTATTTTTCTTCGTCGTCTTTGTCAGCTTCCAGTATAGGTGGTAATGGCTCTTTCTCTTCAGTGTTCTTCCACATTCTCCTGTGGCGGCTCATGATTTTTTCTTTAGTTTGATGTATACTCTTGGTTTTTTCAAGCATTCTATTGTCTTCAACTTATGTGATATTCCCACTAATTCCTCTTGGTTTTTATCCAATTGGATATTTAATCTACGTTATTTTATTTTAATTATTTCACTGCCCCTTCTTTTATCTCTAAGTAGAATTGTGTTTATTGGCAGATAAGTTCTAACAAATTCCAATGCGTTTACATTTATTCTGACACACATGTATAAAACTCTTATTTTTGATAGTGATAACTATGCAAGTAAAACAAATAGTCAACGTAACTTTAAAATCATAGAATACATTATTCTAAATTTCTACACTCCAAATTCAGCTTACTATCAGATCTCCCAGAAGGAATCCAGAGCCTCCATTGGGTATTATTCTTAGCCTTCCATGTTTGTTCAACTCTCTTTTCCAAGTCTCTGCTCAATTCCCTTCACATTTTTATTTCGTTCCTTATTGCTAGTCCTATGAATTTATAATTTTATTTTCTTATTTCTTTCTTGTTTTTTTTATAATTTTTACTTCGAATTATAATTTAATCTTTTCCTTACACACCACTTGCATTATTTGTTGCATACATTTTCTTCTCTATTGTTGTTAGTTTTTTGTTCGTTTCACATCCATACGCAGGATGTAAATACATATGTTGTAAGTATCTGTTATATGTAAATGTGTAATATGTGATCATATTTTATTCAGAAAAAACGTATCCAAGAAAACTTTATTAACGTTTTATGGCTTCTGCAATGTAAAGAGGGAATCAGAATATTTTGCGACTAACAGTAGATGTCGCATTACTGCAACAATTGTTACGTGTTACATTGTAGTCCTTTTGCTAGGGCACATGAAAATTCTTGCGTATGAGACTCCAGTGGTGACGGAATAATCCGGGATATGCCAGGAATATTCTACAGTCCGAACATAACCAGGCGATGTAGAATGCAGAATACGTATCAAAGTTGACGGCGGCCATTTTGAGGGTCTTGAGCATTAATTTCCCTTGTTTATTATTGTTTTATATTTACTAATTTCTGTTTTTTCTACTACATTTATATATTTGTATGTGTACACTGCCTACGTCTACCTCCATATTTCACAAACCGTATCACATGAACAAATCGCTTGTGGATATGGGTTTGTGAACAAAATGTGACCTCGCGGTACCTTTCGTCTGCCACCATAGAGCTTTGTAACGTATATTTATTTACCCTCCGTATAAGGAATGATTAAATTTTGATAATTGGGAATGGAGTGATTTTAGGATCAAAGAGTGCGGAACAGAAAATGAATGAAAAAAAAACTGACTTACGTGATCATTATGGGAAACCAGTTATAATAAGAACAGTTAAGTTTCATAGACTGCAATAGACAGGACACAGAGCACGAATAGGCAGTGAAAGATTGGTATGGTTAATTCCTGTAGGAAAACCAGAAGGAAAACGCCCAATTGGTAGCCAAGATTGAGGTGGGGGAATAACATTAACCATTACACTGGTCGACAAAAATTAACTTTTTTTCTTTCACAAGAATAAAAATATGAGATTTTAGAAGTATTTTTCGTCCTTAAATAAAATATTATTTGTTTTTTCCTATCAGGCAAGGATTTTCTGTGATATTCATTTATATTTTTTTATAATTTTAATAAAATCCATCTAACTCTAACTCATTCTGACTTACCTAGAAAGTGGTAGAGTGTGATTTTCGGGCGTATTTTGCATCGGGAACATCTATCTTCTTGGTCCAACAGTGCATACTCCACATGCCTTGGTACCTCTTTTCCATTGTGGAAATGTTCTGATGAAAACTCTCACCGTGCTCATCAGAGACAGCCCCAAGATTTTCCGGAAATAAGTCTAAGTGAGAGTCCAGAAAGTGCATTGGTAAGATCAAAGAGAATGCTAAAATACATTTTAAAAAGTAGCTGTCACAAAAAAAAAACTGTGCCTGATGGAAACATTCTGACTCCATATCTGAATTCAGTACGAAAAATGCACTGGATTCACTAATCAGATTTCTTGTGAAGAAAACCTTGTCGACCAGTGTCATTTGATGAAGGAAACTTTTACAGGGAATGATAGGATAGAAGTATATGGAGACTTATGCTCGCGTGACCATAAACCGCAGGGTTCGATAGTGCCTGTGAGTTCGTTAGTGAAAATGTCAAAATTTAGTAAACAAATATGGAAATATTGACTTTCATATCTAAGAAATGCTATACTTTTTTTTAAGGAATCGTAAGTTTATTCATCCTATTTCCTGAGGATAATTGAATGGCTTTTTTAATAAAATCCATGGCACGACTCCCCGAACAGCCAATGCTGATTGAGGCTGACTTACCAGATAACAGTAAAATGTATCACTTAAATAGCGACAGGAAATCATTTCAGATTACTTAACCGATCTTTACTACCTCACAATTGAATTAACTTCTCGTATTTCCTCAGATGATCGAATTTCAGATAATTACACTCTGATAAAAATTGATTTTACATACCTGGAATGAAAACAGAAACCTCTGTGATGCCTGCAAAATTAATAATGATGCTCTGGAATATTAATCGCTTTATACGTTTTGGAATAATTCCTAAACTCTAATAAACTCTGTCAACTATTACTTCTATTTCTGAGCCATATACATGATTTACTGACGGAGGTAATTGACGTGGAAATTTAATACTAGTTGAGCAGAAAGCTATAGAGCAACTATTGTAACGAAAGTATCTACGTGTGCACGTTAGAACGGGCAAAAGTTACAAACTATTTATTATTTCCATTTATCTTTAATTGCATCTCATGTTACGGACGTATGTAATGTGAGATGAATAATTCCACTAGGTGCAACATTTCAACATTAGGGCGAGTTATTTTTATTAAGTTGTCGATTGTGTAAGTTTGCAATCCTGTTGTACCCAGTTTGCACGTTCCTTTTTGTTAAACCCGCATTGTTTCTTTTTAGTTATTTCTATCTACATTCCTAATTCACTGTTTCTCAATTTTCGGAACAAAAGCCAGCCGACACAGACACACACATACACACACACACCTCTCTCTCTCTCTCTCTCTCTCTCTCTCTCTCTCTCTCTCTCCCTCTCTCTCTTTCACACACACACACACACACTCTCACACATTCACTCACTCATTGAATCAATCATTCATTCACTCCTTCACTCACTCACTCACTCACATTTACACACTCACTCACTTACACCCACCCGCACACCCTTATATTTTAGTAGTAGTAGGACTTTATTAGACAAAAAGTAAAATATTTACAATATTATTTACAAATATGGGTCGCACGGGCAGTAAGCCGTACGTGCTGTTGACAGTCCGTTACAATAAAGTAATAATTGGTACTAGTATAAAGAAAAATAAACAACAAAAACAGAAATAACATTACAATTACATAAAGAAAGAAACCCTTATATATATATATATATATATACACAGTATATATACACTGGTTGTTAGGGAATTCCTATTACAAACATCTATGGCTTGTAGAGGGGACTGAGTAGATAATGTTATCGAAACGAGACGTTTTCCTGGTGCAGGTAAAGCGTTCAAATCTCCCCCGAAATCCGGGGATAAATCGATAGTAATTTAATGATTTATGACGCAATTAATTACATTAACACCACCCAACATTCACTGATTTCGTGAAAATCTCCAATATAAAATGTAAAATAAAGAAACTTCACTTTTTAACTGTAAGAATAATTGTTTATACGCAATCTAACCAAACATCTACACCGTATTTAACATTGTGGTTAGTGTTTATCCACTAACAGCGGTTCGATGTGGTTCGTTTCATATATTGTACCTGCGAATCATGTTCGTTCAAACACACGTGGTGACTGTTTAATCTATTGTGCAACGGCCAGAATACGTTAAAGTAGATCTTCTACAGTGTCCACAGGATCTGATACACCAGAGACTCCATGTGGCCTCACAGAAAAAAAAATATAGTGGAGTTAAATCCGGCGATCGTGGAGGTCATGCAATCGGGCTGCCTCGGCATATCCGTCTCTGAACGTAATATCGTTAGATTGATAAAAAATTGCATGTTCAAAATGAAGTGATGAGCCATTGGGTTGAAACCAGAAGCGTCGACGGATGCCCAATGACATATCTTCCAATAATGCTCCCAGTACTTCTTCCAGGAAGATGAGTGTCATTTATTAGACTGGATGGAAGAAGGCAAGACCGAATTAAACGACCGTTCACAATACTTGCCTAAAAATGAAAGCCGAAACGCTGCTGGAATGCATTACTTGCACAGCATGAGGTTTTTGGTCTCCCCATAAATGGCTGTTCCTCGAGTTCAATACAGCGAACCTACTGAACATATATTCATCGGTGAAGAGTATCTGATATTGAAACTGGAGCTTGCTCACCACAACGGTGGAACACCATGTACACAAATTAGCACTCAGTGAAAAATTGGCGGGACCATTGCATGTACACTCTGGGGATGGTAAGCTGCCGTTTCTGCTAACTGAGAACCTCCCAGACGATGGTATGAAGAACTCCCATTGTACGCGCAATTGTTAGAGTAGGGCCTACTCGTCGAAGGGTTCCTACCACGCGATACAGTACATCCTATTCAAAATTGGGAGTGCGACGCCACCTTGAGCACCACACTTAGTTCTGTTGTTTGTGAAAGTATCTCCATCCCGGAACCGTTGAATAACTTGGCATTCTTTTGCTGTAGTGTTACACGATGTGGATAACGCTCTTGATAAAGTCAGGGAGTAGCACCCCTACTTGCAACTTCGCTGTACACTAACACCATGACGGTGTTATTCCTTATTGGCGTATTTAACACGGTATACTAATGAATGAAGCAGTGTTCGAAGATGTATGGTGAGAGACAGGATAGCTATCAAGTCATCATCGTGTGGATAATGACAAAACCTAAGCACCGTAATCTTGTGAACCTGGTTGTATTCAGTGCAGGTAAATTATATTTATTTTTACTTTTAATTACGTAATTATTTAGCCTTGTGTTTTTAAGGCAATGTCGCCTTCTTTTCCACTCAGCAGGAAAAACTTATGTTACATTAGAATATAACAACACAATTAACCCTAATATTAAATACTACTTAAATTAAATACTACTAAAATGCTATTCGTAAATGAAGATTTAATCAATAAGATAATATATATTAGATTATGATCTACATGTATAATACAATTATGTTATTAATAATTAAGATTAAGACTAAAAATATTAATAAAATGTGAACTAGGAAGATAAATTAAATTGTTTGACAGACTGTCCTTGTCTAATACATAAAAAGCAAAGAAAATAATGCGATATAGTAAGATAATTTTACGACTATACAATAATTAAGAGAAATAAATGAAAATATTTGTTAATCATATCATTATTGTCCACCGCTGTGGTCTCGAGGTAGCCTGTAGCCTTGTCACGCAGCGGAGCCGGGTTCCATCCACGGTCGGGGCAGTTTTCTGGGTGAGGTTTTTATCGGGGTTTTTCCTCACCTGTAAGACAAATGTCAGGAAAACTTTAAGGCCCAAACGGTCACCGAAATCATATGGCCATCATCATCATCCTTATCATTATCATCATCCTTCACAGGCGTGGAAAGCAACAGGAAGTATCACACCTACAATTCCCTAGTAAAGCTGCAAAGCATAGCATGAAAATGCTATGGTTGCAGTGAAAGACCTGCCCTCGGGGCAGAATTACTATGGATAACACTCAGCAGAAGGGGGAGATTTAAACATTTCATTTGACCTTGTACTTGAGAATGAAAAGGGTTGGTGTTCGATCAAGGATTCCTGTTTCCCTCCATATAAGCCCTCGAAGTTTCAAATGGGAATTTCCGAACACACGTATGTTCGTATATATATACACCGTGATTCAAAATTGACTTTACGACCTTACAAGCTTGTAGAAATTTATTTAGAAGACCTACAGAATTGGTTTTAATGTCATATGATAGCACAACTCATCAAGTTTTCACCGACACAGTTTTATAGTACCTAGTTCTCTCACCGCGTGCGCTAACGTAGTTCATATCAAAATGGCTGCTTCCACAGGTGCCGAGCGTGCTCGTTGTGTGTTTTTGTTCGAAGAAACTAAATCTGCGACAATTGTTCAGCGTAGATTTCGTACCCAGTATGGTAAGGATCCTCCTAGCAGGCCAACAATTTATTCTTGGCACCAAACATTTGTTAGGACTGGCTGTTCTGTTAGTCATTCCAAGCATACTGGCCGTCCACGTACGGCTGAAGCTGTGGTTGAACAAGTGAGGGATAGCTTTGCTCGGAGCCCTAGGAAATCAACGCGGCGTGCGTCACGTGAGACTGGCGCATACTACGGAGACGTTTGCACTTGAAACCATACCGATTTTCGATAGTGCAACACATTACTGATAATGATAAGATGGTTCGACGTGATTTCTGTGCAGAAATGCTTGGTCGGATTGAGGAAGATGAAACGTATTTGATCCACGTAATCTTCAGCGACGATTCTACATTCCACGTCAGTGGCAAAGTAAATACCCATAACTGCAGGATCTGGGGCTCTGAACCTCCACATCTCCATCTGCAACACGTACGTGACAGCCCGAAAGTGAATGTGTTTTGTGCTGTAAGTAAAACTAAAGTGTACGGCCCCTTCTTTTTCCAAGAAAAAACTATCAACGGTACGATTTATTGGATATGCTACAACAGTTTCTTATCCCACAGAAAGGTGCAGACGACCAAGAAGGACACATTCAATTTCAACAGGATGGTGCACCTCCACATTACCTCATCGACGTCCGTGATTTTCTGAACATGAGGTTTCCTGGTCGGTGGATTGGTCGTGGGGGACCAACAACATGGCCACCTCGGTCTCCTGATTTAACGCCACTGGACTTTTTCTTATGGGGGTTCCTTAAAGATAAAGTGTACGTTCCGCCCCTACCTGCCAATCTTGCTGAGCTCCGAACCGAATCACCGCCGCAGCTGCGTTACTGAGCCGGATATGCTGCAACGTGTGTGGGAGGAGGAGATTGATTTCAGGTTGGATGTTTGCGGCATGACCAACGGAAGCCACTTTGAACCACGTTGACTGAATAGGTGAAAACTTGATGAGTTGTGCTATGATATGACATTTAAACCAATTCTGTAGGTCTTCTAAATAAATTTCTATAAGCTTGTAAAGTTGTAAAGTCAATTTTGAATCACGATGTATATAACTCACGTGCCTAATTACATACTGCAATAGATAGTCGTTAGTTTCTTTACTAACTATTCCACTAGCACTATTGAACACGGAGGTTCATTCCCACGCGGTGGACATGAGAACTCTATACATCCCTATGCTGAGGTAATGTTCTCCAATCATGAATTAATTCACCTCACTTAAATAATGGTTAAGTTATTCTCTCACCTCAATCTTGACTTACCTAGGGGGCGCTTTTCCCCTGGTTTTCCTATTTTAAAGTTTTAATGTCCTCCTTATTCCCCCATTCGTTATTTATGCCCTGACCAACGCAATAATTGAGACTTAACTTACCTAATCTGGTTACCCATAAATACCCCTATAATGATGCTCACAGTTATGCAGTCATCTCCATTCATCGATTTGTTAGTCCCTCTTTTGTCCAAACATTTGCCAGTGACTTTTATTTTCCACTCTTTTCAAATACTGTAAGTAGATATTTTCGTTAAAATCCACAAACAATTGTTTTCTATAGTGTTCTGCCATAGGGCAGGACTTTCACTGCAGTCATAGCATTTGCATGCTATGCTTTGCAGCCTTACTATGGCATTATAGGTGTGGTAGGTTCCCGTTGCATTCCACACAATGGAATGATAATGATGATGATAGCCAGATGATGTTCGGGGACATTTTGGGCCTCAAAGCTTTCCGACATTTTTCTTAGAGGTGAGGAAAAATCCCTAAAAATACCTCACCCAGGAAGCTTGTCCTGACCGGGAATCGAACCCAGGCCCGGTGCGTGACAAGGCAACATGCTCTCACGAGACCACAGCGGTAGACCCACATACAATTAATGAAATCCATTTCACTGTGTAAGAAAAGCAAGTCCATATGATATCCATCTCTGACTTGGTGAATGTCTGTACAGAGATGTCATAACTTTGAATTTTTTTATTCTCTTGTTCATTATCAACTAGCATAACGCCCCTCCCTCTTCCATTGAACACAGCAGGTGAGATGGAGCCAAGAGGCAGCTCTATATTTCAGAAAACCGCGTGAAGTAGAGTAAGAAGAATGTTGCCAAGTAAACCGGACTCCTATTCTTTAGTTTCCGGTTCATGAATTACAGCGATAAACCCAGAGAGCAGGGCAATAAATTTTTAATTGAATGGAAGGCAGCCGAGTCCCTGGTAACTCCTTCAAACTCCCTCTATCTAACAATGGAATGGCTAGAATATAACAAAAATAGTATCATGTGATTAAATAAAGATATACCGATAGTCTGGAAAAGAGGAATCCCGCGGGAAGTATATATGTAATGCTGGAAACAGTCTGCACTAATGCATTTTTATGCTCTATTTTCCTTGTTTCATTTTACTTTTTTCTTCCCCTCTTTCGCCTCCTTCATTGGTGTGCGATTCCCTATCTTTCATCCATTACATTTTCTTTCTCTTCTTCAGAGTTTCCTTTATAAAGTTCATAGCCTTATAATCCCACTTTATTTAGCAGGATATAATAATGATGATGATCATAACAGTAATAATAATATTATTATTTACTTATTTATTTATTTATTATTTATTACTTATTATTTATTATTTACTTATTTATTTGTCTATTTATTTATTTAGAAGGTTTCACATCTTCCTGCCCTCAATTAATCTACTGTCATTCTCCTCCATATCTCTTTGTCATTCCAACCTCCATCATCCAATCAATTTTCTTTCATGCTACTTATTACGAACTGCTGGTTTTCTTAGGGCTTAAAGGACCTTCGGTACTTGGAAATTTTGGTAGCATGTGGTTCTAGCCGAGTGTTATTATGTGGATGTATTAGTTATAAAGGCATACGTGTTTTTGAACATAAATAAATGGATTCTTAATTTAACTACATTTATTTCTAGAGAATAATGATTACAATAACCCTAAATAACTAATCTAAGCTCATATTAAGAAAACCTACATTAGAACTTTCTTTAGGTTTGAGAGAGGGAGATGGGGGGTTGTCAATCTGCCCTAATTTACATTTTAATAAGTATATACTAATTCCTACACTTTGAAAAAAAAATAACAGTCTTAAAATATTTATGATACGTGACTACATTGCTAACTGTTCCTAGCGAATTTGTTAAGAAAATGGTTGCAGACTTACCCATCAGCACACTACACAGACACAACGAGTCCCTTACTTTGTCTGGGTTAAATACTGAGTTTTGACCTACATCTCCCCTAACTGTACTAACATTCCATAGTCTAAATGCAGAGATTTTACAGTTAGCCTTGAAAACTTTGTTCTGCCATAATCAAAACTCTGTCCTGAAATATAATATGTCTAAAATTTATTTCAACAACGTTTTATTTGAATAATTAAAATACTATCTATGTAAAAACACTCTATGTATTCATAACACTGCTCAAAACACAATCAATCCACGTTATATTTCGCCTCCCTCTTCTTCTTCTACCAAGTGGCATCCATTCTAGTTTTCTTTTTGGGAATCTGTCTTCTGCCATCCTTTTTATATGATCATACCAATGTTTCTTTATATGAAATCCACAATTTAAGTTTGCACATGAGTAAGTAATAATATGGTGTAAGAACATTTGCCGTCTTTTTTTTCCCCCGGTTAATTATTGCACGTCCGTATCATAACTTCTGAATAGACCTGTAATGGTACTCAAATCACATTAGTGAAAAAAAGTATTGCCTACGCTTAAAGATTTTATCCTTACTTGGCCTTCACGATTCGTAGGATCCAATCTATTGTTATGGTTATTAGGTTTATATTTCAGAATTACCCAACACAGATATCAAAACCCATTCGATTTTAATTAATTATAACTGAAAATGTATTCCAGTCAAAAGATACATTTCAATTTACAATAATTCGCATAGAGTTGGAAATTGGTACAAATGTTAGGAAAACCATTATAAATGAAATGTCAGAATTCCCCATCGATCCCACATCAGAAAAAAAATTATTTAAGGTCAAAGTATATTATCTAATACTTTTTTTCGTAAGATTCACCATTCTTGAGATATCGAGATTCTAACATTATTTTTCTAACAATTTAAATACTATACTAAAATATATTCATTTATGCTTTCCAGAAATAAAGCAGGTATACGAATGTTACCATTCGGACAACAATAGAATAGTCGGCAGATATTGTCAAGGTTATACGAGCCAATGAAATTATGGACTGAGTTTCTTTTACATGTATATTCTCACAATCATATAATATATAATTTGTATGTATAAGTTATATAACCAACATTTTTACTTATATTAAATATCCGATGATTATAGGACGTTATCGCTGTGGTCCTGAGGTAGCATGCTGCCTTGTCACGCAGCGGGCCCTGGTTGGATCCCAGGTCGGGGCAGTTTTTCTGGGTGAGGTGTTTATCGAGGTTCTTCATCACCTGTAAGTTAAATGTCAGGAAAACTTTAGGCTCAAACGATCCCCGAATTCATATGGTCATCATCATCATCCTTCATCGGTGTGGAAATCAACGGGAAGTTTACCACACCTAAAATTCCCTAGTAAAGCTGTAAAGCATAGCATGAAAATGCTACGATTGCAGTGAAATACCTGCCCTCCGGCAGAATTTCTCTGGATGCATGGATAGGACATTAACTTACGGTTGAAAAGCGTGCATATTATTGTGTTCGATGTTTCAAATGGTGATATTTTGAAGAATGGCGATTTTTGTGAAAAAACTATAAGAAAACTTTTTGTAGATAATTTCATTATCTACAACTTTTGCCTGACATATTTTTATGACAAAATTTACCGTTTTTCTGAAAAATGCAAAAAACCCATATTTGCGATCTTTGACCTTGAATTTTTTTCAGATGTGGGACTTTTCAAATATAATTGATAATGGTGTTCCCAACATTCGTACCAATTTTCAGCTCTTTGCGAATTATTGTAATATTTAGATAATTAAATTTCATACAACTTGGAAACACATTTTGCTTTCATAGATTTTGAAAAAGCATTCGACACAGTCAAGAGATCAAAACTCTTCACTATATTGGAAGATAGAAATATACCAAATTTACTTCTGCAGAACATACAAAATATTTACAAAGACAACACTATAAAGATTAAATTGAATAACAGATTTTCTGAAGAAGATATTATAAATCGTGGTGTGAGACAAGGCTGCCCCCTATCCCCAACACTCTTTGCGATTTATATCAACGAAGTAATATGTTGCTGGAACAAGACATATAAATTTGGACTAAGAATATCAGAAAATATAAAATTAAACACCTACTTTTTTTTCAGATGACCAAATAATAATTGCAATTTCAGAAGATAATCTGCAGAAAGGTCTGTATGAACTTAACAAAATTACAGAAGCTTATGGATTGAATATATCTACAGAGAGAACAAAAAGTATGGCACTTCAAGGTGTAGATCCTGTCAGAAGTAAAATATTGTACTTGGACAATAGCATTTTGAAGCAGGTGAATAATTGTACATTACTAGCATGCCATATCTCATATGAAGAAGAAAAGAATGTAACTGCAAAAATATCAATTTTTAAAGAATTTTAGGGTTAATAAATTCTATCTTCAAGCCACAATTAGTCCAAAAGCATTCAAGACTAAAAGTGTATAAAACACTGGCTCTTCCAACTCTTTTGTATGGTAGCGAAGTATGGACGTTGAAACAGAAGGATATACAGAGACTTAGATCTGCTGAAATGAGATATCTTCGGAGGACTGCAGGATACACACTACTAGATCACAAAAAAATTAATACATCTTAGAAGAATTACACATGGAACCTTTAGAAAACAAAATTTCTGATTATAAGTCAAGATGGATACAACATGTTCATCGAATGGAAGATCAAAAGATACCCAAACAAATGTTAAGATATCAACCTGCAGGAAAAAGGAGACCAGGACGTCCACTCAAGACTTCTGGATGGTTTTCTCTTGAGGACGAATCAGGTCAACAAATTACCTAAATTCATGAATGTACTATGATGATAATGATGATGATGAAATTTCACAGCATTTTCATTCTGTAAAGGTTACATGAATATTGCTTATTGTTCATTGCTTGTCGACTTGTGATACATCTCCTTGAATAGACTCGCTGCAATGCTCATCATGTTCCTTGTGTTCTATATTAAATTCAGTTAGTGCTGACAACAGAGGCTGATATTTGATATACAGTAACATCTCTCTCATCCTCTCTTTTCTCTATATGTTATGTTATCCAGCGTTCGCGTGACGTCATAGGTCATGCACTGCTGAGGACGTTTCCATAAAGTCAAACGTTTCTGTAGATCACAAATATTTTAATGTTATTTTAAATCTTAAAATTATAAAGGATTGAGATCGTTAATGTGGTCTAACATTGCTTATTCAAGGTCAACAGAATTTAGTTTCCTTTTGTGCAGTTCAAAGAGAATGTACTTTAATTATCCATCTTCTTTAAATGTTCACATACGAGAGGATTTAGTACTTTATTTCCGGGAAATATGTACATACAATCACAATATGCGACGGTTGTAAATAAAATAGTGGTAAATCTATTAGGAGCATTTTACAAAATCTCAAATTCAATATTATGTAATGTTGGAGTAGTGCATGTGTAAAACACCAGAATTAGTTGTCCCAGCAAGTGTTACTGTCTGCACTAACAGCTGAGGTGGGAAATGTATACAGCCCTGAGGCATGTTAACAACAGTAGTACGCCATTCGGAATCCAAATACACGTGGAACACAAAAACAAATCGGCCACAGTGGTATGGTGATTATGTATCTTGCCTTTAGTCTCGAGAGTCGCGAGTTCAAACCTGGTTGGGGTCGATGGATTTTTAGGATGAAAAAATTCAAGGCACAAGCCCTGCGGAAGGGACATTAAGGCGTGGGTCCTGAGTGTGAAGATTTTCAGACTCGTAAAAGAACCGCAAGTCTGAATAAAATGACCTTTGTGCAAAATTTAATCGATCTTCATTGTTCCAAGTAATACATTAGTTACCTAGTGTATGTCTCAATGAGGCGATATGCTAATTGCCACGAATTGACATCTCTGTAAGTAAGTAAATAAGCATAAGTAAATTAGTTTGGTTAAGAAACTCCCGTTAGGGAGGACTCATGTCCCCATGCAGAACAAATGGGGTATATACTAGAGATCGCTTACGATCCGAATTATGGAAGCTCGCAAACTATTGATTGATATAGAGAAGTACGGATCGAGCGACTTGTAAATGACTTAAAGCTTTCAGGCTCGAGCCTTGCTGCCCGAAACCTTCGCTTGGTGATGAAAGAAGCAGGAGCAGCTGCTTATAAATACAGCGTGTGCATTAGATAAAGAGGAAGTAATCATAATTAAAGTTCTTGTGTGATATGAGATACGTATTATTTAATTTACATTTATACTTGTCTACGACATCATGCATCATTAAGTAAGTTTATAGATTTGTGTCATAACTGCAACACCAATTTACTATGAACATTACTTATTTTATGGAATACAAAACTTGTAGTTTATTTTTAATATGAAAGTTTATAGTTTAATTACTCTGTATAACACTATTGAAAATTCTACATGCATTTATTAGTATATCTACAATAAATAACTGTTTAAAAAACTAAAACAACACGCTTCATTAGAAAACCACACTAAAAAATGAAGAATAATTTTAATTACGCGCTTGGGATAAAATTAAAGTGGTCAACAAAAAAATAACATCTCCAACACATCTAGAATAAAACTAGAGTTGTCCATAAAAAAATAATTTTACCATCAAAAGCGTGGGGTGCTCTATATCAATTAACATATTTGATAATAAACAGATATTGGTAAAAGTAAAGTATCTGAGAAGAAAACGTAAAAACCATAAAAGGCGCCCCACGCTTTTGATGGTAAATTATCGTTTTGTAGATAACTCTAGTTTTATTCTAGATGTGTTGGAGATGATTTTTTTGTTGACCACTTTAATTTTATCCCACGCGCGTTGGAAATTTAAATATTTTTTTCATTTTTAGTTCGGTTTTCTAATACAGTTTGTTCTTTTAGTTTTTAAACTATTATTTTTTTACTTTTTACTTTAATTGATTGTCATAAACCGGAATCCCATGAAAATTTAATTGCTTACGATGTTTTTAGTGTGTACGCATGAATAAAATTATATGTTTTTTAAAATTATTATTATTATCTAACATTATTATAATATTTTTTTATATTTTAATATAGATAAATAGTTATAGTTAATCGTATCCTTCTCATATTTTTTGGATAAATTACAATATGGTAATTTTACAAAATTGTCATTAATATTTTACAGAATGAGATAAAAATGTAAATATCTTTAAATTCGGTACTATTGTAGTATGAGCTAAAAGTAATACTCTTCTAAAAAAAATCTTCCGGGCCGGATTTGAACCAGCGAGCTATGGATTACTGAAATTATATACCACTACAGTCCACCGCTCTACCAACTGAGCTACCAGAGGAAATTCTATTAATTTCTTACAACGATGAACTAAAAAGTCGATACGTTCACAAACTATTATACCGGTATTTATGTTTTCAATGTCCTGATGATCCTGGCCAGGATGTTAGAAAAGAATTATACAATTATTGTATTGTTATTGATCCTTTACAAGTATACAAAGTTTCAAGTCGATCCAATGTTTTTATGTGGGTGAAAATCGTGTTGGAATATTCCGTTACATAGATAGACAGATACAGATCAAGCTAATTAAAGCGTGTAAAAATGTATTGCTTAAGGCAATTTTAAGGAAAACAATAGTAAAAAGTAAAACTCGGTATGAAAGAGTAATACTTTAAATAGCGGATGTTATATAAATGAATAAATAAATAAATAAACAAAAACCAACCCACCGATGTCGTCTTCAGGTAGCGTAATGACTTGTCACGCAGGGGGCCCAGGTTTGATCAACTATCGGGACAAGTTTCCGGTGGTTTTTTTTCAGATTTTTCCCTCACCTCTAAGACAAATGCCAGGAAACATTAAGGCCCAAACGGTCCCCGATCATCATCTGGCCATCATTAACATATTTGAGGGTTCAAAGCGCATCATTACCACCATCACCACACATCATATCATCGGGGCAGCGTAACTCCGCCTTCCAGGCGCCCTAACCTCAGAAGTGGGTTACAATAACGCCATGCCAGGAGAGAATACCAGAATGTCGAAATGACAACATGGTGGCATTAGAAAACATATAAATAAACTACCTTTCTACACACAATTATTAAAATGAAGCGAGTTTATTATATAATTCAAAATTACTTAAAGTTTGAACTTAATTTTATGCAGAAATCAAACAAAACGTTTCTTGTTCTGTACATTATAAGAGCATAATTACACAAAATATCCATCTACATTTAGGATTTCTTTAAAAATGTTTCCCGTTATCTTCTTATATATAAAAATCAATGTTTGTTTGTTTGTTTGTATTCTATGCGTGGTCATACCGTTGATCCGATTTTGATGCAGTTTTTGCAAAATGTTCAGAAGATTCCCGGGATGAACATAGGCTATAAGAGAGTTGTGATATTAAAACTCTTCACCCTTAAAAATCATCCTTTGTAGTAAAAAACGTGAAATAAAGTCAATATTTTGACGCTTAAATTGCTTACGCTCCCTAAACCAAAACAAATACACCAAATTAATATAGATAGAATTGAATATCTCAAAAAACTCTACAAAAAAGTCCGCGACTGCATACGTTTATATTTTATGGATAATTGGCAATAACCATTTTTGTTTTTCATTGATGCTAAGAAGATCGGAATAAGTCGATTCCCGGACAAGCGTGCTCTGCCATATTGTTCATCAGATTGAGTGGGGCTTTTTGAAAAATGTCCAGGAGATTCCGGGGATGAACATAGGCTATAAGAGAGTTGAAATACATAACCCCTTCAGCCCTACAAATCACCCTCTGTAGTGAAAAACGTGAAATAAAGTCCATATTTTGACACTCAAATGGCTTACGTTGCCTAAACCATAACAAATACATCAAATTAGTTTACACAGAATTGAACATCTCAAAAAACTCTACACAAAAATCCGCGACAGCATATGTTTATCTTCTACGGATAACTCACAATAACCACTTTTGTCTTTCATTGAAGCTAAGAAGATCGGGATAAGCAGATTCCCGAACAGCGCCGCCTCTTGGTACTGCACATTAACATTTATTTATGATTAGCAGCGCGCGCCAGGTATTAGCTAGTCTAGTATATAGTAATGAATGTTTGTTTGTTTGATTGTTTGTTCGTACTTTATGCGCAGCCATATCCGATTGTGATGGGGCTTTTAACAAAATGTTCAGGAGATGCGCAGGATGAACATAGGCTCTAAGACAGTTCTGATACTCTACTCCTACACCGTTAGAAATCGTACTTTGTAGTGGAAAACGTGAAAAACGTAGCTCTTTGGACGCTTAAGTGGCGTACGCTGCCTAAACCATAACAGATTCACAAAATTAATGTACACAGAATTGAATATCTCAAACAGCTCTACACAAAATCCGCTACAGCATACGTTTATCTCTTACGGATAACCCACAATAACTATTTTTGTCTTTCATTGATGCCAAGAAGATCGAAACAAGTACGTGGATTCCTGTGCAAGCATAGCAGCACATGGTGGGTATTCTTTTACGGATAACTCACGGGGACGAATTTTGTCTTCTAGCTCATTTATGTCAAGAAGATCGAGATAAGTAGATTCCCTGTCAACACCGGTAATCAGCACGGGGAATCTTAAAATTATTATGATATACGTTTATAATAATTTTTCATTTTACTTATTCAACTAATCATAAGAAGTACATTAATTATTGTTTTCAGTTCATTTATGCCAGGAAGATCGGGATGAGTAGATTCCCGGACAACACTGGGTAAACAGTACGGAGTATCTAAAAAATAATCACTATATCAATTTTTCTTTCCATTTATTTAACTAAACATAAAACACATTAATTTTCGTATTTCAGCTCATTTTCGTCAATAAGATAGGGATGAGTAGATTCCCAGGCAACGCCGGGTAATCAGCACGGGGTATCTAAAAATATTAATTTATAATCATTTTTCCTTTCACTTATTCAACTAAACATATATGGACATTAATATTCGTTTATTTAGACGTAGCAGCGCACGCCAGGTATTAGCTAGTAGTTAATGAATAATAAAAAAATAATAAAACAATAATATAATAAACTAATTATAAAATAATAAAAGAATACACATTTGACTAGTGTTTATCTTACTTGATAGTAATATGTATCAATTTTATCATCATTGATTAATAACGTAATATTTTAGGGGAATAGAAGAAAAATCAAAGATATATTCAGACATATAAGAAGATGGAAGCTGGTACATAATATATGGAATTTTATTATTTCATTCGTGGGAATATATTTTATTTATTCTACACTAATTTCGTCGTCTAAGTGAAATAATTGCTGACGTAAACCTCAGAGTTAATTAGTCCCTCTTGTATTCCACTTTCGGTGTCAGGTAATCCTTTATGGTTAGGTCACTTGCTTCAATGAATATGTTCAAATGGATATAAAGATCTAAACTATATGAAATAAAATTTAAAATTTCATATAGCCTACGAGATAACATATGTAGAGCCCTTTATCCTAGGTCTACAGGCACCATTTACAGTAGACCTATAAAAACCCTAGGCCTAATTATAACAATGTTTTGAGAGAGCATTGTTAAGTCTCAAATTAGAATCATAAAAATCATAAGACAGCATAAATTCGATATTGTAGTCAGCATATAGACCTAAATATATAAATAAATATATTTTTTTTCTGAAGGAAACCCTGCGCTAAATGAAATTCATTAAAACTGTCGCTTCCCTGCAATATTTTCTTATAAAAAAATAATTTATGGAATATCCATCCATAGTAATTCTGTCCGAGGGCAGGTCTTTCACTGCAATCACAGCATACGCTCTGCTTTGCAGCGTTACTAGGGAATTGTAGGTGTGGTAGCTTATCGTTGCTTTCCACACCGGTGAAGGGTGATGATGATAATGATAAGGATGATAATGATGGCCGGATGATTTTCGGGGACCGTTGGGCCCTAGGCTTCCTGACATTTTCTTGCAGATGAGGAAAAACCCCGAAAATAAACTCAACCAAGAGCCTGCCCCGACCGGGAATCGTACCCTGGCCCGCTGCGTGACAAGGCGGTGGACTTATGGAATATATTGTGGTAATTATTTTAGTTAAATAAACTGAACAAATATACTGTACGAATGTATTGGGCAAGGATTTGTTATGAATTTGCATTATTTTTTCTACGAGGACCATACAATGCTCAGTTAGTTATAAATACGTTTTGGCGGAATAGGATATTAAACCGGCAAATTTGTGGTTGCATTTATTTACATTTTTGTTGTTTTTTTTTGGGATAATACATTATTTGTGAATTTTTTAGCATATTAGTGCTTATTTCAATGACTCATACATCCTATTTGGCATTTTTATGCGTTTTTGCGAGGAAATGTACATTTTTAAATACAATTTACTTTTTTGTCTCTACTAGTATAAAAATTGACTTGAACTTCATTGTCCAATCGTAGCACTTGTTATTCTGACCAATCAGAGCACTTTTTATTTTAGTCAAATGGAGCACTCGTTATTATAACCAATCACGGCAGATCTCGTAACATCAGCTCATTGTATTCTTAGTTGAATTTTCGTTTTAATAGCTGATGTAGTATAGTGTAAAATAAATCCAGGAAAGACTCTATAATGAAATTATACAAGACAATGACAGTGACTCTTATTATTACTTATGGATCCGCAACATGGACAGTGACAACACAAAAATCTGCCAGAATACAAGCTGCTGAAATGAAATTCCTCAGACCAATAGCAGGATATCAAAGAACAGACAAAGAACATAACACAGAAATAAGACAACAACTAAAAGTAGAGGAATTAAACACAACAATAGTGAAATACAGAACAAACTGGAAAGAACACTTAGTAAGGATGACTGACAATAGAATACCAAAAGCAGCATATAGCTATTCACCACGAGGAAGAAGAAGTTTGGGAAGACCAAAGGAAATATGTAAACAGCAGCAATTTGGAGCTGGAACAGGCCAATAAATAAGCCTAAACCGCGATGAAGATGAAGAAGAAGACGTAGTAAAGTGAAGCAATGGGGATATAAAAATAATAAGACATTTAAATTAAAATATTGTACTTCACAGTATGGGGAAAAACTGTTCAGCACGGATGGTGAAATATTGTATTGCGCAATATGCAATATCAGAGTTGAAGCTGAAAGAAAAAAAAATGTGTAGATCAACGCGTGTCCAGAGAGAAGCATAAAAGAGCTCTACAATGAATTGAAGGCGAAAAACATGTGATTCAACATTTGAGGTCAACCATGTCCTTCGAGTTCTTCTTTTTCGCGGAACTCTTCGAAGCTTTGGTTTCTGCCGATATTCCACTGACGAAAGTGAATAATCCAAAGTTCTGAGAGTTCCTAGAAAAAACATACTGGAAAAGTTATACCCGACTGTTTTACACTTAGAAAAAATATGTGGGGAAAATCCAGTGATATAGTTTATTTTAAATATTCACCTTTAGTAGTTGAATGCAGGCTAGTATTGATAGAAGTGGAAGGAGTTTCATGATATACTAGTCATTGTTAAAAAACAATCTACGATTTTTCTCTTTTGACAATCTACAGCAGTTGTTTGTTGTGCATTTCAATGCAGGACTAAAAAGTGAACTCCTTGTATTTACCTGCAAATGTGAATTTTATAAATATCATATTGCACTTTTTTTTGTAATTGTTAGTGCATTATTATATTTTTATAATGCATTTTCTTGTATTTTATTGTGCATTAGAATCCTTGCCCCAATAATTTATATAAGAAAAGGTTAATATAATTACTGTAATGTCGATAAAGTATTATTAATTCTTGTCAGTAAAGGTCCATTATTATCTTAAATAGTGATGATATAAGTTTCAATACCATTCATTTCATAAAACAATGAGAGTGAGACAAGCCGAATAAGAATGTCAAAGCATTTCTCAAGCCTCGAGCTTCTCACTTTGTCTCGAAAAGTGCACGTTTATTAAGGACAGGCCTGCCAGCTCGAGAGTAGACATCGAACGGATAAAGTTGCACTAACCACTCTACACATTCTGGACTCTACATGCACACAGAGTAGCCAAAGCACGAGCTTCGGGGCTCCTGATATAGGCTCATAGGCGATCTCTACTATGCATACAACAAAAATACTCGGAAATGTCGTAATAGTCTACATGAAATATGTGGCAACGATTCATTACAATATCCAACTGTTTAATAGTGGCATAATTTGAAATGTAGTACCTAAGTTGCCACTGGCAGAGTACTATCGCCGTTTTTTCTGAGCTTCACTTGAACTTTTATATGAGCAGAGAACGAAAACATTTCATCCGTGCATCTCGCAGGACAATGTTTGTTAATTTATAAATATCCTTTGGTGCATTGAACTAGTTTATGCAACTTATAGTTGACCCATAACTTTGAATTGAATTCATAAAGTTTTAGAGGATCCTATTGGTAAGTGGAAGTCTCGAAACGTTTATATTCTTTTGAAGTGAGCCATCAATGTTTTGATTCATTCGAAAGCTGAAAATAATCTTTCAGAGGCATTACGATTACCCATTTTATATCTGTGCTCCTGCTGCTCAACGCACACCACCATTGCTGGCAACATCACAGGACAGCCACAGAAAGTTCACAACTTTGCAATTGATTAAAATAATATATATATTATAGATTGTTGTTTGGCATATTTATATGAATTGATCCCAACCCGATAGAATTACTAATTGCAATTCAATGATCCTTAATTATTGTGCCGTTTCGAAAATAACGTATATACACAGAGTGTATCATACTGAAATAAAATATATTCACTCCTGTCGTATCTCGCTCCACGAGCTTCCCAGTCGCGTTGTTTTACATTGGTACGTGACGTATTCAGGGATGTGAGAGGGGAATCCCAAACGCATGCGCAGGAGTAGAATGTAGGTGAGAACAACCGGGAGTCGCGTTGGATCAGATGTCCCGTGAGCAGACCTCATAAGCAAAATAAATTATACAATTACTGCGAAAGTTATAGGAAATGTATTAAATTATCCGATGGAACCTACATTATACAAGCCTTAGGCTTTGAATATAAGTCTGCATACTACATGTAAAAAATTTATTAAATATATACTTGGTGCTGTAAATAAAATGTACTCCGACAGCAGTAATGTAACTTGTGTTTAGAATTTACATAAATTCATTCCCATGCGATATTGTTAAGTAAATTATAAAGGTATCCCTTCATCTACCAGTAAATAAGAATATCAGAAAATGGTTGGAGAGTGCGGAATAACTTATTATTTATACAAAATTGTTAAAATCATCAATTGAACATTAATTTAACATGCGCATTACAAAATGTAATTATTAGCATAATAATTTTCAAGCGATAGTGCATAAAATGATATATAATGAGAATATATTTTCAAATTCAAAGAGTAGTTACACATTGAGAAATTTATTTCAAATGAAAGGCTTTAAAAAATGCGATAAGCTAACAGACCTATTATTTTTACACGCTTTATATTAGCTTGACCTGTATCTACCTATGTATGTAATGGAATCTTTCAACGCGATTTTCATCACTTAAAATCATTTAATCGACTTGAAACTTTGTATACTTGTAAAGGACCCGTGGCAATACAATATGTTCATATTTTGTTTATAAAATCCTGGCCAGAATCATCAGAAAATAAAAAAAAATGAAAACTGGTATTATAAGTTACGGACTTGTCGACTTTTTTAGTCAATCGTTGTAAGAGCTCAGTTGGTAGAGCGATGAACTCTATATAATTTCAGTAATCCATAGGTCGCTGGTTCAAATCCGGCTAGGAGGATTTTTTAGAAGAGTAGTACTTTTAGCTCATGCTGCAATAGTATCGAATTTAAAGATATTTACATTTTTATCTTATTCTGTAAAATATTAAAGCGAAATAATAAAAAAATAAATAATAGTTTTAAAAAACTAAAACAGCACGCTTTATTAGAAAACCGAACTAAAAAATGAAAAATAATTTTAATTTCCAACACGCTTGGGATAAAATTAAAGTGGTCAACAAAAAAATCATCTCCAACACATATAGAATAAAACTAGAGATATGAACAACTATAAAATCATTTTACCATCAAAAGCGTGGGGTGCTTTTTATGATTTTTACATGTTCTTAGAGACTTTACTTTTACCAATATATGTTTATTATCAAATATATTAATTGATATAGAGCACCCCACGCGTTTGATGGTAAAATGATTTTCTTTTGTTGATAACTCTAGTTTTATTCTATGTTTTGGAGATGATTTTGTTGTTGGCCACTTTAATTTTATCCCAAGCGTGTTGGAAATTAAAATGATTTATCATTTAATTTCGGCTTTCTAATAAAGCGTGTTGTTTTAGTTTTTTAAACTGTTATTTATTTATTTAATTACAGTACATCAAACTGAGACTTGAAATTCAGTTTAGATTACCAGTGCACCATAACGTTTCACTATTAAATAACTGTAAATTTTGAAGATGAGAGTTCAGTTTTTATTTTTTTATTTATTATTTTTGATTTTATATGCAAAGACCCTCAAGTGTTTATAGTTTTTATTTTAGTAATAATAATAATAGTAATAATAATAATTTTATTAGGGATTTCTCTACAATACAGTAGTTTTCCTACAACCTATCGTAAATTGTACTCCTCTGCATCACTTTCTATTAATCCTCTCGACACCATACTCCTAGGCGCCATTTGAACACACTGTTCTTTTGGTCTTCCATTTCCTCCAACACCCTCCGCTTCGAAATTTAATATCATCTTTGATATCCTGTCATCTGACATCCTCTTTACGTGAGCAAATCATTTCATAGTAGTAGTAGTAATAATAATAATAATAATAATAATAATATTTGAGAGAGAAGATTAATGATCTTGAAATGAATACAAAATATAGGAACATTAGAGAATTATATCAGGGAATTAGTATAGAGAAGAAAGGGTTTCAGGCTAGAACAAACATAATTCGGAATAAAAATGGGGATATGATTGCAGATTCTAGGAGTATATTAAATAGATGGAAAAGTTACTTTAATCAGCTATTAAATGTACATACAGAACAGGACATTGAGGAGGACAATTTACAGACAGCAGAAATGCTAGTCGCAGAGCCATGTGCATTAGAGGTTGAAATGGCAATTGAAAAATTGAAGATGTATAAAGCATCAGGTTCAGATGAGATCCCAGCAGAACTGATAAAATTAGGGGGAGGAAAAATTGATGGACAAGATACGCTGGTTGCTTAGTATGATTTGGGAAAAAGAAGCTCTTCCAGATGAATGGAAGGAATCAATTATCGTATCAATTTATGAGAAAGGAGATAAAACTGATTGCAAAAACTACATGGGCATCTCATTACTTTCAACTTCGTACAAAATTCTAACAAATATATTAGTAAGCAGACTTACTCCCTATATTGATGACATTCTAGGAGATCATCAATGTGCATTTAGAAGAAACAGGTCTACAACAGATCAGATTTTTAGTATAAGACAAATTTTAGAAAAGAAATGGGAATATAATGGTACTGTACTTCAACTATATGTAGACTTCAAAAAAGCATATGATTCAATTAAGAGGGAGAAGTTATATAGTATCCTGCTGGAGTTCGGAATTCCTAAAAAGTTAGTTAGACTTATACGAATGTGTCTAAATGGCTCAAAGAGTAGGGTGCGTGTAGGCAAACAGTTTTCAGACCCTTTTGAAATCCAGAATGGGTTGAAGCAAGGAGATGCACTATCTCCTCTACTATTTAATTTGGTACTAGAGCATGCCATTAAATCTTTAGAGAACGGGGAAGGCTTACAACTGAATGGTATTAATAAGCTGTTAGTTTATGCTGATGATGTAGTACTACTGGCCGATAGCGAGGAGATACTAAAGGCCAACACGCACACACTATTGAGTAACACTAAGAAATTAGGACTGGAAGTAAATATCAGTAAAACTAAATATATGGTCACACGTAGAAATTCAGTACATAATGGAAATGGACAGCTAATGACAAATGAGGGAAATTTTGAGGAAGTGAGTGAATTCAAATACCTAGGAACAATAATCACAAATAGGAATGAGATTCACAAAGAAATTAAACATAGGCTCAATTCTGAAAATGCATGCTATTATGCATTGCAGAGACATTTGATGTCCCAACTCCTTTCAAAAAACGTTAAGCTGAAAATATATAAAACTATTATTCTACCAGTTATATTATATGGGTGCGAAACATGGACTCTTACTTTAAGGGAGGAAAGGAGATTACGAGTATTTGAGAATAAAGTTCTTAGGAAAATTTTTGGACCAAAGAGAGATGAACAGACAGGTGAATGGAGAAGACTACATAACAATGAACTACATGGATTTATAGGAAGCCAGATATAATAAGAACAGTTAAGTCTCATAGACTGCGATGGGCAGGACATGTTGCGCGTATGGGGAATGAAAGACGTGCATGGAAACTTCTTGTAGGAAAGCCAGAAGAAAACGCCCAGTTGGTAGACAAAGAATGAGGTGGGAGAACAACATTAACTATGATTTGAGGGAAGTAGATTATACAGGGAATGATTGGAAAGCATTAGCTCAGGATAGGGATGTATGGAGAGCTTATGTCCGCGCGGCCATGAACCTACGGGTTCGGTAGTGCCAGTGAGTAAGTAAGTAATAAAAGTATTATTATTATTATTATTATTATTATTATTATTATTATTATTATTATTATTATTTTATTATTATTAGGAATATTCCACAATTCAGTTTTTCTCCTTCAACCCAAAGTGATTTAATGCCAGAGTTTCCTGTCTAGAGCATCTTCTTCCCTCAGATCTCTAGCTTCCATACTTCTCCTCACTCCATCTATCCAACGTTATCTAGGTCTGCCTCTTTCACTCCTTCCATTAACTTTCCAATTAAGAATCTTCTTTGGTATTCTCTCTTCATCCATTCTTATGAGGTGTATCATTTCAAACGTTTTTCTTCAATTTTTCTATATTTTTTCAACTTTCATAATATCCCCTTTTTTTTTAAATGATAATAATGATATTAATAATAGTGATGGCAATAATAATGATGGTGATAATAATGATGATAATAATAATTACTCGTACAAGTAGGAATTTCTTAGGCTGTTGGGAAACGTACGACTTTGTACATGCAGTAAATATTTCTTATGTAGCACCAACTGCATGACTTTACCTGTCGTACTCACTGCGAGATTATTGGGACATCTCATTTTCGAGCTCTTGTTACTGGTACTCGAGACTCCCTTTCAGCCGGTCTCGCTTGCGGGAACGAGCGGGAGTAAGACATTGGCCGCCCTTAATAGATACAAATACAAAAGTGTAAATATATCTCACAACGGTAATACGAAAGTCTTTAAAATATTCCAACTTAACAAGCAGAAAGATGTTCAGAACTCTTAGTTTAAATATGCAAGTAAACTACACGAATAAAAAGTAGATATGAAAGATAATTCTGCTTGAAAGTTACATTGCGTTTCTTTCTTTTTGTGAATGAATCCTTGCAAATAGTCTGGAGGTTTTGAACGAGGATTGCTGGATATATTTACATATACATGCTATGTTGATTGTGGAAATTTCATTTCAATTTTAAAACGGTTAGGTATTCGTCTTCGGAAGTACAATCCGCATTGAAATTCTTCCTTTTCATGTTATTCTTTCAACTTTTAAACACTTGTACTTTCTACTTCATTGGAATACGGAATGTGAAAACTTTCCTCTGATTTTGAAGCTGCAAAGCTCGTTGTCAATTCAGCTAAGGAAAACAAAGAAGTTTGTCATCGCACAGATCACATATTCTACCATATTGTGGTGTATCTGGTTGCTTCGTATAAGTCTCACTCAAGATCTGTGATCCCACCAAGTGATTAGGAAAAGGAAACTAGATATAATTGAAAATAGGGAAAGAAAATTATGATCTTGCAGACTATTTAATTCATGCCCCAAATCGGAGTCAATGACCATTCACATTTCAGTAATTTTTTTTATTTACAACCAATCACAGTTTTCACCTTGATTTTATCAGTTTAATTTTACCATTTTAAAATCAAGCTCCTCCTTTTTAACATTCTGAATAAGTCATAGCATTATTTTGCAGTAACTCCATGTGGCTACCAGATTGTATATATAGTGCACGAATGTTAGCAGATAGTGCTTGCGGGAGATAATATAAGAACATTTGTAGCAATTGATTATACCACAAAAGAAAAATAAACCACTGTTTTCACTTTCTTTAACGAATTATTTCCCAGGAAATAACGTTGCAGAAAATTATATGTGACATATTTACATCATAGGACGTCAGAAATTAATTAATAACCTATAATGTTGGTTATAAATTTCTCCACTATGATGTATTCTTACAGTATTGCGATCCTTTGGCAATAAAAAAAATGATCTGGTTGCAGTGATGAACAAATGAAGCAAATGAAGCGTACTAATCGTTTCTCATTTGTTTTCAAACTTCGCCGTTTACGTTAAATATATATATATATATATATATATATATATATATATTAAAATGACTATAGTTAAATAATGATTTGTGTGTAAACAGCTTAATTTTATTCGTTAAATAGTCCGAACAAATGCTACTCTCGATTTCCAAATTAACTAGATAACTTGGAAATCACTCGTGGCATTACTTATGACTATTTAACTCATGCCACAAATGCTAGTCAATGACCAATCACGTTTCAATGAATGTTGTTTTACAACCAACGACAGTCGTGTTTCACCTCGCTCTTTATCGATTTGTCTTTATCAGCTCCTGCTTTTGTGATAAAGAAATCTCCTCCATTTTAATGTTCCGAACAGGTCAAAGCATTATTTTCCTCCAACAAATACATTGAATATAGCAAATAATGAAAAATTCCTTGATTTTACTGAGTTGTTTACTAAAAAATAAATGAATAACCCGTAATGTTGATTATGATATATAGTTTGATGTGTTTCATTATTTCTCCACTTGTGTGCACTCTTACAATATCGCGATCTTATTTGGCAATAAATAATATGATCAAGCAGCAGTGAATGAACATAACCTCACATTTCTGATTTGTTTTCAAACATCGCCGTTTACATAAATATATAAATATTTTTAAAATAACTATAGTTAAACAATGATTTGTGAGTAAGTAGCTTAATTTTGTTCGTTAAACAGTCCTAACAAATGCCACTCTTGATTTCCAATTTACCGATAATTTGGAAATCACTCGTGGCATTACTTATGATAAATGGAATGACACCCAGTGATAAAATCTATAAATCCCTGTCAATGAGTTCAGATTTAATTACCATTTTCCAACGTTATGTAAACTTATGCAAATATTTTCTTTCAAAATAGTAATCTAATAAACCTGTTGCCAATCTTTTTAAATTTGCTCTCATGTTTCGTATTTGATAATTTTCTGTCTTTTGTTTCCTCCTTATACGACTTATTCTACATTCTTCTTCTTATTACTACTTTAATCCAGGCCTACATAGGTTATTGTATCGATATCGTCGTTAACAAGCGACTCGCTTCTCATGTTATTCAATATTCCATGATGAAAGAATACACTCTTTGCATGGACTGAATTGATAAAAAAACAATTTAAGATAATACAAATCTTGTTTGATAACCAAACAAAGAAGTATTAAAATGGATACCTCCTGGAAAACGAAACGTGGTAGACCAAAGCCAACGTGGATAAAGGTAATTCAAGACAACATGAAGAAGAGAAATATGACAGAAGCAGACACACAAGACCGGGAAGTGTGGAAGAAAAAAATTGTATATTTTGGTTGAGGATACCTGTGTAAATAACATAAACGATTCTGGATAAAAAAAACGAATAACCAAAATTGCTAATATAGGGGCAAATATACTCTAAATATTTTTCATCGCATGGTTAAAAATACATATACCAATAATATATGTGTATAATACAGACTGGAACAAAACTGGCAGATTTTCACAGGCTGTTAAAGGGGTGTTGGCTGAGTATCTTGATATAAGGAATCCACAGTACCCGGAGACTTGTTACAGAGTTAGGATGTTCATTTTTTTAGATATACAACATGCCCTTTTAACGCTGAACAAGTGAGTTCTAATTGGTCACAGAATATGTTTTAAAAAACCAGCATATTATCATAACTAATAACTATAAAAATCATAAAATATCAAAACACAACTTATCGCTGTCTTGGACTAAAACAATACACGATACCGTGATACATGCCCAGTACATAAAAACACATTTCCGGAGATCTGAATTGATAGGCGGTAATAAATATATGCGATCGCATGTATAGATGGTATAAAGAGTTTCTCAAAGTTAACAGGGTCGCAAATATATTAAATTGAAAACTGTTGCTTATTCTTTAAAATTTAACCCAATTCAACTATCTCACCGACACTATCGAACCCAGAGTTCGGTGGCCGCGAAGCGGACATAAGTTATCCATACATCCCAATCTTGAGTTAATGTTCCCCAATCATCTCCAGAATAATGATTATTCACGTTAATCTCCCATCTCATTCTTGGAAAACCTATTGGATGCATTCCCTATGGCTTCCCTATAAGAAGTTTCCACATTCTCCTTTGATTGCCCATTCGTCTCATAGGCCTATGTCCTGGTTATACCAGTGAACGAGTTTTACTTGTTCTTAATACATATTATTTCCCATAAATACCTAATACTTCACTCTTACCAATTTTTCTCCATTCACCTGTCTGTTATTCTATTCTTGGTCCAAAAATTGTACTAAACATTTTATTCTCAAATACTCGTAACCTTTCCTCCTCGCTTAAAGCAAGAATCAAAATTTCGATCCATGAATTATAAACTAGAAAAATTATATTTTAATATATATTTAGTCTAACATCTTTTGAGAGAAGTTGGGACGACAAGAGTCCCTGTAATACACAATAGCATGCGTTTCCAATATTGGGCCTCTATTATTATTCTTCCTGCGCCTCTTTCCTTCAGATATTTTAGTTCCTAGTCATCATAGGTATCGGTAATTAAATTCTGGTAATTATTAAATGTTTTCCTCGTTTGTTATTAAGTGTCCATTCCCATTTAATAATATATTTCTATGTGTGACATACATCTAGTTTTATTCATATTTACTTAGAGATAGTTTCTTTGTTCTATTTAATGACATGTATATAAAGCAGCCATAAAAGAAAAAGACGGCATAAAGAACTCGAGGCTTAGCGAATGCACAAAACAACTACTAACAGAAAGAATGAACTAGCAATGGAAAATCCAGCTAACCAATTAGAATACAGTAGGATCAACAAACTCACGAAGAGAGCAATAAGAATAGACATAAGATAACACAAAATTAACATAATAAAAGCGACAATGGAATCCAAAGAGGCAATAAAAGCAATTAGAAAATAAATAAACGAAGGCACAAACTGGACTGAAAAGCTCAAGTCCAAGAACAACGAACAACTGACAAACCGCACAAAGATAATAGAAAGAGCAACGGAATGTTACAAAGAACTCTACACAAATACGATAAGTGACAGAGAGGATCACTTGATAAGATACATAAACACCCAAAAGCACGGAGAAGCCATTCCTCTAATCATGACATCTTAAGAAGAAACGGTACTGAAAAATCTGAAAAACGGAAAGAACCCGGGGGAAGATTGCATAAGGAACGAACTTCTCAAAACAGACTCAGAGTAGCTTATTCAACAGAATATTAGAATCTGAACAATACCCACAACAATGGTTCTAAAATATTATAATTTTGTTCCACAAAAAAAGGCCCCAGAAATAACATAGATAACTACCGACCAATAAGCCTAATGGCCAGCATGTACAAAGTATTCTCTACCATAATTACAAAATGAATAAGCCTGAAGATAGACGAAAACGAACCATATGAAGAAGCAGGATTCCGG
Source organism: Diploptera punctata (assembly GCA_030220185.1). NCBI lineage: Eukaryota > Metazoa > Arthropoda > Insecta > Blattodea > Blaberidae > Diploptera > Diploptera punctata. Next base: position 1,292,085 of record JASPKZ010007908.1, read on the forward strand.
AAAGGTTATTCAACCATAGACCACCTCCAAGTGTTAACACAACTAATCGAGAAGGCCAACGAATTCAACCTAAAACTATGTGGTCTTTCTCGATTTTGCAAAAGCCTTCGACTCGGTGGAGCATATAGCCATACTAAAAGCACTAGAACGCCAGGGGATACAACATAAGTACATCAGACTTCTAGGAAAACTGTACACAAATAGCAAAGCAAGAGTTAAAATGGACAAAGTAGGACAGGAAATCTCCCTACGAGGAGTGAGGCAGGGAGACCCAATATCCCCAAAAATTTTTCATAACCCTAATGGAGGTTATCTTCAGCAGGATGAAAGAAGACTATGGAATAAATATAGACGGAAGGAAATTATTCAATCTCCGCTTTGCAGGTGACATCGCCCACATAACAGATTCATACGAGGAAGCAGAAAAAATGCTAAGAGATCTCTGCAAATACAGTAAACAATCAGGACTTCAAATAAATGTCTCAATAACAAAGATAATGACTAACGATACAAAAAAGCTAATCCAGATCGAAAATCGCAAAATCGACTACATCAATGAATGTTTTTTTAGACCAAGCTGTATCATGCTCCAACCAAACTCCAAACGAAATAGAGACGGGAATCACAAAATCATGGAAAACAATTCTGGGCTCTAAAGTTTATATTACTAGAAAAAGCCATCAGCCTAAAAATAAAAAAAGCAGTTATGTACATGTGTATATTACCTGTAGGCCTATTAACTTACGGCTCGCAGACATGGTCATTAACAAAGAAAGGGACTTCCATGTTAGAGATTTGTCAGAGAAAAATGGAGCGGAAGCTAATAAACATCATAAGAAAGTACCGCTTCAGGAACGGGGACATCCGCAAGATGACGGGGCTGGAAAACGTAGAAACATCAGCAGTGGGGTTGAAATGGGAATGGGGGGGGGGTCATGTGCTCCGAATGGAACCTAAAAAGTGGACTTATGCAGTGACTATGTGGGAGGGAACCCAGACAAGGAAAAAGGAAAGTTGGAAGACAAAAAAAGCGTTGGATTGAAGTGATTAAGTTTCATCTAGGAACATTGTGGATTAGAATAGTGCAAGACAGACACAAATGAAAGCAATCCATAAAAAAAAGTTTAAGTGATAGTCCCAAGGTATTGGCTAACCCGGGGATGTAACTTAAGCCACTCGGCCCTTGCCCGAAATGGGATATTTATGGGCTAATTCTTAATATACATCATCATCATCCGGTATAATGGCAGCTGCCGCTGTCTTCCGGAAACCAAACGCCATTACTCTCTGTCCATCCATTGATCTTCCTCCAATCCTCTGATATTCATAGCTGCTTGCACCCCTTCTATCCAAGCTTCCTTCGATGTTCCTCTCTTCCTCCTTTCTATTGGGATCCATTCCATAACAATTATAGGCAATTTTGCTCTGGCATTTTTGCATCGTGAGGCAATTGGGTAGCTACAATAAGTAGCGGCTCCAGGTTGAGGAACCAGCTATAATGGCTGGGGGACTCGACATGCTAACCACATGTCACCCCTACACTGGCTGTTGATCATCTACCTCTGTGTTTGACACATGTGGATGTGAAGGGCCAACAGCCGGCTGGTAAAAGGGCAACCGCTGAAAAGTGGAAATACCCTCAATCGGATTTTTTTTGACATGGCCATACCACTGTAATCTTTTCTTTTCTATAATGTCTATGATGTCCGGCTCCTCTTGTACACTCATAATTTCCCTTCTATCTTTATTTTGTATTCTATCCATTCTACATTTTCCTGCTAATCTTCTTAAAACATCCATTTCTGTACATAAAATGCTTTTCATTTCCCTGGTAGGAATTTGCTAGATTTCAGCACCATATGTTAAAATTCTCTGAATTATGGTTTATATATCTTCTCACAATCTTCTAATAATACTATATCATCCAATTATACCAATAGTTGAATAATACCATTGCGTTGTATCCACTCTTCATCCTCTGAAAATTGAGTTGCTTGCTATAGTACAAAATTGAATAGCAGAGGGGATAGTGCGTCTTTTAGCTAACCATTGTGAATTTCAAAAGTATTTTAAAACAGTTTGCCAACCTGCATCCTTCTCTGTGAGCTACACTGTGAACACTTTCGAAAAATCCTATCTATTTTAGGAATTCCGAATTTTATCAGGACACTATAAACCCCCCACCTTAATTGAAACCTATGCCTTATTAAAACCTACATATATTTTAAGTACAGTTCCATCATATTCCCATTTATTTTCTGGAATTTGTCTTATACTAAAAATCTTATCATTTTATACCCATTTACTCTAAATCCACATTGATCACTTATTGTGCCGCCGCCTGTATATTGAGTGAATCAGGATACGAACATACCTCTTAGAATTTTATACCAAATTAAAAGTAATGAAATGTTTCTGTAATTGTGCAATCAGTTTTACCTCATTTTTTTGTTGATCGGTGCGAAAATACATTTTTTCAGTATTACCTATTACGTTATTGCAGTAAAAAAATAAAAATTACTTTCACTAGCTTTGGTTTTTCACATCATTTATGCAGCTGTCTCATAAATGAACAGTCGTCATTCTTACATAATACAAGAATTTACTTTATTCAGTTTCGAATTTTCTTGCATATTCAAGAAAAATTACAATTTACATAAAAGGTAAAGTGAACTCAATACAGGCCTTGCGGTAATATCCTTCGTTTAATTTATTTCTGTTTCTAATTATAACGTATATTTTGTTACAAAATTAATTTCACCTTTAAAATTATTGGTGTGCTCATTTAATGAAAATAAAATCCAATTTATGTACACTCTAGTTGATGCATTCCACTGTTCTAAAAACTGCAATGTGTCTAATAATTATATAACTAGGATAGCCTTCGTCGTCTGTGTAAACGGAATTCCAGGTTCCAGTCTTAGCGGTTCGTGATGGGTATTGATAGTGGGCCATACTGGGATTTTCGCGGGTTTTTCGGGGATCTCCCCACTCCCACATTCGACCCTTCCCATTTTTCTCCCATCATGTCATTTAATTTCTCATTCACTTGATATCACCGTTCACCACGTCTCATGTTAGGTAAAAAAAATAGTTTTGGTTGCCAATCCACAGGTGTTAAAAGTATTTGATTGAGGGGAACTAGTGGGGCCCCAGCATGATGTTCTCTCATGACTCCGAGCCTGAGCAATAAAAGAGGACAGAATATGCCAACGGGGGGTTGTAGTAACCGCTCCTTCCGGCCACAAGCCCAACCCAATAATGGCGGTAAGAGTAGATTTTCATTCCACTCATCTCCATAATACTGGGATATGGCAATAGCTCTTTCAGGTCGCGGTGCGCGGGTAGTCTGCCCTCTCTCTGATTACATGACATAGAACACCTTTCAGTTCTCTCATTTTGAACATATAAGAAATCATATTAATATAAATGTATGAATAGTTTGTTACATTTATGTTGATTAAAGGGATGAATTACTACTTGGAGGTGGAAATTTTATCTCCACAATTGCCTTGTGTGAGTACAAATTGATATCATTAAAAGCACTGACTTGGACAAATTACCTAATATCTCATTCCTTACATTCACGTGGTACAGCTACGTTTGTGCATACTGATCTCAGAGGAGACTCTTCTTGCCATATATATATGGTCACCATGGCAAGCGAACGACCGAAAATGTATGCTTTCCTATACCAAATTCGCTCTTTATTCAATTCTATCCAACCTCACCTGTTTGATTCCCGATTTTCTCCACCAAAAAGGTATTGGATTATTGAGACTAAAGGGATGATTTAATTATGTTTCACTTTTTGATTATGTTTTAAAAATGCTGGCTTCTCACAATTTTAGAGCGTTCTCTAAATGTCAAACACTCTTATATGCTGAGCTCAACAATACGCTATTGGGGAGGGAACGAATGATACAAACCAGGTGTGGGATCTGGAACAACTACAGTGAAGATATCATGTACATTAATCCAAAAAATATACTTTCAAGCCGCCACCACTAGTCTTACTGTTTGGAATAACATAAATAGAGTAAACCCTGTCTTAGCCGAATATTCATAGAAGGAAACCTGTAGAGACGGAAAAAATCTCCAGAACGGTAAAATTGTATATGTAAAATCGCCCTACATACGCCGGATACCCCCATAACGCGGAAACGGAATAGTTTTTAAAGTAACAATAGTTAATTTTTATCTCAGTAAGACGGAAAATTATTCTTAAGCACGTTCTAATTACAGTACTAATGACCACACGTGAAAATTCTGCATATGACGCTTTCTTCATTATATCGTTTACCTTCTTGTGTTGCCACTGTATTGCGGGGATACCCTTGCTTATGTGTGACAGCGGGGGATACCTCGCTTTTCCTTGCCTGCTTACGTTACCTACGAGGGAGTTGGGAAACTCTTCAGTCTTCCTGTAGTTGGGTTCCTTCTCGCTTTTGTGTAATAAAGTCGTTTTGTGTTGCCGTGCAAACTGAGCTGTGTTACATACACTATTTTGTCTGTATTTCAGTCAATACATTAATGTATTTAAACCCTTACACTGTGTGAGAAAATTCAAGCTAGTAATTTGGGAACTCTTTATAAGAAAGAAAACTGCGAAGACGAAAATATATTTAAGGAACCGTCATGTTCCTGCGTAGACAGGTTTCACTGTAGTATGTTTTGAGAATGTATAGCACGTGCTTATATCTGAACATGCTCGCCCGACCCCTGACGTCACTGCGCCAAAATTTACCCTACAGCCAGCGGGTTTTTAAATTCAGTACAGTAAAAAATTCCTTATTCGCGGTTTCCTTATTCGCGTTTTTATTATTCGCGGGTTAAAAAATTGTGACACATCTTGTATTAGCTGCAAAATAATTGTTTATTCGCGGATCCAGTCGGTATATTACAAGGACTAGTATCCTTTACTAACACATCGGCAACTTTTTTGACTTCACGCAAGTGCCAAGGCGGCTTTTACAAAGAGCGATTCAAACCAAATGGACAAATTAATATGAAAGTAAAACAAGCCTTATTGTTACTAAACCCAGAGTTCGTTGTTTAAAGCCACCGCCGCCGCACCGTGGTATTTCACATACCGCTATGTCCGTATAAACGCCGCCATCAACACGATCGGTGTTTTATTGTTTTTAACTTATCATTCGTTGCGATAATTTTGATTGAATAACACGTGTATCTTCTGCTTTGTTGCCAATTTATTACACGCGTTTTATTAGCTTGACCTGTATTATCTATCTATATAACGGAATCTTTCAACGCGATTTTCACCCCTTAAAATCATTGGATCGACTTGAATCTTTGTATACTTGTAAAGGACCCGTGACAATACAATAATTTCATATCTTTGTTCTAACATCCTGCCCAGAATCATCAGAAAATGAAAAAAGTGTCTTTGTATCTATGTAACGGAATCTTTGGATACGATTTTCACCCACTTAGAAACATTGGATCGACTTGAAACTTTGTATACTTATAAGGACCCATGACAATACAATATTTTCATATTTTGTTTATAAAATCCTGGCCAGAATCGTCAGAAAATAAAAAAAATTAAAACTGGTATTATAGGTTGCGGACTTGTCGACTTCTTAGTCAATCGTTGTAAGAACTCAGTTGGTTGAACAGTGAACTCTAGTGGTATATAATTCGAGTAATCCATAGGTCGCTGGTTCAAATCCGGTTGGAAGGATTTTTTAGAAGAGTATTACTTTTAGCTCATACTACATGAGTATCGAATTTAAAGATATTTACATTTTTATCTTATTCTGTAAAAAATGAAAACAAAAAATAAAAATTAATAATAGTTTTAAAAAACTCAAACAACACGCTTTATTAGAAAACCGAACTAAAAAATGAATAATAATGTTAATTTCCAACACGCTTCGGATAAAATTAAAGTGCTCAACAAAAAATTCATATAAAACACATACAGAATAAAACTAGAGTTATCAACAAAAAGAAAATAATTTTACCATCAAAAGCGTGGGGAGTTTTTTAAGATTTTTACATTTTCTTCTTAGAGACTTTACTTTTACCAACATCTGATTTTTATCAAATATATTAATTGGTATAGAGCACCCCACGCTTTTGATGGTAAAAAGATTTTCTTTTTGTTGATAACTCTGGTTTTATTCTATATGTGTTGGACATGATTTTTTTGTTGACCACTTTAATTTTATCCCAAGCGTGTTGGAAATTAAAATTATTATTCATTTTATTGTTCGGTTTTCTAATAAAGGCGTGTTGTTTTAGTTTTTTAAAACTATTATTTATAATGTCGAGTAAAAGGGAAGTAAATGACACTGGTCGACAAGGTTTTCTTCACAACAAATCTGATTATTGAATCTAGTGTATTTTTCATGATGAAATCAGAAATGTAGTCAGAATTTTTCCATCAGGCACAAATTTTTGAGGCAGCTAGTTTTTAAAATATTATTTTAGCATTATCTTTGACCTTTCATAGAAACCTTTACTTTATATTTAGCGATTTTATTCAAGTTGTATTCAAGGAAATTATATATAATATCATGCTGAAGCATCAGAAGACAAGACTGCTCAGGTTCATTCATGTTTTGACGTGCTCAGGCCTGTTAATCTGGCTTTGTGATGTGTCAGTCTCACTACGTTAAAAATATTGGCCTAAACATAAATTTCTAGGTAAGTCAGAAGGAGTAGTATTATAAAAAAATTCAAATAAATATCATAAAAAACACCTGCCTGATCGGGAAAGACTAAAATGATATTTGAATTCAGCATGAAAAATACTTACAGAATATATTATTTTTATTCTTGTGAGAAAAAAGTTCATTTTCTAGACCAGTGTTAGTTGCGAAGCGGAAAGAAGTAGTGTTGCCGCTTAAAGTAAAAACATAATTGCCTGACCGTTTACGACGTCGGCGATTCGTTTTGCGTCTATGTCACGCCGTTTCAATGATAGTGAATCAACTGTACGATTCCTCAAGAAATCCGAAGACAAACAAGGAATTCTATCTCTGAATTCACAGAAAAATATCAATCTGAATTGAAAGGCCATTAAAAGAGCAAAACTGGAAAAAAATACTAACTTATTTAAGCCCCTCCCCAAACCTGACAGTAATAATTTATAGAAATTGTTCAAAATCTCTCATTAATTGAATTTATTTTAATAATGTTCATTTTATTTAGGAACCTTGCGACGTATCCCCTATATATTCATACGAATTACCATCCATATCCGCGGAACATATTCGCGGAACATATTCGCGGAACTTATTTGCGGAACATATCCCCCGCTAATAAGGAACTTTTACTATATATACCAGTAGAGAAACACTCAATTAATATGCAACAACAATCTGCCAGACCATGTTATTGGTAATAGAGTTTTTACACGCTTTATATTAGCCTGACCTATACCTGTCCATCTATCTATGTAACGGAGTTTTTTAACACGATTTTCACCCACTTAAGAACATTGGATCGACTTGAACTTTTGTGTACTTGTAAAGGACCAATGACAATACAATAATTTCATAAACTATTTTTAAAATCCGGGCCAGAATCATCATAAAATCGAAAAAATAAAAACCGGTATAATAGGTTGCGGACGTATCGACTTTTTAGTCAATCGTTGTAAGTTGGTAGAGCGGTGGACTGCAGTGCTATATAATTTCAGTAATCCACAGGTCGCCGGTTCAAATCCGACCCGGAGGTTTTTAGAAGAGTATTAAGTAATTAAATTTTCATGGGATTCCGGTTTATCACAATCAATTTAACTGAAAAAAATTACAAAACATTATAATAGTTTAAAAAAACTAAAACGACACGCTTTATTAGAAAACCGAACTAAAAATGAAAAATAATTTTAATTTCCAACACGCTTCGGATAAAATTAAAGTGGCCAACAAGAAAATCATCTCCAACAGATCTAGAATAAAACTAGTTATCTAAAAAAAGAAACAATTTTACCATCAAAAACGTCGGGTGCTTTTTATGGTTTTTACGTTTTCTTCTTAGAGACTTTACTTTCCCAAATATCTGTTTATTATTAAATATATTATTGATGTAGAGCACCCCACGCTTTTGATGGTAATTTTTTTGTAGACTATTTAACTCATGCCCCAAATGGGAGTCAATGACCAATCACGTTTCAATGATTTCTGTATTACAACCAATCAGAGACGTGTTTCACGAAATAATTATCAACGTTAGGATTATCATATATTAAGCAAAGCTCCTCCTTTTTAATATTCTGAACAGGTCTGACCGTTATTTTGCAGTGACTGAGCCTATAACAAATACGGCTACCAGATTGTATATAATAGTGCTTACATGTCAACATTTGTAGCAATTGATATACCACCAAAAAAAAAACCACTGTTTGCACTTTCTTAAATGTATACGACATCAAAAATGAATTAATATACAGATTGATGTGTTTCATTTTTTCTCCACTAGAGAGCATTCTTACAATATTGCGTTCCTTTGGCAATAAATAGTATGATCTGGTTGCAGTGATAAACAAAAGAAGCAGTAGAAGCGTAGGCTACCTATCGTTTCTCATTAGTTTTCAAACATCACCGTTTACTTTAAATATAAAAATATTTTTAAATAACTGTAGTTAAATAATGATTTGTGAGTAAACAGCTTTATTTTATTCGTTAAATAGTCCTAACAAATGCCACTCTTGATTTCCAAATTCTCTAGATAAATTCACTCCTCACTTCGTGAGTCGTGAATTTATCGATAATTTGGAAATCACTCGTGGCATTACTTATGATAACTCAAGTTTTATTATAGATGTGTTGGAGATGATATTTTTGTTGACCACTTTAGTTTTATCCCAAGCGTGTTGGAAATTAAAATTATTTTAGAATAAACTTAAGATACATACAATGCAATTTACAAATATGAATCGCACAGGTAGCAAGCCGTACGTGCTGTTAACAGTCCGTATCAATAATTAATTTCTAGTAATGATATAGAATAAACAAAACAAAAAACGCAATAGAAAACACAATTACTTACTTACTTACTCACTGGCACTATCGAACCCGTAGGTTCATGGCCGCGCGGACATAAGCTCTCCATACATCCCTATCCTGAGCTAATGCTTTCCAATCATTTCCTGTATAATCTACTTCCCTCAAATCATAGTTAATGTTGTTCTCCCACCTCATTCTTGGTCTACCAACTGGGCGTTTTCCTTCTGGCTTTCCTACATGAAGTTTCCATGCAAGTCTTTCATTCCCCATACGCGCAACATGTCCTGCCCATCGCAGTCTACGGGACTTAACTGTTCTTATTATATCTGGCTTCCTATAAAGACCATGTAGTTCATTGTTATGTAGTCTTCTCCATTCACCTGTCTGTCATCTCTCTTTGGTCCAAAAATTTTCCTAAGAACTTTATTCTCAAATACTCGTAATCTCCTTTCCTCCCTTAAAGTAAGAGTCCATGTTTCGCACCCATATAATATAACTGGTAGAATAATAGTTTTATATATTTTCAGCTTAACGTTTTTTGAAAGGAGTTGGGACATCAAAAGTCTCTGCAATGCATAATAGCATGCATTTCCAGAATTGAGCCTATGTTTAATTTCTTTGTGCATATTACGTTATACATTAATTGTGCATTAATTAGTTATTAAGTATTAGTAATATTAAATTTTGCTTACATAGGCCTATTCATTTATTCCCGAATTCGTGTTATTCTTATTTTCCGCGTCTGGTCCAGAAATTTACCCACGTTTATAAAATTTTCTGGGTTTACCGTTAATTCGTTGCATGCCAATCTATCACGATATGAAATTAGAAATATTTCCGTCAAAAACTGACGCCTCCAATATTCCGAATCGTTACAGTCTCCTAAAATATGTATTTCGTCTTCAAAGTTCCTGCACATAGGACATATTTGCATACAAGAGAATACCGCTTACCAACGGTATGTGCGAACCTACCGTCATATTGGTGGTTACATTTGCTTTCCCTCTAAATAAGTACAATTTGCTCATTGAAATGGGTGTAAATCATCTAACACAGCATCAAATACTTAATCAAAATAGAGACATTGTATATAAACATTAGAAAACAAGACCATTACATGTCAACAAAAATGTGTTTGACTTAAATTACAGAGTAAAAATATAACTTTAATTTTAGTATTGTTAACTTAATCGCTTAATCATTCCAGTAATATTTTAGTTACGTCCATTGCTGTGGTCTCGAGGTAGCGTGCTGCTTTGTCACGCAGCGGGCTCGGGTTCGATCCCCGCTCGGGACAAGTTTCCTGGGTGAGGTTTTTTGGGGGTTTTTTCTCACCTGTAACACAAATGCCAGGACACTTTAAGGCCCAAACGGTCCCCGAACATTACTTGGCCATCATTATCATCAATATCATATTCACCTCAATAGATTAAGTTGTGCCTCTCCTGGCACATCATTACCCGTCATCACCCATCATATCATTGGAACAGCGAAACCCCGCCTTCCAGGCGCCCCAACCTCAGAAGTGGGTTACAATACCCCAATGTCAGACGATAATACCTCAAACGTCGAATGACAAATAGGTGCCATTCAACAACAAAAAATAGTTACGGTGATAACAGAATAAAAATATAATCCTTAGCAATCTTGCAGTAAATATCTCGTATACAAGTACATTTTTGCATATACTGATTTTAATCTCTGGCAGCCATGTGGAGGGAGAGTTAACGTCATCTCCATTCCATATGGAATTTCAACCTACTGCTAGGTCCTCTCGAGATGCAAAGCTCAACTGTGGTGGAACCTTTCGGTATAAAGGACGAGTAGTCAAAAAGCAATTTCTTGTAATCTTTCTTCCTTAAATTTAGTTTCTTAAATTTTTTTTTTCGGGCGCAAATTTGAACGTTGAGTAATTTATTAACGTCAAGGCTTAATGGTACGTCGAAATATGAAGACTAAGAAATAATTAAATTGGTTCCTGTGCCACTGTTAGTTTGTTAGTACAGTTCAGTTTAAAATATTGTTGTGTACATGTTGATGCTCAATTAAACTTTGTAACAATATTTTTTTATTGTAATCCCATGTTTTCCCTTCACAGAGATTTAGGCGCTCTCCCCCTACAGGGAAGAATTTTAACCATACTAATTTAGTTACACTTGTTTTCGTATAGATGTCATTTTGAGTGGTCCGTGGTCAGCGTTCCGCCTCTTACTGACATCTAGGAAATCAAGGTAGTACTAGGACGGGAAAATTCGGTAAATTTTGCTTAGAGGCCTTTTCATTCAGGCTTAAGGATTTTTTACGAGCCTGAAAATATTCAGACTCGGGACCCACGGCTTAAAGTCCCTCCCGGAGGACTTGCTCCTTGGATTTTTCCGTCCTAAAAATCCATCGACCCCGGCCGGGTTTGAACCCGCGACCCTCGGGACCAGAGGCAAGGAGCATAACCGCTAGTCCACCGCGGCCGACTACTTTGTAACAATACGGCCTGCAAATACATTTATTTTTTATGGCCATTGAAGAGAGTAATATGTTATTTGGATCAGAGATACGGTCAATTAAAAAATGCTAAGAAGTTATTAGCAACAGAGATGGATTACTGGAGAAGATCATTGCGGAAGTCCAGATTAGGAATAATTGTAAAAAAAATAGGAAAGTTGAATGAAATGTGATGCAGGCCATTCAACAAAGACGATTAAGATGGTACTGACATCTCAAGGGAATGATATCTGATACAATCCCTAAGAAGATCTTAGAGTGGAGAATAGATGGGAAAATAAAGAAGGGAAGACTTAAAGGAAGGTTGGACGGATGGTGTGAGAAGAAGTATGAGTGAACTGGGACTTGCAGATGTGGACGTTCAGGATCACTACAAACGAAGAAAAAGAATTGCTGAGAGCCTTCATATTGTGGATAAATTAAAAAATAATGAAATACTATTATTGTGCGAAATGTCCACCAATGTGGTTTAGGCTAACGTCGTTGCCTCGTATGAAGCGGGTCCGTTTTCGTTTTCCGGTCGGGAAAACTTTCTTGAGTGAGGTTATTTTCAGATTTTTTCCACGCCTGTAAGACAATTTTCGGGAAATAATATGGTCAAAATATGCCCCGTACAACATCTGACAAACATAAACATTCTTGTCACATTCGTTTTATCTAGCATGAATGTGCGAGTGAATGGTGTGCATTGTCTTAAATATTCGTGTTGTCTCGGAGGTGGCCTTGGCGTTTATCTGATCACTCATCCAGAGAGGCTCTCCCTGTAGTTGTGTGATCAAAAAAAGTATGTATGTGATCCAAGGTTTAGAAATCCTCTCCTGTAGGGGTCTTGTGGCGTGGGGCATATAAAAGTACATGAAAGGGAGAGTTTAATCTAAGGTAAAATAGAGAGAGAGAGAGAGAGAGAGAGAGAGAGAGAGAGAGAGATAGCACAATGTATCACATTGAGGAACGATGACAAGTGCGTGCGTCAGTGCAAGACGGCGCGTTCTTCGTTTCCAAGTATTACACATCGTTTCAACGTATTAGTTTTATTGTTGCGATTTGTTTGTTTCTCTGGAATGTTTATGCAGCTGTTCTAAAAATAATATGACTCGTAGTTGTAAACATTACAGTACAAGGTCTCATTTCTTTCTTGTGTGTGTATACAACTGCAGTTATTACCTTGACCTAGAACCTATGTGCGCGCGGTCTGTGACGAGATTATTGCTATATTACTAGTTGACGCATTATAGGGTGTTCGTGATGATGCTGAAAGTGATAAAGTCAATAATTGTAATGATAATAGAAATAAAATTAAAAGATAGTCGTCCACCTAGTGAGAGCGAATGTGAAGCAAATGCTAGCGATAGTGACAATGACAGTTCCCCTGATACAGATTGTACAACATGGGCGAAAAAAAGACAGAATACCTAATATTGCACGTTTTACCACAATCCCAGTCGTGAAACAAATTCCTATACATCCAAGAATAGTGTCTGAAATTACGGATCTTTTTTTTCGGAGACAATTTATTCCTCATGCTTTGTGAAGAAACTCGTTTATGTTAGAGTCAAAATAAAGATAAATATGCTAAAGGTTCTAAGGGCTTGAAATAGTCCCATGTCACTATACATACGTAGTGTTCTGCCCAAGAGCAGGTATTTCACTGCAAACTCAGCATTCCCCACCCTTTCCTTAACTCAGCCTTCCTTTTTGTATCCGCAAACAAACCATTTATTTTAATATTGCCTAACACCTGATATATTTATCTGCCTCTATTCTGCTTTCCGTTGACCATTCCTTCTAGGGCGTCCTTCAGCAGGCAGTGTTTGCTAAGGCAGTGGCAAATCCAATATATTTTCCTCCCCTTTATGTGTTCCAGCATTGTTCTTCTTTCACCCACTCGGTCTAGCACATCTTTATTTTCTATTTTGTCTTCCATTTTATACGTTCCATCCTTCTCCATGTCCACATTTCAAAAGCTTCCAGTCGCTTTTCCTCATTCCATTGTAATGGCAAATTCTCTGCACCATATAATCCTACACTCCACACAAAGCACTTCACTAGCCTCTTTCGTAATTCTTTGACAAAGGTCCACAGAGAATGTTTCTCTTCTTTGTTGAAAGCTTATTTTGCCATTTCTATCCTATCCTCCGTTTTATTTCTTGACAACAGTTCATGTTAATACATATAGTACATCCCAAGTATTTGAAGCTCTCCACTTGCTCAATGGCCTCGTCTTTAATCCTCATGTTTGTCTTCCTTGGTTTCCTTCCTATAATCATGGCCTTCGACTTATTTATATTTATCTTCATCCCATAATCCTCGCACTTGTCATTTAGCTCCATCAGCATGTTCCTCAATGTCATTGCATCTTCTGCTAGCAAAGTCGTATCATCAGCAAATCTTATGCACTTAATGAATCTTCCTCCCATGTTTACGCTTCCCGTATTCTTAAAGCAGTTCTTCATTAGGTATTCCGGGTAGATGTTGAAAAGAGTAGGTGATAGAGGACATCCTTGCCGTGTCCCCCTTCCAATTTCTCTTCCCTCCGACATTTCTTCTCCTGTCTTCACTTTTGTTCGCTGTTTCATATAATGATTAATTATGAGTAGGGCCCAGATTTTGTTGAAATATCATATTTTATGAGTTGTCAGAGACGATGCAGATCAATAATTTAGTGCATTTTGCAATAAATATGTTAGCTATATGAGGTTATTTACGTCATTAAAATTCAATTTTCCACTTTTTTCTGATAGTCATTTTAAAAATTGTATTTATTATTTTATGTCATTTTATTTACTTTTCATACTTTCATACGTCAGGTTTTAAATAATCTATTTGTTAAATGTTCATTTGTATGTAATTTTTTGCTATCTTGTTTGTTTGTGCTCAGACAACTCAGTGAGAAACCACAGTGCGTTGCCTCAATATAACGTGAAACCACTGTGTTCTGCCTCCACATGGATTGATTCGAGACTTCCCCTTCAATGCGGGAATCTTCCTATTTATAATATTTCGTTTTGTCTCACGAGAGTACCGTTTCTGTATGGTTGTGTTGATTTTCGTGCAGTGCAATATGCCAAAAATTGCCTAGTGCTGTCCGTTTAAGACGGGATGTAACAGAACAAATATGTTCTACTGAAGGGAGTGTATTATTCTGCAAAGTGTACGAAATTAAAGTCTCTGCAGATAAACGTTGCACAGTGCATCAGCATATCGGGCGCGAGAAACATTTAAAAATGTGAACAAGAGAAAAGTGTCTCAATTACTGTTAAAACAATTGCTTCCACATCAGATAGCAAGTCATCTCTATTTTTTAAAGAATTATCTGAAGTGTTTGTCAGTGCAGATATTGAACTGGAAAAACTAAACAATTCTAAATTACGTGATTTCCTTCAACGCCATAGGTCATAACGTTCCAAACAAATCAACATTGCGTAAAAACTGTTCAGTAAAATGTTATGAAGACAAATTGAACCATATAAAACCGTGTTAGCTGACAATGGCTGATAGTTCACTTTTGATAACTTAAGGATGACCATGGTGGTGTATTGCAATGCCAACTAGGGTTTGTTTAGTTAATGACTTTTCATACTAGTTTAATAGAAATGAGATTGACCTAGTGATACTTACTAATTTTTAATTATTTTATACTACTATTACGAACAGGAATTGCTTTATAATATTTACCCCAATCAATAATAATCATTATTTCTTTTAGACCATTTCTAATCAGTAAATTAATAATTATTAATTAGTTAATTATGAAATGTAAAAATTCATTAGGTCACTTTTTACACTTTTTGGTAATTTAAGAGAATTTTATGGGAAAATTATAGGTCATTTTTTAAACATTTTAAGGTCATAAACATCCGGGCCCTACTTATGAGCCTTCTCTCCTTCCAGTTCACACCAATTTTCTTCAAAATCCTCATGAGTTTCTTCCAATTCATTCTGTCAAAGGCCTTTTCTATGTCAACAGTAGAGAAGAAAAATGTAAAAATGTTTCTTATAGGCCAAATTAGGAAACAAAGACTAAAGTAATACTGGTCTACAGACCGCTCTATAGATACTCCCATTTTCAGGAGTATTTTATGCCACAAATGATTTCAACAAATATGGCGATTTATATATTTTAATAACAATGCCCTTCAACAAAAGTCAACAAACAGACTTTTCAAAATTCAACCCTTACTAGAATTCTTCATTGAAAATTATCAGTTAACTACTAGCCAAATTAATAACTTTCTTTGGACGAAACTGTGATTCCTTGAAGGGGTAGGCTTCGTATAAGAACATACAATCCAGGGTAATTTACTAGATATGGACTTGTGTTTCAAGTAGTCACTGAGGGCACTTCAGGCTATACAGAGTGAAAATTAGAGGAAACAATTTTCACAATTTTGGAACCCTATCCAGCTCAAATGTATCACGTTTATCAGGTTTACTACTACAACAGTGTGACAATTGGTGAAAGTCTCCTTTCATGAGAAGTACTTGTATGTGGAATAATCAGAGTGAATAGAGGTCTACATCCAGAATTGAAAAATGAAACTGAATCTGTGAAGCGCGTTGAAACCACTTTCAGAAAAAATGGGGAGATTCTTCTTCAATCCTGGAAGGATACGCAATCTAGTCAACATGTTTTCCACGTTACACGATTAGTTGATGTTCCAAAGAGGAATGAATCTGTAAAGAAAATCCTTTGTGTGTGTCTCAGTACACTATGTTCATGAGAAGAAGTAGTAGGAATATATAAGACTGAAAGTAAGATACATACTGTAGTAAAACCTGTGTATGAAGGAACATGACGGTTCCTTAGATATATTTCCGTCTTGGCAGTTTTCCTTCTTATAAAAGGTTCCCAAATTACAAGCTTGAATTTTCTCACGCAGTGTGAGTGTTTTACATGCACGCTTTAAAGACATAACGTGTTGACTGAAATACAGACAAAATATTGTATGTAACACAGCTCAGTTTGCACGGCAATACAAAACAATTTTATTACACAAAAGCGACCAAGGAACTCAACTACAGGAAGACTGAAGAGTTTCCCAACTCCCTCGCAGGTAACGTAAGCAGGCAAGGAAGAACGAGGGATTCCCCGCTGTCACACATAAGCAAGGGTATCCCCGCAACACATTGGCAACACAAGAAGGTAAATTATATAATGCAGAAAGCGTCATATGCAGAATTTTCTCGTGTGGTGATTAATACTGTAATTAGAACGTGCTTAAGAATAATTTTCCGTCTTACTGAGGAAAAAATTAACTATTGGTACTTTTTAAACCATTCCATTTCCGCGTTACGAAGGTTTCCGGCTTATACAGGACGATTTTACATAAAAAATCATACCGTTCTGGAGATTTTTTCCGTCTCTACAGGTTTCCTTCTTATAAAGGTGTCGGCTAAGACAGGTTTTACTGTATGTTATTAACAAACATGTCCACCGCTGTGGTCTCGAGGTAGCGTGCTGCCTTGTCACGCAGCGGGCCCGGGTTCGATCCCCGGTCGGGGCAGTTTTTCTGGGTGAGGTTTTTATTGGGATTTTTCCTCACCTGTAAGACAAATGTCAGGAAAACTTTAAGGCCCAAACGGTCCCCGAAATAATATGGCCATCATCTTCATCATCATCATCCTTATCATTATCATCATCACCATCATCTTTCACCGGTGTGGAAAGCAACGGGAAGCTACCACACCTACACAATTCCCTAGTAAAGCTGCAAGCATAGCATGAAAATGCTATGATTGCAGTGAAGGACCTGCCTTCGGGCAGAATTACTATGGACGGATTAACAAACATGGATCGCAAGGGCAGCAAACCATACGTCCAGTTGAAGTTCACTATCAATAAAACAATGTCTAGTAATAATATCTAATCCAATAATAAAAAATCACAACAGGTAGCAATACAATTAAATTATACATTGATTAGATTAAATACAATTTTAAGTATTAAAAACATTACTCTTTGCTTACATAAGTACTTTTTTTCACGAATGAGTGTTATTTTCCGCACTTTGTCCAAACATTTAGCCACATTTAACCAATGTTCATCATTTACTCGTAGCATGTCAATCTTTCACGATTTGAATTTAGAAATCTTCCCGGTAACAACTGACGCCTCCAACATTCAAAAATATTACATTTTCCTAATATACGTATTTCGTCTTTAATGCTCCTGCATATTAGACATATTAGCATATGGTGATGCCGGTAATTTTTAGAAATTTTCATGCCCCCAATCTAAACCAAGCAATACCTGATCTTCTAAGGTGTTAATAGGGCAGATCAAACTTCTCCCATTACTCAATTCTTAAAAAAACCGTGAAATGGCCAAATAAAGTTGCACATTGGATTATAAATTGTGCCCTTTTCATCGCATTTCGTGTTTTGCAAAACTTAATCCTACACGAACGATCAGAAGTAAATAATTATTCTGCAATTTAAAAACAAAACACGGACTCCAACACATTCTGGAACGTTAATTCAACCTCGAACTAGGCCTCGTGGGGCTCCCTCTATGAGACTATCGGGTGATATGCGTAAACTTGTTCATGAGAAAATTGTAGGTACGAACAAAGGAAAAAAAAGTATCCTGCCAGTATGTGTCATATTTCGGCTACTCACAATTAAAGGAGGGAACCCCGATATATTTGCAAGTTCTGCAAAGTTCCTCTCCACAAAGGTGAATGTTTCAATATAATAAATCACATCCTCGGGCACTATTAGGCACTTTGGTATGTACTTTTCTGAAATTTAATTTATAATAATAATTAGAAAAATGTACCCGAATTATATACGTGATTATGGTAAAAACGAATTAAAAAGCCAATTGACCCCTGGGGGAACGGGCATTTAAACAATATAAATGTACGGTCCGCTGGTTGAGTGGAAGAGAAGGCCTTATGGCCTTACCTCTGCCAGCTGAAATAAGGCATTATTATTATTATTATTATTATTATTATTATTATTATTATTCTCTCTATCTTCGGGTTTTTACAGCTCCTGCCGTCTTCCCGTGCCAAACATTAACTAGTTATTAATTACGTTCAATTTAAATCACGTTAATATTATATTATATTGGATTAAAATATTAGTACTAGCATACTTTAGGCAGGGATAAGACATTTTCACGAGTTCACTTAATCTAATATATAAGAATGTTTGTTTGTTTGTTTGCTTGTTTGTACTTTATGCTCTGCCATAACGTTCATCAGATTGTGATGGGAATTTTTGCAAAATGTTCAGGAGATTCCCAGGATGAACATAGGTTATAAGATAGTTGTGATACTCAAATCCTACGCTCTTAAAAATCACCTTTTGTAGTGAGGAACGTGAAAAAGTCCCTTTTTACGCTTAAATGGCCTACGCTGCGTAAATCATAAAAAATGCACAAAACAATGTACACAGAATTAGTACTAGCATACTTTAGGCAGGGATAAGACATTTTCACGAGTTCACTTAATCTAATATATAAGAATGTTTGTTTGTTTGTTTGCTTGTTTGTACTTTATGCTCTGCCATAACGTTCATCGGATTGTGATGGGAATTTTTGCAAAATGTTCAGGAGATTCCCAGGATGAACATAGGCTATAAGATAGTTGTGATACTCAAATCCTACGCTCTTAAAAATCACCTTTTGTAGTGAGGAACGTGAAAAAGTCCCTTTTTTACGCTTAAATGGCCTACGCTGCGTAAATCATAACAAATGCACAAAATCAATGTACACAGAATTGAATATCTCAAAAACCTCTACAAAAAAGTTCCCGACTGCATATGTTTATCTTTTGTAGATAACTCAAATAACTTATAATAACTATTTTTGTCTTCCATTGATGCCAAGAAGATCGTGATAAGTAAATTCCCGGGCAAGCGTGCGATGCCATACTGTTCTTCCGATTGTGATGGGGATTTTTGAAAAAACAAGTTCAGGATTTTCCCAGGAAGGTTAAAGCCCTTCACCCTTAAAAATCACCCTTTGTAGTGAAAAAAAGTGAGAAAAATGTCGCTTCTTGTACACTCAAATGGCTTACGCTCCCTAAATCATTACAAATACACCAAATTAATGTACACAGAATTGAATATCTCAAAACACTCTACAAAAAAAGTCCCTGACAGCATATGTTTATCTTTTACGGAAAACTCACAATAACTTTTTTGTCTTACATTGATGCCAAGAAGATCGGGATAAGTAGATTCCCGGGCAAGCATAGCAGCGCACGGCGGGTATTCTTCTATGGATAACTCAAAATAACGAATTTTGTATTTCAGCTCATATATGCCAAGTACATCGGGATGCGTAGATTTCCAGGCAACGCCGGGTTATCAGCACGGTGTATCTAAAAATAATATCGATATGGTTTTACTTATAGTGATTGCTTGAATATTAAATTTTATTTACTATTTGGGTTGTATGAAAGATAGTTTTGAAATAGAATTAATTAATTTATAGGTTGTTTTAGCTGCAATAACGAAGAGAACAAATGTTTAATTATTCTTCCTTCTACTTATTCAACTAAATGCAAAAACACATTATCAATTATTTAGGCGTAGCAGCGCGCGCCGCTCCTCTAGCTGATTTATTAAAGTAGTCCTCCAAAAATCATATTTTTGTAAGTAGTTTTTGCGATTTTTAGGCCCATATATTTGAAGCGAACGCAGGAGGCCTGTTAGTTGTAAATCAGCGGCGATACAGTAAAGTGCACGACAAATTGTAGCAAGTGGACTCATGTGTGACTGCGAAATAATTATGTGAGTTAAACATTGAATCAAAATTAATTGTTAGCGCATATTTTGATTGATCTACTATTGATAATTTGTACAAGAAAATAAAACGGTTGTGAAAATATTACACGAAATATGTGTTCATTTACGACGAAACTACGTAAACACAAACCCAGCCATCACTGATAAAATATATTCCGACAGCTTTTAAAATAAAGTTGCTCTTATGAACATTTAAAAAAAAATTATTTCGAAATTTTCACCGATCCTACTTATTAGATACCGAAAATAACATAATAAAAGTCACACACACACACACACACACACACACACAAACAGATATATATATATCATCGGTTGATTAATGTCTTTGACTTCGTCCGATTCCTAATATCCAATTTTATCGGTCCATCCAATCTCCTAATTGTAGATGTTTCTCCTTCATGTATACATATAGGCCTATTCCTTGACTTCAGGAGGTTTACGTCTTCCTACGTCTCGTGTTCCCTCATGTTTCCATTCCAAAACACATTTCGGTAGCCGATCCTCTTCCATTCGCTGGAGAAATGTGTGTGTGTGTGTGTGTGTGTAACATAAGAAAAATAAATGCCTGGACGGGATTTGAACCCGGACCTCTGGGTTGGTACCCAAGTGTGCTATCCATTACACGACCGGGCAAATCCAATACAAATATTTATCTTTCTTATAGATATATTATATTCTCCATTATTACTTGATGTGGCGAGAACTGGATCTTCACTGCCATCTGGTAGCTAGCTACAAGTAAGCAAATTAAACAGAATATTTTTACTTTATAGCAGTGGCGCTTTAACGAAGTTTTAATTAATTTTTTGACATTAAGGAATGCAAGCTTAATACGACATAAGACAAAAAATACCTGGACGGAATTTGAACCCGGACCTCCGGGTTGGTACCCCAGCGTGCTATCCATTACACCATCGGGCAAATCTAATACAAGCATTTATATTTCTTTTATGTATCTTAATACATAAACATTTCGTGTCACGTTGTTTGTCCGCGATGGAATACTAAACTACTGAACCGATTTTAATAAAATTTTGCACACTGTGTGCAGTTTGATCCAACATGAGACATAGGGTAGTTTATAACTAAATTTATAGTCGCATTATTTATTATTGCAAATTATTTGTTTATTATTTAACAAAGATTTATAATTATCTGTGAGTTCCATACGATTCTAACAGATGGCGGTGTAGGGGAATTTGGTAAGGTAATTGGTTTATTATTTTAAAAAGAGCGATTCAGGTGGCTGTGCTTTTTGTTGCAACCGCGAATATCAATTGAATTACAAATATTGATTATTTCATAATTTAAGTGTGTTCAGTGTTTATTTTATTTTCAATATATTTAATTTCGTGTGTAAGTATTAGTTTTAAGTAATCTTGCTGAAAGACAGCAACTTAATTTAAATTTAACTGGACCGAGAAGGGAAATTGAACAATATATCGAATCAGTTCTAGAGACCATGAATGATAAGATATCAAGTGAATTTCCGCAAATCGGTATAGGCATATGTGACATAAATCTTACATTTAAGATGAATGTCAATTTAAAAACATATGAAGGTCCTAAGGAACGGAATACCAGAACTGTAAGTAGGCCTAAGTCTGTTAGTTATAATAATATGCTTTATATAACACAAAAAATCTCCACGCCTCAATTAAATTAAAAACAAGATGACTATAATATATCACAAGATGATATTACTATACAGAGACTTCTTGATGATGATGATGAGAAACCAAGCTGGCAACAAGTTCGTAGAAAAAAACGAAAGTATAATGAAATCAGCAAGCCTCCTCAAAATATTCCATCAATAAATGTATATAATCCTTATGATACACTTATGGATGATACTGAGACTGCAGACAACATAAATTCATCTCAATCAACAAAACCACTTCCACATAAACCACCACCCATATTTATACCGGGTGTAGTTAACATACCAGAACTAATAAATTGTGTAAAACAAAAACTTTCTGATTCAGATTTCTCATACAAAATGTATAAAGAAGAGGTTAAAATCCTGCCAGCCTCTACTGAAACTTACAGATCGTTGGTCAGATTGCTAAATGAGAATAATGCAAGATATCACACGTATCAGTTAAAACAGGAAAGGGCTTTCCGAGTAGTTCTTCGTAATATGCATTACTCTATAAATACAGAGAGTATTGTTGAGGAATTGCTAGAACTAGACATCGAATTCGTAACATATATAACATTCGACACAGAGTTACAAAGGAGCCATTACCACTTTTTTATATTGATTTGGAGCCCCAATCCAATAACAAGGAAATTTACCAAATTGAATCATTACTACTTGCAAAAATTAGCTTTGAATCACCTTATAAAAAGGATATGGTTCAGTGTCTACTCTATGGTCACACACAAAGCTACTGCAAGCGTCCTCCTAGGTTCAAATCTCAATCCCGTGGATTTTTATACCGGCTATAACGTTTCCGTCTTTATTCGTAAATAATAATTTCACTTAGTTTACTGCAACATAACTTAACGTATACCTTAGCCACAGCAACGCGTGGCCGGGACGTATATATAAAACAAAGTCGGATTAGTTACACTATTTATAACTCAAGAACGGCTGCACCGATTTTTATGATGTTTGATTTGTTGGATTCTTTTCCGCCCCGAAGAGCAGAATAACTATTAAAACAACGGACAAATTGAAGTAAAAATATTTAAAGGCGATACGGAGTTCGCCGGTACCAGCTAGTACATATATATATAGTCCACCGCTGTGGTCTCGAGGTAGCGTGCTGCCTTGTCACGCTGCGGGCCCGGGTTCGATCCCCGGTCGGGGCAGTTTTTCTGAGTGAGGTTTTTATCGGGGTTTTTCCTCACCTGTAGGACAAATGTCGGGAAAACTTTAAGGCCCAAACGGTCCCCGAAATCATATGGCCGTCATCTTCATCATCAACCTTATCATTATTATCATCATCATCCTTCACCGGTGTGGAAAGCAACGGGAAGCTACCACACCTATACAATTCCCTAGTAAAGATGCAAGCATAGCATGAAAATGCTATGATTGTAGTGAAGGACCTGCCTTCGGGCAGAATTACTATGGATGGATATATATATATATTCTCCATTATTACTAGATGTAGCGAGAATTGGGTCTTCAATGCCGTCTGGCGGCTATAACAGGTAAGCTAATTAAATATATATTATTACTTTATAGCAGTGACGCTTTATCGATGTTATAATTACATTTTTGGCATTGAGCAATGCAAGCTTAATATGACATAAGAAAAATAAATGCCTGGACGGGATTTTAACTCGGACCTCTGGGTTAGTTCACCAGCGTGCTATCCATTAGCCCAACGGGAAAATCCAATACAAACATTTATCTTTCATGTATATATATATATATATATATATAATATATATATATATATATATATATCCACCGCTGTGGTCCTGAGGTAGCGTGCTGTCTTGTCACGCAGCGGGACCGGGTTCGATCCCCGCTCGGGACAGTTTTTCTGGGTGAGGTTTTTATCGGGGTTTTTCCTAGCTTGTAAGACAAATTTCAGGAAAACTTTAAGGCCCAAACGGTCCCTGAAATCATATGGCCATCATCATCATCCTTATTATCATCATCATCATCCTCATCCTTCACCGATGTGGAAAGCAACGGGAAGCTACCACACCTACAATTCCCTAGTAAAGCTGCTAAGCATAGCATGAAAATGCTACGATTGCAGTGAAAGACCTGCCCTCGGGCAGGATTACTATGGATGAAGATTATATATATATATATATATATATATATATATATATATATATATATATATAATATATATATTATATATATTATATATAATATATAATATATATATATAATATATATAATATATATATATTATATATATATAATATATATATTTATATATATATAATATATATATAATATATATAATATATAATTATATATATAATATTATATATATATAATATATATACTCAAAAGAATTGAGGAACACATGTTTAAACCAAAACACGAAAATGAGTATTGAACAATTTAATGTTTGATCTTTTGTATTTATAAATTGAACATTTATGTCATATTAGAATAGACATTCAAACGATATTTTCTTGTACAGTATTGGCAATACGAACAAGTTATCATTTGTAACAGAAAACAAAGTGGAAATTTGAGATTTACAATTTTTGGAATCAATGTTTCCATGGTTATTTCAACACTCAGTACTTAGTGTGTCCTCCGTGAGCTTGAATGACCGCATTACACCTACGAGGCAGCTTCGCAGAAGCCTTCTTACAGAAACTTGTGAGATTCTCTCCCATTCATCGGTGAGTGCATGTGAAAGTTCTTCAAGGTTACAGCAGGACGCTTACGTACATGTTTTTCCAACTTATCCCACATATGCTCGATCGGATTAAGGTCCGGAGGACTACATGCAGGCCAGTCCACAACCCGAATTGGCATTCTTGCAGGAAATCTCTAGTAGCCTGTGCTGTATGCCATCTAGCATTATATTGCATTAGAAGAAAATTAGGGTCCACACCATAAGCAAAGGGTACAACATGTTGGAGGATAATGTAATTAATGTAAATATCAGCATTCGTGCGTTGTGGGACAGCGACAAGCTCTGTCCGAGTCTTAATAGTAATCCCAGCCAAAACCATAACCGAACCACCTCCAAATCTGTCACGTTCAATAATTGTGGCTGGATCAAAACGTTCACCAGGACGTCTCCATACACGCGTACGACCATCAGGACGTGTTAGGCGAAATCTTGATTCATCTGTGAATAGAACACCCATTCCATTGGCGGAGCTGCCAGTTGACATGATACTGAGTAAATTGGAGCCGGATTTTTTGTTCTGACGTGTTAACGAGGGGTTTTAAAGGGGATTCTAGACCTCTACCTTGCATTTCTCAGTCTATTTCTTACAGTCTGATCAGAAATTACCGTCCCAGTTGCTGTGCGTAAATGATTTTGTAGATCTCTGGCTGTAGATTTTCTTCTGCGCAAAGCTGATAAAACGAGAAATCTATCTTATACGTCTGTAGTCTTCTTCTCAAGACCTTGCCCGGGTCTCATCTTGTATCCATGTGTCTTTGCCTCCACAACCTATGGATGACGGAAGGGCTGACATCAGGAATCTTAGAGACAATGGGAATCGAACGACCATCTTTAATCAATGCAACTGCTCGTGCAACTGATGTTTCATTAAGATGTTTCATTGCTCGGTATTAGCTTCAGAGAACACAAAAATAACAATTCCCTACCACATATTCTTCTTCAAACCGGTTTTAGAACATAAATCAATACGAACACACTTCGGTTTCAGAAACTCTTGGAATTTCAGTAACATATTGAGAGAAAAATTAATAAAACCCAGAAGATCTTCAATCTGATTTTAAACAATACTTGAACTCAAAACATCTGACTCAAAAATTATATTGTTACAGTATTTATTTTGTAGCTTTGATTTAAACATGTGTTCCTCTAATTTTTTGAGTAGTGTGTGTGAATATATATATATATATATATATATATATATATATTCTCCATTATTACTAGATGGAGCCAGCTAGCTATAATAAGTAAGCAAATTAAAGAGAATATTTTTACTTTATAGCAGTGACGCTTTATCGATGTTATAATTAAATTTTTGACATTGAGCAATGCAAGCTTAATATGACATGATAAAAAAAAATGCCTGGACAGGATTTAAATCCGGACCTCTGGGTTGGTACCCCAGCGTTCTATCCATTACACCACCAGACAAATCCAATACACCGTGTCCCATTTAAACCTCCCACATTTTAATTAATCATAACTCACAAAGTGGGTTGTAAGGGATAGTGACGTGTGTATAACCTCTCCTACCCAATTCTTATCCTCACCTTCTCGTGG
This sequence comes from Diploptera punctata, assembly GCA_030220185.1. Classification (NCBI taxonomy): domain Eukaryota; kingdom Metazoa; phylum Arthropoda; class Insecta; order Blattodea; family Blaberidae; genus Diploptera; species Diploptera punctata. Next base: position 1,318,228 of record JASPKZ010007908.1, read on the forward strand.
TACAACCCGTTTTCACAAACGAGGCTCTGAGGACCGAGTCACGGCGGTATAACCGTTCCATCAGGTACTGAGTAAATGCGGTATCCTAATGTCTGTCCAGAGACTAAAAGGTAGCAGCCCTACCACTGGACTACTTAGCGTCGGGCCAGTAACCTGTCCTAAGGAACTTCAAAACTACTTTCAAGTCTCAACACGAAAAAAGCCAGAAGGAATTGAAATATGACGACCCACAGCAAAGAAATATGGTAAAAGAAAACGGCACAATGATATTGTAAGATATGCAACCTGGAATGTCCGAAGCATCCATGAGAAAGAAGAGGAACTAGACAGTATATTTAAAAATAGAAACATTGATATTGCAGTAACTACAGAAACTAAGAAGAAACTCAAAGGAACGAAAGAAACACAAAATTATGTACAAATATATAGCGGTGTCGACAGGAAAACCCATGGACAAGCTGGAGTAATGATTTGGATTAATAAAACCATAAGAAAAAATTCAACACTACACTTACTGGAATGAAAGAATATTAGAGCTTCGACTGAAAATTAATAGAGGTAATTTGTCAGTTCTTGGTGTATATGCACCAGAGGAAGGCCGTGAAGAAGACAATGAAGAATTTTATAAAATATTACAAGAAATTTATAGCAAAATTAATAGAAATGATTACATTCTCATAATAGGAGATTTAAATGCCAGAGTGGGCAATGCTCAAGTCAACAATACTATTGGAACATTTGGCGAACCAACCAGCAATAGGAATGGGACAAGATTAACAGATTTTGCTATCTACAATGAACTGAAAATAACGAATACCTTTTACAATCATAGAAACATACATAAGTATACCTGGCATCGTCAGGACTCAAAATCAATCATTGATTATTTCATTGCAAATAATAAGATTTTTAAATTGTTTCTCGATGTCAGAGCCTACAGAGGATATGATATTGGTTCAGATCACTACCTAGTAGAAGCAAGAATAAGGTTTCCACCAAGATGGTTAAAAAAGAAGAAACAACAACAGAGCATAGAACAAAAGTACAAGGTAAAATTATTTTATGATGACAGCATTAATGGTTATATTCGAGAAGAATTCAGCAATATATGGCTACAAACTCCAGAAAGTAATGATGTCGAAGAAGAATGGAAAAACATTAAAATGATAATTCAAAATGCAGCTAATGAAACTTTAGGAAAAGTAAATATACAACAAAGAAGAAATAGAACTCTAAAAATCTGGGATGATCAAATAAAACAATTGATTGAAGAAAAAAATGCAGCTTATAAAAAATATTTGAACACAAAGAAAGTAGAAAATGAAATAGAATTCAAACGCTGTAGAGCTATTGTTAAGAGGGAAATAAGAAAAGAGAATAGGAAAACATGGTTAATTTTGTTACACATTTAGAATCAGATTTGCATAAGCTCCAACCTAATGCTTTCAAAATATTAAAACATTTGAATAAAGATATTAAAGAATCTACCAAAATTAATTGCGGAGTAGTAACAAAGAAGATTTTTTCAATTATTATAAAAGTCTTTGGACTGACAATAGCTATGAAGATACAATTTTGCGAAATAATAATGAGACAGATTCCAAATATCATTGGAAGAATTGAACAATAGTTTAAAGAAATTAAAAAATGGGAAGGCAACTGGCACAGATGGCTTGAATTCAGAATTGTACAAATATGCAGGCAAACAGTTCCATGAAAGACTGTTGTCCTTCTTTAATAATGTATTCAAAAATGCAGATATACCACAAGAATGGAAGACAAGCATTGTATACCCCTGTTCAAGAAAGGAGACAAGAGAAAATGGACAACTATAGGGGAATCAGTTTGTTAAACACATGCTACAAAATTTATGCAGACTTTTAAATGGAAAATTGAAAAGTTTCAGTGAAAAATTCCTTATGGAATGTCAAAATGGATTTAGGAAAGGACGATCTTGTATTGATTCAGCATTTTCTGTTAAACTATTGCTTGAAAAAAGAAGAGAATTCAACTTAGAAACACATTTTGCTTTCATAGATTTTGAAAAAGCATTCGACACAGTCAAGAGATCAAAACTCTTAAATATATTGGAAGACAGAAATATACCAAATTTACTTCGGCAGAACATACAAATATGTACAAAGACAACACCATAAAGAGTAAATTAAATAACAGAGTTTCTTGAAGAATGAATTATAATTCGTGGTGTGAGACAAGGCTGCCCCCTATCCCCAACACTCTTTGGCAATTGAATATCAATGAAGTAATATGTTGCTGGAACAAAACATATAAATTTGGAATAAGAATATCAGAAAATAGAAAATTAAACACCCTATTGTTTGCAGATGACCAAATAATAATAGCAAATTCCGAAGATAATCTACAGAAAGGTCTGTATGAACTTAACAAAATTACAGAAGAATATGGATTAAAGATATCTACAGAAAAAACAAAAATTATGGCATTTCAAGGTGTAGATCCTGTCAGAAGTAAAATTGTACTGGACAATAAATGTTGGAGCAGGTGAATAATTTTACATATCTAGGATGCAATATCTCATATGAAGAAGAAAAGGATGTAAATGCAAAAATATCTAAATTTTTAAGAATTTTAGGGTTAATAAATTCTATCTTCAAGCCACAGTTAGTCCAAAAGCATTCAAGACTGAAAGTGTATAAAACACTGGCTCTTCCAACTCTTTTGTATGGTAGCGAAGTATGGACGTTGAAACAGAAGGATATACAGAGACTTAGATCTGCTGAAATGAGATATCTTCGGAGGACTGCAGGATACACACTACTAGATCACAAAAAAAATGAAGACATCTTAGAAGAATTACACATGGAATCTTTAGAAAACAAAATTTCTGATTATAAGTCAAGATGGATACAACATGTTCATCGAATGGAAGATCACAGAATACCCAAACTAATGTTAAGATATCAACCCGCAGGAAGAAGAAGACCAGGACGTCCACTCAAAAGACTTCTGGATGGTGTTTCTCTTGAGGCCGAAACAGGTCAACAAATGGCCTAAATTCGTGAATGTACTATGATGATGATGATGAACTCACAAAGTATGCGGGATTATGAAATGTGGTTCATATTAAAAGAAATAGAAACTAAAATAATTTGTATTTTCATTGTTGCAGTTAGTTCATCTGTCTCATGTTAGACAATAATGACAGAATACAAAATGGCGAGTCCTCAGCAACGAGCACAAACTTTTTTCTGGTATGTAAAAGACCGTGTGCTCGCGACTCCAGTACAAGATCTTCATGATTTACAAACCCGTAATCTTGACACAATTGCAACAGTACCAATGGACATGTTGGAGAGAACGTGGCACAAAATCGAACACAGACTTGGAAATTGTATGTGCTAATAATGGTGCACATATAGAGGTGTTTTAGCGTGTGTCAATAAGAATTCTTTGAGTTTCTGCCTCATTTCATAATTCCGAATTCTTCGTTATGATTAATTAAAATTTGGGAGTTTTGAATGGGACACTCTGTATATACATATAATGTATAAAAATGTTTGTTTGTTGGTTTGTTTGTTTGTTTGTTCGTAATTTATGTGCGGCCATACCGTTGACCCGATTGTGATGGGGCTTTTAGCAAAATTTTCAGGAGATTCCCGGGATGAACATAGGCTATCAGATAGCTGTGATACTCAACTCTTACACCCTTAAAAATCGCCCTTTGTAGAGGAAAACGTGAAAAAAGTAGCTCTTTGGACGCTTAAATGGTTTACGCTGCCTAAACCATATCAAATACACAAAATCAATGTACACAGATTTTAATATCTGAAAAAGCTTTACAAAAAAGTTGGCGACAGCATATGTTTATCTCTTACGGATAACTCAATAACCATTTTTGTCTTTCATTGATACCAAGAAGATCGATTCCTTTGCAAGCATAGCAGCACATGGCGGGTATTCTTTTACGGGTAACTCACAATAACAAATGTTGTCTTTTAGCTCATTTTGCCAAGAAGATCGAGATAAGTAGATTCCCGGGCAACGCCGGGTAATCAGCACGGGGAATCTCAAAATAATTACGATATACATTTATAATTATGTTTCATATTACTCATTAAACTAATCATAAGAAGTACATTAATGTTTATCTTTTAGCTCATTTATGCCAAGAAGATCGAGATAAGTAGATTCCCGGGCAACGCCGGGTAATCAGCACGGGGAATCTCAAAACAATTACGATATACATTTATAATTATGTTTCATATTACTCATTAAACTAATCCTAAGAAGTACATTAATTTTTATCTTTTAGCTCAATTATGCCAAGAAGATCGGGATGAGTAGATTCCCGGACTACGCCGGGTAAACAGCACGGGGCTTCTAAAAATAATTACGATATAAATGTTTCTTTTTATTTATCTAACTAAACATAAAACATTAATTTTCGTATTTCAGCTCGTTTATTTCAGGAAGATGGGGATAAGTAGATTCCCGGGTAACGCCGGGAAATCAGCACGGAGTATCTAAGAATATAAATTTATAATAATGCTTTTCCTTTTACTTATTCAACTAAACATAAAAGCACATTAATTTTCATTTATTTAGGCGTAGCAGCGCACACCGATTATTAGCCAGCATATATTAAATTCCTCATTATTACTAGATGTATTGAGAACTGGGTCTTCACTGCCATCTATCTGTCTATATATATACACACACACACACTAAAATATGTGTAAAATGTCATTTAACGCTCTAGTGACACCAATTTGTTATTTTGTTTTTCTTTTCGGTACGAAGCAAGGTGTATTGTAATCAATGAAGAAAAGTAAGGCCGAGTTCGTTAACCAGCAAAATCGAATCTATAAGACAATCTGTAAGGAAGTTTCTAAAATCGCTCTAGCGGCTCTAATTTCCGATTTTTCGCAACCGAAACTGCGTATATGCCATTGAAATAAATCGAATAAAGTTATTTGCAAGAATCAGCGAAATGCGGCCACTAAGGGTGGGAATTTATGAGAATTTCGTAATTTAAAATTTCCTCTAGCGGCCACATTGTTTGATTTCTTGCAACGTATTTGAGTAATGAAATATGGTTTGATTAACATACACAAAAACACACACATCACACAATATAGAGATATATATATATATATATATATATATTCTTGAAAACTAAGCAAGAGAGGAACAGTTATTTCGACCTTGCGAAAAACTCATGCGACTATTAAAACCTTAGTTTCCCAACTGAACAAAAGGCAGACGTACTGCCATGGTGTCTTTACTAATCTTCCTTTTATCGTTTCATACATCGGTAATCGTAAATGAGTAAGTCAATTGAAGATAATCTTGTCATAACGAATAGAAGCCTCTGTAGGCACACACCGTGTTTCAAAACGACTTGACTGGTTACAAAACAGTTAAGAAAAATAACTATTTACTGTGCATTAATAAAACAAGTTCAGAATGAAAGAGGAACCCAAACAATTTGTTGCGTGTTTATATTTTGTTAGGGAGTGCACAGTACTGCCGCTCGGATCGCAACGCTCTTATTTTATTTGTCGTTGTTATTGCAATGGGCGCTACACACGTTGAGAAATATTTTGTTTTGGAATTTCACAGTACGAGGTGAGTGGTAACTGTCAAACGTGATTTTCGAATATATCACTGAAGTTGATTGGCGACCAGTTGATTTTAATTTATAGACAACAAATTTTTGTAAACTGTGTATACCAATTGCCGAATTTAATTTTTAGATGGTGAATTATTTTCAAACTTTCAACGAAATACACTTTGGACAGTAACTACTGACCTCGTACTGTGAAATTCCAAAACAAAGATAGATTTCTCAACGCGTGTAGCAATCATTGCAGTGAGAAAGACTGAAAATGACGATGAGAAATTAAGTTTAAACTGCTCCTAGCGGCATGATTGTGAACTCGTTTAAAAAAAAACGTAAACACTCTCAAACTCTTTTGAGTTCTCTCTCATTCTCAACTAGTTTCATTAATTTAACATCAGTAATTTCTTTGGAATATTTTTTTGTAATAGCTCAAGCCTTTTTGCAACACGCTGTATAAAGCTCTCAGTAAAATTACAGATCGCTACATTTCTCAGATAAGTGAGATTGCAGACAACATTGGCTTCGTATGGTTAGTCCAAACTAAGGTCAAAGAAAAAATATAATACAACCCAATTTGACGCTAAATGTCTTTGTAGAAGTACAATGATGTATTCTAAATATCTTGATTAGTATAACTAGTCATAACGAGGTACAATTTCGAATGACAGCTGCAAGTTGCTCTGACAACTGTTATGAAATCAAGTTGTGTACGGCAGAAAACTAAAATAAAGACATACTAAACTATTATGAGGAGTATTATCGTCTATGGAAGTATCCAAGAAAATTGTTGTGTTTTAATGGAATGTAATGAGAATGATATTTAGGGCAGTGCAAAAAATAGTGATTGGAGAATAGATATAATCATGGGTTGTATGAAAAGTATAAGACTGCCAACCTACGTAGTTCCTCATTCGGCACCACACTATTCGAAATATGATGGCAGAAGCCTTGCGAGATTATGGATTACCGTTTATGAGAAAGTTTATGGTGTGGCCACTAATGGGAGTAACAGACAAATATATATTATTGCACTTAGACCATCTTCTAAAATCGGTATGATATTAGATCCCACAATCCGTCTTGAGACTCATAGTGGCCAACCTTAGGAAGTTGACTGTGAAAAGAATACCATATATGAACCAACAATTGACTATTACAAAGATAAATACCGATTAGATAGCATAACTCTCACAGCATTGATAATCGGGGCAAGAGGTACGATACCAGGATTCTTAGCTAAATTTTGGAAATCCTTAGATTTGGACAGGGTGTATTTTTCTAAAATTGCCATCGCTGCCATTGGAGAATCAATTTCAATTTTAAGAAACCATCTTTACAAAATTTCTACTTTATAGTATGTATACTTCAATTAAAATTTGAATTTTTTTAATGTTTACAAAAGGTATTTCATCAATTAAAAAAAAATATTGTTTGTATCACTTTGTCCTAGAGGCAATCCTCTAATGAGGAAACTTGTATATTGAGAAGATTAGAATTGCTGGCTACATCTATAGGATGGATGAACATAGGGCGCCAAAGAAGTTATGGAAAGAAAAATAGGAAAACTTCAGGATAAACGAACTGATGCAGAATCAACTGATTCTAGAGAATTCCTTGGCTCAGCAACGTGGGGAATAATGACACTAGACAGGGAACGATGGAAGAGATGGATAAAGGAGGCATCGGCTCGACATTAGGCTGTGATGACGTTATAGAAGAATCAGCATATTAAACTTGTTAATAATCAACCTGTTTGTTGAGAAAAAATGTTTTAAAGTTTGTTTTTAATCGTGGTAACTGTTTCCTTACAGCTTGTAAGCGACTTTTTAACCTACCATACTAATTCCGAGCTAAGTTCCAGTTGTACTGTAAACAAACTTGCATAATGTATAACCCCTGCGACTCCATGTATTAAGGAACTGTGTTACTAATTACACTGGCCAACATGATTTTTGTCTCATGAGAACCAATAGTTGTACTTAATGCAGTTTTTTATCGTGTTTTCAAATATGTATTCGGAATTTCTCAATCACCCACAGTTTTTTATTTAAATTTCATTTAATGGATTTAAATAATTATTTTTTAATAAGCGTTTTTTCGTCCATTTGTCCATTGTAAAATAAAACGGGGAACACTTTCATCAGGAGATTTCAGCTATGGAAAAGAGATATCAAGGCAAATGGAATCCTAATATGCTGGCCGATTACTGTTGGACCGTCAAGAGGGATGCTCCACAGGCGAAATATAGCAGAAAATCATCATTTCTTACTTTCTAGGTGAGTCCGAATGTTCGAATATTGTGTGTTACGAATGTAGTAAATATTAAAGTGTTTGAAATTATAAATTTCCGTCTCTCGGAAACCTTGCGTGATGGAAAAAACCGATATCATATTTGAATTGAGGAGAAAAAATACTATGAGAATCACATATTGTTCTTTCTGAGAAAAAAAAAGTTTATTTTTTGTTGCTCAGTGTTATCAGGAGTATTATCGCCTATGGAGGTACAGTATCCTCGAAAATTGAACTATGCTTGATGTTTTTGAACGGAATGTGCTGAGAAGTATATTTAGGACAGTGCAAGAAATAGTGATTGGAGAAATAGATACAATCATGGGTTGTATGAAAAGTACAAGAGTGCTGAACTACATAGTTACTTATATTGAGCAGATTAGAATTGCTGGTTACATCTACTGGATGGATGAACACAGGGTGCAAAAGAAGTTATGGAAAGAAAAATATTTGATAAATTTGAAAAACTTCAGGATATATGAACTGTTGCATTATCAACTGAATCTAGAGAATTTCTTGGCTCAGCAACATGGGAAAAATTGGCACTAGACAGGGAACGATTGAAGAGGTCGATAAATAGGCTTAAGCCCGATATTAGGCTCTGATGACAATATAGAAGAAGAGCAGGAATAATAATCATTATGTTTATCATAAGTAATGCCACGAGTGATTTCCAAATTATTGATAAATTCATGATTCACGAAGTGAGGAGTGAATTTTTCTAGAGTATTTGGAAATCAAGAGTGGCATTTGTTACGACTATTTAACGAATAAAATTAAGCTGTTTAGTCACAAATCGTTATTTTAATATGGTTATTTTAAAATATTTATATATTTAATATAAACGGTGATGTTTGAGAACAAATGAGAAATGTTATATTTCATTTGTTCATCACTGCAACCAGATCATATTTATTGCCAAATAGAATAGCAATGTTGTAAGAATGCACCCAAGTGGATAAAAAATAAACACGTCATTATAGGCTATTAATTAATTTCTGATGCCCTATGATGTAAATATGTCAATTACATTTTTGTGCAACGTTAATTCCTGGGAAATAATACGTTTACGAAAGTGCAAACAGTGGTTTCTTCTTTTTTTATGGTATAATCAATTGCTTCGAATGCGTTTCTATTATATCTCGCAGTCAGAATCTGGTTACATTCGTGCACTATATATACAATCTGGGAGCCACTTGATAAAAATGAAAGCGATAAAATGAACGTAATAAAATCGAGGTTAAAAACGACTGTAATTGGTTGTAAATCAAAATTAATTGAAATGTGATTGGTCATTGAATGCAAATTGGGGCATGAGTTAAATAGTCTGAGAAAAAATGTGTCAAAGTTTTTTTTTAATCAGGGTAATTGTTTCCTTACAGCTTGTATCGCGACTTTCTAATTTATCATACTAATTCCGAGCTAACTTCTAGTTGTACTGTAAACAAACTTGCATAAAGCGACTCCATGCATTGGGGTACTGTGTTACTAATTATACCTGCCATATTACCTAATTGTGTACGGAACTCTCAATGATACAAACAGTATTCTTAGGCAACATCGTATTTTACGGGAGATAAGACTGATAAGATGGTCCAATATTTAGGAATTTCTTCCATTTGTTATTTATTTATGGGAAAGAAGAAGAAATTACAAAAATGCATGTGGGACTACCTAATCGGACGATTACGATAGACATCCTTTATTTACAGTTTCATTACGTTCAGAATTTGTGCTCCATGCTGACACACCTGTATATTCTGTTGTTATTTAGGCCACGTCCTGATGGCTAATGTGGGGTATTTTGTCTAGACTGTTTTAAAACTCTCTAAATAATTTGTTTGTCTTCGCTTTTCAAAGTCTTTCTTTTCCGATGTTTTAGAATTTTACAGAAGGGGTCATTTTGAAACAGTTGAAATCTCAACATGTTCTGCATTGTAGATACGTAAGGAATAAACAATCCTTATTTAATCTATTAAAATTGTAAATATATATTTTAAGATTTTCCCATGTAACGTATATTTTTATTAGTTTCATTTCTTTTTCCCCGAGTGTTAAAAAGGCGAACTACATTTAATACACCGTTATTAGTCCAATGAAAATGAAGGCAAACGTTTGGTTTGTTTAAAGTACAAATGGAACTTAGCTCGCAATTAGTATACAAAAGTTATGTTCTTACAGTTTTGAAACTTAATATCAGATGTGACATGAAATATCAGTTCGATTATATCACGTACAAGTCCATAACCTAAATGTGCTACTTTAAAGTTCCCTGCATACATCGTAGCAGGAATACTCATACAATTATATCACGTACAAGTCCATAACCTAAATGTGCTACTTTAAAGTTCCCTGCATACATCGTAGCAGGAATACTCATACAAGATATAATTGAACATATTGCGTATTCTATATTGTTGAAACTTTTCTAACCATATTATGGTCTGTTTGAACGTATTTCTCCGTAATGTGATTCGACGGACATGACTTTGTCAAATTAGTTAGGTAATTTATTTTATGTACTTATTAGATTATAGTTTCGCTTTTGATGTATCAAACAGCTATTCGACATGAATTTCAATTTAGCATACCAACAATCCCAGTTTCCTTTCTATCGACTTTCAAATACGCCCTCAAATGCTATTGGTTCTTAGTGAATCAAAATCGTAATAGCTTTCATGCAATTATTCTTCACAGTTGCAGTTATGCAAAGAAGAAACTTATTTCGATATATTTTTTAGTAGTAATAGGATTACAAATATGGGTCGCATGGGCAGTGAGCCGTACGTGCTGTTGATATTCCGTTACAATAAAGTAATATTTGGTAATAGCATAAACAAAAACAAAATGAAAACAATAATATTACAATTACATATGTTATTTACTGATCATATCCCGAAATGTAGATACGAAACGGGAAATATAATTCATGGCGCAACCACGACATTCGCGTTGTCGGACCACAACATCCATGATAATGTTGTATTTGTAAAAAAATGGGCTGAAGCGTTTTTATTCATTATTAAAAAAATCTAGTGACGGATAAAGTGTAATGTGGAACAAGTAAGTATTAGAATTAATAATTAGCCCATAATCATTCCATTTCGGGCCTCCTGTGACTGCAGGGTAGCTTACGTTACATCACCGGGTTAGCCAATCCCATGGGACTATCACTTCAACTCTTTTTTATGGATTGCTTCCATCTTTGTCTGTCTTGCGTTATTCTAGTCCACAATGTTCCTAGATGACACTTGAATACTTCACTGAGTTTTTTTTTTTTTTTTTTTTTTTTTTGCCTTCCAACTTTCCTTTTCTCTAGTCTGGGTTCCCACATGGTCACTGCATAAGTCCACTTTTTTTGTTCCATTCGGAGCACCTGACACTCCCACATTTCCATTTCAACACCATTGCTGATGTTGCTACGTCTTTCAGCCCCGTTATCTTGCGGATGTCCTCATTCCTGAAGCGGTCCCTTCTAGTGATATTTAATAGCTTTCGCTCCTTTTTCTCTGGCAAATCTCCAATATGGATGTTCCTTTTTTTTTGTTAATGACCATGTCTGCGAGCCGTAAGTTAATACAGGTAATATACACATGTCCATAACTGCTTTGCTTTTTTCTAGTAATATAAACTTTGTCCAGAGGCTCGCTTTGTTTCCCCGCAGCTGTTATATATAATTAGATACAAATATGCCGACTACCGCCACTATAATAATCCCGCGTGTTAATTATTGTCGCTCGCCACACGCTTTATTATAAACTGACAACTATCATACTGAGGCGATAATACTAGTTGTCCACTGCGGTGGTAAAGTGGTTATGTTTCTTGCCTCCAGTCCAGAGGGTTGCGGGTTCAAACCCGGCAGGGGGTCGATGAATTTTTAGTAAAAAAATAAGACTTTCTGATAAATACTATACATTGGAGCATTAATTGCACAACATTAATTAAAAATTAAGCCGCAGATATATTAATTTGCTTTGAAAATTTAAGTCGGTAGTGGTTTTTGGCGTGAGTCTGCTGACATTACCTTCTTAAAAATCAAACGTATGATGCCAATTACCGGAAAGGTTTCTAAATTCAAATTGTGAAAGATTGGCATGCTACGAGTTAATGGTAAATACAGAAAATTGGATAAATGTGGGTAAATGTCTGGACAAAACGCGGAAAATAAGAACAACACTCATTCATGAATAAATACATGTTATCAAAATGCAATACCATTAATTCTTAATAATTATACATAACTTAATTAATGTATAATGCCATTGTTTTATTATGTAATTGTAATATTATTGTGTTTTCTTTATGTAATTGTAATATTATTGTTTTCTCTTTGTTCTCTTTATACTGTTACCAATTATTACATTATTGTAACGGACTGTCAACAGCATGTATGGCTTACTGCCCGTGCGACCAATATTTTTGTAAATATTTTAAATATCTTACTTTTAGCCTAATAAAGTCCTACTACTTGTACTTCTGCTGCTTCTCAACGCAACGTCTTCTGATTCAATGCAGGCGGATGTAGGTCCAGTATTATAAGCGATGAGCTATACCAATCCCAATAATAACTCTCATCATAATAGGACTATACCCTAATCATTACAAGATATATTCTTGTATGTAATTTGGTTACTTGAATTGGTTTCTGTGCATGATTGGTCATCTTCACTGCAGTAATACTGACGTCAGTGTTCCATCACTGGAAACAAGTCATCAGTAATGCATTTTGAATGGATAGCATAAATGACTCGTTATGGAAGCAGGAATAAAATTTTGTGGGAGTAGCACGGCTTACCTTTTGTATTCGAGTACGTTTATAGATGAGTAGGACTTAAGCTACAAGGCTAAAATGTAATTTCATCTGTCAAATGAACGTTGTGTAATAATATAGATGATCGTGAAATTATATTAAATTGAATTTATGGCTACAAATAATCGCATTAATTTGACGCAGGATGTAGTTTGTAACGCATCATGTACTAATCCCTTGCAAGAGAGAACAGAAAGAAAAATGTCAACAGAACAAATAAACTACTCGTGATGGGATGTGTTTCCTAAATTTAGTAGCAGAATTTGTCGCTAAACATTTCTCATAAAATTATTCAGCATTTATAGACTGACGACTAATATAATATTTCTGGTCCCGGTGGACTATTCGCCCCTGGTTTCAAGGTTCGCGGACAGAAACCCGGTAGTGGTGATGCATTTTAAGGGGTAAAATTTTCAAGTGTGGGTGCCTTCGTAAGTGGAATAAAATCATGGCTCCCGCATCGTAGATTTACGGCACGTAAAATAACCTCAAACTTTTAAAAATTCCTCTAAGTACAATTGTACGCTCAGATTCGATTTTCGAAGCTACTCATCTTAGCTGTTACAGAGCATTACTTACTTACTCACTGGCACTATCGAGCCCGTAGGCTCATGGCCGCGCGGACTTAAGCTCTCCATACATCCCTATCCTGAGCTAATAATTTCCAATCATTCCCTGTATAATCTACTTCCCTCAAATCATAGTTAATGTTATTCTCCCACCTCATTCTTGGTCTACCAACTGGGCGTTTTCCCTCTGTCTTTCCTACAAGAAGCTTCCATGCAAGTCTTTCATTCCCCATACGTGCTACATGTCCTGCCCATCGCAGTCTACGAGACTTAACTTTTCTTATTATATCTGGCTTCCTGTATCTTCCTGTATCCTGAATCTTTTTTTTCAGAATAAAGAAAATACATATGCATTTACATTGCGCACGGGCCTGCTTGGCCGTACGTGCATTATTTTTTTCCATGAATAAAAAATAAAACTAATAATATAAACAAATACCTACAAATACACCTGTATCAAAAAACAATAACAGGCTACATATAAGTAAAATCTATGTCTGCACAATATCAAAATAATACATATCTACATTCATCCACATTCCGTACATTAATATTAAAAAAAATGCTAGAAAACAAATTAGAAAAAAAAAACACCACACACATACACCCACACACCCCCACACATATAAACACCGCACGCTCATACTCCCCTCCCCCCGTCCCTGCAGACATTAAATGCACTATCAGACTATTCAACTTATCAGACCTACTTATTATATAACATGATTAAAGATCGAAAACAAAGACCATATGGAGATTCTTCTTATTGTTAATAAATATATCCTTAATCTACAATTTTGTTATATCTCAATTTTCTTACTGTACCCAAAAATTTGCATGTTTTTGATTCACTCTCTATCCGTCCTAAAAGATCCCAACACGCCACTCTCCCTCGATCCGACCTGAGAAAGCTCTCCGGCAGCATCTGTAATCTAAGTTGTTCTGTGTCTCTACAGAATGCTATAATATGCTGCCAGTTTTCATGGTCATCGCATAGTGGGCATAGTTTAATGCCTTCATCATTTGTTAAATTATGGGCCATCCATCCCCCAAATGAAACCATGCAATAGCACTTTTATCATCCCCATCCAAAGAGTCAATATATTTCTCCCTTCCCCACGAAAGTTTCAGTTCCGTCTGCAGGGTGAGCGATATTTTCTGGCTACACTCTGCTTCTATATACTGTCTGTCTATATCGATTAGTCTCTTCTTAACTCTCCTCCAAACATTTCTATTATTCCGCGTACTCCTCTCCCATACCCAACCCATCCCTATGCCCTTCAATCCCCTTTCTACACCGATCACCCAAGACCATGTAGTTCATTATTATGTAGTCTTCTCCATTCACCTGTACATCAACTATACATAGATTTCAAAAAAAGCATGTGATTCAATTAAGATGGAGAAGTTATATAGTATCCTGCTGGAGTTCGGAATACCTAAAAAGTTAGTTAGATTTATACGAATGTGTCTAAATGGCTCAAATAGTAGGGTGCGTGTAGGCAAACAGTTTTCAGACACTTTTGAAATCCAGAATGGGTTGAAGCAAGGAGATGCACTATCTCCTCTACTATTTAATTTTGTACAAGAGCATGCCATTAAATCTTTAGAGAATGAGGAAGGCTTACAACTGAATGGTATTAATAAGCTGTTAGTTTATGCTGATGATGTAGTACTACTGGCCGATAGCGAGGAAATACTAAAGGCCAACACGCACACACTATTGAGTAAAACTAAAAAATTGGGACTGGAAGTAAATATCAATAAAACTAAATATATGGTCACACGTAGAAATTCAGTATATAATGGAAATGGACAGCTAAAGACAAATGAGGGAAATTTTGAGGAAGTGGCTGAATTCAAATACCTAGGAACAATAATCACAAATAGGAATGAGATGCACAAAGAAATTAAACATAGGCTCAATTCTGGAAATGCGTGCTATTATGCATTACAGAGACTTTTGATGTCCCAACTCCTTTCAAAAAACGTTAAGCTGAAAATATATAAAACTATTATTCTACCAGTTATATTATATGGGTGCGAAACATGGACTCTTACTTTAAGGGAGGAAGGGAGGTTTCGAGTATTTGAGAATATAGTTCTTAGGGAAATTTTTGGACCAAAGAGAGATGAACAGACAGGTGAATGGAGAAGACTACATAACAATGAACTGCATGGTCTTTATAGGAAGCCAGATATAATAAGAACAGTTAAGTCTCGTAGCCTGCGATGGGCAGGACATGTTGCGTGTATGGGGAATGAAAGACGTGCATGGAAACTTCTTGTAGGAAAGCCAGAAGGAAAACGCCCAGTTGGTAGACCAAGAATGAGGTGGGAGAACAACATTAACTATGATTTGAGGGAAGTAGATTGTACAGGGAATGATTGGAAAGCATTAGCTCAGGATAGGGATGAATGGAGAGCTTATGTCCGCGCGGCCATGAACCTACGTGTTCGATAGTGCCAGTGAGTAAGTAAGTAGGAAACATTATTATAAATGTATATCGCAATTATTTATAATTCCCCGTGCTGATTACCCAGTGTTGCCCGGGAATCTACTTATGTCGATCCTCTTGGCATAAATGAGCTAAAAGACAGAATTCGTTATTGTGAGTTATCCATAAATGAATACCCGCCATATGGTTGCACAGGAATCTACGTACTTGTCTCGATCTTCTTGGCATCAATGTAAGACAAAAATGGTTATAGTGAGTTATCCGTAGAAATAAACATACGCTGTAGCGGGTTTTTTGTAGAGCTTTTTGAGATATTCGATTCTGTGTACATTAATTTTGTGTATTTGTTATGGTACAGGCAGCGTAAGTCATTTATGCGTCCAAAGAGCTACTTTTTTTCACGTTTTCCACTACAAAGGGCGATTTTTAAGAGTGTAGCAGTTGAGTATCACAACTCTCTTATAGCCTATGTTCATCCCGGGAATCTCCTGAACATTTTGCAAAAAGCCCCATCACAATCGGATTAACGGTATCGCCGCGCATAAAGTACAAACAAACATTTTTATATATTATATTGAAATAGTCCACCGCTGTGGTCTCGAGGTAGCGTACTGCCTTGTCACGCAGCGGGCCCGGGTTCGATCCCCGGTCGGGGCAGTTTTTCTGGGTGAGGTTTTTATCGGGGTTTTTCCTCGCCTATAAGACAAATGCCAGGAAAACTTTAAGGCCCAGAAAGTCCCCGAAATCACATGGCCATCATCATCATCCTTATCATCACCATCATCATCCTTCACCGGTGTGGAAAGCAACGGGAAGCTAACACACCTACAATTCCCTAGTAAAGCTGCAAGCATAGCATGAAAATGCTATGATTGCAGTGAAAGACCTGCCTTCGGGCAGAATTACTATGGATGGATATTGAAATAATTAAATATTCTGCTTAATGTCACTTCAACTGACAAATATTCGTCAAACTCTATGTCTACGTAATATATTACCAGGTGTCTACCAGTAACCTATATAATTAAGAATATCTCAATATTTTTAAGTAATTCCTGCAGAGAGTAATAAAATCCACATTCTCTTTCTGCATTTTAATGTTCGTTTTTTTCTCAGTAACATATGACGAGCTCAAGAATTCATGATATGCGCATTCTCCATTATTCGTGTGAAGAAAGAGTTTGAAATATTGCTTCGGTTTCAAGGAATATAAAGAGTATTCTAATAGGAGTATTATTCTTACTATAAGGGAGGAAAGGAGATTACGAGTAATTGAGAATGAATTTCTTAGGAAAAAAATTGGACCAAAGAGAGATGAACAGACAGGTGAATGGAGAAGACTACATAAGAGTGAACTAAATGGTTCTTACAAAAAGTGAGATATAGTAAGAACAGTTAAGTCTCGTAGGCTGCGAAGGGCAGGACAAGTGGCACGAATGGGGATTGAAAGACGTAGAAAAACCAGAGGGAAAACGTCCAGTTGGTAGACCAAGAATGATGTGGGAGAATAACATTAACTATGATTTGAGGGAAGTGGATTATACAGGGCATGATTGGAAAGCTTTAGCTGAGGATAGGGATGTATGGAGAGCTTATGTCCGCGCGGCCATGAACCATATTGTTCGATAGTGCCAGTGAGTAAATATAGGAGTATTATTATTGAAGTTTCAGATATATTTGATAATGGTATCAATAAATTAATTATTTTATTGCGTTTAATGTTAACAAATGCTGTTACAATTAAAAACATGTCTCCTGGAATAAACTGCTACAACTAGAAAAAAAAGCAGGATATAAGCATTTCGTATCCTAAAGTATTTCGAATGTGTCGCCTATATTTTTGACACGGACAGATACATTTTAACTTCTACTCCAATTCTACTAACTTCTCGGCAATCGAAGCCTCGAATCTCGGTTCAAAGGAGCACTCGATACCCATAGAATATTAAATCCTAAATTTCAGAAATATACAGATGACAAAATCTGGATAATATATAAACGGACCTTATGCAGTTTACAAAAGGAAAGCTTAATCGTGTAGGAACATGGAGTACAAATGATTGAAATTATAAATACAACCTTGACGAGCCTCATGGGTTAGAGGTCAGAGATTCCGTCTGTAGTTCGTTGGGTTCCGGGTGCGATTCCCGCTCAGACCACAAGAATCCTTTCTTAAAGGAAATAATTCCTGTGGCCTTCAATTATCTGGTTTATGTTGACCTTGGGTTTAAGGACTCTCCTGGCGCTTCTTTGTCATTCACCACCTATCATATCATCGAGGTAACGTAACTCCGTCTTCCAGACGCTAGAACTTATTAAGAAGTGGGTAAAACTCCGCCAATGCCAGGAGTGAATTCCGGAGATGTCATAAAGGCAACGTGGTAGCATTGACTGAAAAGAATAACACTGGTCAACAGTGGTTTTGTTTCCATTGATATAAGATTAATTTGCGATATATTTATGCTCACAATTCATGAAACTATCAATGATTTTGGAAAATTTGCTCTGGTTTTTTTTAATCTTTGTTTTCATTTTACACTACAAAAATCGGAAAATATGAAAAGAATATAACATATATATTTATAATGGCAATTGGATTTTCAAACACTAGTATGCACTGACGTAAATAGAAAGAAAAATATCGAAAACCCATGATATACTTCAGTGAAATGCCTTTTATAAGATTTTCTTCTGTAATGTTTAGGGAATAATCTATTTTTAAAGACCAGCAGTACTCTGCCATCATGTGACGGTCCCATCTACCCTGATACATTTCTTCCATTACTTTTAGATACTAGTGAAAGCGCACTCCCTGTTCGTCGCTGTAATTTCCTAAATTATCCGGAAATCCATCCAGATGACTGTGGAGATAGTGTAACATTATACTCATATTTGCTCCCAGAATCTTGAAGCTTGTCAACATGTTTTGCACAATTTCTTTATAATTTGGTGCTTTATAGCTACCTAGGAAATGTTCTACTACCAATACAAAACCGTTCCAAGCTTCACTTTCCGGAACAGTCATAACTTTGATAAAATTTGCATCTTTCATCAATTGCCGAATTTGAGGACCACCAAATGTTTCGCCTTTTAAATTTTACATACTGAACTTAGGAAATTTTCTACAAATGAATTTGAAATATTTTCCTTCCTTGTCCAACGCTTTGACGAATTGTTTTATCATATCCAGATGCACGTCGTGAGTACTTTAATTTTGTCAAATAACTGAGATCACGGCCGATGTGCGGAGTGAGGGGTGTGAGAGTGGGGATCACGTGATGTTTGTATACACGAAGAACAATGTGCAGAAATCAAATCATGACTGGAAACATACATGTTATTAGTAACAAGCCGTTTACTATTTAAGATATAAAATATGCAAAAATCATAAAAACTAGAGCACATTCAGCACTTTCATGAATATATTCGTAAACTGTGCACTTGAGAACAGAAATTCGCTGAGATATCCAGGGCAACAAAATATATATATTGTAGAGCTGTGTAATAAATACAGCCTAAAGAAATTTAATAAGCTTACTTTCGAAGAATAAATAAACACGCCTAGCTCACACCGAAACCCGCATCCAAACAAAATAACATGTGCCGGCTGTATCTAAATTAAACTGTGGAAAGGAAGTTGTGTACCGGACAATATAACTTGCAATAGTAAGAATACAAATATATATTATATGAAATTTAACTTTAAATGGTGAGACGATATGTGTGTGTGTGGCAACGACATGTCTAGAGTCATAAGGGTGCACGCACTGACGTTGAGTCTTGATAAAATCGCTCTCTGTCTCCTAGTTTAAGACATTAAGGTAAGATACTGTAAATTCCCAGCCTTCATCGTAGACTTAGAGAAGATAAGTTCCTGAGCAATCCTTATATGGTAATGTGAGGGTGGGGCGTCCAACTCAACGTCCAGGCAACGCCCTGTTATAGAAGAGTATGAAAGGGCTGATGTCAAGGGCTTCAGGGCTTATCTTCTCTGTTCCGACCTAGCCTCTGCGGCAGTCAGAGGCGCAACATTGTACATTTTTATCATCATTATTAAACTTATTTAATCAAGTTCTGCATTCACTGGTGTTCCTGGACTCACAACGAATCCTACTTTCAAATTGTCTGATCTACCTGAGGGCTAGGTCACGACACACACACACACACACACACACACACACACACACACACTATAGTAATATAATGAATATAAACTTACAAACCAAAAGGAGACAGGGATGTTAGTAGACCGAAAAATATATGGATTAAACCTTTTGAATGAGAGTCTATGAGACCGGAACAAGCCACATGGGCTTAATCCGTGATTGTTGTTGTTGTTGTTGATGATGATGATGATGATAAATTTACATTAACTAAGAGGACTGAAATGCAATGGAAAATACATTGCAATTTGTTGTACCGGGATATTCGAGATTGCTGGGCTACAATACAAATTATGTCATTCTCGATGTAAGTATTTTTAAATGTAGAATTTATTTTAAAATACATTTTGTTGTATAATGTCACATCGATTTTCTATGATGCACAGAATCAAGTTATATGCAACTTTAAGATACGGGATTCATATTGAAAGTTTATATTTTGTAAGAAGATACTAAGAACAGAAAGGGAGGAGATATAAAATAAAGTAAGTTGTCTTTATGACTGGGTAGTGAAGTTGGGAAGTTGCTGCACTTGGTGTGAAAGCTTTTTCATGTTGCCGGTTCTCGATACTCTCAAGCGACCACATCTTTACAGTACATGTATGCTAAAATATTGTTTAACATGTTATTACTTATAAAGGTAATTTACTGACAAATTATAATTACATTATCTACAATACTGATGTTATCTGTGCTATTATTCGAGAATAAAATTAAATTCAAATGATCCCACATTAGGAGGTTCAAATTAGGTGGTCATTCACAAGTCCTTAACTATGGATTTAAGAAACTTTTAAAAGTTCTCTTACCATATCAGTACGGTACATTGATTTTGAGGGTGAGGATTTTAAGTTATCACAAGTAATGCAAATTTATCTACAGAATTTGTAAATCAAGAGTGGCATTTTTTAGGACTATTTAACGAATAAAATTAAGCTGTTTACTCACAAATCATTATTTATTTTAATTGTTTTATATATTTAATGTAAACGGCGATGTTTGAAATCAAATGAACGTTATGTTTCATTTGTTCATCACTGCAACCAGATCATATGTATTGCCAAATAGAATCGCAATATTGTAAGAATGCACCCCTAGTGGAGAAAAAATTAAACAAATCATTACAGGTTATTAATTAATTTCTGATATCCCATGATGTAAACATATCAATTATATGTTTCTGCAACGTTAATTCCTGGGAAATAATACGTTTACGAAAGTGCAAACAGTGGTTTCTTTTTTTTTTGTCGTATAATCAATTGCTACAAATGTTTTTTCTATTATATCTCGCAAGCAGAATCTGGTTACATTCGTGCACTATACATACAATCTGGGAGCCACTTGATGAAATTAAAGCGATAAAATGAAAGTGATAAAAACGAGGTGAAAAAGTCTGTGATTGGTTGTAAATCAAAATTCATTGAAATGTGATTTGTCATTGACTGCCATTTGGGGCATGAGTTAAATAGTCAGAGAAAATGTCACTATGCTATAAGTATCGGTGGTATTATCGCCTCACTATGATCGTTGACCAGCGGCTCGCTCTGTTTCCATGCAGCTGTTCTATATAACTATGTATAATTGAATACAAAGACGCCGACTACCGCCACTGTAATAACTCCGCATGTTAATCATTGTGAAGCATTGTCACGCGGCACCCGCTTTTATATAAACGGACAACCATCATAGTGAGGCGATAACACGATATATCGGAGATGGCCCTAAAACTATTTTTCGAATTTCTAATCGCGATACCATTAAAATGTTGCATTTTGGTTGTAGAAAGAATGTGTCAAAATTTGGTTGCTTTAAAAAAATCACCGAGGAACAGAGGCCGCAAATGATGATCTTGAAGAAGATTTCCAGGCTGTAGGCCGTGGTCTCGAGGCTTGAAGTTCCCCGACGTTTCGTCAGAGACTGCGTCTGGAATCCTCAAGGATTGTCTTGAGACAAGGGTTGTCCGGACATCTTCTTCAAGATCATCATAGCAACTCCGGCCGTGAAATCCTAAGTCAATACAAGAGACCACGAAGTTTAATTTTTTTACGAATAATAAATATCGACATTCTGTTGGTCTTCATCCTGTTAATATTTGTTCCTTTTTAACAAATGTCGAAGTTTGATACTTTTCTCTGTCGAAGTATATTTCTTCCTCTATTCTTGATTTAACCTCTCCCATTGTAGATAGTTATACGTTATCACGACACAGAGTTTAGAAATAATCCGAGAAGAGACCACAATTACGACATTTATGCAAGCATAAATAATCGTAATTCTGATTATAATTCTCAAAGAACTGGGAGCATGTCGAATAGATATCAATATAATGACACACGGGGCCAAAACTCGAATTCAGGATCCAATATAGAAAGACCCGGAAATAGTTATCGAGAAATTTGGAACGCACACATTCAAAATAGGTCATACGAATGATTTAAACAGAAGCCTGGGCGTATTTCACCTTCAAACACTACGCCCTTATAAAGAATTGGATGAAAGTGCTCGGTTGGATACGAACTCGCAAAGAATGGCGTTGCAACATATGGGTTAGAGAATATATGGGTCCATTTAAAGAAAACGAACATAGAAAAATTAGAGAAACTAAAAGCCACATACCTAAAAAGGGAGCTCTGTCTCTCCAGATACATGCCCTCACGACTTGTATATGAACTCTCCAGAGAACCATTCTACATAGAAGAGCTGAGGCTAAAGTTCCTACTACCAGTGACACCAGCTTACTAGGACCTCCTGCAAGAACTCAACGAGAAGAAACGCAAAATATGGGAAGAATTCTGTATTACTGACGCCATGACAAACCGTGAATGGACTCAGGGATGATACGAATTGCGCCACACATTGACCAGACGCGCCGTGCATGGATTTCACCACAAGCTGTGCTGCAACCAGAGATTCCACGAGCCCGGCGCAGACTGCTTGTGTGCAAGATATGGCGAACAGTGCGAGAAATATCATGTGTTAAACTGTAGGACGAGATCACAATCGTTGTTGAAACTCTGCAGTGAAAGAACAGTGTTCTTTGCACGTTGTACGCATTTCTTATTTTATTTAAATTTACTTATTTGGTTCAGTAGAGACCTGACCGGGTAGGCTTAATGTATGCTGCAACTAATAAGAATGAAACATTTGTATGATTTGAACAGAGATATATTTTTCTTGTATAATTCCACCAGGTTGTCTTTTATGACATTTCTGGCTTTCTCCCCTGGCATTGGCGGAATTGTAATCCACTTCTTAGGATGAGGCACCTGGAAGGCGGAGTTACGTTACCCCGATGATATCCATCCATAGTAATTCTACCCGAGGGAAGGTCTTTCACTGCAATCATAGCATGTTCATGCTCTTTGTAGCTTTACTAGGGAATTGTAGGTGTGGTAGCTTCCCGATGCTTTTCACAAGGATGGTGGTGATTATGATAAGGGTGATTGCCGGATGATTTTCGGGGAACGTTGGGTCCTAAGCTTCCTGACATTTGTCTTACAGGTGAGGAAAAACCAGAAAAAAAACTCACCCAGGAAGCTTCTCCCGACCGGGAATCTACCCGGGCCCGCTGCGTGACAAGGCAGCACGCTACTTCGAGACCACAGTGGTGGACTCCCGATGATATGATGGGTGATAAATGATAATGAATCGCCAGGAGAGTTCATAATCTAAACTTAACCTAAAATCCAGATAATGGGACAACCACAGGAATAATTTCCTTTCAGAAATAATTACGACGGTCTGACCGGGAATTGAACCCGGGATTGCATTAATAGTAGCCAGTGACGCTGACCACTGGCCTATGAGGCTGGTTGAATAGAGATATATAAAGTAAGGTTAAAATCTTGCCCGTAATTTGTATGTGATCAAGAAGGTAAGAAATACACCTTGAATTACGGTATTATCAAAGTTACGATAACGTAAATGGCTAACCAACGAACCATGCTACATACTGAAACTGTAGTGGACTCCAGTACATTTTTAATAAAGATTTCACAGCATAAAAGGCTAATCAAATACACATTATAATTTGTATAATATCCATCCATAGTAATTCTGTCCGAGGGCAGGTAATTAACTGCAATCATAGCATTTCCATGCTATGCTTGCAGCTTTACTAGGGAATTGTAGGTGTGGTAGCTTCCCGTTGCTTTGCACACCGGTGAAGGATGATAATGATAAGAATGGTGATGATGATGTTGGCCATATGATTTCTGGGACCATTTAGGCCTTAAAGTTTTCCAGACATTTGTTTTACAGGTGAGGAAAACACCCGATAAAAACCTCACACAGAAAAATTGCCCCGACCGGGGATCGAACACGGGCCCGCTGCGTGACAAGTCAGCACGCTACCTCGAGACCACAGCGGTGGACGCTAGCAAAATATAACGAATATAAAACAGTACACATGAAGCAGGAAAAATGTACTAGCGGAAAGTAGAATGTTTCATATTGAACGTAGGGAAAACAATACGAACCTTTAACACACGATATTCGAACATTTTATTAATAATGAACAAAATCAAGTTTTGCCAAACATATACTAGAAATAGGTCATAATTTTGAAAAAAAAAATATAACTCTATGTCAATGCTACACAGAGAATACAATAACAACAGAATGAGCATCCTTGAAGAAATAGAGACTCTAAAACAAGCACGGAATAAAGACCTACTCAACGAAAACATAAACCACAGACATAAATCCGTTATACAACCAATATAACACCATCAGTTCCAGTTAAAACGCAGAAGATGAAACATTGTTTTCGAAAGGCCTCCATATTAGAATAACTTGAAGAAGTTTTATAATTTAGTTGAGGACGACTGACTTACCAGGTAAAAATTATATAATTAACATATTTTAAATAGTTCTTAAATATTCAAAGAGTTGTGCCTCGGTGAAATGTTATCTGATTTGCATATAATATTGAGGCCCTTATGTAACATTTTAGACCATTCGCGTTTTGAAAATCGTAAATATATTTTATACACTTTAGCCCGTAGTATTTTTCAAGGGATTGATTGGAAATTGAAACGTTGTTAGGGACCCGCAAATGTTGTACACTGTAGCATTAGTAATTCCTAGAATTACAATTAATTTGTTTATTATTTGGGACCACACAATAAACTGCTGTTATACAGTGGTTAACGGTAACTCAAGGGTTGGCAGGTACATGTACGTAGCGAAGCGAAACTAATGTTTAATATAAAAGTATAAATTTGATTGACGTGTTGAATATGGTTAGATTTGCAAAACAATAAATTTTATTAAAAGGAATTTTTGAGCCAATTTTAAAACGTCCTTGGGAATTGAATATAAAAGGCCAAGAAATTGTTTCGTTCGCAGAGTGTGGTCAGTAGCTCCCATACGAGTACATACAGAGAGGAGCAAGTAGCTCCCTTATTGAAAACAGCGTGGGATAGTTTATCAAATTACGAGTATTCAGAGAAGCCTGTTGCTCCCACATTACTACCTAAAAGTGTTAATCAATCTATCGTACGTAAATATACTAGGGAAGTCTAGATTTGCTTAAGTAGTCTACAAGCTATTACTAATTTGTTGTGAATATTTTTTGCTCGTAAGAGGTTAACAAAATAAACCCTTTTTAATTAATTACACAACTCATTGTTACTGATCATCGAATTCCTTATCCTTCACATCGGTAGAACCCAGAAATAAGCTTAATCTAAAACAAGCCCTGAAGAGACCCTCGTGCCTACACAACAGTTCGCTACAACACAGAAGTGTCGTATTTATAAAAAATGTAAAAATTGAAATGGACCTTTTCCATAATATCTCAATAGTACTTGTGTTAATAATGGTTTTTGGTATTTTGAGAGCCCTCATTCTGTCTGTAATGTTAACTTCCTATGTTAACTCGGTTGCCGAAGTCTTTACCTCATCCCACAATTAAAGATTTCGTAATGATGACATTTTCCAAGATTTACATTGGTATTTATAAAAAATATCTTCAAGATTATTTTTTACAGATTTCTTTCTAATTGTTTACATATAAAATCAGCACATATATTAATAGTACTCGTGTAACGGTTTTTGCTATTGTATCTTTATATATAAAATATTTTAATTTGAAATAGGCCTATGTGTGTTTTACGTAAAATATCAGTGAAAGTTAATATATGTATATATCACACCATATATTGTGATTCCTGCTGTAAGGGTCTTTTCACATAAATTACAATAACGTAAATGTTAACAATATACTCTGTTAGCTGTAGAAAATGTTTCAATAAAAGTCATTATTCTGTATCAGGTATTTAATAACTGGCAAAGTTGTCAATTTCTCCAGTTTAAATTTTCTACTCACGATTTTATTGATTCCCTTCATCCCGCTACGGGACATGGGTGCTCCCCTAGAGGAAAGTTTCTTAACCAGACTAATTTAGTTACGCTTATTTCCCTAATAATGCCAGCGAGTGACATATATTCAGTACATCGCCTCTAGGAGACATCTAGTAGGAAACTAAGTTATTAATTGGATGAAAGAATGTCGATGAATAGTGCACAGAGTTTTTCATTTCAGACTTGAGGTTCTTTTACGACCCAGAAAATCTCGAGACTCGAAGAGACGGCTTTAAGCCCTTCCTGGAGAGTTTTACACTCAGAACAGTACGCATGTCATATTAATATGATGTTTATTGTGACGCATTTTTCTTGATATCGTTAAACTTCTCCTAAGAAAACCGGAAGTGATGCGCCCAGTAGGCGGGGAATAACATAAACTATGACATGAGGTGAATTAGCCTATATAGGGAATGACTGTAAAATATTAGCTCACTGTAGGGATGTAGGGGAGAATACTTGTGTACGCATGGCCTCGAACCTCCGTGTGTTAAGCGGGAAGAAACTTTGTATCCTTTATTTTAACTGATGTGTGCTGTTTGTCATGTGAATTTTTATCTGAAATGTATTTGATATAATGCTATACGTAAATAAATTAGAAATTTAAACATGAGTGCTACAATTCTGTAATTACCTGAAGGGATCATCAACTACTAGCAATATTTATTTTAATTTAGTAAATAAACATACACAAAACATGAATTGATATAACAGATATTTGACCGATCTGAACTATATTCTCTAATAGAAAGTGCGTAACTAAATAACTCATTGACACTATCAAGTCCGAATGTTCATGGCCAAGCAGACATACACTCTCTATACATTTACATCCTTAGCTAACGATTTTCAATCATTCGCTTGTAAAGCGTTTCATCTTCTGCAAAATATGCTTAATATTCTCCCACCTCATGCATTTCAGAAAATCCATAACTGCAGTAAATTTAAACGAATTGAAACTCTACCTAGCAAAATTCCGACATAAATACAGTAAACCTTGCTCAAAGCGGAATCGCATGGGACCATATTTTCCACATTAGACAAAATTCAGCATTATAAAAAACTAAAACTTATTAAAAATCTTAGATTATGGAGTACCGTATGTCATTCTTATGTACCTTGTATTAATTCTAGTTCCGCTGCCTATGAAAGTGAAGTATAGTACGTATGAGCGACTTCGACGGTAACGCGCGAAAAATACATCCTTTGATTCTCCGCAAATTTCATTCCACACTTCGTTGTGTCGTCTTTAAAAACTCTCCAGCCCACCTGAAGATGCCTTGAAATCGTTACTCCCTAGGGATTTAGCAACAGCTAGAGCTTGACGTTGGAGCGTCGGTCCGGAAATTTGGAGATTTATCTTCAATCACTTTCACATTTTCGTTTAATGACAATGATACATACGATTTAACCATTTATATTTCGCAAATTCAGACGCGACCTGCGAAAGTTCGATGTCAGAACTTAAATTTGAGATTTTACAGTGCAATGGTTATTTGTAAGACAGGTATCCGTATCTTGCATAACAGGTGTGCAGTGAGGCCGAAAGAAAATTTCAGGTACAGGTAGAATCTCACCTTCACCCGGTGGCAAGAATCAGTCCCTATTGTTTTTTTTTTGGCATGACGGAAATTCAATGAAATGGAACCTAATTTATTTCCGTCTTTCCGCTTTATAAATATTTTTTATGATTTTTATAGAAATATCCTTCCGTTTCCGTGTTGAACAGACTCCGTTTTATGCAAAATAAAAACACCAAAAATTACAATTAATACGTCGGGATCAATACATTTGTTCAAATTGCACAGATTTCCGCATTATTCACGTTCCAGATTAAACACGTTTTAGTGCATTATAATCAATTTGTAGACAATAGAAAGCGTTGCAATCCCGAGATAAAATAAAAAATTGACGTCCAGGGCATTCCAGAGATTGACACACAGACTTCACTCAAGTGAGAATTGCTGCATTTATTTATTTTGTACTTCGGAATTTAAAATGTTTCCTTTTCTTTACAACGAGATACATCAAAATACTTGTATATTGTTCGACTTAAAAAGTTCTGCCATGGAATTTTGTAGATTCAATCATCTAACTACGGTCTTATTTGGTGTTCAGACGCTTTTCATTCAAGCTTTATTTCTTCAATGAAAGGGAAATGTGAGTCACGTGTACGGAAACAGCGACATCTAATTGGTTAGTAGTATATAATATGTAATGCTGTCATATTTCCCAACTTTAACGTTAATTAGATAGTTAATTTTCTATGCTATCCCAGCCTGGGGGCAGGCGGCCCAAACCCACGCAAAGAAACTTGAAATAATTCAGAATATGGTAGCCCGCCTATATCAAACAGCGGCAGATACACACCGATATGATATACTGGGCTTAGAAATTTGCTACGACCACCAAACCAGGAATGTAGTTGCGAAATTCTGGGCAGACGAGGTTAGGAGAGGACTCCAAAAGATTGGGATGGGTTCAGTAAGGGAAAAAGGGACTAAAAATCACAAGAATGTTTGGAGAAAAATAAAGAGGAGGCATTTAGATATAAACCAACAAGATATTATCACCGATTGTGCGGGCGCGGGGTGAGGGATATTAGTTCAACCTCTCTAATAAACCACGCTTCTGATACCATTTGTGCGGGGTACAACCACGCAGACTACCGCCATTTATCCGGGATCGGGTTTTGTTACTGCTGCCTCTATTAACGTGGATCTGCTTTCCTGCAAGGTTATCAATCACAAAGTTGCTTTCCTTGGGCCCATAGAAGGCAGCAATCGATTCATCTTTCTCTCTCAGATATATTGACATAAATAAATAATGATTCTCAAATACATAGAGTGAGTGAAAATGATAATAATTGTCATTCAAGAAAGCTAAACAGCAAAATAGCAAGGGAGCTGGAAATAATTTCCTACGTGAGTGAATTTCCGTATAGGATTGAAAACAACTACGTGCACATCAATGAAGTAGCAGATAAATTGTATAAAAGACGACCTTTAATAGAAACAAGTTGTCTGAAGTAAAAACAAATTAACAAAGACATTTCGATCATTCAATTAAACAAAAATATAAACAAATAAATAACGATATTCTTACAATAGAAAAAACCACACCATACCTCACGCCACACTCATGCTAGCGTCCGAACCAGGGGCCACTTCTTCCCTGGTCTGCCGGACCAACTAAACCACGCCGCTTCTCGGCTTCAGACGAGCTTGTCCATTAGAGCTTCAATCGCATCGCGGACTGGATGCTGATTCAAACTTTGAATCTGCTCAAAGAACTGAACGATGAATGCTTGAATGATTGAATGATAACGTTCTGCCAGTGCACCACGTATATGAAGGTTCCGAGGTAGAGGGGAGATGCGCCGTAGACATTGCGCAGCGGGAAGGGTAAAGAGTAGAGAGAGGAGGTAAATACAAGGAGAAAGGGATATTGGCATAGTTCATAAATATTCCAGTCTAGGGAGGAGAACGACGTTACAGTAATGAGCCGAAAAACACACTTTCGGTTCAATATCTCCTCCTGCACCCTCCGGGAAAAAGAAAACAGTCCATAAACTTCAAAACAATGCCAGAAAGTCCTAGAAGTCTTATAGACTTAAACCACTATCACGATGTTGCAAAGATACCAGATAGGAAATCCCACGTTGGGAGGGGCACGTTAACACTATCAGATTCCGAGCGGTAAACTTCATCACAAACTTCATCGTCCCCAAAATCACTATCAACACACTCGCTTCTACGTCGACTATACAGGCGCTGTAAATAAATTCCAATCTTGACACAGCCGCCATAGTAAGACTCCGCGGTGTTCCAGGTGAAAAACAGGGTGACGATACCATAACTGGATTGCCGGGTCGCAATCCCGATCAACCGCTATCCAGGAATCTGTAGTTGCAGAACCACCATTTCGGTCAGCTGGGCACTCGGGGTCGGCCGGATCCGCCAAGTGCTCGACTGCCGAACATTCCAGGCTGCTCTCCTATGCCAATATTAAGGAAGGGTGAACTGAAACAAGAAAACAGGCGAAGACAGAAAAACGGAACCTCAAACGTTCTTGCATAACATATAACATAGTACAAGCGTTTTTCAAAAACATCCGTGGCATTAATCCACTACAGAACATACTTTTGCTAACGTGTTGTTTTATGACGTGGCCATCGACGCTTACTAATTTCTAGTTACACTTGCTTTTAGAACTTAGCCTGCGTCTTATAATAACAAAACCTGGACCACATATACCGAAACTCACTCAAAGATCTCCCACAAACGAAATGGCTCAATCAGCCCACATACCGATGTCCAAAAACTAGCTTTCCTAATATAAAAAATAAGCAAACGAACTACGCCGAAAAAACTAAGATCGACACTCTCTAGCAAGATGTCCAAAAC
Organism: Diploptera punctata; assembly: GCA_030220185.1. NCBI lineage: Eukaryota > Metazoa > Arthropoda > Insecta > Blattodea > Blaberidae > Diploptera > Diploptera punctata. The sequence goes on from JASPKZ010007908.1 coordinate 1,348,898, forward strand.
GCTGGCATTTCCAACATTGTAAACTACTTTTCTGCTGCCAGGAATTATTGCGAGAAGAACGATTCGCAGGAGCATTAGTTTTACTTAAATTATCAGGGGCACGTTTCTCGCTGAAGTTCTTTTGTCTTTCGGCTATTTCAAAGTCAGCTACTTTCTTAGCCAAGACACACATTTCTGCTACATTTTGAGGTTTTGTAGCGAAGATCAAATGCTGTCTGGTGGCAGAAGACATATTTTGAAGAATAATGTCAATCAACTTTTCTTCCGAAAACTGGGGGTTCAATATCAGTGAAGCTCCTTGGATTTCGGAAATAAACTCCAGCAAAGATTCCTTAGAAAGTTGGAATCGTCGCGACACAAATTTAATCCAATAATCCTCTAACAACCTGGAAGGCAACAACGAACATTTCACATATTCCAAACTCTCAATCCAAGTAAATCTTAGTTTAACAACATCACTCCACACCTTCAATAGTATTCCTCCAATACAACTCAAAATCGAATTAACAAAATACTCATCTGAAACTAATTTCAATTCGAAAATCGAGTTGAGTTTAATGAGGAAGAAAACTAGCAATTCCTTATCACTTCCATCGCAGGGATCGACTTTTCTAATTAACTCTCGAAAAATTCGCTGATTATTTTCTTCCATATGAGAAGAAAGGTTGGAAGCCGTTCCACTAGAAAAATCCTTAATGGAGCTAAGTCTACGATCGATAATATTCTTGTTCTGTTCTACAGAATAATCTTCAGCAACTGCGCCGTCTACAATAAACTTACGTTTCACCAATGTTTGTTCAGCTGGGGAGAGAGAGTTCAAATGAATCTTAAGTCGCTGACGCAATATATTTACATCGCCTTCAACATCAATACCTAGTAAGCTCAATTCTCGGACTAAATTGTCCTTAGATACAACATCAATCCAACTAGGCATGTTTACTAAACACAATGAACAAAAGGTGTAAACAACTATAAGAGAACGTAGTTCTTTATACATAAGTCACTCTATGTTTACATGCAAAGAGAGATGAATCAATATTATTTACGTTAAACAGTTCAAACACGTAAATAAGTACGTTTCAATAACCTTTACATAGATACTAAGTATCGAAAACAAATAGTTATCCACGACGTAATACCTCTGAAAAATGTCGACATCAGAATGCTTTCTAATTCCAAAAATCATTTACGACCACACAGAGTATATACCCTTGTTCTGGCACTTGAATCCAGAACTCCAAAACTTAAGTTCAAAATTTCAAATCGACACCCACTTGAACCACTGCCAATAGAATACAGCATACCTTTCCAAACCGAAAGGAACAAAACCACACGCTCTGACTACCATTTGTGCGGGCGCGGGGTGAGGGATATTAGTTCAACCTCTCTAATAAACCACGCTTCTGCTACCATTTGTGCGGGGTACAACCACGCAGACTACCGCCATTTATCCGGGATCGGGTTTTGTTACTGCTGCCTCTATTAACGTGGATCTGCTTTCCTGCAAGGTTATCAATCACAAAGTTGCTTGCCTTGGGCCCATAGAAGGCAGCAATCGATTCATCTTTCTCTCTCAGATATATTGACATAAATAAATAATGATTCTCAAATACATAGAGTGAGTGAAAATGATAATAATTGTCATTCAAGAAAGCTAAACAGCAAAATAGCAAGGGAGCTGGAAATAATTTCCTACGTGAGTGAATTTCCGTATAGGATTGAAAACAACTACGTGCACATCAATGAAGTAGCAGATAAATTGTATAAAAGACGACCTTTAATAGAAACAAGTTGTCTGAAGTAAAAACAAATTAACAAAGACATTTCGATCATTCAATTAAACAAAATATAAACAAATAAATAACGATCTTCTTACAATAGAAAAAACCACACCATACCTCACGCCACACTCATGCTAGCGTCCGAACCAGGGGCCACTTCTTCCCTGGTCTGCCGGACCAACTAAACCACGCCGCTTCTCGGCTTCAGACGAGCTTGTCCATTAGAGCTTCAATCGCATCGCGGACTGGATGCTGATTCAAACTTTGAATCTGCTCAAAGAACTGAACGATGAATGCTTGAATGATTGAATGATAACGTTCTGCCAGTGCACCACGTACATGAAGGTTCCGAGGTAGAGGGGAGATGCGCCGTAGACATTGCGCAGCGTGAAGGGGAAAGAGTAGAGAGAGGGGGTAAATACAAGGAGAAAGGGATATTGGCATAGTTCATAAATATTCCAGTCTAGGGAGGAGAACGACGTTACAATAATGTGCCGAAAAACACACTTTCGGTTCAAGATATAAACCAACAAGAAATTATCACCGATTGTTCGGGAAAACATTCATTGTGTTTATAAAGAGACCTAAAACAAGTTTGGGGAAAATAACCATGTAGGCCTATGTTCAATCTAGAATTTAAAGGGAAATCAGCGTTTGCTTGTTTCAGGAAGGAGCATGAGAATGTTTAAAATTGCCGACGATTACGATATGCGAATATGTCCAATATGCTGAAGCTTTGAAGACAAAATACGTGTGTTAGGGAAATGTAACGATTTAGAATATTGGAGTTATCAGAAATATTTCAAAATTCAAATCCTAAAAGATTGGCATGCTACGAGTTAATGGTAAACCCAAAAATTTGGGCAAACGTGGGTAAATTTCTGGACAAAACGCGGAAAAAAAGAATGACACAAATGGTAAATGAATAAATATCTATGCAAAGTGTAATATCATTAATATTTAATAATTCTTCGTAACCTATTTAAAGTATAATATAATTGTATTGTTTTTTTTAAATGTTTTTGTTCCATATATTTTCTATTAATACAAGACATTATTTTATTGATACGGGCTATCAAGAGTACGTACGGCTTGCTGCCCGTGCGACCCATATTTGTAAATAACATTGTATGTATCTTACTTTTATTCTAATAAAGTCATACTACTACTACCTTAGTTCTTGCTACAAATGATGGTGCCCTTGTGGATGTCGAAAGTAGAATTGAAAAAGCAAACGGTGCATTTGTCCAGTTATATCCAGTATGGAAATCAAGTTTATCTCTAGACACAGAAAATTAAAAATCTTTAATAACATTAAATCTGTGCTAGTAATATGATTGTGGAACCTGAAAAACTAGTAAAATCACAGAAAAATGCAAGTATTTATAAATAGATGCCTAAAGAAAATATTAAGAATAACATGGCCACAAACAATGTTAAATAAAGAATTATGGGGGAAGAAACTGACCAGAAATAAATTAAAATAGATATACGGAAGCGAAAACAGAACTGGATAGGATATAAATTAAGAAAAGTCCATGATTCGATTGAAGGAATTGCATTGGATTAGAACCCCGAAGGACACATGGGAAGAGGCAGACCAAACAGACATGGAAGAAATTGCAAAGGAGTGGAAAACCTGGAGGGAAGTGAAGAAGTTGGCTAAGAATAGGATTCGTTGGCGACGCTTTGTGGATGCCCTATGCACCTGATAGGAGATAAAAGAGATGATGATAATGACTACTATATTATTTACAAGATACCTTCAAATACGCGGCACGTACACTCAAACACAAATACCGACGACACACAAACGACATAACATGATCAACTGGAATGACACAGTTGCAAACCACCCTACGATACAGGACACCTCTAAACCTAACACAATTAGACAAACACAGACTTGACAATATACCCAAGAATTAAGACCGAGGATATTAGCTTTAATGAATTCCTAACCTCCCACAAACAAAGGGCCGGCAGGGATAGGACACTTTCCTAACAAACACAAAATAAAAAGTCACACGAGGTAAACACCAACACTCAGGTGTCTTGGCGCCAAAAAGGACGCCTGTATGAAACACCAACAACAAGAATGTTGTTTGCTTTCGTTGGTATATAGAAAATGACACAACCTCCTAATCATATTTTGACTCGCAAATGCAACTGTAAAATGATTCAGTTTTACAGTCTCTGGAACCTTGTATCAAAACAACCTCGTTAACACTTATTTCAGTCTGTTTTCTGGTCACATGCACAAAGTTACAAGGATGGATTCAATATTGTAAATTCCGAATCAAAATATCCATAAATTTAAAGTGAAAATGTAAATGAAACTGGGATTATTCCAGTTATTTGAATGCGAAACACAGACTCTTTAAGGAAGGAAAAAAAGGTTGCGAGGAAAATTTTTGGATCAAAGAGAGTCGAAGAGATAGACGAATGGAGAGTATTAATAACAGATAAAATATGATCTTTATGGGAAACCAGATGAAACAGGTACAGTTAAATATCTTAGACTGCGATGGGTTGGATAAGTTGCACGAAACCAGAGAGGAAGCGTTCAATTAGTAGGCAATAATGACTTAGGAGAATAACAGTAACCAGTTTGAGGAAAGTAGATTACACAAGGGAAGATTGGAAAACATTAGCTCAGGATAGGTATATACGGAGAGCTGATGTCCGCGCTGTCATGAACTTACGGGTTCGATAGTACCACTGAGTTAGTTAGTTGTTTAAATATCCAAAAATACCTTGTATAAAAAGTAATTCACTGGTAACGGAGGTATTAGAATAATTTGTTGGAAACCGAAATATTTTATGAATTTTATAGATTCATTTTTAAATTATACTTGACACAATCCATTCTAACTCCTTGCGCCATCAAAATTCAAAATCATACTAATTCCAGGGAATTATCATGACGTATAATTCAAGTATTTACTCATCAGACTAATAAATAAAATGAAATATCAATTAGAGAGATTTCATAGCTCGATATATCTTACAAAGTATATTCTTAACTGAATTTACTTTTTTCCCCATTGTTTTATAGTACTCAGAACTCAGCTCCTCAATTTGTTTTCCAAATGTTAGTAAAACAACGGATGAATCGTTCAGAAAAGAGCTTGGAATCTTTAATACTGGACAAGAGATTGTAGACAGAAACAAGGATTGGTTCCATGTCATTATCGTATTCGCGCCATTTCTTCTGCCAATCACAGTGTATAATATATAACTGTTCTTATTACGTCCGATTTCATATAAATATCATGTAACTCAATGTTATGTACTCTTCTCCATTTGCCCTTCCTGTTCTTCTCTCTTTGGTCCAAACATGTTCATAAGAACTTTATTGTCAAATACTCTTAATATTTTCTCCTTCCATAATTCTCAAAATGTATTATTGTTTCCACCGTGTTCAGAAATTTTGTATACAACTTCATGTCTATATAAAATAAAAACTGCACTATATTATCTCCTCTTTCTTAAAGGAGATCTTACTACAACTCTCAAAGTTTAGTAACGTTAGAGTAATTTGTACGCTGGAAGTCCTCCGAGCAACAAATAAATGGTTCGCTTGCAGAGACATGTTGGCATTAATAACCCGACTTTCACCTGTGTGTATGGATGAGAAATAATGTATTTTTTGTTTTTCTTTCTATGACATAGTTTCATTTAACATTTAATCTGTAAACATCGTTTGTGGATACTCTATATAATGTGTACGTCGTGCACGGTATTTTCAATGTATAAAATTTCGTCGTCTATTTGGAAAATATCAAAATAATGGTGGTCGTTCGTGTTTCACGTTGATGATAGTCTTTGTCGTTTAGCTTCATCAAGAGTGATATCATGTAAAAACAAAATCGGTGTTCCGTGGAATACCATTGGATTGCGTTAGATATGCCCAGTATTTAATGGTACACGCAAGATGATAAATAAGCATTTAAGTTTTATCATCATCATCATCATCTCAAAATTCTCCCCAAATTTCATATCATCTTGTTCAAAGTGTTCTGGCTTCACTAGCAAGGAAGTCTGTATGTATGTATGTATGTATGTATGTATGTATGTATATATATATACATCAATAAAAAAAGAATAGCAACAACCCAGTTCAATTATAATTTTAAATAAATCGGAAGCCCATTTACACGCCACTATTTTTATTTATTTAGGACTTCTTTCTCATTATCACTTCTCTCCGAAAAAATTAATACGACTATTTAACTCATGCCCCAAATGGGAGTCAATGACCAATCACGTTTCAATGATTTCTGTTTTACAACCAATCAGAGTCGTGTTTCACGAAATATTTATCAGTGTTAGGATTATCATATATTAAACAAAGCTCCTCCTTTTTAATATTCTGAACAGGTCTGACCGTTATTTTGCAGTGACTGAGCCTATAACAAATACGGCAACCAGATTGTATATAATAGTGCTTACATGTCAACATTTGTAGCAATTGATTATACCACCAAAAAAAGAAACCACTGTTTGCACTTTCTTAAATGTATTTTTTCCCAGGTAATAATCGAGAAAAATATAATTGTCATATTTACATCATACGACATCAAAAATGAATTAATATACAGATTGATGAGTTTCATTTTTTCTCCACTAGAGAGCATTCTTACAATATTGCGTTCCTTTGGCAATAAATAGTATGATCTGGTTGCAGTGATAAACAAAAGAAGCAGTAGAAGCGTACCTATCGTTTCTCATTTGTTTTCAAACATCGCCGTTTACATTAAATATATAAATATTTTAAAATAACTATAGTTAAATAATGATTTGTGAGTAAACAGCTTAATTTTATTCGTTAAATAGTCCTAACAAATGCCACTCTTGATTTCCAAATTCTCTAGATAAATTCACTCCTCACTTCGTGAGTCGTGAATTTATCGATAATTTGGAAATCACTCGTGGCATTACTTATGATAATGTAGACTACCTTAAGTGTGTTTTTGACATATTCAAATTTAACGTATATGGCCATCACCATCATCATCATCCTTCATCGGTGTGGAAAGCAACGGGAAGCTACCACACCTACAATTCCCTAGTAAAGCTGCAAGCATAGCATGAAAATGCTATGATTACAGTGAAGGATCTGCCTTCGGGCTGAATTACTATGGATGGACATGTTTAGAATAGAATTCCCTCGTTTTCGATACTGATTTGCATAAAATAACATGGTTCATGTAATGTCCCTGTCTTCTTAATGTTTTTGTTAATTCAAAGTGTACATAATTACTTTCGTTTGCCACTTTAAATGTGTGCAATATAGTAAACCCTACATTAAGAAAATATGTCTGTATATGGTTTCATCTCTCCTTCAAAAATTCACTTTGAAATTACATACAAATAGGAAATAACAGCCATTATTTTATAGAAATCATTTTATCGATTCATTTTGAAAACCTATGACGCTCTTGCAGTACCCATTTGGATGTGAAACTTGGCAGCAGAGATGAAAATTATGAGAATAGCAAAATAAACATCGTAAATCTTCAAACACTCACACAAATAGGTCTATTATCAGAACTTAAAGTTGAATCAATTCTTGGAAAAATACGCAACTACAGAAATTATTGGAGACCACAAGTTGGAAGAATGACTTGAGAAAGACTGATCAATTTAATAATGAAATACTACCCAGCTTAGAAACGAAGTCATATTCCACCAATTTAGAATAGTACAGGATGGATAATGATACCTAAACAGATCACTAGGCCTTTCTCTGTAATGATGATTATTTTAGAATTTTGCATTTTAGAGAATTTAGGTATAAGTTGCTCCAAAATATTAAAAAATGAGTATTCTTTTGAAAATCATTAAATTACTCTATTTCTGTTTCTTCCAAATGTGAATCGAAAGAAAGGAGTGGATGTTTAATTTGTGGGCTCTGTTTTTTAAGCATTGCTATCACTATCAGAGTGAAATTTTCCACTTTTAAAGTAATTTTGTATTATTATTGTTAATATTATTTATAGTAAAAGTAGTATTTGAACAATTTGGAGTATTATACGTAACTGAACATATGTAAAATTAAATGAATTGCGCTGATGTTCTTATGAGATTTGGTCAAGTTTGTTAGAGTGACAGTTTGACTCTTTGAACTCGGTGTTCAGAACCTCTCCACTTAGAGCACTCTGTTAGAGTTTTCAGGGGATACATTCTTGTATCCTTACGACAATTACATTGTTTTGATTATTGTAAGTGTATTCGAATTTCAGACACTTCTTATGTCCACATATGAATACAGTGTATTGCTTATATGATTGCTTTGAAGAATATATTAATTACCAGCTAATACCCGGCGTGCGCTGCTACGTCTAAATAAATTAAAATTAATGTGCTTTCATGTTTAGTTGAATAAGTAAAGGGAAAAATAATTATAAATATATATTTTTTTAGATACCCCGTGATGACTACCCTATGTTGCCCGGGAATCCACTTATCCCGATCTTCTTGACATAAATGAACTGAAAGACGAAACTTAATATGTTCTATATTTAGTAAAATAAGCAGCGGAGAAATTGATATCGTAATTATATTTAGATACCCCGTGCTGTTTACTCGGCGTTGTCCGGGAATCTACTCATCCCGATCTTCTTGTCATAAATGAGCTGAAAGACGAAAAGTAATGATATTCTTATGATTAGTTGAATAAGTGAAATGAAAAATATTTATAAATGTATATCGTAATTATTTTAAGATTCCCCGTGCTGATTACCCGGTCTTGCCCGGGAATCTACTTATCTCGATCTATATGTATTAGAGGTAAAAGACAAAATTCATTATTGTGAGTTGTGCGTAAAAGAATACCTGTCATGTGCTGCTATGCTTGAACAGGAATCTACGTACTTGTCTCGATCTTCTTGTCATCAATGAAAGACAAAAATGGTTATTCTAAGTTATTCGTAAGAGATAAAGATATGCTGTCGCGGACTTTTTTGTAGAGCTTTGTGAGATATTCAATTCTGTGTACATTAATTTTCTGTATTTGTTATGGTTTAGGAAGCGTAAATCATTTACGGTCCAAATAGCTACTTTTTTCACGTTTTCCACTACAAAGGGCGATTTTTAAGGGTGCAGGAGTTGAGTTTCACAACTCTCTTAGAGCATATGTTCATCCCGGGAATCCCCTGAACATTTTACAAAAAGCCCTATCACTATCAGATCAACGATATGGCCGCGCATAATGTATGAACAAACAAACAAACCAACAAACAAACGAATATTCATTTTTATATATTAGATTACGTTTGGAGTGAAAAAAAATAAATTTGAATAACGATATGGCCGCGCATAATGTATGAACAAACAAACAAACCAACAAACAAACGAATATTCATTTTTATATATTAGATTACGTTTGGAGTGAAAAAAATTAAATTTGAATAACGATATGGCCGCGCATAATGTATGAACAAACAAACAAACCAACAAACAAACGAATATTCATTTTTATATATTAGATTACGTTTGGAGTGAAAAAAATTAAATTTGAATAACGATATGGCCGCGCATAATGTATGAACAAACAAACAAACAAACCAACAAACAAACGAATATTCATTTTTATATATTAGATTACGTTTGGAGTGAAAAAAATTAAATTTGAATAACGATATGGCCGCGCATAATGTATGAACAAACAAACAAACAAACCAACAAACAAACGAATATTCATTTTTATATATTAGATTACGTTTGGAGTGAAAAAAATTAAATTTGAATAAATCATAAAACAACATGAACAATGTTTTTTATTCATATACATTTTCTCATTTCGATACATTGCTTTGTTTCCACCTGTGAAGTTAAGTTAAGTCATCATTTTTAAACTGTAAAATTGTTTAGTATCGTGCTTTAATTATCTGCCTGTTGCATTTAACCATTTTATTAATATTACTTTCCGTTCCAATATAGATTGTATTGGCTACAGAAATACCAGTGTTCACCCTTATGTTACACACATAGTGGTATTTTTATTGAAAAATGAACCTCTTTAACCCAAAATGCTTCACAATTGCACCTGCGTCCTTATCCAAGTGTTATAGCGGCTAGAAAGTTCTCTCTCAATATTCTATCAGTGTAGTAATTATTATAGGGTCATTAGAACCAGTTTAAATGTAATTTTAGATGTTAATGTTTTACCGCGGACACAATAATGCGATTGACTGCATAAAGTATATTCGTACATCTTACATGCCGTAGCGAGAAATGCAGTCCTACGGACATACCGTACCCACTCAAATTAATGCCATCTGAATACGTTGAAATTCAATTAATATGGTCACAATAATTCATTCTTATGTTCTACGTCTCAGGGAATCGTTTTTTCGACAACTTGCTTGCTCATATACATTGGAAAAAACTACAGTATGATAATGTTTGTAATTTCTCATGGGGACTGCGCACACCAGGCTGTTTTTAATATTCACCTCAAACAAGTTAGTGTTAATTAATAATAATAAGAATAACAATAATAATAAGAGTGATAAGATTTTTTTCTTTATTAGAAAATTCTCTACAGTACAGTAGTTTTCCTACAATCCACTGTAAATTTTAATCCTCCATAAATCCCTATTCTCTGCATGACTCTCTGTTAATTCTCTCGACACCATATTCCTATGCACTCTTGAACCCACTGTTCGTTTTACCTTCCCTTTCTTCTATTGCCCTCCGCTTCAACATTTAAAATCATATCGGGTATCCTGTCATCTGACATCCTCTTATCGTGGCAATAATAATAATAATAATAGATCATCAGTTGATTAATGTCTTTGACATCGTCCGATTCCTAACAGCCAATTTTGTCGGTCCATCCAATCTCCTGGATGTAGGTGTTTCTCCTTCATGTATAAATATATTCCCTGACTCCAGGAAGTTCCAAGTCTTCTTCTGCCTCGTCTTCCATCCGGTTTCTATTCCAAAACATATTTTGGTAAACTAATTTCTTCCATTCGCTGGACATCTCCGTACCATCTTAATTGCTGAGTTTTAATACAATCTCAAATAGTGTCTCCAATCTTCATTTTCTCCCTTATAACTGAGTTTCTAATTTTTTCTCTTCTTGAAATTCTTGCTGCCCTTCGTATAAAAACAATTTCCGTTGCCTAAAGAAAATTATTTGTTTTTGTTGTTAATGGCGAAAGTTCTGTTCCATAAGTAAATATGTGAAATAAATGCTCCGTGAAATATTATATATTTTATTTTAATTATTCACTTTTATGTAATAATGTTATTATTAAAATATATTCCTAAGTTACTTTAAATTCATTTATAACCGCTTTCCCGAAATAGTCTTAATGACCTATTTCGTTAGCTATCTAACAATACCACAAGAATATTTCTGTCATTATTCTTATGACCGGAAAGAAAAATTAAAATGAGTGTGTACTCTAATAATTAATATTTCGACTGTTAATTTAAACGATAGCTATTGTAAACATGTTTTTGTGCGTGAATCATATATGTGACATAAAGGGTGAAATGTAATATTGTCACGGATGGTGTAGGGTTTTCCTTTTACCTATTTCCACTTAAATAAATACACAGTTGTTATGTAAAATTTTTCTTTTGACTTTATTTTCTTCTCACAATTTTGTTTCACAGCTATTCTTCTTTGAAAGTTTATTTGATAAATACTTATCGCACAATTGCAGACGCAGTACTTCCTCACAGTTTAGCTTACAATTAACCTCTCGCCATACCACACCACAAGACTCGCTGTCCACACACTGAGTTATCGACAAAACTGACTGGCACGGCCTTCTCCTGCGCTCTTTTATATAAGCGGGAGGAAAGCTCTAGTAACAGATTCGAATAACTTTGAAGCCCACAAACCTCTGGCTCCCGAACTTTCTACAAGCGGAAGGAGACGATTTTCTTCTCTCTGTTAGATGTAGCCTAGACAATTCGTGGAAAAAGGGAGAAATGTGATCGTATTTTCGAACATTAAATATGAATCTGATACACATATTATAGACACGCTGTAGTTTGTCCGACAATCCGTCACTTATGTCAGTTAGTAGAACGTCACAATAGTCAAAATGTGGCATCACTAAGGTTTGAATTAAAATTATTTTAATAGCTGTAGGAAGAAAATTTTTGAGACGCTTTAGGGAATGCATTATGGAGAAGATCTTTTTAGATGTTTGTTTTATTTGGATATGCCAATTTAAATTTGAATCTAAGTAAAGTCCCAAGTTTTTAACGACGTCGGTATAAGGAATTTGTTCGTTATCTAATATGACAGCCGGCATATTGCCACTGATTATGGAGTGTAATAGTCTTGGATGTCCGATAATTATTGCTTGCGTTTTGTTTACATTTAGTTTTAGCCCATATTGTGTGGACCATAAACATATATATTTCTGAGGTCAGTGTTTACTTTGTCAATATATTCCTTAATTTCGTCAGGCCTAAAGTGTGTGTAAATCTGTAAGTCGTCGGCGTAAAGATGATGCTTGCAGTGTTGTAGTTTCTTGGTCACATCATTAATATAAATTGAGAAGAGAAGAGGAGCGTGGACGCCGCCTTGAGGTACCCCTTTCCTCACCAAGCGCCAGGATGAAATGCGATTATTAACAGAAACTGATTGCTGACGATTAGTGAGGTAAGATCTAAACCAATCAAGGCAGTTTTCCGACAGATGTAGTGTCTTTAGTCTCGCTAGCATTAAGTCTATATCTACTGTGTCAAAGGCTTTGCTGTAGTCGAGTAGGACTCTTGCGGTGAGTTTGCTTTTGTTCATTGAGTCTCTTATGTCCTCTACAATGTCAAGTAGTGCAGTACTTGTGTGATGTCCTGTTCTAAAACCAGACTGATGCTCATCAAGTAAGTCGTGTGTGATGAGGTATCTGTTAACTGTGAGTGTATTATGTGTTCCAGTGCTTTAGATAAACAGGGAAGAATACTAATTGGTCTATAATCACCGAGTGTTGTGGGAGTGTTTGATTTCGGTGTAGGACGAACTAGAGCCATTTTCCAGAGTCTGGGATAGGTCCCGGTCATTATAGAGGCATTTAAAATGTGGGTTATTGTTGGGAGAATAATGTCTATAATTTTTTGCAGGAGAGTTATTGTTATATTGTCTATTCCTTGTGCTTTAGATTTAATACGTAATACTGCTCTTTTGGCGTCATCGGGTGAGATATAGGGAAAAAAGAATTTTTCACGGGTGGGCTGGGAATATCACGTTAGTACGTCTATTGTCTGTTGTTTAATAGGCCGAAAAAAATTGATGTTGTGCGCAACAGCAGTCGTGGATTGGCAGCACAGAAGTATGACCTATACAATAGAGGTTATTTTTCGCATGATTCAAGGTGTGCCGGTTCTCTCAAGGTAGGCCGATGAGATCTCAGGGTTTATGATTTTTAATGAATTAGAAATAATTTAAAATTATCACTCAAATTTTAAATGAGTGTTAAATTATTTATTATTGGAAAAATACAATTGTCACTATTACGCTTATTACTTTTATCTGAGAGTGGAGTCGATGAAGTTATCTTAAGTCCACATGCGTTATTCAAAATATCGAAGTCCAAATTTTAGAAGACAAAATCTTTCTAAGTTCTAAATCACTTTAAATTTAGGAAGTTCGCGGACGATTCAAATTCAACTGTTTCGGAGATCGCGGTCTGTATATCTGCGTATGTTATAATGCTGAATAGATAGTTACTTATGTATTCCCTTAGAGGGGGGTTTACGCCCAGGTAATTCCTGAAATTTAAGTTTGTTCAACACAGCTATGAATATTTTGATATTTTACACGTGTGATTATTTCACGTGTAAATCCTAACCTTATTTCTTGGTGTTCCATTGGTCAGAGGCGTTAATTAACGTTTTCTGGGAACTGGATTATAATTGCTTTTTGATATTGTTAATAGATAACTATGTTTTCAGTTTCTTTCAAATTTGTGAATTGTCACATCAAGAAACTATGTTATATTTTCTTAAGGGGGAATGAATATTTCTTGTTAACAATATCCATAGTAATTCTGCCCGAAGGCAGGTCCTTCACTGATATCATAGCATGTTCTTGCTATGCTTGCAGCTTTACTAGGGAATTGTAGGTGTGGTAGCCTCCCGTTGCTCTCCACACCGGTAAAGGATGATGATGATGATGATGATGATGATGATGATGATGATGATGATGGTAAAAGGATGATGATGATGACCATATAATTTCGGGGACCGTTTGGGTCTTAAAGTTTTCCTGACATTTGTCTTACAGGTGAGGAAAAACCCCGATAAAAACCTCGCCCAGAAAAACTGCCCCGACCGGGGATCGAACCCGGGCCCGCTGCGTGACAAGGCAGCACGCTATCTCGAGACCATAGCGGTGGACGTTACGTATATAATAAATCGAAATGGTTTTATTATTTTAACAATACCCTTCGTATTCATGTATTATTTATTGTATTCATCTTTTCTTGTTACCTGTGCAGTCAATTATAACAATCCCTATTATTCGATTGATATATTGGATTTTCCCTGGACCAGTTTACTAATTTGCCACATATGTATTTTTTAACAATATTGATTATTTTAGTATATTAGCCTATTAATTCCTGGTACAAATGATGTCGCAAAAACATTCTTTTGGGATCAGATTGAGTCTCACGATGTTAAACATTGGTTGAAATCTGCATATATGAACGATATTTTACTGAATTTCGGACAGGAGGAATTGTATTCTGTAATTCTACACTTGGGTTGAGTAATCTAATTGGAAGTCCAGGGGAGAAAGACCAAACTAGTCTACTCTCGTTTTCTCCTGCCTCAGGAGGAATTGTGGGAAATCTGCGGATTCAATTTGTTTTTCTAAATAGCAATATCGCAAGAACTTAGCAGTCACTTTATACGGTTTACCGAGGAAATGTTATTTAGCAATAATTATATAACTGGCGTCAGACTGCAGGATTTAGCCATCACTTTATACGGCTTACCAAGGATTCGGGGAATTATCTGCATTCCAAAGATTCAGAGGATCGAGGACATCCCATTTTAACTGTTGTTTTTAATGTCATGTGGACGTTATACATTTGTGTCGCCATTAATTCGTTTTGCGTATTTATAATTTACTGGAATTTTGTGTCGTGCCCTAATTGGACCGTGTGATTTCCGAATTACTAAAACTTGTGTCGCCCTTAATTGGCTCGGCTAATCTCTAAATTCTTGGAATTACATATTAAGCCAGGTGACTACTTTGGTTGAGATACCTTACATCCACTCTTGCCCTTTAATGTCTGTTAGAAATTTTCACTTGGTTTCACGCTTCGATTCATGTGAGTCATTGAATAATGACTATTATTATTTAAATGTTAATCAAATAATGGATATTTAAGTTGAAAAACATTGTGTATATTCATTCAGAAGATAATATTTTATGTAACTGAAAATTGAAAGTATGAAATTAAATTTGTAAAAATGTCATTTTGTATTACTTCGATTTAATTGCATTTGGACGGCAAGGAAACATAAGTTATGGCTCGGTTATTAATTTCAAATGATTGACACCTGCTGAAGTCCAGGTCAGTATTTTGTTGTCATTTTATGATTTAAAAATAAAAATAAAAATTAAATTTTAATATTGAGTAATGAAATCAAATTATTTTTTCATATTGATTTAATTTGAAGTAATTGTTTGAGAAATTTATTTTAATTTAATTTACATGATGTAATGGCTACCATTGCCTACAAAATATTGCCGTATGAGCTGACATAGCTCAGTATTTGATTCGTCGTTACTTAACTCACTGTAGTATAATCAACTAGTTTATTCTTCAAATTATTTATGAAGACACGATGGAACTTCATCTTGGAGAAAACGACAACATTAACTATGTACATAGGAACACCGTTGGTTTCTTATGAGGTCATATCATATTATTAACTATGTAATTTCAATATTTTATTAGTAATAAATCGTAATTTCATTCATGAACAAAAATAATTATCTGATTTCGTTAGTGCTAAGAATGTATTTTTCTGATTGATTTATTTCTTCCTCTGAAGTAATATTTGTAATACTGGATCTTACCTTTTGGTTTGAGTACGACATCACTAAAAAAATATGATTGGATTCTTAAATGTTTTGTTTGTTTGTTCATGAATGATGATAATTACAATTTTCAAAGCGTTTTGATAATGCTACGTTATGGATAGCAATTGAGACCTGAGAGTATCTGAAAACATGTATAATACAATGGTTTTATTGAGAATCAAGAAACTTCTCAGATTGAAGACAACAATACTAATTAGTTTTATGTCACTAAATCAATTATTGTTCATAAGCATCAAGGGGTGACTACATATTTGGTTTAGTCTGTTTCAATTCTATTCAGATATAACAGTACTTTACCATTATTATTTTGAGTATTTAAGGGAATAATGTATTTCCTAATAATTCATTTCAAAATAAATTTTGAATTTATTGTAACAGTTAGTGACATGAAGAAAGATTAATAAAATTGTCATTAATACTTTTTTGTAATATTGCACAACTTTAAGGTTGTTTATTTAGAAACTGTCAAGAGATAGCGTGTATTAATATACATATTGCAAACGCAATAATCTCACGTCTCGCAAAAGCACTCGATAAGTGCATCAGTGCTTAAGTGTAAAGGGCTGTTTAGAGGTTCATTTTATGAAATGCTTACATAAGCAAAGGTACATTAAAATTTTATAACAACGTACAAGAAGATGGATTGGACATCTGCATGGTCAGTAAATTTGCTTATGAGCAAACAATCTTTAAATGAATTGAAACAAGATCAATAATGCAAGAAGCACGAAGATTTCATAATGTATGAAATAATTTAATTTGTTTCTTCATTTGGTGCGCAATGTGCACTTTTGAATATTGCCTTGCACTTTGTTGTTGTAAGCTGAATGTTTTTAGGGTTGAGTTGCCTCTAAGGTGGGAGTAATATGTTCAGTTTTTAAACCAAACTAGTCTTATCCATTATAAAATGGTATGTATTGGTGTATGTGGCATTTCGACTATTGCGCCCTGGTGCTCTCTCCCAGTAGACATCGAGCACGACAGGTTTCGTTTTTCCAGTAGCAGCCATCATTAGAGATGGACGTGTTTTGTAGTTCCGCCGTGAATGAGCTTATTTTGTTTAAAAATGCATGAATCACGTGTAATAAATAATTTCCTAAAGGTTTAGGCCTAAACTTAACCAAAATTCTAGACCATTAGAGACTACAGTATAATTTCCTTTAGGGAAAATTTCTCTAGCACTATATTGTTTCTACTTGCGAAACTAGAAAAAGTTTTCCTTAGCACAAAATAGTATGCATTCTAAATTTGCTGTATTTTTTATAAATGTTACGAAATAAAAAATTGTATCTTTGAATGCAGAAAATGATCACTTTAATTAACAAGACATTTTTAACAAATATGTTAGTGTAGTCCACCGCTGTGGTGTGAGGTAGCCTGCTGCCTTGTCACGCAGCGGGCCGGGGTTCGATTCCCGTTCGGGACAGGCTCCTGCGTGACGTATTTTTCGGGGTTTTCCTCACCTGTAAGATAAATGTCAGGAAGCTTAGGACCCAACGGTCCCCGAAAATCATCCGATCATCATCATCATTTTCATTACAATCATCATACTTCACGGTGTGGAAAGCAACGGGAAGTTACTTCACCTAAATTCCCTAGTAAAGCTGCAAAGCATTGCAGAATTACTATGGATGGATGTTAGTATATTTTGGAGCAAAATTAATTTAGTAAGGATAAATTTGTACAGCCCGAAACCATTATCTGAGACCAAGTTTAATAAATATCTGGTTTGAAGATGTATTTATTGTTAAAATTATTTACCAATCAATACAATGTCTATTAGCTCACCTCAGGATAGGGATGTATGGAGAGCTTATGTCCGTGCGGCCATGAACCTACGGGTTCGATAGTGCCAGTGAGTAAGTATTAGCTCACCTGTAACGTAGTATTTTAAGTGGGTATTTAATTTATTTGTCTCACTGTATTTTACTTTGTTTCTCTTAATATGTTTCCTGGAGACTTTCCTCTAAATGACGTGTAACCCTGGGCAGAGAGCCAAGTTAAACGTGCCCCCGTAGACACATTAAGAGCAGGGGTCTGACTAGTTCTCCATGAGTGGGATCTCCCCCTTCCTACTAACAAGAGGAATACGCCAGCTTTTTTGTGTGGAAGCGCCTCATTTTCTATTATAAATGCTTAAAGTACGTATGTAGTATGTATAATTACACTAAGTACAGACACCCTGGAAACGAGTGAGAAAGACAATTAAATACTGTTAATTAATTATATATTTATATTAAACATTAGGTCATTTGCCTGTTTATCCAAGCTCATAAAATAATCGTCTGCCATATAGCATGTTCCCTTCTAGTGATATAAGGTTACTTTGTAAACAATATTTATTAAATAAAACTGTTGTGGTACATTTAATAAGTATGCACAGTGTGCTGCAAAAAAACACAGACAACGGAGGTAAGGTGAGATATGTTGTTCATATTTTTATAAGATACCAATGTCCGGAAATGATGCGTTTTCACACTATGATCAGCTAATTTCTCAAGAGTTCCGTTAGTTGTATTTCCAGACTCAATATTTGACAATACTCCTACTGTCACAGTCACATCAAGTTTTTAAAATATCCACCTGCCATCTCATTGCAAAACGAACATAGGCGGTGTAATGATTGGCGCACACGCCTGGCCTCGTTTGAATTGCCTCTGCAGCAGTTCGGATTCAGGCTATAAGATCCATACGTGACTCTACTGGAGTCTCATAAACAGACTGTTTCATGTCGCCCACAAAATGTAGTCGAGAGGGTTAAGATCAGGTGATCTCGGAGACCACGGGGCTGGACCCCCCTCTGCCAATCCATCGACCTGGGTACGTGGTATCCAAATAATTGATATCGAAGTGAGCTGTAGTTCCGTCCTGTCGCAGCCACATTCCGTTGTGAAGCCAGGTATCACAAGTTTCATACCTGTGAGGTGTTGTCAAGTAATGAGTCTTCAAATCCTTCTAACTGACACTGATCTTGTGACATAATTAAGTAGTCATAGTGTGAAAACGCATCATTTCCAGACATTGGTACCTTATTAAAAATGATCAACATATCTTAATATACTACCTCACCTCCGTTGTCGGTGTTTTTGCAATAACCTGTATACATAGCTGGTTGAATGGCCTTTAAGTATGCCAGATTAAATAAAACATTTGTTCAGAATATTACAATCATAAATATTTTACCTTAAGGAGGCTTATAGAGCTAAAAGGGAACTGTTACAGACATATAGGTGTGTGCACTCTCACAACAAATTCTTCTTTGATATTGAGGGCTGACGGCTAAAAACACTCATAGTCCCTTTTTTCAAGAAAATATTTTAAAGTGCAATTTCCATATATGAGTCAAATTTGTCTTTATTTATGTATAATGAAATGATTCGCTTTTTGCATGTGTTTAAACATTTGTTTATATCATTCTTGTACGATTATATTGTAGACTTACTGCATTAAAACAATAGTAGGTCTTCTGAAAAAAAATGGCATAATATGACTGTTCGTTTTTAGTCGTCATCCTTCATTTTCTTGTTGACTTATTTTGTACTATTAGTCGTGTCCGTAGAATAAACCTCAAACTGGTATGTCTTAGTATTTTTTTAGACAATGTTGTTAAGTTAATAACAACAACAATGTTACTTATTTATTCTTGTACTAAGGTATATTTATCGTAGAGTGGAGGAAGTTTGTATAAAAGCACCTGTTAGAAGTGTGAACACAAGTTTATTTACTCTTTCATTCGCATTTTTCTATCTTAACTTACGAAGTGATTGAGTATAAAACACACACAAATAATGTCAAAATTAATTATCCATTTTCGTCCAAAAAGGTAGGCTACATGAAAACTGAAACCACCCCCACATATGAGTGGAAATTAGTATAAAGGCACTTTGCGTTTTTCACAGATTAAACCAAAAAGACTGAGTACAATGTTTACAAAAAAGTTCTAAAATTTAGTTAAACCTCCATTGTTCTTTATTACTTGGAAGATTCTCTTTGGCACTGACTTCATGAGGGTGTTTATTTATTCCACTGAGATTGAAGCCCACCCTTCCCGAATAGCATTTTTCAGCTCAGTCATTGTCCCAAACTGCCATCCATTGCGATACACACGCCTTACCAGGATCCACCAGAAGTTCTCAATCGGGTTTTAATCAGGAGTTCTGGCTGGCCACGTCAAAAGAGGTATTTCTTTTTTCCTGAACCACTCCTTTGATTTGGCACACACGTGAATAGAAGCATTATCTTGCTGAAAAATTAGATCATCGCCTAATTCCTCATACATTCGTATCAATTCGGACTCCAGAAGCTCCTCAGTGTAGGACTCATCTTGGTGCGTATCCATGACAGTTTTGATCATCCATTAAAGCAGAATGCTGCCCAAATCATAACGCCTCCACCACCGCAGTTTCTACTCATTCTGACTTGCTCTTCAGTACGGAGGTCGTGCCAGTAATACTGAAAGACATCAGGCCGTCCAGATTAAACTTCTTCTTGTCACTGAATATTACTTTATTCCATTCTGAGATCCAGGACATCTGTTCTTCAGCAAAAGTCATTCTAGCTTTCTTATGTGCATTGTTCAGAGGTAGTTTACTAAGACTTTTTTTTTAATTTTAGGTTCTTGTCTTGTGACAGAATTTGTCTTAATCATCTGGCTGTTAATGACAACTTCAAATCAGCGTGGATTTGAGAAGATAATATACTCTTACCTTTTGCTTTACGTAAAATGAGACGTTTAGTTTCGCTCAGACAATTTTCTTGTCCTTCCATTCTTCCCGTTTTTTTCAATATTGTGAGTCCAGTTTGACACACTTATCAATGAGAGCATCTTGAAGAAAACCAATTTCGGAGCTATTTGTCGAGCTGGAAAACCCCATTTACTTCCATGTTACTTCCAGCGCACTAACTCTTTGTTTCTCCTCGATTTGATAGAGGTTTTCCATGCGGCATGTAAACGCACTACTGATTTGTTACTGATTTAACGATTCTCACAACACGAACGTCTTCTCCATAGACTACTGCAGTGTTTTCGTTTACATTTATGTCTGTGTAGGAACACCCCGAAGTTGGCCTGCTTTTATAACCGATTTCCACCCCCCTAGGAAACCAGCGTTTTCTTAGTGTTTACGTACTATGATTTATAGAATAAATACAAAATGTGGAGACCTGTATGAAATATGTGTCACGTAAGATATTAAATCAATGCAATCACATGACCACACATACTTCTATTTACCATAAATATTTCAGGTGGTTTTACTACTAAAATGAGTGGTAGTGCCTTTAATACCAATTCCCTCCACTGTATCTTACTACAATACTAAGACCCATTAACTAACCATAGTTCTTAAAGTAGCCGTCAGTTGATTTCCAGGATAATTCTAACCAAGAAGTAAATATAAATTCTTAAATTTTCAATTCCGGTGCATTAGCAAAGGCAGCATTTGATTGTTAAGCAGTTTTGTAAGATTTTTTACTTGAACCTTTGTTAAGTAACATATTCACCACCCTCTGTGTAGCTTTATTTAAGCCGTCTCAGAATAGTGGCAGTGTTGGCTATCCTGTTCTCTACAGAAGAAAATATCCCAATGATATTGGTTTTTAAACTTAAATGCCCACACACTCAACTTTAATATCTATATGATCTGCTGTTGTTTTACTACATACCTCAAACCTTGTTTTCATATAGTACTGCTTTCTTAAACTAAAATTGAGCATCCATCAACCCATCATATGACCAAACTAAGGTTTTATTACTTTCTTCCATAGCAGAATGTGCACAAGAGCAAATATACCTAATAAAAATTGTTATTTTTATGTATGATCCAATACTGCTTTCATTGAACCAGCTCCTAGAATGGCCAACTTTCGCATTTTACTTTCCAATGAATTGTTAACTGGACGACCAAGAGATTTTTGCCTGTGGCTACGTTTTGAAGTGAAGTGGTCACGTTAGAGGAAGTGTGCTTCTATGATGAATCTCAAGTATTTACAGCTAACCCTAAATAAGTAACTTTCTATTTTCTGCAAAATGTTATGTAAGCTATAATATCGTTAATTTTTTTATTTTTAAAGAAGTAGAGAGTAAAATAGTATACGGTAACATTACAATCACACTAACTGACCCAATACTTTTGTTTGCTGTATATGCAGTATTTAGCCTACACCTCTAAATAAATATCGAATATCGTACACTGTATACACAATGGAATAGAAAACTGCATTTTCTGGTACAATATGATTTCCATGAGCTAGTTTAACCTTGAATTGCTGTCAGGAATTCATATATCTCTTTCGGATGTTAGATCTGTACTTTACTGCACAAGCATTTATTCTCCCGTATTTCTATCTATCGAATCAGACTCATGATCTCTCGCCTGAGTTACTTTCAAAGCGGACAAACTATTAGTGTCCGGTAAGCTATAGCTAAGTGACTGAAACTGCCACTTTGTTGCATTTTCAAGGAGCGCAAATCCTAAGGTTACGTCAGCATATTTGTCTAAAAGTAAAATATCTTCTGCAAAAAGATAAAGTGGTCACAAATAGAAACTAATTGTAAGAACCATAATTCTGAAGAGGATTGTGTTTCAAAATAATAAAACTTCTGCGTATAAAGTGAATACATAATTAAACACACATTTAAGCAAACTAGTTTCTACCAGAATTGTGAGGAGTGAGCAGAGATAATTACGCAGAACAGCAATTAATAAACCGTTGATTGCACAAAGGAATACAATGAAGCGAAAACAGTAATGTTGGACCCATGACGTTTGGAAAAGTGCAATATGGTCTGATGAGTCAACACTTACTCTACTGAAAAGATAAATGTCTGGAGAACATCAAAAGAAGCCTACAATTCAGATTGTTTAGTGTCTATCTACACATATAAAATGGTAGAGGGCAAACAAAAAGGTTTGGGCACCGATATCATGGTTTTCTGTAGGTTCTGTTGTCAAAATTGATGGCGAAGAGACTGCTATTATGTATTAGGGACTTCTGGGAGATCATGTGGATTCAAGGTACAGACATAATTCCCCTCAGAGAATACTGAATTTCACTATGACAATTCTCCCTATCCACACTGCCGTTTGTGTTAAAGACAGGATTCAGGAGCATGAAGAAGTCAGATATCTACTATGGACAGCTGGATCTTCAGACTGAATATTTTTGAGGCAATAAGGTGTGAATTCGAAACAATAGAAAGGACAAGATTTCCACCTCCACCCTCTATTAAAGAGCTGAAATAAATTCTCCATGATGTATGGTGAAAAAAATATTGAATACATTCATTGGTTGTATCAATCAATTCCAAAAAAAAAAAAATTGCAGCTGTTTTGAAGATTAATGACAGTGCTACACTATATTAGTGAAGATTTGGATCGTTTTTCCATTATTTTGCTTACCTCTCTATCAATGTCATACGGAACATTATAATCTGTCTTAGCATGAACTATATTTATATCTCTGTAAATATTGTATACAATAATTTTGATTTTATATTTCCTAGACTTTATATTAATGTTAACCCTTAAATTAAAAATGTATCTTATTGGATACATTGATTTCATTTATTTAATATTGTTTTTAGATCCATAGAAAAACAAACGAGTAAAAATTACTTAAATTTATGTCAAATTACGCAACAATGTATAATAATAATACTATTATTATTGATTTCGTACATCTCAATGATGGATAAATCATATTTGAAGAGAAAAATTATACGCTCAGACCGGGACTTGAACCCGGGACCTTTGGTCTAGAGAACCAAGGGTCCCGGGTTCAAGTCCCGGTCTGAGCGTGTAATTTTTCTCTTCAAAATAATAATACTGTTTAACATGAATTTATTTTCCTTGCGGTCCGGAACATTTAAATAACTGGTAACTGGTACAGAAAATATTGTACTGGCAATTTAATGGTTAAAAAAATATAACAAAACATATCATTATGTTACATATATTATCATAAGTAATACCACGAGTGATTACAAAATTATCGATAAATTCACGACTCACGAAGTGAGGAGTGAATTTATGTAGAGAACTTTGAAATCAAGAGCGGCATTTGTTAGGACTATTTAACGAATAAAATTAAGATGTTTACTTACAAATCATTATATAAATATGGTTATATTAAAATATTTATATATTTAATGTAAACGGCGATGTTTGAAAACAAATGAAAAACGATTGGTACGCTTAATCTGCTTCTCTTGTTTATCACTGCAACCAGATCATACTATTTATTGCCAAAGGAAAACAATATTGTAAGAATGGAGAAAAAATGAAACACATCAAACTGTATATTAATTCATTTCTGATGTCGTATGATGCAAATATGACAATTATATTTTTCTGGATTATTACCTGGGAAAAAATACATTTTAAAAAGTGCAAACAGTGGTTTCTTTTTTTGGTGGTATAATCAATTGCTACAAATGTATTTATACCTTAACTCCTGCAAGCGCTACGTGTTGACATCCATACACTA
This sequence comes from Diploptera punctata, assembly GCA_030220185.1. Classification (NCBI taxonomy): domain Eukaryota; kingdom Metazoa; phylum Arthropoda; class Insecta; order Blattodea; family Blaberidae; genus Diploptera; species Diploptera punctata. The sequence continues at coordinate 1,373,258 of JASPKZ010007908.1, forward strand.
TATATACAATCTGGTAGCCGTATTTCTTATACAATCAGTCACTGCAAAATAATGGTCATACCTGTTCAGAATATTAAAAGGAGGAACTTTCTTTAATATGGTAAATTTAATATTGATAAATATTTGGTGAAACACGACTGTAATTGGTTGTAAAACAGAAATCATTGAAACGTGATTGGTCATTGACACCCATTTGGGGCATGAGTTATATAGTCACCAAGATGATCCTGTACATGTATACAATGTGTCTTGCTCGACTTGTGGCCACTAGCATGAAAAAGTGACTGCGGACAGCGAGTCATCAACTCGCGCTGCCCACGCAGTGCAACTGGCGCCTGGCGGAGTGAGTCAGTAGGGCTCCATGCTTGTAAGGTGAAATACGCGTTCTACTGCAATACTGTATTCTCTTGCTATAAAGTGTTATAAAGTAAAACTCAACACTTGGTTAAGTGCTATAGTGGTCTTAGTTCATAGTTATCATTATGCCTCGATCTGTTTTCACAGTACAGCATAGGGTATATATGTACCATAATTATGTGAAAACAGAGTCTTGTAGGGAAGTCATTAGGCGATTCAGAGTACAATTTTCAGGTGTAAATCCTCCAAATATAGTGGCCGTTCAACGAATTGTAAACAATTTTAAAAAAACGGGTACTGTGCTGGATAAGAAATCAAGGGTAGCAAAAACATGTGCTGACTGAGGATAAATCAGACGATATATGAGAAAGTTTACAACAAATGCCAACTAAATCTCTAAGGCGACTTGGCCAAGAAACCGGTAACTCTAAGAACACAGCATGGAGAGGTACGAAAGTGTTACATATTAAACCCACATAGTAAGAGGAGTGCCGTGCCTGGCCAGCGCGTGTTGATGAATCTCTGCCCGCAGTCACTTTCCCCGCTAGTTGAATGAGATGCATTGTATAAAAATTTTGTATACTTCATTATTTGAATTTTAAAATACATTTTCCGGATTCTTGGCTGTGTCATGCAGTGTTTTCTTCTCGATATTTCATCACCTACTGTTAGTGACATCTTCAAGAATTACGTAACGGTATTTTAAATTACGTAACGGTAGCCCTAAAAGTTTTAATCAGTATACTTCATTACACTGGTCAATATGATTTTTGTCTCGTGAGTACTACTACTTGTAATTAATGCAGTTTTTTTATCGTGTTTTCAAATATGTATTCGGAATTTATCTATCACTCACTTTTTTAAAATCATTTTCAATTTATGGATTTGAATAATTATCATTTTATTAACGTTTTTTCGTTCATTTATTATCTTGGCGCAGTGAGCGATGAACACGTAAACACTTTCATCAGAAGATTTCAGCTGTGGAAAAGATATATGAAGGCAAATGGAATCCTAATATGCTGGTCGATTATTGTTGGACCATCAAGAGCGGTGCTCCACAGGCGAAATATAGCAGAAAATCGTAATTTCTTACTTTCTAGGCGAGTCCGAATGTTTGAATATTGTATAGTTACGAATGTAGATTTTATTAAAGTTTGAAATTATTATAAATGCCTGTCTCTCGGAAACCTTGCGTGATGGAGAAGACCCGATATCACATTTGAATTCAGGAGAAAACATACTATTAGAATCACATATTATTCTTTCTGAGACAAAATAAAGGTTATTTTTTGTTGCTCAGTGTTATTTGTACCCAATTATTTCTTTCACTTTTAAAATTCAGAACATCCTCCTGTATAAGCATATACGTATCGATGTTGATTTATTGTATCTGATTGTATTCGAAATCTAAATTTCAACTAGAGTACTTGTTTAAAAAATATAGTTTCATAATTCTATTTTTTTGTTCAAGTAGATCTTTAATACATTTTGAAATACAAAACTATTAATTTTCAGTATTGAGAATGATTCAAATTCTTTCGCCACTTTTTGAAACATAAAAGCACCGATACATCATATCAAATGCAATAAAATATTGCTTGCAGATTTAAAAGAATTTGAGAGACACTGATCCTTCCTCCTGTAAATTTCATTTTTATCTGTGACATAAGCCCATTCATTCAATATAATATTTTTAATTTAACCCGGGAGAGGTAATGTGTTAGGTTAGCTACATACATAATAAGTGGCGCGGGGGATTTTCCGACACTTACTTACTTACTCACTGGCACTATCGAACCCGTAGGTTCATGGCCGCACGGACATAAGCTCTCCATACATCCCTATCCTGAGCTAATGTTTTCCAATCATTCCCTGTATAATCTACTTCCCTCAAATCATAGTTAATATTGTTCTCCCACCTCATTCTTGGTCTACCAACTGGGCGTTTTCCTTCTGGCTTTCCTACAAGAAGTCTCCATGCACGTCTTTCATTCCCCATACGCGCAACATGTCCTGCCCATCGCAGTCTACGAGACTTAACTGTTCTTATTATATCTGGCTTCCTATAAAGACCATGTAGTTCATTGTTATGTAGTCTTCTCCATTCGCCTGTCTGTTCATCTCTCTTTGGTCCAAAAATGTTCCTAAGAACTTTATTCTCAAATACTCGTAATCTCCTTTCCTCCCTTAAAGTAAGAGTCCATGTTTCGCACCCATATAATATAACTGGTAGAATAATAGTTTTATATATTTTCAGCTTAAAGATTTTCCGACACTAAAGATATAAAACAAAAACAGTTTTCACAACAAAATAAATATTGATTTTATTTATCTATGCTCAAGTTTTTATTGCGTTGATTAAACTAAAATTAAAATAATGTTAAAGTTGCTTGATATGAAAGTAGTATAGGCCTACAATAATATTTTTTTGTAAGCCATTGTTTTCCCTTTACAGAGATCTAGGCGCCCTCCCTCTACAGGGAATAATTTGAAGCATACTAATTTAGTTACACTTGTTTTCGTATAGATGTCATTTTGAGTGGTCCGTGGTCAGCGTTCCGCCTCATACTGACATCTAGGAAACCAAGGTAGTATTAGGATGGGAAAATTCGGTAAATTTTGCTTAGAGGCCTTTTTCATTCCGGCTTAAGAATCTTTTACGAGCCTAAAAATCTTCAGACTCGGGACCGACGGCTTAAAGTCCCTCCCGGAGGACTTGCTCCTTGGATTTTTCCATCCTAAAAAATCCATCGATTCCGGCCGGGTTTGAACCCGCGACCTTCGGGACTAGAGGCAAGGGGCATAACCACTAGTCCACCGCGGCCGACTATAATAATAATAATAATAATAATAATAATAATAATAATAATAATAATAATAATAATAATAATAATAATAATAATAATAATAATAATAACAATAATAATAATAATAATAATAATAATAATAATAATGGTAGATAGATAGATCATCGGTGGAATAATGTCTTTGACATCGTCCGATTCCTAATTAGCCAATTTTGTCGCTCCATCCAATCTCCTGGTTGTAGATGTTTGTCCTTCATGTATAAACATATTCCCTGACTCCAGGAGGTTTTAGGTCTTCCTCTGCCTCATCTTCCCTCAGATTTCCATTCCAAAACACATTTTGGTATCCGATCCTCTTCCATTCGCTGGACATGTCCGTACCATCTTAATTGCTGGGTTTTAATATAATCTAAAATAGTGTCTTCAATCTTCATTTTCTCCCTTATAACTGAGTTCCTAATTTTTTCTCTTCTTGAAATTCTTGCGGCCCTTCGTATAAAATCCATTTCCGTTGCCAAAAGGTACTTACTTATTTTTGTTGTTAATGGCCAACGTTCTGCTCCATAAGTAATGATGCTTTTAACAAATGTATGATATATATTCATTTTATTTTTATTACTTATATTTTATTCCACAATATTCCATTGCGGCAAGCAATTTCAAGTTTTCCTTTATTGTTTCTATTTGTTATTTCCTCTTCATAACTCCCATTTTTATGTATTTTAATTCCTAAATATGTGATCTCACTACAAGATTTTATTGTTTCTCCAATCTCTAAAATTAAATTTTGTTCTGGTTCACCAATTGATAAATATTTTATTTTCTTCATGTTCAAAATGAATCCCCATTTATCATATTCTTCTATTAATTTTCTAATCGTATGTTCTAAATCTTCATAATCTTGTGCAATTAACAATTGATCATCAGCAAAATGTAAGTTGTATAAAGTTTTGATATTTGAAATAGGAATTCACAAGCTTGAACATTTTCTCCTCCAATTCTTTAATATTTCATGTACATATATTTTAAAGAGAGTCGGTGATAGTCAACAACCTTGACGAAGACCTTATCGTAAAACCATGTGACAATTTACTGCCAATTTTAATTTTAGACGTGCAATTGTCATATAAATTTTGTATAGCTTTAATTATTATAGTCTTAATTACCACACGTCTTAAAGCAGTCCATAGTTTCTCTATATCACTATTTATTTAATGCAAAAATAATATTTCCATTCCAAAGTAAAAATGACAGGCTAAATAAAACTAAAAATGAAGAGGGCAGTTCCCATGACTTGTCAACAACTCTATACAACTTGGATAGTTTGGAGAATGAGAGCACATCATATCTGTATAAGAAAAGGTTAGATGATCAGTTACTAATCTCTACGTTTGACAATGCTCAGGAAGAATACAACTATATACTAATAAATAATAGTTTTAAAAAACCAAAAAAACACGCTTTATTAGAGAATCGAACTAAAAAATTGAAAAATAATTTAATTTCCAACACGCTTGGGATAAATAATTTTACCATCAAGAGCGTGGGGTGCTGTTTACCAATTAATATATTTGATAATAAACAGATATTGGTAAATTAAAGTCTCTAAGAAGAACATGTAAAAATCATAAAAAACACCCCACGCTTTTGATGGTAAAATTATTTATCCCAAGCGTGTTGGAAATTAAATTATTTTTCAATTTTTTAGTTCGGTTTTCTGATAAAGCGTGTTTTTTAGTTTTTTTCAAAACTATTATTTATTTTTTTATTTTTTAGTTTTAATATTTTACAGAATAAGATAAAAATGTAAATATCTTTAAATTCGATAGGCTACTATTGTAGTATGAGCTAAAAGTATTACTCTTCTAAAAAACACCTCCCAGCCGGATTTGAACCAGCGACCTATAGATTACTTAAGTTATATACCATTAGAGTTCACAGTAATATAATGTACGGTTAAAAACTATAATATAGTTACCTTGTTCACCGCTCTACCATCTGAGCTGTTACAACGATTAACTAAATAGTCGACAAGTCCGCAACCTATTATACCTGTTTTCATTTTTTTTAATTTTCTATTATACCTGTTTTCATTTTTTTTCTGATGATTCTGGCCATGATTTTAGAAACAAAATATGAAATTATTGTATTGTCACGGGTCTTTTAAAAGCATACAAAAATTTCAAGTCAATCCAATGATTTTAAGTGGGCGAAAATCGCGTTGAAAATATTCAGTTACATAGATAGATACAGGTCAAGTTAATATAAAGCGTGTCAAAAGTATTCATCAGGCGGCAAAAGAAGCTTTAGGAGAAGCAAATAGAGAAATAAATAAATTCAAATATTTTTGGAATGAGGACTTAGCAAAAGAAATAACAAACAAAAAAGAAAAATATTTAATGTGGTTGAATACCAAAGATCTGAAAGACAAAATACAATATAAAGAAGCTCAAGCAAGAGTTAGAAAGAAAATTACGGAAGCTAAAAATCAGAGGTAGGAACAAAATTGTTTAAAAATCCAAACATGTATTGGAGGAAAACGAAGATCTGAATCTTGGAGAATTTTTAAAAAATTGAGAAATAAAACAAGTGGACAAACAAATGTACAAACAATACCTATGACTGAATGTGAAAATTATTTTAAAACGTTACTATCAGAAAACAGGGCATTTAATTTAGATAACGTTCAAAATATTCCAGAAATAAATGAAGCTGAACATATACAATTGGACATAGAGGATATTAAAATGAATGTTCAATCATTAAAAAATAAAAGAGCTAGTGGTCCGAGGAATTCCAGCGGAACTATTAAAACATGGATCCGACCATTTATTTGAACGGCTGAGAAAATTGTTTACAAAAATTTATGAATGGTGAATAAGTTCCTGAAGAATAGAAACTAGGATACATTTCGACAATCCATAAAATAGGAAAAAAAGACCAATGTGAAAATTACAGAGGTATAACAGTAACAAGTACTATGAGTAGACTCTATGGACGTATACTAAAATATTATTTGGAAAAAAACTATAGTGATATGGAATTAGAGAAACAGTCAGGATTTAGAGCAGGTCGTTCCACAACCGACAATTTATTTTACATTACTCAGGTAATAGAAAAGAAAATGCAATATGGACAACATTTGCACCTACTATTTGTACATGTAGAGAAAGCATACGACAATGTCCCTATAGAGAAACTATGGATAATAATGGTAATAGTAGTAATAATATAAGTAATAACAATAGTAGTAATAATAGTAATAGCCATTCCGATGAACATTTTATCTTTATTATTATTATTATTATTCTCAATTAGCAATTTTATCACAATCCGAACAAAACAAGTGTGTCAACCCTGTTTAACTTTTGAATATGTATCATGTATACAATATATCATTTCTCCGTGCTTTTTGTGTGTTTAGTGATATCAATTTATAATCACAGTTATCTGTTACATAAATCAGTATGAAATGGTGTTGAACTGTTTTGCTTTCAATTCTAAACACACAGTTGAAATTTTAATAAAACAAATATTTCACGATAAGAAATTTAAGTTTAAATATAGATTTGATGTACGCATCTACGGGAACATTTAAATAATACAGAATCGGTGGTTCCCAGATCTTTAAAAAGCATAGAATCCGTTCCCTGTTGATCACCTAACACAGGCGCCTTCATGTCAGACGTGATTGTACATTAGGCCTAGAGGTAAATACATAAATTAAATTACCACAGAACAAAAGCCTGGCTATGCGGATATTCCCATTTTTATAATTTCTGTCCACGTGTAGGCACACAACAATCATTGACGTCCCAACTCCTTACAAAAAATGTTAAACTGAAAAAATATAAAACTATTACTCTACCAGTTATATTGTATGGAATCATGGACTGTTACTTTAAAAGAGGAAAAGAGATTACTAGTAGGCCTATATGAGAATAAAGTTCTTAGGAAAAATTGTGGACAAAAGAGAGATGAACAGACAGGTGAATGGAGAAGACTTCATAACAGTGATGTACATGGTCTTTACGGGAAGCCAGATATAATGAGAACAGTTAAGTTTCGTAGACTGCGATGGGCTGGACATGTGGCACGAATCGGGAATGAAAGACGTGCATGGTGGCTTCTTGTAGGAAATCCAGAGGGAAAACGCCAAGTTGGTAGATCAAGAATGAGGTGGGAGAATAGCATTAACTATGATTTGAGGGAAGTAGATTATACAGGAGATGATTGGAAAACAGTAGCTAAAGATAGGAATGTATGGAGAGTATATATCCGCGCGGCCATGAACCTACGGGTTCGATAATGCTACTGAGTTAGTTAGAACAGCTCTTGGACACCCTTGTGAATATATAAACAACCACTATTTTAAACAGTACTCATATTGCATATGCGTTCATTTATTAGCGATGAAATGTAGGAATTTAATTTTTTTTCACGAAAAATTTGTTTTAGTTTCTTTACAAATCGATCCTATTTAATAGACGCAAAATGACCGTAACAATATATATATGTCCACCGCTGTGGTGTCGAGGTAGCGTGCTGCCCTGTCACGCAGCGGGCCCGGGTTCGATCCCGGTCGGGGCAGTTTTTCTGGGTGAGGTTTTTATCGGGGTTTTTCCTCTCCTGTAAGACAAATGTCAGGAAACCTTTAAGGCCCAAACGGTCCCCGAAATCATATGGCCATCATCATCCTCATAATCATCATCATCCTTCACCGGTATGGAAAACAACTGGAAGCTACCACACCTACAATTCCCTAGTAAAGCTGCAAGCATAGCATTAAATGCTATGATTGCAGTGAAGGACCTGCCTTCGGGCAGAATTACTATGGATGGATATGTATATATATAACAAGAAAATAAAAATTAACTCGTGAACCGGGATTTTAACCGTAGACCTCCAACACTAAATTTTAGCGCGATACCAGCATCGCTACACAGGCCCGTAGTGCAAACGCAATTTTTTCTTTCCTTGCACACAATTCTCTACCGTAAGAGGCATCGCTCGCAGTGCCATTTGACGGTTTCTATAACAAGAGAGCATATTTAATGAAAATATTAGATACAATTACGCGTGTGTGTGTTCGTGTGTGGTATTGTTAACACTCTAGAGACCTCATATTTTTTTACAGAACCAATCACGTCATAGGCCTATAGCAATACATTAAGAAGAGTAAGATCGAATTCGTTAACTAACACAATCGGAATGTTATGAGCGGTGGTTAAACTGAAGTAATGATTTTAAAATGGCTGGAAATAAAACTGAAGAAAAATATCCCCTAGCGGCAGGATTTTCTAGCAACGAAACATGTTTTATAGGATTTAATTATGTAAACAAAATCATTGCATAAATGAGCAAACTCGGATCTTTAGGAGTGGAGGTTTATCTGTAGCCCCAAAATTTAAAAATTACTCTAACGGCCGCAATTTCTGTCCCTTTGCAAACTAAATTCAATACAAATGATTTAATTAATGTATATATATATATATATATATATATATATTCCGTAAATCAGTATAATCATAAATGAATTTCATTTTCGGAGGAAATTACTTATTTAAGCAGGTCCTGCGTGACGTAATTTAATTATATTATTATTCTTATTGTTATTATAAGTATAATAATATTTACTACTATTACTATTAGGCCTCTCTAGTCCAAGAGTCTTGTTCCATGTCGTTGGTCTTAATGGTTTTGAGTTCAAACCCGACAGGAGTCAATGGATTTTTTTAAGATTTAACCGTTGATTCTGCCGAGTCTGAAGATTTTCATGCCATGAAATACATGAAGCCTAAATTAAATCTTCCAACTAAAATTTAATCAGACTTTCCCAGTAAAGTATGTCTTAGTCACTTACCAGGTGTTTCCTTGAGTTTTTGAGCTAACCACTTGTCTCTCGCTGACATCTTTAAGAAAATAAGTTAGTTAAACTTACTTGGTTATTATTTCCCTTAAGCGAGCAACTTTGCTCTACGTGGGATGTGCAAGTGTAAATATGCTTTTTATTTTATTTGTGTTATTTCTATTATTACTACTATTAGTAGTATTGTTATTAGTAATGGCATTATTATTAGTCTAATATCATTTTTATAGTATTATTATTCCCCATTTTTAAAATGTAAATTACAAATAAATTTTTACTTTTTTATCTATTTTATTTAGCCTGGTGCAATTAAGGTCATGTGTCATCTCTTCCACTCACCAGGACAAAGATAAGTTATATTCAAATCTAAAAATTACAGTAATATTTTATACTAAACGATTATTTGGCCAAAGTGAACAATAATAAAGCTGAGATCTAATAACACGGCGATGTTAATGATATTAATTAAAACTAATTATAGAATTATAGAATTTGTAGGTGGAAATATTGATAAACCTTAATACTATTATCGATTCTAATGAAATCCATGGTAAGTTTCCGTTGAAGTGTTAGTTCATAATATTCGGTTAAAAACTATAAAATAGTTACCTTGTAGGTCCGTCTTCTCAACTTAGGTTCTTTTATAATTCTGTAGGCCTTTCGCAACTAGTCCCGTCATCAGTAGAGTGCGTTTGGTCCGTACTTGTTGACCCTTGTTGAAGTGCTTCAACTCTACTGATGATGAGACTAGTCGCGAAAGGCCTACAGAATTATAAGAAACCTAAGTTGAGAAGACGGACCTACAAGGTAACTATTGTACAGTTTTTAACCGTATATTAAAGTAAAGTGATCCCACAACAGGCCCGGAGGCCCTTGGGGTAGTAGGAGGTTAAGGCTCCCACTTTTTCTAGACAATCGGCACTTTATGCCAGCCGGGTTGTCAGCCCTGCATGACAGCCGCCTTTACCCCCAGAACAAGCGTCTGGTACTCATTTCCGTTAGAGGCTGAGTCGACCCCAGGGCCATAGTGCCGCCAGAGGGTTTGGGTCAGTTTAAAAATCCTGACCCCAACGGGACTTGAACCCTCGACCCTCCGGCTTGAAGCTCAGTGCCTTAACCACTACGCTACGGCGTGCCCCCTTTTAACCGTATATATATTACTTAATACTATTATTAAGTACAATGAAATTAAACTATTAAATATTACAAGAATACTCTTGGTGTGATGTTTCTGTTAATAAAAAATTATTGATGTAATGTGTGACGAAAAGTCAGCGGTACGCTTTGACTGTGACGAAAACGTCGAGAATTGAACTGACTATATTAAGCGTTTCGCGCTAATATAAATACATGGCGATGTCTTAATTTTCCCAAGGTTTAAAGGAAAATTGTGATCTATTCCATATATACGCCGTGTTCCAAAATGATGGACGGGGTTTTAAGTAGTTGGCATAGCTTTACAAACGAAATTGGATACGTGATTATTTGCTATAATAAAAAAAACTGTGAATGTTTCCTATTCTGTATGCAGTCATTTGTTTCTTGTCATTATTACGTCGTCAGCGTTAAATTTGTGAAAATGGCGACTCTGTACAGACGTCATTCTGTGTGTTACAATTTGCGAGGTCTGGTTCTATTGATGCAGTACAGCGAGCTTTCCGACGGCAATTTGCACTTGATCCTACGTCAGATAAAATTATCCGTCGATGGTATAAACAGTTAGAAACAACTAGATGTTTCTGTAAAAGAAAAAGTCCAGGACGTCCACGAACACCGAATGATGTGTCGGTCTGGACGACATGATTCATTCCCATACCCTCCACGGTCTCACGATCTCACACCTTGTGATATCTTCCTGTGGTGGTATGTGAAGGACCATATGTACGTACCACCACTTCCGGTCGACCTTCCAGACGTGAGAAGAAGGATTGTTGCTGCTGTTGAATCCATTGCTCCAAATATCCTGACCACGGTTTGGGAGGAATTCGACTATTGGCTGGATGTGTGTCTTAAGACGAAAGATGCTCACATCGAATACTTATAAAGTATGTTATGAAAACTCGAAGATATTCTCTTTAATCCAATTTAGCTTTTGTTCTTATATATATCATCATCAATAGTAATTCTGCCCGAAGTCAGGCCCTTTACTGCAATCATAGCATTTTCATACTATGCTTGCAGCTTTACTAGGGAATTGTAGGTGTGGTAGATTCCCGTTGCTTTCCACACCGGTGAAGGATGATGGTGATGATGATGATAAGGATGATGATGGCCATACGATTTCAGGGACCGTTTGGGCCTTAAAGTTTTCCTGAAATTTTGTCTTACAGGTGAGGAAAAACACCGATAAAAATCTCACCCAGAAAAACTGCCCCGACCGGGGATCGAACCCCGTGACAAGGCAGCACGCTACCTCGAGACCACAGCGGCGGACATATATATATATATATATATATATATATATATAATGTAGGGAAAATTAAATAACTTTGAAACCCATGTCCATATTAGGTACACCCTGTATTTTATTTAAAACCTAATGTTGTATTATAAGAGACTCATTTCATTGTTTGTTAATTTTTAATAATTTACAAGTTTGCAGTTTTGCTGTATAATATTCTGAAAACTTGTTCTCGTGTAAATGACAATTAATTTAATTAGTGGGCCAACGAAGAGAAAAATTAAAATTGGGTTTGATGTTTTCTGAGAATCTGTGAAACAGTCGTCGAAATAAGTTGATAACTAAAGCAGAAATTAATAAATCAAGTGATTTAGAATAAAAGAAGCAAGATCATCTGCTTGTTCACTTGGATAATTTTGTTGCATAGAGCCCAGGTGCGAGAACAACAGAGTTCAAAACGAATGAGCCGGCGAGAAATTCTAAATTCAAGAGTTAATTACTAATGCTCGTTAAAGCCAAAGTTCACTCGTAACAAACAATTGAGGCATTTGAATATTATAAGCCTGTACTTATTTTAAAATTTAAAATATTAATTGGAATAAAATGAAGGGTTGGTTCTAGATGTATCAGAGTCTCTAAAGTGTGAAATGTTTATACACTGCTCAAAAAAATTAGGGGATATTGTAGAATAACCTATTAAGACTATGTTTTTAGGACAGTATTAGATGCAATCACTTTCTATTACTCCAAAAGAATGTCAACAAAAGTTTGAAGTCATTACGTAACCTCTGTACCACACCAGATGTCAAAGAGATCCTGATTAGGAATATGGCAAACAAACAAAGCAACATTAACATGGGTGAAAATGTTTCTTTAGTATGGTGTATGGTCTCCACGAACGGCCAGCACTGCCTCACACCTGTATGGCATTGATGCAATGAGGTTAGCAATGAGTTCTTGGGGGATACGTGGCCACTCTTCCATACGATCAATGTGCAGCTCTGGAACAGTTGTGGGAGGTGCTGGTCTGCCTGTAATGCACCTGCCTAATACATCCCACACATGCTCAATCGGATTTAAGTCCGGGGAGGAAGCTGGCCATTGCATTCGCTCGATACCCTCCACTTCCAGCATGTCGTCCACCAAGCCAGCTCTGTGGGGTCGTGCATTATCGTCCATAAAAAGAAAATAATCACCTATGGCACCAGCATAAGGCACGACAAAAGGTCGGAGAATCTCATCTCTATACCTTACCGCAGTCAAAGTACCACCATGGATGACGTAGGGGTCCGTACGTCCACCACTACTGACTCCTGTCCACACCATCAATCCACCGCCACGATATGGGGATCTTTCACGTACAAAAGCTGGATTGTTTCGTGTCCCTTTTCCCTCCAGATGAATACACGCCGACTATCACATTCCACGTTGAATCGCGACTCATCAGAAAAAAGAACTGATCTCCATTCGTTATGCCTTCACCCACGATGTTCCTCAGCCCAGTTTCTGCGGTCTCTACGGTGTTGTGGAGTTAACCTGATACACACCATGGGCCTACGGGCATAGAGACCACTTCCATGTAGTCGATTACGGACAGTTTGAGTTGACACCCTGCGTCCTGTTGCTGTTTGAAGTGTATTTCGCAGTTGAGTTGCATTCTGCTGTCTATTCCGACGGGCTGTTAACAAGAGGTAACGGTCATCCTTTGCTGTTGTTGCCCTTGGTCGACCTTGTCCGGCTCTTCTGTGAACAGTATCTGTTCTTTGAAAACGATTCCAAAGTCTGGAAATCACGCTTTGAGACACCCCAATGGCTTGTGCCACCTCTTGTTGTGTCTGTCCAGCTTCCATCCTTCCTATGGCCCTCCAAGCCATTGGTTCAGGTAAATCACGTTGTCGAGGCATCACTGTCCCTAAGGCAAGTCTCACTAACTGAAAACTGGACTGGATTTAAAAACAGCAACAAAACATTCATCCCCACACCACCCTTTCACATCAACAGTACAGACACTGCCCTCTGGTGTGGTACCGAGGTTACGTAACAACTTCAAACTCTTGTTTACATTATCTTGGAGTAATAGAAAGTGATTGCATCTAATACTGTTCCAAAAAACATAGTCTTAATAGGTTATTCTACAATATCCCCTAATTTTTTGAGCAGTGTAGTTATAACATTGGCTGCATTGAATTTTGGCTGATTCCATGCCACTATACTAGCAACATAAATTAAAAATAGAAAAAAATGCAGTTTATTGTTGCAGTATATACAGTAAAACTTGTTTAATCCGTAATGTGAATAATGCGGAAATCTGTCCAAAGTGAACAAATTTATTGGTGCCGGCGAAATAATAGTATTTTACGTGCATTTATTTTGCATAAAGCGGAATCTGTGCAACGCGGAAACGGAAGGATATTTCTACAGAATTCCTGAAAAAAATTATAAAGCAGAAAAATAGAGAGAGAAATAAATTAGTTTTCACTTCATTGAATTCCCGTTAGGAAAGAAGATGTAAAATAAAATAAGGAATGATTCCTGACGTTGGGTGAAGTAGAGATTCTACCTGAAATTTACTTTCGTGCTCACTGCACACCCGTTATGCGAAACGCAGATAGCGCACCTGTCTAACCATTCCACTCTAAAATCTTAAAATTTGTTCAAGTTCTGAGACTGATCTTTCACGGAAAAAAGATGGCTACAATTAATCCGAGGTACTCTTTAATCTTAGATTATTAGTGAGTATTTTTCTTTTTCATAATGTGGAATTTTGTCTAATGTGGAAAAAATATTGGTCCCATGCGATTCCGCTTTCAGCAATATATATATATATATATATATATATATATATATATATATATCCATAGTAATTCTGCCCGAAGGCAGGTCCTTCACTGCAATCATACCATTTTCATGCTATGCTTGCAGCTTTACTAGGGAATTGTGTAGGTGTGGTAGCTTCCCGTTGCTTTCCACACCGGTGAAGGATGATGGTGATAATGATAAGGGTGATGGCCATATGATTTCGGGGACCGTTTGGGCCTTAAAGTTTTCCTGACATCTGTCTTACAGGTAAGGAAAAACCCCGATAAAAACCTCACCCAGAAAAACTGCGCCGACCGGGGATCGAACCCGGGCCCGCTGCGTGACAAGACAGCACGCTACCTCGAGACCACAGCGGTATATATATATATATATATATATATATATATACATATAAAGCGTCACTGCTAAGGTAAAAATATTCTCTTTAATTTGCTTACTTGTTATAGTCAGCTACTAGATGGCAGTGAAGACTGAATTCTCGCGACATTTAGTAATAATAGAGAATATAATAAATATATAAGAAAAATAAGTGTTTGAATTGGATTCGCCTGGTAGTGTAATGGATATCACGCTGAGGTACAGACTCAGAGATCCGGGTTCGAATCCCGTCCAGGCATTTATTTTTCTTATCATACCATATATATACATATATATATATATATATATATATATATATATATATGACTTTTTCCAAAAAAAATGAGATATGCATTAAAATGAAGTGAGAAGTTTAGCTGAAAATACATATGTAAAATATGTACTAGTGATTGCTCAAACAGTGTAAGAACTTATCACAAGATCACTTTAACAAGTGAACACCAAACTAGTATCGTATACACTTACTCGGTCATTTTCGCACCCTAACTTGCCGAAAGTAATCTGATGTACACACACTTGTCCATTTTCTCACCCTAACATGCCAAATAATGTAGGTGGACTCCTGGGATAGAATCATCTTATGCGTGAGTAAACATGTTGGCAATTGGTTCTAGCGGAAACGTGTGTTATCGCGTTGGCAAACACGACGCTAGCAGTCACTTGTTCTCCGACCGAATTTTCACAAGTAGTATCCTGGTACAGAGTATCCGAATTTATAGTGGATCCCATCTATTCCTCTGTTGTGTTTATCTCTAGTTTCAACCAAGGTTTGTGTGGCCCAAATAATGTATTATTATTATTATTATTATTATTATTATTATTATTATTATTATTATTATTATTATTTTACTATCCTCATCATAATCTGAGATACGTGGTTAAAAATTAGATAATTATCCCATAGGTTAGTTCGTTTACGAAAATATTTGGAGCAATGAAAGAAAAACAAACAGACAAGTGAATGGAGAAAACTGTGTAACAGTGAGCTACTTGATGTTTATTGGAAATATAATATAATAAAAGTAAAGTCTCGTAGACTGCGGTGGAATGGACACATTCCACGAAAGGGAAATAAAACCGGGGCATAAAATATGATGGTACAGAAACCAGAAGAAAATCTCCCAGTGGTAGGTAGGCCAAGAATGGAGTGTTAGAAAAGCATTAACAATTATGCTTATTCGAGTAGTTAAGTAGGGGCGCCTGGTTGTAAGAATCAGGTATAACGGCTGGAGAACCCACTATCCTAAGCACATGTTACCTCTACACTGGCTAGGCTAAATCATCGCCCACTGTTATCAACACATGAGGATGTGGGGCCAGCAGCTAGAAAGTAGGCTAAAGGCCTTCTAAGCCGTGGAAATATTTTCTTGTTTACACTGGGAATGATCGAAAAGACGAATTCCACATACATTTTGACATAACACATGAAAATTAAAATATCTTCCTTGCTTTCGAAAGTGGTACGCCTATGTGGACTGTTAAAAATATTGTTATGTGCCTATATCCCAAAATATTCTAGAATATAAGCAAACTCATACATAACTAAGAATTATTGTTATCTAATATATAAAAATGAATGTTCGTTTGTTTGTTTGTTTGTTTGTTCGTATTTTATGCGCTGCTATACTCTTCATCCGATTGTGATGGAGCTTTTTGTAAAATGTTCAGGAGATTCCCTGATTGTACATAGGCTATAAGAGAGTTGTGATACTCAACTCCTACGCCCTTAAAAATCATCCTTTGTAGTGAAAAACGTCCCTGTTTTTACGTTTAAACGGCTTACGCTGCCTAAACCTTAACATATACAGCAAATTAATGTACGCAGAATTGAATATCTCAAAAGACACTAAACAAAATCGCGACAGCATATATTTATCTTTTACGGGGAACTCTCAATAACCATTTTTGTCTTTCATTTATGCCAAGAAGATCGGGATAAGCATATTCCCGGGCAAGCATAACAGTGCACGGCTGGTATTCTTTTATAGATAACTCAAAATAACGAATTTTGTCTTTCAGCTCTTTTATGCCAAGTACATTGGGATACGTAGATTCCCAAGCAACGCCGGGTAATCAACACGGGGTATCTAAAAATAATAACGATATATATATATATATATATATATATATATATAGGCCTACTATTCAACTAAACGCTAAAATACATAATTTATTTAGGCGTAACAGCGCACGCCGTGTATTAGCTAGTTTATTATAATTAAAGTATATTATACCACTCAGAATCACAAGCTTCCGTAGTTACATCAGTTTACTTTATTTTGTACGTAGCCTATTTTGTAACTCCTGCTGTACAATAGATAGATAATGGAATTTATTGCCTTTTTTTCAGAATAAAGAAAATACATATGCATTTACATTGCGCCCGGGCCTGTTTGGCCGTACGTGCATTATTTTTCCATGAATAAAAAATAAGACTAATAATATAAACAAATACCTACAAATACACCGGTATCAAAAACAATAACAGGCTACATATAAGTAAAATCTATGTCTACACTACATCACAATAATACATATCTACATTCATCCACATCCCGTACATTAATATTAAAAAAAATGCTAGAAAACAAATTAGAAAAAAAACACACTCACATACACCCACACACCCCCACACATATACACACCGCACGCTCGTACCCCCTCCCCCCGTCCCTGCAGACATCAAATACACTATCAGACTATTCAACTTATCGGACCTACTTATTATATAACATAATTAAAGATCGAAATCAAAGACCATACGGGGGTGTTCCTAAAGTCACCATTTCTGTTTTAACACTACAAATGTTGATTTATTGCAGATAATCTAAAGCAATGTACGCATTAGAAGGAAGAATAGACGTTGTTTTCTGCCGACTGCGTGGAATGACGTATGATGAAACGCGCAACTATTTCAAAACTGCATTTGTGCCGCAGCGGAACAGATACCGCCAGATCTGTTCGTAAAAGTGTTTCGGGCTACGATGGGACTTGTGCTTAGATTTTGAGGGTCATCACGTTGAAATGTATTGAATTTGTGTTCAAAATGTCTCAGTGTATGTTCATATTGTTTTTAGTCCATAAAACCATGTTTAAGTGGAAAATGGGAAGTGGCTTTGTAATACCCCGTACTACATTCGCAATTGCTTCTTGAAATAAAATCGAAGAGAGATTATTTTACTCGACTCTGTAAAACATCGTCATTCTACAGTTACGGCAGTTACCGATAGTATAAAACTATACATTATAAGTACCTTGGGTTTTTCTCACCTGTAAGACAAACGCCAGGAAAACTTTAAGGCCCAAACGGTCTCCGAAATCATATGGCATTCGTCATCATCATCATCATCATCCTTCACCGGTGTGGAAAGCAACGGGAAGCTACCACACCTACAATTCCCTAGTAAAGCTGCAAGCATAGCATAAAAATGCTGTGATTGCAGTGAAGGACCTGCCTTCGGGCAGGATTACTATGGCTGGATGGATGGATAAGTACCATTATTAAAGATAGAAACAAAGATATTGAAGCCTATGTATAAATGCTTTGAAGAGAATAGACAGTATTTTACTATCTGAAGGTTTTAAAAAAAGTTATTTTATTTTGTTGCAATTGTTACGTCCGTTACCGTTACCATGGAATTCACAAAAAGTATTAGACCGGAATGGGGATGTATGGAGAGCTTATGGCTTCGGAGCAATGAAATGTCCGGATTCGATATAGCCACTGAGTTAGTTACTCGTTCGTCCGTTTTTAAATAATTGCAGTAGGAAAATTGAGAAAGAATATTAATTGAAAGTTCGCTAGAGGCTGTGATAAAGGCGGGTAATTTATGGATTACGATTCGAGTAAACACATTCCTCATTTAAACCTGAAATTAACTTCCATTTTTGAAGAGCCAGCTAGCATTTATAAGCTTTCTGCTGTTTGTACACAATTATAAAAAAAATGGTGGGGCAGATACTTTTATTTACTTTTCCACGTTCAAGTCTCGGTTAATTGTGGTGTTTACTATTGTAACCGAGATCTCCAATTTCTGTGAAGTGGCTCTTTGCCTAGCTGTGGAACTGGAAGGGAGACAAATTACATGCGGTATACGACTGATGTCCGATACGAGTAGTTTATCGTTTCCACCCCAAGTAATTACATATTTCCTGGTCTTAATGTTTTCAGAATATAAGAGATGATTATCTTAAAAATTATGACACCCCATATTTTCATTCTTGGTAGAAAGCGGAGTAAGAGTAATTTGTATCGGAAAGTTTATTTATTTAATTCATTATTTAACGCCACCCTTTAACAACTCGACAAATAATAATTATTATTATCATTATTATTATTATTATTATTATTATTATTATTATTATTATGTAATAAATATTTCGTTGCTTTTGTCTTTCGTACTTTTTTCTGTCCGGCTTTGATTGATTTGGTCTTTTAGCATTTTTTTTAATGTGTGGGGAGCTGGCCCACAGCATAAACCCCCAACCTGGAGGACCAGGAAATTTTCTTTCTGGGTTTTCCTCCCATAGCCTTTGAAGATCCCTCTTCACCGCAATGCAGCGTTTCTCTATTTCCCTTAGAGATAGGGTTGCCTCTTCAGCCAGATCCGCCGTGATGAAGGACTCCTTCTGCGCCGACTCTGCAGTTGGAGAAGAAACCCATTTGACAATGATAGATTTAGAGAAAGCTTATGACTCAATTCCGAGGAACGAATTATAGGAAGTATTGGAGAAATACAATATTGATAGAAACCTAATAGAAATTATTAAACAAATCTATAAAGATAACTCCACTTATGTTAAAATTGGAAATACAATGTCTAATCCTATAAAAACCACAAAGGGATTGAAACAAGGGTGCAGTCTTTCACCAATTTTATTTAATATTTATGTAGAATCCATATTAATGAAATGGAAACAAAGCTGCAAAGGTATGGGGATCCCAATAGGCAACAGATTTTTTGCTGACAATACAATTTGCCGATGATCAACTGGTTTTAGTGCAAGACAAATTTGATATGGAATTCATGATAAAAAGGTTGAAAAACACATATGAATCATGGGGTCTCACAGTAAATTTACAAAAAACAGAATATCTGGCAATAAATAGCAATGAACGAGAAAAATTAATATTGGAAGAAGGAATCCAAATAAAGCAAGTGAAACAAACTAAATATATTTGGGAATAATTGTGGATAACATTGAAGGTATAGGCAGAGAGAACATAAAACATAGAATTGAATTGAGTAGCAAAATAATATCATCGTTAAATTCCATATGGTGGGATAAGCATATTTGGAAAGACACAAAAAAATATGTTGGTAAAACATTGGTGGAATCTGTTGCAATGTATGGAAGTGAGGTATGGACAATCAATAAGTACCACAAGAATAGACTAATAGCTCTAGAAATGGATTATTTACGCAGAAGTGCCAGAAAGTCTAGATTAGAACATGTCACAAATAAGGAAATTAGAAACATAATGGAAGCAGAAGAAAGCATAATTGAAAGAATTGAGGAGAAGGAATTAAAGTGGTTAGGACATGTCTTAAGAATGGAAGATGAGCGATGGCCGAAGCAACTATATGAATGGCATCCAAACAGAAAGAGGAAAGGAGGGAGACCAAGGTTAACATGGAAGGAAATCATGAAGACAGTAATGCAAGCTAGAGGGCTAAGCATCGAAGATGCCCAAGACCGTAGGCTTTGGAGGTTTGGCACGGGAAGACGGCAGCAGCTGTAAAAACCCGACGATAGATAAATATAATAATAAATATCCTCAACTCGTGTCCAACTCAGGGTCGGATCGAGAAATGAGATGAGACGAATCTCCTTATATAGAGGTCAGTGAATGACAATGGCGCCTGACGCACCATCACGAGGGCAGATGAATGAAATGCAACGAATGGATGAGATGAGTATGGAGAAATGGTGGAATGAAATTGAGGCAGGGGTAAACGGGAGAAAACCTCGAGAAAAACCTTCCCAAGCTCCGTTCCGTCCACCACGAAACCCACATGGAGTGACTGATACTCGATCTCAGAACCCCAGAGGTGAGAGGCGAGCGTCTAACCGCTTGCGGCACGGAGCCGCCTTAATTATTGTAATTGTAATAACTAACTCTAACTCAACTAACTCACTGGTACTCTCAAACCCGTAGGTTCATGGCCGCGCGGACATTAGCTCTCCATACATCCCTATCCTGAGCCAAAGTTTTCCAATCTTCCCCTGTATAATATACTTCCCTCAAATCATAGTTAATGTTCTTCTCCCACCTCATTCTTGGTCTACCAACTGGGCGTATACAAGAAGCTTCCATACACACCTTTCATTCCCCATTCGTGCCACATGTCCTGCCTATCACAGTCCACGAGACTTAACTGTTCTCATTATACCTGGCTTACTATAAAGATCATGTCATTCATTGTTATGCAGTCTTCTCCATTCACCTGTCTGTTTATCTCCCTTTGGTCCAAAAATTTTCCTAGGAACTTTATTCTCAAATACTCTTAATCTCCTTACCTCCTTTAAGTTAAGAGTCCATGTTTCGCATCCTTATAATGTAACTGGTAGAATAATAGTTTTATATATTTTCAGTTTAACGTTTTTTGAATGGAGTTTGGGAGGTCAAAGAGTTTCTGTAATGCATAATAGCACGCATTTCCAGAATTGAGCCTATGTTTAATTTCCTTGTGCGCCTCATTCCTGCTTGTGATTATTGTTCCTAGGTATTTGAATTCAGCCACTTACTCAAATTTTCCCTCATTTATCATTAGCTGTCCATTTCCATTATCTAATTCACGGGTTAATACCTCTAGCGCCCCGCTATTGTATAAAGTACTAACATTCCATGTTCCTAGGAACATGTTCCCATGTTTGAGCATTTGACTTGGGTTCCCTGAAGTAGTTCCCGCCCGGAGAACCGAATGGGGGACTATTTGACGTCCGGAAAATTTTACCCCATTTGAACCCATGTCCGCATTTCTTGACGGTTGTATTTTTACGGTGAAAGATCGTCACCCTTTCGACCAAGGTACTTTTGTTGTTTGTCTTATCACCTTCGACCAGTCCGGCATGGGTAACCGCATCGGCAGCAATACTCCCGCCGGCATAGCTCTCGAGATCATTTAAGTACGCAAGCCACTCAACCACGACAAGGTAAAGATACCATGGAGGGTTGTAATTGTAATAATATTTGTAATAGTAATAAAAATATTAGAAATAATGAAATTAGTAATAATAATAATAATGGCTTTATTTTAACTGGCATAATTAAGGGCTTGTCGAAATCTTAACCAATCTAGTTTCTTCTTGTAAGCCCATGTTTTCCCTTAACAGACATTTAGGCGCTCTCCCCCTTTAGGGAAGAATTTGAACCATATTAATTTAGTTACACTTGTTTTCGTATAGATGTCATTTTGAGTGGTCCGTGGTCAGCGTTCCGCCTCATACTGACATCTAGGAAAGCAAGGTAGGACTAGACGGGAAAATTCGGTAAATTTTGCTTAGAGGCCTTTTTAATCTAGATAAAAATACAAAAAATAGTCTAACATCTAAATTACAATAAACAAAATTAATACATAGTATATCTACAATACAAATATAATTTATAATATATTTTGTTTTACTTTAAATTTAACGAATAAAATATAAAATGTACAAGAGAGTAAAATGAGAAAAAAATATAATAATGATATAGAATAAATTTAGTTCTAGAGAAAAATTAATTATTTAACAACAAGTAATTAGGGTTAGATTTGCAGGTAAAGTCTGGGGGTGAAAAGGCTGATAAATGTGTTCAGAGGTCTATTATTTTACATTAAAAGGTCTTTTATTGTATCGATACGGTACCCAAAGTGCTTTGCTTCCCATCTAAATTATCCCATTATCGGGATTCTACCCCCAATTAAAATTCAATTGAGTTTGAATCCGCGAACCTGGAAACCGGAGACGAGTATGAGAAGCACTAGTACACATGGACTTTCCATCGAAAAGAGTAGTATGATGACTTTCCCAGAATAATTGTGAAATTTTCTGTACCAGGCACAAGCGAACACTACCACATGCACGGAAAAGCACGCCGTAATTGTCCCCCTAATGCCAGGCGGTTGAAAGACGTAAAATGAATTTTAATAAAAAGAACGTAATAGAATTTATCCTCTATTTTATAAAGGATTTTTTTTTTGTCTTTTATCATTAGACATGAGTATATGACGCTAATTTTCCAACCTTCATGTGTTAAAAATAAATCTATTTACATTTAAACTTTATGCAGATGTAGGCATATAAATATTTAGAGTGTTCAATTATTTCTAAAGCACCTACTTATTTTGATAGAAATGATTTATTTTAAGTATTTAGTTCCTAGTCCAACTGTTTTTGTCCCGTGGTAAAGTCGTTGTCTCGTACGCAACGGGCCCAGGTTCGATACCGGACGGGACAAGTTTTCTGGGTGATATTTTTCGTTTTTTTTAACTGTCGTCAAATATTAAGTCCAAAATAGTCCTCGAACATCATTAGGACATAATAGTTATTCTTTAATATTCGCCTTGTTCAAGTAAGAATGTCTTAGTTAATAGCGTACCTTGTTTAAATTGTTCGTGCTGTCTCGAAGGTGCCGCGCATTGAGCTGATCCCATATTCGGGTAAGTTTTCCATGTCCTTGCGTGGACAAAAGAATGTATTTGATCCAAATTTTAAAAATTCTCTCCCGACAGGTCGTTTCACTATAAAACTCGGGTTGAATAAGACACTTAAAATACCTAAATGGGAGAGATTAAACTAAGACTAAAAATAAACTTTTACCACATAATAATAATAATAATAATAATAATAATAATAATAATAATAATAATGTTTTATCTTATTCTGGCAGAGTTAAGGCCATAAGGCCTTCTCTCCCACTCAACCAACACAAATGCAAATAAATATTTGACAAATATAGGCCTAGATATACACAATACTAATTATAAACAGTTAAAGATACATTAAATGTAGCAATGTAAATTTAATGTACAAACAACATTTTATACGATAATAACAAATAATAATACTTACGATAATAATAATAATAATAATAATAATAATAATAATAATAATAATAATAATAATAATATAATAATGATAATATAATAATGATGATAATACTAATAATAATAATAATAATAATAATAATGATAATAATAATAATAGTATGAATATGATAAATTATACGAGAAACACCAATTATATATGTACCTTACACTGGGTAATGATGAAGTCGAGGTTAGAGCAAATATAAATTTAGATTTCTTTTAAAAGATGCCAATGTCCGGCAGCCCCTTATTTCTTGTGGTAGGGAATTCCAGTTGCGAGAAGTGAAGATAGTATATGACATGGAGTGATGTGATGTCCTATGTTGGGAAATTCTTCAGTCCTCCTATAAGTTGAGTTCCTTCTCGTTTTGTGTAATAAATTCGTTTTGTATTGCCATGCAAACTTTACTGTGTTACATACACTACTTTGTCTGTATTTCAGTTCAATACGTTATGTATTTAAAGCGTGCATGTAAAACCCCTTACACTGCGTGAGAAAATTCAAGCTTGTAATTTGGGAACCCTTTATAAGAAGGGAAACTGCCAAGACGGAAATATATTTAAAGAACCGTCATGTTCCTTCATAGACAGGTTTTACTGTATTAATTTAAATGTATTTTCGTATCTCATAACAGTCTGCACGTGATTAGTTATGTCTAATTAATTCATTGTGCGTAATAAGCTTAATACTAATTAAAATGCAAAGTTATCATTAATGCAAAAAATCTTACTTGGATTAAAAATGAAGAAATAAGACGCGCATTAAAAGAAGAACGTCTATATATATATATATATATATATATATATATCTTTAACGCCCACTTATAGGTAATTTTACGTGCCTCACGCAACCTGGGCCTTAAAATGGCATATCTCGGGAGAATATTGCAACCTCTAGATCACACACTTAACTTCCTTGATGACACAAGTACATAAAGGGCCTCCTTGGATAAGTGATCAGCACAATACCAAAGCCATGTCCGATACAACTTCTATAATGTAAAGATAAAATATAATGAAACTGAACTGATCGCATGAATAGAATGGATGAAGGGAGATACTGCTACTAGCGAGGAACTATGTTGCGTGAAGATGAGGAGATATAGGACGTCTTAGAAAGCGCTGGATCAATTTATTCTGGAGCCGAGTCGGGTAATTGCCTAATACTTTGGGTCATGATGATAATGCAGCTTACAGGCGATCAGTCAACCATTGCATGCCGAAAACTACCTTCAAATGCCTCCCAAAAAAGCGTTCTGATATACCAAAGCAATATCTAAAAAATAGAACAATATAAAATAACTGCCGCTTTTACCTGCAAAGCACTGCATTCCACGATCAGGTCTCTCATTTAAACTACAAGGAAGTAATATCACTCCTAACTTGTTGCATTGGTTAACCCTTACAACCTGCTGTCCCCGCCGCGCCCCACCTCACTCCACTCCGCTCTATTCAACTGGAACATTCATTCGCTTCGCACATTAGGTTGCCATTGCTGAATTCTGGCATCCATTTCCGTGCCCTTGCAGTTAAAAGCGTCATATACTTTTTTGGACACGGGTCATCACAACCCTTCTCTGGGAGAAATTTCAAAGCAGGTTTTATCATTCAATGGTTAACAGCTCCCTTGTTAGTAGTAAAGTGTTAAATTGTAAAAATCATAATTTTTCCGCCAAATTTAGGCCTACTTATCCTATAATATGGCTTATTCTCTGCTTATTTCAAGAAATCAATGCATATTTTAGTGCATAACTAACTCACTGGCTCTATCGAACCCATACGTTCATGGCCGCGAGGACATAATAATAAATAATAATAATAATAATAATAATAATACTTTATTTATTCTGGCAGAGTTAAGGCCATAAGGCCCTCTCTTCCACTCAACCAGCACAAATACAAATAAATATTCGACAAATATAGATATACACTGTACCAATTATAAACAGCTAAGATACAATAAATGTAAGCTCTCCACACGTCCCTATCCCGAATTAATGTTTTCCAAACATCTTCTGTATAATCTACTTACCTCAAATCATGGTTAATGTTATTCTCCTACCTCATTCTTGGTCTACCAACTGTGCATTTTCCTACAAAAAGCTTCCATGCCTTACTTTCATTCACCATTCGTGCGACACGTCTTACCCATAGCAGTCTACGAGACTTTGCTGTTCTTGTTACATCTGATTTCCTATCAAGATCATGTAACTCACTGTTTTATGTAGTCTACTCTATTCATCTGTCTGTTCATCTCTCTTTGGCCCAAAAATAATTCCGAGAACTTTATTCTCAAATACTGGTAATCCTTTCTCCTCCCTTAAAGTAAGTGTCCATGTTTCTCATCCATATAACTGGGAGAAGAACAGTTCTAATTGATTTTCAAGAAGCCAATTCTACAATTAACAATTACACATTGTCAATTGTACATCTACGATTATGTAATTGTACATAGCACACAACAAAATGTACCGGTAGTTATTTTCTTAATATTCCGTATAAGAGTGGAGGTACAAAGTGAGACTAAAGAACTAAAATTGTGGGGGAAAGGTTAGTGAAGATTTCACTTTTGTAAAAGTGGCCTTGGTTAATAATTGATGAGTGTATTTACAAGAGAAGAGGTAGTAAGAGCACGGGGAGTATTGTAACTTCCAGACAACATGCTTTGTTTGATGAATAAACAAGTAGATGTGTCTTTAAGCTGTTTCCGATAACTGCTTTTGTCGTGTTCTTCAGAATAAATGCTACGTTGCCTTTACTGTTACGTTCTCGTAAAGTTGAATGGCTTTTTCTCTACTATCTAGAATTACTTTGGTAGCGTTAGAAAATAGAATATCTTGCCTTCGAATATACACACAATAATACAGCTCATCAATTAAATGGGTGAAAACAATAACGGTATAAGTTACATTTAGATCATTCAGGAAAAAATGAGTTTAGACATTTGCTGTAGGTATCAAAGCAAGAATACAGTTGTGTTCAGCAGTCGTTGACAGCATACACTTGAATCACTCTGCCATCCGAAAAGTAGGACCCAATAACATGTGATAACTACTCTTACAACAATGTCACAACGTTATGGCTTTCACTCATTCAGTTTATGCCGCTGAAGGAAGTTCAGATACTTGGTCACCCCAAAATGTTGCCAATTGTGTACCAAGTTATCAATGTGACACAAATGTTTTGAAATACTATATATGAAATAGGTTGCTGTCATGTTATGACCTTGTTATGACTTTCAACATTTTTATCGTTTGTCAAGAATGGAATATCACACTGAGCAACAAAAAATAACCTTTTTTTGTCTCAGAAAGAACAATATGTGATTCTGATAGTGTCTTTTCTCCTGAATTCAAATATGATATCGGTTTTTCTCCATCACACAAGGTTTCCGAGAGACGGGAATTTATAATTTCAAATACTTTCATATCTTATACATTCGTAACTACACAATATTCGAACATTCGGACTCACCTAGAATGTAAGAAATGACGATTTTCTGCTACATTTGTCCTGTGGAGCATCCCTCTTGATAGTCCAACAATAATCGGTCATCATATTAGGATTCCATTTGCCTTGATATAGCTTTTCCGTAGCTGAAATCTCCTGATAAAAGTGTTCCCCGTTTTATTTTACGGTGGACAAATGGACGAAAAAACGTTTATTAAAAATAATTATTTAAATTCAATAATTGAAATTGAAATAAAAAATCTGTGGGTGATGGAGAAATTCCGAATACATATTTGAAAACACGATAAAAAAACTGCATTATGTAGGCGTACTACTATTGGTACTCATGAGACAAAAATCATGTTGACCAGTGTTATTATTTCCCAAGCAAAAATAGTGGTGATAACACTTTCATAAATAACAAAAATTCAAAACGTAAACACTGCGCGAATTACAATTCCTCTCCTACACTTCCACTTCGAATTCGGAAGCGCAGTTTGTGTGTTGTACCATTCGTAAGCATCATCAATAAGAGTGGATTCAACAAAATTATTTTGTCATATATTTATCTAGTACAGAGGAAAATGATGGAAAGTTGGCAAACTGTTGGCGCGAAAAGCAGTCCATTCCCAAATAGAAATATATTCTGTGGGTGATAGGAGTTGATTTTGCAAAATTGTGATACAAGCCTCTGAACATTAATATTGCAGCAATTCCCTTAAGTAAAGTTAACGCTATACTTTTACATTTTCAACAAAAAAGGTCCATATTTTCTTTCTGTACATTGGAAACTTCCTGTCAGCGCTTCAGGGAGTAAGATGATGGAATTACTGTTATAACTAACTAAACTAACTCACTGCCACTATCGAACCCATAGGTTCATGGCTCTGCGAACATAAGCTCACCATATATCCCTATCCTCAGCTACGATTTTCCAATCATCCCGTGTATAATTCACCTCCCTTAAATTATGGTTAACCCTTAACCGGAGTTGTGGGGTCTTTTATGATACCAATGAAACTGGACACCCCTGACATTCTTTTAAAATTCATTTATTTCGAAATACTTTTGTTTAGTTTTCCGTTTGTTTAATATTAACCCCTAGCCATGGTCTGTAACCTGTAAGTACTGTTACTTTCCCTGTGCGTAAGTAAAATAAAGAGTGGTATCCTTTACGACCCCACAACTGTAGTAGTGTACCAGGATTTTTGTTGAACGTTAGTTTATGTAACAATGGTATAGTTGGCGTTAATATGGCCTATCATGCTCGTAAACGTATATCTATGCTTGATACTGATTTCCTAGTCTTTTAAAAGATCCTGACTATAATTATCCTGAACATGAAACAGATTCAGAACTAGAATGTGACTCTGAAATGTTTTAGCACATCCTTCCAAACAAACAGGGCACCTATAATTGGCATCACAGAGTACGGGTTTAGAGATGATCAAACAATTATTTTGCATGTATCTAAAAAAGATAAAGCTGCCATTATGCTGCCTAACATGCACTACTCGGAATGTACTGATCCTGAGACATGCAAAAAACAAATTATATTCGTATTTTTATAATAGTACGAAAGGGGGATTAGAAACCTTTGATCAAAACATTTTTACATATAGCACAAGCAGGCGAAGACGGAGATGGTCCCTTGGTCGTCTGCTATGCTATTCTGAACAAAACTGATGTCAATTGTTAGGCATTACAATCATCTTTCAAGGATTACAAACCTATTTCTCACTTTGATTTCCTGAAAACTTTAGGACGACAATTTACAGAGCCATGTCTGAACGAAAGACTTGTAAATGATCGACTACCAAAAGAACTCAGAATGATTGTTTTCAGGATTTTGAAGAAACCATTTCCGAAGAATGGAAGACCAATCGAGGATGTAAAACAAAAGAGTGTGCATTGTGTCTTCGTTCAAACCGAAAGAAAACGAACCAATATTGTGTTAGATGTGATAGACGAATGTGCCAGAGCATGCGGATCATTTATGTGGAGAATTGGGAACATTCTATTATGAAATAAAGTTTTTGTAAATGACGTGGGACTTTTATTCAGTGTATTTTGAAATTTCAATGAAAAAGTGTGTGAACACAAAATCTGACAAATTCATTGTATAGATGTTCGTGGTAATTATTGTTCTATTTTACACTACGCTTGTGCTATATCCTGTAATTTAGTGATTGTTTCTCCCCCAAATGATCCTTATTATTCCATAATCAGTTAGTTACATAAACAAACTATTTTATAATTCTATTCTTCACAATAAATACAAATACAACTGCACGTACTATCACATTTTCTGCTGGTATCTTTTTTGACCTCACAACTCCACTAATATCATACACAACGTACAACTGCGGTTAAGGGTTAATGTTTTTCTCCCACCTCATTCTTGGCATACATACTGGACAATTTCCCTCTTGTCTTCCTATATGGAGTTTCCATAGTCCTCTTTCATTCCCTATTTGTGCCACATATCATACCCATCACGGTCTAATATACTAAATTGATCTTATTCCATCTGGTTTCCCATAAAGATCATGAAGATCTTTCCTATGTGTGGTCTTCTCCATTCAACTGTCCTTTCGTCTCTTTTTAGTCCAGATATTTTCCTAAGAATTTTGTTATCAAATACTCGTAAACTTTTCTCATCTCCTGAAGTAAGAGACCAAGTTTCCATTAATACAACTGCAAGAATAATAGAGTTATGTATTTCCAGATTAAATTTCTTAGAAAAGTTGAGATGACAGGAGTCCCTGAAACGCATAATAGTTTGCATGTCCATAAATCAGCCTACTTTTAATTTATTTCTCCACCTCATTCCAGTTTGTAATTATTATTCCTATATATTTGAATTGAGCCACTTCTTCATAATTACTATGTTATTGGCAATTACATTATATTATTGTTGACCCTCTCTCTCAGCGTCGTAAATTTGCTTTCAAATGTTCATTTTACTGCTGTGTTAACATGTCTACATTCTATGCCACACTGTACGTGCTTCAGTGGTACTCGTGCACTTACAGTATGTCTGATCTCTACGTGCAATTATTACCACAAGGCAACTTTGGCTGACACTAGCTGCCTCGTACACCATTAACAGCGAATGTTTAGTTGAAACATTCCTATTTATGATTCATTTAATGATATTAAACACAAACCCCACTTGGGGCCTCCTACACAGAAAGCTACTTCGTAAGTGTAACGTTGTGGACCTCCACGATAAATTCTTGGTATGGAACGCTTGTAACATTATTTTTCGAAGTTACGATCAAGATAATTTGGAAAAATGGGTAGATTTGAGTGGACCATTTTTTTGGCTCATAAATCTGAATGAAGAAAGGTATTTGTTAGATTTTGTCATTACTGGAGCGTGGAAAATGGATTTTTCGAAACTGAGTTTCTAATGAATACTTTATATACTGTGTCCCGTTAACAAATTCTAGAGTTGTGTAATAGGATTTAGGAAATTTTATTTGTAATAGACTACAGTAAAGTAATACATAAAGAAACAGATAGGCCAGCGGGGAATTACAGCCCGTAGAAGTACATGAGGCCGGGAAAGAGAAGATCGAGTATTTTTTGCCAATAATGTGTGAAAGAGGTAGCAAGGTTAGCCAATCTTTACGGTCAACTACTCCATTAGGGAGATTTGACCGTTTTTATTATTTCGGGGAGCAAGTCTAAACATAAATTAATCAAGAATAATTTTTATCTCCTCCACAGAGCGAAGTCGCACATGGGTCCAGATGCCCGCAGAAAGACGTCTTCCTACCCGAGATAAAAAAATATAATAATTTTACAAACATTTGTAGTAGGAATATTTATATTACGTTTAGGTGTATTACCACAAAATTTATATTTCGTCCAGAATATTCAGTATTTAACATCTGGCCGTCTCAGTTTGCGCGTGGCTAGCCGTTCATCTGCTTCGACTGGGATCCCAGGTTCGAATCGTAGTGCTTCCGAAGGGCTATTAGTGGTGAGTCATTTCGGTAATTTTTTGATTTATCTTTGTTCTCCCGTTTCCCGAACTTCATCCCACTAAAACTCTCAATTTCTCCTTCCCTCTTCATGTTTATTTCATTTCTCATGCATTCATTTCATATCTCCTTCAACACATATCATCTTAGTAAAAAATAGTTTGGTTGGCAACTTACACATGTTGAAAATATGTAATTGCGGGGATCTAGTAGGGCCCAATCAGACTGCTCTCTCATGAATCCGAGCCTGATAAATAGAAAAAGAGTAGAAGAGGCCTGCGGGAAGGTTTAGTTGTCCCTCGCGGCCACGTGCCCAACACAAAAATGGAGGTATTGATCATGGGATTAGAACCAGGTGTATCGGACCAGAAAGACGACCTTGGCTTACAACTTATATAACACCGTAAAGTAGACTTCCATTCCATTCATTTCCATAATACAGGGATAGCGCTCAGATGGCAGTATACCCGACCAGTCTGGATATATAAGTAGTAGTAGTAGGATTTTATTAGACTAAAAGTAAGTTACTTACAATATTATTTACAAATATGAGTCGTACGGGCAGTAAGCCGTATGTGCTCTTGACAGTCCGTTACAGAAAAGTAATAATTGGTAATAGTGTAAAGAGAAACAAAAAGAAAACAATAACATTACAATTATATAAAGAAAACACAATAATATTACAATTACATGATACAATAACATTATACATTAATTAAGTTATGTATAATTATTAAGAATTAATGGTATTGCATTTTGATAACGTGTATTTATTCATGGATGAGTGTTGATCTTATTTTCCGCGTTTTGTCCAGAAATTTACTCAAGTTTATCAAATTTTCTGGATTTACCATTAACTCGTAGCATGCCAATCTTTCGCGATTTGAATTTAGAAATCTTTCCGGTAATAACTGACGTCTCCAATATTCTAAATCATTACATTTTCCTAATATATGTATCTCGCCTTCAAAGCTCCCGCACATTGGACATATTCGCATATCGTGATCGTCGCTAATTTTTAGAAATTTCCATGCCCCTAGCCTAAACCAAGCAAGCCCTGACCTCTCTTAAATCCTAGGTTGAGTATTTAAGATTATTTTCCCCAGACGAGTTTTAGGTAAAGAACTGAGAACGTGCCCTCTGGATTCATGTTGAGTTATTATATAGCAACTAGATGAGCATCGATGAATTTAATTCAACAACAGTATAAATACGTTTGTTTCACGTATCAGAACTTCAGAATATGTAACACTACCGCCATTACATTATAAAAACATATTGATGTTTGAAATTTATGTGTTACCGTAATAATGATTTTTTACTTAAGAACCATTGTAATTTAATTTAGTTTTTTAAAATCTGAAGTAGATTTAAAGGAAGGAAGATGGTACTTTGGGAAAATATTTATAGTATAGAGTATGTAAGTCTCCTAACTAACTCACTGGCACTATCGAACCCATAGGTTCATGACCTCGCGGACATAAGCTCTCCATACATCCCTATTCTGTCCTGAGCAAATGTTTTCCAATCATCCCATGTATAATCTACTTCCCTCAAATCATAGTTAATGTTATCCTCCCACATCATTCTTGGTCTACCAACTGGGCGGTTTCCTTCTGGGTTTCCTACAAGAAGCTTCCATGCACGTCTTTCATTCCCCATTCGTGCCACATATCCTGCCCATCGCAGTCTACGAGACTTAATTGTTCTTTTTATATCTGGTTTCCTATAAAGACCATGTACTTCACCGTTATGTAGTCTTCTTCATTCACCTGCCTGTTCATTTCTCTTCGGTCCAAACATTTTCCTAAGAACCTTATTCTCAAATAGTATGCAATTTTCCATGCAAATTATTTCACTATAATTTATAGATCATTACCAGAGAGCAGAATCTGTTCCACTATGCCAAAGGATTATTTATACAGGTATAGATTATTCGAGAACGCGCGCGAGGGTGTGGAATGGGGTGAATCATATAGGCCTAGACTAGCTCCATACCTACCGGGCTATGAAGAGAGCTATGTAGACATACAACTAGCATGGCAAAATAAGAAATCCGAAGAAATGAGAGTCGCGACTGAAAGTGGGAACATTGCGGACATATGGAAAGCGTTAAGGGAACTCAAAGTAAAGTCCATAAATCGGACAAGAATAGCGCCCGGGGAATGGAGAAGTTACTTTGATAGGGTGCTGGGAATGAGAGGTTAAGATATAATCAAGGAAATATAGTTGAGATCCCTGACCCAATTCATATTCAATTACTGGATCAGGATATTTCGAAAAATGAAGTGGTTTCTTCCATTAAATGTTTAAAGAATGGTAAAGCACCTGGAATTGATGGAATACC
Organism: Diploptera punctata; assembly: GCA_030220185.1. Lineage (NCBI taxonomy): Eukaryota > Metazoa > Arthropoda > Insecta > Blattodea > Blaberidae > Diploptera > Diploptera punctata. The sequence goes on from JASPKZ010007908.1 coordinate 1,406,756, forward strand.
AGGGGAATTTTTGGAAAATATGATATCATCCAATAAATTATTAGACGTTTTGAAAACTGCGTTCAACAAACTTTTTAATGGAGGAGATTATCCGGAAGCCTGGGCGACAGGTGTCATCCAACCGCTATACAAAGGGAAAGGTGGGGGCACAGATACCAGAAAGTTACAGGGGAATTTGTCTCTTGTCAGTGTTCGGAAAAATATATTGTAAAGTACTTTACGAACGAATAAGACAATGGGCTAAAGAGAACAATAGGCTCTCAAAATATCAGGCAGGTTTTAGAGAAGGGTACTCCACGGTGGACAACGTATTTGTTCTGAGAACATTAATTGATGACAATCTGAAAATGAAGGGGGGTAAATTATTTTGTGCATTCATTGATTTTAAGATGGCATTTGATACTGTGGACCGAAGCGCACTTTGGGAAAAATTAAATCGGAAAGGATTGTCTCATAAAATGATACATGCTTTAATGTCAATTTATAAATATGTTAAATTTTGTATAAAAGTAGACCAAGGGCACATTACAGAGAGCAGTGAAGCCAATCGGGGAGTGAGACAAGGTTGCATTTTATCACCAATGCTATTTAATCTATTCGTTGATGATATTGTAGACGTAATGCTAGAAGGAGAAATTGAGGCTCCGGAGATAGGAAATGTTAGAATCCCAGTCCTGTTGTATGCAGATGATTTAATTATCTGTTCCAAGACAATCAAGGGATTGCAAAGAGGTCTTGACCTACTGGAAATATACTGTAGGAATTGGGGATTGACTGTAAATGTTAGTAAGACAAAAACAATGACCTTTAAAAATGGGACGGTTTATGGTAGAGCAGAGGAATGGAAATACAGAGATCAAGTACTTCAAAACGTGAAACATTTTGAATATCTTGGTACGACGTTGAAAATGAACGGAAAGTGGAAAAAACATATTGATATAGCATTATTTAAAGGGAGGGGACAACTTAACAGTGTACTCGGTATTCTGGGTCGAGTGCCTGATATTCCAGTCAGCACATTAGAAAAAATGTATGGAGCTATGGTCAGGCCAGTAATGCACTATGGTAGTGAGATTTGGGGTTTCCAAAGAACGGAAATACTAAATAAGGTATATACGCATTTTCTAAAGTATATTACAGGACTTAGTAAGGCCGTTTCTAACTGTGGAATTTTATATGAATTCGGGTCATTCCAGGACGACATTAACTGTAAAATTCGTGTACTCAAATACTGGTTGCGAGTAATCCAAGGTGAACAAACAATGCTTAGAGCAATTTGTTACGACCACCAAATTAAAAACATAGATGTTAAATTTTGGGCAGACGAGGTTAGGAGAGAACTCCAAAAGATTGGGATGGGCTGGATATGGGAAAAAGGGACTGAAAATCGCAAGAACGTGTGGAGAAAAATAAGGAGGAGGTACTTAGATATAAACCAACAAGATACTTTCGCCGAATGTACAGGAAAACGCTCACTGTGTTTACAAAGAGACCTAAAACACGTCTGGGGAAAAGAATCGTATATACTCAACCTAGGATTTAAGGAGAGATCAGGGCTTGCTTGGTTAGGCTAGGGGCATGGAAATTTCTAAAAATTAGCGACGATCACGATATGCGAATATGTCCAATGTGCGGGAACTTTGAAGATGAGATACATATATTAGGAAAATGTAATGATTTAGAATATTGGAGACGTCAGTTATTACCGGAAAGATTTCTAAATTCAAATCGGGAAAGATTGGCATGCTACGAATTATTGGTAAATCCAGAAAATTGGATAAACCTCGGTAAATTTCTGGACAAAACGCGAAAAATAAGGACAACACTCATTCATGAATAAATATATGTTATCAAAATGCAATACCATTAATTATTAACAATTATATATAAATTAATTAGTGTATAATGCTGTTGTGTTATTATTTAATTGTAATATTAATGTGTTTTCTTTATGTAATTGTAATGTTAATGTTTTTTTAGTGTATAATGCTATTGTGTTATTACTTAATTGTAATATTATTGTGTTTTCTTTATGTAATTGTAATGTTAATGTTTTTAGTGTATAATGCTATTGTGTTATTATTTAATTGTAATATTATTATTGTGTTTTCTTTATGTAATTGTAATGTTATTGCTGTTTTTGTTGTTTATTTTTCTTTACACTAGTACCAATTATTACTTTATTGTAACGGACTGTCAACTGCACGTACGGCTTACTGCCCGTGTGACCCATATTTGTAAATAATATTGTAAATATCTTACTTTTTGTCTAATAAAGTCCTACTACTACTACTACTACTACTACTACTACTACTACTACATACAAGTAAACAGCATTTAATTTAGTAAAGAAATTGAGTTAATGTAGAGTGTGTACAAATGTGCTTATGATAGGACAATCTTTGTCTATAATGTCTTAAAACTTTTCGTTTCGTTGCAAGCAGTGTATAACTTAAGTATATTTTATTGTATTATGCACCATATATTCTTTCCTAATGTTTATATTATAGAAGAGACGTACCATAGATATGCAGATATGTGATACTCCCCATCCCACCTCCTCCCGATCGCTCTAAGTACAGTATATACCAGTTCAAGCAAGTAATCGGCATTTTGGAAGAAATTCCGCTCTCTAGTCATTATTTATTAGGATCCTCAACTAGAATTCCATGGCACGACAGGCCTTGAAAGCCTTTGGCCTACCTGACTGCTGGCCTCACATCCACATGTATCAATCACACACGTGGCCGTTCATCTAGCCAGGGTAGGAGTGATATGTAGTCGGCATGTCGATTCCCTCAGCCGTATAGCTGATTTTCTCAACCTGGAGCCGCAACTTAGATTAGGTACCCAAATTCGGGATTAGTGGTCATGTGCAGAGTAAATGCTGGAAATCCTTAAGGATCAAAACTAACATCTTACAATGTTTACAATAGTTATGTTTAAATTCTCAAAGTATGGAAAATGTATCTTTGCCATAAATGGTCGCGCTGTCTTAAATTACCCTGGGACAGAGAAAGAGAAACAGGGAGAGATAGGAAGATAAAATGAAAAATAAAGAATATAAATAGCCTAATTTAATGAACAGTTAAAATAATAAATAAAGTTATATTTCAGAGAAAGCTGTCTGTGGTCGTCATAAGGTTTATCAATCCGACTTTTCTTCTGCTGAAGTTTATGAGTAAGTTATTTTTTACTAGTAGAGGTTTACCAGCCTCTAGCCACACCCCTCTTCCTGGAGGACAGGGAACTGCAATTTCGGAGTATTCGTCTCCTAGAGAAGTTGCCTTCACTACGGCTTTGGGGACTTCTCTTTTCCCCAGGTAACCCTGTGGACGGGGCCCTTCCCAGGTACTACCCACTGGGCGAGTGGGACCTGGAGCTCACAAAAGGGCAGGGGCGCCTACTTCCTGGAATGGACTACCTCTTTCAAGGGTACCACTCTGTTACCCTGTAATTTATAAACAAAAGAAGAGAATATAACATGGAAACACACATAGCTTTTATTGATTTTGTCAAGGCATTTGATAAAGTAGACAGAGGAAAACTTTGGACAATATTAAAAAGAAAAAGGAATTCCGAAACGCTTAATAGCAGCTATAAAGAGTTTGTACTGGAACACAAATTTTGTTATAAAAACTAGAAATGAAGTAAGTAAAAATAAAATTCATACTAATCAAGGAGTTAAACAAGGATGCAGTATCTCTCCAGTTTTGTTTAACCCATACATCAATGATATAATAAAAAAGTGGAACGAAGAAACAAATAAAAGGAATAAAATTAGATAAAACACACTACTTGAAAACATTATTATACGCTGATGACCAGGTAATAATAGCAAATACGGAAGACAAGCTTCAAAGGAATATTTTTAAATTACATAATATATGTGAACAATATAATCTCAAAATATCCATAGAAAAAACTAAGGTAATGGCATTCCAAGGGAAAAATCAAATCAGATCCAAAATAGTAATAGGAAACAAAATCATAGAACAGGTGAACCATCTCAATTATCTAGGATGTGACATTTCATTTAATTATGATAATGATATAACTAATAAAGTAGCAAAATTCCAGGGAATATGTGGTACGATAAAACGATCACTAAATAATAAAACAAGAGAGACCCAATTGAAATTTTATAAAACATTGGCAGTACCGGTACTGCTCTATGGATCAGAAGCCTGGATACATAAAAAACAAGATCAAAGTAGGATAACGGCGGCAGAAATGAAATATTTGAGATCTGTTAAAGGGTGCACTAAGGAAGACAGAATCAAGAACACAGAAATAAGACAGGAACTTGAAATATTTGCAATAACTGATAAAGTAGATACATATAGACAAAAATGGAAGGAATACATAGACAGAATGAATGAAGATAGATATCCAAAACAAATAACAAAATACAAACCTAAAGGCACCCGAGATGTGGGCAGACCTAGAAAGAGATGGGCTGAAGTCGAAACGGGTCAACAGACATAATCCATGAATGCAGATGATGATGATGATATTTCAGTGAAAGCATGTTACTTAGCTGTCAAAATTCAGACTTTTGATAACATTTTAGAAATATTTCTTTATTTTTCACCACTTAACTAATGGAACATCTTGAGATCCATGTTCCTTGTACCATTTTAACACGTAACACTGTTTGCTAAGTTGCTCCTTAGAGACCGACAAACTAATGGAAGTTTGTAAGTTTCTTATCTCTTAGCCCTGACCTTACTCTGTTAATTTGTTTATGGTGCTGTGCTACGGCATCATCAAACTATATACTCTAGTGCGAAAAATAATGGATGAAAGTAAAAATTTTATTCTGTCTGTTCCTCCGTCCAATAGCTGATTTATGCTGTCTGCGTGTGCATTTGTGTGAGTATGCATGTATGTAAGCGTGTGTATGTGTGTGTGTGTATATATATATATCATCATCATCATCCGGTATAATGGCAGCTGCCGCCGTCTTCCGGAAACCAAACCTCATTTCTCTCTGTCCATCCATTGATCTTCCTCCATCCTCTGATATTCATAGCCGCTTGTACCCCTTCTATCCAAGTTTTCTTCGGCCATCCTCTCTTCCTCTTTTCTATTGGGATCCATTCCATAACAATTTTAGGCAATCTTTGCTCTGGCATTTTTTGACATGGCCATACCACTGTAATCTTGTCTTTTCTATAATGTCTATGATGTCCGACTCCTCTAGTACATCCATAATTCCTCTTACTTTTTTATTTCGTATTCTATCTATTTTAGATTTTCCAGCTGATCTTCTTAAAACATCCATTCCTGTACTTAAAATTCTTCTCATTTTCCTGGTAGGATATATATACATATGATTAGTATGTATGTATGAGAATTTGCTGTGTCTAGTCTTGAATGTTTGTATGCTCTCGGAGGTGGCCCTGGGATCGAGTAAGCACTCATTCAGTGAGACTTTCTTGTCCTTGTGTGGTCAAATTATATGAATGTGATCCAGAGGTAAAAAATCCTACCCTGTCAAGTCGCGTCCCTGTAAGGCCATGTGAAGTGAGACATGCAAAGTACTTACAAAGGGCTAGGTTTCTCTAAGGAGAATATGTATGTATATATATATATATATATATGGGGGGCTGAGGCTAATTGGTATTTCCGGATCCTTGATCTGGTCAAAAACCCTGATGGAACTGATATTTAACATCTGGGGTGAATATCGGTGAAGTCCGTAGGGTCTAACTTAGCCAAATCCACTCTCCTCACCTCCAAGTTGGGACCCCTCGGGACCTTCTTAAGATCTTTTAAGATTTGAAGATGCAAAAGAGAGAGTGGGATGTGGAAAGAAACGGGAAGCTACCACACCTATATGCCGTAGTAAAGCTGCAAACATGGCATACTGAGTTTGCAGTGAAAGACCTGCTCTTGAGCAGAACATTATGAATGAATGAATACACACACATGTATTATATATCAGGAAACTTTAAGGCCAAAACGGTCCCTGGTCATCATCTGGCATTCATAATGATCATCATTTTCGTCATGTTTGTATGAATGCATTTTTGAATGGTATGTTTCGTCTTATTATTGTGTTGTCTCGGAGGAGGCCTGACATTGAGCTGATCCCTCATTCGGGAATCCCCTCCATGTACTTATGTAGTCATAAAAGTTTGAATTTTTATCCACAGTTAAAATCCTCTCTCGACAGGTCGTTTCATTCTAAGACCCGGATGACGTGTGGCATGTAAAAGTACCTTTAAGTTGAGAGGTTAAACTGCATTAATGTAAAAAAATATATTTTATACAGGGTGTATCAGAAGTGATTTAATTCACACGTCGAAAGTATAGGCCAAAAGTAGCTAAAAATCTCCAATAAATATGGGTCCACAAATCAACCGTTATCGAGATATTGCAACAATTCGAGTTGGGAACCAACTCTAAACGCCCCTGGATAATTACATTGTTATACCAGGGTTTTAGGATCAACTACCAGTTTGTTGACGCATGCGTAACAACTTCCTCTCTTGAGGAATTACGCTTGCGGATTGAAGCAAACTTCCAGCATTTACAGAATACTCCAGGACTGCCTGGCAGGATTCCCTACTCATTTCAGAGACGAGTTTAATATTGCATTCAGACGTATTGATAACATTTTGAAAACCTACTTTAAAAAGTTTAGTGATGCCATGTGCTCCTAGACACTGATGAACCGCAACAGAAAATGTGTTCTCTCTCGACAACAGTTGATTTGCAGATCCATGTTTATTGGAGCTTTTTAGTTACTTTTGGCCTGTACTTTTCGTGTGTGAATTATTGATCATTACTTCTGAAACACCCTGTATATATGCATGTTTATGGACTTCATCCCTTCATTAATTAGTATCCACTGATTCACGTATATTTCGTTACGGTAGAGTAATATTTCGTAATAGTTTGACATGAATACTATAACAATAGGTCTACTTAAAAATACAGGGAATCCTATTCACATAACCATCTGCTAGGGTGAACCTAATTTTATTTCCCCATATGCAGTTCATTATGTCCCTATACCTAGCACTTGTAGAAGTTCATGAAAGATTGGATATGAACCTGTTGCATGTTCTTCTTCTTCTTCTTCTTCTTCTTCTTCTTCTTAAACTTAATTCGTAGGATTTTCATCCTGTTTATTTTCAAAATCACTCCTCGGAGGAAGACGTACTGGTTGTGCATTCACTGTCTATCCATGTCTTGGCTGGTCTTCCTCTTGTTCTTCTCCCGTCCATTTGTCTATCTTCTTTACCTCTTTTTGCAAGCCGGTTTTCTTCCATTCTTTCTATATGACCCTTCCAATATTTTCGTCTATCTATAATAAATTTGGTTATGTCTTGAATATGGCATTTGTCCCAAATTGCATGTTGCATGTTGAATGTGGTAATTCTCGTATAAATTATATGGTATGCATTTAATATCGTACACTGCTCAAAAAAATTAGGGGATATTGTAGAATAACCTATTAATACTATGTTTTTAGGAACAGTATTAGATGCAATCACTTTCTATTACTCCAAAAGAATGTCAACAAGAGTTTGAAGTCATTACGTAACCTCTGTACCACACCAGACGTCAAAGAGATCCTGATTAGGAATATGGCAAACAAACAAAGCAACATTAACATGGGTGAAAATGTTTCTTTAGTATGGTGTATAGTCTCCTCGAACGGCCAGCACTGCCTCACACCTGTATGGCATTGATGCAACGAGGTTAGCAATGAGTTCTTGGGGGATACGTGGCCACTCTTCCATAAGAGCAATGTGCAGCTCTGGAACAGTTGTGGGAGGTGCTGGTCTGCCTGTAATGCACTTGCCTAATGCATCCCACACATGCTCAATCGGATATAAGTCCGGGGAGGAAGCTGGCCATTGCATACGCTCGATACCCTCCACTTCCAGCATGTCGTCCACCAAGCCAGCTCTGTGGGGTCGTGCATTATCGTCCATAAAAGAAAAGAATCACCTATGGCATCAGCATAAGGCACGACAAAGGTCGGAGAATCTCATCTCTATACTTTACCGCAGTCAAAGTACCACCTTGGATAACGTAGAGGTCCGTACGTCCACCACTACTGACTCCTGCCTACACCATCAATCCACCGCCACCATATGGGGATCTTTCACGTACAAAAGCTGGATTGTTTCGTGTCCCTTTTTCTCTCCAGATGAATACACGCCGACTATTACATTCCACGTTTGAATCGCGACTCATCAGAAAAAAGAACTGTTCTCCATTCATCATGCATCCACCCACGATGTTACTCCGCCCAGTGTCTGCGACCTCTACGGTGTTGTGGAGTTAACCTGGTACACACCAAGGGCCTACGGGCATAGAGACCACTTCCATGCAGTCGATTAGGGACAGTTTGAGTTGACACCCTGTGTCCTGTTGCTGTTTGAAGTGTATTTCGCAGTTGAGTTGCATTCTGCTGTCTATTCCGACGGGCTGTTAACAAGAGGTAACGGTCATCCCATGCTGTTGTTGCCCTTGGTCGACCTTGTCCGGCTCTTCTGTGAACAGTATGTTCTTTGAAAATGATTCCAAAGACTGGAAATCACGCTTTGAGACACCCCAAATGGCTTGTGCCACCTCTTGTTGTGTCTGTCCAGCTTCCATCCTTCCTATGGCCCTCCAAGCCATTGGTTCAGGTAAATCACGTTGTCGAGGCATCACTGCCCCTAAGGCAAGTCATTCACTAACTGAAAACTGGACTGTATTTAAAAACAGCAACAAAACATTCACCCCCACACCACCCTTTCACATCAACAGTACAGACACTGCCCTCTGGTGTGGTACCGAGGTTACGTAACAACTTCAAACTCTTATTTACATTATCTTGGAGTAATAGAAAGTGATTGCATCTAATACTATTCCAAAAAAACATAGTCTTAATAGGTTATTGTACAATATCCCCTAATTTTTTTGAGCAGTGTAGATTTACTTACGTAAAAGTATATCAAACTTCAAATAAGAACTCTCTGATCAAACTGTCTCGACACGCTCAGGCGCATACTTGATTTACTATTCCAGTTATCTGATTGTTGTTAAAGATCGTCGCCAAATAAAATTGGTCCATACTATTCCCACTATATATTTATTCGTGTATTACTTAAAAAACCGATAGCAGGAAGGTGTCGTAGATAAATATATTAAATAATTATAGTAAAGAATCTGGCGGCTCCATGGCGGAAACGGTTAAACACTCTCTCTCACTGCTGGGGTTTCGACATCGAGTCTCGTTCACTCCATGTGGGTCTCTTGGTGGACCAAATGATGCTTGGGCAGGTTATTCAAGGGTTTCTCCCGTTTTCCTCTGCCACAAATCTCACCCGTTTCGTTTATCTGCCCTTTTGTTGATATGTCAGGCATGGTCGGCAGCACCCTTGTCGTTCACAGACTTCTAAAATATAGGGGTATCATGTTATCTCAACCCTCGACCCAAACCTGAGTTGAGATATTTATATTAAAGAATCTGCGTTTCGGAGAGTTTCTCTTTATAGTGTAGCCAACTTTATCATACTTTTAAACCTGGTTAGAAAACAAGAAAATTAAACTACGTCTTTAAATTTATAATAGTGATATGCATACTATAATACAGCCTTTGAAAGAAATCATGGTTCACAGATAATTTTTAATTCCAGAACGAAACTATTGCGCATGATCAGAAGTCAGCTACATGGTTCGTAAGTTCACAACTCTTTGAGAAACTAACAACCGTATATTTCGTTGTGTGTCATGCAAGGGAAATAATTTCGCGTAAATATGTAGAATGGCAAATGCTGTAAATAAATAAAGCAAAACAAGTGAAAGAAAACAAACGAAATTAATTAAAATAAGGACGAGAGAGAGAGAGAGAGAGAGGGAACGGGAAAGAGAAAACATCACTGCCGGATCGAATTCGCGACTTCTTGCATGAGAAACAGATGTTCACTCCAGTAGACCACAGCCGTCCCTGCTAGAAACAGTCCGTATAAGTGATGCAATACTCCAGGGCTTACTTATATATTAAATGTGTTTTTGTTAGAGTGGTTGAAGTGTGAAGGGGACAAAGCATTATGGAAGAAGTTAGAAAAGCTGATTGATACATTGTCAACTGAAGTGAAAGAGGGGTTTGAAAAGTGCAAGGTGGGTGAAAAAATTTGTGATATTGAGACGAACATGCATCGGATGGAGGACAGATTAAAATGGCTCGAATCTAAATTAGACTATCTCGAAAACCAGAGTCGCCGTAATAATATTGTGATATATTGGAGTGCATGAAGAAGACAGGGAGAGCTGGGAGGAAACTGAGCATATGCTCGTAGTTAAAAGAGTATTGGCGCAAATCGGGATTGATTTGGTGGACAGTGGTATTGAAAGAGCGCACAGAGTAGGTCGTTGGAATAGTGGAAAGAGACCGATTGTATGCAAATTACCACACTACAAATAAAATGTTGGATCCTTAGAGACAGTAAATATCTTAAAGGGACCGGTATCAATATTGCCGAAGATTTTAGTGAGAAGGTGCGTCGCGAAAGGGACTTTGTTAAGCGACACATGCTTGAGGCTGCCCTTAGATATTAACTTGATTTTAGTTTCAATTAATCAGATGCGTTTTGCATTATTTATGGAAATAAACAATCTTGTTATGCCTTGTGTATTGTAAACGAAGTAATAAGATATTAAAATCCTTATTCATTTTGTATATATGTCTTGTTTCCTTTAATTTATTTATTTTCCTATAACGTGTAAGCATTATGAAAATTAACGACGTTATTAAAAAATATCTTCTATACCAGTATCGAACCAGCGCCCGCGTCGTCGCAAGAGAGCATCTTCCCGACAGCACCACTCAAGCAGACGATAGGAATACTATACTGCATGAAGAAATACTTAAGCTGCACGATTTGAACTCAAAGGAGACAGCATACTTAACAACTTACTGGTGTGAATCCTCTTCATAACATTAACTTCCAATCATCAAGAGTTGCACCATCATTTTTTTTAATACGTATGCTGTACGTAGTACAGTATATGGTCACAATGCGGAACCTTCACATTGGTAAGATTCTCTGGAAGGTCAAGGTTAAGGAATGGAAATGCTTAAGAAGATGAACAGTGACTAAAACTGTGTGTTGAAACTATTAAAATAGACATAATTAAAATAGTTCAGATGGTAAAACAAATGAACAAAGCCTTTGCAATTAATGGCAGCTATATTTTCGGCTAAACACACACACACATATATGTTGTAAATAAATACATGTCCACACCTGTGGTACCGAGGTACCGTCGCGCTGCCTCGAATGAAGCGGGCCCTGGTTCGATGCGGACAAGTTTCCTAGTGATGATTTTGTGTGGGTTTTTCCTCACCTGTAAGACAAATGTCAGGAAACGCTAAGGCCCAAACGATCCCCGAACATTATCAGGCCATCATAACCGTCATTATCATATTCACTATATTTAGTAAGAATGTATGTGAATGGTGTGTATCGCCTTAATGTTCTATTGTCCTGGACGAGATCCTGACATTCAACTCATCGCTCAATTGGGAAGGCTCTTATGTGGTCAAAAAATCATGTGTGTGGTCCACAGTTTAAAATCCCTCTCCTTACCGGTCTTGTCACTGTAGTAGTAATAGGACTTTATTAGACTAAAATTAAGATACATACAATGTTATTTACAAATATGGCTCGCACGAGCAGTAAGCTGTACGTGCTGTTGACAGTACGTTACAATAAAGTAATATTTGGTAATAGTATAAAGAAAAACAAAAAGAAAACAATAATATTACAATTACATAAAGAAAACACAACAATATTACTATTACATAATAATACAATAACATTATACATTAATTAATTTATATAGAATTATTAAGAATTAATGGTATTGCATTTTGATAACGCGTATTTATTCATGAATAAGTTCTGTTCTTATTTTCCGCGTTTTGTCCAGAAATTTACCCACGTTTGTCCAATTTTGTGGATTTACCATTAACTCGTAGCATGCCAATCTTAACGATTTGAATTTAGAAATCTTTCTTGTAATAACTGGCGCCCCAATATTCTAAATCGTTACATTTTCCTAATATATGTATCTTGTTTTCAAAGCTCCCGCACATTGGATATATTCGCATATCGTGATCGTCGCTAATTTTTAGAAATTTCCATGCCCCTAGTCTAAACCAAGCAAGCCTTGATCTCTCTTTATATCCTTGGTTGAGTATATAAGATTCTTTCCCCTAAACTTGTTTTAGGCCTCTTTGAAAAAATAGTGAGCGTTTTCCCGTACATTCGGTGAAAATATCTTGTTGGTTTATATCTAAGTACCTCCTCCTTATTTTTCTCCACACATTCTTGCGATTTTCAGTCCCTCTTTTCCATACCCAACCCATCCCAATCTTTTGAAGTTCTCCCCTAACCTCGTCTGCCAAGAATTTCACATCTATGTTTCTAATTTTGTGCTCGTAACAAATTGCTCTGAGCATTGTTTGTTCATCTTGGATTACCCGTAACCAGCATTTGAGTACAGGAATTTTGCAGTTTATGTCGTTCTAGAATGACCCAAATTCGTACTCTAAGACCTGGGCGGCCTGTGACATGTAGAAAGTGTCTATACGGTGAGAAGTTAAACTGCAATTGAGAAGAAGAATAAAATAATAAGTATTACAAGTCTCTATATTAATTGAATTCATACAATGTGATCGCATTTCGTTTATAAAGTTAAAAAAAATCGCCCCGATGTGGCCTCGGCAATGTGAGTGGAAAGCACATAGACAAAGAACCAGTAGACTCTCCAACTAAGAGAAGGCATAGATGGTAACATTCATTAGTTAGAGTTGTTTACCAGTGGTATCCCATCAACTGTAACATGATACAGAGCATTCGTTTCGCTGGGAGCACATGGAAACCCTGGTCTGCACTCACAGACATTAAAAGTCATGGAACAGGCATCACTGTGCATTTGTAAACACGTTTGTATACTCGTGTCTGCGTGCCTCCTTGTGATAATGTTCATGTTATTTAGAATATATAATAGTTTTTAAAAAAACGAAAACAACACGCTTTATTAGACATCCGAACTAAAAAATGAAAAATAATTTTAATTTCCAACACGCTTGGGATAAAATTAAAGTGGTCAACAAAAAAATCATCTCCGACACATCTAGAAAAAAACTAGAGTTATGTACAAAAAAATACCATCAAAAGCGTGGGGTGCTTTTTATGGTTTTTACGTTTTCTTCTTAGAGACTTTACTTTTACCAATATCTGTTTATCAAATATATCAATTGATATAGAGCTCCCCACGCTTTTGATGGTAAAATTATTTTTTTTGTAGATAACTCTAGTTTAATTCTAGATGTGTTGGAGATGAATCTTCTGTTGACCTCTTTAATTTTATCCTAAGCGTGTTGGAAATTAAAATTATTTTTCATATTTTAGTTCGGTTTTCTAATAAAGCGTGTTGTTTTAGTTTTTTTAAACTATTATTTATTCTAGATAACTCTAGTTTTATTCTGGATGTGTTAGAGATGATTTTTATGTTGACCACTTTAATTTTATCATAACCATGTTGGAAATTAGAATTATTTTTTTCATTTTTTAGTTCGGTTATCTAATAAAGCGTGTTGTTTTAGTTTTTTAAAGTATTATTTTTGTTATATTCAATTTAATTGTCATAAACAGGAATCCCAAGAACATTTGTTTGATTACGATATTTTAGTGTCTAGGCACAAATATAATTGTATATTTTTAAAATTATTATCATTTAACATTATTATTATTATATTTTTTATTATTTTAATATAGATAAATGGTTACAGTTAATCTCCTATTCTTTGGATAAATTACAATGTGATAAGTTTACAAAATTATCATTAATATTTTACAGAATAAGATACAACTGTATATATATTTAAATTCCATACTATTATGGTATGAACTAAAAGTAATACTCTTCTAAAAAATCCTCCGGGCCGGGTTTGAACCAGCGACCTATGGATTATTGAAATTATATACCACTACAGTCCACCGTTCTACCAACTGAGCTACCAAAGGATATAATATTAATTTCTTACAACGATGGATTAAAAAAATTATAAGTCCGCAACCTGTTATACCGGTCTTTATTTTTTTGATGTCCTGATGATTCTAGCCAGGATCGTAGAAATAATTTATGAAATTATTGTATTGTCATTGGTCATTTAAAAGTATACAAAGTTTCAAGTCGATCCAATGTTTTTAAGAGGGTGAAAATCGTGTTGACAGATTCCGTTACATAGATAGACAGATACAGGTCAAGCTAATATAAAGCGTGCAAAAACACAAACTGTGGATGAATTAATGCCAATGTCCAATGCTAGTGTCATTGCCATACTGTGAATTGCCCATTTATTTATCTATTTACGTTTATACAACTTTGGCCTGTACTTATCGATTAATCCTCCCATGGCTCAATGTATACACAGTTAAGTAATGTTTGTTTCACATTGGACGTTGTTAGTCGTATGGCACAAAGTCGTACGTTCACATACCCTCTGTATCCTTTCCTATGAATTGTCTACTGCACCACCTTATTAACTGAATTCAATGCGAAAGTAGTCGAAATAATTATTTTCATCGTTTCTGACGTATTCAAACAGCGTGTAAAATAAATTCAAGATCAAAATACAAATCTAAAAATTGTGTACAAACATTTTAAATGCTGTTTTTAACAGTATCATCATCATATCCTTTATCTCCTATCAGGAGCGTAGGGCATCCACAAAGCGTCGCCAACGGTTCAGTTTATTTAATATTTTTTAAAGGCATGTTGGATAGACCTCTAAGTCATACAGTGTCCGAGTCTGTTGACGGGGTGCCAACTTAACTGCCAGAACAGTTGATTTTCTGTCAGGGTATCTCTCATAGCCTTTGTGAATCCCTTCACATCTCTTGGCAGTGGTTCTTACCCAAATCACCCCAGAAGTGGATGGGTTGTTCCTCCGCTGTTGTCGCAGTACCGAAAGATACTTCCTTTGCCGACTCCACCGTTGAGGTCATCGACCCTTTCAAGGGGCCCTTAAGGATACTATCAGTCGGAGCCAACTGAACCCTGTTTTTTTTCCTTATCGAGGTGATACTCCTCCCCCCTTACCTTTTTTCAACCTGGTTTGGGACAGGTTTATCTATAACAACAAGGAAACTAATATATATAATATACAGAAATGAATGTTTTAAGAAGATCAGCTGGAAAATCTAGAATGGACAGAATACGAAATGAAGAAATAAGGGAAATTATGGGTGTACAAGAGGAGCCGGACATCATAGACATTATAGAAAAGAAAATATTACAGTGGTATGGCCATGTCAAAAGAATGCCAGAGAAGAGATTGCCTAAAATAGTTATGGAATGGATCCTACTGGAAAGGAGGAAGAGAAGAAGACCGAAGAAAACTTGGATAGAAGGGGTACAAGCAGCTACGAATATCAGAGGAATAGAGGAAGATCAATGGATGGACAGAGAGGCGTTTGGTTTCCGGAAGACGGCGGCAGCTTCCATGATACCCGATGATAATGATATAATTTATTTTTATAAATACTAATGAGCATCATTTTTATTAAGATTTGAGATTATTATTTTATTTATTTACTATTTAACTCATGCCCCAAATGGGAGTCAATGACCAATCACGTTTCAATGATTTCTGTTTTACAACCAATCAGAGTCGTGTTTCACCAAATATTTATCAGTGTTATAATTACCATATTAAAGAAAGCTCCTCCTTACAATATTACGTTCCTTTGGCAATAAATAGTATGATCTGGTTGCAGTGATAAACAAAAGAAGCAGTAGAAGCGTACCTATCGTTTCTCATTTGTTTACAAACATCGCCGTTTACATTAAATATATAAATATTTTAAAATAACTATAGTTCAATAATGATTTGTGAGTAAACAGCTTAATTTTATTCGTTAAATAGTCCTAACAAATGCCACTCTTGATTTCCAAATTCTCTAGATAAATTCACTCCTCACTTCGTGAGTCGTGAATTTATCGATAATTTGGAAATCACTCGTTGCATTACTTATGATAACACTTTAGTTGCTGTTAATATACAGTAGTAATATTAATTGTAATTTCTAACAAATATTTTATTTTATATCAAATGAACCTAATATTATATTTTTAAGTCGTTTTAAGTGCCAACGGATGTGGTGACTCCTTACCAAAACATGTTTTTTTTAAGTAACGTGGAATTAGTTTCTTCAGGTCCAGTCACATATTTGTAGCTGTTCCATGTAATATTTAAAAGATATATCCAATAATTTCAAGACGACTGAAATTATGCAATCAGTACCTTATTGGCCAATGGAACATTACGAATGAAGTGAAATATATTTATTTACACTGGGCGCAGACTATTTGTAAGTTTGACTGAGAAGTAGGCCCTTAAACTTTCCTCATTCGCGCATTCTTTAAACTGAAGGATCCACCTATAAGGACAATATGTTTCCATAAACGATCCCCCGATTCCTTTTTCACTCTATTTAATTATCGCTATACTCCATCTTCAAAAATTCCAATTATTTGTTGAGTGCCGCAGTATTGCTGTACACTTATGGAATAGCTTAACTGGAAATGACAATATTTTCTATTAGTTCTGTAGCATTGCCTTACTTGTGACCACTCCCCCTGTGACGTTGAGAATCTTTCAGATATCTTGCGTTTGGTGTATGTTTATATTTATTAAAAGAAAAAAGAAAATATTCTAGCAACTGGGTTAAAACATATTAATTACCAGCATAAAATTTCAAAATTCGTGTACTCAGGTTCAGGCTGCGGTTAGGAGGGAACTCCAAAAGATTGAGATTGTTTGGGTATGGGAAAGAAGGAATCGGAACTCGCAAGAATGTGTGGAGAAAAATTGGGAGGAAACACTTGGATATAAACCAACAACACATTTTCACTAATTGTACGGGAAAATCTACACTATGCTTACTGAGAGACCAAGAACACGTTTGGGGAAAATAATCATATATCCTAAGATTTAACGTATAGTTATATTTCTAGATTCGGCGGAAATGTGTATGTTTTTCACATCTTCGCCTTTTACACTCAGCTAGGAATTCGGATGTAATTTATTCATTACGCTACATGGCGTCATTACATTTGAATTCTTAGCTGTGTTTATGCTTGGTTACGTTCGTTATACTTCAGATAGACCTTTATGTACACCGTGTCCCATTCAAACCTCCCACATATCAATTAATCATAACTCTCAAAGTACGCGGAATTATACAATGAAGTTGGTATTAAAAGAAAGACAAACTCAAAGAAGTTTTGTTTTTATTGTTGCAGTTAATTCATCTGTCTCATGTTGGACAATAATGACATAAAGCAAAATCGCGACTCTTCAGCAACGAGCACAAACTGTTCTCTGATATGCAGAGACGGAGTCAACAATTACAGTGTAAAGAAATTACCGTAGAGAATAGGGAGGAAATGCACCTGATGGAAAGACCATTAAGGCATGGCTTGAGAAGTTAGTGACGACGGGAAGCGGTAAAAATAATCAGGAGGCGCTCCTACACGTGTTTCAGAAGAAAATATTGAAGAAATTAGATCAGGATTTCAGAGAAGTCCACAAAAATGAAGTCGCCAAGCTTTCCGGCAGATCAATGTGCCGAGATCAACTGTGCATCGAGTGCTTCATAAGCCGCTTCGTTTCTACCCTTACAAGGTGCAAATTGTTCAACAAACAGATAACAGGCGACGACGACAGGCATTTGCTATTGAAATGCTGGGTCGTATTGACAAGGACCCTCAATTTCTTGGTAACGTCTTATTTTTTGACGAGGCAACGTTCCATGTATCATGATCTGTTAATCGGCACAATGTAAGGATCCGGGGTACGCAAAATCCACACGTCTACCGTGAACACGTTCGGGATAGCCCAAAAGTAAACGTTCGGTGCGGCCTGATGAAAAACAGGATTATAGGTCAATTTTTCTTACGTTATAAGTCAATAACTGGCCCGGTATACTAAGACATGTTGGAACAGTTCTTGTACTCCCAAGTAGCTGTTCTGCAACCGCAAGTAATCTTTCAGCAATATGGAGTCCCACCACACTGGAGCCTGGATGTTCGGAATTCACTCAAAGAATCCTTCCCAGATAGGTGGATCCGAAGCGGCGGACCAATTTGTTGGCCTCCACGTTCACCAGACATCACTCAACTGGACATCGTCCTCTGGGGGTATGTAAAAGACCGTGTGTTTGCGACTCCAGTACAAGATCTTCATGATTTACGAACCCATATCCTTGACACAATTGCAACAGTACCAATGGACATGTTGGACAGAACGTGGCACAAAATCGAATACAGACTTGATATAGTTCGTGCTACTAATGGTGCAGATATAGAGCTGTTTTAGTGTGTGGCAATGCAATTTTTTTTTAGTTTCTGTTTCGTTTAATACCGACCTCATTTCATAATTCCGCATACTTTGTTTAGTTATGATTAATTAAAATGTGGGAGGTTTGAATGGGACACCCTGTATATTTTTTATTTAGGAACTCAGTCGGTCTGAACCGTAACCTATCCTATGTAGCTCGTCATTATTCGGTTAGAGTTATTATTTAAGTTGATTATGGGTTACTGAGCTAATTGCTCCTGCTATGAGCAGATCCAGTCAATGTTAAGTAAAAACTCGGGTAAAGAACTTGGCAACAACAAGTGTAGTTAAGAACAATATTAGTTATAGTTGAAGTCTTATTACGGCAAGTTACTTACTTGCTCCTGCTATGTATTGGGCAGGCATTTGGAAGAAGTCTACAGTGGAGCAATTAATGTTTAATTACGTTCAAGTGAACAAGTCTACTCGTCGAACCGAGTATACAGTGTTTGAACGTTGTGTAAGTTAAATGTTTGAAGTGAATGGTCTTCAAGCAATGTCTTTACACGAGTTTATTTTGAAGATAATCAAAATTCGTGGATATTACGACGATATTAGAGGCTTTAAATGAATACTTGGTATAACAGTAAGATATGTTTATACAGCTGGTTTCACAATGTCACACATCATCTTCCTGCCCCAAATTAATCTGTCCTTCTCCTCCACATCTCTCTGTCATTCCAATCTCCATCGCCTAATCTTTTTTTTCTCATGCTGCTCAAAACACCATCACTCTTCTTCGTCTACCAAGTGGCGCCCATTCTAGAATTTTTCTTCCGAATCTGTCTTCTGCCTTTCTTTTTCCATGACCAAACCATTTGAATTTATTTTTTTTAAATCCACAACTGAAGTTTTAACATTCATCTATTGTTTATTACGCTGTTCCATATTTTAACTCTTCAAGAAATTCCAGCTGAACGTCTCCAAAATCCATTTCGGCTCAACTGCATTTCTACTAGCGCTTGATTTTTCAGTTATATTGTTGTAAACTATAGCTTTTCTTCTGTATTTACTAACACTATTTAATATTTTAAACTTTTTCAAACAATGTTTATAACATTATTAGACAATTTTGAAGTATTTATTTAAGTATTCAAATCAAAATATTATGACATTGTTAGACAATATTGTGATGCTAACTTATTTTCTCCACGCTAGTTTAAGTGCAGTTTTCCCTCCACTTCTGCAGAAATTTAATTTACTTATTGTTCTAGTTTTTAATTCCCACTTTTTGCATCGTATCTCATTGCATTCATTATTTTAACATTTTTTTAGAACTTATATTATTATCCAGTCCACCGCTGTGGTCTCGAGGTAGCGTGCTGCCTTGTCACGCAGCGGGCCCGGGTTTGATCCCCGGTCGGGACAGTTTTTCTAGGTGAGGTTTTTATCAGGGTTTTTCCCCACCTGTAAGACAAATGTCAGGAAAACTTTAAGGCCCAAACGGTCCCCGAAATCATATGGCCATCATCATCCTTATCATTATCATCATCATCCTTCACCGGTGTAGAAATCAACGGGAAGTTAGCACACCTACAATTCCCTAGTAAAGCTGCAATGCATAGCATGAAAATGCTATGATTGCAGTGAAAGACCTGCCCTCGGGCAGAATTACTATCGATGGATATTATTATCCCATAAAACACCATTTAATCCGTTGCGCATTTCATTCTTGGGCTTTTAGCACTATACATTCTTTCAAACTGATGCTTCAACCCCCAACCTGGAGGACCAGGAGATTTTTAATCGAGGTTCTATTCTTTTAGCCTTTGACGAACCACCACCCAACTGCAAGGCAGCAGTACTTGTAACACTAGACAGGGGCCCTCAAAGGGTACTATAAGCCGAGCATACTGAACCCTGGTAATTTCACGAGGTTGTTAAACCCCCTCACTCTATCCAACCTGGCTTGTGACAGACTTTAGCGGGTTTCAGAATTGTAATGCTTTAAAATATCTAAGTTATACACACTTCACAAAACAAATTGGACAAGGAAGTGTTTAACATCTGAAAATCGAAAAAAAAAAAAAACACTGAAAATTGTATGACGAAACCAAATGATTTAAAACAATGTTGCAGACATTTGCATCAAGAGCAAGAATTGGTCACATAGTGACTAATACATATTTATATAGATTCTACCTAATTGACTCACTTATGTGCCAAGCTGAAGAGGAGGATATAGATTATGTTCTGCTGAATTGTACATCTATAAATTGTCATAGAAATACTCTAAAATCGCTATTACCTCAAACCTTGGGTGAAACATTTCAATCCATCTTATCCACGCCCAAGCTATGGACTATTGTGGAGCTTGTATATAGTTTACATAGCAATATCTTCAAGTGATTTAACTATGCAGTGGAATGATGTCTGCAAACGTGTAATGAAGAATGAAGAAAGTATCTAAGTTATTTACTGAGAAACGTTGTTTCATAAAACCCGGTATATTTTCCTCTTTGCTTTTCTCGATCTGATTCATTTCTTTGCTTACTTTGTGGTTCATTTTGCTTATTGCCTTATTGGTTTATGTTCCCCCTAGTCTCATATTTCTTTATTTCCCTGTATTTATATACAGCGACTCCGTTCGCACCTGCATGGCTATATTTCTGCCCCAGTGTTACGGTAGATATAGTGGCGCATTTTTCACGCTTGGAAGTAAATTAACACACGTGTAGTTTAGGGACATTTTGACCCCCATTCTCTTCTGGCTCTGTCTGTGGTGCGATTCATGCAAGTAAAATATAGGACACTAAATGCAAGAAAACAGAATGGACCAGCGTGGAAATATGCACCAACATAATGTACTCCAGTTATGGCTTCATTTAAATTACGCTTTTTTATTATAGAATATTTTTTAATACATATATATATTTCAATAGAAACATAGGAATGCAAGTTTCAACCATCATGTGACATACGCGATGAAAAGTTGCGTAGGATTCATTATTTTAAAGGCCCGGGTGTTTGAACTGACATCATAGAATAAACATGGCCGGCAGTTAGTATAATCCGTCTTCTAAATTAAGGTTACATTTGATTCTCGAAAATTGTCCCACTATTAGTCTATTATCCATGAACCTCAATCACAACTACACGTGCATTTAATATTTAAATGATTTCGACTGAGTATAATAATTTTATATTCAAACGGGCAAAATGTTTTTATTAATGTGACGTATGTATATTTTGAGTGATATATATTAAAATAATAGGTAATGCGAGAATGTTTGATTTACTGAATTGGGGGAAAAGGGTTATAAATAACAGATCAATAATAGTATGTATTAGAAATAAAATTATTATTATTATTATTATTATTATTATTGCTATTATTGCTATTAATACTATTATTATTATTATTATTATTATTGTTATTATTGTCCACCGCTCTGATTTCGAGGTAGCGTGCTGCCTTGTCACGCAGCGGTCCCGGGTTCGATCCCCGATCGGGGCAGTATTTCTGGGTGAGGTTTCTATCGGGGTTTTTCCTCACCTGTAAGACAAATGTCAGGAAAACATTAAGGCCCAAACGGTCCCCGAAATCATGTGGCTATTATCACCATTATCACCCTTATCATCATCACCATCATCATCACACTTCACCGGTGTGGAAAGCAACGGGAAGCTACTACACCTAAAATTCCCTAGTAAAGCTGCAAAGCATAGCATGAAAATGTAATGATTGCAGTGAAAGACCTGCCCTCGGGCAGAATTACTATGCATGGATTATTATTATTGTTGTTATTGCTATTGTTATTATTGTTATTATCATTATTATTATTATTATTAGTATTATCATTATTATCATTATTATTATTTTTATTATTATTATTATTATTATTATTATTATTATTATTATTATTATTATTATTATTATTATTATTATTATTATTATTATTATTGTTCATCATCAGTATCAAGGATTAGAGCTGATGGTCTGTTCCGATCTCATGTTAGAATTGGTTTATCCACCTTTTACTGGGTCTTTCGACATTTTTTCGTCCTAGTGGTTTGTCATGAAGAATCTGTTTCAGAATTCTGTTGTTATCCATTCTATAGATGTGGTCCATCCATTCATCTCTGTATTGTGTAATTTTATCTAATAGTTTGAATATATTCACTTCTCTTCGTATATCCTCACTTCGCCTTTGATCCATTATTGTATAGCCAGCTACACTCCTCAGAAACCTCATTTCTGACGATTATATTCTTCGTTCCCGGTTTTTGTTTAAGACCCAATGTTCCGATCCATATAGTAGTATTGGAACCGCCATTGTTTTATAAAATTGTAAAAGTGTCTTCCTTCTAGTTCCTTTGAGACTTGGTTTTCTGGTGCCACACGTATAATAAAATTTATTTATTTTGTTTTCAATGTCTTCAGTTTTTTAGATGTTACATTGTATCCCAAATAATTAAAATTGCTCACTTGTTCTATTATTTTATTTTCTAATTGAAGTTTTACTCTTAGTGGCTCGTACCCAGGAAAAGCTAAAACTTCTGTTTTCAGAGAAGATATTTTCAAGTTGTATGTTAATTTGTAAATTGCCCGTTGTAGGGCGTCTTCTGTCTCAGATATCACAACCTCATCGTCTGCAAAAAGTCAAGTATCTAATAAAATATTGTCGATTTTAAAATGTTCAGTTAAAATAATTTGCCAATTCTGTATATATATATATATATAATTGTGATGGCGAAAGTGGGCATTCCTGTTTTACTCCACAGTTCATCGTTGCTGTTTTATTGGTTTGTGTTTTATGACCCATGCTAATTAATATTTTATTGTCTACATATAAACATTCTATAATTTTTGTGCGATGCCTTTGTTTATCATTATATAATTATATTCCATTATTATTATTATTATTATTATTATTATTATTATTATTATTATTATTATTATTATTATTATTATTATTATTATTGTCCACCGCTGTGGTCTCCAGGTTGCGTGCTGCCTTGTCACGCAGCGGGCCCGGGTTCGATCCCCGGTCGGGGCAATTTTCCTGGGTGAGGTTTTTATCGGGGTTTTTCCTCACCTGTAAGACAAATGTCAGGAAAACTTTAAGGCCCAAACTGTCCCCGAAATCATATGGCCATCATCCTTATCATTATCATCCTTACCATTATCATTATCATCATCATCCTTCACCGGTGTGGAAAGCAACGGGAAGCTACCACACCTACACAATTCCCTAGTAAAGCTGCAGGCATAGCATGAAAGTGCTATGATTACAGGAAAGGACCTGCCTTCGGGCAGAATTACTATGGATGGATTATTATTATTATTATTATTATTATTATTTATTATTATTATTATTAGTATTGGTATTAGTATTATAATTATTGTTGTTGTTGTTATTATTAGACCGAGTACTGGTGGTATAACCACATCACATTAATGTAGAGGAAATGCTACATTAGTGGGAACCCCACATTAATACCCCTCTGGGCCAGCAACCATTGGGCGAAAAGAATTACATTTGCTTTCAAGTCTCAAACCTAGCCTCGGATGAATCAGACAGATGAACCTGTTGACGACCTTTGGGAGAATAAGGACACGACATGGAAGAAGGAAAATATTTTTTAATTTGCAACCTGGAATATACAGGGAATTTCCCATAAAGAGGACTAATTAGACGACATTCTGGCAAAGAAGGGAATTGCATGTGCGGCAATTTCTGAAACTAAAAAAATTAAAAGGTTCGAGAGAAACACAAAATTATTTACAGTTTTATAGCGGAGTAAATCACAACACAAGAACAAGGGCTGGAGTAATGTTAATCATACATAAGAAATTTAGGGCATTAGTAGATAATTACACATTACGTAATGAAAGAATCATTCAAGTAAGACTAAAACTCTCACGAGGATACTTAACAATAATAGGAATGTATGCTCCAATAGAAGGCGAAGAAGAATAAAATGACAAATTCTATTCAAAACTACAAACAATTGTCAGTTATGTAAATAAATCAGATATGCTCTTAATCATGGGAGATTTTAATGGCAGGATAGGGAACAGAAAAATCCAGTGCTACGTAGAAGGACATGGATAAGATACATTAAATAGAAATGGCCAATGACTTATTGATTTTGCAGTTTACAATCAAGTAAAAATTTTGAATTCCATGTATGAACATAACGATAGTCATAAGTATACCTGGGAAGCCAGAAATACTCGATAAATTATAGATTATATTCTTTGTAACCAGAAACTGTCAGATATGGTCTTTGAAACAAGAGTGTTCCGGGGACCAGAAATTGAATCAGATCACTATCTTCTTGTCAGTACTATACATATGAAACCAAGATGGATTAAAACAAAAAAGAAAGTTCAGAAATTGGATTTGAAGTTCAAAGTAAGCTCCCTCAGAGATCCCAGCACAGCTTGGCTTTATAAGACAAGAATGCAAAACATTATGAAGGGGATTGCCCTGTCTCCGAAAATATTGAAGAGGAATGGAGTAAACTTGCTAACATCTTAAAACAATCTGAAAAAGAAAGTCTAGGCACAAAAAGGAGATGGTTAATAAAATGGCATAAGACATTGGGATGAAGAAATAGCGCAAATTATCAAAGACAAACAAGAAGCATACCACAAGTACTTATCAAATAAATCAGAAGAAGACAAAATCAATTACCACAAAACAAGAGCAACAGCGAAAAGAGAAACCAGGAAGAGACATAGAAAAAATTGGAAGGAATTTGTGTCACAATTGGAGAATGATATTACTAGACCCGCACCACAAACATACAAAATCTTGAAAAACTTGAATCGTGAAACAAAAGACAATCTGAACCATAATATCATCCCAGCCAAACAATGGTCAAATTGTTTTCAAAATCTATGGACCAAAACTCCAAATACTCTCACTTTACCATCATCCAAAAACACCTCTACAGACTTCATTACAGAGGATGAACAATCAGAAGTATTAATGAAAATGAGAATCAATAAAGCTCCACGAGAGGATGGAATCAGTATTGAACTATTTAAAAAATGCAAATCCTCTGATTTAGGCAGATTTCTAACATTCTTAAATAAACTATGGGAAGGGAGAGACATCCCGATAAGTTGGACAAAATATATTGTAATACCAATATTTAAAAAAGGAGACAAGAAAAACTGTGAAAATTACAGAGGCATCAGCTTACTAAATACTGGATACAACATTTACGCCAATATAATTAAGAACAAATTATACAAACATCTTAACAGCCTCCTCAGCGAAGAACAGAATGGCTTACGTAAAGGTCGAACCTGCTGTGATGGTTATTTCTCCATGAAATTATTAATAGAAAAACACAGGGAGTTCAATGTAGAAACACATTTAGCTTTTGTGGACTTCAAAAAGCCTTCGACAAAATCAATAGGAATAAACAGTTGGAAATTTTAGCTGACAACAATATACCACAACAGCATATTTTAAATTTATACAATATCTATAAAACAAATTTGATTTCAGTTCGAATCAATAACACACAAACAGAATGGACCGAAATTGATAGGGGCGTAAGACAAGGATGTGGCCTCTCGCACTTGCTCTTTATCGTATGCATGGTAAAATACTCCAAGATTGGGACAGATGAGACATGGTCCTATCCAAATTAATAGAAACCATAAAATAGACTATTTGCTTTTTGCAGATGATTTGGTATTAATAGCTCCTACAGAAACAGATTTACAGTATTCTATACACAATTTTAATATAATTGCAAAAAATGTACAATATGGAAATTAATACAAAGAAAAGTAAAGTGATGTCCTTTTGTGGGAAATACCCTATACCTAGCAAAATTGTTTTGGATGATGAAATTTTAGAACGAGTAAACGAATTTAATTATTTGGGTTATAATTTAACATTTCAAGATGAAACTGATATATCAAAGAATATCACAAATTTTAGAAAAACAACGCGGATAATTAGCAGTATAATGAAAGCATCTTTAGTACAGAAGAACACAAGATTACGGCTTTATAAGGTTCTCGCAAGACCAGTATTATGATATGGTAGTGAAGCATGGACAATACGAAGAAGATATGAAAGCCGAATAACAGCAAATGAGATGCGATTTATGCGCCGTACAGCAGGCTACAAAAAATGGGACCATAAAAGAAGTGAGGAAATTATGGAAGAGTTGGATGTAGAACCCATTCTTCACCATATACAGAACTACCAGAACAACTGGAAAGCCCATCTTCAACGAATGCCGTCGTACTTAGATATAAACCGACAAAATATTTTGGCGAACGTGCGGGAAAACGATCACTGTTTTTACAAAGAGACCTAAAACAAGTTTGAGGAAAAGAATCTTATATACTCAATCTAGGATTTAAAGAGAGAGCAGGGCTTGCTTGGTTCAGGTTAGGGGCATGGAAATTTTTAAAAATTAGTGACAATCACGATATGAAAATATATGTCCAATGTGCGGGAGCTTTGAACAAAAATGTAACGACTTGGAATATTGGAGGCGTCAGTTATTACCGGAAAGAATTGTAAATTCAAATCGTGAAAGATTGGCATGCTACGAGTTATTGGTAAACCCAGAAAATTGGATAAACGTGGGTACATTTCTGGACAAAACGCGGAAAATAAGAACAACACTCATTCATGAATAAATAAATATGTTAAATTGCAATACCATTAGTTCTTAATAATTCTACATAACTAAGTTAATGTATAATGTAATTGTATTGTTGTCTAATTGTAATAGTATTGTGTTTTCTTTTTAGTTTTAAGTATAATATTACCAAACATCAACTTATTGTAACGGACTGTCAACAGCACGTACGGCTTACTGCCCGTGCGACCCATATTTGTAAATAACTTTGTATGTATCTTACTTTTAGTCTAATAAAGTCCTTATGTATGTAGAATTCCAAAAGCCATACTTCGCTACTGTCCCCAAGGCAAAAGATCGCTGGGACGTCCAAAAAAGCGCTGGATGGAAAATTCATCTTTGAGACCGTAACAGGCCACACGGCCTAATACTTGCATGGATGATGATGATTATTATTATTATTATTATTATTATTATTATCATTATCATTATCATTATTATTCGTTGTTGTTGTCTTGTGACAACGCCGTTGCCTTGCAAACTGCGGGCACAGGTTCCATCTCCAGTCGGAACAGGTTTCCTGGATAAGGCATTCTCGATGTTTTCCTCACCTGTAAGACAAATGAATTAAATCTTTAAGGTTTAAATATGACTCTGCACCATTTAATCGTCCTATTATATTCCCCTTGTATGGTATAGATATTGGTGTAAATTTTCTTAAATGTTCGTGCTGTCTCGTAGGTGGCTCCTCATTGAGCTGATTCCTCATTTGTGGTAATTATCCATGCCTTTGCGTGGTTAGAAAAGAATGTAGGCCTATGTGATCTAAGGTTTATATATCCTCTCTCAATAGATCGTATAGAATGAGTGGCATGTGACTCGAAAAAGTAGGCTACTTAAAAGGGAGAGTTTACTCCAAGAATTAGAAAAAAATATTACTGTTATTATTATTATTATTATTATTATTATTATTATTATTATTATTATTATTATTATTATTATTATTATTCTGACCAGCCTCATGGGCTAGTGGTCAGCGTTTCTCACTACTCTTCATGAGGTCCTGGGTTCGATTCCCGGTCAAACCATAGGGATATTTCCTTACAGGGAATTGCTCTTGTGGTTGCTCATGGTCTGGAATTTACGTTAAGTTTAGGTTAAGAACTCTCCTGGCGATTCATTATCATTTATCACCCATCATATCATCGGGGTAACGTAATTCCGCCTTCTAGGCGCCCGAACTTCAGAAGTGGGTTACAATTACGCCAATGCCAGGAGAGAAACCAGAAATGTCGAAATGACAACTGAGGAATTAAATTAAAAATTACTATTATTGTTATTATTTTTTATTATTATCATTACTATTATAAAAATACGAGAATTCTTAACGATTTCTAAGAATTTCTAATATACATATAGTACTACTAGTGTAACTGTTGTGAAAAGCTAACTTCAATATCTGAAATATTGCACCTAATGTAAGTACCCATGATATTAACTAAACATTAATTAGAACCTAAGGATACAAGGCATATATTAATCAATTTTATTAATTTATTTATATTTCTCACTCTAATGAAGCTAAAAGTATATTTCATGACGTTCGTTGATGTATAAAGTGTCATTTTTAATTACAATATCGGTTATTTAGCATCTCACAGTGCTTTAAATCAATGAACTCGGATGGTATGGATATGTTTAAGTCTACTGAGTATTTGGATGTGGAACACGTGGTCAGAAATGTATATTTAAGGTGCGAGAAAATACTTGGTAGCCAAAGCCACATAGTGCTAAACAGTAGACGTCGAGGAGATGGTGTTAAATTGTGTGATGACCTTCAACGTATTTTTGGAACACATACATCGAAGAATATTGTTTTATATCACTAATGGAACAGCAATTATACAGTTTTTAAGGGTGCAAGAAATAAAGCCAAATGATATTGAATCGGCTTTTTTGCCGGTCGAAATAATTTGGTTTATTTTACCGAATGCCTATTACCGTTTCACTCCCAGACAGAGTTCACTGAAATTGGTTCTGAAGGCTTTATTCCTTTTTTCGGGGAACTTACATGGTACCCTATATAATTAACCCAAGCGTGTTGGAAATTAATATTATTTATCATTTTTTAGTTCGGTTTTCTAGTTTTTTTAAACCATTATTTTTTAAGGTCCTTGTGGGTAGGGCATGCAAATGAGGTGAGAGTTTACACTACGATGGAGAAGAAGAAGATAAGAGAATACAATGGCTTCAAAATTACACTAAATACACTAAAATATTTATTGGTGAAATAATACCTTACCTTATTTGTATTTATATTCTTATAGTAATTTACACGACTAGTTACTAAACCTAATTTTGTAACGCGTTGTCAACAATATTTTATCCAGGATCAGAGTATTTTAGTATATATTGTATGTTTAATGAAATTTATTTATTACGGAAAGGATATGTTTAGAGATACAGAAATGTGGGCTTTGGAGAGAATAAAAAGTCACGTAAATCAACAATCATCATTTTCATGGTAGGCCGTCGGCCCGTTCCGCTCTCAGAATCCACCTTTTCATCGTCTTCTAGGACATCCCACATCTCTATAGCCTTGAGGCTTGTTTTGTTACCCTAGAAGAGTTAATTCTTAAAATATGTTCATGCTATTTTTGTTTATAATTTTGTATTTCTTCACTTACATTAAAAATTTTGAGTCTTGCCTAATTGTTTCTCTAGGGATGTGGTCACTTAGAGTATATCCTGCAACGTATCTGAGGAACTTCATCTCTGATGTTTCTAGTAATCTTCTGCCTGATATATTCATGGTCCAATTCTCTGATCCACATGTCACCTTGGGAACTGCCATTACCTTATAAAACTTTAGCATTGTTTCTTTTGTTGTTTTTGTTTGTAGTGTTCTTTTAAACAGTCCCACACCTACTTTGAAATTTATAATTTTTTTATGTATATCATTTTCCCAATTGTAAGATATGTGACATCCTAAATATTTAAAACCCTGTACTAGTTCGATAATATCATCGTTCAAAACTATTTTTGATCGAACTGCATATTTTTCCCCGAAAAACCATTGTTTTTGTTTTCTTCGTTAAAATCTTGAGATATATTTCACCATGTAGAAAACTAAAATCACCAATCATTGTTGTTTTATTCTGATATGTAGGGTGCTAGTTTCATATGTGAATTGAAAGTAAAAATGAGCGGAGAAGGTGATATTCACGGTTCAGCAGGAAATATTTTAAAACAGTCCAAGGTGCAACTATAATACACATCCAGAAATGTCAAGGAAAGTCTGTTTATGTAGTTATACAAAATCATCATTGAAGTGTATTTTACATTTTGTTGAAATTGTATTTTATGTTTGATAGCGTGTTTTGTGTTTTGTTAGAATATAAAGTATAGCTTCTGTTGCCTAGTAACTACCAACTAATGCATCGCTGATTGTTGTGATAGTAGAAGAACAATTTTTTTAATCAGTCCAGCAGTATTTATAATAAAATTACGAAGTTCATATGCAAATCATAATCTAATGCATGCAAACTGTGTACATGCCTTTCATATTTTAATTACGTTTGTCATCCCCAGAAAGTAGTTTGCATTTTACGGGTTTAAGTTTTTGTTAAAAAAACACAATAGTTTTTAATATACTAGAAACCCGGTGCATTTTAAACTGACGCAAAAACATGAGAATTGCGAGCATAAATCACATATTATTATTAGAACTCTGTAGTTACTAATTATGTAAATAAGAGCACTATGGAACAACCTTGTATTTCTGTATTGAGGATGTAAGTATTGGTTTAAATTTGTTTGATCCTAGTAAATTAAATTTATGTTAAACCGAAGAAATAAAAGTATGTGCATAGCAATATTTATCACTTAACGTCAATTATACAGGGTCTTTCAGAATACAGATATCTAGTGGCTGTAGAGGGGACATAGTAGATAACGTTTTGATAGGGAACCCGTGTCCAGAAACGTACCATTTCGCTGTAAAATAAGTTTGAAGTTCGAAACACAATGGGGCTAACATCGTGTGTTTTGTTTCAGAATCAGTATTACCTAGTGGTAGTACTAAATCTGTTAATTCGAAGGAAAATCTTGCACGAATTATGGCGGTAGCAGAAATTATAGAGCACACACCAGGTCTTGTAGAGCCTGTGTATGAAAACATGCGTCGCAGGTATACATTGTGCAACGAAGAACAGGGTCTCAGGTGGAACCACACTTGTAGTACACCCCTAGAAGTCAGTAACACTTATCTTGAAACACAAGACGTGCTCTATCAACCCATTGTTTTTCTATCGTCAAAAACCTATTTCACATCGAAATTGTAAGTTTCCGTCAATGGGTTCCTTATCAAAACTTTATCAACTGAGTTCCCTCAGCAACCCCTAGAAATCTGCAATACTCATTCTGAAACACCCTGTAAAATAATGTTTAAATGTATGTTACTTTGAACGTGTAAATCAGTACGGAATGTACAGAAAAATAACACTGGTCCACTAAAATGAACTTTTTTTCTTTCACAAGAATAAAAATATGAGATTTTAGAAGTATGTTTCGTCCAGAATTTAAATATCATTTCAGTTTTTTTTCCTATCAGGCAAGAGTTTCCTGTGATATTCATTTACATGTTTTATATTTTTTTATAAAATCCATCTAACTCTAACTCATTCTGACTTACCTAGAAAGTGGTAGATAGTAACTTTCGGGCATATTTTGCATCTGGAACATCTCTCTTCTTGGTCCAACAGTAGTCAGCCAGCATATTAGAACTCCACCTGCCTTGGTACCTCTTTTCCATTGTGGAAATTTGCTGATGAAAACTCTCACCGTGCTCATCAGAGACAGCACCAAGATTTTCCGGAAAGAAGTCCAGAAGAAGAGAATGCTAAAATCAATTTTAAAGAAGTAGCTGTCACAAAAAAACTGTGCCTGATGGAAAAATTCTGACTACATATCTGACTTCAGTGTGAAAAAATACACTAGATTCATTAATCAGATTTCTTGTGAAGAAAACCTTGTCGACCAGTGTAGTCCGCTAAGGGCTAAACCTCCAGATAGTGGTACGTCTCACTTTAAGTTCACATTCCACCATCAGTGAGCTACAAAACTTCTTTTTATTGCGTTCAAAATACAGAAGTTATACAGTCACTAAATTATATACGGATGTAGATTTTTATATGTGCAAATTTATGCTAATTTGCATAATTTTGAGAATAGAGATTAACACTTTTAAAATTAATTTTTAACCACCATTGAGCTTGTTATATAAATAGTTAAAATAAAAAAAATGTACCTGAAACATCACTCGATAATGTTAAAATTTGTGCCTGATATATCAATACAAATTTTAATATTTTAACTATTTATAGAGATTAATAATAAGAATACAATTTTAGAGAGATCTAATCAATTTAAATATATTGGATATTATCTCTCTGTCTGGGATGAAAAGAATATCTCTGAATTACGAGTTATAATAAAAGTTTGGGAATAATTAATCAAGTTATGAAACCATCCCTTGTACGAAAAAACACCAGATTTCGTTTGTATAACACTTTGGCTAGGCCAGTGTTGACCTATGGTAATGAAGCATGGACACTAAAAAGACAACATGAAAGCAGAATAACGGCTTGTGAAATGAGATTCATGCGCAGAACAGCGGGTTACAGAAGATTGCCTTCATTGCCAAATGTCAAAAATATAGATATAACATCTAAATATACAAGCGTACTGCTATAAAGCAAATATTCTCTTTTTAAAAAAATTGCTTACCTGTTATTGTGGCCACTAGATGTCAGGGAGAAGATCTTACCACTACCTCTTGTGTGAATTGAGAATAATACATATACAGAGCATCCAATATAAAACCGGACACGCCTCACAGGGTTTCACCCGTCAGGCTGCGCTCTCTCCTCGTCCGCATTTCACTCTGCCAGCCGCAGAGTGTCCGGTTTTATACTGGAAACCCTATATAAAAAAATGTATGTTTGTGTCAGAATACTTGGGTAGCTCAGTTGGTTAGAGATCTAAACGTACCGAGTTTAGAGACTAAAGCATTCATTTTTCTTTTCATATCATATATTTGAATCAAAACTGCATTTTTTACATGGTCAGTTATTGAATTCGCCCGTTATAGGGCTAGTATTAGCGAATTTCGATGTATTGTAGTTAATGCGATCGGAACGTGAAATATTTTTTCATATCTCTATCCATGCTACCAAAAATAACGATACAAACATTATATACAACTTAACGCTCCAGCAGCCGCAATTTTGTTTTTTTTCGCAACAATACTCGGCATATAACAATTAAGAAAAGTAAGATCGATTCCGTTGAGTAAAATCGGATCATTAAGAGTGGGGGTTAATCGGAATAAAACAATTAAAGCAGCTGTAGCAGTTACAATTCCATATTTTCGCATAGAAAGTAAATAAATGGCATTGAAATATAATGAGCAATGTATTCACCAAAGTCAGTGAAATCGGGCCATAAGGAATGGGAATTTACAAAAGAAAAAGTTCAAAAATTGCTCTAGCGACTGTCATTTTCATTTTTTCGCAACGAAACTTTGTATAGAGCATAAAATAAGTAAAATCTAGTTTGAAATCAATATAGACTATTAGTAGCATTACTAATGGGGGTTAACCTAATAGGCGAAATTTTTGTGGTAACATTTTCAACGTCCTAGTGGCTACAATTTTTTTCGGAACGAAACTTGGTAGGCGGATATAAGATTTATTTACAAAAAAAGAACCCTAAAACCACGAAAATCAGACCAGCATAAGTGGTAACTAACACTTGTAATTTTTTTCTATACTTTATTTTTTTAGCTTTGCCTTATATAATTAACTTTTTACCGATTAACAGGATATTAATGATATATGATTTATGGCAATCTGTGAATAAGTGAAAAATACTCGCGTTATACAGGTGTTACCGAAATTAGTACAGATTTTTCATGTTGTGGTAGGGAACATCCATACAAGTATTTTAACTCAATGATCCTTGGGTCGGAAATGCATTGTTGTGGGTCTACAGAATAAAACAGCATTAAAATTGTTGAACACGTTGTTGTTTATTTATTAAATCTAAGAAAAATGGAAGGTATTTCATGTTATTTTACAGTAGGCCTAATTGTTGGAAATGGCGACCAGGCCTAATTGTTGGAAATGGCGACCAGGCCTAATTGTTGGAAATGGCGACCAGGCCTAATTGTTGGAAATGGCGACCAGGCCTAATTGTTGGAAATGGCGACCATTGACCTGGATGCATAGCTCTGCGCGTCTCACCTCGGCCTGATGAATTCTAAGAAACATATCTGGATGCTCCATGATTTCCGCAACCGCTGCGCTGCCACGATACTTGCTACAAACTCTGGAGCCAGTTCCAACAATTACTGTAAGATAACAATATAATTCCTTCCATTTTACTTAGAATTAATAAATGAACAACAAAGTGTTCAACAATTTTAGGTACTGCTTTATTCTGTAGACCCACAACAATGCATTTCCGACCCAAGGTGCATTGTGTTAAAATACTTGTATGGATGTTCCTTACCACCACACGAAAAATCTGCACTCATTTCGGTAACATCCTGCATATTATCATTTAAGTAATTGCCAAGGAAACAAGGAACGCAGCAGTAGGGAGTATAATTTTCTCTTGTTACAGTGGTGAAGCAGTACTACGAGGTTCAGGTTTACGACGAATATGTGGTGAGTGGAAACACGGCGGTCCTCAAGTGTCACATTCCTTCTTTCGTACGAGATTACGTCGTCGTGACATCCTGGCTTCGTGGTAACAAACAACGAATCATATCTGACATCCAAACAGGTAAGATTAACAGTTGACTGGTGTAAGTTTCATCTTACTGTTATCGATATATTTATTAAACATTAATAAGAATTATTAGTCGCCCAGAGGTCGAAGTTCGACCACAATTCATTAATTTCTTAAGTTTGTCAAAAATACGTCATTATGCATTAATTTTGGATTTATTTTAAAAATATGAACGCTAGGAAATATGTGGTATAGCTTGCTAAACCATATTTAAAAAACAATAACTCGTAATTTGACATTTATATACTACTTATAATAGGCCTATTTAAATTTACACTTGGCCTATTATTATGTGTACGGGAATATACAGGCTGTCCCATTCAAACCTCCCACATTTTAATTAATCATAATTAACAAAGTATGCGGAATTATGAAATTAGGCCGGTATTAAACGAAACAAAAACTCAAAGAATTTTCATTACCACACACTAAAACACCTATATATGTGCACCATTAGTAGCACGAACAGTATCAAGTCTGTATTCGATTTCGTGCCACGTTCTGACCAACATTTCCATTGGAACTGTGCAATTGTGTCAAGGATACGGGTTCGTAAATCATGAAGATCTTGTACAGGAGTCACAAACACACGTTCTTTTACATACCCCCAGAGGAAGAAGTCCAGTGGAGTGATGTCTGGCGAACGTGCTTTATGTCATTATTGTCCAACATGCGACAGATGAATTAACTGTAACAATGAAAACAAACATTCTTTGAGTTTCTCTTTTTTTTAATACCAACTTCATTTCATAATTCCACATACTTTGAGAGTTATGATTAATTAAAATGTGGGAGGTTTGAATGGGACACGGTGTGATCCCTTCCTCTTTGTCTCTCAATTCGATCCTTATTTTCTATGTTGAGGCATAATGGAAGTAGGTGCGAATACGTAAATACAAAAAAAAATATGTATTGAACTTACTCAAACAAAGATTAGACAGGGTTTAATTTAAATTTAAATAATATAATGTACTCACATTTTTTAAGTCACTAATAATTATAAATATGCGAGAGTAAGTCAATTCACGTTGCTGCTGCACAATTTTCTTTTTACAACAATGCACTTTCAGTATGAACGTAAACAAATTACAGAAATAAATGAGTAATACACACGAATTTCTTAGAAACAATTTATTTTATTTTGTTTAATTTAATTTAATTTATTTACAACACATATTATACATAAATTTTATTTTTCTGCTCTCCTTCTCTATATGAACTTTAATTATACCAAATATCACACTCCTCCGTGCGCGCAATCTGCTTAAAAAGGGGTGCACAGTTTTTCCTTCAGGTATTAATGTATACATTTTTTAGACTAGTAGAATTTTTACTTCCTGTATTGTTTGGCTTAATCTGACAGTCATTTAAGGAAAAGAAACTCGATATTTTCTCTAGGTTACTTCGATTTATAGAAATATATGTTTTGATTGATTCTCATTCGCCCAACTCGGACATGGGTGCTCCCCTAGCGGGAAGTTTGTTAAGGAGACTAATTATTTTTTTGCTTATTTCCATATATATATATATATATATATATATATATATATGTATCTCCGCTAGTAACATGTGGTTAGTACACCACATCTAGGAGAAATGTAGTAGTAAACTAAGATATTACTTTCACGAAGATAGGTCGAATAAATTTGATCAGGGATAATTTTATTCAGGCTTAAGGTTCTTATGAAAATCTTCAGACTCGGAACCCATGGTATCATTAGATTCTCCTTGGAAATCAATATAATTTATAAGTGCGAAAAAGAAAATAACGGTTTATTCATGGGTTTATTTATCTTCAAATTTTGGCATACAGGAAATATCGATGTTGTTCAACTAATAGTAGGTTTTCTATGTTTAAAAGAAATGGTGACTTTTTTCCTGTACCCTTCATATGTTGTTATTGGAACGTAAACTTGAAAATTGGCTGTTATGGAAAATTTACCGTTAAGGTTAGATTTAAAAAAAATATCTACTCTATCAAGATCGTTTTCAATAACCTGCTTAATAAGGTACAAAGCTAATTTAATATATATTTCTACTTACCAACAGATACATAGTCAATAATAGAATTCGGATTATAATGTTGCATAGTAGCTAATACCTGGCGTGCGCTCCTACGCCTAAATAAATGAAAATTAATGTTGTTTTATGTTTAGTTAAATGAGTAAAGGGAAAAAATAATTATACATCTATACTTTTTAGATATCCCGTGCTGATTACCCGGCTTTCCTCTGGAATCTACAGTACTTATCCAGTTATTCTTGACATAAATGAGCTAAAATACGAAAACTAATGTTTATTATGTTTAGAAGAAACAGGTCTACAACAGATCAGATTTTTAGTATAAGACAGATTTTAGAAAAGAAATGGGAATATAATGGTACTGTACATCAACTATACGTAGACTTCAAAAAAAAGCATTTGATTCAGTTAAGAGGGAGAAGTTATATAGTATCCTACTGGAGTTCGGAAATCCTAAAAAGCTAGTTACACTTATACGAATGTGTCTAAATGGCACAAAGAGTAGGGTGCGTGTAGGCAAACAGTTTCTCGGATACTTTTCAAATCCAGAATGGGTTGAAGCATGGAGATGCACTATCTCCTCTACTATTTAATTTTGTCCTAGAGCATGCCATTCTAATCTTTAGAGGATAAAGAAGGCTTACACACTAAATGGATTTAATAAGCCGTTAGTTTATGCTGATGATGTAGTACTATTGGGCGATAGCGAGGAGATACTAAAGGCCAACACGCACACACTGTTGAGGAACACTAAGAAATTGAGACTGGAAGTAAATATCAATAAAACTAAATATATGGTCACACATAGAAATGTATTATATGATGGAAATGGACAGCTAATGGCAAATGAGGGAAATTTTGAGGAAGTGGCTGAATTCAAATACCTAGGAACAGTAATCACAAATAGGAATGAGATTCACAAAGAGGTTAAACATAGGCTCAATTCTGGAAATGTGTGCTATTATGCATTACAGAGACTATTGACGTCCCAACTCCTTTCAAAAAATGTTAAACTGAAAATATATAAAACTATTATTCTACCAGTTATATTATATGGATGCGAAACATGGACTCTTACTTTAAGGGAGGAAAGGAGATAACAAGTATTTGAGAGTAAAGTTCATAGGAACATTTTTGGACCAAAGAGATATGAACAGACAGGTGAATGGAGAAGACTACAAAACAGTGAACTACATGGTCTTTATAGGAAGCCAGATATAATAAGAACAATTAAGTCTCATAGACTGTGATGGACAGGAAATGTGGCACAAATGGGGAATGAAAGACTTGCATGGAAGCTTCTTGTAGGAAAACCAGAGGAAACATGCCCAGTTGGTAGAACAAGAATGAGGTGGGAGAATAACATTAACTATGATTTGAGGGAAGTAGATTATACTGGGAATGATTGGAAAACATTAGCTCAGGATAGGGATGTATGGAGAGCTTATGTCTGCATGGCCATGAACCTATGGGTTTGATAGTGCCAGAGAGTATGTATGTAAGTAAGTATGTTTAGTTAAATAGGTAGAGGGAAACATTTATATCGTAATTATTTTTAGATACCCCGTGCTAGTTTACACGGAGTTGTCCAGGAATCTACTCATCCCGATCTTCTTGGTATAAATGAGCTGAAAGGCAAAAAGTAAAATGTTTCTTATGATTAGTCGAATAAGTAAAATGAAAAATAATTATAAATGTATATCGTAATTATTTTAAGATTCCCCGTGCTGATTACCCGGTGTTGCCCGGGAATCTACTTATCTCGATCATCTTGGCATAAATGAGCTAAACGATAAAATTCGTTATTGTAAGTTATCCGTAAAAGAATGCCCGCCATGTGCTTGCTGTGCTTGCATAGGAATCTACGTACTTGTAACGATCTTGGCATCAATGAAAGACAAAAATGGTTATTGTGAGTTATCCGTAAGAGATAAACACATGCTGTCGCGGACGTTTTTGTAGAGCTTGTTGAGATATTCAATTCTGTGTACAAAAATATTGTGTATTTGTTATGGTTTAGGCAGCGTAAGGCATTTAAGCTTCCAAGGAGCTACTTTTTTTACGTTTTCCGCTACAAAGAGCAATTTTCAAGGGTGTAGGAGTTGAGTACCAGAACTCTTTTTACACGCTTTATATTAGCTTGACCTGTATCTATCTATCTATCTATCTATCTATCTTTGAATGCAGGCTTTCAAGGTCGGTAATCATAATGTTGAGTGATTCCGGGTTCTGTGGCCGTGGTCCATAGTTGGTGTTGATACCAGACGTTTCGCCCTCAACTGCGGAGGGCATCTTCAGTGGCGAGTGCTTCTAGGCGTGTTTCCTGGTCGGAAGCTCTACTTAGAGTGAACGCTGCGGGTGTTGTATTGATACTAGTGGTGGGAGCAGGGTGAGCGGGCGTGGCTCTTGCTGATTGGCTAATGGTCGTCTCCTTGTTGTCCCTAGTGTTGATGCATTTATTTTCTAGTGTACGGTACCAGGCCTTAGACAGTTTAATACCTTCCTCTTTTCTGTTAATATTTTCCTTATGCTTGTGTATTTCTATAGCCTCTCGATATAATCTAGGGAAATAATAGGAAGTTGTGGCTAAAACTTGTGTATCATCGAATAGAATCTGGTGTCCATTCATAATGGCATGTTCTGCTACAGCCGATTTATCCATTTCTCCTTGTCTGCAGTTTCTTTTGTGTTCTGATAAACGGGTGGCTATACTTCTTTTTGTGGTCCCTATGTATGGTTTACCACACGAACAAGGAAGTCGATATACGCCGCAAGTGGAGAGAGGTGGCCGAGGATCCTTAGCTGAGCGAAGGCAGTCTTCTATTTTTCTTGTAGGTCTGTAAACTGTTTTTATGTGTATTTTCGTAGGAGTTTTCCGATACGATCTGTGACTCTTTGTACATATGGTAAGTAGGCTATGCTGGTTGAGGGTGTGTTATCCATTCTGACGTGCTGTCTTCGTGGATGTATGGTTTGTCTTATTTCCTTGGATGTGTAGCCATTTTTCTGGAAACAATTGAACAGATGGTGTTGTTCTTGTTTAAGGTGTTGTGGTTGGCATAACTTAGTCGCTCTGTCGAACAGTGTCTTAATGACACCTCGCTTTTGTCTTGGATGGTGGTTAGAGTCTTTGTGCAGATATCGGTCTGTGTGTGTAGGTTTTCTGTAAACTGTATGTTGAATTTCCCCATTGCCAGTCCTATTATATTTGAATATCCAGGAAAGGAAGTCTTCCATTATCTTCTTTTTCCATAGTGAACTGTATTTTGTTGTGTCTGCTGTTAAGGTGTTGAAGGAAACGTTCCAATTCTTCACTGCCATGTCTCCATACTACGAATGTGTCATCAACATAGCGAAACCAATGTTCTGGAGACTTGGGAGCTGTTTTTAGTGCTTCTGTTTCGAATTTCTCCATGAAAAAATTCGCTACTACTGGGCTTATATAAAAATGCAATCGCGACCCTTACAGCAATCAGTCGGTCTACAACATACCGTAACAAACCTGTCATCACGAACGCTCTCAACTGAAGAAACATCTGTACTATCAAAAGGAGGCAACTACGCTATCACACCCACATCAATACCTGTAGAGGACATTATCTCTAACATCGAGGCAAGCATCAAGAATCTCCCCTTGCAAACAACTGATGAAATTCGTTATGAAGCTGCAAGAATACTCCGTCGCGCCCAACCACCGAAAAGCAATTTAACTAAGAAGGAGAGACTAGCGCTAAAAACTTTAAATAATGATAATAATATCACTATTTTACCAGCCGATAAAGGAAACTCTACAGTTGTTATGAATACACATGAATACAAAGAGAAAATAATAGAGATTCTGACACCAGATATATACAAACCTATCAAGCGAGACCCTACATCCGGTATTCTTCGAAAAACCAACAATCTTATCAAGCAATCGTCCTTGCCAGAAGGATTAAGAAGAAATTACGCGTATCCGAAGCTCAACCTCCAAGACTCTATGGTCTTCCAAAAATACACAAGAACAACATTCCACTCCGGCCAATTGTCAGTGCCATCGGTTCTCTGACCTACTTACTGGCAAAGCATCTTACAGGACTTCTGAACCACTCCTTGAAAAAACGGACAGCTACATCAGAGACTCGACACATTTCATTGAGAGACTACGGAATATAAACGTAACATCTCAAGATATACTGGTTAGCTTCGATGTGGTTTCCCTTTTCACCATGGTGCCAGTAAATGAGACCATGGACTACATTAGACAGATTTTCACAGAAGAAATATCCAATTTATTCAGGCATGTACTAACTACTACTTACTTCCAATGGAACAACAGCTACTATGACAGACCGACGGAGTAGCCATGGGCAGTCCTCTAAGCCCAGTAGTAGCGAATTTTTTCATGGAGAAATTCGAAACAGAAGCACTAAAAACAGCTCCCAAGTCTCCAGAACATTGGTTTCGCTATGTTGATGACACATTCGTAGTATGGAGACATGGCAGTGAAGAATTGGAACGTTTCCTTCAACACCTTAACAGCAGACACAACAAAATACAGTTCACTATGGAAAAAGAAGATAATGGAGACTTCCTTTCCTGGATGTTCAAATAATAAGGACTGGCAATGGGGAAATTCAACATACAGTTTACAGAAAACCTACACACACAGACCGATATCTGCACAAAGACTCTAACCACCATCCAAGACAAAAGCGAGGTGTCATTAAGACACTGTTCGACAGAGCGACTAAGTTATGCCAACCACAACACCTTAAACAAGAACAACACCATCTGTTCAATTGTTTCCAGAAAAATGGCTACACATCCAAGGAAATAAGACAAACCATACATCCACGAAGACAGCACGTCAGAATGGATACACACCCTCAACCAGCATAGCCTACTTACCATATGTACAAAGAGTCACAGATCGTATCGGAAAACTCCTACGAAAATACAACATAAAAACAGTTTACAGACCTACAAGAAAAATAGAAGACTGCCTTCGCTCAGCTAAGGATCCTCGGCCACCTCTCTCCACTTGCGGCGTATATTCGACTTCCTTGTTCGTGTGGGTAAACCATACATAGGGACCACAAAAAGAAGTATAGCCACCCGTTTATCAGAACACAAAAGAAACTGCAGACAAGGAGAAATGGATAAATCGGCTGTAGCAGAACATGCCATTATGAATGGACACCAGATTCTATTCGATGATACACAAGTTTTAGCCACAACTTCCTATTATTTCCCTAGATTATATCGAGAGGCTATAGAAATACACAAGCATAAGAAAATATTAACAGAAAAGAGGAAGGATAATAAACTGTCTAAGGCCTGGTACCGTACACCTAGAAAATAAATGCATCAACACTAGGGACAACAAGGAGACGACCATTAGCCAATCAGCAAGAGCCACGCCCGCTCACCCTGCTCCCACCACTAGTATCAATACAACACCCGCAGCGTTCACTCTAAGTAGAGCTTCCGACCAGGAAACACGCCTAGAAGCACTCGCCACTGAAGATGCCCTCCGCAGTTGAGGGCGAAACGTCTGGTATCAACACCAACTATGGACCACGGCCACAGAACCCGGAATCACTCAACATTATATCTATCTATCTATCTATGTAACTGAATCTTTCAATGCGATTTTCACCCACTTAAAATAATTGGATCGACTTGAAATTTTGTATACTTGTAAAAGACACATGACAATACAATAATTTCATATTTATTTTCTAAAATCCTTGCCAGAATCATCAGAAAATCAAAAAAAGTGAATTTGTATTTATGTAACGGTATTTTTGAACACGATTTTCACCCACTTAGAAACATAGGATAGACTTGAAACTTTGTATACTTCTAAAGGACCCGTGACAATACAATAGTTTCATATTTATTTTCTAGAATCCTGGCCAGAATCATCAGAAAATCAGAAAAAGTGTCTTTGTATTTATGTAACGGAATCTTTGAACACGATTTTTACCCACTTAGAATCATTTGATCGATTTGAAACTTTGTATACTTTTAAAGGACCCGTGACAATACAATAAATTCATATTTAGTTTCTAAAATCCTGGCCAGAATCATCAGAAAAAAAAATTAAAACTCGTGTAATAGGTTGCGGACTTGTCGACTTTTTAATCAATCGTTGTAAGAGCTCAGTTGGTAAAGCGGTGAACTAGTGGTATATAATTTCAGTAATCCATAGGTCGCTGGTTCAAATCCGGCTGGAGGTGGATTTTTTTAGAAGAGTAATACTTTTAGCTCATACTACAATAGTATCGAATTTAAAGATGTTTACATTTTTATTTTATTATGTAAAATATTAAAACTAAAATTAAAAAATAAATAATAGTTTTAAAAAACTAAAACAGCACGCTTTATTAGGAAACCGAACTCAAAAATGAAAAATAATTTTAATTTCCAACACACTTGGGATAAATTTAAAGTGGTCAACAAAAAAATCATCTCCAACACATCTAGAATAAAACTAGAGTTATCAACAAAAAGAAAATAATTTTACCATAAAAAGCGTGGGGTGCTTTTTATGATTTTTACATTTTCTTGTTAGAGACTTTACTTTTACCAATATCTGTTTATTATCAAATATATTAATTGATATAGAGCACGCCACGCTTTTCATGGTAAAATTATTTTCTTTTTGTTGATAAATGTAGTTTTATTCTATATGTGTTGGAGATGATTTTTTTGTTGACCACATTAAATTTATCCCAAGCGTGTTGGAAATTAAAATTATTTTTCATTTTTGAGTTCGGTTTCCTAATAAAGCGTGCTGTTTTAGTTTTTTAAAACTATTATTTATTTAGCCTATGTTCATCCCGGGAATCTCCACAACATTTTGCAAAAGCTCCATCACAATCGGATCAACGCGCATAAAGTACGAACAAACAAATAGACATTAATTTTTATATATTAAATTAACAGCATCTTAACTTTTATAAGATTCATGATGTGTTCCGTTGAGGTATTATTCAAAATTAGAATATAAAATTATACAATATTTACCTGAAAGATCCGTCTGCTCAACTTAATTAATTATTTAACTGTAGCGCATTCGGGACTTGTCCCATCATCGGCAGGATTCAAAACTGGTGTTTCACTGAAGATCTGGTAGAGGGGGTTACATATATTGGATTCGTTTTCGTTTATCAGATTGTCGTTGTTGTGAGCTGCTTTCATGATTTCCATCTCTTCGAATATGTTTATCTTCGCTGGATTATTTTCTCTGTGCATTATTCTTAGGGTGTTTTCAATATTTAACATGCGATGTCCTTCATGGATAACATGTTTTGCATAGCTTGATTTTCCTTCTGCGTGAATAAATTCTCGGAAATGTTATTTAAATCTGATGTTAAAACTTCTGTTTGTTCTTCCTATATAAAACTAACGGACAGTAAACTTGAAGAAAACTATATCAATCAGA
Organism: Diploptera punctata; assembly: GCA_030220185.1. NCBI lineage: Eukaryota > Metazoa > Arthropoda > Insecta > Blattodea > Blaberidae > Diploptera > Diploptera punctata. The sequence goes on from JASPKZ010007908.1 coordinate 1,451,056, forward strand.
TAAACATATTAATAGCAACAACAATAAAACAAAATTACTTCCAATCTAACAATTAACTTTTTATTCAAGAAGACGGGATCCCGATGGGGAGTTCTAAATCCGGTATAATGGCCGAAATCGTCCTACAAGAACTGTAAAATAAACATTTTGAGGAACTAATACGCACAATTAACATAAAACTGATAGTACGATATGTCGATGACGTACTAGTAATATACGACAATGAAAATAGAAAAGAAAAAGAAATACTACAAGACTTGAATAACATGCATGAAAAAATCACTTTCACCAAAGAAATAGAAGTTAATAGTAGTATAAACTACTTAGATTTGTCTATAACCAAAAATCTACACAACAATAAATTGGAAATCGGCTCTACTGGAATCCTATAAACAATGCTCTGGCCATAAACAAAAAACTACACACCCATTTCAACAAAAAATAAGTACATTTAACAGCTTAATCAATAGAATGTTAAAACTTCCATTAAGCAAAGACAATTATATTCAAGAACTCAACTACATTAAATATATGGCAAAAACCAATAGCTATAATAAAGAAATCATAGATAAACTCGTAAATAAACAAAAAGAAAGAACGTAATAAGCAACATAACCAAATTAGAAAAAGAATCTGATAACAACAAGAAAACATGGATAACACATATAAAGGAAAAGAAACGACAAAATTAGTCAATACACTAAAGAAAGCCGATAAAAACGTAAAAATAGCTTACAGAGCTAATAACAAGTTAAACAACATAATAAACAATAACATTAAAGAAAATAACATTTTCAACAGCAAAGGAGTATATAAATTGACATGTAAGGACTGCAACAAATTTTATATAGGAAGAAAAAACAGAAGTCTTAACATCAGATTTAAAGAACATTTCCGAGACTTTATTCACGCAGAAGGAAAATCAAGCTATGCAAAACACGTTATCCATGAAGGACATCGCATGTTAAATATTGAAAACACCCTAACAGTAATGCACAGAGAAAATAATCCAGCGAAGATAAACATACTCGAAGAAATGGAATTCATGAAAGCAGCTCACAACAACGACAATTTGATAAACGAAAACGAACCCAATACATGTAACCCCCTCTACCAGATCTTCAGTGAAACACCAGTTTTGAATCCTGCCGATGATGGGACAAATCCCGAAAACGCTACAGTTAAATAATTAATTAAGTCGAGGAGACGGACCTTTCAGGTGAATATTCCATAATTTTATATTTTAAGTATCTTAACAGTCATACAGTGAGTTCAATAATTTCCAGTACATTTTTGGGATAACATGGTCCAAATATAACAAAAATTATTATTAAGTTTGTACTACAAAGTGAGTTTTCCACCAACTCCACAACTCAAAACATAGGCGTATGCAATATTCTATTAGAATATAGTAGTTAAATGCGGTGAAACACTTCTATACACATGTGACAATCACGAAGATTCCCAACAATTTTGCCAATGTAGGGATGACATATGGTCAACATATCGGGTCCCCCAGTCGTTATATCTGACTTTTTTCAATCTAAAAAATGTACTTAGGGTAGCAATAATTTTTCCCTGATATGCTGGGTACGAACCACTCCCGTACTGGGCGAAATTTCACGAGAATTTTATTTTTCCTCTGTAGGGAATCTAGCCAGTGCATCTCGTAGCTCAGAACAAGTCATAATTCCTTAGACCGCTCGGTTAGGGTGTGGGACATTATTGCTGTTACAGAGTAGAAACAAATCATTGTTGTACCTTATATATATATATATATGTAAATTTTTTTTTCAAACATGCAGGCATCAATTCTCTCTTAAAATGGTAATCTTTTTCCCCTGAACGTGTATTTAATATTTGAAAAATCTCTAGGAATATTGCGTTGACATCTACCTTTTCATTTATTGATTTCATATATCCTTGAGTGATGAAAAGATACCTTTACTGTCGCATAAAATAGCAAATAAAAAACTTTTCAACTAAAAGTTATAACTACGCGACTTTTGAGATACTTTTATAGCTTACCCACACGAAATCAGAGATTCTTTTGTATTTATGGTGACATATTTCAATATGCCGTGCGTGTTACAACATATGTTCCAGTTTATATGACCACATGTACCCGATAGACATCTTTATACAGCCTATATAAAAGTGAAGCTTTTGAAATGAAATAAATTATGGCGCACGGACCAGTCTCACGAATGCACAACTAGTTGATATAATAATCTATTGCTGATTGATTATGTTTCTAGCGAAATTAATAATTTAGCGTGAAAAACTTGACCGGGATATTTTGTAAATAGAACACAATAAACAAAATAAAATAATCAAACAAAATTAATAAAACAAGGCTAAAATATTCATAACAGTAGGATCGAACACGCGACCGCTTCCATGAAAAGCAGGGTATTCCATCCTCTAGGCCACAACCAACAGTAGCAGAAATGTTCTATGTGAAGCGATGCATTACCCCACTTATACAGGGTGTTCAGAAATTCATATTACAAACGTTTAGGGCTAGTAGAGTGGACTGTATAGACAGTGTTTTGAATAGGAAACCATTTCCGGAAGCGTGCCGTTTCCGCGCTACAGCTATTGAAATGTGTCGGATTTACCGGTGTTGTTTTGCAACCGAATAGGCAGTACATGACGTTAGAAGATCGCTTGATTGCACATAACATTTACTCTGTCATTGAATGTCCGTCAGGGACTGTGGTTTCAGCACGATGGCGCACCGCCCCACTTTACACGTGACGTGCAGGGACATCTTAATCGAAGATTCGTATAAATATGGATAGGCCTGGGTGGTCATATTGAATGGCCCCCACGATCGCCGGATTTAACGCCATTGAATTATTTCTTGTGGGGTCTTATGAAGAGTATGATGTGTGAGACTCTCGTAGTGACCGAGGAAGAACTGCTGACACGAGTTCTGGTCGCTGCACAAGAGATTAACGGGCACCAGGTGTGATGGAACGATTGAACCGGAACATTAGTCGTCGACACTCTGTTTGCAACGACATTGGTGGTCGTCACATCGAGCCTCTGTTGTAATGATTAGTTTCTTCTTGGACACATCCTATGCAGAAGATAAAAAAAAATGATTTTATTTTTTTCCACCGTTGACAGAAGTGTTATTATGATCAGTGAAAGTGTTTTAGTTACTTTGGTATTGTTACCAAATAAATTTGACTTTCTTCTGTAATGACTCAAACGTCATTTAATTCTGTACATTACGTCACATCTCATTTGACATGGTGCTCTTCTGGCGTTATGTAGTGCCTATTCGGTTGTAAAACAACAACGGCAAATACGACATATTTTAATGGCTGTAGCACGGAAGTGCTACATATCTGGACATGGGTTCCTATCCAAAATAGTTTCTACTCAGTCCCCTCTACTAGCCCTTGAAGTTTATAATATGAATTTCCAAACACCCTGTATTACAAAATTAAACGCGTATCTTAACTTCACTAATTGTAATTAATCAGATACTCTTTTCATTCCATCCATCCATAATAATTCTGCTCGAGGACAGGTCTTTCACTGCAATCATAGCATTTTCGTGCTATGCTTTGCAGTTTCATTAGGGAATTATAGGTGTGGTAGCTTCCCGTTGTTTTCCACACCGGTGAAGGATGATGATGATATTGATCCGGATGATGATGGCCGGATGATTTTCGGGGACCGTTGTACAGTGGGCCGGAAACGAAATATAGGTGGAAAAAACTATTTCCACTCACTCTCGTCAATGTATCTGTTCTTTCACTCTAATATAACTGTCATGACTGCTCTTCACTTATCTGCAAAGAGGTTATGATTCTAATATTTATGAAGACAATAGAAACATCGTAAGTTGCCAAAAAGTTAAGAACTCATCTGGTCTGTATCCCAGTTGTGTTGTTAGTGTTGTGTGTTTAAGTTGAGTGAGCTATTCTTACTCTGTAAGGAGACGTCACCTCAAGGTTAGGACTTTTCATTGATATTCATAAAGCTGTTCTATATACACAGATATCATGTTAAATACACGTGCAATCACACCTTCCAAACGTTAAAAAAGTTACAACTCATCTTATTTTAAATTGAACAACCAAAAAAATACGCTTGACGGTAGTGCAAATTTTAGTTAGAATATAGAGTGATATATGGACTTTAATTTCCGCACAATAATATCTGTGCAAATTATTGCGTTTTTTAAAATTATCTTTCATAATACATGAAACGGCCAGTAACTGAAGCCTACCGTCACGCGCAGAGAATTGTTTGATTTAATATATGAAGAAAAGTGTTCGATAGAGACAATAAGTGATAATAGTAACAAATGGAGTTAGGGGTAAGTTCGGGAGTATTTTTAAATATATTGAAAAACACAATTTTTGAAAAGCGAGTTTGCTCAAAGTAGGAAGTTGTCGAACGAGAAAAAAGTTTGGCTAGAAGTGAATGTTACACTTTTCCGTTATAAGAATTTAGAACAATCACAGTTGTTGAAAATATTGTTCCATCTGCTTATGGAATTGGAGGGTCCAAAATAGGTTCTAAAAAAACCAGAAAAACAAACATACAAAAAAGGTCACTTATGCAGGAATTCTCCCGGGATGAACTTGCTCTTGGAACAGAAATGTCACTTCGGTGATATGGGAAACGGGATACTGCTGATGTTTTAAATAAATTACTAAAATAGAACATAAATAAAAATACCTTCAAAATATAATAAACATTACAAATCACCCCGTTCAGCTCCCCTATCTTTTATATAGAAAAAAGCATTGTCTTTTTTGACAATGAAATATTAAACGCCAATATATTAAACATGAGACTAGGCTACCAAAAGAGAGGCTATGATATTCCACCCTATAGAGAAGAGTCAAATTTGTTATGCTTACCCTTCTCAATACCATATTAGTGTCCAGATATTTTCAGCAGAAATAAGACTATCTTTTTTTGGTAGTTTTTATTCCAGCCTCTTCGAAAGATATTTTGGGTCAAATAATTCCATAAGCAGATGGAACAGGGTTTTCCGACGACTGTCATTGTTCTAAATTCTTAACAACGGGAAAGTTAGCATTCACTTCTAGCCAATCAGAATATTTCAGTAGAAATCTACTTTTTTCGCGCACAACTTCCTACATTTCACAAAATCGCTTTTCGAAAAAATATTTTGTTTGAAATATATTTTAAAATACTCTCCGAACATCCCCCTAACTCTAATTTATTAATAATTGATCACTTAGTACCTCTTTCGAACACTTTTCTTCATATATTAAATCAAATAATTTTCTGCGCATGACGGTAGACCTCAGCTGCTTGCCGCCTCCTCTAATAAGAATCCTAATAAGAAACATGTTAAATATATCAAAATGTATTAAATATATCAATAAAAAAAACAAATTGAGGTAAAGTATACATATAGAATCCATCCATAGTAATTCTGCCCGAAGGCAGGTCTTTCGCTGCAATCACAGCAATTTCATGCTATGCTTGCAGCTTTACTAGGGAATTGTGTAGGTGTGGTAGCTTCCCGTTGCTTTCCACACCGGTGAAGGATGATAGTTATGATGATGATAAGGATGATGATGATGGCCATGTGATTTCGGGGACGTTTGGGCCTTAAAGTTTTTCATGACATTGTGTATTACAGGTGTCCCGCGCCGTAGCCGAGCGGTTAAGGCAGGAAGCCTTGGCGCAGAGCTACGGGACTTGCGCTGGTTCGAGTCTCCATAGGGGAAGAAATTTTCTCATGGTATTTCGGCCCGTATGGGACGGTGACCACCCAGCATCGTGAGGCAAATGGGTAGCTACAATAAGTAGCGGCTCCAGGTTGAGGAACCAGCTATAACGGATGGGGGAAGCGACATTGCTAACCACATGTCAACCCTACACTGGCTGTTGATCATCTACCTCTGTGATTGACACATGTGGATGTGAAGGGCCAGCAGTCGGCTGGTAAAAGGGCAACCGCTGCAAAGTGGAAAGACCATCAATCGGAATCGGTCTTACAGGTGAGAAAAAACCCCGATAAAAACCTCACCCAGAAAAACTGCCCCGACCGGGGATCGAACCCGGGCCCGCTGCGTGACAAGGCAGCACGCTACCTCGAGACCACAGCGGTGGACATACATATAGAATAAGAAGAATATATCTCTGAGCTTTAACACAAAACGTATTTATTTGCACAGCTCGGAACACAACTGGGATGCGAACGAACCAGATGAGTTCTTAACTCCCGGCAACATCCGATGTTTATATTGTCTTCATAAATTTTAGAATTCTACCATTCTTAGCAGATAAGGGATGAATAGTCATCTGGCAGTCAGATGAGAGTGAAGAAAGATGAATTGGTGAGGGTGAGAAAAATACTTTTTTCCAGCTAGATTTCGTTTCTGGTCCACTGTGGGTTGGGCCCTAAGCTTCCCGACATTTGTCTTACAGGTGAGAAAAAACCCGGAAAAACCTCACCTAGGAGCCAGTCTTGACCGTAAATCGAACGCGGGCCCGCAGGGTGACAAGGCAGCACTCAACTTCGAGACAACAACGGTGGACTCTCTTTTCATTAATTGTGGAAATAAACAAACTTGTTATGTCTCTCGATTTTAAAAACGAAGTAATTGGATTTTAAAACAGATATTAATTTTCTATATTTCAATCTCCAGAGTAAAATGGACTCACAAGTGTTGGATGTATGTGTTTTCACTTTGTAAAGTACAACCCCCATGCATATTAAACAAATCTATCTGACCTGGATCAAAACTGGGCCGCGATGTCGCAAGTCGATATCTGATTTCCACTCAAGCTAACGATACGTATATTACTTGAAGAGAGGTTTTGAACTCATACTAGGAAGCACACAAAACAGTTTATTGGTGTGAATCGGGGTTCAAAGCCCTTCATTTCCACAACCAACAATTGCATAATTAATTTTTAATGACTGCATGTGTTTAGAGATAGGAGAACCAGTAGTTATTTTATGCCGTGAATATCATTGCCAAAGATTTATTTACGCGTTTTTTTTTTTTTTCAATATATCCATATTACTTTTAGTTTGAAAATTTTCCGGAATATTCTCCTAACCAAACGTTAAATACAAGAAATAAATTGGACCCCTTTCCTCCCGTAAGACTAATCTTAGAATTCAAGTTTGTAGGACATTTCTTTCTAGTTTTAATTAATGTACGATACCTCCTTTGTCATTTTTTTTCAGAGTATTCTCTATACCAGCGGTATCATTACGCGGCCCGCGGGCCGCATGTGGCTCTTGAAGATATTTATTAAGGCTCTTGGAATAATTTTACCTTCATTACATTACATTTAAATTTTAAATTCTAAGTATAAAAATATATAATCTTTATTGAAATTCTACAAAACTTTGGATATCCCTGTGTCATTCCGAACAATACAGTACCGCACGTGTTCAACAATGCAATGCAATGTCCTGGCTCGTGTTATTGGTTTTGAATATGTGTACGTTTGTTTTTAAAACCGTTTAAACTTCTACATTGTCGTCCGAATCTTTCACAATGAAATATTATACAATTTAGTTTCTATGAACAAGCGACTGGATACTGTGTGTTACCTAATCAGTTGAAGTGAAGTGAAGCGAATTTCAGTTTTTAATAATGGCTGGTGTTTTTTTCGAAAGGGAAAAAGAGAAAACTCGAAGATGAAGGAACAGTTTTTCAAGATACTTGGGAGCATGAATTTGTCTTTACAGCTGCTAAAAAGGAAGGCAGTACGATGTGTTTATTATGTCGAGACGCAGTTCAAGGTTATAAACGATGTAATCTTAATAGGCATTATAAAACGGTGCATTCAAATTTTGAGTGAAAATATCCTAAAGATTCTAAATTGAGAGCAGAAAAACTAAAAACATTAAAAATGCCAATAGTGTCTGAACGGAAAATGATGTTGAATACCGTAAGTGAAAATAAATTGATAACAAAAGCATCATATGAAGTAGCAGAAATTTTAGCACGCAAAATGAAACCGTTTGCCGATGCAGAGATTTTTAAGGAGTGTTTTATAGTCGTTTTTGACACATTATTTTCTAAATTCCCAAATGCAAAACAGATAAAACGTGACATACAAAAGTTACAACTTTACAATTCTACTTGTGTTAGGAGAGTTAACGAAATATCTGTAGACATGCTCCTTTGTACTCTCGATGAAATTCGTGAATGTGACTATTTCAGCCTCGCTCTGGATTCGTCCACAGATATTAGTTCCACCTCTCAGTTGCTTTTATTTGTTAAATATCGTGATAAGATAAGGAATACAAAGGAAGAAGTTTTAACTGTAATACCTATGACAGGTCAGAGGCCTAAGCATTGATGATGCTCAAGATCATAGGCTTTGGAGGTTTGGCACGGGAAAACGGCAGCAGCACGGGAAAACGGCAGCAGCTTTAAAAACCCGAAGATAGAAATATAATAATAATAATAATATAATAATAATAAAAATAATAATAATATAAATAAATAATAATATAAATAAATAATAATAATAATAATAATAATAATAATAGTAATAGTAATGGTTGAACAAACATTGTAAATTAAACTAGAAATACCAATTAATACAAGTACCTTAGACGGGGTAATGATCAGGCCAGGGTTAGAGCAAAGATTTATTTTTAAAGGATGCTAAGTTCCGGTAGCCCCTGATTTCCTGTGGTAGGCAATTCCAGTTGCGAGGAGGGGAGAGATAGTACGCCTATAAGACGTGGATGTCCTATGTTGCGTTATATTAAGTAAGAGGTTATATTGTGTTCATGTGTTTATATTATTTTTGGAGGATAGAAACTGGAAACGAGAGGCTAAATAATTGGGAGTCGAGGTATGTAGAATCTTAAATAAGAGAACTAGATCTTTCAGGCTAGAACAAACATAATTAGGAATGCAAATGGGGATATGATTACAGATTCTAGGAGTATATTAAATAAATGGAAAAGTTACTTTAATCAATTATTAAATGTACATACAGAACAGGATATTGAAGAAGATAATTTACAGTCAGCAGAAATGCTAATCCTAGAACCAAGTGCATTAGAGATTAAAATGGCGATAGAAAAATTGAAGCTGTATAAAGCATCAGGTTCAGATGAGATCCCAGCAGAACTGATAAAATCAGGGGGAGAAAAATAGATGGACAAGATACGCCATTTGCTTAATATGATTTGGTATAAAGAAGCTCTTCCAGATGAATGGAAAAAATCGATTGCCATACAAATTTATAAGAAAGGAGATAAAACTGATAGCAACAATTACAGGAGCATCTCATTACTTTCAACTTCGTACAAAATTCTAACAAATATATTAGTAAGCAGACTTACTCCTTATATTGATGAGATTCTAGGAGATCATCAATGTGGATTTAGAAGAAACAGGTCTACAACAGATCAGATTTTTAGCTTAAGACAGATTTCAGAAAAGAAATGGGAATATAATGGTACTGTACATCAACTATACGTAGACTTCCAAAAGGCATACGATTCAATTAAGAGGGAGAAGTTATATAGTATCCTGCTAGAGTTCGGAATTCCTAAAAAGTTAGTTAGACTTATACGAATGTGTCTAAATGGCACAAAGAGTAGGGTGCGTGTAGGCAAACAGTTTTCGGATACTTTTGAATTCCACAATGGATTGAAGCAATGAGATTCACTATCTCCTGTACTATTTAATTTTGTACTAGAGCATGCCATCAAATTTTTAGAGAATGAAGAAGGCCTATAACTCAATGGTATAAATAAGCTGTTAGTTTATGCTGATGATGTAGTACTACTGGCCAATAGCGAGGAGATACTAAACGCCAACACGCACACACTACTGAGTAACACTAAGAAATTGGAACTGGAAGTAATATTAATAAATCTAAATATATGATCACACATGGAAATACATTATATGAGTATAATGGAAATGGACAACTTATTACAAATGAGGTAAATTTTGAGAAAGTGGCTGAATTCAAATACCTAGGAACAATAATCACAAACAGGAATGAGATGCACAAGGAAATTAAACATGGGTTCAAATCTGGAAATGCATGTTATTATGCATTACAGAGACTCTTGACTTCCCAACTCCTTTCAAAAAACGTTAAACTGAAAATATATAAAACTATTATTCTACCAGTTATATTATATGGATGCGAAACATGAACTCTTACTTTAAGGGAAGAAAGGAGATTACAAGTATTTGAGAATTAAGTTCTTAGGAAAATATTTCAGCCAAAGAGAGATGAACAGACAGGTGAATGGAGAAGACTGAATAACAGTGAATTACATGGTGTTTATAGGAAGCCAGATATAATGAGAACAGTTAAGTCTCGTAGACTGCGATGGGCAGGACATGTGGCACGAATGGGGAATAAAAGACGTGCATGGAAGCTTCTTGTAGGAAAACCAGAGGGAAAAGGCCCTGTTGGTAGACCAAGAATGAGGTGGGAGAATAACATTAACGATGATTTGAGGGAAGTAGATTATACAGGGGTTGATTGGAAAATATTGGCTCAGGATAGGGATATATGGAGCATATGTAGCGCGGCCAAGTTCGATAGTGCCAATTAGTTAGTTAGTTGGTTAGTTAGTTAGATCTGTAATTTTCTTCTTTCCCTAAGATGGAGCCGTGATAATTAGTGGAAAAATGGAGGAATGCGATCATATTTTGGAACATTAAGTATGAAACTGATACACATATTATGAACACGCTGCAGTTTGTCGGACAATCCGTCACTTATGTCGGTTAATATATAATTGTAATAAGTGGTTTATAAATTAAAAATTAATTAATGATTGAAAACATGTCGGTATTTAGGCATATTTAAAGTAAGAATACTAGAGCCGAACTTCTTTATACATCTATTATTGATTATTACCCAGCGAGGAATAGTTCATAATTTTAGTAGAACCAAGGGGTAGACTGAATTTTTTAATTCGCCAGAATATAGTACAATAAACAAATCCATGCTAATATAGGAACATAATATGATTAAAGTTACCAATGAGATACCACCGTTTGCAGAATATTCGCTCTCCTTCTTGGTTTTATGGGTATCCCGGAGTCTCCGTAACCTCACCCAGGAAACTTATCAGCTTATCACCGAGATTGAACCCGAGCACACTGGGGCTGTGGCAATAACGATACCACTAAACCACAGCAATGGACTCACTAGATCCTACTAGCATTATATTATCAAAGGCGCGAGAATTTCATATTTTTTTGCTATTGACAATGTCCAGCCGTCTATATCAACTAAATACAATTTTCCTCTCTTCTTCATAACACCGACTCTTAAAAGCGGGTAGGGTGTCACTAAGGGATGAAGAGGCAAGGGGAAATAATGGTGTTGAAACATCCATATCCGCGCTAGGATTTCGTTATCATGGCTATTGACTGCTAGTACTGAACTAATCTTACAGAAGAGGAGCAGGTATTTACAAAAATCCTTGTAGATTGCACTGGCGAGTGATCAAATGTAGGCCTACATGAGACTGCGAAAGTGTATTCGTGAAGAAACTTGCATCTATACCACATACTTTCAGGGATATGGTTAGCGTATTATTCAGATAGAATTTCTTTATATAAACACCAAACATGTTTACTCAAAATTTCCAAAATAACTTTATTTACGTCACGGAATATTACTTATTTATCACAAATAATTTGCTGCTAATTGCTTTATAATGTATTTACTTGTATTGTTGTTTCTACTCGCTGACGGTTTCAATAAGAACAGCTTCTTGTCTTCACGTTTATTCGTTCTCATTCTGGTCACGACTGCAACTGACCAGTATGACTCTTGCACTTCCTTATGTAAGCGAGGGTAGGAATTATCTGAAATCTCAATCCAGATACTCATCAGGTCGTAGACTCGAGAACTGATCATTCCAGAATGGAAGTAATCGATGCATGTGGAAATTTATCCGCGGGCCACCGATTCGCGAGCCGACAGCTCACGAATCGCCCACTTACTATACAAGACCAGACCCGACTTTCATCGCCACCGACGAATTTCAAAAGCCAGCCCAACAATACGACACAATATGTACCATGATCCTTAAACCATGGGTTAATATTAAGTTTAATGCTACGGAATGCAAACAAAAACTGTCTTCTCATACTTTTGGTGCAAAATTCGTAGTTAAACATTCAACTTTATGAATATCTTATAGGATTATGATCGCATAAGAATTCTATAACCTTATCATAAATAATATTTTAATATTACCTAAGTAAAATTAATGATGATGATGATGGTGATAATAATAATAATAATAATAATAATTAATAATAATAATAATAATGTTTTACTTATTCTGGCAGAATTAAGGTTACCTTCTCTTCCACTCATTTATTATAAACTAGCGCACCCGGCAGACGTTGTCCTGCCCGAACGTTCAATTCTCATGTCATGGTCGGACGATAAAAATATGTTACTTTTTTACTATAAAATTCAGCAATTAGGACATAATTAGATATTATTAAATAAGTTCGCAAGAAAACCTCTTACAGCCTTCTGTTGTGGCTCAAGAAGTGTGAATGATGACGTCACATAGTCATGAACATTAGAATTGTACCCTCCTTTGCAGATAAGTTAAGAACCGTCATATAACAATTATATTAGAGTGAAAAAAAAAAGATAAATTGATGCGAGTGAGTTAAAACACTGTTTTTTTCTTCAGCTAGATTTCATTTCTGCCCACTGTGCACCGGTCCCATACTGGCCGACATTCCATGAGAAAAATTTCTCGAACCAGGGTAAGTCCCGTAGTTCTGCGCCAAGACTTCTTGCCTTAACCAGTCGACTACGGCGCGAGACTCTTGGTATCAATGAAAGACAAAAATGGTTATTGTGAGTTATCCGTAAGAGATAAGGGACTCTTGATATCAGTGAAAGACGGAAATGGTTTTTCTGAGATATCCGTAAGAGATAAACATATGCTGTCGCGGGCTTTTTTGTAGAGTTTTTTGAGATATTCAATTCTGTGTACATTAATTTTGTGTATTTCTTATGGTTTAGGCAGCGTAAGCCATTTAAGCGTTCAAAGAGCTACTTTTTTCACGTTGTCCACTACAAAGGGCGATTTTTAAGGGTGTAGGAGTTTAGTATCACAACTCTCTTACAGCCTATGTTCATCCTGGGAATCTCCTGAACATTTTGCAAAAACCCATCACAATCGGATCAACGGTATGGCCGCGCATAAAGGACGAACAAACAAACAAACAAACAAACATATAAACAAACAAACATTAATTTTTACATATAAGATGTACAACAACATATTTACAATATGAATTATATGTAGGGGCCTACAATATACTAATTATAATTAATTTAATAGACACTAAATTTGCAGTTTGTATTTTATGTATATATAACATTTTATACTACTAATAATAATAATAATAATAATAATAATAATAATAATAATAATAATAGTAATAATAATAATAATAATACTGAATTAATCTAGTCCGGTGCCATAACAGCTGTCGCCGTGTTCCGGAAACCAAACACCATTCCTCTCTGTCCATCCACTGGTTCGGTTCCAATCTTAGAATGTTCACAGCTACTTGTACTCCCTCCATCCAAGTCTTCTTGGGTCATCCTTTCTTCTTCTCTCTGTTGGTATCTAATCTGTGATGATTTTTGGTAATCTATATTCTGCCATTATCTTAATATGGCCATGATAGTGTAGTATTTTCTTTCTATTACATTTATTATATCTGGTTGATCTTGCATTGCTTTCTTTTTTCCCCATATTTATTATTTTTTCCATTCGGGATTTTCCAGCTGATCTTCTTAAAACATCAATTTCTGTACTTAATATTATTTTTTCTCCCAATAGGGATTGGTCAAAATTCTGAACCATATGTTAAAACGCTTCGAACTATCTTTCTATACATCTGTAGTTTCTGTTCTATGTATTTTTTTCTTTTACGAAATAGAATTTTGAGCATTTATTGGTTTTGTATTATTAATGCAAATTCTGTTTTTAATTACCGCTGTATTGTCTTCCCAGTGTTTGTTCCAAGATAAGTACACTTAGCGACGAAGAGAATGGGCTGACTCTTGACCTCGAATATTTTAAGCTCCAACATGTGATTCACACGAGTAAACTAATTGCACAGTAGAGATACAATAGTTTCCTTTCTTCCTTCAAGCGCAATTAGCTCAGTGCTTAGTGGCTTGATTCGCATGCAAAAGGTCACAGGTTCGATTTCCGATGAGTTTATTTTTTTAATTGTTAAAATGCTTTCTATTTTATTCTCTCTGTCCATTCTTAAAGACAAAAACGTGCTAACTATTTGGAAATATTACAATTTTTAATATTTTTTTATAAACAGGTTTACAATGTAATAAAACATCTTCCTGTGCCCAAAGCTTTTTAAATTCTTACTTTATTTCTCCTTCTTCTCTATCTTCACATTACAATTCTTCTTATATCATCCATCCATTTAAATCTAGGTGACCTCTCTTTCCTTTCCCAGGTGGAATCCATTCCAAAGCATGTCTCGGTAATCTTTCCTTTGGCATCCTACGTGTATGATCATATCATTCTAGTGTTTGTATCTCACAAAATATAATATTGAATTTTGGACTTTCATTTGTTGTCTCATGATTGTATTTCTGATTTTTTCCAATTTAGAATGAGCGTCCAGAACAATCCATTCCAGTAGACATAAGCTTTAAACTCAAAATTGTATTCAACTGCCAAGTTTTGCACCGTATGTTAGCATGCTTCAAATTATGGATTTATAAATTTCTAATTTGATATCCATTCATATGTTCTTATCCCACAAATCACCGCTTAACATTGTTATTACTGATCTGCCTTTTTGAATTTTTATGTCATTTTCTTGGATACTTTTTGAGTTAAATATTATCGCCAGTTAATTACATTCTTCACATCCTTTGATACATCCCATTGTTGTTATTATTATTATTATTATTATTCATCTATGGGCTATTATTATGCTGGACTAAATATTTGAATTTAAAGGTGGAACTTTTTCCTCACTAATACGTAATAAATAAATAAACATATATATATATATATTATTTTTATTACATAAATTTATAGCAATATTATTAAAACGTGGCACTGAACACACATTTAAATTTATACCGGTAGCTAAATAGTGTTATAGAGTTTAATAAGGCAGGAATATTACTTAATATAGTGTGAAGTAGACGAAGATTATGTGGCAAGAATAAAAAAGTATAGCATTTACAGGATGTATTTTGCGAAAATACAAATTGATAAAAAAACTTTGTTGAAGGATTCGAACCCTGGCTTTCATACATATTTCACCTTCTCGTAAGGGATTTAACGATCTACGCTACTCGAACGCCGGATACTAGTGGTCTAAATATTGGTTGTCTTGTACTTTTGCACTATGAACGAGAATTTAACTTTATTTGAAATGTCGCAATTTGAGTAATATTGCATTTGTCGAACACTCGTAAATATCTAGAAACACGTCTCCTTCGCTGTTCTTTAACTATTTAAAACAATTAGAACCAAATATAGCGCATTTAAAACATTTAACAGTGCGTTACCTCGTGAATCATAGCTTTAACTTTTCGATCATGCGTCGAGGGCCATAACAGGGACTGCTTTTTGAAGCGGCTCATTCTTTTTGTCGCTAAGTGTACATGTATGTAATAATAATAATAATAATAATATAATAATAATAATAATAATAATAAAAATAATAAGATACAATAATAATGATAATGATATATAATGATAATGATAATGATAGTAATGATAATGATAATAATTGTAATGATAATAATCGTAATGATGATAATTAATAATAATAATAATAATAATAATAATAATAATAATTAATAATAATAATAAATAGAAATAGATTACACAGGGTAGGATTGGAAAATATTAGCTGAGGATAAGAATGTATGGAGAGTTTATATCCGCGCGGCCATGAACCTGCGGGTTAGATAGTGCCTGTGAGTTAGTTTTAGTTAATTCTTCTTGTATGCCCATGTTTCCCTTAACAGAGATTTAGGCGCTCTCCCCTACAGGGAAGAATTTGAACCATACTAATTTAGTTACACTTGTTTTCGTATAGATGCCATTTGAGTGGTCCGTGGTCAGCGTTCCGCCTCTTACTCACATCTAGGAAACCAAGGTAGTACTAGGACGGAAAAATTCGGTAAATTTTGTTTAGAGGTCTTTCATTCAGGCTTAAGGATCTTTTTGGAGCCTGAAAATCTTCAGACTCGTACTCACGGCTTAAAATCCCTCCCGGAGGACTTGCTCCTTGGATTTTTCCGTCCTAAAAATCCATCGACCCCGGCCGGGTTTGAACCCGCGACCCTCGGGACCAGAGGCAAGGAGCATAACCACTAGTCCAACGCGGCCGAAGTTTTAGTTAATAATAAAATAATAATAATAATAATAGTAATAAAATCATAACAATAATAATAAAATTATAATAATAATTATTATTATATATAAGAATTATTATTATTTTGTTGTTATTATTATTAACATCATCATTATTATTATTATTATTATTATTATTATTATTATTATTATTATTATATTATTATTATTATTATAAAATTAATAGTAGTAATATTATAAATTAACCGTGAAATATCAATTGAAAGTACATTACACGTGAAAGTAATGATGAATCAGTTAATGTAAATAGGCTACCATATATGTCTCGGTGGGTTTTCGAGTGCTCTATAGGGAGATTTTCTTATACAGTCTAATGCATTTTAATTTATTTCTCTATAGATGTCAAGGAGTGACATGTGGTTAGTATATCATCTCAATAAGACGTCTTGTAGGTAGCTAAGATGTTACTTGGATGGATGAAATTCGGTTAAATTTTCCACAGGCATTTTTATTCTGGCTTCCGGTTCTTTTAAGAGCTTAAAAATCTTCAGACACCGATCCCTGCCTGTTTTCAACCCGCGACCCTCGGGGCTAGAGGCAAGAAACATAACCACTAAACCATCATGGCCGAAAGCCAAAGTTAAAACAAATATAAATCTAGATTACTTAAAAAATTAATTTCTGCCAGTCGCTGATTTCTTGTGGTATGAGAATGATATTTATGGGCAGAACAGCTCGATTATGTCAACACCAAGAAGAAAAAATGATCAATATTTGCTTCATTTTATTAAACAGTAGGTGTGCGCGTGGTAATTTGTTCTGGAAACAAAATACTTTTTTCCTTTTTAATCATATATTATCTGTCTCTTGAAGATACGGAGTTTTCCCTCCCACGTGCTCTTCTCCATCGTTTACATATTTTCTAACAATTTGTGACCCCAATTTTTCAAAGAAGATTATAGAACATATCTCTCCACTTCTTTCATGTGACAGCGCCACTTATCATTGAGACGAAAGCAGTGAGACTTTGAGCCAGAAATTGCACCATTTTGTTCTTATTTTGCTGGTCCATATATCAAACTGAAAGCGATATACAATAGCATGTGTAAAATAATGGCTGGCAGATTAATTACTGGCATTTTCGACGCTGCGCTGGCTGAGAAATACTCTGGTTACAGATGAAAAAAATTGTTATTACGCCACTTTCCCCCTTTTTTTTCGTTGGATCAATCGATTACATTCAATTCTCTAACTATTTGCATAGTTCTGTTCATATTGCCATATGCGTGTAGTAATGCAATTAGCAGCAAGACCAAAAAGTGAAAATCAGAAATTTACCAAAGGGGAAAAAAGAAGATAGGAAGAAACCAATAACCAATGAGAAAACCGATCTGAGACTAGGGAAAATGAGGAGATAAAGTATTACTTCAAGGTATACTCTGGAACTGCCGTTGTGCTCTACGTTTATTTAACATATTATGTTACTTTAGTCCACCGCTGTGGTCTCGAGGTAGCGTGCTGCCTTGTCACGCAGCGGGCCCGGGTTCGATCCCCGGTCGGGGCAGTTTTTCTGGGTGAGGTTTTTATCGGGGTTTTTCCTCACCTGTAAGACAAGTGTCAGGAAAACGTTAAGGCCAAAAGGTCCCCGAAATCATATGCCCATCATCATCCTTATCATTATCATAATCGCCCTTCACCGGTGTGGAAAGCAACGGGAAGCTACCACACCTACAATTCCCTAGTAAAACTTCAAGCATAGCATGAAAATGTTATGATTGCAGTGAGGGACCTGCCTTCGGGCAGAATTACTATGGATGGATGCTACTTTATTTAGGATTGACTTAGGCTAAAGCTTCTGTATTAAGGTACGGGCCTAAATGGTTAATCATGACTATTTAACTCATGTCGCAAATGGTAGTCAATGACCAATCAGGTTTCAATGAATTCTGTTTTACATCAATGACAGTCGTGTTTCACCTCTCTATTTATCGATTTATCTTTATCAGCTCCTGCTTTTGTGATAAAGAATGCTCTTCCTTTTTTAATATTCTGAACAGGTTAGACCATTATATTTCTCCAACAAATACATTTAATATAACAAATAATAAATAGATTCAGTGATTTTACTGAGTTGTTTATTCCAAATATAAATGATTAACCTATAATGTTGATTATAATAGTTTGATGTGTTTCATTATTTCTCCACTAGAGTGCAATTCTTACAATATTGCGATCCTATTTGGCAATAATGATATGATCGAGTTGCAGTGAACTACTACATAACCTCACATTTCAAATTTGTTTTCAAACATCGCCGTTTACATTAACTATATAAATATTTTAAAACACCGGTAACTATATTCAAATATTTATTTTTTAGTAAAGAGCTTCATTTTATTGGTTAAGTAGTCATAACAAATGCCACTCTTGATTTCCAAATTGTCTAGATAAATTGGAAATCACTCGTGGCATTACATATGATAAAGATTTTTATTTCTGCCTGTATCCTATATTCCCAAGCGGCACAAGGGTGCTCCCTTGTGAACATTACTTAACCGAGTTAATTTAGTTACGCTTATTTCCTTATAGATGTCAGCGAGTGGCAAGTGGTTTGATCACACAGACACCCAATATAGACAACTAGGTTTTACTTGGAAGGGAAGGTTGTTCTTTTTTCTCACAAGGAAACTGTTGCCCACCATGGTATGCCGAAAAGTACCTTTTTCCAAGAGAAACGTTGACGATATTACGAAGGCCGGTCCAAAGAAAGAAAAAGAAGAAAAAAAAAAGAAAGTAAGAAAGAAGAAGAAGAAAGAACGAAAAAGACGGTAAATAAAAAAGAAATGAAAAAAAGTTAATAAAAAAGAATACCAAGGAGAAAGAGAAAGAA